>CM077027.1:12550997-13958997 GCA_039090855.1 Macrothele yani | reverse complement strand
CTTATAAACTAATGTTTTCTTGGAGATCGACATGAATAAGTATAAACTGATGTTTTCCTTGGGGGATGGGGCTAGAATAACTGTAAACTGATGCTTTCCTTTGGGGGGGGGGGATGAAAGAGTGTGAACTTAGGTTTTCCTTTGGACGCAGGCCATTCTTGGAAACAGTGAATAATAAACATTTTTGTTTTGCATGGCTCTTCAATCTCTACTGATAATAAGCCATGAACAGTTCGTCATATTTCTGACAAAATGCTAAGTTTTCTGAAACTAAATCCCTCTCTTTTTTTGCATAAATTCTTTTAAATATTACAAATCTTTTTGCTGATACAGGAATAATGTTATGTTATGAGTTTTCTACATTGATAGCAATTCGCTTTGATTTTACTTCCTCACAAAAACGAATCACAGCCATATTGAAAGGTCAAGCATAACAGTATGTGTGTATAAAGCTCTTGGTTCTTCATGTTTGAATTTCGTGATGATTTCATTAAACTTTCCATTCATATTTGCTGCTCCATCATAGGCTCAAGCCTATGCATTTCAATTTTCTAAAGTTGAGGTGCTCCTTCATTCCTCTCCCATGCTATACCTATGTCTGAGCTCATAAGAGTTCAGTAATCTTTTTGGGGTGTGGTAAATTTTAAAGCATGGTAAGGCCTAAAGTTCAGCATCACAGTTCACATAGTACAATCTAATTTCTTTTCGAATTCCATGGTAGTGGTGTAATCAAAGACTAAACACAGTTTTTTTGTTTGCTCATAGTGGTCATTAAATCCCCACACAAACAAAAAAAAAAAAAAAAAAAAAAAACAGTTTTTCATTCACCTCATCATTTCTTGATTTCATGGAATCCTTTCAGGATTATGCACTGAGCTGATTTAATGTTACATCCTTTTTGTCTTTCCATCTCATCATCATAATTTTCCACCCTTTGAAAGGCCACTCTCTTGCCCTTTTATTCAATTTTGTATTCTTAATGTCTTTAGTCACATTTATGATGCATGCTCTCTGTTTTACATAGGAGTCCATTCCATTTGCTGTCAGAAGTTGTAATTCGGGGGAATTATAATTGTCATCTGTAGTGATGCAGTAATCCATGTTTCACAAGAGTTTCGCCATGGTGATCACTGTTTTTGTCTCTGGAGTAAATTGTAATCTGCATGCTCTTCTGTAATATACATTACTTTATGAACATAAATAATAGCTGACCATACATAACCGTGTCCAATTCACATAGCTAAAAAATTTGGTTTCAAATTTTGCACTCTTCAGTGGTAAATACTGGACTTGTGACAGGTGACCTTTGAACAAACGGAGGCTTTCTTTGATTGATATATCCTTTTCAGGCATGTGCACATTAGAAAGTTTCTTTAGTAGGAAGCTGAAAACAGTCACTATATATTTTCTTTAATTTGGGCTGTAGATGAGAAGAGGAATTAAAAACTTCGTTATTATCAAAATACAGAAATTGCATGATGAGGGAAAATCTTCTTTCACTGAAAATTACTGCAAAACTAGGCATGTGTAATCGGCTTCTGCTGTGACTCATGTCCTTTCATGTTTTTTGCGAACTATGTCGTGCAAAATAAAAATTGCAAACAACACTCAGATGTCATTACTTGTCACTTACGAACAGTATTTATAACATCATTTCAAAGAAGTACTCAAACTTTCCTGAGATGCATAACTGTGTCTCCTTTGCTGTGTGAGTAACTATCTCCTTATCAAAGAAAAGCCCAAAATGTTCAAGAGGGGTTTTCTTGTAATCCTGGTGATCCAGAGAAGTTGAAGGCCTTTGATGCTGCATAAAAAATTTCTGTGGGAAGTTAGCACCAAAATTTTGTAGATTAAAAAACCACCAATTTCTTCTTCATTTATTTATTACTTGACTAATAACAAATCAGCAGATCCTTCCTCAGAACTAGGAATCTTATTCATGAAAGAAAATTTCTTCATCAGAGCCATCTAATGCTCTAATGCCATCTGAAAAAGTGTGTTATGAATTAATTCTTTCTGGATGAAAACAGAATAAAAAGTAACATTTCCTGGTGTGCAAGAAAAGAGAAGAAAGAAAACAACAACAAACCCCAAACAAGTCTCACATAACTAGCAACATCTATGATAATTTAACAGAAGCTGTAACTAACTGGCTTGGCAAGAGTAGTTTGTCTGTTCAGCACAAAATGTTTTTATCTTATCAAGACTGTGCTAGCCAAGCTTGGACATTGCCCATGGAAATGACAGTGAGCATCGCGAGTCCAGCTCGTTCATACCTGAGAAGGAAGTGCGTGGGGGTGTAAGGTCAGTTTGTTCATACCCCTGAGTGGTTAGCATGTAGATGAACTCGGCGGAGGTTAGTCACCTAAAGGGTTAATGACATAATGATGCTTTCTGTGTGATTCGTGGTTTTCCATGGTGTTTAATATGTGGTTCTGTGCACTCTGTAAGATTTCAAATGTGTAAGAAAGTCATTGTCAAAGGAACTTTTCTATTCATTGGAAAATGTATCTTTTAAATGATTATTTTCTTTAAGGGACTCATTTAATTGAAGCCTAAGAATGAAACTCTTTTTTAAAATTTTTGTGTACTGAAGTAGAGTAATTCATCATAATGAATAGTTCCAGTTGTGTGTTAGAATTGCCATCTATTTGTAATTACTATGATGTCTCTTATACAGTATGTTGTGATTTTATATAATGCAGTGTTGGAAATACTTTGAAATGAAAACTTTGTTGAGGTTTTAATGAAGGCATTTCTTTTACCGTTTTGTGAAAAGTGTTAGCATTAATACAGTATTAAGACATTTTTATTAAATTTTTTTGGAAATACAGCTGATGAATGCATTGTACAGGGTGTCCAAATCATGACTGTTCACTGAATGTACGAATTGCAGTAATGCAATAATTAAGAAATTTTTAATGGAATTTCTGTAGAAGTGACCTGCCATGTGGAAGTGCTCTGTGTCTGGTAACCTTCATGTCTCCCCACACTGAGACACACACAGCTGTCATTCTGAACGAAGGTTGACGGAAGCAGATGTGTTGATTAATCACTCGTCTCGGCACAAAGGCAGTGATGTTGACGGTTGAGCAGAGAGTGCTTTTGGTGGAACGTCTTTTGCCATGATGACAAGTACCCCGACGAAGTGCTAGGAAATTTCGTGATGCAGACGTCCCCCACTGTAATTCGATACTTCAGCTCATAGTGAAGTTTTGAGAAACTGGCAGTGTTCAGGATGCCTCCCGCCCCAGTAAGCCATCCACGGCAGACTAGACTATACAGGATATCCAGGACAGGACACAGAGGAATCTGCACAAGTTCTTGAGGCTGCTGTCATAACAAGCTAATCTTCCAAAGAGTACAGCCAACAATATTCAGAAAAGGAAGTTGCGTTTCCACCTGTACAAAGTGTCTGCCGTGCGTCAGCTGAAAGAAACAGACCACGAGGCCTGTGTTCAGTACTGCAGGTGGTTCCAAGAGTTCCTGCCTGAAGGAGATGAGGACATTCTGGACGTGACTTTCTTTATAGATGATGCATGGTTCCACCTGTGGGTACATCAGCAGCCAAAACACTCATTTGTGGGGTACTGAAAATCCCCACGAATTTAAGGAAGTGCTTCTCCACAACCAGAAGGTTGGTGTTTGGTATGTCATGACTCCTACGTGCATTATTGTGCTAATTTTCTTCAGTGAAACCATTAACTCAGAACGGTGCCATGCCCAAATTATCCAATCATTCATGTCCGAACTCACAGAATGGGAAATCAGTGAAGGATGGTTCCAGCAAGACAGTGCAACTTTCTGTGGGGAGCGCTGCAGGGGAAGGTGTACACAGGTAATCCGTATACACTTCAAGAGCTACTAGCTGCAATAACGACCCACATCCAACAAATCACACCACACACACTGAGAAAGGTCTTTACCAACAAATAGAAGTGTGTGCAGACATATCTGGACATCTATGGGACCCATTTCCAACACCTTCTGTAGGAACCGGTTCGACATGGAAAATGTTACATTCAATGTACAGTTATTTTTCGGATACTGTATTTATTTAAAAAATTACTACAATAGTATACATTTTCTGAAAATATAATTTCTCCTATTTTAGGCTGCTTTGTGTGCTTTTCGTATAATTAAAAAAGTGCCTGAATTACTTGAAATGTTTATTCCTGCCACCCGATCATTGCTGTCTGAAAAGAATCATGGTAAGCATGTTGTTTGTATTTTAAGTAAATGTTTCTTGCAATTTCCTGTATGGAAAGTAGTTTAAAGTGGATTTTTGTTTTAAGTTAGGCTTAATACACAATGTAGGTCCAAAAGTTCCCAGAAATTCCTTTTTATACAGAAAGCAATAACATTACCATTACTTACAGTGCATTTCCTTTAGAATAGCTTCCTTGAACAGCTACACACTTTTGCCAATGTCCATAAAGCTGTTTGAAGCATTCCTGGAACTTTGGAACCTCTTTGAGTGCTTTTGTCACATTTTTGATGTCTGTACTTATGAATCATCGTCCTTTTAGGGTTAGATTTCAATCATGGAAGCAAGTAAAAAGGCCAGGTGGGGCAAGGCATCCTCGCCCTCCTCTAAACACATCCCTGGGACAAGGCCTTAAGAGTCAAAGGAAACTTCCAGCATTATTTTTCCTTTACTCTTGTCCAAATGGGCTTTCAGTTTTTGAGGTGGTGTTGCTGACTTCCATTCACACAGGACTGACGTTTTGTCTGGAGGTCTTTCAAAAAAATACCATGTCTCATCTCCTATGATTATGTTGCTTAGAAAATTATCATCTTGATCAGTCATAGTGATTTAGTCTCTGGCAAGGGTAGTTCCGAAAAAGTTGAGAATTCCAAAAAGTTTGAGCTTGTACCATCACAACAAAGTCTTGTGTGACCAAAGAAAAACTATAAAGAAATGGCATCAGATGTTGGAATATCAGTTGGAAGCATTCACAGCATCCTCTACAATTAATTGAATACAATAATTACATTTGTTAACACTTCACTTGGTTCCAAAAATGCTGAACCCAGAACATCAAAAAACATGAACTACCCTTGCTAGAGACTAAATCACTATGGCTGATCAAGATGACAATTTTCTGAGCAACATAATCACAGGAGATGAGTGAGACATGGTGTCTTTTTGAAAGACCTCCAGACAAAACGTTAGTCCTGTGTGAATGGAAGTCAACATCACCACCTCAAAAACTGAAAACCTGTTTGGACAAGAGTAAAGGAAAAGTAATGCTGGAAGTTTCCTTTGACTCTTAAGGCGTTGCCCAGTTGAAGTGTGCAGTTGAAGAGGTACACCAGCACCCACTTAATAAATCACCATCTACACTCACACAACCACCACCCTTGAAATGCTTATCGCGCATGTAAACTTGTAATTTTTTCATTACCATTTCACTGTATGCTTTACTGAAGCATGGCTAATGTCACTGATGATCCCTGATGGTGATTCTCAAAGCAGAGCACAAAATTTGATGTTTACATGTTGCTCAGTTGCTGACATTTTCAATTGCAGCATTACTAAATGCACAGTGAACAAAGAAATTACTGGTGCTTCACCCAGACAGGAAATGGAATGGTGCCACTTGTAGTCAGATGACATCATGGGTGCTGCCAACCTCTGGAACCTTAATATCCTTCACACAATTCTTCATTTCCACAGATGGGGATGATTCTAGAAACTTTTTGAACCTGTTTTGTATATCTTCTGAGGATATGCCATTATTTTGTCAGTGAATGTGATCTGAAATACTTCTTTTTTTATTATTCTAAAAATGTTTGAAAATAATTCTTTGTTTAATGTTTAAATGTGAAAAAGAACATTTAACTTTTGAATTTAATAAAGTTGAATACTATTATATTTATACCTTTATCTTTGTACAAAAATAGCTTAAGTTGCAATTAAAAAGCATTATTTGTTATTATTCAAAATCAGTAGTATTTCCTTTAACCTTAATGCTTTTGAAAATCAAAGTAAAGACAATTTTAAAATCAGATCAATGTGGTTTCATTGCAGTCTTTAAAATTCTCCATAGTATTGTGATATAATTTCATAGCTTGTCAGTCTCATTCAAATTTATAGTTCTTAAAAGTTCTAAAGCTGAAATAACTTGTTTGTTTACTCAAAAAAGATGATTTTCCTTTGTTATGAGGGAAATGTTGCCTTTGAAATGCTAAACATATTTCTCTTGTCTTTCTTAAAAATGGCAAGACACGTAATCTTATCTTTATGGCAATTTTTGTCTCCCTGGTTTGTAAAGACCAAAACAGGATCCTTTGCTGTGTCATTTTCATTCATGATAAATTATGTAACATTTTCAGATTCACCCAAATTGATTAATTTGAAATAGCCACCATCTGTGGTCATTGTGTGTTTCTTGCTGTTTCGATATCTTGAGAGTAGTGGGAAGCTCTACTTAAACATGTGAACCATTGTAAAGATAAATTCTTCACTTGCAGTCAGGTAGACCTTTTTTAAGAAAATAAATAAATAAAATTAACTATATTTGCTTTTACACTTTCAAGAAATGTAATTTTGAATCATAGCTAACAACCATGAAATTTAAGGGAAACAATATAATTTTTTTTAAATTTTTTAATACATAAATTGGTTAAAGTAATTTTAAAGCAACTGTTGTGAATTTTCTGAGTAAATAATCCAAGTTTTTTTAATGTTAACTTAAAAATTCTTATATCTGCAAGACAGAGACAGGGAATGAATGTGAATATCTCTAAACTGGGGTTTCTTACACAAAGAAAATTGCTGGATTTTATATTGTATTATCAGGCCAAATGCTGCACTTCATTGTTTGTCATTGCAGTTTTCAGGCCTGCATGTTCATTGTCAACAAATATGTGTGTACAGCTGAGAGAGAAAAATCCTCATGATCTCTTTTAAACAGAAATACTAAAAATAAATGTGCAGATAAATCCGGCAGGTGATCTAAGTAAAAGATAAGTTTGCCTCCTCATGGTAACAATGGCACACACAACAGCAACTAGGGCCTCTGTAAATCTTGGAGAGGTGCCAGCTAGTTCTGTATGACATAGGCAAAAAGACCCCAACTCACTGGGTTTTGTTCCAGAATCCTTAGGTTGAATGACCAACTGGAACTGTCAGCTGTGGGCTGATCTCCCACACTGATGTACTTCCTGATTAAAAAGACACAAAGAAATCAATATCCGGACTCTAGTGTGGAATATGGTTGAACTACCACACTTGAGAAGGACAGTCCACGACGGAATTGACCTGGGCCTTCTAAACGGCACGTGAGAAAGAGATCTTGGCTGAGTGAGTGTAAGATTAGTGTATGGAATACTAGAGGTATAAATGGCAAGATGAATGAGGTGATTGAAGAGATGAATAAGTATAGATTGGTGTGCTGGGTGTAAGTGAAACCAAAAGAAAGGAAATTGGGATAGAAGTGAATGGAACAGTGTACGAGTATTGGATAATGTGAGAGGACAGGCTGGTGTAGGTGTGATTTTAAGTAAAAGATGAAGAACAACTTGATTCACTATAGCTGCATAAGTGAGAAAATTCTTTGGATTCGTTTGAAAGTGAAATTTCAGAGAATAGTAATTGTTGTAGTGTATGCTCCTTGTGACTCGGAACCTTCTGATAGGAAGGAAAATTTTTGGAATGAGCTAAAAGGTGTTTTGAGCCAGTTTGGTACTATAAAAACAGTTATAATAGCAGGGGATTTCAATGCTAGAGTAGGTGTGCAGAATGCAATTTCTGACAATGTTCTGGGTAAGTTTAATGATCCTTGTGTGAATGATAATGGTGAAAGATTAATTGAACTCTGCATTGAGAATGGTTTGTGTATATCTAATACATTTTTCAACCACAAGTATATCCATACATATACTTGAGAAAATCGTACTCTTGGTCAAATGAGTGTGATAGATTTTGTTGTCTACGATCAATGTCTGAAACACTTAATTGTTGACACTTGTGTGATGAGAGGTGCGGATGTTGGTTATGATCATCACTTGGTAGTGTCACGAATGAAACTGAATATTGGTTGGAGGAAAAGGAATAGGAAGAGACCCGGGAAGGAAAGAATAAAGGTTCCCTGAAGATCATCAGCGTTATTCTGATTCACTCAGAGGATGACTGAAGGAGCTGAAGTCTTGTGAGAGGGATGTAGAAAAGAAGTGGGAATGTTTTAAGTACTGTGTTGTCACTGCTGCTGAAGAGGTCTGTGGCACCACAATAGTAGGTAACAATAGAGGTGATGCTTGGTGGAATAGTGAGATTGAAGAGGCAGCAAAGAGAAAGAAGGAAGCCTATTTGGGGATGTTGCAAGGTAGAGTTTCTGTGAATGAATATCGCTGTAAGAAGCATGAAACGGCTAAGCTTGTTTGCCAGAGTAAGGCAAAAGATAGGAAGGAGAAGGTGAAAAGTCATGAATTGGTTTTTGGAAAGATAGGGATACTTTATGGAAGTACATGAGAATCGGAGAAAAATAGGGGAAACAAAGTTGTAAGTTGTGTGAAGAATAGGATCGGGGAAATGATATGGGAGCCCAATGAGTTAAGTGAAAGATGGGGTGAATACTTCTGTAAGTTATTAGATCAGGAAAGCAAAGGTGATTCAGAGGCAGAAGCAGATGATGTCACAGGGAAGGATGGTAGCACAGGAGGGATCTCAAGAGAAGAGGTGTGTGAAGCTTTAAAATCTCCTCAGAATGATAAGGCTGTGGGAGTTGATGGCATAACTACCGAGATGTTGAAATATGGTGGTGACTCTGTAATTGAGTGGTTAACTGAAATTTGCCAGTTGTGCTGGAAGTTAGGCATGGTCCCTCGGGATTGGAAGGATGCTATCATTGTTCCCTTGTATAACGAAAAAGGTGACCAGACTGACTGCAAGAACTATTGTGGTATTAGCCTGCTGAGTGTGCCAGGGAAAGTGTTTGGTAAAGTCATTATTGAAAAAGTATGGGGTCTTACACCAAAGAAAGTGTGGGATGTTCAGAGTGATTTTATGCCCGGTAAAGGCTGCACTAACCAAATTTTTGCGTTACGTATGATGATTGAAAAGTATCTGGCTGTTGGTAAGAAAGTTTTTGCTGCCTTCATAGATTTAGAGAAAGCTTATGACCGAGTAAATAGGACACTTTTGTGGAAGGTATTGAATGAATATGGTGTTACTGGGAATCTACTTTACAATGTAAAAGCCATGTGTGTGGACAGTAGAGCTTGTGTACGAGTGAATGGTGTTTTATCCAAATGGTTTTCTATTGGTGCAGGAGTCAAACAGGGTTGTGTAATGTCACCATGGCTGTTTAATATATTTATGGATGCGTGCATGTGTGGTGCCAAAATAGATAATACTGGTTTATATCTTGGTGACATCAGTGTGTGCAAATTGCTGTATGCTAATGACACTGTCCTGTTGGCAGAGAGCAAAAGTGAGTTGCAGAGTATGTTGTCTCGAATGTACGAAGTTTGATTGAAATTCAAACTGAGTATAAATAAGTGAAAATCCAAAGTAATGGTTTTTGAGAGAGGAACTGGTAGTACTGAATGTAATATATGTCTAAATGGCACAGTGATTGACCAGGTGAGTGAGTTTGTGTATTTAGGAAGCATGTTTGACAGAAAGAACACATTGGATCGTAAAATTAGTAAGGCATGTGAATTCTTCATTGAAAGTCATGGCTACTTTGGGAGGTTTTCACAGGAATGATGGGTTCTCAAGGGAGTTCCGCATGGCAATGTATGAAAGTGTAATTGTTCCTACTCTGATGTATGGCAGTGAAACCTGGGTGCTACAGAAATAACATAGGAGTTGTTTGTGTGCTGGAGAAATTTGTTACTTATGGGGGGTTTGTAGCAAGACGCGCTCTGATTGTGTGAGGAATGAAGATTTGTTGCAGTTGTTTAATGTGAGGCAAAAAGTTGTTAGCAAGGTGGAGACTAATATGCTTTGCTGATTTGGCCATGTTGGAAGAATGAATGACGAGATGCTTACTAAGCAATTTTTTTTTAGCCCAAGTGGCAGGAAGGAAAGGTAGAGGAAGGCCAAGGAAGTCACGGGAGGATCAGATTCAGGAGTGTCTGCATGAGAAAAAGATTATGAGTATGAAGTTTAGAAGTTCTTGTGTACGGTGTGTGATGGATGTGAGTGAAGCCCGAGTTGTATGTCAAGATCACTGTAAATGGAGAAGTTTGATACGGCAACAGTAAGTAAAAATTATCTGGTAATTTGTATTTCTTTGTGGAGCTAACCTCTGAATATCAGAGAACAGCTTAGTGATATGTATGTCTGTAGATAAATCTAAAGGAAGTTCCTGTCATTCAAGGTTTTTTTTTTACTTTTCAAAATAGATTGTAACATGCACACATTTATGCCCACAGACAAAAACTTGGCATTTTAGTAAGTAAATAAAATGTGATTAGGCATAATCAAGGGTAAAAAAATGCGGTCGCCTGGTCGCCGAGGGCGACCAAAAGAATTGTCCGGACCACCACGGAAAGCATTACTGAAAAATAAGTGCTGTATTTTTCGTCATATAATCCACAGATTATCTGCTAAAAGAGTTAAAATTTTTGGTTCTGCAGATTATACACTGATGCAAATAAATTGCAATAAAAAAACAAACAAACGAAAAAACAAAAATTAAAAAAATTGCGGCCCTTTGATTTTTAAAAAGTCTACCGGGTACTTTCTTGGAAAAAAATTTCTCAGTTCAGGAGCTTGTACTGTACAGAGTGAAGAGGGGGGGGGTAAGGGGCGTCATAATGTAAAGTCAGGGAAGTTGTTGGGAGGGGAGAGCGGGAGTCATTTTGTCTTTGTGTTGTTGAGAAAGACAAAACTCTGAGTGCTTGTGACCTCTCTTCGTCAACCAGCCAGTGAAAATGTGCACACAGCATTTGCTGCATGGATCTACATATGCATGCCTCATTTCAAAGTTCCATCTTGTGGATCTAGTGTACGCTGTGCTGTGTGTATTAGTTCATCCTTCGCAATTCACAGCTGAAGATGTGACCGTGTCACTATGCGATAGTTTCTAAAAGGTAAAAAAACTAGCACGCAGTGATGTGAAAAGCCGTGGTCTGAAACATAAAAAAACCCGTTGGTAAACTTCGGTGGAGAGTTGCTCACAGTGGTCGTTAACAAAATAAAAAAAAAAAAAACCTCCGCAGGAGAATTCATGGAAGTGCTGCCGTCTTTTTTATTGACCTGTGTGTAAGCCAAATCCCCTACTTTGAAAGCAAGGATCTTTCGAAAACTTTCAACTTAACATGAGTATATACAGTATTTCTATGAATTGTTTTGTATCAGCGTTTCGTCATTAGCAATATGTAATGCAGTTAGAACTGCATTACACATTGCATCAGTTACCTTAAAAACTGAATTTCTTTATTTAATAAGATCATTTTTTTCTTTTTTGTGCTCTGGTTCTTTATGTGACCAACTTTTCTGTCAGAAATTTCGCTTCCGGATCAACATTTGTGATGTGCGGATTATACGTTGATTTTTTTTTCTGGATGTCAGTCGGTGAATTATATGGTGATACAAAAAAGAAATTGTGCAAAATTCCAGGGTCAGCGTATAAACGACGAAAATTGCGGTAATTCAAGAATTCGCAAGCCCCAGAAAAAAAAAAAAAAAAAAAAGAGTGATTACTGCCCCTTCCCCAGGAAGTGATAAGCTAAAGGCTGAGGGTAAAGCATTATTTTTTGGACAGAAGTGCACATGACTTTCATATTGTTTCCCCATTGGACCAATGTCTGGCTGCTAAAAAATTTAACTGGCCACCAGATTTCAATATATTTTTCTACCCCTGGGGTGTAATATTTGTAAAGAATAGGGATTTATGCCATATTTTTCTTAGTTGTCTGGTAATGGGTTGATGTATTTTTGAGAATAAATGATGAAGTTCAGAACTAATTGATTGTGTTTATGTGAACTGCTTGTTGTTTGATTATAGCCTTATGTGGGATATCACTTTGCAAATGTGAGAAGGCATGCCAGTTTTTGTGACAGTGCTGTGTTATGTGAAGGTGGCATAATTCACTACAGTGCCTTATTTTTTCCTCTGCTCTATTGCATGTAGTAATTTTGGCTAAAACCTTATCTATCCCATGTAGAGTACAGATGGACATCTATACTGTACATGACTTAAGCAAATCATCAATTACTGTACACCGTTTGAGCAATCAGTGTTAAAAGGAATTATTTCACATTCTATATTAACAAAAGATAAAAGTTCTCCACAATTTAATGTCTACTTTCAGTATGGCTATTTCTGTGGTTGGTAAGTCATGTGTATGAAACAAAATCAAAATTACCATATTTTTCAGTTTACGAAGTGAGACTTCTTCAGAAGTCCAGGCCTCGACTTATACTCCACCTCGACTTATCTGTTGATTGGTCATTGCAATTTCTCAATGAGAAAAAAAAATTATGTATTGTGTCTTGTGCATGCGCTTTAAGAACATCTAGGATCAGGTGACTAGTGAAGGCAGTCTGTTTTTGCTTTGTCAGTCTCTGAATTGTATCTCCCAATTGAATTAAAACCAGAGATTGCTACCATTTATTATACTTATATAAATATATGTCTTGTTTCTGATTGAAATCAAAAGTTCATTTTGTTTCTCATTTAAATCAGATTCTGTGAGAAAGCAGGGAACAATAACTCATGCTGCAAGCACCACTCTGATTTGGCACACTTGTGTGACCTAGTTTTTTTTTTTTTTTTTTTTTTTTACCACTTTTGCACAATGGCTTCTGATTGTTGGCCAGAGGGAGATGAGTACAGTAGCTTTAGTTTGTAAGAAAAAGAAATAAGCTTATGAAATTCAAATTTTTGCTGAAAAGAAAAATGCAAAAGTTATTCTTTCTCTTCCTTTTAATATTTACTGGAACATTAAAAATATAGTTACATAATTCTGGAACACTAACTGTATTTTTTCTAGCCTCATCTTATACTCAGTATGACTTATCTGCGAATGAAGATCAGGAAATTGAGAGCAAAAGTGAGTAGCTGAGTATGTTGTCCCGGATGTACGAAGTTTGCATCAAATTCAAACAGAGTATAAATAAGGGAAAAGCCAAAGTTATGGTTTTTGAGAGAGGAACTAGTAGCACTAAATGTAATGTAAATCTAAATGGCACAGTGATTAACCAGGTGAGTGAGTTTGTGTATTTAGGAAGCACGTTTGACCGAGAGAACAAATTGGATGGTGAAATTAGTAGGCATGTGAGTTCTTCATTGAAAGTCATGGCTGCTCTGGGAGGTTTTCACAAGAATGATGGGTTCTCAAGAGTGTCCCGCATGGCTGTGTATGAAAGTGTAATTGTTCCCACTCTGATGTATGGCAGTGAAACCTGGGTACTACAGAAGAAACATAGAAGTCATTTTTGTGCTGGAGGAATGTGTTACTTATGGGGGTTTTGTGGCAAGACACGTTCTGATTGTGTGAAGAATGAAGATGTGTTGCAGTTGTGTGATGTGAAGCAAAATGTTGTTGCAAGGTGGAGACTAATATGTTTCGGTGGTTTGGCCATGTTGAAAGAATGAGTGATGAGATGCTCACTAAGAAAATCTTTTTAGCCCAAGTGGCAGGAAGGAAAGGCAGAAGAAGGCCAAGGAAGTCATGGGAGGATCAGATTCAGGAGTGTCTGCATGAGAAAAAGATTATGAGCAGAGTATGAAGTATAGAAGATCTTGTGTACGGCGTGTTATGGATGTGAGTGAAGCCTGAGTTGTATGTCAAGATTGCTGTAAATGGAGAAGTTTGATACGGCAACAGTAAGTAAAAATTATCTGATTGTTTGTATTTCTTTTTGGAACTGACCTCTGAATCTCAGAGAACAGCTTAGTGATATGTATGTATGTATGGCTTATACTTTGTATTGATTTTTAAGCCTAAAAATATGATAATTTGAAATACTACTTATGAAAATGATCGAGTCATTTCTCAAATGTATTTTTAATACAAATGATTAATTTGTTTGCTTTTGTTATGTTGATATTTTATCCTACATGGTCAGTTATTACTTTGAAATATGGTCTGAACTGAGTACATCAAAGTACCAGTATGTTTACCCAGATGTCAGTTCAACCACTGTAGTGGAAAGCATTGTAGCTGGGTCAAGTAAAGTCCTTGAATACATTCATGGTGATGTGTTCATTGATAACACAATGCGCATGTCAATGTGAGCGCATTTAGTGAAAGGACTGGAAAGCTGTTGCAGATAGCTTAAGAAAGTAAAGTTGGGTACAGGCAAAATTCAGAACTCATGCTTTGATAAATTGGTGAATCCAGGATACTTTTCTGAGATTCCCTTATATAAAAAGACAATGATAGGCACTCCTCCAGTCCTACGATTTAGGAGTCTACTTGCTCAGGACACACACACTGGAACAATGCTATCATTGTCTCTTTGTATAAGGGGAAAGGTGATCCGATTGAATGGAATAACTATTGTGGTATCAGCCTACTAAATGCGCTAGGGAAAGTTCTTAGAAAATCCATTATTGATAAGGTATGATGCTTGACATCAGAGATGATGTGGAATGTACAGAGTGGTTTTAAATGCCTGGTAAGGGTTGCACTAACTAAATTATTGCATTACATATTATAATTGAAAAGAGTAGCATCTGAATTTCTGTTCATGTTGTCAGTTTTATGTTCAGCCAGTCATCAAAGTAGTCAAGGAAAGCGATCTGCTGATTGTGATTGTACAAACTGAAAATCTGGCATCAAAAATAGAAGTTCAGTTATCTCATTGGTAATTAGTTATATTTTTCTAAAAAAATTGACTTTTATTTGCAGTATTTTCAGTTTTGATAGAACTTAACTGATTTAAGTTATCAGAATTTTAAAGCTGTATGTACTTGTGTAACCATTGATAAATGGATTAAAATATATTTCTGCAGGTGTATTAATCACAGCTGTAGTTTTAATAACTGAAATGTGTGAAAAAAGCCCTGATGCCTTAAATCACTTTAAAAAGGTACGTTGTTTTTGTAGTTTTTTATTATAGACATTATATGCTTTTTGTTAATTATAAATATAATATTTTTATTATTCAGTATTGTGCAGTAAACACCTTTTAAAAAATTTTGTTTAATTATTTTGAATTGGCATAGTTACAGGTTCTAATTAGATAAAGAAATAAATTTAGAATTTTTCACTGTTACCAGCTTGATCAGCATAATGAGTCTGACTGACTCTTTCTTTTAATCAGTGCTTTGGTTACATAGCCATGTTCATATTAGCTCCAAGGATTGCTGTTTCATTCTCCCATCTGTACTTCCGATCTCATTGAAAAATTCCATAATGTGAGGTGGGGCATCCTGGTTCTCCTTTCTGTTTGGCTGTCATGATCCATTGTATGGATTTAAAGCAAAATAACAAAATGGTTAAGCAAATAATGGAACAATGTGTGGTACAATGGAAATGTGTTATAGAAACAATTGGTAGTTTTTGTCTTTCTTTTATTTTCTGTTCTTTTTGTTTTTTATATTTATTTGATAATACACTGAAGAGCAATTGAATTAGAGATACCTGTCTAGTAACATGTAGCACCACCTTTTGCCCTGATGACGGCGGCGATTTGTCTCTGCATGGACTCGACAAGACACCAGGAGCGTTGGGAAGCCGTAAGGATCCACGACCCCTGAACAAGCTCCCACAGTTCACGAAGATTTGATGGAGGGGGATCAGAGCCTCGAACGTCTCTCTCGATGGCATCCCAGATGTGCTTGATGGGATTGAGGTCAGGTGACCTAGCTGGTCAAGGAAGCGAGGTCACGTCAGTGGAGTGTTCATCCAACCATTCGGATACAATTCGGGAGCGATGGCACAATGCATTGTCTTGTTGCAGGATGAGGTCCCCAGTGGGATGTTGAAGACGCACAAACGAGAACAAATGGTCGTCCAGGATATCCCGGTAACGTTGACCTATGAGGGACGATGTCACATGTCCCATTTCAGTGCATGTAAACAGTCCCCAGACGAGAATGCCACCCCCTCCAGCTTGAAGAGTACCCTGCTGGCAAGAAGGATCCATCGCTTCATATGGTTTGCGCCGTACTTGTATCCTGCCATCCGCATGTACCAACGTGAATCTCAACTCATCAGTCCAGGCAACATTTTCCCATACGTCTAGGGTCCAGTGGCGATGTTCCTGTGCCCATGCTAATCTTTGCATCCTGTGATGTGCGGTCAGCAGCGGTACCCTCGTGGGACGATGGCTTCTGTACCCCATAGCGAGGAGATGGTTCTGGATGGTGTGGTGGCTTACACGTTTTTGTGCACCAGCGTTAAATTGCCGAGTGATTTCTTGCACTGTGGCTCGTTTATTCGCTGTTACAATGCGAGCTAGCCGACGATGACCCCGTTCATCCACACGCTGTTGTCCATGGCAGTTGGCCCTTGCAGGGATGGTTTTACCGGATTCGATGTACTCACGGTGCACCCGTGACACAGTGGCTCGTGAAAATCCCAGTGCCTGCACGACTTCCGAGATGGAGTGACCCATTCGTCGAGCCCCGACAATTTGCCCACGATCAAATGCGCTTAGATCCTTTGTCTTACTCATACTGTGTCCGACTCTTACTGATTCCCGTCGCATCATTTCTTATATTGTCGGATCGCTGCATACGTCATGTCGTTTCTGTTTACAGGGCTGCCCACAGCGCCACATTTGCATAACGCCAGCTGTCTCAAATTCAGTTGCTCTTCAGTGTATATATAAATTTTTAGTAAATACCTATGATTGTAGAAAATGTTGAATTGGAGCCTTGGTACCTCACAGAATTTCAGCTTTTATTATTTTCTCATAACATTGGTGTGAATGAATATTCCTTTTTGTTATTATTTGGAAAATGTTTTGAAAAAGCACAACAGTAATGGAACTGCATACACACACAGTGCAGGAAGATTTTCCTGTAGGATCTTTTATGAGTTTTTTTTTCTTTCAGTTTCTAGTGATTTATATAAGAATTGCATACTAATTATGTAACTTATTTAAGTTGCAATGATGTTAATATATTGGATAACAATTCGGGAATTTCATGTGCAAGACGCACATGGTATGGTCAGGAAAAACAAAGAAACATGAATGCGTAGAAGCAACTAAATCATAAGAACTCTGTGTTAAATCACTTTTGTCTTTTGAGAACATCAGAAGGTCAGGATTCTTTGCTGTAGTGGACAAGGTGCTCAAAAATATCATAAAAAATAGCAGCAAAAAAAAAAAAACCTCATTCTATGGTGGTAAAAAAAAAAAAAAAAAGATTGAAAAATGTGAACTCATAAATTACCAAAATACCAACTATTATTTAGTGATTTGGGCTATTTAGTGTTATACAGAATTGTGACTGTTGGTAGGTTGTACATGGAAATCCTGATTTAAAATGTTCTGTGTTTTATACTTTTTTTTTTAATCTCATGTTCCAATTTTCAATCCATAAAATTAAAACTGAAATTATCTGCATGTAATGTCCTCCCTGTTTTGAAAAACTGCAGCATAAGAACTACTGCAACTTCAATTTTAGATTGACATTTACACTAGCATCTTGGCTTACGTTCTCTAAAATGCAGGTTCTTAAAAACACGGGGGGGGGGGGGGGTGCTCACAGGGATTTAGAACTTCAGCTGCTGCTCCACAACTAAGAGCTCTAATAAATGTGTCAATGAGACAGTTTTTTTGGCCTTTGAAATATAAAGGAGAATGTAATTTCTATCTAATTGTTAAATAGCAAAGTAATTTCAGTTCCCCATTGCAAAATGGATGGTCTGTTATGAAGAAGAAAAGTGGGCAGGCATTTTGAGACTTTCTGCCAAAAATTGAATATACTGTTCATCTTCATGATTTTTATCATGGCATGTAAGGTAAAAATATTTTCTTTTCTGCAAGTGGGACATCACTGATATTACTGACAAACACTGGCACCCAGTTAGGTTGCTCACATGCTTTGTTAATGTCTGTATGTTGTAGCCCATCCTTCGATGGAGGAATATTTTACGTATCGTTTATTTTATTTATTTATCATTTTGTTTACGCTTTCCAACCGTAGGTTGAAGAAGCCTATGTGCTCCAGCTTTGTCTGTCTGTCTGTCCTTATGGTAACTCACTTAAAATGGTTCAATTTCAAGGAAATTTTAGTATGTGGTAGGAGACCACCTGGGAACGAACACTTATTGAAAATGGGTGAAATGGAGTCAAAGGTCAGGACATAAGGACGGGGTCCATTCCATTGCCCTTATGCATCATAACTTGCGTAAAAATGGTTTGATTTCGATGAAATTGTAGTATGTGGTAGCAGACCACCTGGAGATGAACCCTATTGAAAATGGGAAAAATTGGGTCGAAGGTCAGGACACAGGAACAAGATTTATTCCACAGCTATTTATCCTCATAACTTGACTAAAAAGGCTTCTATTGTGACAAAACTTTAGTATGTTGTTCCGGAGGAACACTTAACCGGTTCTGTTGAATATCATCGAAATGGGGTCAAAGGTCAGTGCACAGGAGCAAGATTTATTCCACAGTCATGATCCTCATAACCTGAGTAATGATTTCGTGTATGCTAGAAAGCATATCATAATCAATGCATTGCATGATTTTACAAACTTGTTTAATCAGTATAGCAAAAGAAAACTTCCAGAATTCTGTATAGCTCTTGGAGTAACATACTGACTTATTATGTCAGGTTGCACTATTAGTAATGCCTGTCTGTGATAGTGATAGGATTGCAACATGTAGATTTGTGTATCCTTGTATGTGGTGGAATAGAAACAGTGCTAGTTTGTGTGAGAAATCCAAATTAAGTTACGATTGCTGATGTTTATGGTCAGTTACATATTTCAGTTCTGTATATGTTGCTGTTGTTAATTGAAAGCACATTTTGTTTCATCAGGACAGTGTGAGCTTTCATATTATTTTTGTGGTAAAAATGCTGTGTTCAACTCTTACTATACAGTCAGCTTCTCAGAAAAATTAAGAACTGCAACATCCTGAAGTGGTGATCATATTTGCATCGCACAGTTTCCATTCAAATATGCTAATTGCGGCAGCACCCAGGATAACCCGTTACCAACCAGCTAAATTATAGGTTTCTGATCAAATATCAGGTTGTGTCAGTCAAGACATTCGATTCTTCCTCATAGCAATGGCAAGCATTCTAGTTCAGCTATAGATTCCGGACAGGAATCATCAGCTGTAGAAGTTAATATCTGTGATATGTACTTTCTTGTGTTGCTTAGATTACAGGAATCACCTGTTCATCAATATTTAGGATATGCACCTTCATAAATGACTGTAGAAATTGAGAACTTGATTTGAAAATAACGCCTGGCCAAGTCATATCCAGATATTGGACTAACATTTGTTCAAACTTTGTGCCATATTGTGGGCAAGTGGGGAGAGAAATTTTACTGGTTTGGATGCTGTCTAAACTGAACTCTCCACTGACTTTAATTCAAAACTAAAAATATTAAAAAAAATGACATTGAAAATTTTGTTTCAGGATAAGAAGACATACCCAGTGAGAATAAATGTTTTCTTCATTGAATTTTTATTTTATGAAATTGTATTTACAATTTGAAGTAAGGCATAAAAAGTGAACATTATGTAACTGACAACTTGGTATTTTATTGTATAAGTTGGGTGTTTTGTAATTTTTGCCTTTGTAATATGTTTCGAATATATTCAGACTAATAACATAGGTGTTGATATTACAAAATAATTGTAGTCAAATGGTTTATATTTGTAAGATTGCACAAAAGTTTAAAGATGGAGTGAACTATTTTTGGAAACTAATATTGACTTGTGATGAAATAGGGATTAATAAATGCATGTAAAGCTTTCTACTGGATGTATGGCTTTGTTGCATTTAATGTTTTGCCACATTTCATGCTTATAATTATCATAATCTTGAGAAATGCAAAATTGGGATTTCACTGTGTTGTTTTATTCGCTTAGCAGAATAAATAGACAGGTTGAAGTTAGGACTCAAAGAAGTCTTTGTATTGCATAGGTGACACCAAAAATCTGTGCTGACCTGCTTTGCTAATAATACATGGACAGTGAATGACTGGAAGCAAATTATGTTATTAGGATTACTATGCATCTGTGGATTGCTATTTGCCCAAGAAAATGTATTAATTACCCTAAAAGGCTTACAACACATGATTTTTTTTTGACATAAGCAAAAGACACATCACTGCTTGAATTGCTAAATTCCCATTATAATTTTTAAAAAACTTGCTTGAGGTAGCAGTTAGGAAGGAAAACAATCCTTAGCTTCTTGAGGCTATATAAATAAACCAAACTGTTAGCCTGTAGGAAACTCTATGCAGTATCCCTTTAATGAACTCAGCATCCTGTTTAAAAGTATTAAAACTATTCTAAATGAGGCTGTGTCAGTCATATAAATAGAGAGAATGCAAGAAGAATTTGGAAGGAATTTTCAGAATTAGAGAATACTAAAGTGATTTCAAGAAAAATATTCCT
The DNA here is from genome assembly GCA_039090855.1 of Macrothele yani. Classification (NCBI taxonomy): domain Eukaryota; kingdom Metazoa; phylum Arthropoda; class Arachnida; order Araneae; family Macrothelidae; genus Macrothele; species Macrothele yani. Next base: position 13,938,494 of record CM077027.1, on the reverse strand, counting down.
TCTATTTTCTTTTCAGTCCTTGCTTTTAAAGGACTGCAAAAAAACAAGATAAATATTTCAACTTTTCTTGATTTGGAAAGCTTTAAATGTCCTTTTCTTGTGGAAGGTTAGAAATTCCTGCTTGTTGAAAGTGTCTTTCAATCTAAATAGTTCGGAAATCCTTTCTGTTGATACTTGTACTACTGTTTTTCTATTGAAAATCTGGCATTACTCAGATCTATTTTATAGATTAGTAAAGAACAAATATTGGAAATGCTGTAAATGAGTTATTGATCTATGTGGCCAGTTCCTTTCTAGGTACACACATACAAAAATGTAACAGTAATGTATTTAAGCAGAAATCTGTAATGTGGATTTGGTTCCTACTTTAAAGTGAATACAGTCTTATATTTTTTGAATCCTTGGTCTGCTGAATGAACTGTGAATTACAACATTTCTGTGCCCAAAACAATGAGTTTTTAATTTTTGTGTTACCAGGTTTAGTCAAACTCCGCAGTTCTTCGTCAGTTAAAATTTAATGAAATGAAATGAACATGAGTAAAACTCAGTATTATAAGCAATTTCAGAGATGAATTTTATTTATCTTTGTAATGATGTACTGTTATGAACATTTCAGAACATACAATTGAACTGTGGATGCATTTTAATGCTTTTATTCTCTGGCATTTGCTGTTTATCACTCTTACACCTCCAGAAGAACAGTGTAGTATTGTGCAATTTTTGTAGCCACAGATTGCCATACCAAATAACATTTATTAATACCTGGAGCCCATGCCTTAATATTAGTGAGTGATGAGTGGGAAGAGAATTCAGATGAAGTGTGTGATTGTTATGGTCCATGAATATCATGCTAAGAGACATCCTGGGAACACAAATTTTTCCTAACATGTTGTCTCTGTGTTGCATACACAGGCAGTAGAAACAACATGTTTGATGTTGGACAGCAGTTGCTGTACTGCTATGTGTTGCAAGGGCTAATAAAACATATTGAAGACTTGTCTTACATTTGTCTGTTCTAAAATGCTTATTAATTGTATCTACATGCTTATTAACTAAAAACTTCTTGGCTAGGACTTTTGATTTTCTCTTAGACTCACTGCATAGTCGTTTATTTCTAACTGATGTCACCAAACTATGCTACTTCTCAGCTAAGTTTGAATAATGAACCATATCCAGTGATGTATTGGGTTGTCGGAAAAGTCATAATCTATTTTGGCACCCGATGGCAGTTGGGCGGTTTTGGAAGTACTAGAGGCATGCAGCTCTGTTATCACTATGGCATTCCACAGGTGCCAGTTCTAGCTGCAGTCTAAAAGAAATAGTGAGCGATTTGGTTGATTTGCTGAGATATGACATCAAGTTGAAGAGGGAAGACCAAACTGTGCATTTTCGCCATATTTTACTGTTTTACTTCTGTAAAGGGAAGAACGCGCGTCAAGCTTGTGAAAAGTTGCGTAAAGTGTATGGTGATAATGCTCTACAAGATCGTCAGTGCCAGCGGTGGTTTGCAAAATTTCGTGCTGGTGATTTTGACCTCAACGATGCTCCTCGGTCCAGGAAGCCCACTGAGGTTGATGACGACCAAATTATGGCATTAATCGAGTCAAACCCACATTACACGACATGAGAGATTGCAGACACATTGCACATCCATCATTCAAGCATTCACGACCACCTGAAGAAGCTGGGATACGTAAGCAAGCTCGATGTGTGGGTTCCTCATGAACTCAAAGAAGCTCAATTGACGGCGTGTATAAGCATCTGCGATATGCTCATTAAACGTGAGGAAAACGATCCTTTTTTGAAGCGACTGATAGCTGGTGACGAAAAGTGGATTGTGTACAACAATGTGCTGCACAAACGGTCTTGGTCCCGATGTGCTGCTTTGCCTCAAGCAACATCCAACGCAGACATTCATCAGCGAAAGGTTCTGGTCTCAGTGTGGTGGGATTTTAAAGGTGTAGTGTTTTTCGAGCTCCTACCACGGAACCAAACAATCAATTCGAATATGTACTGTCTGTGATTGGACAGTTTGAACGAATCCATCATCCAGAAACGTTCAGAGCTCGTTCATCGTAAAGGTGTTGTGTTTCATCACGACAACGCGAGACCACACACAATTTTGATCACCCGCCAAAAATTATTGGAGCTTGGGTGGGATGTGTTGCCACACCCAGCATACTCCCCTAACCTTGCGCCATCAGACTTCCACTTGTTTCGCTCTCTTTAACAGTCCTTGCATGGTATAACGTTCAATTCAGATGAGGCTGTAAATCAGCACCTTGTACAGTTTTTCGCCACGAAAGACAGGTCCTTCTATGAACGAGGCATTCTGCAGCTCACTGAAAGATGGCAAAAGGTTATCGAACAAAACAAGCATTATATCATTGATTGATCTTTGTTCTTTCTATTAATAAATGACCTTTGCAAAACATGGCTAAAATACGTCATAACTTTTCCGACAACCAAATATTTGTTTTTTCCCCCTTTTTCTTTCATTTTTTTAGTGGTCACTATCACCATCAAGGAATTGTTTATTCGTATTTCTAGGCTATTCGTTATAGGGTAGGAGTACAACTAAAACTGCATGACAAACACTACATCTCTGTTGCCTGAAACTTAAACCTTTGGTTTATAGAAGTTTTCATTCTAACTTCAGTCACTGCTTTCTTAGTGGCTCAACACTAGCTAACCTTTTTGCTCTTGTTATAAGTCCAATATGAGGTACATTATATGCATTTCATTAGTCCTACTAATAGTTGCATTTTTTTACAACTAAGCAAAGTGGCATGCTGTACTCCATACGCTGAACAAACTCCTGGCTGTATCATGTGCCATGTTCCATATCACAGTATGATTTTTAACTATGATTTGTAATTTGTGCTTTCATATTTAAACTTTATATTATGAACATTATCAAAATCCCAGAGATTCTGTACACATTTTGGGCCCACTTTGTATAGGCAAACTGCATCAGTACTGTACAATTTCACTGAACAGACTGAAGGTCTGTTCAGTGAAATACAGATTTCTCACAGTTTTTGTTTGAAATTTATTCGGAAATGTAGTAAATATCAAATCTCTGTATATTTAAAGTTAATTTTAGTTACAGACAGAGTGTGTTCTGGTCGCCCCGGTGGCAGAGTGGTCTAAACGCTGGCTTACGATCATTCGTACGTGAAGGGGTCCGGGTTTGAATCCTGGTGAGGCATGGGTGTTGTGTTTGTCTTATGGCACTGGCTCTCTCCCTTCCCTAGAACCAGTGACTCCAAAAAAATTAGGGATGGGCGACTGCTTATAGCCCATTGAGTTGCTCACCATGGTCGTTAAACCTTCAATAAAAAAAAAAAAAAAAGTGTGATCTATGAAAAACACTCAACCATGGGTGCAATCATTACTCAGTGTTTGCACACTCTCAATGAAATCCGGATATATTAGATAGTGTTTAGGAAAAACGTGAGACCATGTATTTTAGATGAACTGTGAGGAAGGCTATGTAAAGTTGCCCGTTGCCTTAAAAATTCCAAGGTTGAGGTTTTGCAGCTCTGAGGGCCCAGCACATTTTGTAGAATTTGAGTAAATAGGGGGTGGAATTCCTTATAGTATTTTGTTAAATTTTTTGGAACTGCATAAACCACAAGTGATTGCATTAAGGCAGAAAAAAATATTGTGTAATACTTAATTACCTTGTGATTTAATTTAATGTTAGTTTAGAAATAATCTAAACCAAACTGACTGGCTTTAATCACCTATTTTAACACTAAAATTCTAATGAAAATATAAGCAGCTTACATTATGTTTTGGAGCAACTAATATACATATTGGCATTTATAGTCTTGCAGTATTCTATGTGATATTTGTAGGATTTGTACTTTTGTGTCAAAGCTTCACTGTTTTTTCGTTTCTGGATTTATAAATGTCTTCCTTGTTAAATACTGGAAGAGATTTTTTAAGGGTAAATAGTGTTCACAGAATTTTCCTTTTGAAAGAGCAAAGTTTTCTACATTGTGCCCAATAAAATAGTAATGCAGTTCCAGCTTTACAAAGTGTTTTCCCCATATGTAAGGATCTGGATTGGGGATTACTAATACAATTGTCTGTGGTGTCAATAGTTAGAGACTTGTTTTTGCGTTACAAGTTAAGTTAGACACAGTGCTAGTTTTTTCGTTTCTCCCCAGATTGGCGCTGCAGCACATCCTTCCAGGGTAAGTTTATAATATTGCTTTTTTTTTATTTGTTTTGTAGCCTTAGTTTTATGTTGTATATTTTTTAACATTCTGTCACTATGACTGATGAGTAGTACAACGTACATGTTTAACCTAAGAGCAGTCATTAAGTTTAGGTAGTTCAGTTAGCAAACCATGAATGGGCGTGCGAGACTTGGAGACAGTGAAAACATTGTGTTTAAATACTAATCATTTTTGTGTTGAAGTCGTTTAGTTGCAATGGTGGTTTAGTTGGAAAACACACACAGATCAAACATCTGTAAAAAATACAGAATGATTCATAACACTGGACAACAGCCAAAAGTAGCTTTTTTAAACTAATTTGGACATGCTGATAACGAATATGAACTTAAAAATCACGAATTAGCTCTAGTTTTCAAGATACAAGGGGGAGAATTCAGTGAAAATGGATGGTCTGCATGCATCTGATATGTCGAGCACGTGATTCCCCACGAGATGTTTAACCTTGAGCACCAATTGGATGACGAAACCTGTAGCAGTGTTTGAAATCACATTTCTTTCTTCATCATTTGCCTTGTGGATTCTGTGAGTGCAGAAGTGTCGTTCAACATGCCTCGTAAATGTGTGAACAGTGCGGATAAGTTTTGTTATATTTGTGGACAAATTACTGCACCATCACAAAGGTAACTCATTACACCGATAATAAAAAATCTTACAGCCTTTGTTTTGGTTGTGAGATCGCTGACCAAGACCGGTATTGGGCCCCACACATATGTTGTCAATCCTGTGTAACTAATCTATGCTGCTGGTTGAACCAAAAAGGAAGATCAATGCATTTTACAGTTATTATGGTGTGGAGTGGAACCAACAAACTATCTTAATGATTACCTTTGCATGACCCCTCCAATTGCACATGGTATTTTTAAGAAGAAAAAGCGGCCTTTGACCTATCTGAAAATTCCCTCTGAAATGAACCCTGAGCCTAACGGGGAAAGGATTTCCTATTCCGGACCCACTAGATTCTTATACTCTGAATGATGAAGAAGAAAGTAATGCCAGTGAGCATTCGGCACCTGTGAAAGCATCTACATCGAGAGATCCTGATTTCGTGCCAATTGAAGAGTGTGCACAGCTACATAAGATTATTCAGAGTGAATTGAATAATCTACTGAGAGATCTGGAATTGGCAAAAAAGTAAACCAGAGCTCTTGGGGCCCAGACTGCAGCAATGGAATATTCTAGAAGAAAATGTGCATGTGTCTGAGTTTTGTACTCTGCAAAAAGATTTGCTTCTATTTTTCAAAATGACAGATGACTTAATTGCTTGTGGTGATATAGTGGGTCTGATGGCAGCACTACAAATTGACTACAAAGACGACGATTGGATAATGTTTGTTGAATCGTCCAAGTTGTGCTGAAAAGCTGTGCTGCTCCATAATGGTAACGTTTTATCATCTGTTCCACTCAAGTATGCAGTCCACATGAAAGAAATGTACAACAGCATGAAAGAACTGTTACATACCAACAACTATGACAAGTATAAGTGACAGATTTGTACATACATACATATCAGTAAGCGGTTTTCTGATATTCAGAGGTTAGTTTCACAAAGAAATACAAATTACTAGATAATTTTTTTGCCATATCAAACTTCTCCATTTACAGCGATTTTGATATACAACTCGGGCTTCACTCACATCCATCACATGCCGTACACAAGATCTTCTATACTTCATACTCATAATCTTTTTCTCCTGCGACATTCCTGAATCTGATCCTCCCATGACTTCCTTGGCCTTCTTCTGCCTTTCCTTCCTGCCACTTGGGCTAAAAAGATTTTCTTAGTAAGCATCTCATCACTCATTCTTTCAAATGGCCAAACCACCAAAGCATATTAGTCTCCGCCTTCAAACAACATTTTGCTTCACATCACACAACTGCAACACATCTTCATTCTTCCACAATCAGAACGTGTCTTACCCCCCCCATAAGTAACACATTTCTCCAGCACATTAACGACTTCTATGTTTCTTCTGTAGTACCCAGGTTTCACTGCCATACATCACAGTAGGAACAATTACACTTTCGTACACAGCCATGCGGGACACTCTTGAGAACCCATCATTCTTGTGGAAACCTCCCAGAGCAGCCATGACTTTCAATGAAGAATTCACATGCCCACTAATTTCACCATCCAATTTGTTCTCTCTGTCAAACATGCTTCCTAAATACACAAACTCGCTCACCTGGTTAATCACTGTGCCATTTAGACATATATTACATTCAGTGCTACCAGTTCCTCTCTCAAAAACCATAACTTTGGCTTTTCCCTTATTTATACTCTGTCTGAATTTCATGCAAACTTCGTACATCCTAGACAACATACTCTGCAATTCACTTTTGCTCTCTGCCAACAGGACAGTGTCTATCAACATACTGCAATCTGCACACATGGATGTCACGAAGACATAAACCAGTATTATCTATTTTGGCATCATGCATGCATGCATCCAAAAATATATTAAACAGCCATGGGGACATTACACAACCTTGGCTGACTCCTGCACCAATAGAAAACCATTTTGATAAAACACCATTCACTCGTACATAAGCTCTACTGCCAGCATACATGGCTTTTACACTGTTAAGTAGATTCCCAGTAACACCATATTCATTCAATACTTTCCACAAAAGTGTCCTATTTACTCGGTCATAAGCTTTCTCTAAATCTACGAAGGCAGCAAAAACTTGCTTACCAACAGCCAGATACTTTTCAATCTTCATGTGCAATGTAAAAATTTGGTTAGTGCAGCCTTTACCAGGCATAAAACCACTCTGAACATCCCACACTTTCTCTGATGCAAGACCCCATACTTTTTCAATAACGACTTTACCAAACACTTTCCGTGGCACACTCAGTAGGCTAATACCACGACAGTTCTTTCAGTCAGTCTGATCACCTTTTCCCTTATACAAGGGAACAATGATAGCATCCCTCCAATTCCGAGGGACCACTCCTAACTCCCAGCACAACTGGCAAATTTCAGTGAACCACTCAATTACAGAGTCACCACCATATTTCAACATCTCTGCAGTTATGCTGTCAACTCCCAGAGACTTACCATTCTGAAGAGATTTTAGAGCTTTGCACACCTCTTTTCTTGAGAATCCCTCCTGTGCTTCCATCCTTCCCTGTGACATCATCTGCTTCTGCCTCTGAATCACCTTTGCTTTCCTGATCTAATAGCTCACAGAAGTATTCACCCCATCTTTCACTTAACTCATTGGGCTCCCATATTATTTCCCTGATCCTATTCTTCACATAACTTACAACTTTGTTTCCCCTATTTTTTCCCGATTCTTATGTACTTCCAGCAAGACTTCCTATCTTTCCAAAAAGCCAATTCATGCCTTTCAACCTTCTCCTTCCTATCGTTTGCCTTACTCTGGCAAGCCAGTTTAGCAGCTTTGCGCTTCTTACAGCGATATTCATCCACAGAAACACTACCTTGCAACATCCTCAAAGAGGCTTCCTTCTTTCTTTTTACTGCCTCTTCAATCTCACTATTCCACCAAGCATCACCTCTATTGTTACCCACTATTGTGGTGCCACAGACCTCTTCAGCAGCAGTGACAACACAGTTCTTAAAACTTTCCCATTTCTTTTCTACATCCCTCTCACAAGACTTCAGCTCTTTCAGTCGTTCTCTGAGTGAGTCAGAATAACGCCGATGATCTTCAGGGAGTCTTTCAACCTTCATTCTTTCCATGCTGGGCCCATTCCTTTTCCTCAAACCAACATTCAGTTTCATTCGTGACACTACCAAGTAATGATCAGAACCAACATCCGCACCTCTCATCACACAAGTGTCAACAATTAAGTGTTTCAGACATTGATCGTAGACAACAAAATCTATCACACTGACGAGTACTATTTCCCCAAGTATATGTATGGATATACTTGTGGTTGAAAAATGTATTAGATACACACAAACCATTCTCAATGCAGAGTTCAATTAATCTTTCACCATTATCATTCACACAAAGATCATTAAACTTACCCAGAACATTGTCAGAAATTGCATTCTGCACACCTACTCTAGCATTGAAATCCCCTGCTATTATAACTTTTTCTTTAGCACCAAACTGGCTCAAAACAGCTTTTAGCTCATTCCAGAAATCTTCCTTCTTATCAGAAGGTTCCGAGTCACAAGGAACATACACTACAACAATTACTATTCTCTGAAGTTTCACTTTCAAACGAATCCAAAGAATTCTCTCACTTATGCAGCTATAGTGAATCAAGTTGTTCTTCATCTTTTACTTAAAATCACACCTACACCAGCCTGTCCTCTCACATTATCCAATACTCTAGACCACACACTCACCGTTCCATTCACTTAATCCAAATTTCCTTCTTTTTGGTTTCACTTACACACATCACATCCAATCTATACTTATTCATCTCTTCAATCACTTAATTCATCTTGTCAGTTATACCTTCCTTGTGTCTTTTTAATCAGGTAAGTACATCAGTGTGGGGGATTAACCCACAGCCGACGGTTTCAGTTGGTCATTCAACCTAAGGATTGTGAAACAAAACCCAGTGAGTTGGGGTCTTTTCGCCAATGTCACACAGAACTAGCTGGCACCTCTCCAAGATTCACAGAGGACTTAGTTGCTGTTGTGTGTGCCATTGTTATGTCATTGCCATCTTGATGGGGCTTCAGCAGGGATACACAAAGTTTTGCTGTTTCCTCTGTCTTTACGACAGCTGTGCCAAGACTTCCCACTAAAGAAAAAGAATTGGTTTCCACGACAATCACTTGAACCGGAGAAAAAGAATGTACTTAATGAACCACTAGTAGAATCCATCAGGATCTTGCTGCCTCCTCTCCACATCAAACTTGGACTAAAGAAAAAATTTGTAATGGCCATGGATTGAAATGGGGCAGGATTTTTGTACCTTCATAATAAATTTCCAAGACTTAGTGAGGCAAAAATCAATGGTGCATTTGTCAGTACACAGGTATGTCAGCTCTTCCGAGATAAGCATTTTGATGATATCCTCACAGGTAATGAAAAGTTAGCTTGGAATACTTTCCATCAAGTGATGACAAACTTTCTACGAAACAATAAGGCTAACATGACAGTTACCAGGAGGTTGTAGAAACCCACTTGCAGTGCTACCAGAAACTAGGGTGCAACATGCAATTGAAATTACACTTTTTACATTCTCATATGGATTTCTTCACGGTTAACTGCGGTGCTGGCAGGGAGAAGCATGGGGAACTGTTTCATCAAGACATAACTGCCCTTGAAAAAAGGTACCAAGGAGAATAGAATGCAGCAATGCAATTCCATTCTCCTTGGTACCTTTTTTATTATTGTTGGACCCTTGTGAGAGATACTCCATAAACTCATTACAAGCGACAGGCAAAGCGGTATCGCTGTGAATCATTTCCTCTATGAGGATTATCTTACAGTATGTACTGTATATGCAAATATGGAAAACTTGTTTTATAGATATTTCAAAAACTAGAGCTAATATGGTGTTTTAACGGCAATTCTCATATTCAGCCGCCCAAACAACATAAAGATAACTTGGTTTAATCTCAGATACACACAAAAAGTCAAAATTTGATGTCCAGTGTAATTAGTGTCTGGGTTTCACTGGCATATAATCAGAAAACGGGAAACAACAAACTAAAATAACAAACAGAATATGACAGATGACAGCGAAAAGTTTTATTATCTGTAGAATCGATACATCAGGTTGCTAAACTACTTCGACATGTGCACCTTTCATGACATGTAAGATATCCAAATGATAATAAATTTCCCGCCAAGTATTTGCCAGCATTTGTGGCATTGCTGTTAGTATCACAGCACCGATTCTGGTCTTCAGGCCATCGAGAGAGATCACAGGGGTCTGGTAAACGATGTTTTTCATGTATCCTCACAGGAAGAAATCCAGTGGCATAATATCGGGTGAGCACAGAGGCCACAGAATAGGTCCACCATGCTCAACCCAGCACCAAGGAAAATGCAGGTCAAGAAATTCTTGGACAATAACATCCCAATGCAGTGGTGTGCCATCATGCTGGAACACCACATTGGGTTGCCGATCTTCCAACTGAGGCAACAGATACAGCTGTAGCATATCCAGATAGGTCACCACTGTCACTGCTTTCTCCACCAAGAAAAAGGACTCAACACTTCCAAACATGACAAAGTGCATCAGATGTTCACCTTTTGACTCTCACGTTCGACTTTTTAAATGGTGTGAGGGTTTTCGGAGCCCCATATTCTGCAGTTATGCTGATGCACCCTCCCTGAGACGAAAAATGTTGCTTCATTACTAAATATCCATGTCCGCAGGTAATGCATATTGCATCAGTTTGGCTTTTGACAAAATGTCTTGGGCAAATTGGAAACGGCAGAGTTTATTGTTCTCCCTGTAAAGCCTATACAATCTGAAGTTTGTACAAGCAGAGTTGCATGTGGCTATGCGGAGCTCTGCAAACAGTCGCTTGTGGCATGTCTAACTGCAACACAGCTCATCTCGATGACTTCTGAGGGCTTCGAGAAAAGGCTTCCTGAATGTGATCAACATTGTCCTGTGAAGTGTTTGGCCTTCCCGCTCCTTTTTAATGTAGCACACTACCAACCAGTCTTTTGAAACAACTTTAACCAACGTCGGATGGCATTGTTGAAAGGTGGAGCTCTGCCATGCTGCATTCTGTAACAACGTTGGTTGCATTGTGATAACTTTGTTTTGAAGAAGCAGAGTATGCACATTGCTTTTTTCTGAACAGTCAGCATTTTGAAGTATGATGTCAATTCAGCGGGCATCGTGTTGCCACATAAAAATTTCCATGGTGAACTTGTTTATGCTGTAGGCAATTTTATTTGGTCGGTTATGGTTTGACCATGCCCCAGGCCACAGAAACCCTGACAATAATTATGAATCACGCTGTATTATTGCCTTAATTTTTCATGTTTTTCTGTTTTCTTTACAATTTAAATTGTACTGTAGCTACAGTGCAATTTATGGAACAACACAGTAAGACTTAAACCATTGGATAATCATGTTTCATTGCACATGCCATGTGCATATGATCTATTCTTGTCCCATAAATAATTTCCATGTGACATAGAAATTGCTGTTACCCACTGCTGTTGTGTTGTAAGCACACATGGAATAGTATTTGCACATCTAAATAGCAGATTCTATTATTTCAGTAGGCTAGAATAGCAACAAACACAGGCACACTCTCAGTGTGATAAAGAACAATAGTGGTGAAAAAGAGCAGCTAAATTTTTTTTGACATATTGTGCTAGGCAAATTTAAGAAAAGGATAAATGATGCATATTCATAAGGAAACATCACCAGCATCTGTAGAGAAGCCTGTTTGTCAGAAAGAACCTACTGCAATGGGTTCAAAAAAATTCTGATCTATTGTTTGCAGAATTTTGGGTAAGAATTACCCTGGTTGTCATAGACTTATCAGTGTTTTTAATCTTATTTGATGCTGTGAATAGATACTATATCATTGGCTGCCTAGCCTCATGACACAGTACCTGTTCGATGCATGGTGTTCTCATAAAGTTAAATATGGGAATATAGTGTCACATAAGTTAATATGGGAATAGTGTCATAAAGTTAAATATGGGAATATATTGTGTGTAAAGACTAATAGAGACTATGAGACCAACTAATCATCTCCAGTATTATCAATTCATCTTTTAGGGAAACTATGATTTGCAGAATTCATGCACTGAAGAGCAATTGAATTAGAGATACCTGTCTAGTAACGTGTGGCACCACCTGGCGGCGATTCGTCGCGGCATGGACTCGACAAGACACCGGAAATGTTGTGAAGCCATACGGATCCACGACCCCTCAACAAGCTCCCACAGTTCACGAAGATTTAATGGAGGGGGGTCAGAGCCTTGATCATCTCTCTCGATGGCATTCCAGATGTGCTCGATGTGATTGAGGTCAGGTGACCTAGCTGGCCAAGGAAGCGAGGTCACATCGGTGAAATGTTCATCTAACCATTCGGATACAACTCGAGAGCGATGGCACGGTGCATTGTCATGTTGCAGGATGAGGTCCCCAGTGGGATAAAGAAGAGGCACAAATGGGAGCAAATGGTTGTCCAGGATATCCCGGTAACATTGATCTGTGAGCGACATTGTCACACGTACTAAGGGTCCCATTTCAGTCCACGTAAACAGTCCCCAGACGAGAATGCCACCCCCACCAGCTTGACGAGTACCCTGTTGGCAAGAAGGATCCATCGCTTCATGTGGTTTGCGCCGTACTCATATCCTGCCATCCACATGTACCAACGCGAATCTCGACTCATCAGTCCAGGCAACATTTTTCCACATGTCTAGGGTCCAGTGGTGATCTTCTCACCTGTGATGTGCGGTCAGTAGCAGTACCCTCGTGGGATGATGGCTTCTGTACCCCATAGCGAGGAGATGGTTCTGGATGGTGTGGCTGCAAGTTTTTGTGCACCAGCGTTAAATTGCCGATTTCTTGCACTGTGGCCCATCTATCTGCTGTTACAATGCGAGCTAGCCGACGATGACCCCGCTCATCCACACGCTGTTGTCCAGAGCAGTTGGCCCTTGCAGGGATGGTTTTACCGGATTCGATGTACTCACAGTGCATCCGTGATACAGTGGCTCATGAAAATCCCAGTGCCTGCACGACTTCCGAGATGGAGTGACCCATACGTTGGGCCCCGACAATTTGGCCACGATCAAATGCGCTTAGATCCTTCGTCTTACCCATACTGCGTCCGACTCTTACTGATTCCCGTCGCATCACTCCTTATATTGTCGGATCGCTGCCTACGTCATGGCGTTTCCGTTTACAGGGCTGCCCACAGCGCCACATTTGCATAACACCAGCTGTCTCTAATTCAATTGCTCTTCAGTGTACATTAGTGGATTTTCTGTATGTATTTAATGGTGTCTGAAAAACAGTATATCTCATTGCCATGTATGTTATTTATGATCATGTTACACATTTTTTGTAGCAGTCTTTTCAGTAGTGAGAAGAATGGAAGTATCACTTCTCTGTATTGGATGGAACAAAATACTAATTTTTAGTACAAATGAGTAACACCGATTTTGGTCATGTTGTTAATATTCATAAGTAGCTAAACAGATGTCTTATTCCTCATCTTAATCTGTAAAGAACTTCCAAGTGGACAACAAATGCTCACCTCCAAACCTTTGTTTAGTTAACATTTACATTAAAAATCACTGATTGGGTGCAGTCTATGAACCCTACTAACATCAAAATAGAATTTGGCTGTTCATTCTCTGTCCAGTGCAGAAAACTAATCGCCCCAATTTCCATGTTGCATATTAGTGCAGGTCCATTGTTATTTTTTCTGAGAATGGCACAAAAACTGGAGCTTTAATTTAAATACTGCCCCCACTCATAATTAGTGTTTTCAGGTACAATCTTGTGATCCTTATACATTTGGCATTTATTTATGGTATGTGTGTGTCCTTAAATAGAACTGTGCCACTATGTGTGTGGGGAACTGTTTCAGTTTTTTTTTTTGCAATCTTAACTATGAATATAAACTTGATGTGATATTTGAAACATCATTAACAGTAATTTAAATTTAGTCGTGTAGTATATTTATAAACAGTGACAAACTTTAAATCTGGAAAATTTCGTGCTTAAGACCTCTGAATTCCAGGCTATTTATTATTCAGGAAAAGAACTGTGTGCTGTATGTAATATAAATAGTGAAATGACATACAAATGTTTACACACCTAAATATATGCTGTTGCTTTTACATTCTTGAAGTTCAGTCATTGCTCATGGTATGTGACTATATTTTGTTTGAGTGCATGAACAATGTGTCACACTGAGATTTTTATTCAGGAATTACATGTGATTCCTCAGCATGGTTATCCACAGTTTTATGAAACATGTGTAAATTTAAGTATTTCATATGCAGTCTATGTCACTTCTTGTGATTATGGGTAATGTTACCAAGTGAACAAAAGGCATAAGAAAAATATCATTTACTGGGATCAGTGCTTCAGTTAATTTTGTAATTTGCTGTTCTTTTATCATTTAACTGTTCCAATCAAGTACATAAAAGAGGCAGGATTGATCTTTTTGTCCTGAGTTAATTCCTTTGTCACTCCATGAACACTCAAATGGTGTCAAATACTCAAAGCACTCATAGCTTTTTTAGAGTTCTTTCTCAAGATTCCATTTCATTATACAAACAGTCTACTGGATGGACAACAGTAGGTGCCTTGGTGGCTGAGTGTCTGAGGCACTGGCTTCTGATCTTTTGTCTGAGGTTTGAGTCCCAAATGAAGTATGGGTGGTTTGTTTGTCTGATGGCACTGGCTTTATCCCTTTTCTGGAAACAGTGCCCCAATTTAGGGATGAGCAACTGCTTGTATAGCCCTCTGAATTGCTCATAATGGAGGAACAAAATAAACAACAACAAAAGCAGCACCCATGCAATAGAGCTCTGTCTAGTGCCATTGCCACTCACTTTGTCTTTTAACCATGCTGCATTTAATTCATCAGAAATGATTTCAGAACAGAAACAATGATCAAGAAAATAAACTGTAATACACAACAGTAATTACATCATCCTATTTTAGGAGCATTTTGTTACCACAGATAACAAATTGATCTGTGTAATATGCTCAATGCTCAACTGACAATGGCACATGGCTTTTTCATTTCTCATTGAAAGCAGCTTTGTGTCACCTACAGATGCCAACAAGAAGTCTTGTGATCTAACACAGAGCAATTCATTCAAAATTTCACTGGACCAATTTGATTTTCAAGTTTTTATATTCTTAAAAATGTCAGCTTTTGATGCTGCTAGGAACGAACACAAACTTTTTTTTTTTTTTTTTTGGCTTTAAGCAAAGGCAAGTAAGTTAATAGTCCTCTGTAGTAATCCTTCTTCATTGCCAACAAATAATGGATTCCAAGCAGAAGCAACGTGCTGTCATTGAGTTCTTGATGAAGGAAGGGTGCAGGCTGTCCGACATCCACAGAATGTTGATGGAGATGACACCATTGGCAAGAGCAATGTGCACAGATGGATGATAAAGTTTAAAGAAGGGAAAACCAGCATTGAAGACAAACCACGCAGTGGGAGACCATCATCTGTGACCACTGATATGAATTCTCAGCGAGTGGATAAATTGATTCACAGGGAGAGATGAGTCACAATCTGCAAACTTGTTGCACAGCTGGATTGTGGTCACAATGCCATACAGAAGATGCTGGAAGACTTAGGGTATCGGAAAGTGTGTGCAAAGTGGGTACCTCAGCAGTTGACACCCTATTTGAAGGAGAGAAGAGTGGAAGTCTTTTCTGATCTGCTGGAAGAATTTGAAGCCAATGAAGACAAGTTTTTTCTGATTTGGTGACTGGGGATGAAAAGTGGGCATATCTTTATGATCTGGAAATGAAGAATCAATCCATGAAATGGCATCACACCTCTTCACCAAGGCCTAAGAAGTTCAAGAGCCAGCAATCAGCACAGAAGGTCATGGTGACTGTTTTTGGGATGACAGGAGTGTCATTCTCCTTGATTTTCTGGACTGTGGCTGTACTGTGACCAGTGAGTGGTACATTGAGACACCCAAAAAGCTTAGAGAAGCCATAAGAAGAAAGAGACCGAACAAGAATCTGAAGAGGATCCACATTCATCATGACAATGCGAGACTGCATACATCTTTGGCAACAAATTAGGCCGGTCGATGCCCCCCCCCCCCCACCACCACATCCACCGTACAGTCCAGATCTGGCGTCCTCAGACTTTCATCTGTTCGGTCCAATGAAGCACAGTCTCCGGGGACAGCAATTTGATGACACAGACGAGGTGAAAGTGGCTGTGAAGGAGTGGTTACAACAATCCACACCTGAATTTTTTTCAAAGAGGATTTGAGAATTGGGTTCATCGATGGCTCAATGCATTGCTTGTGATGGAGACTATGTTGAGTAGTACCTTTGTATAGAGAAAGAGTTACTGTACCAACACATGCAATTTGAACGACCTCTGTCAGTTAATAAAAATGTTATATACTTACTTTTGCGTTACTTTTGGTACAACCCTCTTATATATTCTGCTTGTGTTACCATTTTGGTCAGTCATGGCTTTTGTGCCCCTTCTTTTCAATAAACAAAAAAGCAAATCCATCTCAAGCTTTTGTTTTACTGGAAACAAAATTAGTCTGTTTCTGCAACAGAGTGATAACTTACAGATGGAAAAGAAACTGAAGCAAATAAAGTTGGTAAACCTTGACTGTATGCTGAAATGAGAAAAACACTTCAAATTTTGAAAGTTGGAGAACAAGACAAATCAGGTGAGCTGAAAAATATGTTAACAGCACAAATCTGGTAGTCAGTTTTAAATTAATATTTCTTATTATAACTGTTTTTTAAATATATCAGTAAATGCTAAATTTAGTACTTAAACTTTCATGTAATATGTTTTGAAATTTTGTTTTAGTAAACATGCTGAACTTTTAAATTGAAATGGCTGAATTTTTATTGCATCAGTTAGTGTTATTACCCAGATACTGTCATCATAATACCTTCATTCCAAAACGACCATGTTAAGTAGTATCCATTACATTTAGGTGGTGTGTTTTTTTTTTTTTTGTTGCAAAATCTTTGGTATTTTAGAAAATCACATAATGTCTGCTCAGTTGTTCAGTTTTTTTTTTGCTCCATTCCATAAGTTATTTTTTTGTATAGGCTCTTGTACACATCAATTGGAAAACATTCCTGTTCATTCAACATTTCACCATTATTATTGGGAATTTCCCTTTTATGGAATGCCTTACAGTGGTGATAATTTTGTTGTCTGAAGTTGGAGGACAACTGCAGTATTATTTCCTATGTTGAAACATATCTTTACATCATCGTCTTATGACAGTGCACCTTCACAATGTTATGTAGTGTATTTCAGCATATCACTTCAAATTTGCTTTTTTATGGGGAACAACAAAAGCTTCTCTAAAATCTGGCCTTGCACATTTACTACCTTCGTCTCTTAAAAAAGAAGGCTACAACTTGTGCCATCCATTTTGCAAATTTTTCTAAAGTATATTTACTCATTCTTTTTCAGTCCCCCATAGTGCATTCTTTGTGTTGAATATTTTTATTCCTGTGTCTGTATTTCTTGCATTAGACATTTTACATGTAAATTCGTCATTACATTTAAATGAACACAAAATATCTTGCTTCATAGTCTGTGTTACAGATGTGCGATTAGGAAGCAAATGAATTACTGAACCATTGTTTTTCATGAGAAGCCATACAGCTGGATGTGTAGTAAAGTTGTATAGCAGAAGTAAGCATTGTACACTCTAACAATATTTTGTCAAAGTTTGGGCTGTTTGACTTATATAAAGATTTCACCATGAAGTCCAGCACAGCACTGTTAGCATAAGTTGTCAAATATCTTCTTTTCTTGTTTCTTAATGACATTGATAGTTGACAGTTCATTGCTAGATTTGTTCTTAGACTATTAACTTACTTGCCTTTGCTTAAAGCTAAAAAAAAAAAAAGTTTGTGTTCGTTCCTAGCAGCATCAAAAGCTGACATTTTTAAGAATACAAAAACTTGAAAATCAAATTGGTCCAGTGAAATTTTGAATGAATTGCACTGTGTTAGATCACAAGACTTCTTGTTGGCATCTGTAGGTGACACAAAGCTGCTTTCAATGAGAAATGAAAAAGCCATGTGCCATTGTCAGTTGAGCGTTGAGCATATTACACAGATAGATTTGTTATCTGTGGTAAGTATAGCTGCATTGCAGACTGTGGCAGGAGACTTCTCTTGTCTTAGATAAGTGATAACTGATGGCACTGAAGTGCTGGTGAACACACCAAAACTTCATCCAGTCAACTATACTGTGTGGTATATGAAGAAGACTCTGTCCTCAATGTAAAACTGTGTAAATAATAAATGTGTCAGTGCAGAAGTGAAGGAGAAAACACAGAATAAGATGTGAAATTAGTGTGAACTACCTACTAAAGACTATTAATGATACAAGAAACAATGGCATGTGATCTTGAAGCATAATTTGTAAAGCACGTTAATCCAGCCAAAAATACTTTGTATGCCAGGAGTCCATGTGAAACCTTAACAACTTTTACTTTTTATAACCGTGAGAAACAGTAGTATAGCAATGTAATTTTTAAAAGTGAAGTAGCTGATAAAATAATCCCGTGTGCTTGTTGGGGTCACAGAACTGTCGTGTGTTTCTTTCTGTCGCATGTTTTGGGATGACTGCATTTAAATTAAATTCTACACTCAAGTGTAGTGAAATTTTGAAACTGAAGCATAAAAAAACAACTAAAAAAACTGTGATTGTGTTCATCCATTTGTAGTGGTGGAAATTGCTTCTGGGGACAGGAAACATGAAGGAAATCAAGACTTGTGCTTTTTTTTTTGGCATGCCCTGACACAGTTCACTGTGTAAGAGAATCAATTCAGCTAGGCTGCCAAAATTTGTGCTGGCTCATATAGGAGAACTGAAACTATCCCCCCCAGTCAACATGAGAGGTACAAAGCAATCTAAAATAAGCATATCTTCATTATATATATATATATATATATATACCAGGCTCAGATTATTCAAACTTATGCACCCACCACAAGTCATGCTGAAGAAGAAATTGAAGAATTTTATGAGGAAATTCGTGATCTAAATAATAAAGGTAAGCAGCACTTGAAGATAATTATGGGAGATTTCAATGCAAAAATAGGGCAACGGCAACAGAATGAAACTTCAGTAGGAAAATTCGGTCATGGCAACAGAAACCAGCGTGGAAATACTCTCGTAGAGTTTGCAGAGGCAGAAGGGTTTTTCATCTTGAACTCCTTTTTCAAGAAAAAGCCACACAGGAAATGGACATGGAGACATCCAAATGGGACGACAAGTGAAATTGATTTTATTATGTGTAACAAAAAATTCGTCATAGAAGACTGCAGTATGCTAAACAAGTTCAACACAGGCAGTGACCATAGATTGGTGAGATGTAAGATGCACCTCAACACTAAACTCGAACGTAGCAAGCTCATAAGACAAACAAAATGTATTGACATAACCAACCTTAAAAAACACTATAATACCTTCAAATTGGAACTGAAGAACAGATTCTCTGCTTTAGAAGGCCTTACATCGGAAGAAGTGGATATTTCTGAAGTTAACAGAAAAGTAACCAAAGCTCTTATGGAAACAGCAACAAAATTAGCTGGGTCTAAGAACAAATTGCATGTGAACAAATTATCAGGAAAAACCAAAATGTTGATGCAAAAAAGAAGAGTGATGAGGACAACTAAAGAAGATGTGACTTCCAAAGTGGAATATATAGAGCTATGCAAGACAGTACGAAAAAGTATCACTGAAGACGTAAGGAAATTCAACTGTGAACTGGTAAGGAAAGCAATTGAAAACAACCAAAGCCTAAAGATAGCAAAGGGACATCTCAGTAAGGGGAAAAAACAGATTATGGCACTGAGAAAAGAAGATGGTTCTGTAACAAGAAATAGAGGCGAAATTATGACAAGAGTGAAAGATTTCTACTCCAAATTATATGAAAGGGATGATACATGTACTCCAGACATCATGAAAGGTACCAGTACCAGAGTTCTTCCAGTCCTTCCAGCAGAAGTTGCACATGCAATCAAGAACATGAAGCGGGGAAAAGCTCCAGGAGAAGATGGAATTACTGTAGACATCATACAAGAAGCAAGTGGAGAAATCGAAACAGTACTCGCCCAAATTTTCACTCGATGCCTTAATGAAGGGAAAATTCCTGAGGATTGGAACAACGCTACAATGATCTTGCTACATAAAAAAGGTGACATTGAGGATCTCGGGAACTACGGACCTATCAGCCTCCTATCAGTGGTTTATAAAATCTTCACTAAAGTTCTTTCACACCGCTTGAAGGTGACACTGGACATGGCTCAACCGAGAGAACAAGCTGGATTCAGGAGTGGCTACAGCACAATAGATCATATCCACGTACTGAGAGAACTAATTGAAAGAGCGAGGGAATATGAACTTCCATTGTGCATGGCTTTTATCGATTATGAAAAAGCCTTTGATTCGGTGAAACCATCAGCAGTTGCAATGGCTCTGAAATCCTGCGGTATTGAAGATGCATACATTAATATTATTAATAACATCTATGAAAATGCAAGTGCAAAGATTCGGCTGTTTGAAAATACAACACACATAAAAATTGGAAAAGGAGTGAGACAAGGTGACACCATATCTCCGAAGCTCTTTAATGCCACATTGGAAAATGTCTTTCAATCACTGAACTGGGAAAACAAAGGGATAAAGATTAATGGAGATTATCTAACCCACCTTCGTTTTGCTGATGACATAGTCATTTTTGCAACTACCCCATCAGAGCTACAGAGTATGATCCAGGAACTTGCTGACAAGAGTAAAGAAGTGGGATTAAAAATGAACTTTCAGAAGACAAAAGTGATGTACAATGCTTTTACAAGAAATGAAGATTTATCAATTGATGGAGAAAAGCTGGAGATAACAGACACGTATGTTTATCTTGGACAGCAGATATCAAGTGAGGGTCACATTGGTGAAGAAATTAATCGGCGTACAAAACTTGCCTGGAGAGCTTTTGGAAGAAACAGCATAATTTTCAAGAGCAATATGCCATTATGTCTTAAAAGAAAAGTGTTTGATCAATGCATCCTTCCAGTGCTTACGTATGGTGCAGAGACGTGGACCTTAGCTAAAAGAGACATACAAAGGCTGCAGACAACTCAAAGAAGCATGGAGAGGTGTATGCTTGGTGTAACCAGGAGAGATAAGAAGAGGAACACGTGGATCCGAAAAATGACAAGAGTGGAAGACATCATGATCAGAGTTAAATCCCTGAAATGGCAATGGGCTGGACATACTGCCAGAAGGACAGACCATCGATGGACAGCCGAAATTTTAGATTGGATTCCAAGGGACAGGAAAAGACCCAGAAGAAGACCACATGGGAGATGGGTGGATGAAATTCGAAAGTATGCGGGAGTGACATGGAGGAGACTGGCACAAGACAGACCGTTGTGGAGGAAACTTGGGGAGACCTTCGTCCAGCAGTGGATTGATAATGGTTGATGATGATGATGATGATGATGATATATATATATGAATATTAAAGAACAAAAAATTATGAGAGATATCCCCAACCAATTGCCATCAACCCCCCAGCAATTAATAATATATAATAAACTATCTCCCAACCAACTGCAATTTTATATAAATAATACAAATATCCACCAGCCAATTGCCATATATAATAGTAATAATAATTTTTATATTAATACTATATTAATAGCCATATGTAATGTATTATTTAATATTTTTATGAAAATTATATAATGTTTATATTAAAATACATTACCATATTTCACAGCATCGAGGACAGATGCCAATTTTAAAATGCCAAAATTTGAGAAAAAAGAATAAATATAAAAATAAGGTCTCAGCACTTTCATAAAAATTAAAAGCAATAGAAATTTTACCTCTACATATAAAGAAAAACATTTCAGTCATCCATATCCTCAATCCAGGAAATTCACTGGTGTTATCCATATCACTGGCATTATTGTCATAATCAGGGTCATCAATACTGTCCTAAGTGTCACTATCTTTGAACAGAATGTTATCTTCTGTGCCATCTAACGCATTACTGATGCCACATTTTTAAAAAGATTTTACTACTGTTTCAGTCTTCACAGCATTCCGAGCTAAGATTGTTTATATGTTTTGGCTAAAACCCTGTGCGTGTGTGTCGGTCTCGTAGTATAGACCACATGGTTTATTGTAAATGCATCCCAGCAAAAGTGACATGAGGAAAAAAAACATTAGTCTTCCCATAGTGTTTCATGATGAAGGTGGTCTTGTTATTAATAAGGTTTACTGGTGAACATTTTAACATAGATAACCTTCCTCTGGAGCTAGCGTAGGCCTACGAAAAATGTAACATTTGGTCTCCAGGATACACAGTAAATTTTTGAGACTTATTTCAGGAAAAAATAGCATCCACGACACCAGGAAATCCAGTATATATTTAATATATACGTAATACCTTGACTTACGCGAACTTGGAGTTACACGTTTTCTTATTACTGTGCTCCCGCTTCACCCCTTACTGCCCAGGATGTGTTTCGTACAAATTCATCCAGTCATTCCTCCTGCATTTGCTGGTGTCACACTTGCAATGAAATGTACGGACGTGTTTCATGCAAATTCATCCGGTCGTTCCTCCCGCGTTTGCCGGTGCCACACTTGCAGTGAAATGTACGGACGTGTTTCACGTGAATTCATCCAGTCATTCCTCCTGTGTTTGCCGATGTCGCACTTGCATTGACATGTACGGACGGGTTTCATGCAAAATCATCCATACACGATTTTCACGATTGACATAAGTTGAGATTGTTTTGTGTTAGGTGCAAAATTGTGTCGTTTCAAATAATGTATGTAATACTAACTGCAATTATGTCGTCCAAACGAAGTAAGTCTGATTGTTGTACATCTAGCAAGAAAAGGAAAACATTGACTTTGGAATTTAAACTGAACATCATTAAGGATTTTGATGGCAAAATGGAAATTTGTGAACTAGCAAAGAAGTTTGATCTACCTGAATCCACAGTAAGAACAATCATAAAAGATAAAGAAAAAATTCTTGCAGCTGTAAAAAATGCCCAGTCCTTGAATTCAAGCATAATTTGTAAGCGTCATGGGATGGGGCCATGATGGAAACTATGCCTAAATTATGGGGCCGTCATGGGGCCAAGATGGAAACTATGCCTAAATTATGGTGTGATAATCAAGTAAGAGTGAAGAATTGTCCAGTTGATCAGAACACCATAATATGTAACCAAGCTAAGCTGATTTTTGAGAGGCTAAAAGTAGAAGCTGGGGAAGCAGCTAAAGGTGAAAACTTCGTAGCCAGCAATAGTTGGTTCAACCGATTTAAAAATCGCTGTAACTGGTACAGCATCGTGGAGACCGAAGAGGCGGCAAGCGCTGATAAAGAAGCTGCATCTTCTTTTCCTGAGACACTCAAGACTCTCATAGAAGAAGGTGGCCATAGCAGTCAAACAATATTTAATGTTGGCAAGACCGGCCTATTTTGGAAGAAGATGCCCAAAAGAACTTTTATCGTGCATGAAAGAAAAACGTTTCCTGGCTTTAAAGCTTCCAAAGACCGATTGGCAGTGATGGTTGGTGGAAACGCAGCTGGTGATTGTAAGTTAAAACCCCTCTTAATTTATCGCTCCGAAAATTCTAAAAAATAAATGTAAAGCTGGTTTGCCAGTGATTTGGAAGTCAAATCCTAAGGCTTAGGTGACTGCTTCCATTTTTGAAGACTGGTTTGGTCACCACTTCATAGCTGAAGTCGAACGTTACTGTCAGTCTAAAAACATTCCGTTTAAAGTGATGCTCATTATTGACAATGCACCCGGTCACCCGCGTGCCACTCTAATTGATTTCGACCCACAGGTAAAAGTTGTTTTCTTGCCTCCAAACACAACCAGCTTACTTCAACCGCTGGACCAAGGCATTATCAAAACATTCAAAGCGTACTATACGCAACGTTCGTTTGCACAACTGAATGAAGCTATGAGGCTAAATGATTAACTGTCTGCTAAAGAGTTTTGGAAACAGTTTAATGTTTTAGATGCCGTAAGGATCATTGGAGATTCTTGGGCTGAAATATCCAAAAAAACCTTGAATGGTGTGTGGAAAAAACTTTGTCCGTTCTTTTTTCAGTGTGACGCGGAAACGATGCCAGAAACTGATCAAGTCACTCAGGCAATAGAAGAAGTTGTCCACCTTGATAGGCAATTGGATTTGGAAGTCAACAGTGAAGATGTCAGCGAGCTGTTAGATTCACATAACAAAGAGCTTACAATTGATGAGCTCATAGAGATGCGTGAGCAAAGCGCTTGCTGTAGAGGCCGACACCGTACACCCAGTTCTACCAGAACAACACATGACAATTGCAAACTTAACAGAAGGTCTCAGATTAATTGAAAAGGGTTAAAGATTTTGGAGAACACGGATTCTAATGAGGACCAGATTGCAGCCACAAGGCAAGGAATAAAAAAATCATTAGCTTGCTACGAAGAAATTTTGTGTGAAAAGAAAAAGGCATTGTGCCGTCAGACGAGTTTGTTAGATTTTATGGAGCCATCGACATCGAAATAACTTTATTTTATGCAAGTCTTTTATGTTTTAATATATGTATTATGTAGGAAGAACTGCAATTTGATTACATTTTTAACAAAAGACAGGTGTTTTTGTAAACCTTTGGTCCCAATTAACTAATATTTTTCTGTATTTGTATGCTAAATTGTACCCCGACTTATGGGAATTCGACCTACGCACTTATTGTCGGTCCCACCTATCACATAACTTTGTGGTATTACTGTATTAATAATACATGGTATTTATATTGAAAGATTCAATATTTATAATAATAACAATAATAGTAATTTGCCATATAATAATAATAATAATAATAATACTAATAATAATTTGCATACATACATATCACTAAGCTGTTCTCTGAGATTCAGAGGTTAGCTCCAAAAAGAAATACGAACTATCAGATATTTTTACTTATTGCTGTCGTATCAAACGTCTCCATTTACAGCGATTTTGACATACAACTCGTGCTTCACTAATATCCATTACACGCCGTACACAAGATCTTTTATACTTCATACTCATAATCTTTTTCTCATGCAGACACTCCTGAATCTGATCCACCCATGTCTTCCTTGGCCTTCCTCTGCCTTTCCTTCCTGCCACTTGGGCTGAAAATGTTTTCTTAGTAAGCATTTCATCACTCATTCTTTCAACATGGCCAAACCACCGAAGCATATTGGTCTCCACCTTGCAAAAACAACATTTTGCTTCACATCACACAACTGCAATACATCTTCATTGCTCACACAAATATATCTTGTCTTGCCACAAACCCCACGTAAGTAACGCATTTCTCCAGCACACAAACAACTCCTATGTTTCTTCTGCAGTACCCAGGTTTCACTACCATACATCAGAGTAGGAACAATTACACTTTCAAACACAGCCATGTGGGACTCTCTACAGAACCCATCATTCCTGTGAAAACCTCCCAAAGCAGCTATGACTTTCAAAAAAGAATTCACACGCCTACTGATTTCACCATCCGACTTGTTCTCTCTGTCAAACATGCTTCCTAAATACACAAACTCACTCACCTGGTCAATCACAGTGCCATTTATACTTACATTACATTCAGTGCTACCCATTCCTCTCTCAAACACCATAACTTTGGTTTTTCCCTTATTTATACTCAGTTTGAATTTCATGCAAACTTCGTGCATCCGAGTCAACATACTCTGCAACTCACTTTTGCTCTCTGCCAACAGGACAGTGTCATCAGCATACAGCAATCTGCACACACGGATATCACCAAGACATAAACCAGTATTATCTATTTTGGCATCATGCATGCATGCATGCATCCATAAATGTATTAAACAGCCATGGTGACATTACACAACCTTGTCTAACTCCTGCACCAATGGAAAACCATTTTGATAAAACACCATTCACTCGTACACAAGCTCTACTACCAGCATACATGGCTTTTACACTATTAAGTAGATTCCCAGTAACACCATATTCATTCAATACCTTCCACAAAAGTGTCCTATTCACTCGGTCATAAGCTTTCTCTAAATCTATGAAGGCAGTAAAAACTTTCTTCCCAACAGCCAGATACTTTTCAATCATCGTGCGTAATGCAAAAATCTGGTTAGTGCAGCCTTTACCAGGCATAAAACTACTCTGAACATCCCACACTTTCAATAATGTAAGAACCTGTACTTTTTCAATAACAACCTTACCAAACACTTTCCCTGGCACACTCAGTAGGCTAATACCACGATAGTTCTTGCATTCAGTCTGATCATTTTTTCCCTTATACAAGGGAACAATGATTGCATCCTTCCAATCCCGAGGGACCATTCCTAACTCCCAGCACAACTGGCAAAATTCAGTTAACCAGTCAATTATAGAGTCACCACCATATTTCAACATCTCTGCAGTTATGCCATCAACTCCTGGAGCCTTACCATTCTGAAGAGATTTTAGAGCTTTACACACTTCTTCTCTTGAGAATCCCTCCTGTGCTTTCATCCCTTATTGTGACATCATCTGCGTCTGTCTCAGAATCATCTTTGTTTTCCTGATCTAATAACTCACAGAACTATTCACCCCATCTGTCACTTAACTCATTGGGCTCCCATAACATTTCCACAATCTCATTCTTCACACAACTTACAACTTTGTTTCCCCTATTTTTCCTGAGTCTCATGTGCTTCCAAAAGGACTTCCTATCTTTCCAAAAAGCCAGTTCATGCCTTTCCACTTTCTCCTTCCTATCTTTTGCCTTACTGTGGTGAACCAGCTTAGCAGCTTCACGCTTCTTACAGCGATATTCATCCACAGAGACTCTACCTTGCAACATCCCCAAATAGGCTTCCTTCTTTCTCTTTACTGCTTCTTCAATCTCACTATTCCACCAAGCATCATGTCTATTGTTACCCACTATTGTGGTGCCACAGACCTCTTTAGCAGCAGTGACAACACAGTTCTTAAAACATTCTCACTTCTTTTCTACATCCCTCTCACCAGACTTCAGATCCTTCAGTCGTTCTC
This sequence comes from Macrothele yani, assembly GCA_039090855.1. NCBI lineage: Eukaryota > Metazoa > Arthropoda > Arachnida > Araneae > Macrothelidae > Macrothele > Macrothele yani. Next base: position 13,911,519 of record CM077027.1, on the reverse strand, counting down.
TGAGTAAGTCAGAATACCGCTGATGATCTTCAAGGAGCCTATCAACCTTTATTCTTTCTATCCTGGGTCTCTTCCTATTCCTTTTCCTCCAACCAACATTAAGTTTCACTCGTGACACTACCAAGTAATGATCAGAACCAACATCAGCACCTCTCATCACACAGGTGTCAACAACTAAGTGTTTCAAACGCTGATCGTAGACAACAAAATCTATCACACTCTTTTGACCAAGAGTACGATTTTCCAAGTATATGTGTGGATATACTTGTGGTTGAAAAATGTATTAGATACACACAAACCATTCTAAATGCAGAGTTCAATTAATCTTTTACCATTATCATTCACATAAAGATCATTAAACTTACCCAGAACATTGTCAGAAATTGCATTCTGCACACCTACTCTAGCATTGAAATTTCCTGCTATTATAACTTTTTCTTTAGCACCAAACTGGCACAAAACAGCTTTTAGCTCATTCCAGAAATCTTCCTTCTTATCAGAAGGTCCCGAGTCACAAGGAGCATACACTACAACAATTACAATTCTCTGAAGTTTCACTTTCAAACGAATCCAGAGAATTCTCTCACTTACGCAACTATAGTGAATCAAGTTGTTCTTCATCTTTTCACTTAAAATCACACCTACACCAGCCTGTCCTCTCATATTATCCAATACTCTAGACCACACACTCACCGTGCCATTCACTTCTTCTACCCCAATTTCCTTCTTTTTGGTTTCATTACACACAACACATCCAGTCTATACTTATTCATCTCCTCAATCACCTCACTCATCTTGCCATTTATACCTCTAGTATTCCATACACCAATCTTACATTCACTCAGCCGAGATCTCTTTCTCAAACGCCGTTTAGAAAGTCCAGGTCGATTCCGTAATGGGCCCTCCTTCTCAAGTGTGGTAGGTCCACCATATCCCACACTTGAGTCATTCTTAATATTTCTTTTTGTCTTTTTAATCAGGTAAGTACATCAGTGTGGGGGATTAGTCCACAGCTGAGGGTTCCAGTTGGTCATTCAACCTAAGGATTCTGGAACAAAACCCAGTGAGTTGGGGTCTTTTCGCCAATGTCACACAGAACTAGCTTGGACCTCTCCAAAATTCACAGAGGCCCTAGTTGCTGTTGTGTGTGCCATTGTTACCACGGAGCGCCCCGAGGAGGCAAACCCATTGCTCACTACGACGTTTATAATAATACAAATATATCCATTCCAGTAATTAGATACCAGTAATTAGGGCCATTCCAGTAATTAGATACCCAGCTGGAATAATTGATTGGACCCAAAGTGAATTAGAAATACTGGATCGGAAAACTCGAAAGTTATTGAACATGCATCATGCACTCCATCCAAAAAGTGATGTTGACAGATTGTATTTACCTCGGAAGATTGAAGGCAGAGGGCTACTACAAGTACAACAGGTAGTAGAGGAAGAAAAAGAAGCTTGAATGATTACGTCAACAGAAGCAGAGAAAAGCTACTTCAGGCAGTGAATAACGAAAATATCTTAAAAACAACAGAAAACAAGGCTGAATACAAGAGGAAACAGTTTGAAAACAGATTTAGATGGCTGGAAGAACAAGCCACTGCATGGGCAATTTCTAAAGAATATTGATGGAAAAAGTGACAACAACTTGACTTGGGCATGGCTGAAATCGGGTTCCATCAAGAAAGAAACAGGAGGTCTGATTTTTGCTGCACAAGAACAGGCATTGCAAACAAATGTTATGAAGGCTAAAATCCAGAAAGTCAGTGATAATTAAAGTGTCGACTTTGTCAAGAAAAAGATGAAACTGTGTCTCATCTAATATGTGAATGTAGCAAAATTGCACAGACAGATTGCAAAGTTAGACATGACAGGGTTGCGCAATTGATTCATTGGTCATTATGCAGAAAGCACAATCTGCCAGCATCAAAAAACTCATGGGAACATCAGGCTGGCAAAGTCATAGAAAATAATTGAGTCAAGATCTTGTGGGATTTCAGAATTCAAACTGATCGACACATAGAACATAATACACCAGACATAACAGTAATAGAAAATCGGAAAGTCTGGCTAATTGATATAGTGATCCCTTGAGATGCCAGAGTCAATGAAAACGAATTGGAAAAAATGACTAAATATAGAGACCTGGCCATAGAAGTTACCCGGTTATAGACTAAACACACAACGGTAGTCCCCATTGTCATCGGGGCACTTGGAACAATGTGAATTTTTTTATGAATCATTTTGAGAAATTGCAGCTTTCTGATATACCACCTACAGAACTGCAGAAGACAGCTTTACTTGGGACATCATATATTTTATGCCGATTCTTGACTGATACCTAGGTCTCCGGTGGAAACTCGTATCAGTTCAATAATAGCAGTCAATGATAATTTGCTGTTTATTTTGTTTGTCAGAGGCTGTGATTCATATATTTCAAATAAAGAAAATAATAATTTGCCGTATATAATAATACAAATATATCCAACCAATCACCATTTCGTGTTTGCTGTCGTTACAGTGTGCAGGTAAGGCTGGCTTTGCCCCCAGTCTGTTATATATGGCATTAGTATTTGCTGTGTACATTCTGAAGCATATCACTGAGCACCATACTTTTGTGCAATGCATAATGCTTTCTGATGAGGTATCATTTCACACCTGTGAACTGGTTAATCATCATAATGTTTAAACATGGACAACAATCAACCACTCAGGCATGGACATGTGCACTATCTCAAGATTTATATTTAACTCCTTATAGATGCATGTTATCACAGTTAGACAATTTTTCTTTGAAGACACCTTGATAATCAAGCCAGACAATTATGTCAATGTGTTCTGGAATTGTGCAGTTTTTTGGTTGAATGATGTACAGCTGAATATTCCAGCACGATGAAGCACTGGCATGCTTAAAACAGCATGTTTAACTTCCCTAGTGAGGGGTTCTCCTTGATTAGCATGTGTCAGTTCACTTGTATACTCACTCATATCATATAACCCTTCTGAGTTTTTCTCATGTTAAATTACATCAAATATTTCTTTTATCGGGCGCATGTTTGCAAAGTGATTGATATTCACTGCGAAAAAGAAAACGATGTCATAGCAGATGCACTTTGATACACATGACAGGATATTGAATTTTGGTTTATGTGCAACAAAAGCATTACCAGTTGAAACATTTTGAAAAATTGAACAATGAAAAATAGTAAATTTCCAATTATTTGAAAAGGTCCAAATTAAATGGACATGCTGTAGTACAAAGTTATTTACATTCATTTGGTCTTGAATATGTTGGATGAGTGTTCCGAAAAGCAGGCAGCCATTCACGTTGGGCCCGTGTTCAAGTCCAGAATGAGCATTGGGTGATGCATTTATCCTATGGTGCTGCTGGCTCCATCTTTTTTCCCTGATAGAAAAAGAGGAAAAAAAGTTTTTGGAAGCATCAGTTGAAATTAGTTAGTTGTTACTACTATTCATTATGCAATGTGGATCATGCATTTTCAGGAATCATTTATTGATGTTTTAGCATCTGTAATTGTTTAAGTTTTTGTATTGTACTGTTTTTTTTTTCTGAGTTTATTATTGTATGTTACATGTTCAGTTTTTCCTCTTTTCAGTCTGTCCCAAATTTAGTTAGGATTTTGAAGAATTTGATAATGGCAGGTTATTCTCCAGAGCATGATGTGTGTGGTGTTAGCGATCCATTTCTTCAGGTATGCATGAAATGTAAATTGGCGCAAAATTATTATAAAGAAGTATAACAGAAACATAACTGGAATCATTCTAAAATATTTCATGTTTTCAGGCAAGGTTTGTAATGGTGTTTTAAATTTTTATCACACTTTCAGTGAACCAGGTGTGACATTACTTGGTTCAGACAATTGTGCTTTAACTTTTATGTGAAGTATATTAGTCATAGTAATAGTGCTAATATATTGAAATATAAAATACAGGGTGTCCCATGAAGGCATAACCAATTTTAAATAATCATAACAGTTTTAATACAAATAATCTCAATACACAACATGTGTTAATTGACAGAACAGATCATGAAGTTTTATAGACATTTGACATGGGCACCATTTGTCATCCGAACAATGTCTAAACGGTATTCCAATTCCAACCATGTTCATTCAAGAATGTCTATGAACTTTCTGCAGTGTGTATGTAATCCTCTTCAGGTCAGCAATGTCTGCAACAAGGGGGCTGCAAACCTCACCCTTGATGAATCCCCATAAAATAAAGTCACAGGGTGTTACGTCCTGCAAACATGAAGGTCATGCAATAGGACCACCATGTCCAATCCATCGATTGGGAAATTTGGTATCCAGATACCTCCTCACAATCAAAGCCCAATGTAGTGGTGCCCCATCTTGTTGGAAAATGACCAGAATTGCAAGTTCATCCAACTGGGGATACACAAACTGCTAAATCATGTCCAGGTAATTATCAGCTCTCACGGTCGCTTCCTGAAAGAAAAAAGGGTCCGATAGCATGGTCGATCATTTATGCCACACCAAACATTCACTTTTGAGCTGGCATGTTCATATTCCATTGTGCAATGCGGGTGTTCAGCTCTACAAATTCTCACATTCTGTTTATTAACCATTCCAGAAACATGTAAAGTGCACTCATCCGAGAAACAGGTTTGTCTCGGGAACGATTCAGCGCTTGCAATGTTCTCCAAAATCTCTTCAGCAAACTGTTTACATTTCACATGATCATCTGGGGTTATGTGATGGGTTATCTGCAGTTTATATGGGTGCATTTCCAATCTCTGATTTAACACTCTGTGCCCTGGTGACTTGGGGATTGCCAGCTGTCTTGCTGCTTGTCCGATTGACTTTCAATGGCTATGAGTGAATGTTTGTCCCACAACTTTCTCCCTTTCTGAAACCAGCGATGGTCATCCAGAGCTTTTCTTTGTAAGGACACTGCCAGTTTCCTTGAATGACTTTTACCACTTTCTGTTGCTGTTATGTGTGGGCAGTTTGCTCCCATATTTTGTTCTGAAATTCCGCTGTACCTGCGTTTTGGATCGGGTTCCACTAAACCACTCACTCCACAGCATGCACTTTCATCACAGGATCCATTGGGTACACATCTCGAAAACTTGAGGGTATTCCTTACCACCTGCAACAAACAGAATGCTGATATTAGTTTTGTATCAAAACCTATCATTTGAAATTGTTTACACCTTTTTGGGACACCATGTACTTTTGCACTGCATGTTTTCAGTTTAATTGCAAAAAAATTTAATATACTTTAATAATTCCATCACATTGTGGGACACACATATAAGGACCTAGAATTACACTCAACAGCCATAATAACCCTTTTGAGTTTAATTCTTCAGGGTCAACATCTCAAAGGTGCTCCCTTCTGTTTTCATGACAAGGGTGCATTGTTCTTTATTGGCTCAGTGGGCTGGGATACTGATTTATTGTTACTTTCATTGTGGAACCCGGTTTTGAATTCCAGGTGACATGGATGACGTTTTCAATCTTTTGGAATTGGCTTGTACCCTTTCCTTTCAGACCACTGGTCCTGAATTAGAAACAAGTATCTACCACCATTAAAAGTTCATAGAAGTCATTAAGAAAAAAGGGGGTGGGGTAAAGATTAAAATTGGTGATTTTTTCGAGTGGCCATTGGCCAGTGGGTGGACAAAATCTAGTGGCCACTTTCCTTACGGCTATTTCGTGTTGTATGCACATTTTATCACGGCACTGTATACGTTTCATTTATTTAGACATAGTTAAATTTAAGCTTAGTAGTTACAAGGGCCCACTGTCTATTGTCCAGTGCAATGAAATGAATAAATATAATCTTGAAAGTTATATTTTTCTTCAACTACATCAACCAAATTTTGTAGACAGTTTTTATTGGAAAGATAATTTAATAATTTTTATTTGGTCTCTCACTATATTCACAAATAAAATCTCTCAATCTCTCCACCATAAATTGATGGCAGTGGATGGGTCAAAATTTTCAAGCAGTACTTACTTTTGCTTACTTTATTTAATTTGCTGTATTTTCTGAAGTCATTCTTTGCATGAGCATTGTCTTGTCATCAAGAACATTCCTCACAATGCTTGCATTCCCTTAACTTATTGCTTGGTATAACAGTCAGCAGTATTGAGTATTTCAACAATTTGTGCTATGACCTTCATGTACTAAAAATTGCTTGCTTTTAGTTTCTCTAGCAGTTTTTAGTGAATTATTGATGGTCAAAAATTTTCAGACATTATGTTTCAAAGCTGCTTCCATCTACTAAATTTTTCTTTTCATTCCATTTATTTTTGATTAGGTTCTTCTTGGTGTCAAAATAAAAACTGGCTGTATAGCTTTCAAAAATGAATTTCATATCTTATAGCAGAATCATTTTGTGGTACAGTGGAGATTAGAAGAAATGTGATACCAACGTGGTCACTTTATTTTACAGACTCGCAATGATTCCTGACCACTAACAAAAAAAATATTCAGTAATTTCCTGGGTTGTTCTAATAAATATTACATTAAAAACATTGATAAACCTTCACAGGTGTTGAAAAAATAGTCATGATGAAATAAGAACACTTGCAGAATATCCTGATTCCATCAGATTCTGTCCGGTTTTCGAACCCAGTGTCAGGGTTTTTTTTTTGTTTTTTTTCAGAAAACGTTCACTTGTGGTAGAATTTTAATGATTTGTCATTTTTTTTGTTTGCCCACCACAGACCTTCCAAATACTATGAATTCTCCATAGTCACTACGGAAATCATCGATCGCTGTGGAGTACGGGAAACATCGAATATACTACGGAAATAAAAAATCTGGTTTTGGGGGGATCCCCCTCTTTCTCTCTTTTCCCCTTCAGAAAACGTTGTTTTGGTAAAATTTTAATGATTTGTCATTTTTTCCTGTTTGTCCACCTCAGACCTTCCAAATGCTACGAATTCTCCAGAGTCACTACAGAAATCGTTGATCGCTGCAAAGTACGGGAAACATCGATTATACTATGGAAATAAAAAAATCTGGTTTTCGGGGTTTCCTTCCTTCAGAAAACGTTGTTTTGGTAGAATTTTAAAGATTTGCCATTTTTTCCTGTTTGTCCACCTCAGACCTTCCAAATGCTACGAATTCTCCATAGTCACTACGGAAATCGTCGATCGCTGCGAAGTACGGGAAACATCGATTATACTATGGAAATAAAAAAATCTGGTTTTCGGGGTTTCCTTCCTTCAGAAAACGTTGTTTTGGTAGAATTTTAAAGATTTGCCATTTTTTCCTGTTTGCCCATCTCAGATCTTCCAAATGCTACGAATTCTCCATAGCCACTACGGAAATCGTCGATCACCACGGAATACTGGAAACATCAAATATACTACAGAAATTAAAAAAAAAATCTATGAAATAATGTTATTCAATCATTTGTTCAAAGTTTGTTTTCCTGTTTTCAAAATTCTAACATTTATCAAACATTTTTGCGACTGTTTATTGGATGTTTTTAATGTTGCGGCATTTGTTCGATATAATTTGAGCAACTTCATGCAGTTCGTCACCTGAAAATGATTGTTTTAGCACGGATAGAAATGCTCCGTAGTTTTCTAAATTTTGAATTTTTCTTACCCCAAGATGCACTTTCTTTTCACTTTCTGGTTATATTCTTATGTCATATTTTTTTTTATTATGTTTCTCGTTTTTAATAGCTTCAGTAAAAGTGAAAAAGAACAACTTCGTATTTTAAAAGTTTTTTCTAGTGAAGCGCAGTTTTTGTTTTTTCTAACAGCCTGTTCTTCAAAACCAATCATTACGGAAAGTGTTTTTTCTTTTCCGCTTTTTTAAAGCTAAATTAAATTTCAAAATCGGTACTTATTCAGCTCGTGATGAAATTTCTGTGACCAGTAAAATGACTATCACGGCAGAGTGAACAATATAGTACTGATTTTTTATATGTAATTTCGCTGAAAAACTTGTGTTTACCCATTCCTTAGTAACATTTTACTGTATTAAGGGGAAGACAAGTTTTTTTTTTTTTTTTATAGCCATCTTCACACGTGCGAAGGAAACGCGACTCTGCGTGGAATGAAACACTGCTCATGCGGCGGCGGAAAGTGAAGTCCGATTTTCTACCTTTCATTTCTTTTTGTAAACAAAAGGGAAAATGCTTGCTCATTTTGTTCGATGATAAGCAAGAAGTGCCTAAGCAATGGAAAATCGTGCATTTTCAAAGAAACCAAACTTTAAAAAGCGAGCTGCTGAAGACCAGTTGTGATGCCACAGTTCCATCTAAAGACACAGGTGTCCATTCCCGATATGGTTACTTTGCCCACCAACTTGAGTGGAAAAACAAACGGCCGCCCCGTTCTTGAAGAGTGAATCTATAAATAGATCGTACCCACTTATGTGCAGAGGAAAGGGCTGTTTTTAACGGCACATGAGTTGGATGATTTGAAAATGCATTTCCTATAACAGGAGCATTTTAAAAATGCAAATGAATTCTTTAGCAATGAAAAACGGCAAATTTTCAAGATTGGCGACTAAAGTTACTTTTTTTTACTGGACATTTTATTTTATCCAGTTGCCACGTGTCGAGTGGCAACCGCTAATTTTAATCTTTAGGTGGGGGTGGGAGTTGGACAAAAGAAATTTGTTTTTTATTGAAGCAGTTCATGGAATTTTACATATCTGTTAAAAATTTTGCTATGACAAACAAAAGCCAGACACAAAATGAAGATAATGGGTTGGTGCGAATGAAATGTCCGGTGCGAATGAGCAGTGGAGACAGGTCCCCCCACAGCAGAAAAGAACCACCCACAGGTGTTGTGGGTATTACATCACAGAGTTAATATAAATAGCCGTTATGTGTGTGAAGAACAAGGTTCAGGCATGGTCTGTTTGGACATAAGGTGGCTTGCAAAGGAAATATGCAAACACTGGATTTGAGAGTCATCTTTCTGTATGAATTTAAACTAGGACATTCTGCAGGAATTGCTGCTCAAAACGATAACAAAGCATTTGAGGAGAATATAACCAACGAACAAACCATTCGGTGATGGTTTGTGAAGTTTTGAAGCGGAGATACGAACCTGCAAAACGAAGCACGGGGTCACCGACCTGTTGCCGTTTCTGACGATGTTCTGTTACGTGTGGTTGAAGCAGATTCCAGAAAAACATGCCGTGAGATAGCGGTAGAGGTAGGTGTCCACCACACAACAGTTGTTCGACTTCTGGCTGCACTGGGTAAGGTAAAAGCTGGACATGTGGCTTCCACATGAGTTGACAACTGCCAACAAGACTAGGCATGTGGAAGTCTGCATGTCGCTATTTTCCAGGAACAAACAGGAGCCTCTACTTCATCGAATCTTCACCTTCAAGAAGAAGTGGGTCCTTTATGATAATCGGAAATGAACTGCACAATAGTTAAGCAAAGCACAGCCTGCTGGGCGGCATCCTAAGCCACCCATACACACCAAGAAGATGATGCTCTTTGTCTGGTGGTTCACAGCCTGGATAATTCGTCGGAGTTTCTTGGCAAGAGGCCACACTATCTCTGCAGAACTTTATTGTGCTGAATTACACCAGATGCACTGGAAATTTCTGCAGAAACAACTGGCTTTGGTCAACAGGCATAGTGTTCTTCAGTTCTAGGATGACGCCTGCCCTCATGTCGCACAACGAACGATGCTGACACTAAGTGCCTTGGGCTCTGAAGCACTGCCTCATCATGCCTTTTCTCTGGACTTGTCTCTGACAGACTATCATCTGTTTCATCATGTGGATCACTTTCTGTCCAGGAAACAGTTCACGACAGACAACGAAGTTCAACGTGCAGTTGATGACTTCTTCGGGTCCCAGCCACAAGACTTTTTTGTTCTGGGTTTTCAGGGATCGCATTCCTCCTAAAATTCCTAAAATTCCTAATATTTTGTGACCCTCCTTAAATTCCTAAAATTAGACCTAAAATTTGCTATTCATCCTAAAATTTTCGTAAGCTTATTTTTATTAAAAACACAACCGTTATTAACGCCAATAAATTTACCATTACGGTAAGGTAAAAAGACCTGTTTTTGTAGAAACACAGCCTATATGCTGTGCTGCTGAAGGGAGGGAAAAATGACGCCATCGAGATGCACTTGCTTCGGGGCGGGCGTTCCATTTTTTGCCTTCGAACAGTTTTCGAGAGTAACAAGAGATCTAAGGGAAAAGGGGAGGGGTCATTTTCACCCCTGGTTTGCGCTTTGCAGACGAACTCCGTGGCACGCAGAAGATCGTACTTTATTTTTGTACATGCCTTGTGGAACCTCCTCTTTCTGCTGATGTTTTGTTATTGTAAACCGCAGGTGGGTGGAAGCAAAAAGGAAACATGTGGTCTCCTTCCGTAACCTCCGGTAATGACGATGGGATGGTAGCTGAGTATTATCTTGGCAGGCAGTAGAGCACGTGATCATTGACCTTCGATCATGCGTCGGCGACAGCGACCTTCGATGCGCAATATATCTCGGCTCCGACTCGCTTTGACTGAACTTGCGTGAGATGCGTATGATAGTTTCTGGTTTTACGTCTTTTATGGTGTTCTCTGTGCTGTGTGCAGGTTCAGTTCTCTAGTGGTGACCTGCTTTTTTTTTTTTTTTTTTTTTCCATATCTTCTGACATCCTCGCAGCCAAATTTCGGGAAGTTGTCTGGTTTTACAATATTGGAACGTGTTTTTGTACTTCCCTTTCATTTTCTGGTTAGTAATACAAGTGTTTAAGATGCCTAAATCCAAAACGAAATTTCAAGATGCGTGGCTCGCCAAAGAATTGGACGGAGTGAAGTTGAAAGAATGGTGTTCTGCAACTGAAACAATATTTTCTGCTAAGTGTTTATTGTGTTCAGAAATTTTCAACATTTCTAATAGTGGCTTTTCACAAGTAAAAGCGCATCATAAAGGAAAAAAACATTTGCAGAAATTTCAAAGTAAATTTCAAAATAAGTCCATCCTGAAAGCCTTTGGAGGACGGGATCTTCAGCCCAAAACAAATATTAGTGAAGTACTGAGTCATGATTTACAGTTGGCTAAAGCCGAAGCATTATGGGCCATGAAAGTTGCTAAGGACAATATGTCTTTTGTTTCATGCACTGAAACAGTTGAACTTTTCAAAGAAATGTTTCCTGATTCTGCTATTGCAGCCAAAATGCAACTTAAAGAAAAAAAGTTGCTTATGTGATATCACATGGATTGTCAAAATATTTTGAAGAGGATTTGAAAAAAGACATTGCATCTAGTAGCCCAGGGAAGGTTACTATAGCATTTGATGAAACTACAAATACACAAGTGAAACGGCAGTTGGATGTGTATCTCAGGTACTGGTCTTCAGAAATAAATTCAGTTTTTTGCCGATACCTAACAAGCGTTTTTCTGGGTCATGCAACAGCAGATATTTTGCTAAAAGAAATTCTTGATGTGTTATCATCCTTCAATATTTCGTTGAACAGAATTATTTGTGTATCCATGGACAGCCCAAATGTAAATAAGTGCTTTTTACGCAAATTCAATGAAGTTGTAAAACAAGAAACAGGCCAGAAATCTTTGGAACTAGGTTTTTGCAACCTGCATGTTGTTAGTAATGCATTTAAAATTTTTTTGACAAGCTTAAATATAGATTTTGACGAATTTGCTACTGATATGCATTACTTTTTAAAGAGTAGTGCTGCAAGACGAGAGGATTATAAATCTGTCGAGGATATAACATTGGTCACTGCCAAATTTCTTTTGCGTCATGTCAGCAACAGATGGTTAACCGTTGGTTCTGTAGCCCAGAGGCTCTTGGATCAATGGCTAAATATTACAGAATATTTTTTAAACTTCTTGCCATCTCAAAAAATATTTGAAAAACAACTGCGCAATTTGGCAAGGTATAAAAGAATTCACTGTTTCCTGAAAAATGAGCTTACTCCTTGCTATTTAGCATTAATTTCATTTTCACATTTGAAAAGTTTTCATTATGTTATCAGAGTGAAGAACCAAAAATACACCAGTTATATTCTGATTTAAATACTTTAATGAGGAATGTTATGGCTCAGTTTATCCAAGATGATGTTATAGCAGGGAAATTTGGAGAAGACCTAAAGAATGTAGATTTTGAAAACAAAAATTCATGGAAAAAACTAGGGGAGTTAGAAGTTGGTATGAAGACAAAAAAATCTCCTCAGGAATGTTCAGGAGACCAGGCAGAAATTATTTCTCTTAGATGTAAGATCATCACTAATTGCAACCACAAAATATTTAAAGTCAAATTTGCCATTCTGCAATCAAAAGCTAAGAGACATAGAAGTTTTAAAGGTAAAAGAACCAAAGAAAGAGTCGACTCAACTTTCAGTCACTGAAGGACTTTCGGAAATAACCAGAATTTCAAGTGTTTTGCATCTTTCTGAGGAACAAATTGATAGAGTAAGAGAAGAGTGGAAACTTTTAAATTGCGATAAGCCAACTCTAGATGAACTAGTGAAATTTTCAGAGGAAGGGCATATTCCAGTGCGGATTGATCATTACTGGCGTAATATATTTAGTATTAAATACTCTAGCGGAAAAGAAAAATACTCAAATCTTGCTAAACTCATAAAGTCAATTTTAGTTTTACCTCAGGGTAATGCTGATGCAGAAAGGGGATTTTCGGTTAACACTGCTCTGTTAAGGAAGGACAAGGCTAACTTAAAAGACTCAACTATAACATCATTAAGAATAGTTAAAGGGGCCATTAAACACTATGGATGTGTAAGTAAAGTTCCCATAACAAGAAATTTGTTAAATAGTGTTTGTGATTCACATAAATTTTATAAAGAGTATGTTGATAAGCTGAAGGAAGAAGAATCAAAAAAGGTAAAAGAAAGGAAGCAGAAAGAGAGGGAAAATAAGGAAAAGCAGCTAGAGAAAAAAAGAAAAGCTGAGTTTGATGACAAAATAAAAGAAAATGATGCAGAAATAAATAGACTTAAAAACGATAAAGAAGCCTCCCTAGCAATAATTCAAGAGGGAACAGAAAGAATGAGAAAAGCTGTAGAAAAACAAAATACTGTTGAAATAGCAGTTGCCTCTAACTTGATCATACAAGGTTCAGCTGAAATAAAGAAAACTGAAAGTAAATTAGTTGTGGTAGAAGCAGAAAAAGATAGGCTAATCAGGAAAAGGTTAAAACAATAATATGAAAAAAGTAATTCAGTGAACAATTGTACATAGTTCTTGGTTTTCAATTACCTTTTTAGGATATTATAATTTAATGTGAAACCTGAAAACTTTACTGTGAAAATCGTGAATTGCTTCTGGTTCAACAGCATATTAATGTTCAAAGTGAAACTTGAATGTGGTAAATATACTTGAATATGATAATAACACGTGAAAAGATAAGAACTGAACATTAGAAGTAAATCATACTTAAACTTTAGACATTAGACGTTATGCAAACAATTTGGGCGTTAACTTCGACCATATATACTAATGGACTGCACATTGGCAATAGCTGCATCAAAGCCGCCATGGCTCAAACATTGGGCACGTCATCATCAGACTCCAAATTTCGTGTAAAAATGCTGTTATGATTACTAATTTACGCTGCAGAACTTCAGTGTTTTCGGTGTATTATGTGAATGCGCCTCATATATAATGAAAACTCTTCAGGTAAGTTTACTTATGAGCTATATACATGCATGATCGGGTTGTTTACATTTTGTGATTTATAATGTGATGAACATTTGCGAAGAATTTGGAACATGCATTCCATTTTTTTTTCTTAAGTTACTATATTTTTATATCAATAGCTGCAAGTTTCTGGTTAAGTAATTGAACTTTATCGACTTAGGTATTTAATTCGTTTCTTACCCATGAAAAATCATAGAACTTTCTTTACTATATCGGTCAGAGCAACCATAAGCACAGCAGGTGTAACCCATCTTTTTGACTGTTGTCATGTGATTTTATGTTGGAGCCAGAAATTTTGATGTCATGCGCAGTCTATCAGTATATATGGTTGAAGGGTGTGAAGCAAACTCTTTACAATGTATACAAAGTTGTTTTACTAGATGTATACAAATATACATCTAGTTTTTATTGAAATACACTCCTAAAATTTTCCTAAAATTTTTCTAAAAATTCCTAAAATTCCTAAAATTCCTACCTAAAATTTATTTTCCAGAAGTATGCTATGATCCCTGGGGTTAGCGGCCTTGCTGGACAGATGGCAAATATGTGTCGATGTTGAGGGGGATTATTTTGCCTAGGTAGGTTGTCCTACTTTTCCGTTCTCACCATCCACATGTGCTCATCCTTTGCCAGACATTTCATTTGCACCAACCCAATAGAAAGGAATAACTAAACGTAATGAGAAATCATTGTACTAAAGCTGATCACATTACTCTAAATGAGAATATTGTAAAATGGGTAAAAGTTTCCTACCAGCTTGGGAAAGATAGTGAAACTACTAATTAAGATCTTGATGAAGAAGTGCAAAGGAGAGTAGGAATTGCTTTGGAAGAATGAGATTTAGAACCAACATGCTGTCTATCTTAAGACAAAGAATTATACCACTTTATTTTTCAGTTTTAAAATTTGTAGGAGAGTTGAGACACAAAATACAAAAAGAGTCTAAGGAAATTCAAGTAATACGGAGAATGATGTAACAGATTGTGTAAGTAACTTCCTAGGCAAAGAGATAAAACACTAAATATATAATAATAATAATAATAATAATAATAATAATAATAATAATGAAAAATGAATTTGTTCACACTGAGTTGATGAAAAGAGATGTTCAGATCTTTTAGCATGATAAGAAATTAGAAAAAGGATTAGGCCAAAATAGACCAATTAGATAATGAGGTCTTCTAGAAGAAAATTGTTGACAGAAAGCAGAGACAGGAATAAATGAATTAAAACATGGGAGGCATTCATCCAACAGTGAAATCACCCAGACAAAAGGGGAAGATGAAGTCCAAATGAAAAGGCCAGTGCATTAGTCTTAAATCATGACTTAGTCATTTTCTGTAAGCTTTCGTTATATCTGTCTAGTTCTAAAAAATGAGGTTTATACTTTTTTGCTGTGTATCTGCACAATGAATATATGCAAAGGAAATGATTCATTTTTATTGAAATTTTAAAAAGAGTTGTTGCAGAAACAAATTCCACTTAATATTGTGGCTAAAATTAGTATTTGAAAATTCACCAACATTTCAGAATAATAATTAATTTAATTATTTTAATGAGCTCGGTAATTACTTTTGATCCTAAACATGATAATTGTTCTTTTTAGCTTATTTTCTAATGAATTTTAAAACATAGTTACCCTTCATATTTGTGCGGTAAATGTTTTACAGATTTTATTACAGTCGGACCCATATGTAAAGAAGTTGAAGAGAGAATTAAAAGCCTTTGATGTATGCAAACTTCATTATAACCAGACAAATAAAAAGTGACTATTTTTGGCATATTAATACTACATTATGTCAAGTTAAAACTAGTTAGTCATAAACTGTTTATCAATTAAACAAAGTCAATTGATGATTGTCAATTAAAAATATAGCTAACAAAAAAGAGTGTTATCTGCAATAAGCAAAGTATTTAACCATCATAAAAATTAAGTATGTGCCAAAAATTTGACATTTCACCTTTTGTATTTGATCTGTTGTTTGCATGTTATGTTGGAAACATGAGTCAGTAGTTGCTTGTTATGATAGCTGTTTTAAATGTTTTCAAACTTCCCCTGATGCAGTGGTTGAGATGTTTCCAGATGCAAAATAAACTCTTTAAGATTTTCTACATAGAGGTTAAGTGATTGAAATGTGTTGATGGGAGGATATAATGGAGAGCATTTGCTCAGGAAATATATGTGTGGCAAATGGAGGGAGGAAAATAGTGGGCAGTAGCAAAGAAAACAACTGAAACATTCTCTTCATGCAAAGTGACTTGTCTATATATAAATAAGAGAGAAAACAAAGTTATGGTTTTTGAGTGAGGAACTGTTAGTACTGAATTCAAGATAAGTCTAAATGACACAGTGATTGACCAGGTGAACGAGTTTGTGTATTTAGGAAACATGTTTGACAGAGAGAACAAACTAGATATTGAAATTAGTGAATTCTTTCCATAGAAAGTCATAGCTGCTTTTGGAGAATTTCACAGTAATGATGGGTTCTCAAAACAGTCCCGAATGGCTGTGTATGAAAGTGTAATTGCCCCTACTCTGGTGTATGGCAGTGAAACCTGAGTATTGCAGAAGATACATAGCAGCCATTTGTGTGCTGGAGAGATGCGTTACTTACAGGGAGTTTGTGGCAAGACACTCTCTGATCATGTGAGGAATGAAGATGTGCTGCAGTTGTGTAATGTGAAGTGAAATGTTGTTAGTAAGGTGAAGACTAATATTCTTAGGTGGTTTGACCATGTTGAAAGAATGAGCGATGAGATGCTTACTAAGAAACTTTTTCAGCCTAAGTGGTAGGAAAAAAAGGTAGAGGAAGGCCAAGGAAGTCATGGGAAGATCAGATCTGTCAGGAGTGTCTGCATGAGAAAAAGAATTATGGGTATGAAGTGTAGAAAGTCTTGTGTATGTTGTGTGGTGGGTGTGAGTGAAGCCCGTTGGGTGTCAAGATCGCTGTAAATGGAGAAGTTTGATATGACAACAGTAAGTAAATAATAATTTAAAAATTTATCAGGTGGTTTGTATTTCTTTGTGGGGTTAATGTTTGAATCTCAGAGAACAGCTTAGTGATCATGTATGTATGTATGTATGTATGTATGTATGTATGTATGTATGTATGTATGTATGTATGTATGTATGCATGTATGCATGTATGTATGTATGTATGCATGCATGTATGCATGTATGAATGAATGAATGAATGAATGAATGAGGGGAAACGTGTTGTCAATAGCAAGTAATTCATAATTTTCCAGTAAAAGAGAAAGGGGTAAAAACTGGATGAACATAACTTATTTTGTTTGCTGATAACCGTGATGAACTTCAATGTATGCAGTTTTTACAAAGAAATAGTTTTTGTAATATATGGTTAAAATAACTAGGGGAGTATGACAAAGTTCAAGCGATCGATAAAAACTTAAGTTTATGCAGAACTTCTATTATGCAAACTTGTTAGGTGTGTATTCAACTGTATTTACTTACGTTATGTACAGTACAACTACATTTGTGTATTTTAATAACCTAATTCACTTTGTTTTATTTGACAGGTTAAAATTTTAAGGTTATTGAGGTTGCTTGGCAAAAATGACCCTGAAGCTAGTGAAACCATGAATGACATTCTTGCCCAGGTATGTGGTGATTTTGTTTCCTGTAAACTGTATAAGCTGTGGTTAAAGGATTTTTTGTGCTCATGTAGTTTGAAAGCTGTTAAACCAGGCAGAATGATGTGAATATATCATATTTTTGCAGGTAGCAACTAATACTGAGACTAGCAAGAATGTTGGCAATGCGATTCTTTATGAAACTGTCATGTCGATAATGGACATAAAGTCTGAAAGTGGGCTAAGAGTAGGTGACAATTTTGTTGTTATTTTACTTTTTCTTTTGTAAGTTAACACTATGTGCAATAACAAGACTCTGGACAGTATTGTCTTTGCTCTTTACACAATACTGCATTTATGGTAAAAATCAATTGGCCTACCTTTGGCCACAATTACATTGTACACTCTCCTTGGCACACTCTCAATGGGATTCTGGTAAGTAGTCGCAGGTATATTGTTCCATTCCTCCCGCAAAGCAGTGGTCAGTTCAGACACAGAAGTTGGAAGTATCATTCTAGCCCAAATCTAATGTGCAAGTTCATCCCAAAGGGACCCTGTAGAATTGAGGTTGGGGCTTTGAGCTGGCCACTACAAATTTTGTACACCCATATGCTCAAACCATGTCAAAATGGAAATGGTCTGTCTCTGTAAAACTGGTAAAGTGTCGCAGAAGTTTCGTGTCTTCTAGACTGTCCTGGAACTTTGTGGTGTTCATGTTTCCATCCACAACCACCAACAGTCTGAGTCTATACGAGAAACATCCCCATACCATGACATTGCCACCAACAAATTTAACAGTTGGGATGACACACGTTATGACAGATATCGTTCACCTGGAATACGCCACACCCAGCAAGGACCATTGAATTAAAAAATGGTGTAGTATGATTTGTCACTCCATAACACTCGTTTCCACTAATCTAAGGCCCATGAATGATGTGCTTTGTACCAAGCAGGTCGCTTACTTGCATTCATACGAGTTATTAAATGGTTGGTATGCAGCATCCCCACCATTGAAATGTAACTTGTGTAGTTCTTAATGAACTGTCTTAGCACACACACTCACCTTTGTTGGATCTTGAAATTCTTTGGTGATGATTAGTGCGGAGGAATGATGGTACCCACAGACGACATGTTTCAGTGTTCTTTTGTCCTTTTCCATCAGTTTACTTGGCCTTCCTGAATGTTTCTTGGCAGTCATAAGTCCCTCATGTTTCCATTTACTAAAAGTGTCTTGAACTGTTAACCATGGATGTTGCAATTGTTTTTTCAGTCGCACACATAGACAGGTTGCTGATATGGCACTCTCTAAAAAGAAGTTAGTAAATTCAACACACATGGTCATTTCTCACAAGACAATATACGACGTCTGAGGAGCCTACTCACAATTTTACAGGAAAATCGACACACACGATCTGTTGGAATGATTCATTTTTGTTGTGGAAGGGGTATGTGGAGACTTTTTTCCACAAAAAGGTATTTGTGCATATGTGTATATAATAATATGTTCAATGTACATATAAAATTTACTCATGGTGAGCATCAAGGCTTGTGCTAAAATGAACATTAAATGGTTCTTATAAGTCTTAAAATGATGCTGTGGTGTGTGCAAGTGAAATTTAATACTACAGCAGACTTAAATTAGCATTCAACAAGGTAATTGCCAATTTGATTTACCATATTGGACTCTGAAAGAAAGCAAGTTTGATGTTATGATGAAACTTCGAGTCTCTCCTGGAAAACTAACTGTTCTTTGCCTACTACAGGATAAGTATGTACATTTAGCTGTCCATGGCACTATTTTATTGAGCTGGATCAAGGCTGCAATCTTTGCAATGATTAAATGAACCATTCCCAAAATTATGGATATGTAGGCACTGTTCACAGGATTAATCAGATTTATATTTTCATCTTAAAGCTGTTACAACTTCACAATATTGATTCAAAAGTGTAAGCTATTGCTTATTACAGCTGACTTAATATATACCACAGAATTAGTTATACTGCACAGTGTTACAGTTACCAAGTGGTCTGCTGGCCATTGCCCAGTAAAACTTCCGTTGGACCACTGAACTATTGATTTTACTGGCCCGGATGGCCAGTAAATTTTCTTTTCATTTTTTCTCCTAATTTGTCACAAGCTAAAAAATGGATTTTTATTTCATTTGCTTTGCTGTACGGTTTTCTTTTCAGGCTCCAAACTAGTGATAGGTTCATGAAATGCTATTGGATAACAGTTTTATTTTTTATCCCTCATGATTTGTAAAGAGGGTAAGAAACAACAAATACAGGAAGGCAGTTTTCAATTCCTTGTCTTGTAAAGGCAACAGTCGTTTTTTGTTACCTCCATCCCCACCATGTGTAATGAGCAGAAGTAAGCAAAATAAACGTCCTGCTCTTCCTTGGATTCATCCATCCTAGGGAATGCAGCAGGTACTGACACCAGACAGGAACTAGTTTTTGTTCTTCCCCAAGAAAACTCTAGTGGAGGAGGTCAGTTGGATGCGTGAAAGTAATTTTTGCAACATAACAATTCACATGAAACAGTGTTCAATGGGGAACTAAAACTAACTTCATGGGAAAGTAGGAGGGATGAGCAATAAGGCTAAACTTAAAAGGAAGCTAAACCCTAAACAATAAAACAATATAAAAAAGGCTGCTAATGGATGTGAATTTTTGTGCCCTTGGAGTTTCCTTACTTAAAAACAGATTGGGAATGCACTCTTACTCTACTATACCACCAATCCATCAGAATCTTATTCTGGAAACTTTTTTTGTCCTGTGAGTTGTTCTTTCAAATTAGGTGTTTTAAAAACAAATATTGGAGATAATTCCACTGAAGTGATGTTATTTTCTACGTATATTGTAGATGTTTAAGTTTTTTTTTTTTTTTTACGGACCAGTGGTTTGCAGATTCTAGTGGTCTGCTGGGCCAGTAAAATATTTATTTCTAATTCTAACACTGCTGTGGATATGATTATATTCATCACGTTGTATGTCATACTTCACATAGTGTATGTGTATAACACAAATGTTCCTCCTTGACAAGTGCAGTTGAGGGTGTGGTGTATGTTACATGTTAGTAATATGCAAAATTAGAAATATTGTCCTTGCTTGTATACAAAACCTTTGAAATATGAAATGTACAGAAAGTATTAATTATCCAGTGGTCACCTACAATGTGATAGAGACTACATGAAATGTGATCACCTGAAAATTTCTTTAAAGGCTGTGATGTAAACAACAACATGCAAGTAATGAACCAAAACAACTGTATCAGGTTTCACTGTTAAACATGGCACATATATAGTAGTAGCTGCAACAATTTAATGGAGATACAAAACGTGTGCAGATTCTTCCTATATAAGAATTAATTTAAAAAATGCATCAGTCCTGCAAAAGAAGCATGAAATACATTGTAAAAATGTGAAAAGTAAAAAAAACTTTTCTGTCATTTGTCTTTCCCTGGCAAGGGAGAACTAAACCAAACAGCAAAACTCATGATTGTGAACAGGAAATGGTTACAGCTTGCTGAAGAGGCAATGATTCAACAGTTATGCTGTGCTGGAAATAAAAAAATCCTAAATGGATAAGGAGAATTTGATGAAACAGGGTATGAAGTTATCATTCTTGACAGTTTCCTGTGTCATCCAAGTGGCAGTTAATTATGCAGCATAAATGACAAAGTCTGATTTCTATTTCTTCTTCTTTTCATGACATCTGTTATGCAATCTATGGAGGAAGAGTCTCTGTGACTCTGAGGAGTCTGCAGAAGAAATTCACAGGGGAAGTGGTGATGGAAGACAGTGATGAACAGGTAAAAGAAACTACTGGGTGTTTCACCAGGTAGTCACCCCCAAAGAACCAACTATTGTTTTCTTCCCACTCTACATAGAAACACGGTGTTTGGTTTACAAGTGACCTTGATCTTTGAGAAATGGGTGGGAGAGATTTTTCTGATAAGGCGGATGACTCATTGAAATGTCACCCCAGCAGATGGCAGGGCATGCTAATTCTGTCTGGAGGCAATCTTCGTGTTTTACTGTGTCATTGAACATCGTTCAGGATAGCTGTGTATACCATTGCAAAGCGGGTGTTTATTGTGAAAAGTTATTGGATAACAAAGTCTATAAAGGCAACACAGCATGAATTCCTGGAGAAGTTAGCAGGAATAAAAGCACCAGACAAACGTTACATCACCAAGTTAGTGATGAAATTTGAAACCACGAGCAGTGTTTTGAACCAATACGGTGGCGGACATACTCCTTTAATGGAAGAAAAAATCAAAGAGGTGAAGCACAGGCCATTGGCATCACTGAAGAAGTCAATACAACATTTGTCACAAAAACTGGGTATTCTGTTTCCACCTGCCAAAGAGCCATGAAGAAAGCATTGTTTCATTTGTGCCATGTGACAGCTGTGCAAGAGTGGCAAGAACTGGATCTTGAAAAGCGTGTGTCTTGTTGTCACTGGTTTCTGATATTTATACTCACAATTTCAAACATTTTGGATTTCACATGGTTCACTGATGAAATATGGTTTCATTTGGATGGGTATGCCAATTCCCCAAACTCCCACATCTGGGCTACAGATAATCCACATGAATTAGACAAAACCCCATTACATCCTGCAAAAGTTGGTGTTTGGTGTGCTGTGTCCTGAACCAGAATAATTGGACCCATTTTCTTCAGGAGTGTAGCAAACTTGACATCATGTGAACATTTTCAGACAATTTGTGGACCAATTACATAATCAATATCAGTTTGACTATCGGGTACCTTCAACAGGATGGAGCGACATACTGCACATCCCATGGAGCATAAGCTAAATTTTTTCTTTCTTCAGTGATCAAGTAATCTCCAAATGACTGTGGCCACCTCGTTCACCTGATATTTTCTTATGGGGATATTTGAAGTGTCGTGCTTACAACAAATAAGCCTTGCACATTAGAAGACTTAAAAAGCAACATCAGTGCAGCTATCCAAACTGTTGATGAAGACATGCAGCAGTGGACCTTTGATAATATGCACCTTTGCATTCAAGTGTGTTTGGATGTTGATGGAGGACATTTCCAGCATTTATTGTGAATGGTGCTATATTCCCATGAGCTAAGATATGTTATAAACCACATGTCATGTTTCTGAGCAGAGTGTGTTGCAAAATATGATTGATTCTTTTGGGAGGGAGGACTACCTAGTTGAACAACACCCTGTGAAGGCAGAAAACACCTGCTGGAGATTCAAGATTATTCGTCTGAGGATTTATTGTTTACTTTGCTGTGTTTATATAAACAATTCGCCCTCACTGTGGTGCTAAGTAGGGAATTTTCTCTAAATGTTGTGAACATAATGACTACAGGAAAAATTAAGTTCAACTCTGTAGCACATTACCATCAAAATGGCCCTTTATATAAAAAATAATTTTAAACAAAATTGCTTTTAAAGCTCCATCACTTTTACTTCAAGAGGTATTACCACAAATTACCACTTTGTACTAAAACCAAATTGCTCCAAGGTGTCACTTTTCAGGTGCTCTCGCTACAGCTTAGAATCAGTCTTTAAGGGATAAATTGCAGTAAATATAACAAGGGTAAAAATATTTGCTAATTTCTCCACTAAAATCTCGCACAAATACCAGGCCACCTGACCCCGACAGTCTTAAAGTACTAAAACTGACCAGGATCTGCATAGCTGCACATTCACCCACTGTGTTTTCTTAGCCTGTTAAAAGAATATCCCTACAACTTGACTTTCATCATTTTTCAAAACATTTTTCTGTTTTGTCAAATTACCAGAATTCACCTCAAATTTCCAAAGATTCTTCCCATCACCTGCTTGTGTTCACAGTTATGAAGTTCATCTAAGCTGTGATGAAGAGTTTAGTTCAGTAGTGCTAAATGGTTTGAAAAAACTTGTGAATGGTGACACCCATTCTACCATTTTTTCACTGTGATTGATGCCAAAGGTTCTGCTAGGGAAGAGTGAGGAAGATCCAGAAACTCGGGGATTAAATGAAAATATATTTGATGCTGCTGCTTTGAATGTGCCAGCGACTGATGTTAGTGACAATGCATCAGTTATCTGAGGGAGCAAAAATAAAAAAAAATTTGAAGTCATTATTCTGTAGCAATACTCTGAAAACTTTAGAATGTTCAGGGAATGCATTGTTCAACAGCAGCTTTAAACTGTAAGGATCTATGATTTTTTTTCAACCTCCATCATCATATGGATTAGTCTTGTGAACCTGAGTCCTTTTCATTCCACAGCAGTGAAATCTCTGCCCAATTGCTACACATTCATCTCTCTTATCTTGGTTCCTTATTCTGAGTTCTCTTCCTGTGTCACAGCTGTTGGAGTTATACTGAAAATCAGAATAACTGGCTCCTTTTCTACACCCTTGTCATCATCTTATACAATGTTTTTCAGGTTAGAGAGATAAGTACAATAACATAAACTCAAAGATATGCCCATCACCTAAAAAAAAAAAACATATTTTACCAGAATGCATAAGTACAGAAGTAAGCAAATAGAGGATGTGATGCAATGCAATTGTTTGTCATTGCTCTTACCTTGTACTTTGTATCTACAAAGTCTCATAGAAAATATTGCCTGCTATATAAATGTAGTAGACATAAACCCAAGTTTTATAGTGAAATGAGTTATAATTATGGCCTGAAATTTTCAATTTCTTTAACATTAAAATTTCCTGTTTATTAAATTTGCTGACCTAATGTTATACTTATTTGCTGTTAATCTAATCCAAATGTCATCAACTTAATAGCAAATAAATGTATGATTTTTTGCATATTGCCTGAGAAACAATACTTAAAATTTGACTGCTTGATTATAAAGAAGTAGGGTATCCTTAAAGTAGCTTCCATATTGATTATATTATGACGATATTACTTTAGAATTATTCTAGTAACTAATTTTTTGTGTGTGTGTTCTCAGGTTCTGGGAATCAACATTCTAGGAAGGTTTCTTCTAAACACAGACAAAAATATTAGGTATGAAAACTTTTTTTATGTGTAAAAAGTTTTGTCATATTTCTTTTTTGTTAAATTTTAAAACTTATTAGCTCTTCTGTGTAAGTCTATTGTAATGTATGTATATCAAAAGATTAAATTGATTATATGTTTAATAAAATGTTATCATTGTTGTGTGGTATTTATGAAGTGAATGGTACTCAATCCAGTGTCTGATTGTCTTTGGAGTTGGCAGCTCTTTGTAAGTATGTACATGATGTACAAGACATTGTAAATATGCTGTGAAGATGCAAATCTTCTTGTTATGGTACGTATGCAAGCATATGTACTGAGTACATAAAAATACACATGCTTATGCTTACTGGCCAGTTTGTTTGGTACATTGTCATATTATTCCATCAAAAATGACACTTCTAGTTCTATTTAATATCAGAAAGAATGCAGTAAGGACAAATTAAACATAATGCAAACTATAAATATAGCATCAGTTATTAAATTGCGGAAAAGTTTCTATTCTAGAAAAAAAGTGTCTCTAACCTGCAAGACAGTTATCTTTTCATATGATTTTGTGTAAATCTTAAAAAAAATATGTTGTGCACCTGTCTTAGCACTGGTACCAAGTCAGCATCTTTCTAAAGTTATAAGCAAATTTATGAAGACTGATTTAATATATTTAAGCTTCAATCTTCTCAACACATGATGAATAATAATTATGAATAAGGCTTTTTGCATATGTTTTGTGTGGTCAGCATCACTTAATTACCACTCAGACATAACACGAGAGTAACATTTTCCTTCGACATAACATTGGAGTAAATGTTTCATAGACATAACATGCAGATGTTTTGTAATGCTGGAGTAACATGGTAGTGTTGTCAATTAGGTGTGTGTTTGTTGTCATCAACTATGAATGATGCACTGCTGCATGAGGGTCTCTTCCTGGATGGTTTTTAATTTTGTCTAGTCATCTCCCAGGCATCTGGGGGTAGGGGGAAAGGAAGACCTACGAAGTATTTGATAGGTGGTCATTATTCAGTGATCACTCAGTGTATGCTGAATTTATGCCACGTCGGATAGCTGCTGTACTGAGAGTGAAAGGACGCCCTACGAAGTAGTAGGTAGATGGTCATAATTCAGTGATCACTCAGTGTAAGTTGAATCGATGCCACGTTGGATAGCTGCTGTACTGAGGGCGAAAGGAGGACCTACGGAGTATTAGGTAGGAGGTCATAATTCAGTGATTACTCAGTGTATGAGTATTCGTGTTTTCCAGTGCTAGTGCTTTCATTTAGCTAGTGTCTTTATACGTGTATATCATCATATTATTACACCTGTATATCATTGTGATGTTTTGGCACAGCCAGGTCACTTAAGGGGATTAAAAAATAGTTGAATATAATTGCTTGTGTTGTGGCAGAAATCTCAGCCACGTTATGTAAGGTGATTATAATAGCTAGCCAAAAGTAAACCTGAAGGAAAATTTTGAATTTAGACTAAAATTTCACTTCGGGAGATGGGTAGAGGCATTTCGGAACCCAAAGTGTTTTTATGGTGGCTATATTCTTGTTACTTTGAATTGACAATTGTGTATGAGGTTTTCACTTGTAGGTGAGCTTGTGTGTACACAGATACAATTTTGTTTTCACCACCTGTACTATTTCTATATGTTATGACATCACACTGTATTCATGTTACACGTGTATAAATGTGTCAACTCTGGAAAAATCAGTAATTTTGGAACTCGTGTATATAAGCATCAAAAAGAAATGGTCGTGTAATCATCACTTCATTTTACTAAATAGACATTGGTATATATTGTGTCACAACCCAGATTCTTGTCCTAGGCCAACGTCAAAGCGTTGGTTGATGAATGCGATGGCTCAGAAACTATGAGACACACCTAAAAATCGAATGCCAACTTATACCAAAATTTGGTTTTTGAAAGGCTAATGCCTGTATTTATTTTTACAACAATAACAACATGCACAAATAGGAAAGATATTAATATTGCTATGAGAGATTTAATACATTTACAATTTAGCACTTCGCTAAGGCTTCACTGGCCCACTCATTTGTGAAGTCAGTAATTCAAATGATCGATCTTATATAATCATGGCAGAGTCCACGTGAATAATGTCACTTATTAACACAGCGTGAACGTTAATTTACATTTGTGGCTTGCTTACATGTTATCCAAACAAATTGTATCTTCTCTGAACAAATATCAAAACTCTGGATCCAATATTTATTAGTGTATATTTATATAGGTATATATATATAGGTGTAGATTAAGATTACTTATATCTTTCTCTCTATTAACAAAACTCAAAATAAATTTCTTAAGGCAGGTATGCACAGGTGAACTGAAGTGTTAACATTTTAACATGAAAATTCCCACCTTGAAGAGGCGAGTAAACTATCACGATTTACAATCATATTTGTGAGTTTAACTTTTTCCTTTTTTTATATGTTTACTACATTTGCGAGAGTAATGTCACGTACAGTTCCCTCTTTCTTTCCTGATGAATCTTACTTGGATAACCTCCGACATGCAGACGGAAAGTACCCTTTTTTTCTTTAGAGCATACTGGTAATCTGATTACTGTAGTGCCGACTTCGGCTCTACGAAAGGGCCAAAAATAGAATTAGTGTATACAACTTACCCCTTGATGAGGGGGAATCGGTGTTGAAATTCACAAATAGGTCGGAACATCACGTCTTAGGCTGACATCTGATGAAGGTTGAAAGCTTTGACCACGCTCACTGACGAAGTGCACCTGGTACGTTAGGATGCTTTCTTCCCAGAGCCGTCATTGACCATCATGGATTGCATAGATGGGAGTGAGTTCTTGGAGGTTGCAGGTATCGAATGCCAAGTCTCGTCTGGGGTGGAGATGCACGCGTCGGTTGACCTCTTCACGGCCCGGCAAATAGGCTATCTTTTTTTCTTAGGCCTAACTGCCTGGTGGTCGTGGCACACCTCGACCCGGGCCCCTTCATACTCTGGAGTCGGTTTTAGAGCCGCTGTTTGCTAAAAAAATTTTTTTTCTTTTTTTTTTTTGTATCGGGGATGAGGTCTTGTATCTTTTTCCTGGCTGGTGGTGAATAACCACATATGTCGAGGACTATCTTCCAATTGCCCTGCATTCTTTTTCCCTTCCTTTTCCTCACTTTCAACTCCCTTTTCGAGACCTTTCTTCCCCAGACTCAAAACGACGCTCCCTCGCAGAAGAACACAGAGAGCCAATCAGCGCCATCCACGAGGGACGCTTTGCTCCCATTGGTCAGCCGGTCAAAACCACGCAATGGTTTCGTGCTTGCCCACGTGGCATTCCTCTTACAACCAGAGGAAGGTAGGGTGGGGGAAAAAAGCAAAAGCGCAGGAACTCTCAGCGACCAGGCACATGTGTAATCTGATATGACCCTTCTTGCCTTCTTGGAGGGAAACACATAAATTTTTATGCACGCCTGTTTTCATGCCGCTTAGAGCTTGACAGCTCGTACTATAACTCTTCAGGATTAAGCCCTCTTTGCCAGCCCACGGAACCCAGCTGGGGAATTTCTCGGGAGTAGTGTTTGAGTTAGGAGAATTTCACCACAGCGTTGTAGAGAGGGAAAAAATGTCTTTTTGTGTAAATAACGGCTCACCCTTGGGTGGGCGACCTAACAATTTCAAACAGCACTCCCCTTTTCTTGGAATGAGCTTGGGGAAAAAAAAAGTGACCGTTGGACGAAGAAAGGAACTGCATTTGACTTACAGAAAATATAAATACATGCATCATATACCATAAAAAAAAACTACATTTTTTTTTCACTACCTATTTTGAGCATAGACCAGCTTTCTTTTTCTTGCATTCCTTTTTAATACTCAACAAAAAAATTATCACTTATGAAATTACTTGCCCCGGTGAAAGATTATTCTTTTCCCTTTTTTTTTCTTGATTTGGATTCCATTTATTCTCATTTTTTAAGGCCCACTTATCAAGTCCATCCCAGCCTTACCTCACCAACTTCATAATTTCAAAGTTAAAATTATAATACATCCTACTAACTTCTGAATTGTCCTACTCATAGATTAGATAATGAATAATACAAATGCTACATTTTTGTTCACACAACAAAGGTAAAAGAAAGAGAAAAAAAAATATTTACACCACTCTTCACTCAGAATATTACATCCCTTCCTTTTTTTTTTTTTTTTCTGATGTGCACTGTTATTTCCCTCCTGCTGGGCTGAGTAATTTTGAAAGCAATCACTTACTCTTTATTACGCAATTTATATGCTTAACCTTGGAACTTAACCAAAAATCCATAGGCTAGCCCCAGAGCGATGATAAATACTGAATTGGAGGGAGGGTAGCCCTTTGCTACTCTCCTATCCCTTAGCAAAGTAAAAACACTCATTTTGTACATTAAGCAGAGAAGAGGAGAAAAAAAAACAACGATGAGAAAATAGAATTTTCTGTAACTTTTTCTTGACTTTCTCTCTGGATCCAAAAATCGAACCCAGGGGAGGTGAAATCTAAATTTACGAAATGTTTAACAGCAAATCACTCCAGGGAAGAATCGTCACCCTTTCCTGAACTGACCACTATTATCCCTTCGATTTATTTATTTTTCTTTCAAGAAAAACGTGGATAATGTTGATGAAAATCTGAAAACATTGATCAGGTGTACACAGATTTTCAGCAACATATCACTTGTTTGTAGCAGATTTCCTTCACTACTGGCTGTCTTTTGGAAGATTTTCTTCATATAATATAGACTTTCCTTGATCACTAATGGCTAATTTCAGGCCTTCAGGCTGTCTTGTTCTAGGTCTGTTGCTTGATCTGTGGACTGATATCACAGAATGCAATGGCATACAGCAGACTGTTGATACCAGGGCCACCTACTTCAACATCTGATACTAGGAAGTCATCTTTAAGCAGTTAACCCACATAAAGCACAAATAAAAGTGGGGGAAAATTACATTCCTGTCTTATTTTAAAGTTAGATTCAAACCACTAATCAGTACTACCTACCATTATACTGTTGTAAGAATTTTGTACTTTGTGTAAAAAACTTATGATTGACTTCAGTAACTTGCTTGCTACTCCATTGTCCTTTTAACACATTGAACCCAGTCAAAAGCCTTTTCATAATGAGATTCACTTCATGAAACTTTTCAGAAAGTTACCAAATTTGTATTACTCTGGCATCTTCCATTCATTGAGAAGCCACACAGTCCATTCAGCTGACTTCCTACTCATAATGCATGAGCAAACTTCACAAGGAACACTAATTAAGGAGATGTTATGGTAGTTACTACAATCCTTCACATTTCCTTTCCTGGAAATGGCACAAACTCTGACTTTTGCTAGTCCACAGGAACTGAACCAGTGTCTCATGCTACATTAATGATTCTAAGTAATCAAAGGAAAGTTGTCATTCTATTACCCTTAAGAAATTATATTTTAAATTAATTTTAACTTGCAGGCTTACCGCATGTTAACAACAAATCTTATTTCATGGGAATGTATGGATCCAGTATTCATCCTGGACATAATCACTAACAACTCTGTTATCATTAGTTAACTAGTGATATGTTGCTGAAAATCGGTGTACACCTGATCAATGTTTTCAGATTTTCATCAACATTATCCACATTTTTCTTGAAAGAAAAATAAATAAATCGAAGGGATAATAGTGGTCAGTTCAGGAAAGGGTGACGATTCTTCCCTGGAGTGATTTGCTGTTAAACATTTCGTAAATTTAGATTTCACCTCCCCTGGGTTCGATTTTTGGATCCAGAGAGAAAGTCAAGAAAAAGTTACAGAAAATTCTATTTTCTCATCGTTGTTTTTTTTTCTCTCCTCTTCTCTGCTTAATGTACAAAATGAGTGTTTTTACTTTGTTAAGGGATAGGAGAGTAGCAAAGGGCTACCCTCCCTCCAATTCAGTATTTATCATCGCTCTGGGGCTAGCCTATGGATTTTTGGTTAAGTTCCAAGGTTAAGCATATAAATTGCGTAATAAAGAGTAAGTGATTGCTTTCAAAATTACTCAGCCCAGCAGGAGGGAAATAACAGTGCACATCAGAAAAAAAAAAAAAAAAGGGATGTAATATTCTGAGTGAAGAGTGGTGTAAATATTTTTTTTCTCTTTCTTTTACCTTTGTTGTGTGAACAAAAATGTAGCATTTGTATTATTCATTATCTAATCTATGAGTAGGACAATTCAGAAGTTAGTAGGATGTATTATAATTTTAACTTTGAAATTATGAAGTTGGTGAGGTAAGGCTGGGATGGACTTGATAAGTGGGCCTTAAAAAACGAGAATAAATGGAATCCAAATCAAGAAAAAAAAAGGGAAAAGAATAATCTTTCACCGGGGCAAGTAATTTCATAAGTGATAATTTTTTTGTTGAGTATTAAAAAGGAATGCAAGAAAAAGAAAGCTGGTCTATGCTCAAAATAGGTAGTGAAAAAAAATGTAGTTTTTTTTATGGTATATGATGCATGTATTTATATTTTCTGTAAGTCAAATGCAGTTCCTTTCTTCGTCCAACGGTCACTTTTTTTTCCCCCAAGCTCATTCCAAGAAAAGGGGAGTGCTGTTTGAAATTGTTAGGTCGCCCACCCAAGGGTGAGCCGTTATTTACACAAAAAGACATTTTTTCCCTCTCTACAACGCTGTGGTGAAATTCTCCTAACTCAAACACTACTCCCGAGAAATTCCCCAGCTGGGTTCCGTGGGCTGGCAAAGAGGGCTTAATCCTGAAGAGTTATAGTACGAGCTGTCAAGCTCTAAGCGGCATGAAAACAGGCGTGCATAAAAATTTATGTGTTTCCCTCCAAGAAGGCAAGAAGGGTCATATCAGATTACACATGTGCCTGGTCGCTGAGAGTTCCTGCGCTTTTGCTTTTTTCCCCCACCCTACCTTCCTCTGGTTGTAAGAGGAATGCCACGTGGGCAAGCACGAAACCATTGCGTGGTTTTGACCGGCTGACCAATGGGAGCAAAGCGTCCCTCGTGGATGGCGCTGATTGGCTCTCTGTGTTCTTCTGCGAGGGAGCGTCGTTTTGAGTCTGGGGAAGAAAGGTCTCGAAAAGGGAGTTGAAAGTGAGGAAAAGGAAGGGAAAAAGTATGCAGGGCAATTGGAAGATAGTCCTCGACATATGTGGTTATTCACCACCAGCCAGGAAAAAGATACAAGACCTCATCCCCGATACAAATAAAAAAAAAGAAAAAAAATTTTTTTAGCAAACAGCGGCTCTAAAACTGACTCCAGAGTATGAAGGGGCCCGGGTCGAGGTGTGCCACCACCACCAGGCAGTTAGGCCTAAGAAAAAAAGATAGCCTATTTGCCGGGCCGTGAAGAGGTCAACCGACGCGTGCATCTCCACCCCAGACGAGACTTGGCATTCGATACCTGCAACTTCCACGAACTCACTCCCATCTATGCAATCCATGATGGTCAATGACGGCTCTGGGAAGAAAGCATCCTAACGTACCAGGTGCACTTCGTCAGTGAGCGTGGTCAAAGCTTTCAACCTTCATCAGATGTCAGCCTAAGACGTGATGTTCCGACCTATTTGTGAATTTCAACACCGATTCCCCCTCATCAAGGGGTAAGTTGTATACACTAATTCTATTTTTGGCCCTTTCGTAGAGCCGAAGTCGGCACTACAGTAATC
This sequence comes from Macrothele yani, assembly GCA_039090855.1. Taxonomy (NCBI): domain Eukaryota; kingdom Metazoa; phylum Arthropoda; class Arachnida; order Araneae; family Macrothelidae; genus Macrothele; species Macrothele yani. Next base: position 13,879,597 of record CM077027.1, on the reverse strand, counting down.
AGATTACCAGTATGCTCTAAAGAAAAAAAGGGTACTTTCCGTCTGCATGTCGGAGGTTATCCAAGTAAGATTCATCAGGAAAGAAAGAGGGAACTGTACGTGACATTACTCTCGCAAATGTAGTAAACATATAAAAAAAGGAAAAAGTTAAACTCACAAATATGATTGTAAATCGTGATAGTTTACTCGCCTCTTCAAGGCGGGAATTTTCATGTTAAAATGTTAACACTTCAGTTCACCTGTGCATACCTGCCTTAAGAAATTTATTTTGAGTTTTGTTAATAGAGAGAAAGATATAAGTAATCTTAATCTACACCTATATATATATACCTATATAAATATACACTAATAAATATTGGATCCAGAGTTTTGATATTTGTTCAGAGAAGATACAATTTGTTTGGATAACATGTAAGCAAGCCACAAATGTAAATTAACGTTCACGCTGTGTTAATAAGTGACATTATTCACGTGGACTCTGTCATGATTATATAAGATCGATCATTTGAATTACTGACTTCACAAATGAGTGGGCCAGTGAAGCCTTAGCGAAGTGCTAAATTGTAAATGTATTAAATCTCTCATAGCAATATTAATATCTTTCCTATTTGTGCATGTTGTTATTGTTGTAAAAATAAATACAGGCATTAGCCTTTCAAAAACCAAATTTTGGTATAAGTTGGCATTCGATTTTTAGGTGTGTCTCATAGTTTCTGAGCCATCGCATTCATCAACCAACGCTTTGACGTTGGCCAAGGACAAGAATCTGGGTTGTGACACAATATATACCAATGCCTATTTAGTAAAATGAAGTGATGATTACACGACCATTTCTTTTTGATGCTTATATACACGAGTTCCAAAATTACTGATTTTTCCAGAGTTGACACATTTATACACGTGTAACATGAATACAGTGTGATGTCATAACATATAGAAATAGTACAGGTGGTGAAAACAAAATTGTATCTGTGTACACACAAGCTCACCTACAAGTGAAAACCTCATACACAATTGTCAATTCAAAGTAACAAGAATATAGCCACCATAAAAACACTTTGGGTTCCGAAATGCCTCTACCCATCTCCCGAAGTGAAATTTTAGTCTAAATTCAAAATTTTCCTTCAGGTTTACTTTTGGCTAGCTATTATAATCACCTTACATAACGTGGCTGAGATTTCCGCCACAACACTAGTATTCATTTTCATTTAGCATGTCATCAATATATTAACTCCATCTGATCAGTGTATCCTCTCCTAATATAAGTATGTGCTCATCTTAGTCAGGCAAACACTGCACTACTTCTCTGTTTTATTCAAACAATTCTTCAAACTCATTTGAGTGTTTAACTTCACTACGTGGTTATAATCCATATTGTATATACTTCTCAACCATTAGTTGACATATTGTGTACTGTTTCTCACATTATATGTCAAAGTGCTCGCAGGAAACTTTCATCTTTGTTTAACATAGGGTTATTGTCATTCAATGCAATAGAATATTATAATACCAAGGTAAAAAAAAACATATAAACGAAGACTGTTACTCACTTTTTAGTTTTATGGAGTATTTCGGAAAGTTAAACTTTATTTGACGAAATCTTGAAATTTTTCTTGAATTTGTCAATAATCACTTCTTGTAGTCACTTCATGACGATATTCATCTTGTTAAGTTGCAAAATGTGGGCAACATTTCTTCTTAATGAACAGTGATTCGGTTTAACCTTCAAATTGAAGGGAAATGATTTTGCAAGATATTCAATCATGACAATATCCCATACATCATTTTTACTTGATGAGCATGAAGAGAAGAAAGAACAAGAAAAAAGCCAAAATAAAAAGTTTAAGACCAAGACAAGTACTAAATCGATTGATGTACGGAAGATGGTGACACCAGATAATTTGAAATTGGGAGCAAATAAGGACGTTCCAATCAAGAACTAGCACATGCATGACATAGAATGTGCAATAACACTAAAATCTGAATGTGCAAAAAGTTCGGTTGATGTGGAACTTTCGAGTCATTCTGTGGATTGTGAGATAGTTGGCTGATGAATAACAGGTACGATGAGAAACATGTCGTTTAGGCCACGGAAGAAGACTACGAGAATGATAGTCGAAACTAGTCTGGGAATATTTGTGCAGCGGGAAACGAAGTCCAAACTATCGTCAAGACAGAACATTCTTACCTGATCGACTTCCCTTGAACTTAAAGGTTTGAACCAGGGCACGAAAAATCTCGGAAATTTTACCCATCCTCGAGGACGGTTTGTCTAAAAATGTGCCTGTCCTCCTTTGAAAGTAACCTGTCAGACTCGTATAAATACCATAACTACGTAGAATTTAAAATATCGTCATTCTTTTTCAGTTTCCCATTCAATAGTGGCTTAACTGTTGGAACTTTTACATGTTATAGTTCCTTTGTGTGAAATGCAATTTCTCAGTTGGAAATTATTAGTATTTAATGCGAACAAATACCTTGGTAATCAAATGTAATTCAAGGAAAAAATTTTCACGTACCTCTCAGTTGTAAGTGGTCGATGTTCGAATCTTTGTATGGCTGATCTCATCAGGCTCTTGAGTTTAGACTTTTAAGAATTTAATCGGCACATTTTCTTCACGAGTCTCGAAATTAGATAGACAAATTAATTTATACGATGAATTTGTCTATCCGATTTCGGGACCCGTGAAGAAAATGTGCCGATTAAATTCTTAAAAGTCTAAACTCAAGAGCCTGATGGGTACAGCCATACAAAGATTCAAACATCGACCACTTACAACTGAGAGGTACGTGAACATTTTTTCCTTGAATTACATTTGATTACCGAGGTATTTGTTTGCAGTAAATACTAATAATTTCCAACTGGAAATTGCATTTCACACAAAAGAACTGTAACATGTAAAAAGTTCCAACAGTTAAAAAGAATAACTTATATAAAACATGTTTTTTAATCTCGATATGTCAAGAAATACGTGCATATTAAATATTGTCACTTTACTGCAAAATTTGTTTTTTAATGTACGTACAGAAAATAAATACATTTCTGCTTTCATAGCAAAAAGCTTGTTACACGGAATCTAGAATTTTCAACTGCAAAATGGCAAAAGATGAGAGATATGTGCGGCATTAGGTACGATCGTTGTCGAGGACGCCAGAAACATGCGGTAAACGGTAATGCACGGAAAGCCAATATTACGGTGGGCACCACACGTACGAGATGTCAAGGTCACACATGAAGGGAAGAAGCAACCGTTGTTTAGTTGCATTGGTTAATACTGGGTCACTCCAGTATTAACAAATAAAACTAAACAAGGGATGACTGGGAGGACGGATATAGACGGGAGAGAAAGAAAGAAGAAGAAAAAGCAACAACTGCAAAGTCACTATCCTTACAGTTACACCTCCCGCTTCAGGCGTAAAATTCACACGGGAAAACTTTGAGAGGGAATGAGAAAGCAGCACATTGGCTTAGTACATTAAAATTTTGGAAGGGAGGGTGTTGCCGCGGAACTATTTCGCCAAAACAAAAAAGAACGGCTTATCGCTTAAGAGAATGCGTAATTTCGTAAAACTGTGGTACTTGACAAGGGCAAATTTTAAATTGGCCCCAAAAAAAAAAAAAAGAAAAAAGAAAAAAAGAAAAGGAATGCAAAATAAAAATGTTCTAATCACAATCATACTGCAAGCTTGCGGAAAAAAGGGCCGTCCGCACGGACGTCGTGGTCAGGAAATGAATCGTCCGCAATGAATTCTTGACCGCCGCAGACGGGCGGTTTTGTGTGCCCTGGTTTGAACGTTCAGTATTTTAGTATTTTAAATATTATTTTTTACAATGACGACTCAATAAGAAGAATACTCACCCACCAGTTTTAACTTATCAAGTAGAAACGATGTATGGGATATTGTCAAGATTGAATATCTTGCAAGATCGTTTCATTTCAATTCGAAGGTTAAACCGAATATCACTGTTCATTAAGAAGAACTGTTGCCCACATTTTGCAACTTAACAAGATGAATGTCGGCACAAAGTGACTACGAGAAGTGATTATCGACAAATTCAAGATTTTGTCGAATAAAGTTTGATTTTCCGAAATACTCCATTAAACCAAAAAGTGAGTAACAGTCTTCATTTATATAATGTTTTTTTACATTGGTATTGTAGTATTCTATTGCATTAAATAACAATAACCCTATGTTAAACAAAGATGAAAGCTTCCCGCGAGCACTTTGACATATAACGTCAGAAACAGTACACAATATGTCAACTAATGGTTGACAAGTATATGCAATATTCTCTGTTTTGTTTCGTATAATTAACAAGGTACTCAAACTTTCTTGGGATATTTTAATAGTCATTTTCCATGTATTTTCCACTTTGTGCATTACTGATACACCACTTAGTGTTTCAGCAGGACATTTTATGATTTTTATTTCCAGCCTGTGACAAACAAATTAATTACTTTAAACTTTTTTCTCTTTTGTGACAATTTTACTCACTTCAGCAATCAACCAGGATGTCTTGACTTTCCTTTTGTTACATTCTGCTGTATTGCTTGCTTTCCTTAATTTCAGGAAACTGTCATTTATACCCTTTCACTCAACCTGCCTTCACCAATGTTTTAATTTTTCTGTAACCCCCTCAGTTGTGCTTCTTGAAATTTGGCTTCAGTTTTATACACTGCTTGACATAGAAAATGTCACATCATGAAGGAATGAACAAAATGAGACAAAACACACATGAAGACAAATAGGTGGGAAGCGGTGATTAAATTTCTGAGCGATTACACAAATGCGATGTCTAATAAGACAGTAGTTTGTAATGACTGCCATGCTAGGCTACATATTTAGCAACATAGAGTAGAAAAGTCCACGGATGGTGTCCTGAGGTATCGTCGACCATGTATCATTGATCTGCGTCCATAATTCATCAACGTTGTGAAGGGGTCATGCAGAGGTGTCAAGTTGTCTGCCAATGATCTCCCACATGTTCTTTGTTAAGGATAAATTTGGGGATTGCACTGGTCAGGGGCAGCACCTGGACACCTTGTAGGCACTGTCTACTGATGTTGGCAGTGTGCAGATGGGCGTTATCTTGTTGAAACTGGGCTTCATGAATACCATGGATATACTGCAACAAAACAAGCTGCAGTGCCTCATCAGCATGTTGTTGTGCTGTCATTGTATACACTATGCATACAAGTGTGAATGGCTGTTGAATGTTGAAAATAATAGCATTCCAAATCATGACATGAGGCTGGGGAGCCATATAGCACTCACAGATGGCAGCAAGATTAGCCCAGTGACCACATCATCTTCTGACTCTCAATCGTTGACTGTAGGTGCTGAGATAGAAGTGAGACTCATCACTGAATATAACTTGGTTTTGTTCATCCTGCCACGCACGTCTGGTACAGCAGCACTGCAAACTTGCATGATGATGTGATGTAGTGAGTAGCAGTCATCACAATGGCTGTCAAGAGTGCAATCATGTCTCAGGCAATATGCAATTCATAGTACATGTTGATACATGGATGTTCATAGCTGCCTGTACACTTTGTCAAATGTATGCTGTAGATTGTGAGGCTGCTATGGTGTACTGTTAAATATACGGTGATTGAGCTATTCAGATGTCCATCTATGTGCATCAGTCTCACTGCAACAACAGTCATTACCTTAGCCGTATGCTGAAGCCTCTGGTAATGGTGTGTGTGTGTGTGTGTGTGTGTGTGTGTGTGTGTGTGTGTGTGTGTGTGTGTGTGTGTGTGTGTGTGCGATAATAGGATTCTTGATGGCATTCCCTGTACATTCTCACTCCTCACACGAGCTTTTGATACCGAGATTACTCCGAAGCAGTAGTGCACACTTCCAGGTGAGGATGACCAAACTTAGCTATGTCAAGCTGTTCTGCCCTTTTATTTCCTCGCCCGTGATGTGATTGGTCTGTAACTGCAATCAGTTACATAACCTGACTGTCGACACATACCCACCAACTTTCATGATGCTCCAACAAGTACTTCGTGGTGTGGCATTTTCTATGTAGAGGAGTATATTATACTCTCTGTCAAACCCTGATGTGTCTTAATACTTTGACTGATTTCTAATGTATTTGACAATGAACTCTAAGAATAGATGCTATTACAAGTCAAGGCAATGCCTGCTACATATCTAAGAATAGATGCTATTATAGTCTTGGCAATGCCTGCTGCATATCTAAGAATAGATGCTATTATAGTCTTGGCAATGCCTGCTACATTAACTGGATTTTCATAATTTGTTAGCTGATTCAACTTTTTTGCCATTTGTTTCACATACAATTATGCACCTATGCCTAATCTTTATACTTGATAATTGTGTGAGGAGTTTTTTTATTTATATGTTTCTAAATTTACCTCCTACCCAGTAATTTATTCACAATGAATGCTTATGGGTAAGTAAATGTCACCAACTAAGTAGATGGAATGCTGATTATGATGGGGGTTTCATCTATTTTTCTAAAGTGATGGTACATGACAGTGTTCGACACCACTCCCACTCAGCTGTTCACTCAGTGTTACACTTATTAGCTTGAACACTACTGTGCAGTGTTGCATGGCATAAGCATACTAAGGTGGGTCACTTTTGTACTTAGGCCAAGGTGCTGATAAACAGTGGAAAGCATCCCAACATTTAAGGAAAAGCTTCTGCTCCATAGTGTGAGAAGGTGGAGTGGGACATCCTGTGATTGTGATCTGATTGGTGTCACACATCTTTCTATTAGGTGCTTGAATTAATTTCCACTGTTTTTTGCCACACAAACACCTGTGTTTTGCCACAGAACGGTACAGGATAGTCTATTCAAAGTAGTGTCCATTGGCAGCTGCTGCCCTTTCCCACCGTTGGGGTAACAAATGGATTCCGCGGTAGAAAAATGCAGGTTCTTTCGAGGCGAACCATTCATTGAGCCATTTTTGGATATCAGACAGAAAGGATGTGCTGCTCTGACAAGCCATGTTGTAGCAACCAGAACAAATGGAAGTCCAAGGAAGCAATGTCTGGGGAATAAGGCGGGTGGGATAAGAAGTCCCAGCCAAGTGCCTCCAAGAGTTACTTCACAGATTTGGCGACATGAGGTCTAGTGTTGTCGTGGGGAAGAATAACCTTGTCATGTGGGATCCAGTTTCCGAGCTTCTGGATCATTCCCATTGCCTTTAAACGTTTGCTAACCGTTGACTCATCGACCCGTAGTGTTTCAGACAACCCGTGGAGCGTCTGACATGAATCCTCGTCCAATAAGGACTTCAATACGCCATCTTCGAACTTTTTCGGCTGCGCAGGGCGCTCTTCGTCCTTCATGTCATATTCATTGGCTTTGAAGATTAAGAACCACTCTCTGCATGTTGTTTCCGATAGGGCATGTTCCCCATAGGCCTGCACTAGCAAACAATGACTTTCAGCTGCAGATTTCTTGAGATGAAAGCAGAAGAGTAATGCTTCCTGCAAATGCTCCTTTTTTGGTATGAAACTCGACATCGTGAATGCGATACATACTCGTGTTCTGTGCCCTCCGATCGCGTATCACACACTGCTTCGCCCAGACTACGGATTGTACGTGCGTGCACAAGGGAGGTCACGTGTGGCCCGGGTCACAGCACACCACTGCTGCGCTCTATTGGGCAACAGCGGGAATTAATTCAAGCACCTAATAGAAGTTCAGCATGTGCGTGTGTGCGCGCGTGTACATATGCCCAGTCTGCATACTTATTACCCTTCTGCAGAGGATGGCATATAAATATCTTGTGATTAATATGTGATGTACAATATAATGTTTATTTGATTAATGTGATGCATAATATTACATGTATTTTGTTTTGATTCTTAGGGACTTATGAGGAGGGTTAGAAAGATAGCTTTTTAATTTTTTTTTGCCTGAGTGGAAGTTTTGGAAGTGAATGCTGTATCACATTTTCATGATGTGCCAAATTAACATAGTAAATGTTGAATGCTGGTGATTTGTATAAAAAATTACATAGAGGTGTACAGCCAACAAAAAGAACATTTTTGTCTTCATTATATCAACAAAATTTTTTTTTGATTTTTCCTTAAAGATTTCTGAATTTGAATGTTTTGTGATAAAAACATGTGACTAATACATTTATTCAATCATATATTTAGTGAATTTCAAAAATTGAAGAACGAAAGAAATGAAAAAATAAATAAAATTACCTGCAAAGCTCATAGAGGGAATAATAGTTTATGAGTAAGTGAGTGAGTGTAGGCTTTGTCAAAAATTTATAAATACAAAAATTTTGATTTGTTTTTTTGTATCTTAAACTACAATTCGGTAGATGTTATTGCTTTGAGGAGCTAACCTCTGAATCTCTTGCGAACAGCATAACGACGTGTGTGTGTTTAAATTGGGAAAATTCAGTTCAGCGCAGTACTTTTAATTACATTGCCATATGGAATACATGTCACAAAAGCCTGCAAATCGTGTCAAAGTTTTTTGTTCATTCGTCCGTAAGGGGTCTGGGTTCGAATCCCGGTTAGGCATGGATGTTGTGTTTGTCTTACGGCACTGGCTCTCTCCCTTCCCTGGAACCAGTGACCCTAAATTAGGGATGAGCGACTGCTTATATAGCCCATTGAGTTGCTCACGGTGGTCGTTAAACCTCCAATTAAAAAAAAAAAAGTTTTTTTTATGTCGGAAGTTTTGTGATTATGAAAAATGAACATATAGTTGCGATGCATTATTATGTTTTCTTCTAAATGTGCACCCACTCCCATGTGAATTGTGGAGAATACATAGTTTGTTTCTTGTGGTCAAGGCTGGGGGACAGCTGAAAGAATAAATTTTTTCACTACACTTAATGCATAGTAAAAATTTTCATGGATGTTTTGTATAATGAGTATTTTCTAATCTTTGCCCTGTGTGACACATGTACTTTATATTAAACATTTGTCATCAGGAGTGCTTTCATTATATCATGTTAAACATTTATTGCTGATAATTGATTTTTCGTATGTTTCTTGAACCAGTTGGGGCAGATTAATGGTTATTTTTGCATTTCATTTACTGTTATTTGGATATCTAGCAGTGACTGAACTTGTGTGTAGACTCCAAGCTAATCATAAGATTAACCCTTTTCACTCGACAGTCAGGCGACACCCGACATTACAAAATTGCCGAAAAGATCGCTCGTCGGGTGTCACCAATCACACCAATGGTATCTCTATAGCTTGTATGATATCAGGGCTGGTGAGACATTTTTTTTTTTTTGCATCAAGCTTCCCAAAACTGAACTTTCACAGCTAAGTTGTGGAATCTACTACAGAAAAAAATAAAATAATAATAATAATGCTAGTGCAGGGTGAGTATGGGTGAAATGCTATTTGAGTGGTAAGGGTTGATATTTGCCTTTTAGTCATTGTTTGAGTATGATGTAATACTAAATATTGATATTCATAGTCTCCAGACTAATAATAGCATTAATGATTATTTTCCATATATTTTATTATTCAGATATGTTGCTCTGAATACACTTCTTCGTACAGTCCAAGCTGATTACAATGCTGTTCAAAGACACCGGAGTACCATAGTGGAATGTTTAAAAGATCCAGATGTTTCAATTAGGAGGTAAATTTTAGAAATTTTTTTTGTAGCATTTTCTACCTGTGTCATGTATACTGCTCGCCATTAAAAGTACACCACCACGGAAGACGAGAGGTATCAAAGCCATATTTATTATACGGAAAGCAGATGATACAAGGGTGAATCGATTACAAATACAGCACGGTAAGATGAGGGGAACGCACAACGATCAGTATCTGGTGTAGCCACCACCATTGGCAGCAATTACAGTTGCTACGTGGCCTGGCATCAAGAGGAAGAGATGTTGGATGTGTGTTTGGGGAATGTCCATCCACACAGCTTCGATATGATGCCACAGTTTCTCTGTTCTAGCTGGAGGTGGTCGCTGGTGTGCCAGTCCTCTAGCGATCATGGACCATACGTGTTCAATAGGTGACATATCCGGGAACCACATGGGCCGAGGAAGACGTGGCACATGGTGGCAATTCAGGAAGTGCCACATGCAGTCTCTCATTATCCTGTTGGTAAATGGTGCCAGGCAGTCCCTGAAGATATGGTACAACAACAGGCTCCAACACTTCAGTGATGCAACAATGGCTGTTCAACGTACTGGTAATGCAGACGAGGCATGTGTGGGAGTGGAATGCAATGGCCCTCCGTACCATAATGCCAGGTGCTGGGCTAGTATGGCACAGCATAAAGCATAATGCAGGACTCACTCCGCCGGTTGCCACGGTACCACCAGACATGGGTTCATCCATCATGGTGCTGCAAACTGAAGTGGGATTTGTCGAAAAACATGATGCCTTGCCATTCTCTCTTCCATGCACAACATTTTTGGCACTATTGCAGTCGCCAATGTTGTACAGTCAAAGGTAGCCAAAGCGGGGGACACCATGCAAAAATGCCACACTGCTGCAGGCAATATCGCACTGTCTGTGTGGAGACGGTATTGTGCACCATGCCTGAGTTGTTGAGCTACAGTGATCTTGTGGCTGTGTTATCTGCCAGAGACATGTGCACTAGATGTCGGTCCTCTTGTTCAGTGGTGTGACAGGGCCGTTGAGATCCCGCATGTCAGTGTGTTCATTCTTCTGCTACCCACTGACGCTATATTTCCCCCACTGTGGTCGCATGCTATCCTACAAGAGCACCAATGTCTCAGACTGATGATCTGCAATCTCAATATGCCACAGAGCTAACTGTAAAATAAAACAGTGAATTTATTGTAATTTTAAAAGTTGTCTACCTTCCTTGAAAGTGCCATCTGGTTGATGTGTAAAAGCTTGGAAATTTTATCTGTTTTATGTCATAAATTCGGATTACTAGCATATTTTTACTGTTTTAAGTATGGTCAGACATCCAGATATGAGAAAATACCCACACCAGAAATTAACATGAGTTCATTGGGGATCAAGCCAGGTGTCTCCACGATGTGGAAAGCAGGAAATCATTAATCAACTTAAATTTTTTTCCAGGTTTTTTTATGAGGATTTGTTTTACTGCTTTCAAATATTTGTTTCTTTTAAAATTTCAACCTTTACATACACACAGTGGCACACCCGAAAATTCGGAATTGGGGAGGAGAGGGGGGGGGGGGAGTCTGGCTCTGCAAGTAAAAATGCTCATGTATGTGTACTTATGCGACATGACTGTTATAATAGATATTTTGACCTGTGAAAGAATTTAATACATTATATTCATGAATTATCCAGCTACAAATGGTATTTTCATTGTTGTTTTTACTTTTAATAAAAATAAATATTTCAGAAAAGGAGTTAACCACAAATGTAATTATTTTATGCGTTGCTGTATTATATGTAGCTTCAGAGAATGTATTTTAGAACAAATTCTATAATGCATGATTTCAGCAATTAGGAAAATTGGAGAACAGTTAGAGGGTTAGGAATCTCTTGTGTCGGAATCTTATTACAAAACACTTGGTCTCATGGGGAGGGGAGGGTCTGGACCTGGGACACCCCCCCCCGGTGCGCCCCTGCATACATGTACATGTACTCAGAAAAGTAGCATGAAATAAAAATTGCCAAGTATGCTACTAATGGACAGGAAGAGAAAAGTTAATAATGATATGGCCCTATTTCATTACTTAAAATGATATAGAGGAACTATTCAAACACACCAACACTGAAGTAGATTTTCAGCTAGATTTCATTCACCCCTGATGTCAATCAACACCCTTTTAGCTAACAAAAGCAAGTGTTATTTGTGTTATAATATGCATGAACTAACATCTAATAGACTTTTAAAAAGCTGCAGTGGAAGAGTCTGCAACATTAAAGAAGGGTTAGAATTTGAGTGGTGTTTAATATTGAAAATTAGGACATCTTACCTTGAAATCATAGTGATCTATTCACTGTTTTAGTTTTGCAGTATTTTCTTTAATGTTTTATGTAAGTTATTTTTTAAGTATTTCAAATATGAGTTTTTATAATTTAGGTTCTTCCACCTTAAAAAAAAAAAAAAAAAACCACGGACTTTTTTAAAATCCTTAGAATAGTTTATGTTCGTGTAGAACTTCAAATGCAGATTTTTTTAAAAGCTTATTTCTTCTTATTGAGAGTTGCACACGTAAATTTATATCACATTCATCATCATATAACTATTTAAATGTGACACTCTTCTTCTATTCTTTCTTTTTTCCAGTTTTATGTATTCTGGTAAAAAGACCTAATTTATTTTCATGTTTTAAATAATTTATACATTGTCTTAAAAATAATGAAAAGCAAATTTCTTCTTCACAGTTTTTAAGAAACTTGTCTTAAACTATTGTGAAGCTGCAGTGGTTTCCATTAAGATTTGGACATTAAGTTTTTAATGGTCCCCATTGAGTTTCAGTGCATTGATATAATGTATATGCACACACTGTGGCAGTTGAAAAAGAATACTGATGCTAGAAAGAAATAATTCTTTCATATATGAGTAAATTAACCTTGGTTTATTTAAAGCAACTTCCTTTGGCATCCACACACTGTATGCAATGATCCTGAGGCAACAGGGATGACTGATTGAAGGTCATGTTTGGTATACAATTTGTTCTCATCACAACTATTTGGGTGTTGTCCATGGCAGCAAAAGAACAGCCTTTCAGTAGTGCCTTGAACTTCAGGGGCAAGATGTTGCAGAGTGCTAAGTCTGGTGAATATGGTGGGTGCAACAGTATTCCTGAACAGTGAGAACCTTGTGAGTTTGTGTGTTTTTGTGCCAGGGGAACAAACTCCAATGTTCTCTATACTGAGGCAGCACACAATGGATTCTCTGCAATAAACATTTCAAAACATCCAGATAGTAGGTAGCAGTAACACTTTGACCACTGGGCACAAACTCTTTGTGTACAATTCTCTCTCTATTGTAGAAATTAATTAGGATTGTTTTGATTTTTGATGTTTTGTAACAAATTATTGGGAGGTTTTGCTGACTTCTACTCTGGGCTTTGTTGCTTCCTTTCGGGGTTGTATTGGAAACATGTCTCATCACCCATAATGATTAAATTCAAGAAGTTCGGTTTGCTTTCAGTAGTGGCCTCAATGAGTTCTCTGCAGTGTTCAACTCATGACTGTAATCACTTGTTCATTAACAAATGTGGAACAACACCATGCACAAACCTTCATTTCCCTCAAATCCTGGGTTATTATTTTCTAAATGATTTCTTTATTAATGTAGAGATAATCTAAAATCATTTGGAGCATTGTACTTCAGTCATTGGTAACAATTTGTTGCACCATTTCATTCAAGTCTGGCATTCAAACTGCTTTTACTGGTCCATGATGTTAGTACCGTAATTTTCGTCGTATAATCCGCGGATTATCTGCTAAAAAGTTAAAAATATACGTTCTGCATATTATACACCGATTTAAAAAAAAAAAAAATCTACGACCCTTTGATTTTTTTTTAAAATCATCTGCAGCGTAATTGTGCAGGGGAGATGGTATAATTAGAAAAGGAACTTCCTCGGAAGAATTTTCCTCAGTTCAGGAGTTTGTACGGAGTGGGGAGCAGTGGGGAGGAATGCCGTAACGAAAGATCAGGAAAGTTGTGGGGAGGGACGACAAGGTCATTTTGTATCGTTGAGAAGATCGCGTTGTCTCTGTTTTTGGCAAAAAGCCAAAGAAGTATGCGCAGTGCTTGCTACACGAACCTATGCGTTTCTCCTTTTGGATCTCATGTGCACTGCCTTGTATTTAGTTCGTCTTTTGCCGATTTGACTATCGTCGTTGCTGCTATTTTCCTTCATTGCTATTCATGATGTCTTTGCAAAGGAAACATTTCAGTTACACTGCTGAATTTAAACTTGAAGTGGTGTACACAATTGTGAACTATCGTGCAGTGACATGATATGATCACGTCACTAGGTGATAGTTTTGAGGTCAGAAAACAATTGCGCAGTAACAGGTGGAAAGCCTCTGTACTGCGGTTTAAAACGTAAACAAATCTGTAGGTAAATTCCGCTGGAGAATTCACGGAAGTTTTTTTATTGGCCCATGTATAAGCCGATCCTCCGATTCTGAAAGCAGGATTTCCCCCAAAAAAACTTTCGACTGATGCGCGAGTACAATACAGTATTTCTATGACTTGTTATGTATCAGCCTTTCGTCATTGGCAAGGTGTAATGCTATACTCTGGAGCTGCATCGGCATGATCTATGGATGCCACACCCTTTATCTGTCTGGAGATAAAAATATGAAAAATTAACCTTTAAAAATGAATTTCTTCATTTAATAAAAGCGTTTTTTTTTTCTCTTCTTCGGACTCCACGGGTCATTATGTGACCGACTTTTCTGTTGGAAATTCCACTTCCGGTTCAACATCTATGATGTGCGGATTATACAGTGATTTTTTTCCCTGAATGTCACAGGCTGCAGATTATATGCTGGCGCGGATTATATAAAGGAAAACAAAACATTTTATGTGAATTTTGCGGTTTGCGGATTATACGCCAGTGCAGATAATACGACGAAAATTACGGTAGTCTTCCTCTGGTTCTCTTCCATGGCAGGAATGTTTATGCCACATGAGGCTGATGCATGAAACAAACAATTCTCTGCATACACTTGCTTCACCATTTGAAATGTTTCTGTGGCATTTTTGTTCAGTCAAACAGAAAACTTGATTTTTTTTTGACAAAAGACACAAATCCTTTATAAAAAGGTTCTCTGCACATCACTCCTGTGTTGTGAAACTCACATACTGGAGTCATCTCTAAGGATATCTAAAAAGTTTTTCTGTGTTGACAAAACTTGATGTTTGCTATTTGTTCCATTGTCCCTTCACAACACAGGAGTGATGTGCAGTTCAGCTGAAATTATGTACTTAAATTGGCACAATTTCCACTGACCATGACTGCAGTGCTGGAGGAGCAATCACTCTTCCATTCTGTATTTACTGACTACACCAGCATTTGCCTCATAACATCAGTCTTGTTTTCCTGTTGCCACCTTGTGTATCTTGATGTATTCTGAAAAGTGATTTTTAGCTCAGTGAGAATGTACTCATCCTTACAGAAAATGAGAAATTTTTACTGCCAGTGATTTTTCATGTAGTGACAAAGCAGTTGTTTTCATTCTATCCTGCTTGGGTGATTTTTTTGTTATATAATTTTTTGGCTTATGGTGAAAATGTGCATTTCAATGTTGTTTTAGAATTTGTAATTAATTGTCTTCCATCTGCAGTAATACTTTATTTTTATCCCTTTAGGAGAGCTATGGAATTATGTTTTGCTCTGATAAATACCAACAACATCCGTACCATGACCAAAGAATTATTTTCGTTTTTGGAAAAATCTGATGCAGAATTTAAGTCACAGTGTAGTTCTAACATATTTATATCTGCCGAAATGTAAGTTTTTTTTTTTTTTAACAGTTTCAAATTTTGAGGCAATAACATTTTATACTTCATGATACATTGTGAAATTATTTCTATACAATTTTGTTTTTAAAATGTTTTGTATTTTTTGTTCAGGAAGTTTTGATACAGAAATCATGCATAACGTTATTATTTTGCACCTAAGTTTCAGCAAGAAATGTGGTTTGTATTAGGTGTGCAACTTAATTCTCGGCCACAGGCACGACATGTTGACAGCAAATTGAATACGTACCTAATCAGGGAAATAATCCCCATCGTGTTGGATACATTTGAGCCATCGGTCATGGAGCTGCCGAATGCCACTGTGGAAAAAAGAGGGCTGTTTCGAGTTGATAAAGTCATCAATACTTGTGTGGACCTCCTCGACAGAAGTGAAGTGCGTATCACTCAGGTGATGTTGCAGGGAGGGAAAGAGGTGATAATCCTATGGGGCGAAGTCTGGAAAATACACCGGGTGGGACAAAATCTCCCATCCCAGGTCGGTGATCGTGTTTAAAGTCGTTTTCGCTGTGTGAGGATGTGCATTATCCTGAAGCCACAGAACCGACCTTCTGCCCTTGCCGGTGTATGGCCTTTTTGGCTCCATTGCGTCACTCACACGAATGAGTTGTTGACAGTAACACTCAGCATTGACCGTTTCACCAGGTTTGAGCAACTCATAGTGTACGACACTGTGCTGATCCCACCATATGCACAGAAACAACTTCCTGGCATGGATATTCGGTTTGGCGGTACTGGTGGTAGGCTGACCTGGATAAATCCATGATTTGTGCCGCTTAGATTTATCATAGAGGATCCACTTCTTATCACAGGTCAAAATCTTGTGGAGGAAATCCTTCTTCTTGAATCTGGAGAGCAAGGATACAGCAACATCATAGCGCCTAGACTTGTTCGTAGCTGTAAGTTGGTGGGGCACACAACGGCCCTCCTTGTGAATCTGTCCAAGCGTGTGCAGACGCTTTGCAATGGCTTGCCATGTTACTCCGAGTTTTTGGGTGAGTTCTGACTGTGTGACATGGATCTGCATCTAACAGTTGTTCCAGTTCCTCATCGTTAACTTTCTTTGGCTGTTGTGGACGTTCTGCATCACGGAGATCGAAATTTCCCTGCTGAAACCACTGGAACCACTTCTTACCCGTACTATAGGACACAGCAGCCTCACCGAAAGCAGCACAGATCATTTGCTGGGCTTCTGCGGCACTTTTTCTCAGCTGAAACACGAACAGAAAGTAGTGCCTCAAATGTTGCTTCTCGAACGACATTGCTTTCACAGTCAACTTTCATTCCTTCTGTCACTACAGCTGTGAGTGGTTACAGTTGCCTGGAAAACTGTTAGATGGCGCTGCAATCAACCATTATTGCACACAGCTATTTGCATTTGCCAACGTTCTATGATCGCTTGCGGTTAGGGGCCGAGAATTAAGTTGCACGCCTAATAAATTTTCCTCCAGTCCTATATGGCATGGAGAGCTAGCTAGCTCTCAAGTGCATAAGAAAGAGAAAGAGAATGAGTGACTGATTGACAGGCAAATTTCTGTGCTCATCTTTTGTGTTCTTGGAGTGGTGATGAACACAGCACCTTCTGTCATATGTTTCAAAGTTTGTTGTTGATGGCATCTGCCTAAGAACCAAACCCTACTTTTCCCTTCACTGCTGGTAAGGCCTAAGGGACTCGAGTGCACTTACTAAGAACAATCATGGAGGGCAGAGGGAGCTTGGGAAGGTTGCAGCGTTGTGTCAAACTGTTGATTGCCTTGCGTTGTATTTATGCACGTTGCACACCTTCACATTTTTTGTTCAAACTTTACATCTTGTGTATTACACGATCCAGCCAAGGACCTAATCAAGTATGTGTTTTACTCTGTTTACTCCTTTGATTTTGGGAAATGCTATGGAGGTAACTGATATTACAGTGCATTTGCAATTGGTAAAACTCAGTCAAAAACTGTAGACAAAGATAACTTAAAGATTGTGTTACATTTTATCTACTGTTTATGTATTATCTCCATTTGTAATGATCTTGGCACACAACTTGAGCTCATCTCACACAAGACCTTTCGTACTTTGTACTCATTTTCTTTTTCTCTGGCAGACATTCCTAAATCTGGTCCTCCCATGATTTCTCCACCCCATTCTGTGCCAATCAAGTACTCTTCCTCTTGTTTAAAAGAATTCAGGTCATTTATTCAAGAAAATGACCTAGCCGTATGCAAAGCAGATAAAGTTGGTTGCCCAGTCATCATTGGTAAAGAAACTCTAAACCAAAAAGTGCTTTCTTTTCTTACATCTGCTAACTGCATCCCTTTACAGTCAGACACCACCAACTCACTCAAAAACTCAGTTGACAGATTAGCTAAGAAAGAAACTCTTCAATCCTTCCTTGGTGATATATCACCCCCTCCTTACTTTAGAACTCCCAGGCTCTTCCTGCAAGTGAAACTGCATAAAGCTGGTAACCCCATCAGACCTTTAGTGGAATATTCGTTTTCTCCAGCTGTAAACCTTGAAAAGAGATTGGTCCACAAATGCAAATCCCTGGCAGCCAACCATCCTCATACAGTTGTCTCTACTTCAAACTTCATCCACAACCTTCCTAATTCCTTTCCCCCTTGTGATAATCTGTATACTCTTGATGTAGAATCTTTGTTTCCCTCTGTACCATATTTTGATTCCTACATGCTCCTCATGAAGAAATTGATTCTTCATTTTGAACCCCCCGGTCCTCTTATCAAAGATCTTTATGATTGTTTCCACACTATTCATCAACACAGTTGTTTTGTTTTCAACAAAATTGCGTATAGGCAACAATCTGGTCTCCCCATGGGCTCACCTCTTTCCCCTCTGCTTGCTGAAATCTACATGCAACATATTGAAGTTTCCATAATTCCTCTACACCCTTTTCAACCTTCCCTATGGTTAAGATATGTAGATGACATTTTCATTAGCTGGCCACATTCCGAGTCTGAGCTACAGATACTGATCAACTCCATTACAGAAAAATTTCCTTCCATTAAGCTCACTATATCTAAGGAAGTAAATCACAAAATTGATTTCCTGGATGTATCTATCTGCAGAAATGCTGATCTCTCCATTACTCGTTCCGTCTATCGAAAACCTTCTGCAGCCACTAACATCATTCCCTACAAATCTTGCACCCTGCATCTCTACAAGCTTGCAGCATTGAAGTCCTACATCCACAGGGCTCATATCATTTGCAACAACCAACTCTCTCTTCAAGAAGAACTCTCCAAAATTTCTACAATAGCCCTCTCTCATGGTTTCCCTGCTGTTACAATTAACTCCCTCATAAAGAAATATGAAAACCATTCGAAAATCGAATGCCTCCTTCCTCACAAGAAAGAAGACCTGAAATTCTGTGGTTCTGTTCCTTACCATCCTTCCTATGCTTATAAGTTACAGATCCTTTTTAGAAGTTTTGGTTACCATCTTGCCATTAAATCTACCCCAAACATCTTGAAACTTCTACAAAGGGATAGGGACAAAGTTGAAAGCCTGAACCTCCCAGGAGTTTACTGCATTCCTATCTCTTCTTCTACTGGGGATAACTTATACATTGGAAGCACATACAGGAGCATTAGCCATAGAATTTTAGAACACAGAAAAGATGTTTCGAAAGGCAATCCCAACACTGCCTTGTCTATTTTGACAATGGAAGACACATCTGCAGTTCCCCACTGGAACGAAGCAAAACGAATTGCTTCGTTTGACAATCGTTTTGCCCTCCGTTACCGTGAAAGCATAGAAATTATTTTCAACTCAATGACTTGCAACTCCGAATCTCCTCTCTACATTCCGTTGATCTGGAGATCAATTCTAAGTTTTGGCAACAAAAATAGGAAAAATTCAAATGTAGAATCTGGCAACAATTTTAGTCCTCCATTGGCGTGATGAAGACCTAAGATAAGGTCGAAAGCTTCCAACTTACGAACTTTTTGTAAAAGTTTTAGTTAACGTAACTAGCGTGATCAAGTTACCTTTCTTTGTTAATATTGTTACGTGTTTTGCCCATAATCGTCAAAATTCTCCACCCCTTTTCTACACTTTTCTTTGCTGGCATTTTGGACTGAATAAATTACTGTACTTTGCATTTTATTACTCATTCTTTTAACATGGACAAACCACTTCAAAATAATTGTCTCCAACGTGCTAACATTTTGTTTCACATTACACATCTGTAGTACATCTTCATTCTTCACTTGTAGTACATCTTAATTTACACATCCTTGCCACAGCCCCCACTCCCCATAAGCAATGTGTTTTTCCTAGCACACTAATGACTCCCATGTCTCTTCTGTTGTTAGTACCCAGGTTTCACCACCATACATAAGAGTAGGAACAATTATATCATCAGTCCTGTGAAAACTTCTTAAAACAGTTGACTTTCAAAGCTGAATTACCTTTGTGCTGATTTCACCATCTAATCTGTTTTCTCCATAAAACATGCTTCCTAGATATGCAAACTCATTCATGTGTCATAACTCTAGTAGGTTTTAATCCAACAGTGAATTTGAATATCCTAATATTTAAGGACCCTCTACTCAGGATTGGAAGGACATAACAGAGTATGATTTATATGGAGCTTCTATTCAGAATGCATGTGGCCCCATATGATACAAGAAAAGTAAACATTAATTAGTAGTGAAACATGTATATGTATGGCTTTTCTTGAAAGCAAAAAAAAAAAAAAAAAAAAGTGTCAGTTGTGTTTGTTTAAATTGCCTAGTACTCTGTTAAAAAATTTGTAGTAGGTTGCATCAAAAATTGGTGCTGCATCAGCTGCATCTCACTTTTGGGACAAAGGTAAATTATTGGTAATGCACGAAACTTACAAAAACATGATGCAATTAAGTGCCATATTGTAGTATCAATCTGAATGGGGCAAAATTGCATCCATTGCACAATATTTTTTTTATGTATCATGTATCACAAAATAGTTTACTTTTGTCCCCAAAGTGACACAGCTGGAGTAGCTCCATTTTTTGGTGCAACCTACTACACAATTTTTAACAGTGTGCTTGCTCAGGATTCATGTCAGGCACCAAATCAACAATCAAACAAAATAAGTTTGCACAGTACAGTAGCTGCTGGGGTCCACTAAGTTACTTGTTACTTTAATCAACATTGAGATTAAAGAAAGTGTATAATTTCAGTCTTTTCATTAACTACCTTATTTTCATCAGAACATTTAGTGACTCACTTCATGTTGCATTAGGTATCTTGATACTGGTATAAAACATGAGATACTCCAGGAACTGAATATGGAACTAGTATAAAAACCACACGATTTATTATAGGAACTAGCGACCTGGCCTGGCTTCGCATGGTAGCAGTTTAGAATTTATGTTGAGTCTAAAAAGAGACGATTATTATGTTCAACAGGCGACTGTCTCTCTCTTTGTAAAGCCAGTCTTTGTCTGTCATTTACCAATCGAGATTCTGTTTCTTGGAAAGTTTCATTATGACGGGATAAACAAATTCTTTTAGCGTCCGATATACTACGACATATATTCGATTTTCATCTCGGCATAATGTTAATACAATATTTAAATTTTAATTAAAGAGCTACTCAAATAGATACATATGTGTGGACGAAAACAACTACGCATTTTGTCTGTATGAGCGCCAATAAACCAATTCTCTTTCAGTGTCCGATGTAACTACGCATTATGCGAGCACCGATAAACCAATTCTTTCAGCATCCGATGTAACTATGCATTTAGTCTGTGGCCTTACATGCTGTCAGACCGGCCGCCACGCATGCACCTCACATCTTTTTCCCAATGAGCAAAAAGTTTTGTAAACCGGTTGCCACGCATCGTTGTTTAGGCAGTGGAAGCCACGAAAGAATGCGAACGGTGGTTTTTTCTTTGACTTGTCACTAAAATTGTTAGTGCGCAGCTCTCTTTTGTCATAAATTAATGTTTCATACACCTAAACCTTCATCGACAAATGCTCTATGGAATGGTTAAAACCGCATCAAAATCCGTCCAGCGATTTTCGAGATTAGGCCGAACAAACAGACAGATGCCTACCGGGGACTTTATTTTATACTATGTATAGATAGTAAAGAACTGACATACTCTTATTTGGTGTTGTACAACTCTACGCTTCTTTTGAGATGGTGACCCCATTGACAGTCTCGTCAGATTTCATGGAATGAATACCAGGGAGCCTACCGTGACATTAAACTTTTCTATTTCAGCAATCCACCAAACTAGACTGCATCAAAAACTAAAAGATGTAATTCTTTGAATAAAGCTCATGTTGAGAATTGGCTTCCTAGTTTCTTAATTCATTTACTAATAAAAAACAACTATTATGGGAATTTTACTAGGAAATTTTTTTATTTAAATTGCAAATTTTCGGAGAAAACTCTTCTCCTTCTTCAAGCTGTCTTTTTGTTGTCACTTATTCTCGTCACTATCGCAGTTACGGTTACTTTTCATCAAATCCTGCCAGATGTTAGGAAGGGAAAATCCCTTGCAGTAATTGATGATGGAATTTTATTTTGATATTTGAAAGCTAAAAGAAGGAATAGAAATTGAGAAAAATCAAAATTCCGTCATCAGTGACTGCAAAGGATTTTCCCAGCCTAACATCTGGCAGGATTTGATGAAAACTAAAAGTAACTTCAAGGTTACCGTAATCGTCAAGGTTAAATGTAACCACGATAGTGATGGGAATAAGTTACAACAAAAAGACAGCCTGAAGAAGGAGGAGAATTTTCTCTGAAAATTTGTAATTTAAATAAAAAATTCCTAGTAAAGTTCCCATAATAGTTGTTTTTGATTAATAAATAAAAGATGTATGAAAAATTGCATTAATTCTAACTAAAGGCCCTGTACATGAGTGGTGAGACATGAAGCTTCATGAGAACTGCAAAGGTAGTCTGACTGATAGTGATTTGTTTACATCCTTTTTCATACTTCAGTGATTTATTTTTTATTGTTAATGCTAGCTGTTAGGTAAAAAGAGTATTATTCCTCAAAATATAAAAATATAATTTATCCTTTAAACCACAGCTGATTACAACCTGCATGTCACTTCATATTCTTGTGATTAGCCTTTTTATTTCATAGGTGTGTGCGAGTTGAGTGAAACTGTTTGTTGCATTGGAACATAGCGTAAGTTTTAGGATATTTCTCAAAGTAAGATAATTCTAGCCAACTAACGTGATGACATTTTGGGTTTTTATTTTTATAATGGTAATTATATTGTGTAGTGTGGCAGGAATTCAGATTCTGCCTGTTGTCCAGTACTGTGTAGTTAGAAAATGTAGTGCAGAAAACAGTGTTTTTAAAGGTTGTACTCAGTGCAATTTATAAAAGCAGCACTTCCTTTTTAATTTAAATGGATATAATATGGAAACCTTTTTTTTTTTTTTTTTCATTTTCATGTGTGTAGGGGTCATTTTGAAATGGAAGGGTTGTAAAGATTTTTAGGTTTTCATTTAAAATAGTTTTGAAATTTTCATGTGAATTACCCAAGTGGTATAAGTGACTGTGGTTAAGTAATACAATTTACTGTGCTTCATATGCTCTCAGTAATGTTCAATTTCATTTTTAGTTTTAACAGTTCGTGAGAACAGGTCTTTCCCAGTTGTAGCAAAATATTGGAATAATTTTTTCTAAGTTTTTTATTGTATGATGTAGGACTTCTTTTCATATTTGTTTTGATTATTTCATTGTCACTAAATATGTATTTTGCTATTTGGGCTGTTTTTCAGTTGTGACTCAAAATCAGTTAGTGTTATGTGTGTTTGCTCTTATCAGTATATTGTATCACTTCATTATCAACTGATTACTCTTCTATATATTCAGGTATGCACCTACAAAACAGTGGCATATAGATACAATGATCAAAGTCTTGACTCTGGTAAATATATTTTATAACTAATCATAATTACAATGATTATTCTTAATTTCTGAATTACAGATGCTTTGTTTGTCATATATACACTGAAAGGACAATTTATTATATACACTTACCTGATATTATGTGGGCTCACCTTTCATTTTCACAACAGTAGCAGTACATCATAGAATGAACTCTGAAAGGTTTGGGTGGTATCGTGGCCTATGATTCCAGGACAGCCATCAGTAAAGTGCTGTGAGGAGCAGGTGGCTGGTTTTGAGGTGGAGAGTATCACTCTGTATTGTCCCACAGATGTTCAATTAGGTACAAATCTGGAGACTGCGAGGGCTATTCGAGGGTTGTGAGTTCACTGCAATACTCTTCCAACTAGTCTTTCGTCAAGCAGGAGTGATGAGACATGGCATGGTCTTGTTGTAAGAAGGAGTCTTGCTGTGAGAAGTGGGTAGCCATGAATAGGTGTAAGTGGGCAATGAGTACATTAACTTAGCTTTGTGCAGGGATGCAGTTTTCAAAGGTACAAGGGGCGCCAAGGTGCCCCACATAAAAATGAATGCCTCAGAACATTATACCTCCTCTACTTGCCTGTAATACCCTGACTTGAGAGTTACGGTCCTTCATTAAAACCCCAAGTTAAAAACAAACAAACAAGGAAAACAGTTGCAGTACATAGCCTCTTGTGGTCTGTAGTACACATGCACCTTCCCATGGGCATGTTGTAGTTCAAACCTCGATTTGTCAGACCAAGCTAGTCATTTCCGGTCTTCTACAGTTCAGTGGTGATGTTCCTTTCATTATCAACTGACCAAGCTCGTCATTTCCAGTCTTCTACAGTTCAGTGGTGATGTTCCTTTTCCGACTTCAGCCTCACAGACCAGTGATGTGCTGTTTAGAAGGTACTGAATGTTAGAATTGGCTGCCATCACCCAGCATGCCTCTGTTAAACATTGAATGGTCTTTGCACAAACCTTCGTAGTTTCTTTGTTGTTGAATAGACATTATTACCCATCCATATCATAACATTAGAAGTGGAGACATTATTCTCTCCACTTCTAATGTTATGTTATGATATGGGATGGGTGATGCTCACTCTGAACAGCAGTAACCCAGCTACCAGTGATGCCAGTTTTGATGTCATCCTATTCACACATGTGACTGTTGCATGCAGAAATCCCCAGCTGTTTTGCAGTTGTGGAGATAGAGCACCCAATCTTCCTAGCACACACTGTTTGCTCATAATTGAACTCACTCAGGTTGCTCTCTTTATCCATCATCACAATCACATGTACACCATACAGCAAATAGTATAGAAGACCTGTATATAGCTTTCAGGGTGTTTTGGCTGGCCACAATATTGTGGGAAGGTAGAGCAGATTTGTGGATGAGTGTGTTGTGTAGGATAAATTGTGCTTTCAGTGTATAAAATGTACACCACATATGTACACAGGTGCATATAAATGCAAGCAGAAAATGCTGTCTGACATTTTTCATTGAACGCATATTTTCAAGGTATAAATCCAGAAAGTTATTGTTTTTCTTTTTGTCATGTCAAATGTTATTTCAGTCTTTCAATAACATAAAAACATAATGCAGCAAATCTCCATACAGATTCTTTAGCAGCAGTGGCATAGTGTGAATTTTATCTTTAGGATCTTAGGGTCCTTGTGCAAAATTACGCCAACTCCCATCTCCAAACAAAAAAAATAAATCTTTACCAGTAATCTTTAATATTTTATGTCTATTATCTTAATATTTATTTAACAACAGATAGGGTGCAGCAGTGTGGTTACCCCTTCATCCAGCAGAAGTGCTGCTACCTCAGGGGAAAATGATGCAATAGTAATATATAAATACACATCACAAGTAAAAATAATGCAGAATGCAGGTGGCAGTGGCAGTGTACTTGTAATGGTCCGAAATAATGCTTTTTACAAATACAATATATTTGTAAAAAGCATAACATTCAAATTGGAGGAAAAGTAAATACCATAAAAAATATGGTGATAAAAAATAATGAAAAAATAAAAATGTTAGAAAAAGCAGGTATTTACTCAATTCCTATTACTGAAAATCCTCCAATGGCATATATAGGAAGTACCAAAAAAAGCTCAAACACAGATTAAAACAACACGTAAAAAATTGGCAGAAAAAAGAAGAAAAAACAGCACTTATTCAATACTGTCTGGCTAACCAAAAATATCCTAAATTCGAAAATATAAAAATCATTAAAAGCTGTAAATCCGAAAAACACCTCAGAATAGCAGAGTCGGTAATGATTGAAAAAAAATAGGGCAAAAGTTTGCAACCATAATGATCCTAATATATTAAGAAACAGTTAGAGAAATTTAATTAAAATTGAGCAAAAAAATGAAAAAGTTCGAAAAATGAGATCAGTGACCAACAAGAGATGGCGCCACAACGCCCAAGAGGAAGCGATAGCTGATAACAGAAGCAGCCTGCGAGAACCACCGAAATGCCCAGCTGACACGGTCCGTGCTAGTCGGAGCAAAACTCCCCTAGATGACGGTAATGGATTATTACCGAAAGTACTCGGGTTATGAAAAATTATTGAAGTAAAAATGAGGAGGCAGCAAAGGAAAAAAACTCATTTAGTGACGAGGCCAAGTAAATACCAACGGGGGAAAAAAAATGAAGTGGACCCGCAACTGAATGAAAAACCCCCATACCGCATCCACATAACGGAAATAAGAATTGAAAGCCAAGCCCCACGTGCGGTAAGTGTTAATAGAACTTTACCAACAAAAAGGGAAGTTCAAAAATGCAAATGTTTTTTTTGTTTTTTTTTCTTTGCTGATATTTTACAGTCAGAAACAATACATGTGGATATGTGCAGTACATACAATGTATATATTTTGATGCATGTGTTACAACATGCATAGGTAACAGCTAAATATATATAAAAAAAATGCATGTTCTTACTGCTCATTTTTTAATTAAATCATTTGGCCATTTTTGGCTGCAAAAAAATTGATAAAAGCATTTGGTTTCTGATTTTGCAGTTTTTGCTTGTTTTTCAGTTTTCAATACGTATTTTAAAAAATCAATAGTGCTTACCCTCTGTATCCCCTTTGTTACAAAATGCTTTGCAAACATCAGAAGAAAAATCATTCATTGCCTCTTTAATAAGAAAGATCCACTTCTCTGAAAACAGATCTACCCTGTTGAAACCACACACCACTAAATTTAAAATGGGGATCTGGAAAACAAAAAGTCATCCTGCTTCCGTCCAAAGAAATGAAAGAAAACCTTTTCACCAAAAATTTTCTGATTTTTCTCTCTTGAACATATGAATTTTTAACTTTCTTATGACAAAGTTCACTGTCCATTATTCGGAGGGTCCACTATTTGGAGGTAAATGTACAGAACAAGCTTTTATCAGATTTTTTGTTGCTAAACACTGCTAACTGATTTAAGTAAAAAATGAGCAGTAGGTACATACAGTTTAAAATTTAGGGTGTAACATGTATAATTGTTATGTAAATATAATTGTAGCAGTCATTGAAATAATGGCATTGAATGTCTGTATTTTAAGATGAAAGTACAATACATGTGCAGTACGTATTCTTACATATTGCATTGTTTCCCCACTGTAGAACAATAGCAAAAGAAATAAGACATTTAATAAAATATTTTTATTTCCTTTTTTACGTGCACATTTAGTGTGATGTTTTTTTGTGTTGTGAGCCTTAAGTGGGCTCAGAAGTCAACCTTCCAAATTGCAGACAAATGTTCAGGTCCCATGGTGTCCTCTATTCAGAGGTTTTACTGTATTTGTTGCTTTGCCTAATCGTGAATCCAACATTTTGTTTATGCTCATGTTAAATTCGGTGCACACATAACATTTTCAAGATAGATTTCACCACAGGGTTTCAGTTAAATAAGATAAGTTTCTTACTAGTCGAACAGTGACTATTAGGTCCCCAGATGAGTATTATACTCTCGTTCTCTCTTTTCTGAATGATATTGAACCATGTGTTCTCTTGCATGGCTGTTGCCTTATATCTTTCAAGGTAATTGTAAAATCATGCGTGAGTATGGGCAATAAATTATTGAAACAATGATATTACAAATATGACTCATTACATAACAATCTGAATGCAAAAGGATGCAATACTTAATGTGATTTAGCCACCTGTAAGTATAATACACAATGTCAAAAAGTCAAGAAGCTGAAAATGTTCGGTAAGCACAGCTTCTCTCTTTGCTCTTTTTTTCTTTTTTCTTTAAGAAATAAAGTGTTTGGGTCTACCAATTATGGTCATGCAGTATCTGATTTCATGCTTTGAGGTTTGGGCTCATTAAAAACCAACTTAATTTTCTTGACAGTAGCATTTAAGAAGTATTTATATTTTATATTATCTTGATTGTAAGTAATCACAACTGTTGTTAAACATTGATATTAGTGCATATTTACTGATTGATATTTCTGTATTTCAGGCTGGTAATTATGTTATTGAGGATATGGTTGGCAACCTCATCCAGTTGATATCTGAGAATAGTGTATTACACCAGTACACAGTTCAAGAACTCTGGAAGCATCTTTCTGGTGACTTAGCTGCCAAACAACCACTTGTTCAGGTTGCATCTTGGTGCATTGGAGAGTTTGGTGATTTACTTAAATCATTTGAGGGACCTAACAATACAACTATAAATGTAAGAATCATTTTAATGTACACATTTTTGAATACATTTTTACTGTTAATGTCCCATACATTTTTTTAACAATTTCTTTGTCATGTCTGCAAAGTACCTTATACCAACATTCATTCCCTAATGTTTTGTTCAATGTTTTAGCTGTCCTTAACATGTCAGACAACCATTTAACAAGAAGTACGAGGGTTGTACCTAAAGTAATGCAAAAGTGGGTATTACTTTTGTTATTAACTGACAGAGGTTGTTCAAATTGCACGTGTTGGAAGAGTAACTTTTCCTCTATGCAAAGTTACTACTCAACATAGTCTCCATCACAAGTGATGCATTTGTGCCATCGTTGAACCCAACTCTGGAATCTTCTTTGAAAAGATTCTGGTGTGGACTTTTGTACACACTTTCTCACAGCCACTTTCACCTCGTCTGTGTCATCAAATTGTCCCCGAAGACTGTCCTTCGTTGGACCAAACAGGTGGAAGTCTGAGGGCGCCAGATCTGGGCTGTGCGCTGAATGGGGAAGGGATATCAACCAGCCTAATTTGCTGATCGCCTAATTTGTTGCCAAAGATGTATGCAGCCTCACATTGTCATGATGAATGAGGATCCTTTTCAGATTCTTGTTCGGTCTCTTACTCCTTTATGGCTTCTCTAAGCTTCTTGAGTGTCTCAATGTACCACTTGCTGGTCACAGTACGGCCATGTTCCAGAAAATCAAGGAGAATGACACCCCTGTCATCCCAAAAAACAGTCACCATGACCTTCTGTGCTGATTGCTGTCTCTTGAACTTCTTAGGCCTTGGTGAAGAGGTGTGACGCCATTCAATGGATTGATTCTTCATTTCTGGATCATAAAAATATGTCCATGTTTCATCCCCTGTCACCAGATCAGAAAAAACTTGTCTTCATTGGCTTCAAATGCTTCCAGTAGATCTGAACAGACTTTCACCCTTCTGTCCTTCAAATCGGGTGTCAACTGCCGAGATACCCTTTTTGCACACACTTTCCAATACCCCGAGTCTTCCACTAGCTTTTGTATGGCATTGTGACAACAGTCCAGTTGTGCTCATGGATTGTGACTCGTCTCTCTGCGCGAATCGATTCATCTACTTGCTGACGATTTGTGTCAGTGGTCGCAGATGATGGTCTACCACTGCGTAGTTTGCCTTCAATGCTAAATTTCCCCTTCTTTAAACTTCTTCATTGATCTGTGCACATTGCTCTTGTCAGTGGCATCATCTCCGTAAACATTCTGTAGCCTTTTGTGGATGTCAGACAGCCTGCACCTTTCCTTCGTCAAGAACTCAATGACAGCACGTTGCTTCTGCTTGGAATCCATTATTTACCTGCAATGAAGAAGAAGGGTTACTATAGAGGAAGAGTTACTCTACCAACATGTGCAATTTGAACAACCTCTGGCAGTTAATAAAAAAATTATGCCCACTTTTGCATTACTTTTAGCACAATTCTTGTATTTGGCTGTGTACTAAGTCTTTGCATTTTGGCAGTAGGTGTTGTTGCTTCCAGATTTAAACGTTAATTTGCATTTCAGACACATGATACAGTAGATTCTGGTTGATTGGGACACATAGAGGCAAAAACAGTTTGGTCCAATTAGGCGGCTGCCCCAATTATGTGAAACTTTATCCCCAAAGAGCTAATTTGGGATGCTCTTCAAGAATTGTCCCAAATAAATGGTTGTCCTGATTAACAGGTGGCCTGATTAATCAGGATCTATTGTGTTTACATATTCTGAAAGAAGAAGTTCCAACATAAGTAAGGTTTAGGTTCACTTTCATCATTTAATGCTGTTTTTCTATTGTAAGGGTAAAAATGTGACTCACACAAAAAATATGTGTGGGGTGAAGAGGCTGTAAGGGCTCAACTATGCCAGTATTGTTTTGCAAAGCTTCATTGTGGAGATTACTCACTCATTGAAGAATCATGCTCTGGAAGACATGTTATATTGACTCTGATTAAATCAAAGACATTAAGTGAAAACAACCCATACAGTATGACCTGAGCAATAGCACAGGCACTGCAGACATGCAAACACACTGTGGCATTGCAATTGGCAAATGTTGGATATGTGAATTGTCTTGAGTCTGCATGATTAGAGTGTGAAAAATGTTATCCACTGCTGAAATGGAAGGAAGACCTATTTCTGAAACGAATGGTGATGGGTATTGAGAAATGGATTATACATTCTGATGTGGAGTGGAAATTATTATGAAGCAAGTGATATGAGCTACCATTAATCACTTCAAAGGCCAATCTGCATCTGAAGAAGGTGATGTTTTGCATGTGCTGAGACTGGAAGGAATTTTTATATTACGGGCTGCTGCCAAGCAACCAAAATGATCAGTTCTGTTAGGTACTGTTCTCAGTTTAATCAGATCGAGGACACACTTGGTGACGAATGTCCAGAAATAATTGACAGGTAGTATTTGTCTTCCACCAGGAAAACACCATTCCGTGTGTTTATTTGGTCATAATAATAGATTGTTGAATCTTGGCTAAAATGTTATGCCTCACCCTGTCTATTCACCTGATCTTGCACCTTCAGATTTCCTTATATTCCGGTCACTGCAGAGCTCACCTAATGGAAAAAACTTTACTTCTTTTCAAGTCTTACAAAAACCATCTAGAACAGTTCTTTGCCCCAAACCTTTCAAAGTTCTGGGTAGATGGGATCCTCAAGCTACTGAGTAGATAGTGAGAGATACTGAAAAGTAATAGTGCCTACATTATTAAATAAAGTGGCAATGATATGCAAAAGTTTTATCTTCCACTTTTGTTTACATACACAAAAAGGCTTTCCACAATCCGGTACTTCTGTTGTTGTTCTTAATTTGGATATTTTTTCGTGTTTGTCTTGACAAAACTGTACGACATTGTTGCAAAATCAGCGTAAACATTTATCTTTTGTTTGATTGGGACACTGTGTCTTTTTGGACAGTTTTTGACTGTAAATTTCCTCATTTCTAGAGGAATGATATCTTATGTGGCATGATGCATTCAAATTCATGAGTAAAACTTCTCGGATATTGTTTAGGTAGTGCATGAGATTTCAATACCAAATTAACTACCCCAACCAAATAACTGGCTTCTACTTCTGCGTGTTCTACCGGTAGTGGTCTGCATTTGCCTGATCTTCTGCAGTTTCCCATCATACTACTATAAGAAATAGTTCTTTAAACACTCACATTGGCATTCCCGGTGGCGCAGTGGTTTCTAATCATTCGTATGAGATGGGTCTGGATTCGAATCCTAGTGAGGCATGGATGTTGTGTTTGTCTTATGGCACTGGTTCTCTCCCTTCCCTGAAATAAGTGGCCCTAAATTAGGGATGGGCGACTTCTTTATAGCTCATGGAGTTGCTCGTGGTAGTTGTTAAACACACAATCAACAAAAAAAAAAAAAAATCACTCTCATAGCCTGAGTAAATGTTGTGAAGATCGTTGTGCTGACTAATGAAAACTTTGGAATTCAGTCAGGTAACTTTTTTTTCTATTATTATTAAGCATCACAATCCTTGATGTAGTCCTGACAATGAACTAGGTTCTAGCTCAGAAATTTGCCCACCAAATATGTATAAATTACCTCTATAAAACTCATAACATCAGTTATTTTATTGTTTCTGTTTTCTGTTAGGTTTCAGAGGACGATGTGATTGACATGTTTGAGAAAATAAGTGGAAACATTCATATGACCCTGACAACAAAAGAATATTCAGTAACTGCCCTTATGAAGCTGAGTGTTAGATATCCCAATAGTGCTCCGTAAGTATTGCTGATTATGGTTTTACAGTTAATTGTGACCTGTCCTTGTCTGCTACCACTGCGTGTGCTATTTACTAACTCAATGTGCAGATATTATCTTATTGTGTTGATTGAAATTACTATTTATGCAAATTTATGATCTTTTTGCTGCAGTTTTGCTCCACAAATGCAGATTTTCTGAACTTTTCATGTAAATGCCATAAATAGATGAGTAGAGTATGTTTGTACTCCCAAGTTTTGGGCAGATAGAGTGCAAAATATTGGCACTCCGTTTTGACCTTGAAGTATTTAAAACATGGAAGGACAAGGAATTGAGTTCTCACAGACTATGTAGAGCTATGCAAAAAATGCAATTTTTGATACAGCATATGACTTACTTACTTACCACTGGGAAGATCACAATAAATCATGCACCCTCTTCCCTGTCCAAAAGGGGTGAAAGGCATCTTATTGCTTCCTGTGGTCTTCATATTTTCCTAACTTACACATAATTAGAAAGACCTTTGGTTATTGTGAAGATAAAAGAATGAGAAAGTAAAGATAGTTACAGGTTGATTACTAAAGATCAAAGATCCTTAAAAGGTTTAATAAATACTCAAGCTGGAAATGCAGAACCTTCTGGGCTTGTTATTTAGTAAACTGATGTCACCTTATGCTATGGAGATAAATATCTTCACTTATGGACCTAAATACTATTACGTACTTTATAATCCATAGCCAATATGAAGCACATTGTTGGTGTGTCAATTTATTTTCTTTGTGGACACAGTGATGAATCCCAACCAAGCCACAATTCTTCCAATGTCCACAAAGAAAATAAATTGGCACACCAACAATGTGCTTCATATTGGCTATGGATTATAAGGTACGTAATGGCATTTAGGTCCATAAGTGAAGATATTTATTTCTAACTATAGAATTTTCAGTGTGAATAATCACTATATGACCCAGAAACACAAATTTTGGGTTCATATATAAGATATTTACCTATAGAGATCTGCTGTGTTCTTTTGTCTCCCAGATAATCTGAAGTTGTTTTTATGGAATCTTCTATCAGTTGCACTATATTGGTGTAAATGTTTCATCACAGGTCCCAAGCATAGTTTAAGTGGAAAAGGAAATGCCTATCCAAAGAGTAGTAACATGATGTACTGTTAGCAACATGCATGAGTAAAATCCACCTGAATTTCGTTTGAAATTGTCGGTTTGTGCATTCACATGAAGGAACACTTCTGGGACTAGAAAGTTTGATTTGGAAGTGCTGATGTGGGTGGGGGAATAGTTGTCTGGGAGAATCAATTCATGGGTTGATCTAATTGTTTCAATAGCATTAATGAGGTAAGGAAATAATACTGTGCCTAACCTAACTTATCCTGGTTAATGTTTTATGATATCTTTAGACTATGCTACAGAGGCAGTGGGAACAACATAGCAGAAAACGAGTCCTCATATTTTGCATTTTCATCATCATCATCAACCATTCTCAATCCACTGCTGGATGATCTTCCCAAGTCTTTTCCACAACTTTGTCTTGAGCAATTCTCTTCCACATCATTCCAGCATGCTTCTGAATTTCATCCACTGATCCCCATGTTTGTCTTCTGGGTTTTTTCCTATCCCTTGGTATCCAGTCTAGTATTTCAATTGTCAATTATAGCCAATTCTTCAAGCAACATGTTCAGCACATTGCCATTTGAGGGTCTTGACTATAATCCTGGTGGCTGATCCATGAGTTATTTTGCCTATCTTTCTTGGTTACACCAAGTACACATCTCACCATGCTTCTCTGAGTTGTATACAGCCTCTTTATGACTTTTAGTTGAGGTCCAGGTTTTTGATCCATAAGTAATAAGTGGATGGATTCATTAATTAAACACTTTTCTTTTAATATATTGGTAAATTATTCTTGAAAGTTGTACTGTTTCTTCTAAATGCTCCCCAGCCAAGTTTTACATGCCTATTAATTTTATCTTCAATATGGTTTTGCTTTTATGTCTGTTGTCCAAGGTAGACAGATGTAGGTGTCAATTATCTCTGAAATTTGCCCCACCAACCTCCAATCTCCTGTTCTTGTAAAAGAATAGTAGCATGATGTACTATTGTTGTACATCCATTTCATTTTTTGCAAGTACATCTTTAATGATTTACTCTTTTCACTGAGTTCCTGTATCTGCAGCTCTTCTTCATTTTGCCAATGACACAGTCGAGAATAACTATGTCATCCTGCAAAATGAAGGTGGGTTAAATAATCTCCATTAACCTTTATTCTGCTGTTTTTGTAGTTCACTGACTGAAAGACATGCTGCAATATAGTATGGCTTTGAAGTGCTTGGGAGATATGGTACTATCTCATCTCACTCCCCTTTCCAATTTTTATACCTCTAAAAGTTGAAACTTTGCACTTACATTTTCATAGACTTTACCAATAATATTAAATGTATGCATCTTGAATATACTCTACAGAATTTCAAAGACCTTACAACTGCTGATGGTGACGCAAAATCAAAAGCCTTTTTGTAATAAATAAAAGCCATGCTTTTATCACGATATTTGATTCATGGGTGGTTTCTAAAACTTTCTGAGAGAGAGAGAGAAATGCCAACCTCTGTTCTAAATTGTTGTGTAATTGTCAGTTAGTTCATTATAAAATTGTTCTTTATTTCTCCTATCTTGTATGTGATTAGAAAAGTTAAAACAATGTTTTAGAACATATACATAATATCTAAGGTATTTTACCTGATATTGTCGAAGTATTTCGCACGTTGTTTGCTCTGTGAGACACGTGCTCCTGGCCCGATAGGTCCCTTCGTTACAGACCTTTGGTTAGTTATAAAAAATTTTTGCAGAAACAAAACAGCTCGGTTATATATCCCCAGTTCCACATTCATTCATTTGCACAATCAAACGTTTGAAATTTACTATTAATTAAAAGATTTAGTAGAAAGAGTTATATACCAATGAGTATAACTCTTTCTACTAAAATCTTTTCATTAATAGTAAATTTCAAACGTTTGATTGTGCGAATGAATGAATGTGAAACTGGGGATATATAACCTAGCTGTTTTGTTTCTGCAAATTTTTTTTATAACTAACCAAAGGTCCGTAACGAAGGGACCTCTCGGGCCAGGAGCACGTGCCTCATAGAGCAAACAACATGCGAAAATACTTCGACAATATCAGGTAAAATACCTTAGATATTATGTATATGTTAATTAAAAGTACGTTTATAACATAAGACAACCTAAAAGGTTGCCTCATGAATTACAATTTTCATAATGTTTTAGAACTTTAAAAAAAAATTCCTATTTAAATCTGGTGTTTTTCTGTTTTTCTCTTTTGTAGGAGAGTTAAGAAATTCTTAGATGTCTTTGGTTCAAATGTCAATGTAGAGTTACAGCAAAGATCCATTGAATTTTCTGCATTGTTTTCTCGTTTTAGTAATCTGAGGTAAGTGTTTCTATTTTTTTTTAATATTTTATATAATTGCTATATTCGTTCATCTGTATGCATGTTTATGTATGTGAGGCATGTTGAAAAATGAAAACATTTTACAGCACTGTTATGGCCGTATAGAGGTTGCTGCTATCTGTTCTGCTTTGTAAACACACAGGCAGATATGTATATAGAAATAGTACAGTTGGGTAGGTGGGTCACTAGTGCGAATTACGTTGAACCACAGCTTAAAGATGATGCATCAGGTGGCAAATTCATCCAGACAAGACTAGACGGCAGTGATTCAATTTCACAGAGTGAGAGGATGTCCAGACCTGCCAGGTTTTACAATTTACCCATAAAATTTATGGAAATGTGACTTGTTTTATGGTTTCACAGGCAAAATGTTAATTTCACGGATTTAGTGATTCTTCCAGATTTTTTTTTTCTGTTAATTTTGCACCCACCATTAAAACTTTTTTTATGTAACTTAATTCATTAAAAAAAAAAATACCAATGTAAATTTTCTGACATATTTTTGGTTTATATTTTTGCGTTATCTCAAATACCAAAGTTTGCACTGCGCATAAACTGAACTGCTCCAGCTGGGCCTGTCTATCTCTCGCTATGTTTACCCCTCGCCCCCTTTTCAGATAATGCATTGTTCGTCCCGGAAGTTGTAACTTCTCAATTTGCCTGCCTGGGGTGTTGGCATTGGAGCACCTGTCTTTATTACTCCCAGTTCAAAATACTATCTCAGAACATAGTTACTGTAGAAAAAAATTCAAACGGACTTCAAATCTGTGGAATTTCTGAATCCAAATTGATACCCAACAGGATGAAATTAAACAAAAGTTGCCACTTTTGTGAAATTAAAAATGCATTTGGGGCAGGGTTTTGTAACTTTTTCTCTGGCAATAAATTTGACCTAACAAAAAAATGCGGTAGTATAACAAGAAGTTAAAAAAAAAAAAAAAAAGTCCTAGGTTCATTTGACCCAATGCTTCTCCATCAGTGATTTATTTTGCTTGTAAAATATATATATACAAAATTAACTTCCTTTGTTAAAAGTTATAATGAACTGGATGTGATTCATGCAAAATGAAAATCGTCCAAATACGTGGTGCCAGTAAATAAACAAATACATCGCTCTTTCCACGTTCCAGAAACACATAGCAACCGAAAAACTGAAAAATGTGGATTGTTGGCCACCGTGGTGTAAGGCTAACATGCCCGGCTAGATATCGAGAGATCCGTGGGTTCAATTCCCCAGCGGTAACCGAATAACAATTTTTCGGTTGCTATGTGTTTCTGGAACGTGGAAAGAGCGATGTATTTGTTTATTTTCATGCAAAATGTTTGCTCACTTCAATTTCAGTTCAACATAATTTACCAATTAGTGTTCCTCAGTCACTCTAATTTATTTCATTTTTTTTATTTGACTGTCTCATCATCTGTCTCTCCTTAAGATATCTCCTAGCATGAAAATGGTTCATTTTTGAAAACATTTTTAGTACCTCCCATGACAACATGGGATACGACCCTACTGGATTAGGGGTCAACGAGTGAAACACATTCCTTTAGATGCAAACTTCCATAAAAATAAATTTTTATCTCTATAGATCATAACAACGATAGCATGGTAATGAGAAGTTATGTATAAATTCTATTTTAATCGATGTAAATGCTCCACTAAATTCAAACATCTGTAGTCATATAAATTAATAGGTGATACTTGATTTGGGCAACATAATTTTTAATTGATATGCTCACTACGTTTAATCAATATCGAATATATCAATTAAAATTTTCATCGAATGTATTTTTTTAATTTAAAAAAAAAAAATTTTAACGGATTTCAGTTTCTGAAAGTTGGTAGGTATGAATGTCATCCTGTCATTTGTAGATGTTTTCTATCTGTGATTCTGCATGATATTGTGCAAGTGGAGAATGCTGTGCAATGTGGAACATACATTGGATCATATTTATATCCTCTCAGTGGAATTAAATAAGATCATTATTGTGTACAAGTGATTATACATGAGATGCTGGATATCATGAATTGTATTTATATGATGGGTCCATACTTTCTGATTGACACATGCAAAGAAGATAGGTTTAGCACTCACTGTTGCTGGAATGTTCATGTTGGTGCCATATTTTAATTTTTCTTAATTATTTAAAAAGGCAACCAAATAAAAATAAAACAAGAAAAATGGTATCAAATTCTTGGGTGTGACAAAGCACATCTTTTGAATGCTTTCCAACATGAAATGGTTCTTTTAAAACTAGATTTTCAGAAAACGAGGAAATCTAGCAAAAACGAGGATGCATTTACACCTCCTTGTGAAAAAACTGCACATTATTTGAAAATATGTTATGTGATCAGCATTCATCAGAATAAAATGAGATCAGTTACGAGAAAAAAACGAAACAAAACTGATTTTTATAATCAGTAAAACATCCACACATAGAAATGGCTATTTATACCTGTTAGCAGTGGAAATGTTTCACAAATTATACAGAAAATTCCTCATAGTTGAAGATAACCAAGGCTTAAGGAATTTTTTAGATTAAGGAATTAAAAGAAAAGATATAGAGAAAAATGTGATATGACTTTATGCTCACTAGTGGGAAATCTGTGCATTATTTGAAGAAGGGACAAAATATCAGAGGTGCCAACCATTACGGATTTTCTGTAATTATTACGGTTTCGGCTGCCTGATTACAGAATTACGGATTTCAGCATATTTTGTAAAAGTTCTGAATTTTGTGACCTTTTGTGTTAAAATCACGGTTTAAACTACGATCGCATTTTGCAAATACATTTATAGTTCTTTTCACACAAATGTGAAAACCTTTAATTGGTGCTGTTTCTAAGTAAGCGCCATTGAAATTCAGATATTGGATACATCGGCAAAGTCAATATCGGACGTATAGTGGGTGAAGGACGGCAAGGTGATATTGCGTAATATGTCGGAAAAGCTGTTATCGGCGCAATGGCGTCCGCATACCTGCCAAATATTCCGGATTTCCTGGAACGGATTTTGGGGTAGTTTTATGGTTTTACGGTTGGAAAATAGTTTCTTCCGGATTTTCGTCAAAACGGCTCGTGACTTTTTTTTTATTGATGGAAATTGATATCGTTGTTATTGTCGCTTAATGTTAACTCCAGCTTTTGTTTTATTATGATTCTCATGGCGATTAAACCTTGTGTTATTTCATGCTTCTAGCAGTGAGCGATATTTATTTATAAATCGCGCTCCCCCCCCCCCAGCTAATCCTTCCAAACTCCCTCTCTCTTTCAGTGTTGGAATAGCTATGCTAATCGCACTGAAGTTCGAAATTTTTTAATTCTGCGCAGTTCAGAGTTCGTCAAAATGCATAATTACGCGTCTTGTATGCATCAAAAAGTGTGTTGACGCATCGAAATTTTACCAACGCGTAAAAATACACATCGGGACACACACTGAATAAAAAACGCATCGGGACACACACTGAATAAAAATACGCATCGGGACACACACTGAATAAAAATACGCATCGGGACACACTCTGAATAAAAATACGCATCGGGACAGTATTTTGTCTTTCAAAAACGGAAGCAAATGAAATAAATATTTTTTCCGTAATCATAATTTCATTTTCCTGCGATGTTGCCTTTGTCCAGTATTGTTGTTATACATCACTTTATTCCAAAAATATTTGTATTTCAGTGTAAAAGTGGAGGGAAAATTTCCGAAAATGGAAATTCGACGGCAAAAGAATTCCCCTGTAATCTTCAGGCATGAGCATTGCAACGGCTGCGA
Organism: Macrothele yani; assembly: GCA_039090855.1. Classification (NCBI taxonomy): domain Eukaryota; kingdom Metazoa; phylum Arthropoda; class Arachnida; order Araneae; family Macrothelidae; genus Macrothele; species Macrothele yani. The sequence goes on along the minus strand of CM077027.1, from coordinate 13,840,565 downwards.
GGAATTTCTCCTTTTCCGTCATAATTTGAGTTATCCTCGAGATCGATGCATAACTGAACAGAAATTTCGGGGAATTGGTAGTGGGGGAGAATGTTTTTCGGATGAAACTCGAAAACGGAAGTTTTGTCTTTCAAAACTTTAGAAAATGGAAGTTAGACGCAGTGAAGATTTCTCCCACAATCTTAATTTTATTTTTCACATGATGTTTCCTCTGTCTAGTATTGTTAGATATAATTTTATTTCATAAATATTTGTATTTCAACTTGTAAATGGAGGGATAATGTCCGAAAACGGAAATTGTACTTAGAAAAGATTTCTTCTGTAATTGTATTTTTTTTTTTTGCGACGATGTTTGAACATGTATCCTGTATTCTTAAATATTCCCCCACTCTCCCCCAAAAGGTTTGCATTTCAGCTTGATAAAGAGAGGATGGGGGGTTTGAAAACGAAAGTGATGAAGCTGAAAATTTGTGTTCAAAAGTATTCAGATTCTCAAAGTTACACTTCATCTTTTATCTAAAATAATGCTGTCATGCATTCATGATGGATAAAATTGTCATCCAAGAGCATATAAAAAAAAAAAAAAAGGTCACTGTCTTGTTATTGCTTAAATGAAATCAAGTTATTTCTAAAATTGCATCATTCCATTTACAAAAAAATCAAAACCTTTAAAATCATCACAATTTCTGAGCTCCATCTATGAGTGATTGATACAGAAAAATAATTGAAAACAAGTATGATCAAACATACTGCTAGCACATTCTATACATTACCACTCTCCCCTAATAATAGATAATCGTGAATTAACAGTTCTGGTGCTGTCGCAAATCTTCTTGATTTTAAGATAAATATTCTTAATTTTAGGGAAAATCTTCTTGATTTTATGGTAAAACATCTTGATTTTTTCAAGCAATCTTTTTGATTTAGGAAAATTTTGGTTGGCAGATATGTGTCCGATATTAACCGACATTCAGCCATCATAACCAATATCGGCTCGATATCCAGCCGATATTCATTCCCACTTGGGTTATTAAAAATATTAACCATTAAAATAGGAGGGTCATGTTATAAGGTATTTGCTTTTATAAGGTTATTACACATTTTGCACATTAATTTCTCATGAAAAACACCCTTCTCACACGTAAACGATGCGGCTTTGTTTGTTGATTACTGATACACACCGCAGAAGGTTGGCACCTCTGTGATATGAGGTAAGTACAATGTTGATAATTTAATTTCATAATTTTTTGTCAGAATAGTGTAAACATATAAGGTTATTACACATTTCACGCATTAATTTCTTATGAAATACCCTTTCCGCGTATTAACGATGAGGCTTCGTATGGTGATTACCGATAGGCACCTCATATTACAGGTTACACAGTAGTATTATAATATTGCCCTTAACTTTGAAAAAAATGGTGTGCTACTTTACTGAGAATATTACTGAAAGTTTATGTTCCATTACTGAAATATTACTGAAAAATACCCTATTGATTATTGATAGGTTCTACTAGAGTTTGGCACCTCTGAAATATTCTTCATAGTGAAGAGTATTTTACCAATAAAGGACTTTTCCAAGGGATATTTAGAATCGGAGATACCCTTTTAGATGAGAAATCATTCTTTTCCAGCGCAGAGTTATGCAGTGGAAAATAATTTCTTTAAATTCAACTTGTAGAAACATAGATACCAAGAAAAAAATTGTTACAATATATATATCCTAATGAAAAAACAGTACATTATTTAAAGTGGAAAATTTTCCTAATCTTTACTGTAAACAAATGGCATATAGTACAAAAAAGAATTTTATCAGTATGATTTTTAGAATTTGAGATACAGTTGTGCGAACAGAAACACACATTAATTCCACCTATCCATGAAAATGTAAAATAAAAATTCAGTATAAAGAAAAAATTATAAAACATGTAAGAGTACGTGTAAAATGTTCCACAAAGCCAATAGTATCTACTGCCAAAAGAATTTTTCAAGTTGAACTTTTAGAAGTAGATATATACAAAGAAAAATAGGTTGTACATTTGTGCTTCATAGTGGGTAAATTGTCTGGCTAATATTTTTTGGGGTGGGAAATGTACATAAAATATTTTTATAGTACCTGACTGAAAATAAATTTTTTATGTTTGATGTGCAGATATGGCTGCAAATTCATTGTGAACAGAAATACATCCTTACACCCTCTAGTGATAAAAGTGCCCATTAAGAAAAATTAGAAATTATATGCAAAATATTTGCTAGAAAAGCTGTTTGATAAAAAAATAAGTAAAATGGAACTAGAATGTTAGAAGCAGAGACATCACAGAAAAATATGTACATTTACATCCTCTGGTAGAAAAACTGTGAATTATTGCAAGCAGAAAATGTGCTCAAAAAGTTAGGTATCTGACTGAAAAGGAATTTTTTCAGTCTACAATTTTTAGGTGTGCAAATGTTGTTGCAGATGCATCAGAAACAAAAATGCACTTACACCCTCTAGTGGCAAAACTGTTCCTGATAAAAAATTAGAAATTCACTATGAACTCTATCCAATGCAAAATAATTTTTCAGATTGGACTTGTAGATGCAGAGGTATTGGAGAAAATGTTGTATACATTTATGCTTCCTTGCAAGGAAGACATTTATTATTTGAAAAAGAAATTGCATGCAAAATGGTCTTTGTTCTAAATGGTGTTGAAGAATAAAAGAATTGTTTCAGTCTGATAGATAGTTAGAAGTATTGATAGGGAGCAATGGCATCTACATTTGGTGTGTAATAGCAAAGTTATGCAGCAGAAAGGCAAGGATTATAATTCTCACAGATCAGGCTTTCCAATACAAAAATAATTTTTCAAATTGATTAATAGGCACAGTGATATGGTTTCCATAGGCAGATGGACATAGTGAACCCCCAGAAAATCACCAGGCATATGATGGGAAATCAGTTTACCCAGAAGCAATTCAATTATTAACTGTCAAGCATCTGCTGAAAAAGTTACATCAACTGTACAAGTGTCATTATTGGCACAAAGGTGGTGTATTTTTGAATTTTCCTCGTTCAGAGAACTTGAAAATTACATAGCCCTGGAGTGGGAACCAAACCCACATCTCATGATATCTGTTTAAGCAGACTGCCATTTCACCACCCAGGACAATGAAGTTCCAAGCAGATGTAGCTTAAGAATCTGAAAGCACCATTCAGATTTATGCTCGTCAAAGCAATCAGATGTTTCCTTGTGGCATCAATAATTACCCATGTCTCATCCAGGTATGGATATAGGTAACGAGTTCCAGTTCTTTAGAGAACATTGTAGATATCAATGGGAAAAATTTTCCCCAATGGAGAGAAACAATAGAAAATATGGTACCTTTGTGTCAGTAATGACATTTGTATATCGTCCTCCCTCTAGCACACTAGCAAAAGTGCAAAATAGCAAATCTGCTAAGGTCATAATTTTTGCTATTTATGTGTGATCTGTGTAGTTCACACTCTGACAAAATGTGTTATCTGCAGCTAAATTAGTTTCATGACAGATAAAACCAACCATAAAAGTTTAAAAACTGATTTTACTCGAGGAGTGGAAATTCGTTTTAGCTCTCCTGAAAAATTTCAGATTTTCACTTTTGCTAGTTTGCCGGAGGAAAGATGCTATGCCTTCCATGCATTTGTAAAGAATTACATATATCTTCAGGGGATTTGTTTCCTATTGGTATCGGTGACATTGACTGTGTTAACTGATGTCAGTGGAATCCTTGCTTCTGAATTCCAACCATTTAATATCATCATCAGTGCAAGCTGTCACCATCCAACACTTCAAAGGGAAGCTGTATACCCAGCTGCATGATGGCTGTCTTTATGTGGTCTGTGTAATTCAGAACAAGCTGAATGTTGTGTTGTAGAAGGCATCACAAGGAGCTGCATGCATGCATGCATACATACATACATACATACATACATACATACATACATATCACTAAGCTGTTCTCTGAGATTCAGAGGTTAGCTCCAAAAAGAAATACAAACTACCGGATATTTTTACTTATTGCTGTCGTATCAAACTTCTCCATTTACTGCGATTTTGACATACAACTCGTGCTTCACTAATATCCATTACACGCTGTACATAAGATCTTTTATACTTCATACTCATAATCTTTTTCTCATGCAGACACTCCTGAATCTGATCCACCCATGTCTTCCTTGGCCTTCCTCTGCCTTTCCTTCCTGCCACTTGGGCTGAAAAGATTTTCTTAGTAAGCATTTCATCACTCATTCTTTCAACATGGCCAAACCACCGAAGCATATTGGTCTCCACCTTGCTAACAACATTTTGCTTCACATCACACAACTGCAATACATCTTCATTTCTCACACAATCATATCGTATCTTGCCACAAACCCCACGTAAGTAACACATTTCTCCAGCACACAAGCGACTCCTATGTTTCTTCTGCAGTACCCAGGTTTCACAACCATACATCAGAGTAGGAACAATTACACTTTCAAACACAGCCATGCGGGACTCTCTAGAGAACCCATCATTCCTGTGAAAACCTCCCAGAGCAGCTATGACTTTCAAAGAAGAATTCACTTGCCTACTGATTTCTCCATCCAACTTGTTCTCTTTGTCAAACATGCTTCCTAAATACACAAACTCACTCACCTGGTCAATCACAGTGCCATTTATACTTAAATTACATTCAGTGCTACCCATTCCTCTCTCAAACACCATAACTTTGGTTTTTCCCTTATTTATACTCAGTTTGAATTTCATGCAAACTTCGTGCATCGGAGTCAACATACTCTACAACTCACTTTTGCTCTCTGCCAACAGGATAGTGTCATCAGCATACAGCAATCTGCACACATGGATATCACCAAGACATAAACCACTATTATCTATTATGGCACCACGCATGCATGCATTTATAAATATATTAAACAGCCATGGTGACATAACACAACCTTGTCTAACTCCTGCACCAATGGAAAACCATTTTGACAAAACACCATTCACTCGTACACAAGCTCTAGTACCAGCATACATGGCTTTTACACTATTAAGTAGATTCCCAGTAACACCATATTCATTCAATACCTTCCACAAAAGTGTTCTATTCACTCGGCCATAAGCTTTCTCTAAATCTATGAAGGCAGTAAAAACTTTCTTCCCAACAGCCAGATACTTTTCAATCATCATGCGTAATGCAAAAATCTGGTTAGTGCAGCCTTTACCAGGCATAAAACCACTCTGAACATCCCACACTTTCAGTGATGTAAGACCTCGTACTTTTTCAATAACAACCTTACCAAGCACTTTCCCTGGCACACTCAGTAGGCTAATACCACAATAGTTCTTGCATTCAGTCTGATCACCTTTTCCCTTATACAAGGGAACAATAATAGCATCCTTCCAATCCCGAGGGACCATTCCTAACTCCCAGCACAACTGGCAAAATTCAGTTAACCAGTCAATTATGGAGTCACCACCATATTTCAACATCTCTGCAGTTATGCCATCAACTCCTAGAACCTTACCATTCTGAAGAGATTTTAGAGCTTTACACGCTTCTTCTCTTGAAATCCCTCCTGTGCTTTCATCCCTCATTGTGACATCATCTTCATCTGTCTCAGAATCATCTTTGCTTTCCTGATCTAATAACTCACAGAAGTATTCACCCCATCTGTCACTTAACTCATTGAGCTCCCATAACATTTCCCCAATCTCATTCTTCACACAACTTACAACTTTGTTTCCCCTATTTTTCCTGAGTCTCATGTACTTCCAAAAAGACTTCCTATCTTTCCAAAAAGCCAGTTCATGCCTTTCCACTTTCTCCTTCCCATCTTTTGCCTTACTGTGGCGAACCAGCTTAGCAGCTTCACGCTTCTTACAGCGATATTCATCCACAGAGACTCTACCTTGCAACATCCCCAAATAGGCTTCCTTCTTTCTCTTTACTGCCTCTTCAATCTCACTATTCCACCAAGCATCACCTCTATTGTTTCACACTATTGTGGTGCCACAGACCTCTTTAGCAGCAGTGACAACACAGTTCTTAAAACATTCCCACTTCTTTTCTACATCCCTCTCACCAGACTTCAGATCGTTCAGTCGTTCTCTGAGTAAGTCAGAATACAGCTGATGATCTTCAAGGAGCCTATCAGCCTTTATTCTTACTATCCTGGGTCTCTTCCTATTCCTTTTCCTCCAACCAACATTAAGTTTCACTCGTGACACTACCAAGTAATGATCAGAACCAACATCCGCACCTCTCATCACACGGGTGTCAACAACTAAGTGTTTCAAACGCTGAGCGTAGACAACAAAATCTATCACACTCTTTCGACCAAGAGTACGATTTTCCCAAGCATATGTGTGGATATACTTGTGGTTGAAAAATGTATTAGAACACAGAAACCATTCTCAATGCAGAGTTCAATTAATCTTTCACCATTATCATTCACACGAGGATCATTAACCTTACCCAGAGCATTGTCAGAAATTGCATTCTGCACACCTACTCTAGCATTGAAATCCCCTGCTATTATAACTTTTTCTTTAGCACCAAACTGGCTCTAAACAGCTTTTAGCTCATTCCAGAAATCTTCTTTCTTATCAGAAGGTTCCGAGTCACAAGGAGCATACACTACAACAATTACAATTCTCTGAAGTTTCACTTTCAAACGAATCCAGAGAATTCTCTCACTTACACAACTATATTGAATCAAGTTGTTCTTCATCTTTTCACTTAAAATCACACCTACACTCCTCATGCAGCTTGGGCATAACTAGCATTGCTCAGTTTTTGTATCACTGGACTATTAAAGAAAGTTATTTAGGACCATGTCAGGTGAAAATATGCATGACTGTGTGAAACAGTACCATACAGTACAAAACGCTTCAGATACGAATTAGTAATGTTACAATCTCATTTTCGTTTCACTTTCATAGATATCTTACAATTACGTTTCAGCAACATCTATTTTGGAACATAAATAACTCTTTGTACATTACAGTTACGTTAAAAAAGCATTCACTGATACTACTGCTTTATAGTTTCCATTGTACATAATTGCTACCTTGATGTTACATCCCGGCGATATTTAAGATTTTTGATTTGGCAACGGAGTGGATGCATATGCGCATTTATGCCATTTCACCGAAGCACTTTTGTAGTCATTTCATGTGCTACTGGGATATTCTTTGGTGATACTGTCATACTCAAGTTAGCTGCGTGTAGGAGAACTGGCCACAAAATTTTTAAGGGCCCGTATAAAAATTGCATTTTCGACCGCTTTGTGTTCACGACCCCCAGAGGTCGGCTATCTGAGTCATATAAAGTTTCCATAATTTCGTCCTTTCTTAATTGCGATTATTAATGTAATTCTTTATAAAAAAAACTGTTTGTGATCTACAACTCAACAAAAGATTTCAGGGTTTACAAACTACAAGTCTGCAAATTATCTGAAAGCATGTGCTGACTCAGGAAAACTGTCAAGGGATACCAAAAAGTGTAAAATATAAAGAATTTCTGGTCCGATCGGGAAATTTTCAGCATTCACAAGCTACAAGTCAACACATTATCTGAGGGCATGTGCCTACTCAGCAAACCTGTGGGGAAAGGGGGGATAACATCAAAAGTATAAAACATAAAGAATTTTTGGTCCTATTGCGAGATTTTCAGCATTTACAAGCTATAACTCAACAAACTCTCTGAGGGTATGTAGTGCTGACTCAGTAAACCTGCCCCCCCCCGACAGGTTTCCTGGGTAGGCACATGACTCCAAATAATTTGTTGAGTTTTAGCTTGTAAATGTCGAAAGCCTCCTGATCAGACCAGAAATTCTTTATATTTCATATTTTAGGTTTTAATCCTCCCTCCTTCCCGATTAGTTTCATGGGTTTGCACATACCCACAGAGAATTTGTTTAGCTGTAGTTTATAAACCATGAAAAATATCATAAATAAGAAAATACGAAATTACGGAAATGTTATGTGTGTCAGGTAACCAAAATCGGGAGATGTAGCCACGGAGCAGTTCAGCACGCAATTTTTATATGGCCCCTTAAAATTTTTGTGACCAGTTCTCCGCTTTGTCTTTGGCTTGAAAATCATGGAAATGTCTAAATTTCTTACTGAAAATGAAATATTAAAAAAAATATTTTATGAACAATAGTTGCTCAAGTAGTGGGGAATATAGCCACATGAAATGTATTTACGCAGAACAATTTTATGGCACTGAAATTCCAATGTGTCCAGTTCTCCATGTGTCCAGCTCTCTGGTGGCCACTTCTCTGTACCCGGAGTTAGCTAGTTAGTGTACAATAGTGTCTGTCCTTAAGTTTTGCACCCCAGTGTATAATATCTTAGTACGTTTGTTGGTTTTGAATCAGGAAAAAAAAAGTCTCAGTAAAAGAAGTTGTTTGTAAAGTTAGGAAAAAAATAATATTGATATATTGAGAAGTTTAACGACTACACAAGTTTTGAGAAAAAAAAAATAGAATAAGATATGCATTAAAAGGTACATTTCGTTAATTAATCATGAAGAAATTTAAGTCATCCTAGAGAAAAATAAAATGATCCATGGAAAAAAAAAATGCATTTCTATTAAATAACGTATTCGCAAAGCATTGGCCTTCTCATCAGTGCCTACAGAAGGTCGGACGCGCGAGGCATCCCGTGGTCGAGTGGGATAATGCAGCTGCCTAGAAACCCGCTGGACAGGGGTTCGAACCTGGTGTGATCTTCCATTTGTATTTCCTTGGATAGAAAATTTCCCTAGCATCGTGATGTCACACCTTAAAATTTCCTGATGGGGAAAAACAAAATGGTGTACAAAAGATATCGGTGAGACCATGTGGGGAGGTGTAAAAAAAAAAATGTACGAACAAAACATGCTCGGTAAGACCATGTGGCACACAAAATGTTATGGTTGAACACAAAGAGAAAATGGTGGACAAAAGATGGTCAGGAAGATCACGTGGAAAAAAAATGGCTGCGACTAACGTCATGATTGACCAAGAACCAACCACATGCATCCTTGAGGCAGCACGTGGACGGCTTCCATTTTACAGAAACCCCCTATCACACAACAGTAATATAATGTCACAAATATCTTTCAAATACATAACAGTAACATGAAGTTGGTATGTTGAAATTACAAAGACCTTTCACTGTAACGTATCGGTTATGTTTCAAAGTTATGTAACGTTTGCGGACATTTTGCCGTAACCGTAAGTTTTCTGAAACATTACTGTTATATTGCGCAACGTTTCTGAAAAGTCCCAATGTTTCAATGCTACGTAATTGTAACATATACGAAATATTCTGTGCTGTGTGGGAGTGGTATGGGTAGCAAGCAGCCTGCGGAATTCTTTGTGTACAAAACATGATATTCACTCAAAACCAGTACTCCAGTCTAAATGACTGGTGATTTTTACTCACCACAGTAACACCTTCACCATTATGACTTCCCAAATGACTTGCAGTTTGTCATGCCTGATATGATTTTCTATTGCTTTCATTGTATAATACACAATGGGAGTAGCACTTTTAAGTTGCAGTAGTATTACACATGGCATTGGCTACGCATTAAAAGTTTCATCATCTTCTGAAGAAAGAAAAATGAAATTAGAAGTAAAGATTAAATGATTGACATTTTTTGTTTAATAAGTTTGGAATGCCTATTGAAACATTTTCTAGTATTTACTGTAGATGTTTCATGAAGAAGTTTGTAACAACGCTTTGCATCTTTATATTTGACTTGAACTACTTTCTTTTAATGACTTTGAAGAGCGTTTTTCTTGATTCTTTCCAGCCATACAAGTTCAGTGATTTTACGTGATGGTCACATTTTATTTGAGGGATGTGTTCTTGAAGATCTTGCATGATTCAAGACTAATTTTCCCAAAAGGATAAATGTAAATGGGGGATTACCCACAGAATACACAAATATACAACTATTGGTGCATATTTTGCTAGTTTAAAATATCTGAAAGCTATGAAGTTGGTTTTCTGAGATAGATAGTAAGTAATTCTTCATTCATCACTCATCATCACTAAGCTGTTCTCTGAGATTCAGAGATTAGCTTCACAAAGAAATACAGACTACAAGATAATTTTTACTTTCTGTTGCCATATCATACTTCTCCATTTACAGCGATCTTGACACACAACTCAGGCTTCACTGACATCCATCACACAACATACACAAGATCTTCTATACTTCATACTCATAATCTTTTTCTCATGCAGACACTCCTGAATCTGATCCTCCCATGACTTCCTTGGCCTTCCTCTGCCTTTCCTTCCTGCCACTTGGGCTAAAAAAATTTTCTTAGTAAACATCTAATCACTCATTCTTTCAACATGTCCAAACCACCAAAGCGTATTAGTCTCCACCTTGCTAACAACATTTTGCTTCACTTTACACATCTGCAACACATCTTCATTCCTCACACAATCAGAACATGTCTTGCCCCCTCCCTTAAGTAACGCATTTCTCCAGCACACAAACAACTTCTATGTTTCTTCTGTAATACCCAGGTTCCACTGCCATACATCAGAGTAGGAACACATGCACTTTCATAATAGCTATTCGGGACTGTCTTGAGAACCCATCATTCCTGTGAAAATCTCCCAAAGCAGCCATGACTTTCAATGAAGAATTCCCATGCCTTACTAATTGCACCATCCAATTTGTTCTTTCTGTCAAACATGCTTCCTAAATACACAAACTTACTCACCTGGTCAATCACTGTGCCATTTAGACATACATTACATTCAGTACTACCAGTTCCTCTCTCAAAAACCATAATTTTGGTTTTTCCCTTGTTTATACTCAGTTTGAATTTCATGCAAACTTCATACATCCGGGACAACATACTCTGCAGCTCACATTTGCTTTCTGCCAACAGGACAGTGTTATCAGCATACAGCAATCTGCACATACGGATATCACCAAAACATAAACCAGTATTATCTATTGGCATAATGGATGCACACATTCATAAATATATTAAAAAGCCATGGTCGCATTGCACAACCTTGTCTGACTCCTGCACTAATAAAGAACCATTTTGATAAAGCTCCATTCACTTGTACACAAGCTCTACTGCCAGTATATATATATATATATATACATGGCTTTTACATTATTAAGTAGATTCCCAGTAACACCATATTCATTCAATACCTTCCACAAAAGTGTCCTATTTGTTAAATGTCCAAAAGTGTCAATTAATATGATAACATCCATCATGAATCCATGGTGATTATGTGATATATAAATTTTCATTAGGTCGCACAAACAAGTTGCGTTGATATACTGTTACTCACATTACAACTTATGTGTACACCAATGGCTGTGTAACTGAACCATAGTACTGAATTTCTTTAATTTAATCCCATACATAAAAGCAGCCTCAGGGTTTAACATACACAGTATAGTTAAAAGGGTTAAAAAGTTAAAATTGAAATGTTCAACCAGTTAAATGATCAGCCCATGAGCAGAATAACTAAAGCCTTGAGCTCGCGGCTTCCGGAATGTCCAACAATTGTCGGGGTGGGGGCGGGGTGCAGGATATCTGCAGTGCATATATACTATAGTCAATCCAAATAAAGTTCCGTATAAGGCATCCCTTCTTCTTTAAACATTATTAAGAGATAATACATAGGTGAGTACTTTCATTTGTACCAAATTCACTGGATTCTTTTGCCTGGTAAAATTTCAACATATGTTGCACACTATAATAAGGTGAAAGGATGGGGTGGTCCAAAGTTAAAAACAGGCATTATAATAGCTCGGTTCCTGATTACACACCATGTGTTCTGTTCTCTCTACCATCGACATCACATTTCCGTACGTGTTTTGGGACTGACATAGCCCATTTTCAACGGTAGCCTATGAATGCTCCTGCATGGCTTATATTCAGCCTCCTCATTCATAGTCAATCTCCACATATGAATTTGAGTGGGGTATATGTAGTCTGTTCATATCAATTGCCACAGTCTTGAGAATTAATCGATTCAATATGTCCATCAACTGAATCCAAACTATGTCCATCTGGACTTAATTTTCGGATTCCTGCTTCGGATTCCTGCTTCTTTTTCTATGACAAATCACCACACATATAGAAGTAGGGTGGGAGGTTGTTCATTACTGTTCATAGACCTTGTTTGTTTAATGATAAACACTTTGGACATTAAAATCTTTTTGTGTGTCTGATGTGTTGTATATAGTTTTGTACCATTCCAATCTGGGTGAGTATCTGTATCCATACAATATTTTATTAATGCTGTTCGTGTTTCATTCATATGCCAATTTCGTTTGTGCTCTTCCAGGCTTTTTCTTATACGTCATCTAGTGCTACCTACTTATACTTACATGTTGTTCGTCAGCAATACTTAGAATGGGGATCTTGTATACACCTACGCAATCCTGATATCTTGGAATAATCTGACTGTATTGCCGTAGAGATTTGTCATTTAATAAGAACAAATGAATGCAGTTCAAAAGCTTTTGTAATGAGACAATCAGGTCAATATTGAAAATGAACCTTGATGTCATCCAGACCTCAAAGCATCTACATCTATAAATTAACAACCCTGAACTTATTGAATGTTTGGTTTACTACTTCTTATTTTTGCTGACAGACATATTGTTCTATCAGGCATTATTTCCCAGTGCAATTTAGTTTCATCTGCATTAAACACTCTCGCATAACAACATATCCTCCCTCTTTTGTGATATCTATCAGTTTTTCAGAAAACTTTTGGCAGCTTCAAAATCCGTGATGCAGCTTCCCACTTATTTTTATATCCTTAAAACTAAAACAGGCTTTAAAATGATAAATCTGGTTGTGACATACTGTTAAAGTTTTTGTATCACTGTTATTGTCTCTTAGAATATCCAAAATGCTTCATGCCATAGAACAGACAATAGCTTGGTGTACGGAAAAAAAAAAAAAAAAAAAAAAAAAAAAAAAACTAATAATAAAAAATGGGGGAGGGGGAGGGCAAAGAGAATTTTACCTAATAAAAAGCAGCTCAATTTCTAGAACATTGTTCTTTTAAGCCTTGTCTTTGTTGTATGGTTCAAACTGCAGAAACCATAATCTACACAATCATATTATGATATTAAAAATAGCTAGTAATTTGTAACAATTTTATAGTACATGGCAAATACTACAGTATTGTAATTAAAATAATTATTCCAAAACTATAAAGCAAAAATTTTGTGTTAGAAAAGGTGCCAGAATGCTTTTCTGCCATGTTTCACCACAGAAAAGGGTTAGCTTTGTTCTATTATAGATTTAGATTCTTTGCAGCAGTAACTGTGCTGTAAAAAAAAAAGGGGGGGGGGGGCAGCAACCTTGCATGACCAAATTCTGACCTTTACTGAGACTCCTGGCACATTCAATTCACATTTCAGCCCCTCACAAGGTTTCTCATAACTGTAGCAGGCAGTCTATTAGAGTTATGTGATGATTAATTTGTATTTTAGATATAAATGTCACCATATGTTGTTATCTAAAAAATTAAGTTCTGTTTCAATCATTTTCAGAAACCACTCACAAAATTCAGTTCTCCTATTTGTCTTCATTTAGTGCTTATTATATTTAACTGCAGTTGTTTTCAAGTTCATTCTACACTTCAGTGAGGTTTACCAAGTCCTTGAGATGCATGTGTATTTGATTTTATAGGACACTACAAGATGCTTGAATAACAATTTGAACATTTTCTTTATGACTGATTGTTGCCTACCACAACTTACAACATTGTCATATTCTGCGTGATTGATTTTGATTTATGAAATTTCTGTAGGTAGAAAGTTTGTCTGATAGAGCATAATTTTTAATTTGTATTTCAGACCTAGTCTTTTAGAACGTATGCCTTATATGGAGTGTAAGCAAGGCAGTGGAGACAGTATTCAGAATGGTGAATTGAATGAAGATGTGCAGTGCAACAACAATATCCTCAAAGATGATGAGAGAGAAAATGAGAAAAATATTAAAGATTCTGTGAGCTGCTTTTAATCTACTTTTGTTTTTGTGCTGGTGAAATCTTTATATTTTCCTAAGACTAATAATATTATTATTTTCTGTTGTTTTTGCCCATGTGGAGGACTTGCAGACTGAAAGTGATATCTGCCATACAGTGGAATCAAACATGCAGTACCTGCTTTGTATCTGCCAGTCAGGACAATCCATTTCCAAACAACTGGAAATTTGGATTAATTGTACATATTTGTCAACTATACAATTGTGTTTCTCACGTTGTATGAATATCAAGGTGCTTGTGGGAAACACTCATCTTTGTCTCACATTGGGTTGTCACAGTGGAATGCTACTGAATATTGAAAATTAAGGTAAAATATTATATAAATGAAAGCTGTTACTCACATTTTCTTTTTCTTGGAATATTTCGGGATATTGCACATTTTACTTGTTGACAGCATAAATTGCTTTGAAGTCTTCTGTTATCATTTCCATCAGTCACTTCGTGAAGATATTCTACTTGATAAAGGTGGGTAACTATTCTTCTTAATGAATCGTGATTCTAATCGATGAAATAATTCAATTAAAATGAAATCTAAAAATAATGAAATAGCAAACTGTCAAGCCTTCAAGTCGAAGGGAAATCTATGTGATAAAATATTCTGTCCTGACGATAGCCTACACTTCGTTTCCTGCTGCACTAATATTCCCAAATTATTATAGTTTTGACTATCATTCTCATAGTCTTCATCTGTGGGTTAAACGATGTGTTTCTTATTGTGCATGTTGTTCATCTGCCAAATATCTCACAATCTGTAATATGATCCAAAAGTTCCACATCGATAGAACCTTTTGCACATTCAAATCTTGGTTTTATTGCACATTTTATGTCGTGTACGTGTTAGTTCTTGATTGGACACATCAAAATTTGTTTCCAATTTTAAATTGTCTGGTGTCGCCATCTTCCGTACATCAGTCGACTCAATATTTGTCTGGATCTTAGATAATTTATTTTGGCTGCTTTTTGTTCTTTTTTCTTTTCTTGCTCAATGAGGTATCTCCATGGGTATGATAGATTGACTGGGTCGTTGTAATTACAGTTTTTATCTCTTGTTTTTTCAATCATTGCTGCCTCTGATGTTAAAATTTGGGCTTTCGTTTTATGCGATGTTATTAATTTGGCTTCTGGCCAATCTGGGATTATCTCATTATCAATACAATGTTGAAGTAATGATGTTTTCTTTTCTTTTTTTATTCCAGTTGGATATGTGTTCTCCCAGTCTTGTTTTAAATATTCTTTTGGTACTTATGTATATTTTATTCGTTTTATCTATTCTCTCTGCACATGAAATATTTCTTGTTGGAATGCAGTACGCCTGCTTTTTCTAAAATCGATCTTTTTTCATTGCCTGTTGTCAAAATGGTCTCGTTATCTGTAACAGTATCCACTAGTAATAAGTTTACTTTCATGCATTTCTTTTTTAAAATATTTGCAAGTGGTGGAATAAATGGAAATTTACCTCCAAATTTTCTTTCCGTCTTTAGGTTTTATGTTGCCGTTATTTAGAGACATTTTTAGTATTTTTAAGTATTTCTTCTATTAGCTTTTTCCTGTATCCAAATTTCTTTGTGGCTTTAGTTATCCAATTAATTTCTTTAATCTCATTTGTTCTATTGCTTGAGTGAATTACAGCTCTTCTTACATAAAATTGCAGTGCTGAACCGTTTGTATTTCCCACGGGTGGCTGGAATTTATCGGAATAATTGCCGGTATAAATGTTGGTTTTTGATAGACTGCATATTCAATTTTACTGTTGTTTCTCAATAGAGATATATCTAAAAAATTTTTTAGATATATCTTTATCGAATTTTTTTGATATATCTAAAAAATTTTAAAAATATTTTTTTAGGTATATCTAATATTTTTTTCAGATATATCTAAAAAATTTTATTTTTTGATGTACCTAAAAAATGTAAAAAATTGTTTAGATATATCTTTATTGAGAAACAACAGTAAGATTGAATATGCAGTTTATCGAAAACCAACATTTATATCGGCAATTATTTCGATAAATTCTAGCCACCCGTGGAAATACAAACGGTCAGCACTGCAATTTTATGTAAGAAGAGCTTTAACTCACTCAAGCAGTAGAACAAACGAGATTAAAAAAATTAATTAGATAACTGAAACCATAAAGAAATTTGGATACAAGAAAAACGTAATAGAAGAAATACTTCAAAATACTAAAATGTCTCTAAATAACGGCAACGTAAAACCTAAAACGGAAAGAAAATTTGGAGGTAAATTTCCATTCATTCCTCCACTTGTGAATATTTGAAAAAAGATTGCGCGAAAGTAAACTTATTACTAGCGGAGACTGTTATAGATAACGAGACCATTTTGACAACAGGCAATGAAAAAAGATCGATTTTAGAAAAAGCAGGCGTATACTGCATTCCAACAAGAAATATTTCAAGTGCAGAGAGAATAGATAAAACGAATAAAATATACATATGAAGTACCAAAATAAGATTTAAAACAAGACTGGGAGAACACATATCCAACTGGAATAAAAACAAAAGAAAACATCATTACTTCAACATTGTATTGATAATGAGACAATCCCAGATTGGGTGGAAGCCAAATTAATAACATCGCATAAAACCAAAGCCCAAATTTTAACATCAGAGGCAGTAATGATTGAAAAAACAAGAGATAAAAACGGTAATTACAACTGCCCAGTCGATCTACCATACCCACGGAGATACCTCATTGAGCAAGAAAAGAAAAAAGAAAAAAAAAACAGCTAAAATAAATGATTTAAGATCCAGATAGATACTGAGTCTACCAGGGGCGGTTCGTCATTAGAGGCCAGAGGGGCCGGGCCCCACCTGAAAATTTCTATTTCTAGAAATAATTTTTTTTTTTTTGCCCTGATTCTTATTCTCTCTCTTAATTACATGGTGATAAACCTTTCCCTTCAAAAACCATTACCTAAGGGAAAAGTTTCCTTCAAAAACGAAAAACTATTCCCTGAAGAAAGAGATCACCTTCAGAGTGTGAGGTTATTGGGGCCAGCTCCAACAGGCCCCAGTAACATCACTACGCAAGCAAAGAGCAGACGATTTCCTCCCCGTCTCATTCAGTATGAAGACCTACATACAACACTGTCTTAACTGCATGTGGAAAAAAGTGATCTGGCCCGTGCTAATTTGATTGGCCGGGAGAGTAATCATTTCCTTAACGCCGTGGGTTGGCAGAGAAGCTTACCCCAACCAAGCTCAAGGGTGGCGGAAGATTTTCAAATGCCGTAGCAAAGTTCAGTTAGTTGTTTTTTTCTGTGTCTCTCTCTCTCTCTCTCTCTCTCTCTCGGTGATGTGTTGTTCCTTTGTGTCATGACTTTTTTGCTTGTTGAGTACAATGAATGGAGTGGATATTTTGTTAATATCTCTGTTCTTTGCTTTAAATCTGGAAGAAAAGCTTCATTTAAAAAAACTCAGTGCTTATCACCCCAAGAATTTTAAGTTCGGGTTTCACTTAAAAAAAAAACAGTGCTCATCAGCCCAAGAATTTGAGTTGAAAAGCTTCACTTAAAAAAACTCGGTGCTTATCAGCCCAAGAATTTGAGTTTCCAAGAGTATGAAGTTTGCAAAGTGCTTTGCAGAACTAATTTCAGTTTTAACTAAGATGATTTTCTGTGTTAAAAATAAATAAATAAATGAGAAAACCTGTAAGTATAATTTGCACATGAACATGAGTACATATATGTTTTTAGGTTTCACAAGTTCTTTAAAAAAAAAGGTAAAACTTTTCAAATAATGCAAATGGTAGTATGGTACTCATTCTATATGGGACGAAATTCATGAAACATTCCCTCCCTGCATATATTTCGAGTTATTATTTTTTCACTACATTTTTTTATCCTGTGATCCTGTGATTATTATTCCATACATACATACATACATATCACTAAGCTGTTCTCTGAGATTCAGAGATTAGCTCCAAAAAGAAATACAAACTTCCAGATATTTTTACTTATTGTTGTCGTATCAAATTTCTCCATTTACAGCGATCTTGACATACAACTCGTGCTTCACTAATATCCATTACACGCCGTACACAAGATCTTTTATACTTCATACTCATAATCTTTTTCTCATGCAGACACTCCTGAATCTGATCCACCCATGCCTTCCTTGACCTTCCTCTGCCTTTCCTTCCCGCCACTTGGGCTGAAAAGATTTTCTTAGTAAGCATTTCATCACTCATTCTTTCAACATGGCCAAACCACCGAAGCATATTGGTCTCCACCTTGCTAACAACATTTTGCTTCACATCACACAGCTGCAATAAATCTTCATTTCTCACACAATCATATCATGTCTTGCCACAAACCCCATGTAAGTAACGCATTTCTCCAGCACACAAGCGACTCCTATGTTTCTTCTGCAGTACCCAGGTTTCACTGCCATACATCAGAGTAGGAACAATTACAGTTTCATACACAGCCATACGGGACTCTCTACAGAACCCATCATTCCTGTGAAAACCTCCCAAGGCAGCTATGACTTTCAAAGAAGAATTCACTCTCCTACTGATTTCACCATCCAACTTGTTCTCTCTGTCAAACATGCTTCCTAAATACACAAACTCACTCACCTGGTCAATCACAGTGCCATTTATGCTTACATTACATTCAGTGCTACCCGTTCCTCTATCAAACACCATAACTTTGGTTTTTCCCTTATTTATACTCGGTTTGAATTTCATGCAAACTTCGTGCATCGGAGTCAACGTACTCTGCAACTCACTTTTGCTTTCTGCCAACAGGACAGTGTCATCCGCATACAGCAATCTGCACACACGGATATCACCAAGACATAAACCACTATTATCTATTTTGGCATCATGCATGCATACATCCATAAATACATTAAACAGCCATGGTGACATTACACAACCTTGCCTAACTCCTGCACCAATAGGAAAAACATTTTGATAAAACACCATTCACTCATACACAAGCTCTACTACCAGCATACATGGCTTTTACACTATTAAGTAGATTCCCAGTAACACCATATTCATTCAATACCTTCCACAAAAGTGTCCTATTCACTCGGTCGTAAGCTTTCTCTAAATCTATGAAGGCAGCAAAAACTTTCTTCCCAACAGCCAGATACTTTTCAATCATCGTGCGTAATGCAAAAATCTGGTTAGTGCAGCCTTTACCAGGCATAAAATCACTCTGAACATCCCACACTTTCAATGATGTAAGACCCCGTACTTTTTCAATAACAACCTTATCAAACACTTTCCCTGTCACACTCAGTAGGCTAATACCACGATAGTTCTTGCATTCAGTCTGATAACATTTTTCCTCATACAAGAGAACAATGATAGCATCCTTCCAATCCCGAGGGACCATTCCTAACTCCCAGCACAACTGGCAAAATTCAGTTAACCAGTCAATTATAGAGTCACCACCATATTTCAACATCTCTGCAGTTATGCCATCAACTCTCGGAGCCTTACCATTCTGAAGAGATTTTAGAGCTTTACACACTTCTTCTCTTAAGATTCCTCCTGTGCTTTCATCCCTCATTGTCACATCATCTGCATCTGTCTTAAAATCATCTTTGCTTTCCTGATCTAATAACTCACAGAAGTATTCACCCCATCTGTCACTTAACTCATTGGGCTCCCATAACATTTCCCCAATCTCATTCTTCACACAACTTACAACTTTGTTTCCCCTATTTTTCCTGAGTCTCATGTACTTCCAAAAGGACTTCCTATCTTTCCAAAAAGCCAGTTCATGCCTTTCCACTTTCTCCTTCCTATCTTTTGCCTTACTGTGGCGAACCAGCTTAGCAGCTTCACGCTTCTTACAGCAATTTTCATCCACAGAGACTCTACCTTGCAACATCCCCAAATAGGCTTTCTTCTTTCTCTTTACTGCCTCTTCAATCTCACTATTCCACCAAGCATCACCTCTATTGTTTCCCACTATTGTGGTGCCACAGACCTCTTTAGCAGCAGTGACAACACAGTTCTTAAAACATTCCCACTTCTTTTCTACGTCCCTCTCACCAGACTTCAAATCCTTCAGTCGTTCTCTGAGTAAGTCAGAATACCGCTGATGATCTTCAAGGAGCCTATCAACCTTTATTCTTTCTATCCTGGGTCTCTTCCTATTCCTTTTCCTCCAACCAACATTAAGTTTCACTCGTGACACCACCAAGTAATGATCAGAACCAACATCCGCACCTCTCATCACACGGGTGTCAACAACTAAGTGTTTCAAACGCTGAGCGTAGACAACAAAATCTATCGCACTCTTTCGACCAAGAGTACGATTTTCCCAAGTATATGTGTGGATATACTTGTGGTTGAAAAATGTATTAGATACACACAAACCATTCTCAATGCAGAGTTCAATTAATCTTTCACCATTATCATTCACACGAGGATCATTAAACTTACCCAGAGCATTGTCAGAAATTGCATTCTGCACACCTACTCTAGCATTGAAATCCCCTGCTATTATAACTTTTTCTTTAGCACCAAACTGGCTCAAAACAGCTTTTAGCTCATTCCAAAAATCTTCCTTCTTATCAGAAGGTTCCGAGTCACAAGGAGCATACACTACAACAATTACAATTCTCTGAAGTTTCACTTTCAAGCGAATCCAAGGAATTCTCTCACTTTAGCAACTATAGTGAATGAAGTTGTTCTTCATCTTTTCACTTAAAATCACACCTACACCAGCCTGTCCTCTCATATTATCCAATACTCCAGACCACACACTCACCGTGCCATTCACTTCTTCCACCCCAATTTCCTTTTTTTGGTTTCACTTGCACACTGCACATCCAGTCTATACTTATTCATCTCCTCAATCACCTCACTCATCTTGCCATTTATACCTCTAGTATTCCATACATCAATCTTACATTCACTCAGCCGAGATCTCTTTCTCATACGCCATTTAGGAAGTCCAGGTTGATTCCGTGGTGGACCGTCCTTCTCAAGTGTGGTAGGTCCACCATATCCCACACTTGAGTCATTCCTAATATTTCTTTTTGTCTTTTTAATCAGGTAAATAAATCAGTGTGGGGGATTAGCCCACAGCTGAGGGTTCCAGTTGGTCATTCAACCTAAGGATTCTGGAACAAAACCCAGTGGTTGGGGTCTTTTCGCCAATGTCACACAGAACTAGCTTGCACCTCTCCAAAATTCACAGAGGCCCTATTTACTGTTGTGTTCAATAAAAATGAAATCTAAAATAACTGTCAAGCCTTCAAGTCGAAGGGAAATCTATATGATAAAATATTCTGTCCTGGCGATAGCCTACACTTCGTTTCCTGCTGCACTAATATTCCCAAACTATTTTAGTTTTGACTATCATTCTCATAGTCTTTATCTGTGGGTTAAACGACGTGTTTCTCAATGTGCATGTTTTTCATCTGCCAAATATCTCACAATCTGCAATATGACCCAAAAGTTCCACATCGATAGAACCTTTTGCGCATTCAAATCTTGGTTTTATTGCGCATTTTACGTCATGTACGTGTTAGTTCTCGATTGGACATGTACAAATTTGTTCCCAATTTTGAATTGTCTGGTGTCGCCATCTTCCGTACATCAGTAGACTCCAGTGGCGGCTCGTGGCAACTGAAACAGGTGGAGCCAGTAGCCGAAGTCCAACAATGAAATAAAAAAAAACTGTCATTATTGGGCCAACTATTCAGACCCCCCACCCCCACCCCACCCCCAAGATTCCTTTACTCTGCCTCTGTTTACCCTTTTGACACACAATAATGCCCAAATCAGGTAGGAATGTGTCAACTATTGTATTGCACTCGAAAAAAATTCCTTAGAATAGAATGCATAACTATTACCAGAAAAATGTTAAAACTCCTTAAATAAAATTTTTACCTTAAAACATATGAGCCTTAATTTATGTTAGTTGTGCTTTGTGTTTCTTCAGATTTCTCAACTGAGGAATAATGATTATTATTCCTCAGTTGAGAAATCTGAAGAATAATGAAGAATAATATTCCTCATCTGAAGAAATCTGAAGAATAATATTCCTCAGTTGAGAAATCTGAAGAATAATGATTATTATTCCTCAGTTGAGAAATCTGAAGAAACACAAAGCACAACTAACATAAATTAAGGCTCATATGTTTTAAGGTAAAAATTTTATTTAAGGAGTTTTAACATTTTTCTGGTAATAGTTATGCATTATATTCTAAGGATTTTTTTTTCGTGTGCAATACAATGACACATTCCTACCTGATTTGGGCATTATTGTGAGTCAAGGGGGTAAACAGAGGCAGAGTAAAGGAATCTTGGGGGTGGGGGGTCTGTATAGTTGGCCCAATAATGACAGTTTTTTTTTTTATTTCATTGTTGGACTTCGGTTACTGGCTCCACCTGTTTCAGTTGCCATGAGCCACCACTGGAGTCTACTGATGTACAGAAGATGGTGACACCAGACAATTCAAAATCGGGAACAAATTTGGACGTGTCCAATCGAGAACTAACACATACATGATGTAAAATGCGCAATAAAACCAAGATTTGAATGTGCAAAAGGTTCTATCGATGTGGAACTTTTGGGTCATATTGCAGATTGTGAGATATTTGGCAGATGAACAACATGCACAATGAGAAACACGTCGTTTAACCCACAGATGAAGACTATGAGAATGATAGTCAAAACTATAATAGTTTGGGAATATTAGTGCAGCAGGAAACGAAGTGTAGGCTATTGCCAGGACAGAATATTTTATCACATAGATTTCCCTTTGACTTTTGAAGGCTTGACAGTTATTTTAGATGCCATTTTTATTGAATTATTTTATCGATTAGAATCACGATTCGTTAAGAAGAATAGTTACCCACCTTTATCAACTTATCAAGTAGAATATCTTCACGAAGTGACTGATGGAAATGATAACAGAAGACTTCAAAGCAATTAATGCTTTCAACAAGTAAAATGTGCAATATCCCAAAATATTCCAAGAAAAAGAAAATGTGAGTAACAGCTTTCATTTATATAATATTTTACCTTAATTTTCAATATTCAGTAGCATTCCACTGTGATAACCCAATGTCAGACAAAGATGAATGTTTCCCGCGAGCACTTTGATATTCATACAATGTGAGAAACAGTACAAAATATCGCAACTGTGTAGCTGACAAATATGTACAATAAATATTATAACCACATAATGTAGTCCAACACGGAAGTGTGTTAGAAGTACTAATTAAATGGAAATCTGGAGCTTTCTATTTTTCTGTTTCTTTTGGCAAAAGATATGCTTTGTGCACCTGTAAATTCAGCATGCCAGTTATTTTGTCTTTCGATTTTAATGGGAATTTTAAGAATTCATCTTGGGAGTAGTAGGATGGCAAGCTTGAGTTGTTATCCTCAATGAAAAAGATGTCATCCATGTAACTAATACACTACCAGAAAATGGAAGGATTAATGAGGAAGTTAGCTTCTAGTTTGCTAACATTATAATTTGCCAATACTAGAACTGGTGGTTCCAATCCCTTTTTTGCTTATAACAGTCTTTTTCAAACCGAAATGTTTTCTTGTTTAATATGAAAGTTGTGATTGCATACATAAAAATATTGTTTTCTCTCTCTTGTAATCATGAATTCCAATGAGTCTTTCTCTTACATTGTTAGGGTTCAATGAGATTGTCAGTATGGCAAAGGAAAAACAAAAATGTTTTAAAATCCATCATGATAGCTAACAATTACCATCTGAAAGTAATTAAAAAAATCCTCAGAATAAATACTTCCAGGTACAAAACATGCTCCTCAATCTCATTAAAAAGCTATATCAACCTTTCACTTACTAGAAAAGTTACATACCAGTGAGGCCACTCTCTTATTTTAGAGGCCACTCAGTTATTTCTGTTAGTTCCTGAGTATGATTACTAATTGATAGATAAGATACCTCGAAAAGCTGGCAGCTCTGAATGTGTTTGTTCCATTTGTTATTATGAAATAAGGGTGGAAGAAGTTAATCCAGTAATCATACTCGGGAACTAACCAAAATAACTGATATCATCCACAAAGTTTGTTTGTTTCACATGCATCTTTTAAATCTGAGAAGTTTCTTCTGACATATAAGAGATTATTTAAGGTAGTTGTAATGTATTTTTTCGTTTTTCATAGCATTATCAGAAGTGTTGGAATCAGTAGGTGTTTTTGTGGAGAATTCCAAACTATCAGTTACCAGCCGATAGCCCATCCTAAGACGATAGTTTTTAAGCTTTAAATAAATATTAATATATAGGGGATGTTGCTCGTCCTGTGATGGAATGAAATTTTTAATTGAAGCAGATTGAAAACAAATCAAACAGACATTGGATTTCTGGAAGGAAATATAGGAAAAACTTATATAGTAAGAACTCATTCATGTTAGAACTGAAAATTATATGCTATTTGTTTCCGTTTTTCGAAAGACGCGTTAAATGACTTTTTCTCCGGCACATTTGTTATTCTCTTCATGGCTTGTTTTAGACTGTCGTGTTCGATGGTTAGTTTAAAACTTCATACCGAAGCTTTTTCTACCAAATAATGCACCATCTGGTATTGCAAATCGGAACTATCTAAGTTCTCGACATTGTGCTACTGGGGCGACATCGGCTTTTAGATGCAATTTTGCTCACTTTGACATCTCAAGATTTCAGTTTTTATTGTAGGTTAGAGCATTTAGATCGATCAATATTTTGCAAAATGTAATGTAATCAGCACTAAACTCAGAAAGTTAGTTAAATTAAAAATGTAAAAATTAATTATAGTGTACAAATTAAATATTCAAATTGTGCTAAATTAAATTAATATACAAACACTACTTACCATGATATTAAGATTTCAATCTGAATTTTGTAGATCAGATAAATAGAACTAGTCATTGATAATCCAATGTTTTTAAATTAGCACACAATCACCTTGACATCTAAAAGTGATCGCGTGTTATTATATAGTAGGCAATCACTTTGACATCTCGAGAGTACACACAAATTGATTGATACGTGATGGCACAACAATGCAGATGTTGCTGTGACGTTAAGCATTCCAGAGAGAGAGAGAGAGATCTGGGTGTTTATATATGTATGATGAATACGATATCATCCATAAGCATTGCATATTTGCAGAAAAACATATGTTTTTGGTCTTACAGTTCATTAAAGATATATTTAGATTTAAAATCTTTTTTTTGTGTGATAGTCGTTGGCCTGTCATTTTGTTTGATCATGTGTTTTTGTTGTTCTGCAGAATGTATTACTCGATATACTGGGTGGTTCAGTAGATACAGTGCCAATTCCTTCTGAGACCTCTAAGCCCATCACTGCAGTTACGAAGAATACAGACTTGTTAGATCTCATAGGTGGTTTTGATCTAAATCTGCCTACCACACAAGGTATGTAGTAATTAACATTTTATTATGATCAGTTGCATTTTCTGTGCACTTTTGATTGATTAAAGCTGTAATTGTGGAGTTGCCTGTGTACTTTGTATTAATAGTGCTCTTACTGTAAATACTGGTATTTGTGTTCTGCATGCCACATTCATAATGCTACCCCGTTTCTGTCACTCTGTGTAACATAATTTGTTGAATTTAAAATGAAACATGTAAAAAACAATACCACTCAAACTTGTTTTGCTATTGCACCTTACCTCTGCCATTAGTCTTAGTGTTGTATCAGATATTTGGTACAATGCTGAGATTGCCTTCAGAAGTGAAATGGGAGTCATTTATGTGCTGGAAAGATGCATTACTTAAGGGGCGGGGGGGGGGGGCTTTGTGGTAAGACACATTTGGATCTTGGGCGAAACGAAGACATGTAATGTGAAGTATAATGCTGTTTGTCAGGTGAAGACAAATATCCTTAGTGGTTTGGCCATGTTGAAAGAATGAGTGGTGAGATGCTTACTAAGAGAATTTATTCAGCCCATATGGTGGAAAAAAAGGTAAAGGAAGGCGAAGAAAATCGTGGGAGGATCGATCAGATTCAAAAATGTCTGCATGAAAAAGATAATGAATATGAAGTGCGCAAGGTCTTGTGTGGAATTACATTAAATAGCTGCAATTACACTGATCTTCAGATGACACGGTGGCATTGTGTTTTGCATTTTTCTGGAGCTTTACCTGATGGGATGCTCTCTCCTGTGTCTTTGGTCTTCATTAGTTATTGTAGCTTGTTTGTTGGATCGTACCAATAAAGTGTCGTCATTTATTGAGAATAATATTTTTTTTTACTTGTTCTGACCTTTACTGTTTTCTTTTTATATCATTACTTTCCTTTTTTTTTTTTTTTTTTCTTTTCATTAGCTGTCCTGAGATATTGAGATATTACAGATGTTAGGTTTATTATTTTTTCTTCTAAAATTTCTTTCTACTTTTTGTTGATTTATTAATTTTGTATTTTAAACATATTTACAGTTTTGTTGTGTGCAGCATATAATTATTTACTATTTTTCTTTTCTTTCTTGATTATGCCAATTTTTTATATGTTAGTACAACCTGTTTTTAAAATTTTTTTGTACCACCTATGTAAAATGCTTAGTAGCATTGCCTGATTTTTTGCTAGAATTTTGTAAACCTTTGCTTGCTTTAATATATAGGGGTATAATATTCCCTTCAGATTAGCCTGTTAATATGTTTTGTTTATTCAATATTTTCTTAACTGATGTTGTTAATCCATTTACATATTGTAAACCACGAACAAGACTGTTTTAGAATTTTGTTTTGATCTTATTCACATATTAATTAATAATTCAGTTTTCTACTTTATGGTTATTTCTGAATGGTTAGACTATTTTTTTATGTGGCTTAGTCCTTGTTCTCATATTAATTCACTGCTTGAATGAGCTAAGGCTTTGGGAGTATAAATGTATCCCTCATCAAGTGTAACTGCATTTACCTCCTTTTCTCTTGCAAGGTAATGCTCCTGGTAATGTTGGTGGTTGTGTGTGTGTGTGTGTGTGTGTGTGTGTGTGTGTGTGTGTGTGTGTGTGTGTGTGTGTGTGTGTGTGTGTGTGTGTGTTGGGAAGTCATAGCAACTGAAGCTGCTTTTTAGCTTCTGAAAATGCAGAGGTGCTCGTTCTTGTGGATTGGGGGTGTTGGAAGCTTCTGTATTGCTGAAGGAGTTTGCTGTGTAGAGGATCGCCTCTCTATGTTGTTATTGAAGTAATCTTCATTTTCGTGTACTTCAGCCCTTGTATGGATATATATGCTATTGTAGGATAAACCAAAACTAAAAGACATTATAATGTACCTTGTTTGTAAGTGAAAAAAAAAGTAAAATGTAACATTATTAGTGCTGTTTTTCAACAACCATCATGCTTGTTTTTCAGAACTC
The DNA here is from genome assembly GCA_039090855.1 of Macrothele yani. NCBI lineage: Eukaryota > Metazoa > Arthropoda > Arachnida > Araneae > Macrothelidae > Macrothele > Macrothele yani. The sequence goes on along the minus strand of CM077027.1, from coordinate 13,813,174 downwards.
ATTCAGTTTATCTAAAAGCTCCTTAACATAATCTGAGGTGTGTGTTTGTAGTTGTTCTTGCATCCAAGTTATGTTCTCTTGTTTGCTTTCTTTGAAAACTCAGCAACCACAGGCTTGGAAATATTTCACAATGTTGTTCTTGATAAACTGAATCATATATTTCAGCACAAGTACATAATCTGTTTTCTCTTTTGGGAGCATCAGTCCACTAAATATCATTTGCTGTTGATGAAGCAATCATATGGCCTGAACTGTTTTTATTGACTAAGTGTTACTTATGAAGCTTTTCTCTCATTCATTAGCTTTTCATTTACTCATGCTTTTCATCATACTGTTCTAACATTCACATGCAAATCTTGGGAGCATTTGACCTTATTTGAACTTCAATGAATTCCAATAGCTTATCATTCAGTAATGGTGCTGTCAGAAAGAAGAGTTAACATACTTGTCTGTTGACTGTGCAAGATTCGCTGTGAGCACCAGTAAGTAGGAAGACATACAAACAGGTTGAACTATGTGTATGGAATGATGAATTTGAGAGTGAGTTCTCATGTATTGTATATGTTTTGCACACAAATTGTTTTTATTTTTTGATTTCTATTCATAATTTTGATACATTTATTGAAGGCCACATGTTCGTTAAGAATAATAGCTTGAGTGAAATGCTTAATCTAATATATTCATTCTTTTATTAGGCATACCTTCTATCACAGCATTTGAGAAGAATGGTTTAAAAATAGTTTTTGAATTCGACAAGCAAACAGATAATCCTCAGGTGATAAATGTCAACCTTGTTGCCACAAATCACAATTTGATACCAATTACAGACTTCTTATTTCAAGCTGCTGTACCAAAGGTATGCCTCTTAATACTCAGTATTGATCTTTTTAATTTGATTTTATATGAAATATTATTTTTATTTGTTTTTTAAATGTTCAGATAATTTATATATATTTCTTTATTCAGAGAGTGGTTTTCAATTTCCTCAATACAGTATCAGAAGAGGTGCCAACCATTACGGATTTTTCATAATTATTACGGTTTCGGCTACCTGATTACGGAATTACGGACAGGTTGGAAGAATTACGAATTTCAGTGTATTTCGTAAAAGTTATGAATTTTGTGTCCTTTTTTGTTAAAATCACGGTTTAAACTGCGATCGCCTTTTGCGAATACATTTATAGTTCTTTTCGCACAAGTGCGAAAATGTTTAATTGGCGCTGTTTCTAAGTAAGCGCCATTGAAATTCAGATATTGGATACATCGGCAAAGCCAATATCGGACGGATATCGGGTGAAGAACGGCAAGGCGATATTGCGTAATATGTCGGAAAAGCCATTATCGGCGCAATGACGTCCGCATACCTGCCAAGTATTCCGGATTTCTCGGAACGGATTTTGGAGTAGTTTTACTGTCGGAAGACAGTTTCTTCTGGATTTTCAGCAGAACGGCTCTTGAATTTTTTTCTTATTGATGGAAACTGATATCGTTCTTATTGTCGCTTAATGTAAACTGCTTTTGTTTTATTATGATCTCATAGCGATTAAACCTTATTTGTAAATGCATTTATGGCACCTCTATTCATAGTGATTGTGGAATAACTTTTTTTTTTACGGGTCTTTTAGAGGTTATTTTTAATGAAAGTTGGTTGTCAAATTTTCGAACTAAAGTCTAGTTCGTCATCAGGACTATGTCACTTTAGTAGTTGCTGCCACTCAATTGGAAGAGACCATCCGCAATTATCGTTAATTGTGGTACTTCTTCTTCTTGCTATTTCGATCCCTTCTTCTAGTTTTCTCTTTACTAAGTTTGACTGGTGGGCGATTATTTTCACTGAGTCCCAATTTATGGAGTGTCCACTTGCTTGTACATGTCTGTCTAGCCCTGTTTTGTTCCCAATGTTCCTAATAGCTGCTTGGTGTTCTTTCATTCGGACCTTAATACTTCTCCCTGTTTCTCCTATATAGCTGAGTCCGCAGTTACAGTCGATGCAGTAAATTACTCCTTCCTGCAATTGGATGTCCAATTCTTTCTGCTTTAAAGCTGGCAGGAATTTCTTTATTTTGTTATTAAGATCTGGAGCTAGCCTGATATTATATTTTGCTCCGATCCTTTTCAGTTTCTCGAAAAGTCCCTTGTGGTACGTAATTTTGCTGGTGAATTTGAAGTTGGTTTTTCCTGCTTCTTTTTTGGCACTTGTTTAAATATTTTCTCAACATATGGGGAGGGGTAATTGTTTTCTGCCAACATTTCCTTTAATTCTTCTTTGTGAAGATCTTTTGAGAAGCTGAAGAGACCAGGATTTCAATTTTTTCCAAAAATTGTCTCGCTGTATTCGATTTAATATAATCAGGGTGGAAAGAGCAGAAGTCTAACATCTTCCCTGTGTTGGTGGGTTTTCTAAAAAGCTGAGTGAATATTTTCCCTTCTCTTGAGGTCAAGGTTAAATCCAGGTAATTGATGCTATGGTCTTTTTCCTGTTCCAGGGTGTACTTCAAGGTATTCTCTAGTAAGTTAAATTCTTCCAGAATCTGAGAGGGTAGAGATTGGTCCACAGTATCTACTATAATTAGGACATCATCCATGTACCTTACATAGAGAGCAAACAAGGAGGGTTGTATAAGGATTTTTGCCTCTAGTTTACTTATATAATAATTTGCTAGCAGAGGTGTTAGTGGAGAACCCATTGCAAGTCCTGAAGTTTGCCTGTAATATTTCTTTCCAAACTGGAAGAAATTATTCTTGAAGGAAAATAGGAGCAGTTCATATATGCCAAGTAGTATTTCTCTATTGTGATTATGGAATACTATTTTTTCCGCAAGGTCATCTGCAATGAATTCCAGTAGGAGGTCCAGGTTAATGTTGGTATACATAGAGACTATATCCAGGCTTGCCATTACTGGATGAATTAATTCTGGCAAGTTGTCCAGTTTTCTTTTTAGCTGCATGGAATTTTTTAGTAGGTAGGGAGGAGAAGGGAAAATATCTCTGAGGTGACCAAGCAAATAATAATTAATGTTGGAGAGTGGCGAATTTCTATTGATAATTGGTTAGCTAAAGCAGTGAGAGATAAAAACAAAAAGTTTAAGGAAAAATTGAAAATTAAAGAAAATAAATGGTTAAGTCCAAAGTTAATGTCTACAGCACCTGGCCCACAGTTAATACCATCCACCACTAACAAACATGTCATGGATCTGACGGAAGAAGGAGTAGATGAAAACCTGATTAATCTCCTCAATAAGGGATATAATTACAACCTTTCCTCCGCAACACTTGATAAAAAACGTATACTGATTGATTTAGAAAGCATCTGTAGTAAGGTAGAAAGAGAAGATGAAAATACAGCAGTTACTTTAAGGAAAGAATTCTCAGACTGCGTCTCAAAATTTGTAAAAAAGCCAGTAAAAGTTGATTACAATTTTAATAGAAGTGCCATTACTGACCTTAAAAAATTCAAAGCCAATGATAAAGTAGTAGCACTGAGTGCAGATAAGAGCAAAGTTTTGGTATTGGTAGAAAAAGAGAAGTATTACAATAAAATGGAAGCTGAATTGAGCAAGCCTTATTATGAAGAACTCAATGGTAATCCTATAGATCAAACTGTAAAAAATCTTAAGAAATTAATCAGCTCTTTAAGAAATAAAAAACAGCTTAATGAGCTCTTCAAAAACTTCTCCAAAATCCAGTCAAGAATTCCACAGATCTATGGTACGATAAAAGTTCACAAAGAAGGCCATCCAATAAGACCTATAATAGACACTAGAAATTCGCCACTCTCCAACATTAATTATTATTTGCTTGGTCACCTCAGAGATATTTTCCCTTCTCCTCCCTACCTACTAAAAAATTCCATGCAGCTAAAAAGAAAACTGGACAACTTGCCAGAATTAATTCATCCAGTAATGGCAAGCCTGGATATAGTCTCTATGTATACCAACATTAACCTGGACCTCCTACTGGAATTCATTGCAGATGACCTTGCGGAAAAAATAGTATTCCATAATCACAATAGAGAAATACTACTTGGCATATATGAACTGCTCCTATTTTCCTTCAAGAATAATTTCTTCCAGTTTGGAAAGAAATATTACAGGCAAACTTCAGGACTTGCAATGGGTTCTCCACTAGCACCTCTGCTAGCAAATTATTATATAAGTAAACTAGAGGCAAAAATCCTTATACAACCCTCCTTGTTTGCTCTCTATGTAAGGTACATGGATGATGTCCTAATTATAGTAGATACTGTGGACCAATCTCTACCCTCTCAGATTCTGGAAGAATTTAACTTACTAGAGAATACCTTGAAGTACACCCTGGAACAGGAAAAAGACCATAGCATCAATTACCTGGATTTAACCTTGACCTCAAGAGAAGGGAAAATATTCACTCAGCTTTTTAGAAAACCCACCAACACAGGGAAGATGTTAGACTTCTGCTCATTCCACCCTGATTATATTAAATCGAATACAGCGAGACAATTTTTGGAAAAAATTGAAATCCTGGTCTCTTCAGCTTCTCAAAAAGATCTTCACAAAGAAGAATTAAAGGAAATGTTGGCAGAAAACAATTACCCCTCCCCATATGTTGAGAAAATATTTAAACAAGTGCCAAAAAAGAAGCAGGAAAAAACCAACTTCAAATTCACCAGCAAAATTACGTACCACAAGGGACTTTTCGAGAAACTGAAAAGGATCGGAGCAAAATATAATATCAGGCTAGCTCCAGATCTTAATAACAAAATAAAGAAATTCCTGCCAGCTTTAAAGCAGAAAGAATTGGACATCCAATTGCAGGAAGGAGTAATTTACTGCATCGACTGTAACTGCGGACTCAGCTATATAGGAGAAACAGGGAGAAGTATTAAGGTCCGAATGAAAGAACACCAAGCAGCTATTAGGAACATTGGGAACAAAACAGGGCTAGACAGACATGTACAAGCAAGTGGACACTCCATAAATTGGGACTCAGTGAAAATAATCGCCCACCAGTCAAACTTAGTAAAGAGAAAACTAGAAGAAGGGATCGAAATAGCAAGAAGAAGAAGTACCACAATTAACGATAATTGCGGATGGTCTCTTCCAATTGAGTGGCAGCAACTACTCCAGTGACATAGTCCTGATGACGAACTAGGCTTTAGTTCGAAAATTTGACAACCAACTTTCATTAAAAATAACCTCTAAAAGACCCGTAAAAAAAAAAAAAAAAGTTATTCCACTTAAACCTTATGTTATCTCATGTTTCTAGCAGTGAGTGATATTTATTTATAGATCGCACCCCCCCTCCCCGACCCCCGCCTCTCGCCAATCCTTCCAAACTCCCTCTCTCTCAGTGTTGGAATAGCTACGCTAATTGTGCCGAAGTTCGAAATTTTTTTAATTTTGCGTCGTGCAGAGTTCTCCAAAATGCATAATTATGCGTTTAGTACATATCAAAAAGTGTGTTTACGTATCAAAATTTTACCAAGGCGAAAAATATGCCTCGGAAAATGCGCAGAATACACATCAGCGCGTAAAAATACGCATTGAAGAATTTTACCAACACGTAAAAATATGCATCGGACGGTATTTTGTCTTTCAAAAACGGAAGTAATAAAGATTTTTTCCGTAATCGTAATTTCGTTTTCCTGCGATGTTGCCTCTGTTTAGTATTGTTGTTATACATCACTATTCCAAAAATATTTGTATTTCAGTGTGAAAGTAGAGGGAAAATTTCCGAAAACAGGAATTCGACGACGCAAGAATTCCCCTGTAATCTTGAGGCATGAGCGTGCAATGGCTTCAAGGAATTTCTCCGTTTCCATCATAATTTGAGTTATCCTTGAGATCGATGCATAACTGAACAGAAATTTCAGGGCAATTGGTAGTGGGTGAGAATGTTTTCCGCCTGAAACAAGAAAACCGGAAGTTTCGTCTTTCAAAACTTTCGGAAACGGAAGTTGGACACAGTGAAGATTTCTCCCGTAATTGTAATTTTATTTTTCACACGATGTTTCCTCTGCCTAGTAATGTTGTTAGATATCATTTTTTTCCCATAAATATTTGTATTTCAACTTGTAAATGAAGGGATCATGTCCGAAAACGGAAATCGGACTTAGAAAAGATTTCTCCTGTAACCATATTTTTTTTTCCCGCAACAATGTTCTGCACATGTATCCTGTATTCTTAAATATTCCCCTCCCCCCAAAAAAGGTTTGCATTTCAGCTTGGTAAAGAGAGGATGGGGGTTCGAAAACGAAAGTGACGAAGCTGAAAATTTGTATTCAAAAGTATTCATATTCTCAAAGTTACACTATTCATTCTTTATCTAAAATAATGCTGTCGTGCATTCATGATGAATAAAATTGTCATCCAAGGACATAAAAAAAAAAAAAAGGTCACTGTCTTGTCATTGCTTAAATGAAATCAAGTTATTTCTAAAATTGCGTCATTCAATTTAAAAAAAATCAAAACCTTGAAAATCATCACAATTTCTGAACTCCATCTATGAGTGACTGATACAGAGAAATAATTTAGAACAAGTATCATCAAACATACTGCTAGCACACCCCATAGAACAAGTATCATCAAACATACTGCTAGCACACCCCATACATTACCACTCTCCCCTAATTATAGATAATCATGAATTAACAGTGCTGGTACTGTTGCAAATCTTCTTGATTTTAAAGATAAATCTTCTTAATTTTAGGGAAAATCTTCTTGATTTTATGGTAAATCATCTTGATTTTTGCAAGAATCTTTTTGATTTAGGAAAATTTTGGTTGGCAGATATGTGTCCGATATTAACCGACATTCAGCCGTCATAACCAATATCAGCTCAATATCTAGCCAATATTCATTCCCACTTGGGTTATTAAAAATATTAACCATTAAAATAGAGGGGTCATGTTATAAGGTATTTGATTTTATAAGGTTATTACACATTTCGCTTGTTAATTTCTCATGAAATACCTTTCCCACGCGTAAATGATGAGGCTTCGTATGGTGATTACTGATAGGCACCGCAGAAGGTTGGCACCTCTGTGACATGAGGTAAGTACAATATTGACAATTTAATTTCATAATTTTTGTCAGGATAATGTAAACATATAAGGTTATTACACATTTCACGCATTAATTTCTCATGAAATACCCTTTCTGCACATTAACGATGAGGCATCGTATGGTGATTACTGATAGGCACCTCATACAAGTATTACAGGTTACACATTAGTACTATAATATTGTCCTTAACTTTGAAAAAAATGGCATGTTACATTACTGAAAATATTACTGAAAGTATGTGTTCCATTACTGAAACATTACTGAAAAATACCCTATTGATTACTGATAGGTTCTGCTAGAGGTTGGCGCCTCTGCAGTATTATAATGTGCAGGTGTATGCTGCATAATTGTTTTGTCTTTATTAAAATTCTTGTAAGAAAAGTTACAAGATTTATTTTTTGTATCTAAATGTTATGAGCAAGATTTATGTATTGTTTTTCTTTACAAAAATTTATATTGCAAAGACTACAACAATTTTAAATCATTCACTGTTGTAGGTAGTGCTTTGCATATGTGTCCTCACAAAGTCACAAGATATTGGTATACTATTTTATCAGTCAAAAAAAAAAGAAGAATAGGGGATGGTTTACAGGAGCTACATTCACATTGGCCACATGACGAGAAATCTAGTGATTGAAAGAGCTGCGTATTTAAAGATTATTTTAGTCCATGAAAAAAAAATGAAGCCACCTATGGGGAAGGGGATTTTTTTGTGTAATGGATAAAAAGAAAATAGTTTCATAGTTTGAGTGAACTTCTCCATCTGGTGGGCATCATCATGGCTGAATGATTTCTGTAAAGATTAAATTTACCGCCCAGGTGGCGCAGTGGTCTAAGGCGCTGGCCTCTGATCATTCGTCCGTAAGGGGTCCGGGTTCGAATCCCGGTCAGGCATGGATGTTGTGTTTGTCTTACGGCACTGGCTCTCTCCCTTCCCTGGAACCAGTGACCCTAAATTAGGGACGGGCAACTGCTTATAGCCCATTGAGTTGCTCACGGTGGTCGTTAAACCTCCAATCAAAAAAAAAAAAAAAGATTAAATTTCAAGAAACTGGTAAATTCTCTGTCTCTTTCTCTTTTTTCCATTGAGTCTCACCTCCTGTGGAGTGATGTTCAATTTGTCAGCTCATGTGAAGTACAATCTTACTTACTGTATGGAGCTGCTCACTGAAATTGAGAACTGTGTGGTATAAAACCTCAACAGTTTGCTACAGGTACAAACTACAAAGGGGAAGGGGGAGGTATTTCCTTGTTTGGTGCCAAAATGTTAGAAAATATTACTTCGTCTATTAGTGTGGTCAAAAGAATGAGTGCCTTGCCCAAGATGAGTGAAGTATATATATATGTCTCTCTCTCTCTCTCTCTCTCTCTCTCTCTCTCTCTCTCTCTCTCTCTCTCTCTCTCTCTCTCTCTCTCTCTCTCTCCACACATGCACAGACGGATGGACTTATGGCAAATTTAACTGAGGGGGAAAAAGGCATAGCTTTTGATTAGGAGGAAGGGTGTTAGCCCTTGATTCATGATCCTTCCAAATGGTACAGAGTTAGACCAATTGAATGAGTTCTTGTGTTTAAAAAGCATATTTCACTGAGAAAACATATTAGATGGTGAAGTTAGTAGGAATTTGGCTTGGAATATCACAGCTGCTTTATGAGGTTATAGTGCTACAGTCCAACCTGCCTAGCTCTTTCACCTAGCTCAACTCCACAGGAAGGACTGTCTAAGCAAAGTTGACATGTACATAAAGTTACTGATAGTGCACACAAAAAAAAAAAAAAAAAAAAAATAAAAAAAATTAAATTTTTTTTAACAAAACAAATTTTAAACTCAACTGTTTAATTTCTAGATAAGACATTAGCACTCAATTAAAGACCAATCATTTACCTTGTAGCTTTGCACAGAATTAGAACTCAAGAATAATAATCATTTCCATCAAAGCAAATTGGCCCAAACACTATAGAACTGAGTAGTCATCTCATCACACTCAGCTGGTAGTTAGTTATACAAAGTGGTATTCTACTTCTCAGCATACACAATGTCAGCAGAAACAGATGAAAACAACAGTTCCATAATTAGTCATAGTTGGCCTGTACGCCACTCCTCGGCACACATAATGTCAACAAGAACAAATGAGAACAACAGTTCCATAAGTAGTCATGGTTGGCCATTGCACCACTCCTTGGAACACACGACGTCGGCAGGAACAATGAAAACAAATAGTCATGCTCGCATGCTTGGCCTGTAAAATATGCCACTTCTTGGTAAACACATCATCAGCAGGAATAATTAGAACAAATCATCATGCTCGCATGCTTGGCCTGTATGCCACTCCTCAGCAAGAACAATGAGAACAACAGTTCAGCAAGGACTGCTGACTCCCAGCCTCAAAGGCTCAACAGCATTTTTTCGCAATGAAGGGAAAGCTGCACGAAGTGCGCGGCTACACAAAGAAGCGATTAAATCTTCATTACGTACTCTTTTATCTCACTTAAAACAATCGCCAAGGAACATGCATCTAAGATTATGCAAATGCACACCAAGACGATGTGCCGAAGAAGAGGTGCCAAAGAAAAAGAAGTGCTTTAAGGCCTTTAGATTTCATTCAATGCCTCATAAATGCCTTTCTCTGATGATAACTATTTCTCTCATGCCCTGTAACATGACAGTAGGACAAGGGAATTGTTAAAAAGGTTTTGAATGACTGTATGAAAGTGTAATTTTTCCTAATGTGTTGTATGGTGGTGAAACTTTGATATTGCAAAAGAACACAGGAGCCTTTTGTGTGCTAGTGAGATTCTGTACTTATGGAGGGTTTCTTACAAGACACTCTGAGATCACATGAGGAATGAAGATGGGTAAAATTAGACAAAATTTTGTTAGTAAGACAGAGACAAATATTTTGAGGTGGTTTGGCCATGTTCAAAGAATAAGTGATGAGGTGGTAACTAAGGTAATTTATTCAGCCCAAATGTTAGGAAAGGAAGGTAAAGGAAAGCCAAGGAAGGACCAGATTCCTCAGGAATGCATGCAAGAAGAAAAGATAATGAGTACGAAGTACGAAAGGTCTTGTATGAGATGTGCTAGGGGAGTAAGTAAAACTTGAGTTGTTGTTGTAAATGCGAACATGTTATACAACAATTGTAAGTAATATCTAACACCATGAATAACTTTGATTTGCCAAATGATCTTGTTTTGTGGAGATAACGATTAAATCTTGGGGAACAGTTTAATGAAGTTTTTGTTTATTCTTGTGGTAATATGTTAGATTGTATATTGTGCTGTAGGAAGTTCTGTAATGAAGTAATAACTGGGTGAAGTAACTTGTGTTCATCAATTGTAATTTAGAAGAAAAAGGGAAATATCAGGTGAATGTCATCTTTAGGGTTCTGCCTTCAGAAAACTGAAGTTGACCAAATTAATGGGGGAAATTTTGGCACTGTAGAGTACTCCCTAGATTTTTCTACAGCTGGGTGAAGGGGTAGTTAAAAGTACCTCCCAGCAAGAAATTTCAGCTGGGTGGTACTTTTAACTATCCCTTCCCCAATTGAGAAAAAAGATGTTTTGCTTAACATTATTACACTTATTAAACATCTTTAGAGGTGTGATAGGCATTAATGTAACATAACATGATAAAAAACATTAGAAAATTGTTCATAAATGATAAAAAAAATGAGTACTTAATAATAAGTCATATTCGACACAGACTTCAACCAGTTTTCATCAATATTTATGGTGTATGTGGGAATAAGTTTTCCACTCTTACTATTACGTGCATTGTGAAAACATTTATTAAAGGAAATTTAGCTGGGCAGCAGAGAAAAATAGCTGGACAGGCCACCCAGTAGAAAAGTTTCTAGGGAGAACACCATACTGTGTTTTGGGAGATAAAGAGAGAGCCTTTGATTGATTCAGTTCCTTGAAGTGAGACAGTAAACAAAGACCAAATCCTGTGAGACCATAAATGGGAAAGATCATATGTAGATGTGTAACCATTCACCATGATAAAGGAAGACTTTGTGACACTAATGTCACTGTCAGTGAAACTGTTCCCCTCAGGGGTGGACAGTGCTGTCTCAAATACAATTTATGCTGAACCTTACCGTCTTCTCATTTTTTTATGACCTAAAAATTACTAGAAAATGCTCTATAACGTATAAAAAATGCATTTATAACCCCAAAATAAAAAAAAAAATGCCCTAACAAATGCACATTTGTTTCGTATTTCCTTGCAAAACTAAAAAAAGAACAAGTACATTAAACAAAACAAAACAAAAAGAATCCAAAAAAAATATCTTAATTTGTTGAGTGTTGCTGTGTCAACTGAAATTCTTTATTTCTTTAAACACATGACCTATAAAACAAAATAAAAAATAAACAAGAAATACAAATTAATTGTTTTACAGTTTCTGGGTGAAACTAAAAAATTATTGCTCAAAAACATGTCCTATAAAAAAAAAGAAAAGCATTACAAATACAATTAAACTTTTTACAGTTTCTGGGCGAAACTAAAAATTTATTGCTTGAAAACATGTCCTGTAAGAAAAAGAAAAGCATTACAAATACAATTCAACTTTTTACAGTTTCTGTGCCAAACTGAGTCATTTTTTTTTTGTTAACAAAAAATGCCCTATAAAGGAAAACAAGAAAAAGAATAAAGACCCAACTTACATTTTCTGACAGTTCCTGTGCCAAAGTGTAAGTTCGCAATTTCACTAAAAAAAAATTATTTGAAGATTTTTAGTTTGCCATGGCAAACAAAGTTTTTATTTCATCAGTCCAGAACTGAAATGCACATTAAGATTCATTTGCAGATTTTCAAAAGAAAATGATTTTTTTATCTGCCAACAAAGCTTTCAACATTAAAAAACTCCTTCCCACTTCTACTGAAACTGCAGGAGCATGCCCAAAATAAACTGTCACTTTGTTCAAAGTCTGAAATTTCATCAAGGGAAAAGTTTCTCCTCCATAGCATATCTACAATTAAATACAGCTTTACATATCTTACATTTTTTTTTTAAACTTGCTCAATTTTCTTTTTGTACAGCCTTTCCCACTTTTGCAGTCACAATGTCCAGGTCATTCACAATTTTCTTCATCAAATCTGTTTGATGCACTGATAGCACTGCTGACTTTTCCAAGAAAGTAGTGGCACCCAGCAGAAATCCAAAATTCGTCTTTATGTAAGAAAATTTACCTGCAATTTCAGGATCAGAAAGTAGTCTCTGCACAACATTAATTGAGGCCGCATCATTGCTGTCAAATGAGTTGATCTTCTTCAACCAAGAGAAATTCATCCAAAAAAATGCTCTTTTTTATTAAAAATACCAAAATATGCAAAATAATGACTCAAAAATAACAAAAAAAAAAAATGCCCTTAAATGTCTCAAAACCTGGAAAAATCAAGAAAAAATGCAAAATATGCCTTAGCAAAAGTACTTAAATCAGCTTTCTTTTGTATGAAATACATACTTGAACAACGTTTTGGTATTGCCAAAAAAATATGTTAAATCACAAAAATCCTAGCCCTAGTAATCACTGTAATGATGATGTGAAATGGCAAAGGATAGCGGAAATTTGTTGCAGTAGGCGGAAAATTGATATTTTCAAGTATGGTTTTCACCCTAGAGTGAAACGATGGACAAGACCTGTAGCATAGAAATAATAATGATAACTTCACAAAATAACATGTATATGTTTCATATATATTAATATCCTGTAGTTTATTATTTCCAATTATAGTGAATTTTTGTATCTGTACATTTAAGTTCCAGGAATTTTCCCATGACATTCAATGTAAACGTTTTTATATTTGAACTGTTGTACTGTTAATAAGGTAAGAAAAAATTCAGAAACTTTTTATGCAATCACTTCATCTTTTTACTGACTTTTTTTTTTCATTAACACAACCGTGTGCTTATTTTCAGGTTAAATGCAAATCTGCTTTTATACAAAATCATATTAACTGGTCGTCTTTGCTTGACTGAACACTACGTAAAAATGTCAGACTGTGTTTAATATAAAATCATTTTTGTAAAGCAAAATTGCTTAAAACTGGTAATGGATATTCCTAAATTGCATATGTACTCCCAGTACACTTCAAAAATTCAAATTATTTTAATTTATAGGGAACTTCAAGAGGTTTGTCAGCAGCTCACATTGATGCAGCCCAGCTACATTGTTTCTTCTTGTTACCACATGACACTGAAATGGCTCACCTCAATCTCCTCGTAATATATCCCACATTAATTCTACTAATAGCCGTTGCCTCACCATTTTTTATTTTGAAGGAATTTGGTGTATGATAAGTATCCATCCACCTTTCAGAGTCTAAAACCACTTCTTTTGCATTAAAAAAATCTAAGATTATAGGCAATTATTTACAGTGTAGGCAGAATAAAAAACAATTTAGACCTCTATTCTACTAGCTTCTAGCATTTTTACTGTAATTGGCAGTAAAAATGCCAGTGAATTTTTCCTTGGGTTGAATTCAAATTTGCTTTGAACCAAAGCTAACCCTCTCCTACCTTTTTCCATGTTCAAAGTTAATTTTGTGAATTGATTTTTGTAACTTTAGGCTTAAAATACACAATGAAAGTCTTTGAGTAATAACAGGCCAATTTTTTCCCTGTTCAACTCTCATCCATGGGTATTACTATATGAAAAAAACAACTGAACTGTTTATGGTAGTCTTTCATCAAGAGCAAGATCCTTACATGCATACATATCACTAAGGTGTTCTCTGTGATTCAGAGTTTAGCTCCACAAAGAAATACAATCCACCAGATGAATGTTTAACTGATGGAACTAGAATTTACTTACGGTTGGTGTATCAAATGTCTCCATTGTCTTTTTAATCAGGAAAGTACAGCAGTGTGGGAGATTTGCCCACAGCTGACGGTTCCATTTGGTCATTCCACCTAAGGATTTTAGAACAAAGCCCAGGGAGTTGGGGTCTTTTGGCCAATGTTACACAGAACTAGCTGATACCACAACAATAATAATTTATGCTGAAGCTTAAGTTTGTGTCAGCTTCCATGATTCACAGAGGCCCTTGTTGCTGTTGTGTGTACCATAGAATAAGATTTCAACTTTAAGGACTTTATGAATTGGTGGAAATATGTGAAGTGCATTTGGCTTTGAGATAAGTCTGTGACCTTCATTTATGTAGATGTGTTTCCATAAAGTCTATCATTAAAGCAGCTCATGTTTTGACATGCATAATTTTGCAGACCTATACTTGACGGCTCAGTTGTTGTTTGGACTTCAATCTCGGAGGTTTATTCTTGTTAGTGATGTGTGTTTCCTAACCAATTCTGTTGTTGGATTGTGATACAGATGTGTTAGTTTAAATGTGACAAAATGGCATTTAAACAGTGTGCCGTAGCCTAGATATTTTTTAAATCTTGTTTTAAGAAACCTTGGCTTCGAGATTTTAAAAGAGTTAACAAAGAGTGTTCATTTGGTATTTCAGCTGATGATGTATGTCACAAATGATGTTATTGCAGATCTCTACTGCATTATATTTCAGATTGCATTGAAGAACAAAAAAAGGAAAAGCAAACTGACTTTCATGGAGAACTTACTGTAGTATAACATGCATTCGTAAATATTCAGCTAGCACCAATTGATATTCACAAAGTTTATGTGGATTCTTCATAAATTATCTCGTTAACTATTCAGTACTGAACGAACTTCTGTTCAACACATTATTGATAGGGACTTCTCACTTTGGTTATGGGCTTGTCATATATCTTCATGAACTCAAAGTTATTAATTATTTCAAAATATAAATGCAATTGCTTACCTTGTATATTGCTGTTGGTCATTCATATTCGGGTCTGTTCAGTACAAAGTAGTATTTCATTTGGTCCTTGTTGGGAATCTCGATGTTCATGTGCATGCAATGTCACAATATTTTCATGATCTCAAATGTCATTAATCCACAACTTCAATGTAATAAACATACATACATACATACATACATATCACTAAGCTGTTCTCTGAAATTCAGAGGTTAGCTCCAAAAAGAAATACAAACTACCAGATATTTTTACTTACTGTTGTCATATAAAACTTCTCCATTTACAGCGATCTTGACTTACAACTCAGGCTTCACTGATATCTATTACACGCCGTACACAAGATCTTTTATACTTCATACTCATAATCTTTTTCTCATGCAGACACTCCTGAATCTGATCCACCCATGTCTTCCTTGGCCCTCCTCTGCCTTTCCTTCCTGCCACTGGGCTTTTTTAAAAAGATAGGCAGTATAGATAGTGTGATGATAAACAGTATAGATAAAAATCCAATCCAGACTATTTATCAACCTTCTTTAACAATTCCCATCCGACCATTCATTGTAAAATCCACTTAAAAAAAAAAATGAGTTACCACAAATAAAAAAATGCCATGAAATGTAAAAACCAAACAAATTAACCACAATGAACGTTACATATTAAAAACCAGAAGATTAAAATTCGAACAAGAATAAATCTGACATCATGCAATTCCAATATAATGAATGCCCGGTATCAACCTTAGCCCTAACCACTGCAAGAGTTTTGGTACGTACTTGCTCAATTCTCTGCTACTCTGGACGTGTTTCATGCATGTATCTCCATGGCGTTTTCAACAGCTAATTAGTTTAACTCTCTTACATCTGTCTCCGCATTTCCGTTGTGCATGCACACATCACCAATGTCATCATCTTCTCTCCCAATGTCCAAATCAATTCAGACCTTTGAACTATTTTTTTCTGTTTTTGGTTGTATCTCAATTTTCCAATCTTTAGTATATTTTTCCAAACCATCAAAATTAGTGTAGGACTCATGGTATTACATGCAAATGGTTTATTTTTCTCAATAACCAATGACTCTGCCATCAGAATTGCTCTCCAGGTGTTATACTAAGCCAATATTTTTACATTTTCCCATAGCAGAATAGCATTGTTTGTGATAAAATACTCCATTAATGAAGTTTTACTCTCTGTTTTTGTCTAGTTGGTGAAATATTCCATCAATCAAATTTTAACGTTTCTTTTTGTGTCTTCAATATATTTTAAAACAGCTTGTTTATTTTGGTTAACAATTGGAATACAATATACTCCAGCTCTTTTCAGAATGGAAGTAGCCTCCTGATTTGAAGTTAACATCGATTTTATATCTTGCACACAGGAACCGAAATTCAAGTTATTTTTCAAGCAAATTTTCTTTAGAGCTGAATTTATTTGAGAAATATAAGGTAATGATCCACAAATTTTTTTATTATCTGTTGTTGACATATGTAAACTTGTAATTTCACTAGAGGAATATTGCTTCAATGTCAATGCAAAGCCAAATTGCTCTGCTACCTCTTTAATCCAATTTAACTCTTCATGTAGAGACCTTTTATCAGAGGAATGTGATCTAAAGGTTGCACATTTATAATTTTTTGGATACATTGAAGTTGCTGGAATAATAATAGCTGTAAAATTCGGTTTCCTGTGTACTTGATATGTTATTTTATTGTTAATATTATTGGTGAATAATATATCCAAGAATTGTAATGTATGTTCATTTTCTATTTCAACTGTAACTTTTATTGTTTCATATATACTGTTATATTCATTAACAAACTGCTGTAATTTTTTGGGTTCATCTTCCCAAATAACTATAATATCATCCACATATCTTTTAAAAAGGGTTGGTTTATGATTATTATTATTTAGTATGAATATTTGTTCAATATTTTGAAATATGACTTCTGCAAGGAGTCCAGATATGTGTGAGTCCATAGGTGCTACCCTAAGCTGTTTGTAAATCTTCTTCTGAAAGGTGAAGTAATTGTTGTTAGTCATGAAAATTAATGCTTTCTTAATGTTATCAATTTCAACTTTGTTTCTTCCTACTTTAATAAGACATTCTTCTATTAATTCAATGGCTTAGTCAACAGGATTGCTGGGATACAATGAAACAGCATTTATACTGGCAAGCACAAATTTACTTGTGTTTGATCTATTGTATAATTCTATTTCTTTAATAATATCTTGTGCTTTATTAATACTGCATTTGTAATTAGAATAGTTAGGTTTCAAAAATTTGTATAATGCACATTCTAGATTTATTGTTGGTGAAATGTATTTTGACACAATAGGCCTCATAGGATTACCTGCTTTTTATGTGTTTTAACCTTCCCCAAAATTTTGGGTACTGTAGCACCTATTGGTGGATAAGTTTTTTTCTTACTACATCAGGCAAGAAACTAAGATTTTTCCAGACTGCCAATTGTCTACTAATTCTTTCTGTAGGATCTTTATTAACCACTTCTGTGTGCAGATTATCTATTGCTTTAATCATTTTTGTATTATACTGTCTTATTCATAATCAGTTGGTTGGTTTTATCTGACATAGTTATTTTTATATTCAGGTTATTTCTTTATTCTATCAGTGCTTGCCTTTCATAGAATATTCTATCTGGTTTATTTCTGTTTGTTTCTTTAATGATTTTCCCTGCAATTTGATTAATCTTATTTCTAGTTGGTTTGTGCAATGGCTGGGGTAAGTTTATTATTTCTTCCACTTGTGGTATGAATTGTTCCTTCTTTTTCAGTCTTTCAGGATATGTATATTTAACACCACGATTTAGAGCTGTCATCTGTAATTGTGTTCATGGAACATCTGGCAAATTGATATAGGTTGGATCCATTTTCTTAGGTTGTTGCTGATATGTTTTTGCTGCCAAACCACTAAGTTTCTTAAAATGTCGATTATTATTACACCATCTATCTTTTTCCACATAAATATTGACTTTGACCATGATGAGATCTACATCTTCATCATTATATTTTGCCTGCAAGTTACAGTATAAATTATAGGATTTCTTTGATAATTGATCCATTATTCTCCTTTTTTTCCTAATTTCCAGTCTCACCCTTTTAATTTTGACCATTGAAAAGAATTTGCTTGTCCCTAAAATTTAATGGAGTTATATGAATTTGAAGATATTTAGCTATCAGGTTATTGTCTTTACATTGTTTTAGGAAGTCCAAATGATTAACTTCATTATTCAACTTGAGACGGATTTTCTTTAAGATCTTTGTATCTAGGTTATAGTTCGTTCTAACATTTGCTTTTGTTCCGTCGGTGCAGCACCCATGCACAAATGTACTCATTGTATTTGTTCTTTCTATGGTCTTACAGTATTCAGGAGCAGATGTACTAATTGCAGTCACCAAATAAAGCAATATTACATGCATTTGTAAATATTCAACTAGCACCAATTGATATTCACGGAGTTTACGTGGATTCTTCATAAATTATCTCACTAACTGTTCAGTACTGAACAAACCTCTGTTCAACACGTTATTGATACAGACTTCTCACTTTGGTTATGGGCTTGTCATAGATCTGCATGAACTCAAAGTTGTTATTAATTATTTCAAAATATAAATGCAATTGCTTACCTTGTTTATTGCTGTTGGTCATTCATATTCAGTTCTGTTCAGTACAAAGTAGTATTTCGTTTGGTCCTTGTTGGGAACCTCGATGTTCATGTGCATGCAATGTCACAATATTTTCATGGTCTCAAATGTTATTAATCCACAACTTCAATGTGATGAACAGTATAGATAAAATCCAGTTCAGACTGTATTTATCAACCTTCTTTAACAATTCCTGTCTGACTATTCATTGTAAAATCCACTTTTTTTAAAATGAGTTACCACAGATAAAAAACGCCATGAAATGTAAAAACCAAACAAATTAACCGCAATGAGCATTACATATTAAAAACCAGAAGATTAAAATTCAAACAAGAATAAATCTGACATCATGCAATTCCAATATAATGAATGCCCAGTATCAACCTTAGCCCTAACCTCCGTAAGAGTCCCGGTGCGTATTTGCTCAATCCCCTCTAATCTGGATGCATTTCCCTCATGTATCTCCATGGTGTTTTCAACAGCTAATTAGTTTAACTTTCTCACATCTGCCCCTGCATTTCCTTTGTGCACTCACACATCACCAATGTCATCATATTCTCTCCCAATGTCCAAATCAATTCAGACCTTTGAACTATTTTTTTCTGTTTTTGGTTGTATCTCGATTTTCCAATCTTTAGTAGATTTTTCCAAGCCATCAAAATTAGTGTAGGACTCATGGTATTGCATGCAAATGGTTTATTTTTCTCAGTCACCAATGACTCTGCCATCAGAATTGTTCTCCAGGTGTTATGCTGAGCCAATATTTTTACATTTTTGCATAGCATAATAGCATTATTTGCAATACAGTACTACATACTCCATTATGAAGTCTACTCTCTCTTTTTTTTTTTTTTTTTTTTTCCAATTGGTGAAATGTTCCATCAATCGAATTTTCATTTTTCTTTTTGTGTCTCCAATATATTTTGAAACAGCTTGTTTATTTTGGTTAACAATTGGAATACAAAATACTCCAGCTCTTTTCAGAATGGAAGTAGCCTCTTGATTTGAAGTTAACATCGATTTTATGTCTTGCACATGGGTACCAAAATTCAAGTTATTTTTCAAGCAAATTTTCTTTAGAGCTGAACTAATTTGAGGAATATTACCGTAGTGATGTTAAAACTATTTGCACATTTCACAAAGCATAATTTTTTGGACAAATATTTACACATTTATTTCTCAAAAACTTTGCTCTAACCCTTTCTTGTGACTTCTTACAGACTAACATGCAGTTCTCATGCTTTCTAAGTTGTTCTTAGTGGCAACTGGGAAAGGACAGTATTGACACTGGAAATGAATGAGCATCTGCCAACACTTCTTAATGACAAAAACTCAAAACGGTAACATAAAAAATATTAAAGGTACACTTACGAATGTCAATTTGTAATTACTGATTTTTAGTAGTATATTAGTAATAAGAACAATTTTTGTAATTCTCTTTTTTAGTGTCTGTAGACTAGTTCTCTTTCATTTATTGCCTCCCTGTCCTTCCCATGCTGTTTCAGTATAACTCAAAATGTTTTCTGTTATTTTTCAGAAGTTTGACATACTTAAAGTTATTTTTTTATGGCAGTTATTTATTTATTTTGGTCTATTTGCCATTGGTATTAAGCACTGTGTTAGTCCAAGCCTTGTACCTTCCTTTTCAACCTCTTTGAGTAACAAGTTATTTTAGGACCCTTCTAAAAAGGAAACTTTTTCAAGGTTCCTCAACTTTGAGAAATATTTTTAATGTAGGACTGCCAATTACATTTTAATTGTTTTCTTCGTATGTACTTATGCACGAGTGCTGCAGGGGGAAAAACTGTTACTCAAATGCCATCATCATGTGTTTGAAAACTAAAATTACAAAAACTAATACAGAGAGGAAATATTAAGTTACTAGGTGTAACTTTCAACAAGAAAAAAGGATTAGCCTTAGTTCAAATCAAATTTGGTGCCCATCTCCCCCAAAGGTTACTCTTAAGCTTTCCACTCAGTTGGACCTGACCACTGTACGAATTACAGTTAAATTTCTTTTTGCATACATACATATTAAGCTGTTCTCTGAGATTCAGAGGTTAGCTCCTCAAAGAAAGATCATGTGCCAAGTATATATTTAAGTGATAGAACTAGAATTTACTTACTGTTGGTGTAACAAATGTCTCTATTTACAGTGATATCGGCATACAGCTTGAGCTTCATTAACATTCATCACACACTGCACACAAGACCTTTTGTACTTCATACTCATTATCGTTTTCTCAAGACAACATTGCTGAATCGGGTCCTCCCATGATTTCCTTGGCCTTCCTCTACCTTTTTTCCCTGCCACTTGGGCTGAAAAAATTCTCTTAGTAAGCATCTCATCACTCATTCTTTCAACATGGCCAAACCACCTAAGAATATTAGTCTCAACCTTACTAACAACATTTTGCCTCACAATTACACATCTGCAACATATCTTCATTCCTCACATGATCAGAGCGTCCCCAGCACACAAACAACTCTTATGCCTTTTCTGCAGTACCCAAGTTTCACTGCCATACATCAGAGTAAGAATAATTACACTTTCATACACAGCCATTCAGGACTTCCTTGAGAACCCATCATTCTTGTGAAATGCTCCTAAGGCAGCTATGACTTTCAATGAAAAATTCACTTGCCTACTAATTTTGCCATTTAATTTGTTCTCTCTGTCAAACATACTTCCTAAATATACAAACTCATTCATTTGGTCAATCTCTGTGCCATTAAGACTTATCTTGCATTCAGTACAAACAACTCCTCGCTCAAAAACCATAACTTTGGTTTTTCCCTTATTTATACTCAGTTTGAATTTCATACAAACTTTGTACATCCTGAACAATATACTCTGCAACTCACTTTTGCTGTCTGCCAACAGAACTGTGTCATCAGTATACAGTAATCTGCACACACAAATATTACCAAGACATAAACCAGTATTGTCCATCTTGGCATCATGCATGCACCACACATCCATAAATATATTAAACTGCCATGGTGACATTACCAACCTGTCTAACTCGTGCTCTAATAGAAAACCATTTTGATACACCACCATGCACTCATACACAAGCTCTACTGCCAGCATACATGGCTTTTATGCTATTAAGTAGATTCCCAGTAATACCATATGTATTTAGCACCTTCCACAGAAGTAGCCTATTTACTCTGTCGTAAGCCTTCTCTAAAGCTATGAAGGCAGCAGAAACTTTCTTACCAACAGCCAGATATGTTTTTATCATCATGCGTAGAGTGTAGAGTATGATAATTGTGTTACTATTCTACTTGTAGTTTTAATTTTTTAAAATATAGTATGCATTTTTGTTTGCTATGAAGAAAGTTTCAATATTTTGCAGTCTGTTGTTTTTGTTGTTGTCAACACAGTACTAAATTAGGAATGTTTTTGGATCTCTAGAACACCAGTTATTTGTATGGTGAAACAATTTACTCTTCAAACTATTTTTTGTGATGCCAATCTATTGTGCCTGTGTTTGATTATTACTTTCATTTTTGGTTGGTATACTTGCTAATATTTCGCGCAATCGTTTTGTCTCTTTATTTTTAATTAATAAATATTTTGAGATGTGAACAGTTTCTTTAATATTCTTGCCTTGCTTTTTAAGAATTTTCTTAATTGATATACGGGAAGCTTCAATGAGTTCATTTTCTCTCTATTTTTAATTCTCTCTCTCTCTCTCTCTCTCTTTCCTTTTTAAACTATTATGTAGAGTTATTACTGATCTAATAGTCTAGCTCCTTATCTCCTTGTAGCAGCATATGTTAACACACTACTAATTTTGCACATTTATTAATATCTAAATTAATTTATAGCTTAGAGTCAAAAACTGGTTTTTGACATCACACCACTAATTTTGCACCTCTTTTCATGTCAAAAACTGTTTTCTGACATCAAAAATGCCAACATTAGAAAATATTCTTTCTACTGAGACATGGCTGACAGGCCTCGACAGCAAAATCATTGCTATTTGAACAAGTTCAGAAGCAGACCCAGTTTTAAAATCTTGTCATTTAGAAATTCCTTTCCACCAGATCACAGGATTGGTTATCTTTCCACTTCCACTGAAATAAGATAGAAGGAATGGCACTTCCTCAGCTTTATAAATCAGCAGAGGCAAACAGCTACTAATTCTTTCTATTGCTTGTGTGTGGGCAGATTCTTTTTCATGTTGGTTAAACCTTCACCCATATGTTTAAGGTGCAAAATTCAAGTCAAATAATCAAATGGCCTCAAGATTTGCTCCATTATTTTCTCCACTTTTTCAGTATGTGGTTTAAGGGAGCTGTCTTTCAAGTGACAGAGCCAAACATAGCATGTATCAGCAATATGGCTGTATCTCAGTAGAATATTTAATATCACATATTGCATAACTTAAAGTTATACGACATAGGCTGTCAGAAAAAGAATGAGATTTGAGCTGTCCAATGGAGCTAGTCAGTGTCAAGGTGGCTGTCGTCCTTTTCTAAATATGCACCTTTAGCAGAAATGCAATTATCCCATCTTCTCTGCCACTCTTCAAACATCTGAGAGAAACCATCTTTTGACAGTTCCTTCAAAATCACCATCTTTTTCGTAAAGGTCTTTTCTGATGGAAAGCGCTGACTTACCCTGTAATGATTATTTCAGTGGGGGGGGGGGGTCTGAAGGAGCCAAGTCTGGGCTGTAGGGTGGATATGGCAGGCAGGATATATTGTTTTTGGCTAAATATTCCATTGTAACAGTGGCCACATGGGGTCTGGCATTATCATGGTGAAGTGTCCACCATCCTGGCTGCAGAGTAGGCCTTATTTTTTTTTAATGTGCTGCTACAAATATCACAGAACAGTGACATAATAAGCACCTGTAATGGTTGTTTGATGATAATTCATCCCAACACTGTCAAATGGTGACTTCCACACGAACTTTGTTGCTTTGACTCTGGATCATAATGATGAATCAATGATTCATCTCCAGTTATTTTGGTATCAAGGAAAGCATTGCCAAGCTCCTAAAATTTTGTTTTCCATGTTCGGCAGATATCAACGCGCACCTGCATCTGTTTGGGTTTTAGCAAACGTGGGATCCATCTTGCACAAATATGTGTTATATGCAAATAATCACTCAATATCAGATGAGCACTGTTGTGAGACATTCCCAGTAGTTCTCTCAATT
This sequence comes from Macrothele yani, assembly GCA_039090855.1. Taxonomy (NCBI): domain Eukaryota; kingdom Metazoa; phylum Arthropoda; class Arachnida; order Araneae; family Macrothelidae; genus Macrothele; species Macrothele yani. The sequence continues at coordinate 13,789,494 of CM077027.1, read as the reverse complement.
GCCTCACTGTCACTCAATGACAATCTTCTTACGCTATAACAGCAGCAGTGTTCATCGCTTCACCAGTAACAATTGTTGCCAGACGGCCTGGCCCACTTTCCTTGCGTTTTTTGATTAATGGCCTTCTTGAAATTAATTAAACCACCTAAATGCTGTTGACATGGTAGAACAGTTTCCTCATATGCCTCCTTCAACATTTCATATGCTTTGGTGGCTCTTTTGTTCAGGCGATAGCAAAATTTCAACGCAGCATACTTATCTTCCCTTTTCACAGCCATCTTGGCTGAGTGAGTGTAAGATTGCTGTATGGAATACTAGAGGTATGAATAGGATGATAAATGAGGTTGAAGAAATTAATAAATGTAGATTGGATCTGCTGTGTATAAGTGAAACTAAAAAGAAAAAAATTGGGATAGAAGGAATGAATAGAACAGTGAGTGTGTGGTCTGGAGTGTTAAATAATGTGAGAGGACAGGCTGGTGTAGGTGGGATTTTAAGTAAAAAAATGAACAACTTGATTCATTACAGCTGCATAAATGAGATAATTCTTTGGATACATTTGAAAGTGAAACTTCAGATAATAGTTATTGTTGTAGTGTATGCTCCTTGTGATTCAGATCCTGCTAATAGGAAGGAAAAATTTTTGGAATGTGCTAAAGGCTATTTTGAGCCAGTTTGGTGTTAAAGAGAAAGTTATAATAGTAGGGGATTTCAGTGCTAGAGTAGGTGTTCAGAATGGGATTGCCGCCCTGGTGGCGCAGTGGTCTAAGGCGTTGGCCTCTGATCATTTGTCCGTAAGGGGTCCGGGTTCGAATCCCGGTCAGGCATGGATGTTGTGTTTGTCTTACGGCACTGGCTCTCTCCCTTCCCTGGAACCAGTGACCCTAAATTAGGGACGGGCGACTGCTTATAGCCCATTTGAGTTGCTCACGGTGGTCGTTAAACTTCCAATCAAAAAAAAAAAAAGAATGGTATTTCTGATAATGTTCTGTGTAAGTTTAATGATTCTGGTGTGAATGACAATGGTGAATGGTTAGTTGAACTCTGCATTGAAAATGGATTGTGGGTATCTAATACATTTTTCAACCATAAGTATATCCACACATACACTTGGGAAAATCATACTTTGAGACAAAAGAGTGTAATAGATTTTGCTGTTTATGATCAATGTTTGACACACTTGGTTGTTGAAACTCGTGTGATGAGCGGTGCAGATGTTGGCTCAGACCATTACTTATTAGTGTCATGAGTAAAACTGAATGTTGGCTTGAGAAAGAGGAATAGGAAGAGAGGCCTGTGATGAAAAGAATAAAAGTTGAAAGGCTCCATGAAGAACATCAGCAGTACTCTGAGTTAGTCACAGAATGACCGAAGTCTTGTGAGAGGGATGTAAAAAAGAGGTGTACATGTTTTAAGAACTGTTCAGTCACTGCCACTGTAGATATCTGTGGCACTGCAGTGTTTGGTAAGAGAGGTGATGCTTGATGGAACAGCGAGCTTAAAGAAGCAGGTAAGGGAAAGAAGGAAGCATATTTGGGGATGTTGCAAAGTAGAATTTCTGAAGATTAATATCACTGTAAGAAGTGTGAAGCAACCAAGCTGGTCCACCAGAGTAAGGCAAAAGATAGGAAGGAAAAGGTGGAAAGGCATGAATTCGCTTTTTGAAAAGATAGAAAATTTTTCTGGAAGTGCATAAAACATAGGAAAAATAAAATTCTAAGTTGTGTGAAGAATAGGATTGGAGAAATGAAATGGGAGCCCTGTGAGTTAAGTGAAAGATGGGGTGATTACTTCTGTGAGTTATTAGAGCATGAAAGCAAAGGTGATTCTGAGGAAGAAGCAGATGATGCCACAGTGAGAGATAGAACTACAGGACGGATCTCAAGAGAAGAATTGTGTAAAGCTCTAAAACCTCTTCACAATGGTAAGGCTCTGGATGTAAATGGCATAACTGTTGAGATGCTCAAATATGGTGGTGACTTTGTAATTGATTGATTAACTGAAATTTGCCAGTTGTGCTGGGAGTTAGGAATGGTCCCTTGGGATTCAAGGGATGTTATCATTGTTCCCTTGTGTAAGGGAAAGGGTGATCAGACTGAATGAAAAAACTTTCATGGTATCAGTTTGCTGAGTGTGCCAGGGAAAATATTTGCAAAGGTTGTTATTGATAAGGTACAAGGTCTTACATCACAGAAATTGTGGGATGTGCAGAGTGGCTTTATGTCTGGTAAAGGCTCCATGAACCAAATGTTTGCATTGCATTTGATGATTGAAAAGTATCTGTCTGTTGGTAAGAATGTTTCTGCTGCTGTCTTAGATTTAGAGTTCAAGTAAATAGGACTTTTCTGTGGAAGGTGCTGTATAAATATGGTATCACTGGGAATCTACTCAATAGTGTGAAAGCCATGTATTCTGGCAGTAGAATATGTGTACAAGTAAATGGTGTTGTATTGAAATGGTTTTCTATTGGAGCAAGAGTCAAATGTAACCATGGCTGTTTAATATATTTATGGATGCGTGATGCCAAAATGGACAATACTGGTTTATGTCTTGGTAATGTCAGTGTGTGTAGATTGCTATATGCTGATGACACTTTCCTGTTGGCAGAGAGCAAAAGTGAGTTGCGGAGTATGTTGGCCCAGATGTACAAAGTTTGCATGAAATTCAAACTGAGTATAAATAAGGGAAGAATCAAAGTTATGGTTTTTGAGACAGGAACTAGTAGTACTTAATGTAATATAAGTCTAAATGCCACAGTGATTTGCCAGATGAATGAGTTTGTGTATTTAGGAAGCATGTTTGACAGAAAGAACAAATTGGATGGTGAAATTAGTAGACAAGTGAATTCTTCATTGAAAGTTATAGCTGCTCTGGGAAGATTTTCACAGGAATGATGGGTTCTCAACAGAGTTCCAAATGGCTGTGTATGAAAGTGTAATTGTTCTTCTCTGATGTATGACATTGAAACCTGGGTACTACAAAAGAGACATAGGAGTCTTACTATATTAATGTACAAACGTTTAACGTTTACTGTTCATCACGTTATTGTTGGTGTAAATATAGCTCTCCGACGTGACGTCCAACATATAATGCGCCGTAAAGTTATTCATATCGACATACACTGAACATTGTATGAACCGTAAAAGTTATTCATATCGACATATAAAGTTATTCATATAGACATGCCAAGCAGCTCCTTCTGAATTACATATATATATATAAAAGTGCTCTACCTTCGATGTGGATTAGTGTGTCCCAAAAAACATCCACTGCCAATGCTCAGTGTAGGCCTAGTCAAAATATTCCCATTTCTTTCAACATCCAGGAACGCTGGTGGTGAAATCGTACGTGTGATAAAATATGCGGTCCCACTGGACGAAGTCAAAATTAAAATGAGACACTACAAACGACCACAAGACAAAGAAAGACATAACAATATAAAATGGAACCAATATTATAATGAATTAAAAGCAGATGGACGGTCACAGTCTTCAAACTACATCACTTCATCGTATGAATGTGCACACATCAATGCCGAATTCGTCAGACATGGAGGCCACACCTTTGGTCTTCTAAACGCAAAATATCCTGGGGTCACAAGAACACAACACCCATGGCGCCAGCTATGGTGAGATCAAGGACTTATTTTCTTCTGGGTCTTTTGTATTTTATTTCTTTTATTATAATAATGTTTCTTCATTTTCTCTTCAATTTCTATCAAGTACTTCCAGGCGTATGGTAATTTAACTGGTACATTATTGTTACAATTTCTATTTTTCATTTTTTTGATTACAACTGCTTCTGAAATAAACTGCTGGTCATATTTTTTATGTGATATTATTAATTTGATATTTGACCAGTCTGGTGAAAAATTATTTTCAGAACAATACTGCGTCAGAGACATCTTCATCTCCCCTTTGCACCAATTTGAAATATGTTCGTTCAACCTGCATTGTAATAGTCTTTTGGTGCCGCCTATATATGATTTCATTTGTACTCCTCTTTGTTAATCGTTGGAATAGAATATATATATACCTGAACTTTCCAGGATGGAAGTTTTATTGGCAATCAGTAATTTCCCATTGTCAATTACCGTTTCTGCCAACTTAATATTGTGATCAACACACTCCTTTTTAAGGATATCACTCAGGGTGGTAAGTATGGAAATTTTATAAAACATTTATTTTCAGTTTCCATAATTATTGGTTTCTTATTCTTCACTTCGTTTTTAACATTTGCATACACTGATCTTTCCAAGCGTTTATTATATCCACACTCTTGGGCAATCAAATCAATCCATTTAATCTCATTTTATTTAGCCTCTTTCGAAGATGACATATTAATGGCTCTTCTAATGAAAAATACAAAGGCTGCTGTTTTATATCTCCATGGATGTGAAGACCCATAAGAAATAATTGCCGGAATATATGTATCTTTCCTGTATACTGATGTTTCTATGCAGTTCTTATTAATGTTACGAAATAAAGTGATATCAAGGAAGTTGAGTTTGTTATCAATTTCTTTTTCGACAGTAACTTTTATAGTAGGATAATAACTATTGTACATTTGTATAAATTTATTTAGATCCTTTTCAGAGTGACTCCAGAAGATGAGTATGTCATCCACATATCTTAGAAAAATTAAAGGTAAGGGACTGTTATCCAACGAAAATACCCGCAGAATGCAGACAATTGGCAAAACTTAGCAAACATTATGCTACAGTTGGCAAAAACTTATAAACCATTCTGAATTACCTGAAGACATAAAAAGAAGAGCGATACCACGAGATGGGGCCAATATTCCATATTTATTCGGAAAACTGAAGACATGTAAAGACGAAAACCCTGTCCGGCCCATTGTTAACAGATGTACGACCCCAACCATCAACTTAGAATGGGCATTGTTCAAATATTTGGAACATTTATTCAATGAACATGTGTACACAGTTAGGAATTCAATGCAAGTGATTGAGAGGGTTAGGAAAGTGAGGACAACCAATTTTACAATGTTGAGCCTGGATGTAGAGTCACTATATCCATGTACTCCTACAGAAACAGCAATTAAAATTATTGATAGTAGGTTAAGAATGTTAAAAATGATTGATACTGAAAGAAATAGCATCATATCATCATTAAAGTTCATCAGCCAAAATAATTACTTTAAATATAATAAAACCATCTTTAGACAACAGTTCGGCACCCCAATGGGTTCACCTGTGTCTTGCTTATTAGCCAAGGTGGTGCTACAGGATATAGAGAAAAGGGTATTTTTGTTGGATAACACTCCCCTACCTTTAATTTTTCTAAGATACATGAATGACATACTCATCTTCTGGAGTCACTCTGAAAAGGATCTAAATAAATTCATACAAATGCACAATAGTTATTATCCTACTATAAAGGTTACTGTCAAAAAAGAAATTGATAACAAACTCAACTTCCTTGATATCACTTTATTTCGTAACATTAATAAGAACTGCATAGAAACATCAGTATACAGGAAAGAGACATATATTTCGGCAATTATTTCTTATGGGTCTTCACATCTATGGAGATACAAAACAGCAGCCTTTGTATTATTCATTAGAAGAGCCATTAATATGTCATCTTCAAAAGAGGCTGAAGAAAATGAGATTAAATGGATTGAATCGATTGCCCAAGAGTTTGGATATAATAAACGCTTGGAAAGATCAGTGTATGCAAATGTTAAAAACGAAGTGAAGAATAAGAAACCAGTAATTATGGAAACTGAAAATAAATGTTTTATAAAATTTCCATACTTACCACCCGTGAGTGATATCCTTAAAAAGAAGTGTGTTGATCACAATATTAAGTTGGCAGAAACGGTAATTGACAATGGGAAATTACTGATTGCCAATAAAACTTCCATCCTGGAAAGTTCAGGTATATATATATTCTATTCCAACGATTAACAAAGAGGGAGTACAAATGAAATCATATATAGGCGGCACCAAAAGACTATTACAATGCAGGTTGAACGAACATATTTCAAATTGGTGCAAAGGGGAGATGAAGATGTCTCTGATGCAGTATTGTTCTGAAAATAATTTTTCACCACACTGGTCAGATATCAAATTAATAATATCACATAAAAAATATGACCAGCAGTTTATTTCAGAAGCAGTTGTAATAAAAAAAAACGAAAAATAGAAATTGTAACAATAATGTACCAGTTGAATTACCATAATGTACCAGTTGAATTACCATATGCCTGGAAGTACTTGATAGAAATTGAAGAGAAAATGAAGAAACATTATTATAATAAAAGAAAGAAAATACAAAAGATGCAGAAGAAAATAAGTCCTTGATCTCACCATAGATGGCGCCATGGGTGTTGTGTTCTTGTGACCCCAGGATACTTTGCGTTTAGAAGACCAAAGGAGTGGCCTCCATGTCGGATGGGTTCGGCATTGATGTGTGCACATTCATATGATGAAGAAGCACTGTTAGGAGTACCACTGATGATAGCATGAAACTTGCTGAAACCAGTCTGAGGATGTAGTTTGATGACAGTGACCATCCATCTGCTTTTACTTCATTTTAATCTTGGTTCCATTTTATATTGTTTTGTCTTTGTCTTGTGCTCATTTGTAATGTCTCGTTTTAATTTTGACTTCATCCAGTGGGACCACATATTTTATCACACGTACGATTTCACCTCCAGTGTCTCTGGATGTTGAAAGAAAGAAAGGAATATTTGACTAGGCCTACATTGAGCATTGGCAGTGGATGTTTTTTAAGACATACTAATCGACATCGAAGGTAGAGCACTTTTTTATATATATGTAATTTGGAGTGAGCTGCTTGGTATGTCTATATGAATAACTTTATATGTCGATATGAATAACTTTTACGGTTCATACAATGTTCAGTGTATGTCGATATGAATAACTTTAACAACACATTATATGTTGGAGGTCACGTCGGAGAGTTATATTTACACCAACAATAACATGTTGAACAGTAAACGTTAAACGTTTGTACATTAATATAGTAATACTTTGAGCCACATAAAAAAATATGCTCGATTCAGCATAGAGCTTTGTGCTGATTAGAGTAGATAATGTAATAAGACATAGGAGTCATTTGTGTGCTGGAGAGATGCATTACTTATGGGGGGTTTGTGGAAAGACTCATTCTGATCATGTGAGGAATGAAGATGTGTTGCAGTTGTGTAATGAGAAGCAAAATGTTGTTAGCAAGGTGAATAGTAACATTCTTAGGTGGTTTAGATATGTTAAAAGAAATGAGTGATGAAATGCTTACTAAGAGAATTTATTGAGCCCAAGTGGTAGGAGAGAAAGGTAGAGGAAGGCAAAGGAAATCATGGGAGGACCAGATTCAGGAATGTCTGCATGAGAAAAAGATAATGAGTATGAAGTACAAAAAGTCTTGTGTGCAGCGTGTGATGGATGTTAATGAAGCTCGAGCTGTGTGCCGAGATCGCTGTAAATGGAGACATTTGATACAGCAATAGTAAGTTCTTTTTGTGAGGAGCTAACCTCTGAATATCAGAGAACAGTTTAGTGGTAATGTATTTATGTATGAAAATTATTATCTTGAATCACAATGCTGTAACATGTTTTATGCATGATCATAATGTTATTTGATAATTATTATATCATCAACAACTATTATCAGTCCATTGCTGGGTGCAGATCTCCCCTGTTTTGTTTCACAACTATCTGTCTTGCGCCATTTTCTTTCATTTCACTCCACCAATCTCTCATGTGTTTGTGTTGCAGGCCTTTTCCTGTCCCTTGGTATGCAATCTTATATTTCAGTTGTCCATCGGTGGTCAGTTCTTCAAGCAGTATGTCCAGCCCACTGCCATTTCATGGATCTTACTTTGATCATGATGTCTTTCCCACTTGTCATTTTCTTGATCCACAAGTTCCTCGTCCTATTTTTTTCTGGTAACACCAAACATGCACTTCTTCATGCTTCTTTCAGTTGTTTATAGCCTCTGAATGTCTTTTTTAGTTAAAATCCATTTCTAATCCATATTGTAAGTACTGAAAAAAAAAAAAAAAGGATGCATTGTTTACACTTTTCTTTTAAGACATAATGATAAATTGCTTTTGAAAACTGTACTGTTTGTTCCAAATGCTCTCCAAGTTTTATATGCTGATTAATTTCTTCATTAATGTGGCCCTCACTTGATATCTGTTGCCCTACGTAAATGTAAGTATCAGTTACCTTTAGATTTCCCCCATCAATGACTAAATCTTCAGTTTTTGTAAAAACATTATACATCAATGCTGTTTTCTTTAAGTTCATTTTAATCCCACTTGTCAGCAAGTTCCGGGATCATACTCTGCAGTTCTGATGTGGTACTTGCAAAAATGACTGTGTCATCAGCAAAACAGGTGAGTTAGAAAATCACACCCTGTTATCAGAGCATCTACAATGTCACAAGTGCCACCAATTCACCACTGAAGGTCACTTATTTATTTTTATTAAAAAAACCAAAGGTATAATTTGCTGTGATAAATATGAACATGATTTAACCATTATTATCTAAGTGTTTCAACACAAAGTGATATGACAACTGTGAAAGGCTAACAGGCTCTAAAGAAACCTCTGAATTGGTCCACAATGTGTGGGTGTATGGAAAACTGCTTCCAAATTCACACCAACTTCTGTTGGTCAATTGCCCAAGTTAATGGCTTCATGTTATCAGCAATAAACTGACATGCATATGGACGAAATAAGAACTGAATGGCTATTACAGCTATTTTCATACAGATAAGTATCACTTCTTGACATCTTTCCATCTTTAAACTCTGTTATTCAACAAGTAATGATAATTCTAGGTGCTACAGTGAAATGTTTCCAGAAGGAAAAAGAAACACATTTCCACTTAAAGGTGAGCATTACTATACCTAAAAAAAAAAAAGGCCAATAAATATATTTTTTAATGAATTCTGATTTCATAAATTTTTATGAAATGATAAAATGTTGCTCTATAGTAAAAAGCAGAACAGGATTTATTGTATATATTCCTTTTTCAGACTTTTCAGTTGCAGTTACTTCCACCAACAAATAACATGATTCCTGCAAATAGTTTAGGAAATATTCAGCAGACCCTGAAGATAGTGAATCCTAGTAAAGTAAGATTTACTTCATTTGCATACAATTCAAAGTATAAAGCTTTTCCTATAGTTTTCATTCAGCCATGGTTTGAGTGTATTATATTACTGCAAGTGGGATACATTATTATTTATCACAATATTGTATTCAGATGACATATAAATTAAGCTAAAAGCTATTGTAGAATTTCATTTAAATTATTTTTCTAACTACGGTGTGTGCTGATTGTACAGTGACTTCAGTTGAATTCTGGTTGTATTCATATGCTTTGTTGGATATATTTTGGTAGGAACAAAATTTTTGTGGTTGCGGATGTACCAAGATCATTGACAGTCTTTTGAAAAAGAAAAGTGTGTATTCTAGATCAATGCTACTTTCATTTTGCACCTACAAATCAGAAAAACACAAAGTAAAAAGAATTGAATTTGTCAACAAAACATGCATAATGATGGTTCGACTTTTCACCACTGAGTTTTTGACATTTAGAGTCAAAAACTCAGCTATTAACGACTGTCTCATAAGGTACATATGTGATGCATGTATAATCTCCGACAATCCTCCTGGCTTCTGATTGAAGTACTAACATTACTAGCTTTATACTTTTTAACCATTAAAAATTTAATTGTAATATTTAAAATTTTATTAATTCTATTTAAAAATCCCCTATAATGAACTAATGCAAATTTTACAAATATATAACCATTTACACTTGAGAAGTTTGTAACTTAAGTTATTTTCATACCTTCATTACTAAAAACCAACCATAATGATTTACATATCAGTTTCAGTACTATTTTAATTTTTTCTACATATGTGCAAACATCATGGCTATTTTGCAAAAACAAATTGATAGCAATAAATTTATTCACTATTCAAAATTCAGAAATTTAAGAACAAATAATAAAAACACTTACTTCACCCATGGCCCAGATTCTGTCACATAAATCTCAAGACTAGCTTAAGCCTTTCATTTCCTTCAAGAAATATTCTCAAAACCACTTTCTTCATCTGATACTCAGTCTCAGCAAATGTCCATACTGAAAATCACACTGACAATATAATCTCCAACAGAGGAGCTCCCAAAACCACACCCCCTATACTTGAAGTGGAGCCTACCCACTTCCAAGTATAGCAGCGGCGGCGGCTCATGGTTGGAAAAATAAGTGAAGAGGTACAAGAGCAGTATGAAAAGATATCTACTGTCTACAATGAAAATCCCTTAGTGAGGACTTACCTATTTTTTGTATATTAAATCAATTTTTCTTCCTTTTAAAGCTGCAAGTTTTTCGATTATGTTGTCATAAGATGGTTGTTTCTTCGTGAGCATCAATAAAAATGTCTTCCTGAATAGAAATATTTGCCAAAGAAGCAACTCTATCTTGGGAACTAGTGTTTCTTGAGCAAGTTTGTATTCTTTTAAGAAAACTTCTTTCCACTGGCACACTTGTAGATGGAATTGTTAAAATGAGGAAAACCAGTTTATAATCTTCTGTAAAAATGTCTTTATCTCCGTGAAACACTCGAAGGAGTTCTTGAGTCAATATATTCCTTAATTTTTCATCGGCATATGCAAGACTCAGTTCATTTTTAAGGCACTGGTGTTTAGTAAATATGTTTTCATAAAAATGTAGATTTTCAAGAGCGCGAGAGGGAAAACATGCATTAAATTATTCGAATTTGGTTGTGTCAGCAAGTCAGACAAATTGAAGTTTCTTACAGTCTTGAAATCTTTTATCCATTTCCATAAGAATGTGGTACAAAATTTCAAAATACAATTGTTCATAATTTTGAAAAATTGTTTCTTATGTAAGAGCAGGATATTCCCATGCTTATTTCTGTGATTTTGCTAGTTCTTCCAAACTGTGTTTTAAATACCTCATCGTTCCCTTTATAGCTCAAAATTTCCCGAGGTGTTTTTTTTTTTTTTAATTTGAGTTACACAGTAGTTTATGCTTAGTTTTTCTTTTTTTTCAAAAATTCGAATAATAGATCGGTGAAGCTAAAAATGTAAATTTGAAAGTGTTCATATCATTCAAAAACCCCTTGGCAAGATGAATTGATTTTTTGTCTGATTGTTCGCTATTCGTCAGAAATCCGAACACTTCCTTCAATTTATCCCAATCTTCAACAACTACACTTACTAATTTCGAGGTGGAGGACCATCGAGTTTCTGTTATGGTTGGTCTGCGTCTTGCGGTTGTTGATATAAGTGTACAAGACCGCTTCACAGAATGGTGAACAAACGAAGCAATTCCACTGAGGCTTGTAAAAAGTATTCGACACTTAGAAATTTTAGAAAAACTCTGGTGTAATACAAGATTCAAACGATGAACTAAGCGATGAACAAAAACAGAGTGAGAAGCTTTATCCTTAACTTTTTTTTTCTGTAGCCCATTTAAGTGTCCAGACATTGTACTTGCCCCATCGTCGTAACATTGTCCTGTTTATTTGTGTTGGTAATCAGACTGTCCCAAAATTTTCTCTAGCATTTTGTATAAAGCTCCTGACGTTCTATCTTCACTCACATCATGGAAACCCAAAAATCACTCAACCAATACACCTTCCGAATCAACAATAAAAAATTATTTAATTTTTGACGTGATCATTTATATATTCAGAAATACAGTCAATTAATTCATTTTGAATAGTTTTTTATCCTTTCGTATTGATTTTCAATTTCTAATGAACTTCTTCATATCAACAATGAAAGTAATTCAATGAAATTTCCACGATTTATCGAGCCCATGCTTTCGTTATGGCCATGGAATGCTAGTTCTTGTTTGCTCAAATACAGTATAGACTAATACTGCATCAATCACTGTCTGCAGGAAAAGTCTATTTAAAGGAACGTTTTTGTTAAAATGCATTTTGAAAAGCCTAGCATTCTTCCTCATGGCATCGGCAATGGTGTTTTGAATTTTTTCAAAATTCCTTAACATTAATCCGCGTTTCAGGTGTTCGCTAGAATCACGATGTTTATGAAGTGATTCTAGCACTTAATAAATCTGAGAATCCGTCTTTGTTCCACGCCAAATGTTTATTACAAAAAGTAAGCAGGGCTAAAAAAAATAAAATAATAATAATAATAAACCCAAAAGTGCTGCAAATCCATTTATATGGAGTAAACCAACAATTTTTAAAATCATTATTGTTAGATTTAACGCTCTTCTTTATCTCTTTCTTGGCAACAATTGTCAGTGAAACCGTCGGTCGTCCTTGAAGTAAAATGTCTCTTTTATCTTCATCTTTCCACCGATTAAATAGAGTTTGCAATAGATTACTAACAATGTCGTCCACAAGATGCATACAAAAAACTATCACTGTCAGTTAAATTGTAGACAAACCTAAAATATCAGCTAAAGCTTTCAACAAATAATCACAAAGCCCGAAAGAACAAATTCCTTTCAGAAAATAATGTACCAGAGCACCACAAGGAAAAAGCCCTAGTAGATTGCAAGGTACCCTGGTAGTCCGCCCGCTCCACCATGATCTCTCACAACTTTACGCTAAAAAACTGAGAGATGCAGAGGTAAGGCGCCTGAAGCTGAAACACTTCACTTGAGTGAGCAGATTGGGGAGGGTGACGTCACTGTTAGCATGACAACTCGGCCGAAAACTGCAGACTTCCAAGCATTCTCATTTCGGCTCTTCACTTGCACTGTTTTGCGTATAAGGATTTGTTTTCCATATTGAGCGCGCCATGTGAATTAATATCTATTCAAAATTTTGAGTATTTTGGAACTGAATAAAGGCAAAAAAGAATATATTAAAAAAAATACTGAATAAAACTTTATTTTGAGTAAAATAGGTGAAGAGGCACTTCACTTCACCCACTTCACCTGAAAAGCCTCCACTGAAGTATAGAGGGTGCGGTTCAAAAAAACATCTATAGCAATCTTACAATGTATGTAGTTTTTTTTTAATCAGATATGGCAGACTTGTGCTGCCCCCTTAGAGCTGAATGTACACAAAATTTTAGTGTTAATTTTTAAGTCTGTATTTTCCAGGGATTTGCTAAAACTTTTGGATCACAAATATTACAAACTCTTGTCTCATATTTTTCTATGTAAACTCATACATAAATCTGTAATTATTTTTCCTTTTTATGTGAAGCAAGTAACTTAATCTTATGAAATTTAGGAAACTCCTTTTTTTTAAAATACAATACTGAATTAAAGAAGTTTTTTTTTCTTTCTTTTATCAGTTCTTAATATATTCAGTGAGTCCATGTTTTATTTTACTCTTGGTGCTACATATGTATTGAAATTGAAACTGATACTTAAATCATTGCAGTTGGTTCTTAGTAATGAAGGTGTGTAAGTAAGTAATGAACTACTTAATTTTGTGAATGGTTGTATATTTTTAAAATTCGTATTGGTTTATTATAGAAGATTTTTTCATAGAATTAATGAAAATTTTAATGTTACAATTAAAGATTTAATGGTTAAAAGTGTGAAGTTAGTAATGTTGGTACTTCGTTCAGGGACCAGGAGGATCGTCGGAGATTATATGTGCATCACATATGTACCTATGAGACAGTCATTAAGAGGCGAGTTTTTGACTCTAAATTTCTTTGGTGACTAAGAAATATATTAGAATTCTTTCACATAAATACATGAGCTACTTGAACGTTATTGGTAGACATTTCAAGAAATTATGAACATCCCATTAAACTTAAACATTCATGAATTCATTTTTGTATGGGTTTTTATGACCGCTATAAGCAACTCTTAAGGTTATAAGTAGTTGCGGTCCCTAAATCAGAGAGACTACTTCCAGGGAAAGAAGATGGCCAGTGCTGTAGGACATGCATACCACCTGTGTCTCATCCAAGACTTGAACCTGTGCCCTGCTTGGATAACTAACACAAAATCAGCACCTCTGATCACTTGGTCAGTAAATTCTTGTTTCTTGTTCAGTAGTGAAAGCTGTCTTACTAATTCTGCTAGTACTGTTGAGACCATATTCTGAACCCACTCTAATACAATGCCTGATTAAAAAAACTTATCTTGATTGATTTTATTAAAATCTGTGACACAGGAAGGCTCTTGAAGGTGAAAATGGAATGCAGGTGCCCTATTGATCCTTTGCCCTTTGTGTATATGATGTTGCAATTAGTCACAGATTATAATAATCATACCCCATTTGTGCATTTGATTGACAATGATTGAAAATAGAAAAAAAAAAATCTGAACAGTACCTGCATAAAATTTTGCCAGAAACTTGCCACAGCAAGATCGGAAATTTATGAGATGTCTTATGATGACAATTCTATATGCCACATGTAATATTCGAATACTTTAGCCAGTTTAAAGAAGGTTGAACATCCTTGGGAAGTGATGGGCATATTGGATTTCCTTGCATGAGCTGAAACAGTGAAATAATCAAGAAAGAGGGTGAAGCACAGAAAAATGATTATGTGTGATAAGAGAATTGCCAGGTGAACTGGGCATTTTGTTTGGTCCAGTTAAGACAATTTTGACTGAAGATTTGGGCATGAGATATCTGTCAGCAAAGTTCATTCCACATCTGCTGACTATTGAGAGGAGGGAGAACCACCTGCCAGTAGCTGAGACCAAAATACAGTCACCCAATTGGAAGATACCTTCTTCCCCAGCTGAAGAAAGCTTGCAAAGTTTGAAACAAGACTACAGTGATCCTCAGTTTTGTTTGTTTGTTTTATTATTGTGATGTTATTGTTCCTCATGAGTATTCTCCACAAGGACAGACAGTAAATAAACGGTACAATCATGTATGGCAACTCCACTCAACAGCAGTGTTTTTGCAATTTAAGATTTCAACTTTAGCTTAATTTTCAGTGATGTCTTCTGGAATTCCTGCCTGACATTATTATCAAGTGCCTCACACTGATGTGTCTTAGTGTATTCACAGCTTCTTAATCACTTAGCAATTAATTTTAAGAATAAGTTTCATTTCAAGTTCCAAATTTTCTGAACTCTTGTGTTCTTAATCACGTTTCTTTTCCGTTTTAGTTTTACTGTTTCATGCTTCTTCTCGCCAAGTAAACATATGGATATTTTTTATTTTTTCAGGTAGAACCATTTAATGGTGGTTTTAATTGGTGTAACTTTTTAAATGTTATATTTCCTTTGAGTGGAAAACAATTTCTTGGTTGGAAGTTATTAATATTTGCTGTGAATATATATTGCGGTAATCGAATGCGATTCAAGGAAAAATCTTTCACGTACCTCTCAGTTGTAGTTGGTCGATGTTCAGATCTTTGCACTGTTGTTCTCATCAGGTTCTTGGGTGTAGGCTGTTTTTGACTAACTTCAAAAAGTCTGCACGTTTCATGAATAGGATATACTTTTTGGTTGAACTACAGGAGGCACATGAAGACAAAGGAGCCCTGGTGGCGCAGTGGTCTAAGCGATGGCCTCCGATCATTCGTCTGTAAGGGGTCCGGATTCGAATCCCGGTGACGCATGGATGTTGTATTTGTCTTACGGCACTGGCTATCTCCCTTCCCTGGAACCAGTGACCCAAAATTAGGGACAGGCGACTGCTTATAGCCCATTGAGTTGCTCACGGTGGTCGTTAAACCTCCAATAAAAAAAAAAAAGACAAAGGAGATGTGAAAATTACGTTGGAAAACTTGAAAAATGGAAAACTGAATCACTCCTAAAAATATTCGCATGAGGAATTGCAATCACCAAAAAACTTTCTCAGACTTCTTGAATGTATTGTCCGATGCATTTCAGCAGATCTGTCTACCATCTTCTGGGACCTCTGGTCGTCCGTTTTCTCTGCAGTTTGCGTTGAATATGCGACATGCTCAGTTTGGGAATCTTTGTGTGTTATACGTCATCGGATGTGTTGCGTTGCCACTCCTGTGATTTTAAGACTACAGAATTTTATATATATGCATTTTTTATGTCTGTGTGTTTGCATTGTTTCTGTTCTGTTTGCCTTCCCATTTTTTGTTCTCTTCTTCTATCAGTATCTTCCATGGAATTGGCATTTCTACTCCACTACTAATGTTGCAGTTTTTTTTTTTTTGTTTTTTTCAATTACGATTGCTTCAGTGAAACGGATGGCCTTTTCGGTTGGTTGTTTTCAGATAACTTTGATATTTTCAAATTCTGGCATTGTGTTATTTTTTATGCAAAATTGTACAAGTGCATAGATCTGTAAGCAAACATGATCAAATGATTATAACAAACTGCAATTAAAAAAGATTAAGAGCAGAAATTAAGAAATTAAGAATAAAAGAAGTACTATATATAGATTACATGCCAAATGCTATTCTTGGTACTTCAGACTACAAGACAACATCGAAAATACGACAACAACAACAAAGGAAAACGAAATTATGTGTAACCTTTTCCAAAGACTTGAAAAACAAGAGATAAGAGATTCACGAAGATTATTTTCCAAATTAGAGAAATTATTAGAAGTAAAAAGCAGAAAAGAAGCAAAACAAAGAAATTTTCATGTATTCCAACCAGAATATATAAACAACTCATCTGAAGAATTAACACCAATCCAACAAAGGGTACTAAATAGAGGCATAAAATTTGCTCCTCCAGCAATGTTAGAAACCACAGAGAAATACATCCCACAATTAGAACAAATTGTGTCAAATTTCAAGACCTTGAAGCAAAACTCCATCAGATTTAAACTAATGGATTCAATTAAAAGATATAAGGCTTCGTCTTCTAAGGATTCTGGTGATAATATGTATAAATATGAAAGAAAAGAACTGTTAGCTTTAAGAAACAACCCCAACTTAAAAATTGTTGAAGCAGATAAGACCAAACAAGTACATATTCTAGAAAATACAACTTATAATGAAAAAATGATATCAGCAATGCAAGAACTAAATATAGAAGAAGTCCAAAGAGATCCAACAAATAAACTTTTGACCAAATTATCACAATTAAAAAATCACAGTTGTTTAGCTCCAAGACTGACTTTAGTTTATCCACCAATTCAACCAGGTATTCCAAAGATTTTCGGAAAGCTAAAAACCCACAAACCAAAAGAACCAGTATGTGTCATAGTTTCCAAAACTAATGCTCCACTAATCAACCTAGAAAAGTATTTATATAAAATACTTGCACCAATATGTATAAAAAATAATTATACCTTACATAGTTCATTTGACTTAATAAATAAAATAAAGACAATTCAATTTGACTCCAATCATGACCAGCTTGGATGTTGTTTCAATGTTTCAGAGTATTCCTGTCTTGACAGCTATTGACATCATAGCAGAAAGACTTTACAAAAGTAATACTTTCCAAAAATTGGAAGTTAAAGAAATAATAGACCTATTAACATATATATATATATATATATATATATATATATATATATATATATATATATATATATATATACACAACTTCTTTCAATTTAACAGTAGAATATACAGACAGAAGTTCGGAGCACCAATGGGATCCCCACTATCTTCTTTATTTGCAGAGGTTGTATTACAGAAAATAGAAGCCCTTAACAAATATAAAGACAAAGTGCTTTTCTACGGAATATACGTCGATGACACACTATTTTTTTGGAATGCCAGTTCTTTTAGAATTAGACAAGCTGAAAAAAGATTTCTGTGAAAAGTATCAACTTTACAATGGAATCAGAAAATGAAAATATGATTAATTTCTTAGATATTACAATAATAAAAACTCAAACATCCTGCAAATACCATGTGTATAGAAAACCCACCTACGTGCCAATACTTATACCTGCAAACTCATACCATCCACAAAGGCATATAAAATATCGGCAATCAGAAGTTTAGTGCATAGAGCCTTCACACATTCCAGCAATAAATTTTTTCAAGGAAAAAGAACTTCAATGGATAATAACAACAGCCAAAAAATTTGGATATACCACCTCAGATGTCAAAAAAGTAATGTACATGTATAAACATCCTAAAAATAAAACCAAGCAAAATATAAAATATTGTGGTAAATTTCAATACATAAAACAGGTTACAAATGTAATCAAAAAGGGAATGCAAAGAACAATATCTAGATATTGGAATTTCAGTAAAAGACTACAAGAATATAATAATCAGTAACAGAGAAAAAACAAAACTATTGGACAGTGCAGGAGTATATAGCATTCCAATTAAGCCAACCAACAACAACAATAGAGTGAAATACATAGGAAGCACAAGAAACAAATTAAAAACAAGATTGACACAACATATGAAGAACTGGGGGAAAAAAGGAGGAAAAAACAGCACTTGTACAATTTTGCATAAAAAATAACACAATGCCAGAATTTGAAAATATCGAAATTATCTGCAAACAACCAACCGAAAAGACCATCTGTTTTGCCGAAGCAATTGCAATTGAAAAAACAACAACAAAAAAAACCTGCAATATTAGTAGTGGAGTAGAAATGCCAATTCCATGGATGATACTGATAGAAGAAGAGAACAAAAAATGGGAAGGCAAACAGAACTGAAACAATGCAAACACGCAGACATAATATATATATATATATATAATTCCCTAGTCTTAAAATCACAGGATTGGCAACGTAACACATCCGATGACGTATAACACACAAAGATTCCCAAACTGAGCACGTCGGATATTCAACATAAACTGCAGAGAGAATGGACGACCAGAGGTCCCAGAAGATGGCAGACAGATCTGCCGAAATGCATCGGACAATACATTCAAGAAGTCTGATGGAAGTTTTTTGGTGATTGCAATTCCTCATGCGAATATTTGTAGGAGTGATTCATTTTTCCGTTTTTCCAGTGTAATTTTCACATCTCCTTTGTCTTCATGCGCCTCCTGTAGTTCAACTGAAAAGTATATCCTACTCAAGAAACGTGCGGACTTTTTGAAGTTAGTCAAAAAAGAGCCTACACCCAAGAACTTGATGAGAACAACAGTGCAAAGATTTGAACATCGACCAACTACAACCGAGAGGTACATGAAAGATTTTTCCTTGAATCGCATTCAATTACCGCATTATATATTCGCAGCGAATATTAATAACTTCCAACCAAGAAATTGCTTTCTACTCAAAGGAAACATAACATGTAAAAAGTTACAGCAGTTAAAACCGCCATCAAATGGTTCTACCTGAAAAAATAACGTGTGGAAAACATGTTTTTTTAAATCTCGATACATCAAGAAATACGTGCGTAATGGATATTTTTGTGCTTAAAAATAGCATTTTTAATTATGAGTTCATTGTCTGTATAAAGCACATTTGCCTAGTAGCTTTCTGCATATTTACTCATTGTATCTTTATTTACCCTGTAATTTACCTGTTCCAGTTCTATCATTGAAATTGTATAGAATAATAATATCTTCCTTCTGTCTTTAATTTGAATCAAAATATCTAAATCCTGAGAGATAAAATCTGCCTCTTTTTCTTGAACACCAGAACTAAAACTCCTCACTCTTCCATAGACCACTGCATCTTTAAAATCCATGCTATCAGATTCAAGACACCCTATAAAATTTAGTCATATACAGGTTTCTGACTGACTTGGAAACCATTGTATTACCAAGGTTAATGACACATCAGTTTGTGTCATTAACCTTGGTAATACAATGGTTTCCAAGTCAGTCAGAAACCTGTATATGACTAAATGTGTATCTAAATCATGGAAATAAATATTTCATAAAATCATACTGAGATTACTAGGGTGACACATTTTTTTACCATTTTCAAATTTTCGGGTTGCACTCCAATCTTTCATCAGGACTGACTCAACAGAGATGATGTTACCATTTGAGCAGTGCCACCTCCTTTCATCCAATTTGTAGGCTTTCTTCCAACTTTCTTTTCACAGAGTGCTGTTGATGTTAAATAATTTTTATGGAGTCCCAGTTAATTGAATGTTCAGTGCTTTGTATGTGTCTGTCAAAGCTTGTTTTTTTGGAAACGTACCTTATAGCAACTTTATGTTCTACTACACGGGTTCAAAGACATTTCATGACTAGGATGTGCCTTGATTTCATTAACACACAGGATAAATATTTCATTTAAATATTGGGTTGATGCATAAGTTCATGCCGTTTTATTTCACGAGTGTTTCGCAGGTCAGTAGTGACGGTGCAGATGGCCAGTTGTATATCAAAATGTAGCCAGTAATATTGTGTATCTAAATCATATTGCGGTGCGTGACTGAGGCTAATGTTTTTTTTTGGGGTTTTCAGGACCAGAAGTATGGAGTGTCAAGTAGAGAGGAATGAACATTTCCGACATCTGTTTCTCTATGAGATTAACAAGAGATCCTCAGCCACAGAGGCTACCCGACAAATTTGTGCTGTGTATGGGGAGGATGCTATTGCTTCAAGGGCAGCCCACAAATGGTTTGAGAGTTTCCGAGGTGGCAATTTCGACCTCAACGACTCTCCATGCTCAGGTTGCCCATCTCACTTTGATGAGGATTGTTTGAACCATCTCATCCACTTGGATCCACGCCAAACCACATGTGAATTGACCACTGAGATGGACTGTGATCAGGCCACAGTGGTGCGACACCTGGAACGTAAGGGAAAGGTCCAGCAATTTGGGTCTTGGGTGACTCACACTCTCACTGAGGACAACAAGAATCAGCATGTTACCATGTGTGGTTCCTTGATTGCCCGTTATCGCGAATGTTCTCAGCAACACAAACCCTTTCTGTCATGTATTGTTACTGGAGATGAAAAGTGGTGCCTGTACGTGAATTTCAGGCATCAGAGGGAATGGTTAAGTCCAAACAAGATGCCCACACCATGTCCAAAACATAACCTTCATCCTGCAAAGATCATGTTGTGTGTCTGGTGGGACATGGAAGGCATTATTCACTGGGAAATGCTGTCGAGGAATCAGACCATCAGCGCTGCACTCTATTGTGAGCAACTCCACCATGTGGAGGAAGCAATTCAGCTGAAATGGCCACATCAGCACCCTGATGTCCTTCTCCAACACGTTAATGCATGCCCTCACAGTGCAAATGTGACCAAAATGGCCATTCAGGACGTGAAAGGGAGATCCTTCCACATCCGGCCTATTCCCCAGATGTCGCCCCTTTAGACTATTGTCTGTTCTGATCTCTGTCGATTGCACTCCGTGGCAGAACGTTCAACAATGATGTTGATCTCCAGAATTTCCTTGATGATTTCTTTGCAGCAAAACCTGCTTGTTTTTTCAAGAATGGCATTGCAGACCTATCCAGATGTTGGAACACCATCGTAAACAATGGGGGGATACATAGTTGATTGATTTTGTTTTCCCTCCTGATGTAATACATTTCTGTAGTACTGTGAAAAAAATGGCATGAACTTATGCATCAACCCAATATCTTTCACCATGACCAATCCACTGCTAAATGAAGGTGTCCCAACTTTCTGTCTTGAGCCTGTCTCCTCCATGCCACTGTGGCCTGTTTCTGAATTTCAGTCACCCATTTCTCACAGGGTCTTCTGGGACCCTCCCATCCCTTGGTATCCAGCGTACTATTTTAATTTTCCAGTGGTGATCAGTTCTTGCAATATAGCTCATTGCCATTTCATGGTTTTAACCTTGACCATGATGTCATCAACTTTTTCATTTTCCTGATCCATGAGTTCTTCCTATCTTTTCTGGTTAGTTCTGCCAGTTTGTGTTCCATGGTGGCAGAAGAAATGTCCACTTTTCAGTTTTGTGAGGTCCTTTCTTTTTATTCTTACTTCACTTAACCCAGTGACATCCCACATGATCTACTGGAGTTTCTTATCCAATTCAAAGGAGCCTTGAATCATTAGGCAGCGTTCATCATCCCATAAGTAGCATGTTTTCCAATATTTTCCATGGAGCCATGATTTTAGAAACTTGAAAAATGCATCACCCTAGAATAGAAATTTTTCTAGTTTTTGAAGAGTTGGCTGCAAGGGGGAAACAGTAGAAAATAATGCACTTCTGGGCCAATAATGACATTTGTATGTGCCTTCCATGTATTTATCAAGAGCTATTTTTTCAAGGAGGTTTGTTTCCCATTAATGTCAGTGAAAATATTCCATTGTTGTAGAAATATTCAGAAACAGGTGAGTAGCTTGGGATATTTACATTCAGTATGCAGTGTGTGTTAAGCTGCAAACAGAAGATAACCAGCACATTGAATGTTATTAGTGTTGGGATATATTTTTGGCTAAAGTCATTGTTGTCGGGGATGATTTTTTGGAAATATTTTGTTTAGTATGTACAATATGCGTAATAATAATAATAATAATGATAGTTGCTATACATATTATCTATCTTTCTTTGTTACTGTAGGGTCAGTTACGTTTGAAAATGAGAATATCCTATTCTATGAATGGAAATTCTGTTCTTGAGCAAGCTGAGGTTAACAATTTTCCTTTGGAAATATATCAATAGCATAATTTTATAACTAAAAGGTATGTGTTTTATTTTTGACTAATGTCTGAAAGTCATTTATGTGTATTTTTTAGACACTTAAAAAAAAAAACACACACACACACACACACACACAAATTCATTCCTTAATAATTTTTGATTGCTATGTAAGCTGAATCTGTAACATAAGTAAGGTCACATCATAGTTTTTTTTTGTTTTTTTTTTATCAGAGGTGTATTATAGCATTTTAATGCATGCTTCATATTATCCCCCCACCCCCTTGCACCATGCTTTTTTAGTGTTGCTGCTGTGTGCTGTACATAATGATAATAATATGAATTCCATGTATAAATTAGTAAATTCTTAAGGTTTAAAATTTTAGATGAGTGAATTCAATCTTTAAATCAGTAAAGTCAGGTGGGAAAAATCTGAATGATGTTCATTGACAGAGAATAGGAACTGATTATACCTTTCTCCCAAGAATATTATCAGTATCTGAAGTTTGTAGGTTTTCTGTACCTTTTATTTTTCCATGTCTGGTTTTCCAAAACAATTCTGGCCACCATTGAAGGGATCATTAGCCAAATGGCTGCTACTGAAAATAGCTTGAAATCCTTGCCTCATAAATTGTGGAATTCAACCCAGCCAACAGCAAAGCACACTGGCTCCTTCTCTCTCTCTCAACCCCCCCCCCCCCCCGCACCACACACATACTCAATGGAACATAACCAGAATAGCTAACTCCTGTTTTGGAAATGTATCAAAGTAGTAATACTGCCAAACATAAAAAAAACTTATTATATAACAAGTCAGAGCAAAAGGTTGCTAATGGCATATTTCATTATACTTAGATCGTTTGTGAATCAAATACATAGATCATTTTTGAATCAAAGATTATACTTATAAAAATGCCAGTAAAGGAAACTATAATGGGACCATGTTTTCAGCCATCAAATTGTGTATGTTGTTTTGTTCTTGATCAGCTTTTGAATCTTTTATCACAGGATTGTGGCCTTGTGCTGTCATCTCCTGGCTGGAATCTGTTGAATTTTTGAAAGACTTTGATTGGTTATTAATGTTTTGTGAAAACAATGTGAGAAAATTGTCCCATATTTTGTTAATTTTGATGGATGGGTCCCTGTTGCAAGCTTCATAATTGGGTGAAATTTCGATAGATTCACAGATAAGAGATTGCTCCCAACCTGTGTAATGTATGAAATATTAAATATTCTCAAAAAACCATGGATCTAGTTAAAACAGTTATTAATGAAGGATTTACACCTGTTTGGGAAAAAGCAAAAGTTATTTCACATTACACAGGTTGGAAACGATCTCATATCCGTGAATCTATTGGCATTTTAACCAATTATCAAGCTTGCAACAAGGACCCATCCTTCAAAATTAACAAAATATGGGTTAATTTTCCCACATCATTTCTGCAAAACGTTAACGACCAAGTAAACTCTTCCGAAAATTCAACAGATTCCAGCCGGGAGATGGAAGCACAAGTCCGCAACCCTGTGATAAGAGATTTAAAAGCTAGTCAAGGATGGAACAACGTACGCAATTTGATGGCTGACGAGAGTCCTAGTGGCTGAAACCATGGTCCCATTATAGTTTCCTTTACTGGCATTTTTATAAGCATAATCTTTGATTCAAACATGATCCATACAAAAACTTATATATCTGAGAAATGCAAAATTTATTAAGAAATGAGTTTATGTAATGCATGCAAACTGTGTTACATCAACCCATTTGTTAATTCTTTTGTTTATTGAAAATGTTAGTGAGGGTCCCTTCCTGCCTGTTTTGTGAAAAGTTATTCTTTAAAGAGTATTAAATGCATTCAGAGTTTAAAGAGAAAATGGTTTTATCATGATTTTTTTTAATAGTTGATTTACACCATATTTGTCATTTCACCAGAAGCTATATGATAGTTGTATTGGCCAGTTATCTTCTAAAGTTAGCTTTGGATGTTCTTTTGTTCCCATCACTTTTCATCCTACATTGTGAAACACTAGTTCTGTATTATGCCCAGGTAAAAATTTATGTTGCAGTAGGCAACAGAAATTTCTAATTTTTGGAGATCTAGTTAGTAAGTGCACTGGTTTGTTGTTAGGGTTTCGAAGGAAGTGTGCTACATCACCACATATTTCACCTTTCCCTAAGTAGCCTTATAGTTTTGACTCACTGATATCCTTGCAATTATAATATTTTGATATCCTTGCAATTATACTGTTTGTGAATATACCACATTATTAAAAAAAATTTTAAAAACTTTTGTTGTACTGATTTAAGAGACCATAAAGTTTTTGTAGTGAATTTCTATTTGAAAGCCAATAGTGTGAGTTTTCTTCATCAAGAGTAGGCTTGTTAATGCAAATCAAAACATTTGTGGCAACATTCGCTGCAGCATAAGGACATAAAAATATTACACCTACTTATGTAATTTAGAGCGAAGGACGGCGCCTCGGTGGCGCAGTGGTCTAAGCGATGGTCTCTGATCATTCGTCCGTAAGGGGTTCAGGTTCGAATCCCGGTGAGGCATGGATGTTGTGTTTGACCCTAAATTAGGGACGGGCAACTGCTTATAGCCCATTGAGTTGCTCATGGTGGTCGTTAAACCTCCAATCAAAAAAAAAAAAAAAAAAAAGAGTGAAGGACAAACATTAGTTTTTCTTGAAGCGTGTTCATCTCCTAGAGTTTTAGCTATGTTATCTTGTAACTTATTTTTTTTTAATATACACAAGGAACTCTTAAATTAATATACAAATTTTGAAAATAATACTAATTGAAAATGTGACTTTTTGCTATGTCACTGCAATAAAATATTTATGCGTGCCCGAGTGTGACTCATAGCCGAAAACTTCCATATTATGAAATTCCATTAAAGGCAATTTAAAAACTATAAAATTAATTCTTTATTAAAAGTTACAGAAAACTTCACACGAAATTCCAAAAAAGGCAATTTTAAAACTTAAAAAATTAATTCTTTATTAAAAGTTACAGAAAACTTCACATCAACTCTGCTTAAAAACTGTCTGCACATGATGAGTACTTTCGCAACTACGTTGCATCATCGAGCCAAATCCTTTAAAAACCTGCAGTTAACTTTCACAAGAAAAGCAGCCTGATGATTCTTGTGTTGTAATGAATGTCTTGTTTTGTATTAATAATTTTTTGGCTGTAAAAATACCAGGAACATGGGCATTGTGGCCAATTACCTGTAATGTTAATTTAAAGAACCCACACTGTTTATCTTTAAAAACTATATGAACTATCATTTTTTCTATTTGTAATCAGTTAATAGACTATGGTAGCACTCATAACCCTAGAGAGAGAGAGAGAAAGAGAGAGAGAGAGAGAGAGAGAGAGAGAGAGAGAGAGAGAGAGAGAGAGAGAGAGAGAGAGAGAGAGAGAGAGAGAGAGAGAGAGAGAGAGAGAGAGAGAGAGAGAGAGAGGCAGTTTTTGCATAAGAACAGTTATCTGGGGCTTAGTTCTTAGATTATGCAAAAGTTAATTAAAATAGAGTTAGTTATCTTGGACTTCCTGTCAGTATGAAGCATCATAACATGGATCTCAAATGTAGTATACTCAACTTCGTAATAAATGTATTCTTGGCAATATTCATGTCACATGAAATTGCTTTTAATTGGACAGATTTGTGTTAAGATACAGTGTAAGTGAGGGGAATGCATACGAGAAACTACAATTTGGTTAAAATATTTTAAATTTTATTTATGTTCTTTATGATTGCGTTTTTGGTTAATTCTCCAAATATTTTAACATTTTTGTTAATCATTGATATCTTGTAACATCACTTTGTTTAAAAGGTCTGTGTTACAAAATGTCATGTGTTTGTATAATTTCTTTATAATGCATTTTAAAATATGTTCAGTTTTTTGTTCTGTAACTTTTCATGTCCATGTACTTCTGAATAACCGTATTACTCCATGCTACTAATCCTTATAATTCACTTTGAGAGTAAATGCAGTGTGTAAAGGTACATAGATCAAACCCATAATCAATCACCATATCAAAAGTTTACAGGTTATTTAAGCAATATCAGTTCATGAAAACAAACCCTTTTCTTTCCATCAATTTATGCTTGAATATGCCTTTGAAATACCCCAGGCTAGCTCATGGGGGGTGTATTTGTACACTTTTTTGCCATTTTGACCACTTATTTGAAGAAGGGCAGGGTCAATCAACTACATTTTATTTTCCCTAGATAGTTTGAAATTAATCTTTTTTTTTTTTTTTTTTTTTTCTCTTAAGGAGTTCTATAGTTCAAAATATTTTGGGGGATCATTTCATTGTGATATCCATAGCATCAAGAATTTTGCCCCCAAGTGAATATTGGTGAGGTTAACAGTGATCTCTTGAAAACTTGGTATTTTTCATATGTACATCACCTATACTTAAAATTTGTAACTCACTAAGCTGCTGGTTCTCATTATCAAAAATTTTGGTGAGCCAAAAATATTCGGTATAATGGGTTGGCCAAGTTTTCACTAGGACAAGATAAGGATATGTAATACAAGTTGATACATTTTCTTAGAAAAGTGCATACTTTTGGCTTTCAGAGATCAAGTTATACCAGGTATCATTCAGTTGAAGAATTCCCTTAATATTCTTCTTCCTCTTGGGGGGGATAGTTGTATTTTTTTTCTGGCTTTTTGGTTACTATCAGTGCTTTGATTCCACTTGTACAGCATCTTGACACCATCACCAAAACTCCAAAAATGTATGGAAAGAAAAAGGCATTCAAGAGAAAAAATAAATTCTTAAACAGTTCATACCTGATAACACTATCAATTAAAAAGCAAATGCATTGCACTTTAAATCAATTAAAGAGTGTAGCAACATGTCAATACATGTTATTAACTTTCTTAGCACCTTTAGTCTATATTCTTAAAATTTCCTGTAATTTTAAATTCTGTTTGATATGATTTTCCTTCTGTTCAGTATTGTTAGTCCATAAATATTTGTATTTTAACTTTTGAAAATGGAGAAAATTTTTGCAAAAACAGAAGTTGGACGGAGTGAAGATTTCTCTCTTAATTATAATTTTTTTTCCATTATGTTCCCGCTAACCTTTGTTGTTAACGTTATTTTTCCCTGTAAATATTTGCTTTTCAGCTTGATAAGGAAGGGAAAAGTTTCTAAAAATGAAAGCGACAAAGTTGGAAAATTTGTATGAATTGATGCGTGGTATTCAAAAGTATTCATATTCTCAAGAGTTACATCAATTGCATCAATTAACTCAGGCTTGTCATGATTTTTACAGGTTTGTTGCCCAAGTTAACTCAGGGAATTTGTTAATCAAGATCATGTTCCAGGGAAATTCTATTTATTTTCAATTCTGTTTATTTTCAGTGTACATACTTAAGAAGCAATTATATTTTTATTTTCTTGTTTATAAACAAGTGTATTACAAGTTTTTCTTTTCTCCCCTAGATGGCTGAAAGAAGTATCATACATAAAATCAAGAGTTATCCAGGACTATATATATATAAATATATATGTATACACACACATTGAAAAGTGATCTGTAGTCACATTGCAATAACTGGTTTTCCTCCTTGCAAAAAAAAAAAAAAAAAAAAAAATAAGAAAAAAGTTAATTCACCCTGCCACACGTGCTTTGGGTTTAATCGGACAGACAGACAGACAGTTATCCACATTTCAATTCATTCCATTGTTATGGATTGTCTGTACAGAATCATCATCACTCATGTATGCCCTTTTAACATTACACATTTCAGCCCTTTTGCAAATGCATTCCATAATTTGAATATGGGATAATTTTATAGTTTTTTGTATAATTGTGATAATGTAGTATTACTTGTACTTAAAGTTATTTGTAGGAAAGCAGTTGGCATTTGATACTAGCATGATAGTTGAAGCTTTTTGAAAACCTAAGTAAACTTGGTTTCTTTCTATTCATTGAGGTGTATGTAGTTTGTAAGACTGTATGCCAGCTAGAGTGTGTAGAAGTATATTCTTTTATTAATAGTTGCATTTCATTTTTATGATTCATGTGAATTAAATTATTTTTCTCTTTGTTTGTTTTACATATTGAAACTTTGCAGTGACTTATTTTCAGCTGATGGGCTTATTTTCTAGGATGAATTCATTCCTTAATCTTGCATTCATGTTTTAAACTCCATTTCAAAAACTGAGGAAATAATATTCAGATTTTTTTTTCTGCTTAGTTTAGTGTACAAAAATGCCCAGTTGTGAGCTACCATTTTTTTCTATAAAAACTATTTCCTGTTCACTTCTTTTTTTGTTCTAATTATTTTCTTAATAGAATTTCATCTGCATGCATCATTGTTGAGCTGATTCAAAATGTAATCTGCCAGCACTTCCAAAAAGGTTCTATATTTATCTTTAAAATGTTAATGTTTCTTGCTGTTGTTTCTCATGTTCTGTGTATTGATTAAATTAAATGCAGATTTTTATCACATCTGTAAATAGTTGAATGCTGTTTAAAATAAATTATGTTCAAGATGAAATTGTTCTTGTAAAATTAATGTAATTGTTGATGATTGAATTCCATTGAGAAGAAAATGTACTGAAAACTTTCTAGCTATACAGCAGTGATATTTTTGAAGATTCATTCACTTTTTTAGTTTAGGAAGAACAACATTATATGAAAGCATTTACTGTTATTATGTATAGCTATGTGTCACAAATCTTACTGCATTTTTGTATGTTTTGTCTTTATAATTTAGGTACTTTTCAAATGCATGTATTTTTTTCACATTTTTTATTTTCTGAGCATGTTCTTGATTTGTAAGTCATGAAATCACAAATTGCTAGCAAATTAATCTTTATGTAAAATAGTATTATAATTTATTTTTTAAAACAAAGAGTTTACTAGACATTTAGGAGTGTTAAATTCAAAAATGATTTTGATGTTTTAATTAATTCATTAGTTAATTATTATTTTATTATTTTATTGCATTTTGGTTGGCCAGTGTACCGAAGGTAAAAAGAGTGGTCTTTTTTTTTTTTTTAGGTTTGTGCTTTAATACGAAACAATTGTCTTTATAATTTCTTGAGAAATGTGAAGAGGGTTTTCTTGACATTGTTACTTAAAAAAACCCTTTTATGACATGCATATGTATTTTTTTACAATTGAAAATAGATTGCACTGGTTCAAAATTCTAATTTTGACCTAAACAGTGTTGTTATGTGGTGTTTATGCATTTAGAGCATGGGCTAATTTGAGCATTTGGGATAAACAAATAGGCATTATGCTTGCTCAGCTTCCTTTTGTTGACCTTGCCTCAGGCAAATAACTGTACTCATTGCTTTTCAACTAGTGCTTTATTTTAAGGTAAATACTTCAATATAAAGGTGGTTTTAGTAGCACTAAGTGTTCCATCCTGTGTTTGATTCATTTCGCTGAACATGTCTCGCTAGAAATGATAGTGTGGCTTTAGATGCTAGCCAACTTCTATTTGTGCTCATGGCTCTGTGTAACTTGCATTTCTTGTTAACCCATTCCATTCTTATTACTGTGACTTATTATGCATGCCAGTATTCTTGTGTTTATGTGTGCTGATAAATAATGATATAGAGCAGTGCTGTCCGACATCTATAAAACTGTGGGCCAAAATTTTAAAAAGAATCAGATGGTGGGCCACCTTTACAAAGAAATTGAAGTAAATATAAAGATATCCTTCTTAATTTAGTAAACCTTTTAAGCTCTTTTAATTAATATTAGAGGAGTTAAAAGTAAAAATTTGGAAAAAAACAAACTCTAACTTATATTTAATGAGAGCACTGTGGAAGATTAAACCTCACTAATAGTTTTTGCATGTTCACTTTAATGCTTGTCATTGAAAGTCAAAGTAATTGTTTGTGCAAGAGTAGAGTCATTCATACAGTTCTAATGTTTTGACTTTGTATATTTCATGTCAGAAAATGCCCTCTGGCATTTGTAACTTCCAAACAGTGAAATAACTTTTAGTAATCCCAAATCTGTTATGTTTGGGTATTTCTCAGTAAAATACATGTAGAGTTTAAACAATTGCACACCAGTATCTGGTCAAGCTCTAATAAATTCATCTACTTGAAGTTTACATACTTCCATTTGATAAATAGGGTTTGTATTTACAATGCCAACATTCAATGATTTGTTGAACAGAGATGTGTTTGGCTTGAGTTCATCAAATTGTTTGTACCTGTCATCAGAATTCTTAATAAGAAAGTTTAGCTGAGGAACAAATATTTAAAAATCTATAATTTCATGAAGTATTGTCATTTCATCTAAAATCTCCTTGCAGGATTCGAAGCGAGTCAAACTGTTTCTTTCTAGATTTGATTTTAACAATGACAGCTTGTAATGAAAAGTGGCTTATACGATTGTAAAGTTTATAGATATTTTGGTCTGTCTTTTGCAGAGCAATATTTAGCACATTCACATCCATTTGGAAAACTATAATGAGATAAGGAAAGTGACAATAACTGCGACTTTCAGTTACACAGTATCACATTTCATTTCATCCAATAAAAAGAAATAAAGTTCTCTCTGAAGTTGAAAACATATCACTAGACATGTTTCCACACTCAACCGAGGGATTGAATTATGCAAAAGCAAGACACCATATTGGGCAATAGAGTTCATCTAAAAATGTTTTGAATTTTCTTTGTGTAAGAGCACGGTTTCTACCACTAATTTCGTTCGTTATTTTCACTACTTTGTCTGTTATATTTGATAGTCCCAGCAAAGACCCACATTGTTGCTTGTCAATGCAATGTAACATTTCAGATTCGATTCCATCTCTTTTCAGTCGGAGACAAAATTTGGTTTATATTTCATTTGTGGGCCACATAATTTTGTTCCATGTGCCACCAGTTGGACAACACTGATATAGAGGAAGGAATGCTAAGCTCCTTGCATGATTGGCATACTGCCCTGTTTGACTTTTTATTATGCTCACCTCTCATGCTCTTTAGTGGTGTAACTGAACAGGAAATCAGAAGGCACTATGGGAATTGTTTATGTTTGCACTATAAAAAATTCTGTTCACAGAATTCACCTATTTATAAAAAAAAAAGTTTTTAAGCACATATCAATGTTCTGAAAAATCCTCATGTGACTCATCTTCCAATTAGATCTCTGCTGCTTGCCAACAGATGATCATGTGCCTCACTGTTGTGTCCCCAGTGGTTACACATCTAATATTTAGCAAAGAATCAATTCCTATTAGTAGTTATAATTCAAACTATTAAATAGCTCTGATCATGCTACTATTCTCTTTTACGTGCAAATTTCAAAATAACTTGTACAATATTCTAGAAGATAATGCTTACCTTGGCATTCCTTACTAGCGATGAAACACATTTTCTGGTCTTTGTTGATGTTATTGTCCTAATGTCCGTTGTATGAGATGTATAACTTTACTTCAACTCACTTTTCGCTGGGTATACTCAGTGGATCTTCACTTTAGGATTCAAAAATATCAACATTTACCGTTTTTTATACTCAAAATTTTCGCCCAGTCTCTGCCTCATATGCCCAGATTTTCATGTAAATTTTGCATTATGCATTTGGTTCCTTTAGAGACATATTTAGAAGCATAATGGTTTTTAGTGGAAATGTATTGCCATTGTGGATTTTTCTGTTATTTATGAGTATCTGGTATCTGTTGTGGCTGCCCTTATTGTTTTCAAATATAATGGACAAAAAGTCATGATGAGTAAAAAATAACAGAAAAATATAGAACAATTACCTCCAGAAAATTCTTCTGGAGATGTCACAAAGGGGGGGGGATGCATGTAGTAGTATTTTCATTTGAATATGGAAGTACAGAGTAATGAGGAAATTAGAAGGTGAAATTTTTAAAAATTAAGCTTTATGAACCAAAAGTTGCCTTCTGCTACATGGTCACGAGTTGCTTGCAATTATTCCATTAGCTTGAGCAAATTTATTCACAGCTTTCTGCTTCATATATACCTTCAGATATTCTACAATGAGAAATTCAAGGTACATTGATGTAGTGACAGGATTACAGAGCAGTTCCAAGAAATGTTTTCTTTCATTGACATACCAAAAATCCTTTTAATGATATAATGAATTCAGAGGTCATATGATGTTTTGAGCTCATTTAGAATGAAAGTGTATGTCTGTTAAAAGTTTCATCTGTTTTTTCAGAAACAGAATTTCATGAAACAAAGAGGTACTACAAGGGCATTAAAACACTCCTTGTATTTCATTAATATTAGCTTTATATGTTTGGTTGCTTGTTGTATGTTTTGACAAGTATTGTTCACAAAAAAAAAAAAAAAAAAAAAAAAAAAAGAAGAAAGAAACATAACTGCAGCTGTCTACACCATACCTAATTATATTTATTTAGGTAAGTTTGCTGTAAATATGTATGCTATTTTTTTCTATTTAAAAAACAATTTGTTCCTTTTGATTAGCAAGTATGTTATTCATTATTTTTCTACATGAAATTGCCTTGAGTTGTATGTGTATGTACATAGTGATAAGATTGCCCTTATGCACTTCACAGATATGCATCTCAGTCTACAAGAAAACTGCAGTCTGAGATAGACTGAATACACTGTTGTAGATTCACCTGTAAGAGTTTGACCAGGTTGTGTTGTCAATTTCTACATTAATTTCTTCAGTCTCTCCAATTGAATTGGAATACATTACAGTTGTAGTACATGTGTATAATACTCCTGTGTCTTCTTTTTTGAGAATGTTATTTTGCATATCTAGGCAGTCAATTTGTTATAATATGTGTAAGTAATTCTGCATGCCATTGCAAATGTTTTGGTTTCGTATCTATGTCAGCATGATAATTTTTTTTTTCTTGTGTGCAGCAGAGTTAACTTATCCTTTTGCTCATTTAACGCATGTATTTCTTGAGCACAATATCTCATGTTGTACTATTTAAAAATTATATAAATTATTAATTTGTGTCTTATGCAAATATATAGTTAAATGTTCCAAAGTGAAGAAATTGTCCATTTATTTAAAATAAGATGAAACTGCTTGGTTTGAGAATTTCTTGTTATAGCAGTTTTGTTTGCTGTGTAACTGGGAAGCTTGGCTTAATGTGCCACTATGTGTTGTATATTACGTTGAACTTTGGAGACTTTTATGCAAATGTTTGATCAGAATTTTGGTAAAAGAATGTAAATCTGTTTGAATTAAGTTTCTGTTCAGTGAATGTTTCAACCAAACAGTTACTGTGGGTTTTGTATGAATATCGCAGCCATAAAAAATAGCACTGTAAATTCTGTTTATGTACTTCCAAAATTTGTTTCAGACAATGAAATTAAGTTAAATACCCATTGATTTTCCATTTGTTTCAAATACCCTGAAACATCAGTTAGTGATCCACAAATAAACTAACTTTATGTTGCAGGTTGATATCTCAATATTAATAAAAATAGTCCTCGATACACAAAGTGTATCCTCAATATTAATAAAAATAGTCCTCGATACACAAAGTGTATCCTCAGAGAGTTCCAGGCTGGATGTCATGTCAAATTGGATCATACTGAGCAGCCACTTCTCAGTGGCTACAATAGGGTCTTTCAACTAATTTTTCAAAGCCTCCATGTTTCACTTTCAACAAAACAAAAACTTCAAGGCTACTTTCATGTTCTCCATGTAGTTGTATTGAATTGTTAGGCACCAACATTATGCCATAAGGCTTCATGAGCAGGAGGGATAATCATTCCTACTTGCACAAGTAATCTTCCATTGTTTCTCAACCATTCTATTACCTTTCTTAGCTTTAAAACACCAACATTATGCTGTGAGACTTTGTGTGCAGGAAAGATAACGAGGAAATATCATTACCCCACTGCACAAGTTGTTTTTCCACGGTTCCTTAGCCATTCTGTTACCTTTCGTATCACTAAAACACCTCTGATTATGACTTTGCTTTCTGAAATATTTTTCATTCTTTCTGAAACATCTTCAAATATCATTCACAGAATTCTGCAGATTATTGTTTTAGCTGTTTCTCTTTGTTTTCATTACAAATTTCTCCATCTCCACATTGAAGAATATTCCAAATATTGTGCTGTTATTATGCCATTTGCCATTCATTTAATGAGTAAGCAGATTTTTTTCTACATTTAGGTGTCATGTATATCAACTCACAATTCCAACTGTTAAACAATTTTGCAATTGTGCCAGCTACCAGAACTTTTTAAAGCTGCTTCGTAAACAGGTAACAATAGATTATTTTCACATATTAAACTTCCAAGAACATTTGAATATGCATGCTTCTATAATGATACATTAAATAGCAGTATTCTATATCATTCTATGTGCACATCTCAAAAACTGAATATCCTTAATGTCAAGATTTCCAGGATTTCTATAATGTTTAATTTTTTTTTTTTTAACACTGGGCATTTTTGTTTTGTTTTCAGTCTCTGCATGTGATGCCTTTTGATTTTATTTAATTATAGTGTGATATTATTATGAATTTATTAGATTGTGGAATGAATGCATAGATTGAAGTTCAGGCTACCACTATTTGTAGAATTTTTTGAAAATGAATTTATTTTGTATTGCATCCTACAAACACTGTATATATGTAAATTGGGAATATAAATATGGTCTGTAGAGTAGAAGATTTTTGTTTTAATGTTCAAAGTTTACAAATCCAAAAACAGTTGCCATTATTCTGCGATAAATGTTCTGTTCATATTACGAAGTACTAAAATTGTTTGAGGTTTCAAAAATATGCCACTTTCTTGTTATTGAAAAAAAAATCATACTTTGTAAAAAAATTGAAGATATGTGAACATTTGCTAAATCTGGTCTAGTTTCAATGGAGTACATATTAATAATTGTAGCAACATCACTTATTCCCACTCACGCTGTTTTCATAGAATGGCCATAGTCTGAAATTTCAATTTCCTTCTCTAAAATTTGAATATTTTTAAATAAATTAGTTGGAATCAGAAAAATAAATTTTTTTACAAGTTCATGTTTTGTTTTGTGTTTCACTGTTTACTGGTAAATATGTGTACTAAAGCCTGTTGCAGAGGTTTAGGTACTAAAGAAAATTTAAACCCAAGTTATACCAATTTATCTGTGCATGGCTGCCAGACCTGCGCCAAAACGTTGTTCTTGTGCCATTCTGCTAAAAAATCGCGATTTAGACGAAATCTGCGTCAATTTTGCGCCAAAAGTTAAAATTTACTGGTCATCGAAATTTTAGCGTAATCTTTACGACATTCAAAATCGATTCAGCGGTTAATTCGTACGTGAGTTTCTTCCGCGGATTTCCCTCCCTTTTTTTTTTTTTTTTTTTTTGTCATTTTTGGGCCGAGATCGATGCAAAGGTGAAGAAATTTTGGGGAAATTAGTTGGGGTGGGGGTGTGTGGTCGTATTCCGTCTGGGTACGTTATTTTGTCTTTTTAAACGTTTGGAAACGGAAGTTAAACGGAGTGCAGATTTTTCCCGTAATCATATTTTTTTCTTGCGCGATGTTGCTTCTGTTCAGTATTGTTGTTAAATATAATTTCATTACGTAATTTCAGCTTGAAATTGTAGGCAACGATTTCCGAAAACAGAAGTTAGGCCACCCGAAAATTTCCCCGTAATTTTCGGCCACAAGATTCTTGCGCTGATTCAAGGAATTTCGTCTTTTTTGTTATCCTTTGGACCATTTATGGGATCGATGCATAACTGAACTGAAATTTTGGGAGGTTTGGTGGTGGTGGTGTGCGGGATCATTTTCTTCATCGGAGGACGGAATTTCATCCTTCGAAAATGGAAAGTAGACGGAGGTAAGATTTCTCTCGTAATTGTGATTTTTTTTTTTTGCAATGTTTCCTTTACCCAGTATTGTTAGATATTATTTTATTCCATAAATATTTGTATTTCAGCTTGAAAATGTTGGATAAATTTTCGAAAACGGAAGTTGAACGGAGCGAAGATTTCTTTCGTAATTGTATCCCTCCCCCCTCCCCCCGCGATGTTCCCACTTCTGTGCAGTTGTTAAATGTCATCACCCTCATAAATGTGTGTGCATTTTAGCTTGATAAGGGTGGGGGAAATTTCCAAAAACGGAAGTGAGAAAGTTTGGAAATTTGTAAGAATTGATGCATGGTGTGTTAAAAAAAAAAAAAAAAGTATTCATTCTCTGAAAATTACACCATTTATCTAAAATAGCAAAAACTCTGATATCAGAATTCATGGTTCTCAGGCTGAAAGTTCTTTAAGCATGATGGATAAAATTGCCATCTGAGGGAATAAAAAAAAAAAAAAAAAAACGAAAAAAAAAAAAAAGTAAAGAAAAATAGTAAAGGAAAACTATCAGCAGAAAAAAAAGTAAACAGTGGATGTTGTTCAGTGGCAGAGTCAACAACAGACAAATATGGCCGTGGAACTTGCTGAGAAGAAAGTAGGATTTGCTCACAAGAGGAAACCAAGCTAATTTTCTAGCAAGTACAAGAACAAAACCAGGAAAAAAAAAAAAAAAAAGTGTGAAGCTATGTCTTTTAAAACCACCCTATTTTGTTTGGAATTCAGTAATTTTATAATTGTGAATACAGTGGTGTAATCTATTGGGTTGTCGGAAAAGTCATGACATATTTTGGCGGTTTTGGAAGTACTAGAGGCATGCGCAGCTCTGTTATCGCTATGGCATTTGACAGGTGCCAGTTCTAGCTGCAGTCTAAAAGGAATAGTGAGCAATTTGTTTGATTTGCGGAGCTTTGACATCAAGTTAAAGATAGAAGACCAAACTGTGCATTTTCGCCATATTTTACTTCTGTAAAGGGAAGAACGCGCGTTAAGTTAGTGAAAAGTGGCGTAAAGTGTATGGTGATAATGCTCTACAAGAACGTCAGTGCCAGCGGTGGTTCACAAAATTCCGTGCTGGCAATTTTGACCTCAACGATGCTCCTTGGTTGGGGAGGCCCACCGAGGTTGATGACGACCAAATCAAGGCATTGATCGAGTCAAACCCACGTTACATGACATGAGAGATTGCACATCCATCATTCAAGCGTTCACGACCACCTGAAGAAGCTGGGATACGTAAGCAACCTCGATGTGTGGGTTCCTCATGAACTCAAAGAAGCTCAATTGACGGCGCGTATAAACATATGCGATATTCTCATTAAACGTGAGGAAAACGATCCTTTTTTGAAGCGAATGATAACTGGTGACGAAAAGTGGATTGTGTACAACAATGTGCTGCGCAAACGGTCTTGGTCCCGACGTGCTGCTTCTCCTCAAATGACATCCAAAGCAGACATTCATCAGTGGAAGGTTCTGGTCTCAGTGTGGTGGGATTTTAAAGGTGTCGTGTTTTTCGAGCTCCTACCACGGAACCAAACAATCAATTCGAATGTGTACTGTCAGCAATTGGACAGTTTGAACGAATCCATCATCCAGAAACGTCAAGAGCTCGTTCATCGTAAAAGTGTTGTGTTCCATCACGACAACGCGAGACCACACACAAGTTTGATCACCCGCCAAAAATTATTGGAGCTTGGGTGGGATGTGTTACCACACCCAGCATACTCGCCTGACCTTGCATCGTCAGACTTCCACTTGTTTCGCTCTCTTCAACAGTCCTTGCGTGGTATAACGTTCAATTCAGATGAGGCTGTAAATCAGCACCTTGTACAGTTTTTCGCCACGAAAGACAGGTCCTTCTATGAACGAGGCATTCTGCAGTTCACTGACAGATGGCTTAAAGGTCATCAAACAAAACGGGCATTATATCATTAATTGATCTTTGTTCTTTCTATCAATAAATGACCTTTGCAAAACATGGCTAAAATACGTCATGACTTTTCCGACAACCCAATAGTTAAAATATTTTCATAAATAAATTACAGTGAACGATTCAGTTTTGTTCATGCTGTGTGATATGCACACTTTCTCACTGTACAGTCTGATTTTTCACCAAATTAAAAAAAAATTCACCATCTTCGTCAGTCTCGTATATGTTAATTAAAATCGCTCACGAGCGGTGTGGATAAATGAAAGGATTGTTTATATTGCATTACTTATAATCAATTATCAGGAATACCAAACTTTTGGTTCTTACTTAAAGTCTGAATTTTGCCCTGTACGTTCAGGGAGCAGAATGTTTAGGAGGTTTTCTTTTTCTCATTTTGACCCACTTTGGGGAACATCTTCACCCTCACACTTTTCTTTTTCCAGATGAAGGTGCGTTGAACCACTTACTGAGTCTCATTTCCTTTAGCACTATGCTGATGAGCAGGTGTACATATGACGTAACAGCATGTAGCCTTATCCCCTGCTTGCACAGTTGGGGCTCAACAGGCTGGTGGAGGTGGGTGATGTTCTGGTCTGGGGAGCTTTTCTTCACAAGCCCTAAGTCTGTTGGTTATCATTCTACAAAGACTGAATGGTGGATGCTACAGGGACATATTAACCAACTGTCTCCATCCATATGTGCAGGTGGTTTACCCGGACTACAGTGCCCTCTTTCAACAGGACAACACACTGTGGGATTGGGCTCGTGGAACTACTGAGTGGTTGGTGAAATATGACACTGAATTCACCATACTGCCTTGGCCCCCAAACTCCCCTGACTGTAACCCAATTGAACATTCATGGGATATGCTAGAACTGGGAATGAAAACTGCTGATCCTCCCCAATGGAATGTTCACTGGCATGCAAAAATTAAGGACGAGACTGTTTTTCGAATGTAACGTGCAGAAGTGCTCCACATAGACTCAAATCATACCATAAGATCCCCAAGATGTAAGAATATGGGACAAGTGAGCAAAACCGTCCAAACAAGGAATCCAAAGGATACAAAGGCACTTTATTGAAAAGTAGCTTCGAGCACAACTGGACAGAAGACAGAAACTTCCATGTGACAGGCGGCTGCCAAGAATAATCCAGTCTTTAGTAGGGGATATGATCACCCCTGACTGCGTTGCAGAATTTACAACGTCTGTCCATGCTGAGGACGAGGTTGTCAAGGAGCTGTTGAGGGATCGAGGCCCATTCCACTTGTAGCGCCAATCGCAGCTGCAGAATCGTTGCTGGCGGCTGGCGACGTGCTGCCAAGCGTCTCCCGAGAAGGTCTCACACGTGTTCGATTGGATTTAGGTCCGTGGACCTGGCGGGCCAATCCATGCGTTGAATATCTTCACTCTCCAACAGCTCTGCGACAGCCACTGTACGAGGAGGTGTAGTGTTGTTGTCCATGAAGAGGAACTCGGGACCCACAGCACCTCTAAACAGACGCATGTCAGGCAGGAGAACCTCGGTACAATAGCGGACACCAGTGACTGAACCTCCTTGGAAGATGTGAAGATTAGTAGTGCTACCACGCATGATACCGCCCCAAATGAGAACTCCGCCACCTCCAAACCGGTCTCTTTTGATGATGTTGGAAGTGTGATTGCGTGTTCCCTGCTCTCTCCAGATGTGTATACGTCCAGAACCGCTCGTCAGACTAAATCGGCTATCATCCGTAAAGAGAACTTGACCCCATTGCTGATGTGTCCATTTCTTGTGTTCCTGGCACCACAGAAACCACTGTATCCGATGAGCAGGCGTTAATGGCACACACCGTACTGGTCGCCGTGCAAATAGACCATCTTTGTGCAGCCACCTGGCCACAGTAAAACGCTAAAACGGACGTCCAGTTGTCTGTTGCATGTGCTTTGCGATTTCTCCCACTGTCTGCCATCTGTCTCTTCTCGCCTGTAGGACAATATACCGGTCGTCCGCCACCGTGGTTGATGGTGGACGACCACTGCTAAACTCTCGGACAGCTGTTCCTGTCGTTTGAAATGGTCTCCAAGCTCGTGAAACGATGCTGTGAACGATCTCGAACTCCTCGGCCACACTAGTCACACTTCGATATTCTTCCAACTTACCAATGACGCGAGCTCGGGCAAAGTCATCCAGATGTCATCTACTGGATTGAATGTTGGCCATATCACACGGTGGCAGCAACTCAACGTCGTTCAAACCGATGTACACAGTGCAATAGCTTTCACTGAATTG
This sequence comes from Macrothele yani, assembly GCA_039090855.1. NCBI lineage: Eukaryota > Metazoa > Arthropoda > Arachnida > Araneae > Macrothelidae > Macrothele > Macrothele yani. The sequence goes on along the minus strand of CM077027.1, from coordinate 13,749,042 downwards.
CTGAGCATACACCGCCCGTGTGCTTTATACCCTTCTGACACTCCCCCCTCCCCTACATCATGCTGCATATATGCGCATGCCCTACCGTACCAGCCGTAGGTTGGTTGGCTGGTTGATTTTTATGGCGCAAGGGCCATGTTTGGCCAAAGAGTGCCAGACACAAGACAAACAAACAGTATTAAAAAAAATAATAATAACGTGGCATAAATCCCAAAATCTGGCTGACCAAGTAAAACCGAACCATGAGAATGATGGAAGGGCCAAAAAAGACAATGAAACAAACAGTATTAAAAACATGGTACAATGGTTAGAAACTAGCCGATTAAGTAAAACTGAGGAATGAGAATGATAAAACACATCACGAAAACGAACACAACTACACATAAGATGAGTCACAGGAGAGGGACGAACTGTCACTCTCCTCCCCTTTATGTTCCTCTATAATGTTGGTTGAGGGTGGGGACCTCGCTGAGTCTGGGACAGTTGCAATGTTGGTCAGTTGGACCGCGACAGTTGGATGGACACTGCACACCTTTGCGGATTTAGGGCCGGGTCTTCCACACGTGCAGGCTTTCTGCTGGGAACTGGAAGAGTCGGTCGTCTTCAAAAGAGAAGGCGCAGAGTCAGCTGGTCGAATAAGCTGGAGCTCGGAGAAATCCACCTGTGTCGCTTGTTCAGCTGTAGATCTCTTGGCAAGTCCGGAGAAAGCTACAGGGCGCGGGACAAAGGGCTGCACGGGTTGTGGCAGAGACTGAACTACTGCGGCAAAAGTACGCTGCCGGTTGTTGGGAATACCCAACTTGGCCTTGGCAGCAGGGTACGAGAGGCCTTCCAGGGTCTTGAGGCGCTGGATCGCCATCTCGTCCTTCCATTTCATACAGTTGCGGGAGTAAGCTGCATGGGCCTCACCACAGTTAACACAGCAGGCCGCAGAAGTGCAACCTTCCCCGTCATGTTCACTGGAGCCACAATTTGCGCAACGAGCGGAACTGTTACATGAACGTTGTGAATGCCCGTACCTCTGGCACCTGAAACAGCGTAGAGGACTGGGAATGTACGGGCGAACTCCACAGACCAAGTAGCCAGCCTTGATTTCGGTCGGAACTTTCGGGGAGTTAAAAGTCAAGATTACATTTTTAGACTTAATCAAAGAACCATCGCGCCGGAACATCATACGACGTGCAGCAATAACACCCTGATCTGCAAGTTCACTCACCAATTCGTCCTCACTGCATGGCAAGAGATCAAACTCCGAAATAACAATCCGAGAGGTGTTAAGAAACGGGTGAGGTGTCACTTTGATAGGAATGCCTTGAAGACTAGTGAGGTGCAGAAGAGTGTTACTCTGAGAAACACTGCAAGTTTGGACAAGCAGGTCCCCAGAGCGAAGCTTCCTCACAGACTTCAAGGAGCCAACCGCAGCGTCCAAAGCTTTAAAAATGAAAAAGGGAGATCTGGTGGACAGTCTCTCATTCGGATCGATGGATTCTACAACTAAGTGTGTAGCATGCGTATTCACAGCAATCGAGGGAGACGACGCTTCGGAGCGACTGGTACAGCTGCCGAAGAAAAGGTTCCACGTTCTTGGTCCAGGTCATGATCTAAAGATCGTTTAAGGTTATGGGACTTGGTAGGTTGAGAAGACGAAGGAGAGTCTTTGTCAACTATCATTTTCTCAGGTGACTTGAGTTTGGAGTTTTTGTTTTTACCCATGGAAAAAAGGAGGAGGATTCGTCTGCAGACTACTCCACCCACCACCGAGCCTTACAAGGGAGAACTGGAGGTCTGCAAGCCAAGAAAATGACGCTGGACACAGTTCTGGAGCTTATACGCTGCAGATATAGTCCGTTGGCTGTGATCACACACACACTCGGCGGACACTTCGGCCTCCTGAGGTACCGTCATGCCAATGCTTTTGGCATGATCCCACAGCCCCCGGGCTTACCCTGCCGTGCTATACGACAATAAAGCCGCTAAAACCCTGTACACAACTTGGTACAGGACTTCTGACTAGAGGTGAGTTAGTCTCTAGCCTCCCGTTTACAGCGAAGCCGGGGTCGAAGAGGAGTGTTGGTACACAGGAGGCACTTCTCCGGTCTCCTGCGACCTCAGCCGCCAGACATCCCATTTCCGCCTCACGGGTCTACGCACGCGGCAAACATGCAGGTAGGTCTAGCACCCAAACCAGCTAAAAGGGAAAAAGTAATCCAAGGAAGACAAAACCCTGGAGTGGAACCAAAATGGAATCTCAGCAACCTACGAACTGAGCGGTTAACATAAACAGTTAGTAGAGGAGGGTAACAAAACCACAAGACCGGGGTTTTAGTACATAGCATGGTAGCGATTAGGTAGAGTATACAACACGGGCAACTGGCCAGTGCAGAAAATAAATAAAAACGAAAAAGCGAGACACAAGACCAGCTCGGGATCGTGGGGCCGTGACTCCCCAACAGCTGGATGAACAGCCGTCCCTGCAATGTCCAACAGCACTGAAAAAAAAAAAAACAAGTGGTGGCATGACATCAGATGTTGACCAGTCACAAGGTCAGCTCGGGCCGTGGGGGTGCCGCTCCCCAAATAACTGGAAAACCAGTTATCCCTGTGCGGGGACCAGCCAGAGTCTATCTCCTGAGTGGTCTTTTGGTCCATTCTGCCGGCTCGTTCCGCTGTTATGCTAATTTCTCCTCTTCGTCCTTAATTTTTGCACACCAGTGTATTAGGGGTATGCAAAAGTGTCTGCCATTTTAAGGAGACAGGAACAATCGGGAAACCAGTACACATTTATTCAATGAACTATTGGCCATTAGCATCAATGACCTTTTGCCATTTTTCAGGCAACAAATGAATGACCCTGTGATAGAAGAACTCTGGTTTTGAGCTGAAGAATGCAGCGGTGAAAATTTCCACCTCTGGAACTGTGGTGAACCACTGTTGGGTTAGGGCATTTTGCATAGATCGAAACCGACGAAAGTCGGAGGGTGTAATGTCCGGGGAGTAAGCCAGGTGTGGTACAATTTCCCAGTGCGACTGTTCTAGGGTTGATTTCGTGGTGGCACTGACACGTGGTCTGGCATTATCGTGCAACAGGATGACTAGGCGGCATCCTTTATCTATCCATGGCCGTTTTTGCTCAAATGCGGTGTTCAGTTTCATCAACTGATCGTTATATTGTTGTGCAGTGATTGTTTTGCCCTGTTTCAACAGTTCGAAGTACAGCACTCCGTGCATATCCCACCACACACACATAACAACAAAACCCATCGTCGTCATGTCGTCACAACAACTCCTTTTCCTGTGGATATCCTATTTTGCAGTGGATGTTGATGCCTGGCCTGGGTCGATCCAGGATCGCTTGCGTACAGGGTTGTTGCAATAGACCCATTTTTCATCCCTGGCGATAACCCTCCACAAAAAATTCTTCCTAGTATTAAAAGAAATCCGTCTTGTTGCACGATGATACTTATTCAGCTAAAAAACAGAAATCTATGTACAGGTTAAAAAACACATGAGCACTTTTGGTGTCACAGTGACACCTTCATCAGATGTGATTTCACCATGTGGTTACATGCTGGTCTTAAGTACGTGGAGCAGATGCATCATGGGAAAGGTAATGTCAGTGTCACATGATATATCAGATAACAAGACAGTCAAAAAATCATAATTAGCCAATGGAAATTACTCAACAGAAACAATAGTTATTATGCTGTCCTTCCCAATGAGATTGCCCCAGGGTTCAAGTAAAACACAAGGATAATAGTCATTACAGCAACGTGTATTATAAACCGAAACATAGAGGCTTTCTGTAAATAACAAGGAATAAACAGAGTTAGGTGTGTTTATGATCTTAGCGTTGTCCCAGTCTGGGATGGAATTTCCAGCACTGACAAGTTCTTGCAAAAAAGTGCTTTGGTGATTCATTTTTAAATCGTATCTGTGTTCATTTAATCTCAAATCCAAATTTTTTTGGTTGAACTCACATAATGATTATTTAGTTCACCAGAAATAGTGTTGAGCATAGGAATAACATACACACCCCATTTTTCCCTTTGTCAATTTTGTCACGATCATTGCGTATAATGGAATATAGATTGCATGATCGTATTCCAAATTGTATTTTATGATGGGAACATATGTTGGTAAGAAGGTTTACAATATGTGGATTAAAATCAACAGATCCAACATACTTTTTAGGCACTTGTTCACTAATTAAAGCAGTTGACATAGCAAACCGTACTTTATTGTGCACCCCCTTAACAACGTTGCCTTCCCTTGAAACCTTTTCAGCAACTGCATGCAGATGCCCTATCATTGACCAATATTATGTTCCGTTAAAGTATGTGGAACCCACTTACCAATCTTCCCCAAGGACACTGTACCATCATCGATTGAGCCACTTTCAAATGTTTTGCCAGTTGCATGGTTGATTGTGTGGCATCCTCTTGCAACAGTGATTCCACCTCCTCGTCTGCAGTCTACCTGCACTTACCAATCTTCTGGATCTTCCCCAAGGCCTGTAGACACTGTACCACCATCGATTGAGCCACTTTCAAATGTTTTGCCAGTTAAATGGTTGATTGTGTGACCTCCTCGTCTGCAAGTTACTGCGGTCTACCTGCACGTGGCTTGTCTTTCAAGCGTAGATCACTTTTCTTAAACCTAGCAAACCATTCTCGACATGTCCCCTCACCCATAACTGTTTCACCATACGCCTGACATATTGAACCGTATACTTCAGTCGCACTTTTCCCTAAATTAAACGTGAATAACAAACAGTGCCGCAAATTAACTTTATGAACTGCCATGCTTGGCTTCATGTATGAACTGTCAGGGCTGCTGCAGCGGACATGAGTCAAGTTAATCATGGAGGATGTCAAACACCTTGTAGAATCTGTTACTAGGCGTCTGTGAGCCATGACTGCATAGAAAGGTGGACCAACGTGTTTTTAGGTTGGTGTTCCTAATGCAAAGCTAACTTAGTGTATATCTGTTTTCCAACAAATTTTATTAGGTTGGTTCAATTTTAACCTTATTTATTTAAATAAGATTATGTGTTTGGGGTGGCAAACAGAATTGAAATATCTTCCACAAAGAATTAAGTATATTCCTTTAAGGATAATACTTTAATTCTTTTCCAGCTCAGTAATACACGTTATCAATGTGTTGTTGATAGCATAGGTAATTGAGATGGTTATATCACTCTGATTACAAAATGTTGGAGATTAAGTATGAGAGAACTCTTAGAACATGCAGATAAATTACTTGTTTATCACAAGGAGCCCTAGCCTGCCAACTTGGAGCATGGCCAGTATTTAAGTGGCTGCAGGATTTAATTTAGAGACTCACAGTTCCCAAGCTGGGCACTCTAGCCACACTTGGCACTGTGTGGCCTTTTATCTGTATTTTTATGTACATAACACCTCCCAAAAAGGTTGCTGTGGCTTCACACAGTGCCTGCCTCCCTAAAAAAAAAAAAAAAAAAAAAAAAATGCCTGTGGTTCCATCACTGGCCAGAGAAGATGCTGGAAGTCTGAATCTTGTTATTCCTCATAGCAGTTGTGTATAGTCTAAGAGCAATGAATAAGTAATGTTGCCATCCTGGAACATGGCAACTCTGCTAGGATAAAAGTAATCATTGCTAATACCTGATTATTCAACAAGTACGTACACATATCACCAGCATGGCATACTTGGTTAAGTAGCTGTGCACTGTGTGGGAGGTGGACATTTCTGACGCAGTATTCGAACCCCGGTCCTACCGGCCATCTAGTCTGCAGTTTTTCTGGGGTTTTCCACAGACTCCCAGTGTTTGCAAATGCATAGATGAAGTCAACCGCAGATGCACTTTTTCCCTAGACCCCTTCTTTCCCAGGATACCTGGGTTTACCAGATGAGTGTCAATGTGCTGGTAGTAAAACAATGTAAGACGAATGAAATCTTGTGCCATATGGCTTCAGGCACCTACAGGACTATTACCCATGGTTTTTGATCATGATGATGACATACACATGTTAAGTGAGGTATCTATGCAGTCACATGGGAAAAACTAGTTCATGCCATGTAATTGCATTCCAAATATATAAGACCTTCTGAACAGTTGGGGTTGTACTATGAGTACACAGATTGGCAGGATTGATATAACACACTATATTATGTTGAAAATGACTGGACAGTATCGTATTTACATCAGCAGTGGCGAGATTCATCAAGGTAAATTGTCCACAAGTCCATGGAATATGGAGAGCAGGATGTTTCTCCATTCCACCTTGAGTACATTGACCAACTCTGTCAGTGAAGAAGGTTGTGCAGGTCTAGGCCTCACCCGTCGTTCAAGTTCATCCCATAGGTGTTCAGTGGAATTGAGGCCCGAGTTCTGAGCAGGCCAGTCCATCTGCAAAACCCAATTTTCCTCATACCATTTCATTGTAGTCCTGGAAACATGACAAGTGGCATTGTCGTCCTCGAAAAAACAGTGATTGTGTCTGTAGAACTGCCACGACGTTGGGAGTATTGAGTTATCCAGGATATCTCTATACAGCACAGAGTTCATGTTGCCATGAATAACAACCAGTGGATCCACAGTGTACCAGCTGAAACAGCCCCATACCATAACTCCACTGCCTCCGTCCTTCACAGTCGACTCCATTGTGGCTCTGGAAAGACAAGTGGCATTGTCGTCCTAGAAGAAACAATCGTTGTGTCTGTAGAACACCCACAATGTTGGAAGCTTTTAGTTATCCAGGATATCTCTATACAGCACAGAGTTCATGTTGCCATGAATAACAACCAGTGGGTCCACACTGTACCAGCTGAAACAGCCCCATACCATAACTCCACTGCCTCCGTCCTTCACAGTCGACTCCACTGTGGCTCTGGAAAGACAAGTGGTATTGTCGTCCTAGAAGAAACAATCGTTGTGTCTGTAGAACTCTCACAACACTGGGAGCATTGAGCTATCCAGGATATCTCTCTACAGCACAGAGTTCATGTTGCCATGAATAACAACCAGTGGACCCACACCATACCAGCTGAAACAGCCCCATACCATAACTCCACTGCCTCCGTCCTTCACAGTCAACTCCATTGTGGCTCTGGAAAGACAAGTGGCATTGTCGTCCTAGAAGAAACAATCGTTGTGTCTGTAGAACACCCACAATGTCGGAAGCTTTTAGTTATCCAGGATATCTCTATACAGCAAAGAGTTCATATTTCCATGAATAACACCCAGTGGACCCACACCATACCAACTCCACCGCTGCCGTGCTTCACAGTTCGCACTGTATACTGCATAAGCAGATGTTCTTCTGGTAACTGCCAAACCTAGACACATCCATTCGATTGGAATAAAGTGAAGTGGGATTTGTTGCTCCATAACACCTGCCACCATTGCTCCAATGTCCAAATTTTGTGCTGTTGACACTATCGTAGCCACTTTGTTTTATTGCTCCTTGTGATAAGTGGCTTGTGGGCAGCTGTTCAGCCACGATACCAGAGTGAATGGGCCTCTCTTCGAAGTGTCTTGGTGGAAACCATAACATCTGTGGCCATCTGGAACTCCTGCGATTTGATTTTCCGGATCTCCTTTTGCAGCACCCTCTGGTCCCCGGTTTGCAGTTTTGCGAGTCTCCTAGGGTGAGGTGAATTCTACAATGTCTTCCACTTGTTGATGACAAAGGCCACAGTTGACTTAGCATCCTGTCTGACATCAGCAGCGCTTCGTATGCTCATACCTACAACTCAGCAGCCTATCGTAATGCCTCCTGCTAACCATTTTATCAGTGGTTGATCTGAGTGTACTCCCGTTGCTGTTTTTATACCTTATCGATCACATGTCTGCTGCGGGAGCACACCATTGCGCCTGCGTATCCAATCACTTTTGTCCACATAGTGTATTTACCCATCCTTAGGAAACAATGTGCGAGATGCACTGAAGCATGTGAAATAATGTGACTTCCGGTTAGAAGAACTTTCAGGCATTTCTGAAGGTTGCGTGTATCACCATGCCATGCTGACTATATATAGCCTAAGGTGACCAGACGTCATTTTCTGGGGACAGTCCTCAATTTCAATGCTTTGTCCTTAATTCCATAAAAACTGATTGAGAATGCCAAATGTCCTAAATTTCTTATTATTTTTGCCGACAATTTTGGAAATTTCCCAAAAAAATTGAAATAGGAAAAATATGCCTAAACAAAAGTCACAGAACTCAGTTGAATCAAATACAACCAAATTTAGCATCAATTACTTATTTTACTGCTAGAAAATGGACTTGTAAAGGTATGGAACTATTTTCTGAAGAGGATGAATTTTTCCTTGAATTAAGTTAGAAATTGCGCAATATTAATGGAAGACATGCCAAAGCATCGAACAAGTCATCTCGATAATCATGGTGTTATACTTCGTTTCTGTTTTAACTAGATTTAACTAAAATATTTATAGGATGGGGAATAAATCTCATCTTTTTTAGCATCCACTTTCTTGCAATTAAATAAATAACTGATGCTAAATTTGGTTGCATTTGGTAGATTCCATTGAGAGTTCTACAACTTTTGTTCAGTACATTTTTTCATTAAACTGTTTCAAGGGACTTGAAATATTCCTTCTCACAGAGATAGCATACAGGTACTCCATGATTTCTGTCCACTCAGTGCATACTGTATAGTAATTTTCTGGCTTCAGACATTTTGACTTGTACAGAATCACCATGAAATTCCAGTACAAAATTAAAATGTTGTTTGGTTTGCATGTGCTGCTCTCCATGAGTAACATTTAAAATGTATTAGGAGTAATATTCTGCATGATAGTATATTATGACTATTTTATACTTATTTCACATGAAAATCGTCCTTCACATTCATCATATGCTTTCTCATGAAACTGGGGGCAATGATTATACAGATCATAATATTCTTTGCTAATCTTTAGCTTTACCAGAATGTCTCATACATTGTCCTCAATTTGAAACTAAATTGTCTTCAATTTTGCATTGAAATTGAGGACAACATGCCATTTTGTCCTCAATTTCGTTCCAAAAAATCTGGTCACCTTAATATAGCCAGCTCACACCCACCATGAAGGGGCAAAGGAACTAGCTATGCATAAATTTCATGTGGGCTATTTTTAAAAACAAAAACAATAATTTCAAGTCGGTAATAATGTGAAGTTTTTTTACACACAAAAATACAGCCAGTTTCATAAAGAAACAAAATATACTGGACAGTTGTTTTGGTAAAACTTTACTGATCAGCCCATTTGCTAATTTCCATTTACCCTCAGAAATTTGTAGCTACCAACTTCTGTGTGAAAAGAACTGCACAAAATATAGCGCAACAGCTCCTGCGTAATAGAAACTACAAAATATAGCAGAACAACACCTGCTGCAACAAAACAAGCACATTTAAAATATATATACATAATTGAGCTACATAGTTTAACTATCAATTTATTTTGAACCAACACTAATCATTGGCAGAATATAGACGTACACGCGTACGCCATACGCGGATGGTTTCCAAATTATTAGCAGATTTTGTAGATAGTTTTGGCTTGTAGATTAAAAAAAATAAAAATGTTATTTACAGCAATTGAAACACTTACTCAAGGCTTTACTCAGATTAATATATTTAATTCTATCTTAACGTGAGAATGTTCAACTATTTTTCACATCTTCCAATAGTGAGTTCTTTTGTTTTTACAGACGTTTCTGGCCTCTTGATTTTATCAAGGCCTGTTCTCAATATATAGGAACTGTAACAAAAGTTCCGTTTACACAGAAAGAATTTAAATTTTATTGCCAGGTTTCTCTAGCAGTTGCCAGTTATAAAATTAAAATCCTTTCCTTTTGTATTTTATAAGTCTACTATTTTTGAATTAAGTTGTTGAAAATGCTATTTATAAGTTTTGAAGGTTCATTAACAGAACTGCTTTTCTAGATATAAAAACTTTCTTTAATTAGCATCTTGTTTTTATGAGGTTCATAGTTCAATATTTTAAACTTTTGGCCTTAAGGTCCATTAAACACACATTTCTATGCATTCAGTTGTAATGTACATTTGTCCTCTCTGGAATGTTTCTTTAAATTATCTTATTCTATTGTTATCGTGATTCACAGGTTTGCAGCAAGTTTTCTGTTTTAATGGTTGTGTACACAGATACATTTTTCTTTTTATACAACTCTGATCATAGGTGGCAGTTATTATCCATCACCTCTCATTAAGGAAGAAGGGCACACCTGATTATATCATCAACAGGCTGTCACAGAATTCAGGGATCATAGCATACTTCTGGAAAATTTTAGGTTGGAATTTTAGGAATTTTAGGAATTTTTTAGAAAAATTTTAGGAAAATTTTAGGATTGTATTTCAATAAAAACTAGATGTATATTTGTATACATCTAGTAAAACAACTTTGTATACATTGTAAAGAGTTTGCTTCACACCCTTCAACCATATATACTGATAGACTGCGCATGACATCAAAATTTCTGGCTCCAACATAAAATCACATGACAACAGTCAAAAAGATGGGTTACACCTGCTGTGCTTATGGTTGCTCTGAGCGATATAGTAAAGAAAGTTCTATGATTTTTCATGGGTAAGAAACGAATTAAATACCTAAGTCAATAAAGTTCAATTACTTAACCAGAAACTTGCAGCTATTGATATAAAAATACAGTAACTTAAGAAAAAAAAATGGAATGCATGTTCCAAATTCTTCGCAAATGTTCATCACATTATAAATCACAAAATGTAAACAACCCGTTCATGCATGTATATAGCTCATAAGTAAACTTACCTGAAGAGTTTTCATTATATATGAGGCGCATTCACATAATACACCGAAAACACTGAAGTTCTGCAATGTAAATTAGTAATCATAACAGCATTTTTACACGAAATTTGGAGTCTGATGATGACGTGCCCAATGTTTGAGCCATGGCGGCTTTGATGCAGCTATTGCCAATGCGCAGTCCATTAGTATATATGGTCGAAGTTCACACCCAAATTTTTGCATAACGTCTAATGTCTAAAGTTTAAGTATGATTTACTTCTAATGTTCAGTTCTTATCTTTTCACGTGTTATTATCATATTCAAGTATATTTACCACATTCAAGTTTCACTTTGAACATTAATATGCTGTTTAACCAGAAGCAATTCACGATTTTCACAGAAAGTTTTCAGGTTTCACATTAAATTATAATATCCTAAAAAGGTAATTGAAAACCAAGAACTATGTACAATTGTTCACTGAATTACTTTTTTCATATTATTGTTTTAACCTTTTCCTGATACGCCTATCTTTTTCTGCTTCCACCACAACTAATTTACTTTGTTTTCTTTATTTCAGCTGAACCTTGTATGATCAAGTTAGAGGCAACTGCTATTTCAACAGTATTTTGTTTTTCTACAGCTTTTCGCATTCTTTCTGTTCCCTCTTGAATTACTGCTAGGGAGGCTTCTTTATCTTTTTTAAGCCTATTTATTTCTGCATCATTTTCTTTTATTTTGTCATCAAACTCAGCTTTTCTTTTTTCTCTAGCTGCTTTTCCTTATTTTCCCTCTCTTTCTGCTTCCTTTTCTTTTACCTTTTTTGATTGTTCTTCCTTCAGCTTATCAACATACTCTTTATAAAATTTATGTGAATCACGAACACTATTTAACAAATTTATTGTTATGGGAATTTCTTGTTATGGGAACTTTTTTTCCTTTATGATGCGCTTTTACTTGTGAAAAGCCACTATTAGAAATATTGAAAATTTCTGAACACAATATACACTTAGCAGAAAATATTGTTTCAGTTGCAGAACACCATTCTTTCAACTTCACTCCGTCCAATTCTTTGGCGAGCCACGCATCTTGAAATTTCGTTTTGGATTTAGGCATCTTAAACACTTGTATTACTAACCAGAAAATGAAAGGGAAGTACAAAAACACGTTCCAATATTGCAAAACCAGACAACTTCCCGAAATTTGGCTGCGAGGATGTCAGAAGATATGAAAAAAAAAAAAAAAAGCAGGTCACCACTAGAGAACTGAACCTGCACAGAGAACACCATAAAAGACGTAAAACCAGAAACTATCATACGCATCTCACGCAAGTTCAGTCAAAGCGAGGTCGGAGCCGAGATATATTGCGCATCGAAGGTCGCTGTCGGCCGGCATGATCGAAGGTCAATGATCACGTGCTCTACTGCCTGCCAAGATAACTCAGCTACCATCCCATCGTCATTACCGGAGGTTACGGAAAAAAGACCACATGTTTCCTCTTTGCTTCCACCCACCTGCGGTTTACAATAACAAAACATCAGCAGAAAGAGGAGGTTCCACAAGGCATGTACAAAAATAAAGTACGATCTTCTGCGTGCCACGGAGTTCGTCTGCAAAGCGCAAACCAGGGGTGAAAATGACCCCTCCCCCTTAGATCTCTTGTTACTCTCCGAAAACTGTTCGAAGGCAAAAAAATGGAACGCCCGCCCCCGAAGCAAGTGCATCTCGATGGCGTCATTTTTCCCTCCCTTCAGCAGCACAGCATATAGGCTGTGTTTCTACAATAACAGGTCTTTTTTACCTTACCGTAATGGTAAATTTATTGGCGTTAATAACGGTTGTTTTTAATAAAAATAAGCTTACGAAAATTTTAGGATGAATAGCAAATTTTAGGTCTAATTTTAGGAATTTAAGGAGGGTCACAAAATATTAGGAATTTTAGGAATTTTAGGACGAATGCGATCCCTGCAGAATTATAACAGTGGCAGCTGAAACTAATGCAAATCATTACAGCATCTAACCTATTGTTATTCTAAAAAAAAGACAGTGTATCATGAACTAGTTCCTTTGTTGCTTCATGTTGGGTGTGAGCAGGCTTTATGCAAACAAGGCGGAACAATACAGAAGAAGTCGGGAACTAATTGAAGCATTCTTACTCAGAAGTTCACCCATGTGACTGTCCAGTTTCACCCAATCTTTGCAGCAAGTCATTAAATGACTTGCTGCAAGATGGGTGAAGTTGCAGCAAGTCATTAAATGACTTGTTGCAACTTTTTTATGGTATAGGCCAACCTTCACTTATCCTGTTTTTGGGATAGTTGTTTTTAGTCACATTTTATTTACTCTGTATATGTTGTCACATAGAAAACAGCTGGAAGTTTGCACTTCATGATTTTCAATCAAGTCCCTTGACTTTTGTTTCAGAAGTCCTAAACAGCTGTGCAGCAACTGTGAAACCTGGTTTAAAGTTCATTAGAATACCGTTTTCTCCACACTGCACTGTGCCCAGCCACCGCAGCACTTACAGAAACATATGGCAACATGCCAGATGTTCCATGCTAGTGCTGTTTGTTTCATAATGAATTCCAATATAGAAAAAATATTTATGAAAAAGGTGCTTTTTAAAATTCATGCACTAAATCAATAATCCTTAAGAGTTTCTAAAAAAATTAATGTTAGAATGATTAAAACTTACTTTCCACAGTAAATTCGCCAATATTATAAAAAAAATCTTTATTACATAAACTGCACAGCATAGAATAAACCATGGCAACCATATTACACAACAAATATGCTTCCAATTTTCTGATGATATACATATATGAATCTTTATTTACAAGCATGGATTTCAGTTGCATCATTCACTTTTCACAGTAACCGAGAGCTTAGGTGGCGCCTGCTCCTTCGCACTCACCTTCCGACCATTGACAACCAACAGTATTGGACTGTTAACCCTTATGCTGTTGAAATCAATGACCTGTGAAACAGGAAGTAAAAGAGATACTGAGGAAGGGATATTTAAAAAAATGTATTTAACGATTACTAAAAAAATTGAAGTACATCAAAATACACTCTATGGACAAAACATTAGAGATCCCTACCTGATTGCATGTTGGTTCTCCTCTAATGCGAATGAGTTCAGGCTCAATTTTCAGAGCCTGTAGTATATCAGTCCGAGCCCAAGTTTCACATTGCAAGATAGAACCCGGGCCCGAACAAGCCCGAAAACTGGCTAACCTGTTCAACCATTAATAAAAAATATTAGGCGTACAAATAAGTTTTAAGACAACGCAACATGTAATTTAAGAGAAAACAACAATACCTTTACAAATCAAAATATGCGTTATCATCACCTTCCGCCATCGCTCGGGCAGCTGACAGATTCCAGCCATGAAGAATACTTCGTCGTGTGATGCGAAGAAGTCATCAACCCATTTTTGCACTTTGTCACATGTCCAGAACCATACAGCAGACAAACAATGTTGCATCGATTGGAACAAATGATAGTCTGAAGGGCCTATGTTGGGACTATACGCCAGGTTCTCCAAAACTTCTCAGCCAAGCGTCATTAATGTTTCCTTGACCTCACCTCTTTCCCCTCTGCTTGCTGAAATCTACATGCAACATATTGAAGTTTCCATAATTCCTCTACACCCTTTTCAACCTTCCCTATGGTTAAGATATGTAGACGACATTTTCATTAGCTGGCCACATTCCGAGTCTGAGCTACAGATACTGATCAACTCCATTACAGAAAAATTTCCTTCCATTAAGCTCACTATATCTAAGGAAGTAAATCACAAAATTGATTTCCTGGATGTATCTATCTGCAGAAACGCTGATCTCTCCATTACTCGTTCCGTCTATCGAAAACCTTCTGCAGCCACTAACATCATTCCCTACAAATCTTGCACCCTGCATCTCTACAAGCTTGCAGCATTGAAGTCCTACATCCACAGGGCTCATATCATTTGCAACAGCCAACTCTCTCTTCAAGAAGAACTCTCCAAAATTTCTACAATAGCCCTCTCTCATGGTTTCCCTGCTGTTACAGTCAACTCCCTCATAAAGAAATATGAAAACCATTCGAAAATCGAATGCCTCCTTCCTCACAAGAAAGAAGACCTGAAATTCTGTGGTTCTGTTCCTTACCATCCTTCCTATGCTTATAAGTTACAGATTCTTTTTAGAAGTTTTGGTTACCATCTTGCCATTAAATCTACCCCAAACATCTTGAAACTTCTACAAAGGGATAGGGACAAAGTTGAAAGCCTGAACCTCCCAGGAGTTTACTGCATTCCTATCTCTTCTTCTACTGGGGATAACTTATACATTGGAAGCACATACAGGAGCATAAGCCATAGAATTTTAGAACATAGAAAAGATGTTTCGAAAGGCAATCCCAACACTGCCTTGTCTATTTTGACAATGGAAGACACATCTGCAGTTCCCCACTGGAACGAAGCAAAACGAATTGCTTCGTTTGACAATCGTTTTGCCCTCCGTTACCGTGAAAGCATAGAAATTATTTTCAGCTCAATGACTTGCAACTCCGAATCTCCTCTCTACATTCCGTTAATCTGGAGATCAATTCTAAGTTTTGGCAACAAAAATAGGAAAAATTCAAATGTAGAATCTGGCAACAATCTTAGTCCTCCATTGGCGTGATGAAGACCTAAGATAAGGTCGAAAGCTTCCAACTTACGAACTTTTTGTAAAAGTTTTAGTTAACGTAACTAGCGTGATCAAGTCACCTTTCTTTGTTACTTCATGACACGTTCATCCTTGTTCCTCTGGCACCCATTTTTCATTCCTTCTGAATCTTTCCCATTGTGCATAAACGACTGGAAATGGTTTGAGTTATCCCAGTTGTTCAGCTAGTTCTTTTTGCATTTGAGATGTATCTTCATCCAGTAATGCTTGCAGTTCCTCATGTGCAACCTTATGCGGGGCACCGCTGCATTCTCCATCACTAACATCAAAATCGCCTACTTTAAACAGTCTAAACCAAAACTCACACGTGCTTTTTGATACAATATTCTCCTCCAAAACAGAACAGATCGATGCACATGCTTTTGCAGCAGTTTTTCCTTGATGAAATTCATAATGAATGTAGTGTTCAATAAATGCAGTATCGCTTGTCATCTTTCACCTACCAATGTGCAAGTGCGTTTTACTGTTGGGCAAACTTTTTTGTCACATTTCATACTCTGGACCAGTTATGGTCACATGACAACAATGCAGGGGATGTTGGATATGTAAATTAGTGACATATGCCACGCAAACACTTTAAAACTTATTTGTATACCTAATATCTCCTTTTCCACTCTTTCCTCCTCCTGCAATTAACCAACGTATTTCTCAAATGGGAGTATATTTCCTCTATCTATTTTATATCACCTGTATCTATTTTTATAGTGTAACTGTATGATTTTCTTCGACTGTTCATTTCCACCTGAAGTGCTTTGGGCGGACGGGCATTCAAAATGATCGGGTGGTGCTGGAACTGTTATGTTGCTCAAATATTATTTAGCAATATGTACATTGCTAAATAGAATTAGCAGGGAGCTAGGGGGTAAATTATCGTCGGCAAGCTATCAACTATCCAATATCTATAGTTCTTGGAAAAGCTTTTTCTTCTCTGCAGAAACATACTGATGCGCAGCCTATGGCATTTTCTACCCAAGCCCGGAATAAATAGCCATCTCAAATGCCCACTCCCCAACCAGAACCAGTTGCTGAAGAATTCCCCTTACCAACTATAGTGTCTCATTTCCTAAATCATATAAAATCACATTTATTTATAAAAAAATTCTCTCGTTCTCCCTCTCTCTAAGAGCCCGAGCCCAAACTGCAGTAAATATTCTACAGCCCGAGCCCAGGCTCTGCTTCGGGCTTTCGGGCTCAGCTCTGACATGCCAAGGCATCAACTCCATCAAATGCTGGAGGTAATGCCTGTTGCAGCATTGTCGACAACTCCATCCGAGGCATTGGTCCCAGGATCCATGGATCTGATGTTCCACTCGACAGCATCCCAGACAGCTTCCACAGGGTTTAAATCTGGAGACCCTAGGGGCCACCTTATGGTTCCAAACTCAGATGAGTGTTACTTGAGCCATGCCTGGGTGGTTGTGGCCCAGTAGGGCACTGCATTGTCCTCCTGAAACAGATAATCAGCCACAGCATGTGTGAAGGCGATCAGCCAGTACATGCTAGTAGAGCACAGTGGCTAAGGACCTCTCCAGGCACACTAAGGAACTTAATGTGTCCCATGAGAAGGCTCCCCAAACCATCACAGAGCCAGAGCCGACCTCGCACAAAGAAGCCATGGCCTCATGCTGTCAACACCACACCTATTAGCTTGGTACAGCTGAAAATGGGATTTATCTGACCACACAATGTGGGACCACTCTGCAGAGGTCCAATTTTGATGTCCCTGGCACCAGGCAAGGTGTAATTTCCAATGACGAGCAGTCAGCAGTGGCACATGAGTACTTTGTTGGCTCTTGTAGCCCAGGATGTACAGTGTGTGCAATACTGTTCACTCGCTGCTGCTACTTGGGTCCTCTGGCATTTAACCTGGATATGATTTGCACCACCGTTGCCAAGCGGTCTGTCTACTAACCTGGATGGTCTACATTGACCCTGGTCATCAATGGCATGCGGTCAGCCACCACTTACTCTCTGGGCGATGGTATACTTGTTGTACACACTTGATATGGTTGCCCTCGGGAAATCTCAGGGTTCTTACCACTTGGGTAATAGAATGAGCCATCTGTCTTGCGCTGACAATTCATCCACGATCAAAGTTGCTCAGATCACCACATTTACCCATGTTCACTGATTGCGATACACTGTTGGGGAAACCCTGCTGTCCATCTATTTATCACCTACGTTCAGTTTGGGTCTGTTTCCACTCGTGCCCATGTCAACTGCCCATCACCTTCATCTCTAATATTTTGTCTATTGAGTGTAATTTTGTACACTTAAAAAGGACATTGATAGAATTGATTTGCTCTGAGCCAGACACAACTGGATTATTGTGTCTATTGGGCACCTACATACTTACCTGTTCTCATCCCATCTGAAGCCTACCATTCTTGGTCATACAAAATTTCAGGTTTAAGATACACCTTTGTCCATTTACACATTCCAGTAATAATACGGATAGAGAAATTGAAATACAAAGGAATATCAACATACATATCATTAAGCTGTTCTCTGATATTTCAAGATTAGCTCCTCAAAGAATCCCATGTCTCTTCTGCAGTACCCAAGTTTCACTGCAATACATCACAGTAGGAACAATTACACTTTCATACACAGCCATTTGAGACTCTTTTGAGAATCTATCATCTCTGTGAAAACCTCCCAAAACAGATATGACTTTTAATGAAGAATTCACTTGCCTACTAATTTTGCCATCTAATCTATTCTCTCTGTCAAACATGCTTCCTAAATACACAAACTCATTTACCTGGTCAATTACTGTGCCCTTTAGACTTATATTACATTCAGTGCTAACAGTTCCTCGCTGAAAAACCATAAATTTGGTTTTTCCCTTATTTATACTCAGTTTGAATTTCATGCAAACTTCGTACATTCAGGACAACACACTCTGCAACTCACTTTTGCTCTCTGCCAACAGGACGGTGTCATCAGCATACAGCAATCTGCACACACGGATATTACCAAGACATAAACCAGTATCATCCATCTTGGCATCGCACATGAATGAATCCATAAATATATTAAACAGCCATGACTCCTGCACCAATGGAAAACCATTTTGATGCAACACCATTCTTTCGTACACAAGCTCTACTGCCAGTATACAATGCTTTCACACTATTCAGTAGATTCCCAGTAACACTATATTCATTCAACACCTTCCACAGAAGTATCCTATTTACTTGGTCATATGCTTTTTCTAAATCTATGAAGGCAATAAAAACTTTCTTACCAACAGTCAGATACTTTTCGATCATCATGCGTAATGCTAAAGTTTGGTTAGTGCAGCCTTTACTAGGCATAAAACCACTCTGAACATCCCACACTTTCTCTGATGTAAAACCTTGTACTTTTTCAATAATGACATTACCAAACACTTTCCCTGGCACACTCAGTAAACTAACACCACGTTAGTTCTTGCAGTCAGTCTGATCACATTTTCCCTTATACAAGGGAACAATGATAGCATCCCTCCAATTTCGAGGTACCCTTCCTAACTCCCAGCACAACTGGCAGATTTCAGTTAATCAGCCAATTACAAGAGTCACCACCATATTTCAGCAGTTATGCCATCAACTCCTGGAGCCTCACCATTCTGAAGAGATTTCAGAGCTTTACACACTTCTTCTCTCGAGATCCCTCCTGTGCTTCCATCTCTCACTATGACATCATCTGCTTCAGCCTCAGAATCATCTTTGCTTTTTTGATCTAATAACTCACAGACGTATTCACCCCATCTTTCACTTAACTCATTGGGCTTCCATATAATTTCTCTGATCCTATTCTTCACACAACTTGCAATTTTGTTTCCCCTATTTCTCCTGTCTCATATACTTCCACAAAGTTTTTCTGTCTTTCCAAACAGCTAATTCATACTTTTCCACCTTTTCCCTCCTATCTTTAGCCTTACTCTGGCAAACCAGCTTTGCTGCCTCACACTTCTTACAGTGATATTTATCCTCAGAAACTCTATCTTACAACATCCCCAAATATGCTACCTTCTTCTTCCTCTTCAATGTCATTATTCCACCAAGCATCACCTCAAGTGCTACCCACTATTTTGGTGCCACAGATCTCTTCAGTGGCAGTGACAACACAGTTCTTAAAACATTCCCACTTCTTTTCTACAGCCCTCTCACATGACTTCAACTCCTTCAGCTGTTCACTGAATAAATTAGAGTAACTTTGCTGTACTTCAAGGAGCCTTTCAACCTTTTTTCTTTCTATCCTAGGCCTCTTCCTTTTTCTTTTTCCTCCAACCAACATTCTGTTTCACTTGTGCCAGCACCAAGTAATGATCAGTGCCAACATCCGCACCTCTGATCGCACGGGTGTCAACAACTAAGTGTTTCAGATGATGATCATAAACAACAAAATCTATTACACTCTTTTGACCCAGAGTATGATTTTTCCAAGTATATGTGTGAATATACTTATGGTAGAAAAACATATTACATACACACAAACCATTCTCAATGCAGAGTTCAATTAATCTTTCATCATTATCATTCACATGAGGATCATCAAACATACCAGAACATTATCAGAAATAGCATTCCACACACCTACTCTAGCATTGAAATCCCCTGCTACTATAAATTTCTCTTTAGCATCAAACTGGCTCAAAACAGCTTTTACCTCATTCCATATATCTTCCTTCCTATCAAAAGGTTCCGAGTCACAAGGAGCATACATTACAACAATTACTATTCTCTGAAGTTTCACTTTCAAACGAATCTAAAGAATTCCCTCACTTATGCAGCTATAGTGAATCAAGTTGTTCTTCGTCTTTTCACATTATCCAGCACTCCAGACCACACACTCATTGTACCATTCACTTCTTCTATCCCAATTTCCTTCCCTTTAGTTTTACTAACACACAGCACATTCAATTTATACTTATTAATTTCTTCAATCATCTCATTCATCTTTCCATTTATTCTTCTAGTATTCCATACACCAATCTTACACTCACTCAGCCGGGATCTCTTTCTCAGTCTCCATTTTCCAGTTTTGTATCATTTCCGTGGTGGACCATCCTTCTCAAGTGTGGTAGGTCCACTATATCCCACACTCGAGTCCGGAATAATAATTCTTTGAGTCTTTTAATCAGGAAAGTACACCAGAGTCAGGGATTAGCCCACAGCTGATGGTTCCAGTTGGTTATTCACCTAAGGATTCTGGAACAAAACCCAGTGAGTTGGAGTCTTTTTGCCAATGTCACACAGAACTAGCTGGTATCTTTACACTAATTTATACTGAAGCTCAAACTACATCAGTTTCCAAGAATCAAAGAGGCCCTTTATGCTGTCGTGTGTGCCATTGTTTCCGAGTGGAGTGCCCCATGGAGGCAAACCCATCTCTCACTAAGATCGCCCACCAGGACTAACAATGTAGCAAAAAAAATAAAAAATAAATAAAGTTAAAAAACTGATATATGAATACACATCGATGAGCCATTATGACCACTCCCAGCATAGAGAAATGAGCGCGCCTGGAGACTGAACGGTGGTGCAGGTGAAGTTCACAGAGCAGTATATGTACAACCCGAGGACTGGCTTTTGGTCAGTTAGAGTGTTTGGAGTCAGAATGGGAAAAGCAGCCAATTTATCAGAGTTTCATAAAGGATAAACTCTGATGGCACTGCACATTGGAACCACGATCTCAGAAATGGCGTGGCTTGCGAGTTGTTCACGTGCCGCTGTAGTGAGTACTTATCAAAAGTGGTGCACAGATGGCCAAACGACGAACCATCATCCACAGCTCATTGATGCCAGAGGGGAGCGCAGACTGTTGTGTATTGTTCACACCGACCGCAACAAATCACCCGCAACTACAACAGTGGTGATCAAGGCAATGTGTCACAGTTCGTCGCAGCCTTCTGCGCATGGGCCTGTGTAGCCGAAAACTCAGCCGGGTCCCCAGGCTCACTGCACGTCATCCCCAACAATGCATGAATGGGCCTAAGATCATCGAGATTGGACCATGAATGATTGGAAGAAAGTGGCCTGGTCTGATGAATCAAGATTCCTGGTGCATCACGTAGATGGACGAGCGTGGGTATGCTGATTACCAACGGAGGCTATGGCACCTGGATGCACTGTTGGGTAGAAATAGGTCAGCAGCTGCGGTGTTACGCTGTGGGCGATGTTTTCTTGTGACACTTTAGGCCCCATTATCCTAATAGCACAATCCCTGACGGCTGTCAGGTATCTATCTGAACATCATTATGGACCAAGTTCACCTATTCATGGCGACTGTGTTCCCCTGCTGGTGATGGCCATTACCAACAGGATAATGCACCATGCCACACTGCCAGAATCGTCAAGGAGTGGTTTGAGGAACATGCTGGTGACTTTCTGTTAATGCCCTGGCCTCCAAATTCACATGACATGAACCCAATCGAACATTTGTGGTTTGACTTGGAAAAGCGGACTCGCGCTAAATCACCACCCCGAAATGTATGGGAACTGGAGGACTTGCTGTTCACATTATAGTACCAGATATGCCAGGTTACCTATCACTACCTCATCGAATCGATGCCTCGCCGAGTGGCCACTGTTTTGCGAGCTAAAGGGGGTCCTACAGCTTATTAGGTAGGTGGTCATAATGTAACGGCTCATTGATGTAAACATCCCAAGCAAAGAACATATAATAAAACATACTGTGGCAAATTTCTATACATTAAAGATCTCAAACTAAAATAATCAAAGAATGCCACAAACAAAATCTTATATATAAAACACAAAATGCCTGTTTGTCTGAAGCAGCAAAACCCCTGGAACGCCGAACTGTGGCATAGTGAAATTTGCATAGCTTATTAATACTAGAATTTCTAGGTCAACGCAACTATTTTAAGATCTCTACGTTGCTCTGTTAGCGAGTTATGAATTAATTAATTAGTTAATCAATAAAGTCAGCGTTGTTTGCTACGTCATCATTGTTATCCTGTCCAAATCTGAAACCATGTGACTGCATTCATCGCCGCAGCACATCCACAGGTGTTTCTATTCTTTGAGAACTGTGCAAAAACAAACTTTGCGAAATCTTAACGAAACGGGCTGAAATTTTTATCAACACCATGAACTGGTAATAAGAGGAGTCCCTCAAAGTTTCACCAGAATCCGGTCAAAAATTTTTAAAATCGGCATGGAATTTTTAATTCATTGGTAAACAGAAATATATATATGCAGAAACAGTAAATAAAATTTTGATGGCTAATTAAAAAAGTTATTTACCAATTCAGGCAAAATTTGGAGGTCATGTTCCTATTAACGATTCATGGTGTTCATTAAAATTTCAGCCAGTTTCATAAAATATTCGCAAAGATACGTTTTTTACTTTTTTATCCCAGAGATTCGCCCCTCAAAGACGTCTGAAAGTGAAAACACATGATGCATTTGATCGTCGATAACAAATTGTTAACGAATTTTGTTCAGTCAGTGTTCTAATGCTGTATCTCCTGGACGTGTGTTAAATAATTCGTAACACTTTTGGTCCGTTTGATTCTATGGATTCCATACATTTTGTACTGGGCAAAGCCATGTAGTAAAGCTAGTAAAGACATAGGAATAGCATATTACAAAAGTATCATTACTAAAAATAAAGAAAATTCTTGTCTACTGAATAATGCAGGAGAGTACACAGCATACCAATAAATGATGGAAATATTTTCAATCCGAAAATCCAATATATAGGAAGCACAAGATATTGATTAAGGTAATGACTAGAGCAGCACTCATTCAATACTGCGTTGAAAATAATGGAATCCCTATTTTTGAAGACATCGATCTGATTTGTAAACAATCCACTGAAAAAAAAACATCAGATGCGCCAAATAACAGAAACAACTAATATTAGCAATGGAGTGGGGCTTGCACTCCCACGGGGAAATCCTAATCGCAGAGCAAAACAACCTAAAAAAAAAAAAAAAAAAAGTATGAAACAACACATCACATCAATGTCAATAAAATCCTGCAATCAAGGTCCATGGAATTACCAAAATGGCAACTTTCCGCACTTGTGACACAGAAGAATTGGATTGCGATGTTTGGTGGGATATGGGGTCTTTGGAAATATGTAAATTCACAGAAAACTGCACAGGCAGCATGCAGCTCTTTGTACCAAGGACGGCAAGCGAAAATTGCCAAAATGCATTGGACTGAACAATAGGCCAGTCTATCCTTTTAACGGTTTGGGATAATAAGTACTCAAACAAGTTCTTATTTTCATTTTTAATATTTAGTTTCTTCAAGAAATTATTTTAAATTTACTTCCGATATTGGAGGTTATTTTTTTTTAATGTGCATTAATGCATTGGCATTTTTGAACTTCCCTTTTTGTTGGTAAAGTTCGATTAACACTTACCGCACGTGGGGCTTGGCTTTCAATTCTTATTTCCGTTATGTGGATGTGGCATGGGGGTTTTTTCATTTAGTTGCGGGTCCACTTCATTTTTTTCCCCCGTTGCTATTTATCTGGCCTCGTCATTAAATGAGTTTTTTCCCTTGCTGCCTCCTCATTTACTTCGATAATTTTTCATAACCCTAGTACTTTCGGTAATACTCCATTACCGTCATCGAGGGGACGTTTTGCTCAGACTGGCACGGACCGTGTCAGCTGGGCATTTCGGTGGTTCTCGCGGGCTGCTTCTGTCATCGGCTATCGCTTCTTCTTGGGCGTTGTGGCGCCATCTCTTGTTGGTCACATTTTTCGAACTTTTTCATTTTTTTGCTCAATTTTAATTAAATTTCTCCAGTTGTTTCTCAAAATATTAGGGTCATTATGGTTGCAAACTTTTGCCCTATTTTTTTCAATCATTACTGACTCTGCTATTCTGAGGTGTTTTTCGGATTTACAGCTTTTAATGATTTTTATATTTTCGAATTTAGGAAATTTTTGGTTATCCAGACAGTATTGAATAAGTGCTGTTTTTTCTTCTTTTTTCTGCCAATTTTTCACGTGTTGTTTTAATCTGTGTTTAAGCTTTTTTGGTACTTCCTATATAAGTAAGCCATTGGAGGATTTTCAGTAATAGGAATTGAGTAAATACCTGCTTTTTCTAACATTTTTATTTTTTCATTATTTTTTATTACCATATTTTTTATGGTATTTACTTTTCCTCCAATTTGAATGTTATGCTTTTTACAAATATTATTAATTTCATTAGTAGTACCTTTAATGTAAGGAAAACCATTTAAATATTTGACTTCTTTTTTATTTACTACAGCATTATTTTTTATTTTCTTTATTACTTCTGTGTTCCATTTTTTTATTAAATGGTTAGGATAACCAAAGCTACCTGCAACTTTTTTTATGAATTTGATTTCTTCATTGATGAACTGGCCGTTTTCAGAGTGCGTATATGCTCTTTTTATTAAGGTTTTTAGACTATTGCAATTTTGAGGATAAGGATGTGCCGAATTGTACGGGATTAGGAACGGAACAAATGAACTTTTCCGATAAGCCTTGTATAGTAACTTATCTGTGGATTTGATAACTTGTACGTCCAAAAAGGCTATTGCATTATTTTTTTCTATTTCAACAGTGAGTTCTATAGTTGGATATAAGAGCTGTAACATTTTGTTAATTTTCTTAATTCTTCTTCGTTCAGTTTTGATAGAATGAAAATATCATCCACGTATCGACAGTACACGTCTGGTTTTTCTTCCATACGATGCAGGACATTTTCTTCAATTTCGTTCATCACAACCTCAGCATATAAAGTTGGTAATGGTGAGCCCATTGGGCCTCCTGAATTTTGCTTGAATATTTTGTCCTTGTATGTAAAAATATTATTTTAATATAAATAGAATAAAACTTTTTTGAATTCATGAATTTGTGTGTTATTTAAAATTTTAAGATTTTGCAACTTCTTAGCTTCTGGAACAGGAGTGCTTGGAAATTATTTTAATCATTTATTCTCTTTTGAAAGGTCAGCCTAAACAGCAATAAGGCACAAAGATTCAGACTAGGGGTTGGCTAGCAAAGGAAAAGCAACTTGAACAAACAAAGGCTCTCATGTGGATAATGTACTGCTCGTTCCTACAGATTCATAGCAATACATACGATGGATACAGTACATCATATATATATTGCTTGCTATATATTGTTTGAAAAGTCTTTCACAGCCTTTACAAACCTTGGGAAACATAAGTCTCTCTTGGCATTACAGAGTTTTTATGTATGATTCTGCAAATAACCAACAGAGTTTCTAATGACCATTCCTCTACCTAGTAAATTCGTTAGAAATATGAACATCTAACAATATACATGTATAAGTACTTCTTGCGTATATGTAAATACCACAAGAAAATTATATTTTTGTCAGCCAATGGATAATTTTTTTTTTTAAGAGCACAGAGAGATTTAAGACTCGTAAGATTTTATTAATACACTGGTTTCCATAAATTCTGGAAAAAAATGGAAAAATCATGGTTATTTGTGAAAGATGAGTTCGAAATGCACAAAACTGGGGTATGTGATGTGAAAGGTAATGTGGAGTCAGGGTATCATATGCAAATGAGTGGTGATGGCATCATTTCATGCAAATAAGCTGCAGCATAAAGAGGCAGAGGTGTGTGTCACATCATTTGCAGAGTGTAAAGAAATAATTTTTTTGAGATAAAAGATTTGTTGTAATGGCTGTGAGACACCATTTAACAGATGAACTGAAATGGAGAGCGATCAGAAGACTATAGGCAGGCTAAAGTCTGGTGAAAGTTGCAAGATGGCTGCATGTGAAGTCCTTTGGTTCTCCACAGATTGTGGAACCAATTTTAAAATATACAATCAGCTTTCCAAAGGTATAGTGAAGGAAGGCCTAGGGCTACAACAACCATGGATGACAAATATCTCCAATTAACTGTGTAGAGGAACAGGATGGCTACCATGGCACATCTGTAGTCTATCCTTTCTGTGTGCCCCTTACACAAATCAATCATGAGGGGGAGGAAATGTGGGCTTTGAATTGGACAAGAATTCATGTCAACTGGATTGAAAACCAATGGAGGTCAGTATTCTTCACAGATGAGTCCAGATTTACTTTGCAGAGCAATTTCAAGCGTGCTCTGATCAGGGGGGGGGGAATGAGGGACACACACACACCCTATTATTCTACTATGACTCACGAAAGAGAATCTTATGGTAGTGGTAATGTACTGGTTTGGGGTGGCATCTTTTTAGGTAGACTCACAGACCTGTATGTGCCTCCAAGAGGTACTATGAATGCTCAATGCTATAGGGATGATGTCCTGGGCCTCTATGTTCACCCTTACACAAGGGCCATAGGAGATAAATTTTTCCTACAAGAGGATAACACTTGTCCCTACCGAGCGAGGCTGGTAAAACAACATCTTCAAGAGGAAACCATTGACTCTATGGGTTTGCCAGCCAGGTCTCTGAACCTTAGTGCATGTTCTGGGATGTTTTAGGGAGATGTGTTGCTGTTCTCCGTCCCCTCCCCAGGATATGGAGGGGCTTAGACAAGCTTTGCATGAACAGTTGTCGTTGTTATTACTGAGCTCGTAGAAATCAGCAGCAGCAGCATGAAATATCACTGTGAGGGTTGACCACACTTCCTACCGTGGTGCTTTGGCTAGCTAGCCTTCCGATTATCAGCACATCAAGTAGTTCTGCTAACAGCGTTAAGAAACTAGAAATAAATAATATATTATACATATAAACACCCAGATCTCTCTTTCTCTCTGTCTGTCCGTTTCTCTGGAACACTTGACATCACAGCAACGTCTGCATTGTTGCACCATCACATATTGATCAATTTGTGTGTGCTCTCAAGATGTCAAAGTGATTGCCTGCTATATAATAACATGCGATCCCTTTTAGATGTCAAGGTGATTGTGTGCTAATTTAAAAACATTGGATTATGAATGGCTCGAGTTATATTTATCCAATCTACAAAATTCGAATTGAAATCTTAATATCACAGCAAGTTGCGATTGTATATTAATTTAATTTAGCACAATTCGAATATTAATTTGTATGCTTTAATTATTTTTTAATTTTTCAATTTAACTAACTTTCCAAGTTTAGTGCTGACTATATTATACATCTTGCAAAATATCGATCTATCTAAATGCTCTAACCTACAATAAAAACTGAAATCTTGAAATGTCAAAGTCAGCAAAATTGCATCTAAAAGCAGATGTTGCCCCAATAGCACAATGTCGAGAACTTGCATAGTTCCGATTTGCAATATTAGATGTTGCATTATTTTGTAGAAAAAGCTTCAGTCTGAAGTTTCAAACTAACCATCGAACAGGACAGTCTAAAACAAGCTGTGAATGGAAAAATAAGTGTGTCGGAGAAAAAGTCATTTAACGCGTCTTTTGAAGAATGGAAATAAATAGCATATAATTTTCAGTTCTAACATAAATGAGTTCTTACTATATAAGTTTTTTCTATATTTCTTTACAGAAATCTGGCATCTATTTTATTTGCTTTCAATCTGCTTCAATTAAAAATTTCACTCCGTCATAGAACGGGCAACATCCCTATATATTAACATTTATTTAAAACTTAAAAACAACCATCCTAGGACATGATATAGGCGAATTATTCAACATTTCATTTGTACAAAACAAATGTTGTTATTTTTCAGGATTCTACTTATTAGTGTTCTAACTCAAGCAAAAATTTGCACAAAATGTATGGAACTACTTGATGTGCTAACAATCGGAAGGTGGCTATTTCATTCTGGCACCTTATTTTTCACATCTGGTTCTGTACGTGGTCATTTTTTCAGAATGAAAAATTTCTTACAAAATGTTTTAGGGTCTTTTTCTAAAGTACAATATGATACAGGTTTTCACTAAATTCATAACATTTTATCGTGCATTTTTTGAGCGATGATTTTTCTGGGTTTTTTTCCCCCTTAATTTATGGAAACCTGTGTTTTTCTGCCAAAATGAAATGGAAAAATATTACATTATTACACTGTTTCTCCCAGAAAAACAAACAAACAAACTCAGATTGAATACTAAGAATAAAGTTACCTTTTCTTTATAGTGTACCTTCACATGATGTACATATGGCTCTGCAATAGCTACGGAATCTCCAATGATCACACCTTTACCTTGGGCTAAATTGTACACACTGACAGCCATGCAGGTTTCTTCTTCATCAATCAGGCAGAACGAGCTGTAACAAAGCATTTTATGTTGTATTCACACACAGAAAAGTTCCTCAAAAGTATAAGTTAACTACAACAATTGTGCTAAGAATTCCATAATGGAAAAAAAAAATGCTAGTCAGTGAATGAAACTGCCACAGTCGATTTAATGAGAAAAAGTACAGGTGATTGTAAAACTGGTTTAACCATGCCATCTCTCCAAAGTAAATAAGTAGGTCTACCAACCTTGAGATTTTGCTGTATGCACACAAGACTAAATATACATATTCATGTTTCCTTGATACTGTCTTTCAACTTCTACAGTAATTAGGATTGTTTACATATACTTGCTGTCATTTTGTCAGAATGATGGTTTAACAGGTCATATATCCAATATTATGTTGACAAACATAATACATTAATGGACATATTATGTTTATCTGCAGAAGTGGCTTGTATCCAGGGCCAAATTAAGGTGGTGGCTACCAGGACTATAGCCTACGGGCCTGCATTACAGAGGGCCCAGGTGGCATGCTGCCACACACACACACTGTGGTTTTTAAGTTTTTGCCAACCCATTAACCAAATTCAATTTTTTTCCAAAATGTAATCTGAAATAGCCATTTTTTTTTTTTTTGGCTTTCCATTGGAAATATAAAAACCATAGAAACATGAAGTGTTATAATACACTGGTTTCCATAAATTAAGCAACAAACTAAAAAATCGTGATAATTGGGCAAAATATAGTTCAAATTGCCCAAAATTTGCATATGTTACGGGCGAAGGCATACAGCATTGACGTACGAAAGGCAAATTAGTGGCGCTGGCAGCGCTTTATGCAAATTCGCAAGAGCTTGAAACCAGCTGTTTCAGAGGGAGTTGCCAATTCATGTGCGGCGGTGAATGACAAGATTTGGAGATAGCGATTTTGTTAACATGGCTTCGAGATGTCATTTACCAGAGGGGTTACGCTACAGAGCGATACGCCGACTCGAAGCAGGGCAATGGCTGGCGGACATCGCAAGATGGCTCGACGTCGATATTTCTGTGATCAGCAGGATGTGGCAGAAGTTCCAAGCCATGGGTGCAGCTTCCCGAAGGTACGGCGAAGGTAGGCCACGGGCGACAACCTCCGCTGATGACCGGTATTTTGCGGCTTTTGTCACGGTGGAACAGAAGGCTACACCGACTCATCTCATATCTGTGCTTGTGGCGCTTGTGTTACATGCAGGAGGACTTGTAGCTCGGTGACAGGTATTATGCATGCCCATCACCCCCTGCCACCAGAGGGAATGTTTCAATTGGAAACGAATGCATGTGAACTGGACTCAAAATAAGTGTAGGTCTGTTCTGTTCACTGATGAGTTACAATACTGTTTACAGAGCGATTTTCACCAAGTTTACATCTGGAGAGAGGCCAGTACTCGCTATCTTCCCTCTAACACCTAGGAAAAAAAAACACACCTATGGTGGTAGTACTGTTCTGGTATGGGCAGGCATATCATTAGGTGGCCGTACCAACCCCTATGTGTTGCCACATGGAAGCCTCAGTGCTCAGAGGTATAGAGACGACACATCCTGGACCCTATTTGTTCGTCTGTATGCGGCCGCAATTGGCAATACATCTGTACTGCAGGCGAATAACGCCTGCCCTCACACAGCTCACCTCGTGCACCAGTACCTGGAACAGGAGACTATAGTCCGTATGGAGTGGCCAGCATGCTCTCCCGATCTGAATCCCATTTAGCATGTCTGGGATGTTCTTGGGAGGCATGTTGCTGGCCTCCGGCTCCCTCCCCAAATCATGCAGGGGCTCCACACTGCTTTGCTCCAGCAATGGGCGCAGCTACCCACGGAACTGCTGGACACCATAATTAACAGCATGGAACATCGCTGTCAGGCTTGTGTTGTTGTTCAGGGTAACCACACTCTATATTGAAGTACCTTTATTTCTGAGTAAATCCCATAATTTCGTGAAATACTATAAATTTCACGAAATTATGGGATTTACTCAGAAATAAAAGGATATTATTTACAGTCAAATTTTAGGGTAGTCAGGACTACAACTATAACAGGTGTTGCCATTCGTGAGCTAAAAATTCCAACCTTTCACATCATTTAATGTTGTACCTCTTCTTCTCTCAATTTCCAGTCCTTCTGACAATTTTCTTTTGAAAAGGTGCTGTTGATGTGTCAGAATTTCTACAGAGTCCCAAAACACTTTATGTCCTGCATTTTGAACATGTCTGTCCAAACCTGTTTTGTTTGTCAAATTTTTAATTGCAGCTTTATGCTCTCTATCTCTCACACACAATCTGGTTTTAAGCTATCTGCCTGTTTTTCCTACATAGCAGAGACCACACTCACATTTTATGTTGTAGACCACACCTTCCTGTAAAAGGATGTTTTTTGCTTTAAGTTTGGAAGGTAGTTACTAATTTTATTTTGTAATCCTGGAGCTAGTCTGATTAGAAATTTCTCACTAACGTCTGAAGATTTTCAAACAGTCCTTTATGGTAAGTAATTTTTCTAGTTAACTGAAACTTAGTTTTTGTTCTTCTGATTCTTTTCTTTTTTACTAAGAATTTTGTTGGCTAGTAGAGAAGGGTAATTATTATCTTCCAAAACTTTTTCAGTTCCTCCTTTTGAACATGTTTTAACAATTCTGAAGAATTTAGAGCATCATTTTTTCCAAAAATTGAGTGGCCACGTCTGTTTTTATGTAATTTGGATGATTTGGCTGATAGTCTAACAAACAGGCAACCAGATTAAAACCAGATTAGCAGAGAAAGAACATAAAGCTACAATTAAAAATTTGACAAACTAAACAGGTTTGGACAGACATGTTCAAAATACAGGACATAAAGTGCTTTGGGACTCTGTAGAAGTTCTGACACATCAACAGCACTTTTTCAAGAGAAATTTGTCAGAAGGACTGGGAATAGAGGAAGAATAGGTACAGCATTAAATGATTTGGAAGGTTGGAATTTAGCTCATGAAAGGCAACACCTACTATAGTGTAGTCCTGAGGAAGGGTAGGGGACATACATACATACATATCACTAAGCTGTTCTCTGAGATTCAGAGGTTAGCTCCAAAAAGAAATACGAACTACCAGATATTTTTCCTTACTGTTGTCGCATCAAACTTCTCCATTTACAGCGATCTTGACATACAACTCGGACTTCACTGA
Organism: Macrothele yani; assembly: GCA_039090855.1. Taxonomy (NCBI): domain Eukaryota; kingdom Metazoa; phylum Arthropoda; class Arachnida; order Araneae; family Macrothelidae; genus Macrothele; species Macrothele yani. Next base: position 13,717,225 of record CM077027.1, on the reverse strand, counting down.
TATCCATTACATGCTGTACACAAGATCTTTTATACTTTATACTCATAATCTTTTTCTCATGCAGACACTCCTGAATCTGATCCACCCATGTCTACCTTGGCCTTCCTCTGCCTCTCCTTCCTGCCACTTGAGCTAAAAGATTTTCTTAGTAAGCATTTCATCACTCATTCTTTCAACATGGCCAAACCACCAAAGCATATTGGTCTCCACCTTGCTAACAACATTTTGCTTCACATCACACAACTGCAACACATCTTCATTCCTCACGCAATCAGACCGTGTCTTGCCACAACCCCCGTAAGTAACGCATTTCTCCAGCACACAAATGACTCCTATGTTCCTTCTGCAGTACCCAGGTTTCACTGCCATACATCAGAGTAGGAACAACTACGCTTTCATACACAGCCATGCAGGACTCTCTAGAGAACCCATGATTCCTGTGAAAACCTCCCAGAGCAGCTATGACTTTCAAAGAAGAATTCACTCACCTACTGATTTCACCATCCAACTTGTTCTCTCTGTCAAACATGCTTCCTAAATACGCAAACTCACTCACCTGGTCAATCACAGTGCCATTTAGACTTACATTACATTCAGTGCTACCAGTTCCTCTCTCAAACACCATAACTTTGGGGTTTCCCTTATTTATACTCAGTTTGAATTTCATGCAAACTTCGTACATCCGAGACAACATACTCTGCAAATCACTTTTGCTCTCTGCCAACAGGACTGTGTCATCAGCATACAGCAATCTGCACACACAGATATCACCAAACATAAACCACTATTATCTATTTTGGCATCACACATGCATGCGTCCATAAATATATTAAACAGCCAGGGTGACATTACACAACCTTGTCTAACTCCTGCACCAATAGAAAATCATTTTGATAAAACACCATTCACTCGAACACAAGCTCTACTACCAGCATACATGGCTTTTACACTATTAAGTAGATTCCCAGTAACACCATATTCATTCAATACGTTCCACAAAAGTGTCCTATTTACTCGGTCGTATGCATTCTCTAAATCTATGAAGGCAGCAAAAACTTTCTTACCAACAGCCAGTTACTTTTCAATCATCATGTGTAATGCAAAAATCTGGTTAGGGCAGCCTTTACCAGGCATAAAACCACTCTGAATATCCCACACTTTCTTTGATGTAAGACCCCGTACTTTTTCAATAACAACCTTACCAAACACTTTCCCTGACACACTCAGTAGGCTAATACCATGATAGTTCTTGCATTCAGTCTGATCACCTTTTCCCTTTGATCACCTTTTCGCTACCTAAAAATTTGACTGTAAGTAAATCCTTATATTCCTGAGAAAATCCCATGATCTTGTGAAATTTACAGTATACATATTAAGTCTAGAAATAGCCATGCCAGAATTATTACCAAGTTTATGTAGATGTACGTAAAGGTCACTTACACACTGTATATGCAAAATACATGGTCATGTGCATTACCATGTGATCTAAGCAACTATTTAATACTGCTGCTTGTCAGTAATCAGCAGTAGTAGTGTTGTTGATCATAAAGGATGTTTTGAAGTTCCATAAAGGGAATTGTGAGTGACTGTCTGGCTGGAATGACGATTATGAAAACAGCAGAGATGACTGGTTTCTCTAAAGGTGAGATATCCCGGGTCTCTAATCAGTGGAAAAATAAACTCACATTGCTTGTATAAGGGGATGCAATGACAATCTGTCTGTCAGGAGCGAGATCGCCATCGTCTTAGAAGGCTTGTACGGAGAAACAGGACTTCCGGTGTGTAGCAACTGACCGAAGCACTTAATGGAGGCTGTTCCCGACCCATACCTCAGCAAATTATGTGCAGGGAAGTGAAGAGGATCAGTATTGGAAGTCGCATGCCTGTCTACACTGAAGAGCAATTGAATTAGAGACAGCTGGCGTTATGCAAATGTGGCGCTGTGGGTGGCCCTGTAAATGGAAACGACATGACGTATGCAGCGATCTGACAATATAAGGAGTGATGCGACGGGAATCAGTAAGAGTCAGACACAGTATGGGTAAGACGAAGGATCTAAGCGCATTTGATCGTGGGCAAATTGTCGGGGCCCGACGAATGGGTCACTCCATCTCGGAAGTTGTGCAGGCACTGTGATTTTCCCGAGCCACTGTGTCACGGGTGCACCGTGAGTACATCGAATCCAGTAAAACCATTTCTGCAAGGGCCAACTGCCGTGGACAACAGCGTGTGGATGAGCGGGGTCATCGTCGGCTAGCTTGCATTGTAACAGCGGATAGACGGGCCACAGTGCAAGAAATCACTTGGCAATTTAACACTGGTGCACAAAAATGTGTAAGCAGCCACATCATCACCTCGCTATGGGGTACAGAAGCCATCGTCCCACGAGGGTACCGCTGCTGACCGCACATCACAGGGTGCAAAGATTAGCATGGGCGCGGGAACATCGCCATTGGACCTTAGACATGTGGGAAAATATTGCCTGGACTGATGAGTCGAGATTCACTTTGGTACATGCAAATGGCAGGACACGAGTACGGCGCAAACCACATGAAGCGATGGATCCTTCTTGCCACAGCAGGGTACTCTTCAAGCTAGTGGGGGTGGCATTCTTGTCTGGGGACTGTTTACGTGGACTGAAATGGGACCCCTGGTGTGACATCGTCCCTCACAGGTCAACGTTAGCGGGATATCCTGGACAGCCATTTGCTCCTGTTCGTGCGTCTTCAACAATCGCACTGGGGACCTCATCCTGCAACAAGGCAATGCAGCTCCCGAATTGTATCCGAATGGTTGGATGAACACTCCACCGATGTGACCTCGCTTCCTTGGCCAGCTAGGTCACCTGACCTCAATCCCGTCGAGCACATCTGGGATGCCACCAAGAGAGATGACCCCCCCCCTCCATCATATCTTCATGAACTGTGAGAGCTTGTTCAGGGGTCGTGGATCCGTATGGCTTCCCAACGCTTCCGGTGTCTTGTCGAGTCCATTCCAAGATGAATCGCCGCCGTCATCAGGGCGAAAGGTGGTGCGACACGTTACTAGACAGGTATCTCTAATTCAATTGCTCTTCAGTGTATATGAAAACCACTGATTTCTATGAAGAACCAGAAAGCTCATCTACAATGATGCCAGAAACACTGTGATTGGTCACTGGAAGATAGTGTCATGTGATCTGATGAGTCATGGTACACCTTGTTCTATACTGGCGGTATGCAGAGAGTTTGGCAGAAGCCCTATGAAGCAATGGGCCCAGCCTGCCTTGTAAACACTACTCCAGGTTCTGGAGCTGGTGCCATTGTATGGGGCACATGCTGTTGGTAAGGAATGGGTCCCCTGATATTGCTGGAAGGTCGGATGTCCTCCAAGAATTATCTGAACATTGTTGGCAATCAAGTACATCCAGCAATGTTGACTTTTAACCCACAGGTGACAGCTATTTCATGGATGACAATGCTACTGTCCATCGCACAAGATATGTTCAGCAGTGGTTCAATGAGCATGACAGCAATTTCCACCATCTTCCCTGGCCACCACAAAGCCCAAATCTGAACTCCTTTGAAAATGTATGGGACATGTTAGAAAATACAGATCTGGGAGCAGAGTCTCCTTCCATAAAATCTCAGCCAGTTAAAGGAATATCTAGTGAACACCAGTGGAATCTATGCACCATAACATTTGAATTTTGCATGGTAGCTGGAGCTCCATACAACACCTGAACAACTGGCAAAATCTTACTGACAAAGCATCAGAAGTATTATTCATAAGTTAAAACATTTATCTCATAACGGCAAAATACACAAATTAAGAAGAAGGTAGTGTAGAACACGCTAAGTTACGTATAAAAAGTTTAAGGCAAATATATTTCAGTCATTACTATGGCCTTCATCCGACTGAAAACCAGTTTCTACCAATAGCATTATTCCTTTCAATTCTCATACCTTCCACCAATATAAACTGTCAGCCGTCAAGTCTCTCATTCATCAAGCTCATTTGGTTTGTAACACTGAAGTTAATCTAAAAAATGAATTAGCAAACATCCGCTTGATCGCTACTCAACATGGCATTCCCCTCTCCTGGTTTCTAAATTAATTCAAAATGCTAAGGAGAAACCAGTTGTTGCTCTTCAACCTGTTTCACCAAAAAAGGAACTAACGTTTGCTGGCTCAATCCCTTACCACGAACCTTCTGCCTACAAACTCATCAGTATCTTTAAACGAGAAGGACTTGCCATTCGCTCTTCCCCTTCAATTTCTGTTATCCTCCGTAATGATAGAGACCCAAGACCTCCGCTTTCTTCGCCTGGAGTGTATAAAATTCCGATCAAGGCTAACGTTGGATTAATCGGGTACATAGGAAGTTCATTCCGGAAAATTCTCTCAAGACTTCAGGAACACAAAACTGATGTGAAATTTGGAAAACATTCATCTTCCTTGTCTCTTCTTACCATGGCTGACACTTCTGCTATTCCACTTTGGTCCAATACTAAAAAGTTGGCTCCCTTCCAAAATCGGTATGCTCAGAGGTTTAGAGAAAGTTTGGAAATTTTATTTTCCAAAAATAGCAACTCTGAGCTCTCCATTTTCATTCCTTACATCTGGAAATCCCTCATTGCATCACATCACCTGGAGTTACCATTACAAAACTTACCTTTCCAATCTGGCAACGGAAACCAATCGTAGTCGTACTGATGAAGGCCATAGTAATGGCTGAAATATATTTGCCTTAAACTTTTTATACATAACTTAGCATGTTCTACACTACTTTCTTCTTAATTTGTTTGTTAGTTACGTGCATTGTGTAACACTCATTAACGGCAAAATACACTTTCAGTGGATTACCTGTCATGGCACTTCCAAAGACAATGACATAAATGACTTTCTGGCTGAGGAGGGTTGTCAGGAGGTACCATCACCCTCTCGCAGTTTAACTTTCAGCGAGATTTCTTTACAAATCAGAGCGACTCACAATTTGGCTTTCATAAAGCCACCTACACATATCTGGTATTCTGGACTCCAACAAGTAGCAACCCTTGAGTTCATTGGCAAAAGAAAAGACCCAACTGCCTTAGCAAGACTAAGCGGTCATTTGAAGCTAGTGAAGGTTGAGCGAAGTTGCAAGATCTTTCCATCTTTGTCAATCGCAACACGGCTACTGCCTCATCTTATCACCTCCTTTCCAGCATCAGCTTACATGAAGAAACCATCTTTCACCAGTTCATTTGAGTCCTTGATCTACTCAAGATGCATGGTCTTATTGACTTGATGTTGTTTGAATAGTTCAAGTGGAATTAGTGACAAGAGGTACAACAGCTTCTGAACTCAGTTTCATTTATTTCATCATTCAAAATCATTCAACATTTTTTTCAAACACTGTTTTAAAAACAACAACAAATTTACATATTTTAAGCAGGCCTCTCTCCTTAAGCTAGCAGTAAAAATAAGAGCAGTAGAAAGTATACAAAGAACATTTAAACTTTGTTCTATTATTATGAAAATAAAGGGTGGGTAATTTTATCATTTAAAAATAAAATAGAAACACTTACAATGCTACTGGATCATCAGAAGAGACATTACAGACAACTTTCCCAAGAATAACTTTTTCTAAGTTATACCCAGACTGGAGTTCAGATAACTTTGCTGGTTTTAACAACACAGATTTTCCAGCTTCACTGGTGTATGGTGATGTACTGGAATAAGGACCCAGATGTTGTTGCTTCAAAGCCTTCAGTAAAATGCGAATCTTCCTGGCTTTTTGATACCCCTACAATATCAGTTACCAAAAATATGCATTACATAATACATTGAGCAACTATGTAGCTCATTGAGCTTGTACATACAAAATGCAATGCATTAGACAAAATACAATACAGTACAAATTCATTTAAATCATGCTACATAATAATAAATTCTCAACACCATGAATTAGAAAGGGTGAACTAAAATATCTATCTGTTTATTGGCTTAAGGAATTAAACATATTTTTCGTCAAGCTTCTGCTCATTGACGGATGGCTTTTTCAAGGATAACAGCATAGAACAAACTACAATACTAGAACATTACAATTTAAATGAGTATGATTACACGAAACAAAATGATTAATATACAGCATGTTCTAAATCTGAAGTCATGTAATATGTTCATATTTAATCATTCTTTATTTGTCTCGTGTAATTATACATACATACATACATACATACATACATACATATCACTAAGCTATTTTCTGAGATTCAGAGGTTAACTCCACAAAGAAATACAAACTACCAGATAATTTTTACTTACTGTTGCTGTATCAAACTTCTCCATTTAAAGCGATCTTGACACACAACTCAGGCTTCACTGACATCCATCACACGACATACGCAAGACATTCTATACTTCATACTCATAATCTTTTTCTTATGCAGACACTCCTGAATCTGATCCTCCCATGACTTCCTTGGCCTTCCTCTGCCTTTCCTTCCTGCCACTTGGGCTAAAAAAGTTTTTCTTAATAAGCATCTCATCACTCATTCTTTCAACATGGCCAAACCACCAAAGCATATTAATTAGTCTCAACCTTGCTAACAAAATTTTGCTTCACATTACACAACTGCAACACATCTTCATTCCTTACATGATCAGAATGTGTCTTACCAACCCCCATCCCTGTAAGTAACACATTATCCAGCACACAAACGACTCCTATGTTTTTTCTGTAGTACCCAGGTTTCACTGCTATACATCAGAGTAGGGACAATTACACTTTCATACACAGCCATGTGGGACTCTCTTGAAAACCCATCGTTCCTGTGAAAACCTCCCATAGCAGCTATGACTTTCAATGAAGAATTTGGATGGATTGGATTGGAGGTTTAACGACCACTGTAAGCAACTCAATGGGCTATAAGCAATTGCCCGTCCCTAATTTAGGGTCACTGGTTCCAGGGAAGGGAGAGAGCCAGTGCCGTAAGACAAACACAACATCCATGCCTCACTGGGATTCGAACCCAGACCCCTTTTGGACGAATGATCAGAGGCCATTGCTTAGACCACTGCGCCACTGGGGCGGCCAATGAAGAATTCACTTGCCTACTAATTTCACCATCCAGTTTGTTCTCTCTGTCAAATATGCTTCCTAAATACACAAACTCATTCACCTGGTCAATCACTGTACCATTTATCTTAGACTTATATTGCATTCAGTACTACCAGTTCCTCTCTCAAAAACCATAACTTTGGTTTTTCCCTTATTTATACTCAGTTTGAATTTCATGCAAACTTCGTACATCCGGGTCAATATACTCTGCAACTCACTTTTGCTCTCTGCCAACAGGACAGTGTCATCAGCATACAGCAATCAGCACATACAGATATCACCAAGACATAAACCAGTATTATCTATATTGGCATCATGCATGCATGCATCCATAAATATATTAAACAGCCATGGTGACATTACACAACCTTGTCTGACTCCTGCACCAATAGAAAACCATTCCATTTTGGTAAATCACCATTCACTCGTATACAAGCTCTACTGCCAGCATACTACTTATATTTAAATTGTGACGTTCTAGTGTTTCAGTTTGTTCAATTCAGTTAGATATGAAAAAACCAGCAATTGATGAGTGAAAGCTTGGCAAAATGTATGTGTAATTCTTTAAGCCAATAAACAGTTATTTCAGTTTTATACACTTCTGTTTGTGAAAATTGCAATACCAAGAAAAAAATCACACTATTCAAATGAAATTTAGATCACAGATTCTTCATGTTACAGGAAATAACTGTTTACATTTGTAGAACTACACAAGATTTTTTTGCTTCAAAACTCAGTATTGTGTGAAGCTACCTCGAGGAACAAGAACAGCCTCTACAAGGTGTGGCACTGAATGGAAGAGGTTTTTGATGGACCTGTTGCTTAGCTACCATGTTCCAGACATATTCATTCAGGGACATATCCGGCGAATGTGCAGGCCGTGGAAGAAGCAGTATCTGCTGTGCATGGAAGAGGTCTTCCACATCTCCGGCCACATGTGGACAAGCGTTGTCCTTCTGGAAAATAGTGCCAAGACAAATCTGAAGGAAGGGTATCACCTTTGCTTCTAAAACATCCCTGGCCATTGCGGGTTTCCTCAATTTGTATCAGGCCAGATCATGAGTTAAACTCAATGGTTCATCAAACCATGGCGCTTGGTGTTGTGCCAGTATGATGCTACAAGATGCTGTTCACCACAGTGTCTTTGAACACATATGCAAGTCAATGTTGGCTCTTTACTGACTGCCACATCTCATTTGTGCCAGCTCTTTATACCCAAAACCAGATAGTTCAGAGGGTGCTGCTCCAAAACCTCACATGCATGTTCATTAATATTTTAATCATCTGCATGTCCTAAACATATCCTGTAAATTTCAAGCTAATGACAGCAGTCCTTCATGGTGTTGCAATATTCACAAACGGTAGTGTATATTTGGTGTATCAACAGTTCTGTTACTTAGAAAAGATGGTCCTGCAAATACCACTAATTATTACACTAGATGAGATATACTGGGTTGACCAAAAAGTTCGTTTGGTTTTTCCGTAGGATGGCTCTAGTAACGCTTGGTTGTCTTTAAGTTCATTTGAAACAATTTTGTTAGATTGTATTGTTACAGTTGTCATATCAGCGTGCATTTTACAAAAAAGTTATCAAAATTGGTGAATTTTTGTGTAGTCATTTTAGTATTGAACAAGGAAGAAAATAAGCAACATTTTCAACATATCATGCTTTACTATTTCAGGAAAGGTAAAAACGCAACTAAAACGCAAAAAAAAAAAAAAAAAAGATTTGTGCTGTGTATGGAGAAGATGCTGTGACTGATCAAATGCATCAAAAGCGGTTTGTGAAGTTTCGTGCTGGAGATTTCTTGCTGGACGATGCTCCAGACCAGTTGAAGTTGATAGCGATCAAATCGAGACATTGAAAACAATCAACGTTATACCATGCAGGAGGTAGCCCACATACTCAAAATATCCAAATCAAGCGTTGAAATTCATTTGCACCAGCTGGGTTACGTTAATCGCTTTGATGTTTGGGTTCCACATAAGTTAAGTGAAAAAAAATCCAGCTTGACCGTATTTCTGCATGCGATTCTCTACTTAAATGTAATGAAAATGTTCCATTTCTAAAACAAATTGTGATGGGTGATGACAAGTGGATACTGTACAATAATGTGGAATGGAAGAGGTCATGGGGCAAGCGAAATGAACCACCACCAATCGCACCAAAGGCTGGTCTTCACCCAAAGAAGGGGACGTTGTGTATATGCAGAGATGCCAACCTGTTTCAGATATTTTCAGTAGTACTCATACAAATTTTCAGTAGTTTTGGCTATTTTTCAGAAGTCATACCAAAAAGAATAATTTTAACCGAGGAAAACAACTCATTTAATTTAATTAGCATTTTTTTACTTACTTATTCATTTTACATGAAAAATCTATCAAAATATTCCAAATTTTTCACATGGAAAATAATATACACTATGACTGATACATTTCTTTTACACAACAAACAATTGATTAAACAGCTTTCTTTAGTGATTTTGCTGTACAGTGTTTTGCAGATTTGAGTTCCTCAGTAGAAAATCTTTTTTCATAACACACTTGCCCAGAGGAGAACATATTCATTTTTGCAATAAGAAGTGCTTCTACAGTTTCTAAACCTAAATTAGGTTGGAAACTGGCGTGATTTTTGCACTAAACTAAAATCTCTCTTACTCACAGCATTCGAGTGTGGAACTACAAGTATTGCAAACATTACTTTCAAGAGAACAGTATACTTAACCGCTCCATTATAGCTTCTTAATTTTGAGATTTCTGACCAAGTGACATCTATTCTATCTGTTACTGCTATGGTCTCTAATTTGTCAGCTTGATAACAAGGAATTCCGCTTCCAGTATATCAAGTTCATTTTCAGTTATTATAAATGGAAGGAGTTTGACTATGTGTAATACAGAAGTAAATTATGTTATGGCTCTAAGTGAAGGATCTACTACTTCTGCATGTTTTAAGAATTCATCATAGATCAGTATCTTTTTTTGAATATAAGAACATTCTTCAATGTGAAATTTTCCAACAGATGTATAGAACTTAGAAAGTTCATTTTTCGTTTAAAATGATTTCGTTCATTTTAAACGAAAATGAACAAAATCATTTTAAACGAAAATGAACGTTCTTGTTTTTTACTCCAATTACCAGTTGTGTCTTTTCTGATTTTTCTTTTTTGAAAAACTGTTATTTGAAAAATTAAGCTCAACATCACCGTCAGCTACGACAGTAGGCTTCACAAACCCCTTGGATGCCATGACAATTTTATCCATCATGTGAAAGAACTTTCAGTTTGAGGACCATGAAAGCATTATAGCTTTCACTATTTTTGATAAAAGGTAGTGTAACTTGGAGCATATGAATGCTTTTGAATATCATGCATCAATTCTTACAAATTTTTCAGCTTCGTCACTTTCGTTTTCGGACTCTCCCTCCTTTATCAAGCTGAAATCAAACCTTTTTTGGGGGAATATATAAGAACACAGGATACACGTTCGGAACATTGTTAGGGGAAAACATTACAGTTACGGGAGAAACCTTTGCTACGTCCGATTTCCGTTTTCGGGCATTTCCCTTCCATATTCAAGGTGAAATACAAATATTTACGAAATAAAATAAAATTTAACAACAATACTAGGCAGAGGAAACATCGCATGAAAATTAAAATTACGATTACGGGGAAAATCTTCACTGTTTCCGAAAGTTTTGAAAGACGAAAAGTTTTGAAAGACGTTGGGAAGGGGAACAAGCAAAATAAAAATTAATAACTTCCGTTAATTTTCCGTAGAAAAATCATGGTTTTCCGCATTCCATAATACAAGAGCTTTTTCCGTAGTTATTGGCATCTCTGTATATGGTGGGATTGAAAGGAAGTTCTCTATTATGAGCTATTTCCAGACAACCAAATATGATTAATTCCAACAAGTACTGCTCCCAATTAGACCAACTGAAAGCAGCACTCGACAAAAAGTGTCCGGAATTAGTCAACAGGAAACACATAATCTTCCATCAGGATAACGCAAGACCGCATGTTTCTTCAATGACCAGGCAAAAACTGTTACAGCTTGGCTGGGAAGTTCTGATTCATCTGCTGTATTCACCAAACATTGCACCTTCGGATTTCCATTTATTTCGGTCTTTACAAAATTCTCTTAATGGAAAAAAATTTAAATTCCCTGGAAGACTGCAAAAGGCACCTGAAACAGTTCTTTGCTCAAAAAGATAAGAAGTTTTGGGAAGATGGCAGAAGGTAGTGGAACAAAATGGTGAATACATTATTCAATAAAGTTATTGGTGAAAATGAAAAATGTGTCTTTTATTTTTACTTAAAAACCGAGCGAACGTTTTGTCCAACCCAATATAAATGACAACAATTTTGCAGTGAATAGCAATTGTGGAGACTGGGAAGAAAGTCATTGGAAGAAATTATTAAAATAATATGCTAACTGTGCAAACAAACATGACATATACTGGTGTTAACAGTGTATGTATCTGCAACTGAAGATTATGTGAAGGTCATTCAATAGCAGCAGGTTACAATAAACAAGAGAGTCATCATCACAAAGGTCTTCTGAACAGTTTCATTCTCAGACAGTCCTAGGGTTTAGTTCTTGAATAAATACTCAGGTTTTTCTGTCCTCCCTTTTTATGACTTTTCTGTCTACTGTACTTCTCACCATCTTTTTCTTGGTCTCCATTCCCCTATTCCTTTAAACCTCCCTTTACACTGCTTTTCAAATTGAATTTTCTTCTCCTCAACAAACATGCCCAATACATCTTAAAAGACCCTCTCTTAATTTTTCAGTGAATTCATAATTCCAAGATATTTTTGTCTTCACTTCTTTTTTCTTTCTTGATATGACTACCACCCTTCTAATCATCCTCACTTCTGTTCTTTCCAGTCGCTAATATTCTCTTTTCCCCAGTTGGCCAAATTTCTGATTCACATGAAAGAGCAGGACTTACACCTGTTCTGTATATCTTTGATTTTACTTTTATTGTGCCTCCTTTTCACAATGCCCTCACTCATTCATCACCTTACTACCTTCTCATAGCTGCTGTCCTTTTGTAAAGTTGAGCCCACATATTTAAATCATTCTACTTCTATTAGCTGTTTCTTTCTCTACCAGCATTAACAAATCTTTTTGATCACCCTTTGAACTGACTGCCACTTCTGTCTTTGTAACATTTATCATTACACTAGCTTGATATGATATATTTTTTATTACTTTTTGTTCTTAGAAGCCCATTCAGCTGAATCTGATTAAAGAAAAAAATATGCAAGCAAAATGTTCTGTTGGCCTCACTTTCACTCAATAAATCAGAGATAGTTAAGAAAGCAAAATGGCTCACAGGTGATTCCAGAAGAAGTAAATTGTGTACAAAATATTGCACTTTACCACTGCTAGTCTTCACTCAGTACATCCAAGATAACTGTGAAAATAAAAGGGCTCATGGGCAATTCCTGGTGAAGTAAAACTTTTATGTTAAAATTTTGTCTGACCATTGATGGTTTTCACTCAGTACATCCAAGATAGTTGTGAAAATATAAGGACTCGGAGGTGATTCCTGGTGAATTAAAACCTTTGTGTCAAAATATTCTGTCTGAGCTCTGAGCACTTCTCGCTTTCATTCAATACATTCAACATAGCTGCAGTGTATTAATCTGACTGAGGGGATGATGGAGAGTAAACTCGGAAGAGAAAGACCAAGGATGCAATTCATGCAAGACACAAAATGGAAGATCCTGTTCCATAACGAAGCAGCTGGTCCAGAAGGGAAGTCTGCAATGAACTTTCCATGCTGCCCATCAACTTCTAAGTTAGGAAGAAAAGGAAGGAACTACCAAGCACAGACAATTAAAGTCAACAATGTTGTTCATATATACAGGATAAGAAGTACTCATTAAGGATTCAAAGTAAAAATTTACAGGATTCCCATATGATTTTAAAATGAAATATAATTTCCATAATCAAATGGACATGGTACATATGCTTGCAACTTTTATACATGCTCTCACTTTAAGACTTTATGATATGCTATAAGTTTACAGTATTGTAAGTAGCAGACTATATTTTTGAACAAATAAAAATATTCAAAGAAAAGAAAAGATAAAAGCTAAAAAATATAGAAACCAATGAGCAGTGAATCTCTGGAAGAAACAATTCTTCACAAATACATGAACGCCATATGTGTATAATTGTTAGCATACAGATGCTGTACATTTTTACTATTTCCCATGCAGCCATCCTTCAACAAGCTTGAAAATTACATTACTCTGGAACGACAATGACTTGTGTTCAAGAATTACTACATCTCTTGACTTGTGTTCAAGAATTACACTACCCAGGACAATGAAGTTCCAAGTAACTAAAGCTATGCAGATGCAGCATAGGAATCTGAACAACTCACCGAATGTGCACTAGTTGAAGCAATTCCCACTTCATCGTATTGACGACCTTCTTCACCCATGTAAGAATGGAAGTCAATATATTTCATGTATTTCAGATCACTGCTTCGACTAGCACACATCAGGAGAGTTGTTCAGATTCTTAAGCTATATTTGTTTAGCTTCAGTTGTCCTGGGTGGTGCAAAAGGTAGCATGCTCGAATGTAAATCGGGAGATGCAGGTTCTATTCCCGTTCCAGAGCGATGCAATTTCCAAGTTCTCTGAAGGATGGTTACATAGGGAACAGTAAAAATGCATGGCATCTATATCCCAACAATTATAAAATATTTTTTAATCTTAAAGGAGGGACCTCAAGGGCAAATCTTTCCTATGCCTACAATGCTAATTCGCTCTATAAACATTTTCTCTAACACTATTGCATTCTGGTTTTCAGAAATGTGAGTAGAAATAAATGAAGGCTAGCTAATACATACCCTAGCTGTGATTTTAAAAAAAAAAAATGTCAGATTTATTTTTTAATTCAGTTTATCTCAATGGGTGCCAAATTGGAATATTTCCCAATTGAGATAAATTGAATTAAAAAAAAATTCCAGTTTATTATAGTTAAAGTATCATCATCATCATCATCATTGTCAACCATTATCAATCCACTGCTGGACGAAGGTCTCCCCAAGTTTCCTCCACAACGGTCTGTCTTGTGCCAGTCTCCTCCATGTCACTCCCGCATACTTTTGAATTTCATCCACCCATCTTCCATGTGGTCTTCTTCTGGGTCTTTTCCTGTCCCTTGGAATCCAATCTAAAATTTCGGCTGTCCATCGATGGTCTGTCCTTCTGGCAGTATGTCCAGCCCATTGCCATTTCAGGGATTTAACTCTAATCATGACGTCTTCCACTCTTGTCATTTTTCGGATCCACGAGTTCCTCTTCTTATCTCTCCTGGTTACACCAAGCATGCACCTCTCCATGCTTCTTCGAGTTGTCTGCAGCCTTTGTATGTCTCTTTTAGTTAAGGTCCACGTCTCTGCACCATACATAAGCCCTGGAAGGATGCATTCATCAAACACTTTTCTTTTAAGACATAATGGCATATTGCTCTTGAAAATTATGCTGTTTCTTCCAAAAGCTCTCCAAGCAAGTTTTGTACGCCAATTAATTTGTTCATCAATGTGACCCTCACTTGATATCTGCTGTCCAAGATAAATGTACGTGTCTGTTATCTCCAGCTTTTCTCCATCAATCGATAAATCTTCATTTCTTGTAAAAGCATTGAACATCACTTTTGCCTTCTGAAAGTTCATTTTTAATCCCACTTCTTTACTCTTGTCAGCAAGTTCCTGGATCATACTCTGCAGCTCTGATGGGGTAGTTGCAAAAATGACTACGTCATCAGCAAAACGAAGGTGGGTTAGATAATCTCCATTAATCTTTATCCCTTTGTTTTCCCAGTTCAGTGATTGAAAGTGATTGAAAGACAGTTAGAGTATATAACTACATATTAATTAACTAAGGCCTTTATTTATTTGCACTCAAAATTCTGAAGACCAAAATGTAATAGTCTTTGAGAAAATGTGTATAGAATAAATGAACATTGTAAAAAAGCATACTTTATATTAAGAAAATACAACGTTTGTCACAAATATTTTATTTTTTGAAGTTGACCAAGGTTTCGTTGGGCTCTATCCTAGCTTCATCAGGACAAGTGGCCTGATGAAGCTAGGACTCTGAAGTTCTTTTTGGGTTCATGAAGCTAGCCCAGAGCCTAGAGAAACCTTGGTCGACTTGAAAAAATAAAATATTTGTAACAAATGTTGTATTTTCTTAATATATATGTTACCTGCAATGTATGAAAACCAGGCATTCTATAGAATGCTTAGGCAATGTATAGAATGCCTGGCATTTTTAGGTAAAGTATGAAATTGTTAATATTTCACATATTTCCTAGGCATTCTATACAATGCCAAAACAGAAACTGGCAAAGTATAAAATACTCTTGCTAATGATGGTTCTAATATGACATGGCAAGGCACGTGACTTTCAACGCTTGCCTAAGACAGAGAATTCACCATTTGCATTTCAGTCTTTGTTTGGAAGTCAAGTATAAAATACTCCCGCCAATGATGTTTCTAACGTGACGTCATAAGGCACGTGACTTTCAACGCTCGCATAAGACGGAGAATTCGCCATTTGCATTTGTCTTTGTTCAGAAGTGAAGTAAAAATTACTCCCGCTAATGATGTTTCTAATGTGACGTGGCAAGGCACGTGACTTTCAACGCTCGTGTAAGACGGAGAATTCGCCATTTGCATTTCAGTCTTTGTTCGGAAGTCAAGTATAAAATACTCCCGCTAATGATGTTTCTAATGTGACGTGGCAAGGTAATAGAATTTACTGACAATTGAAGACATTTCTCATCAAGAAATACCTCTCCGGTCAGCTGCTATTGCTCAGTCCACAGGAAGCGGCCAAGGATTTGTCAAGTGTATGTGTAAGACAAACTGCCAAAACAAGAAGTGCTTTTGTGTAAAAAAAGGAATGAAGTGCAATTCAAAATGTCATACAAGCCTTCTTTGTTGCAACAAGTAGGTTAGAAAGTTCTGTATTTTATTTCATACTTTCTGTTTTCATTCTTTTTCATATACGTCTTTTCAATAAAAGCCTTTTCATGAAACTCTTTTAATACTTTGCCCCTAAATGGTAATAGTCATTCTATAGAATGCCTAGGTAAAGTATATAAAATATTTGAAAATTTCATACTTTGCATAAAAATGCCAGGTATTTTATACATTGCCTAGGCATTCTATAGAATGCCTGGCTTTCATACATTGCCGGTAACATATATAATCATCACTATGATTAAAAAAAAAAAAAAAACATACTTTATTTGCAACCATTTCCTGCATTTTCTCCAAAAATCCCAAGAGACTCTTAAGTTCCTCTTTAGGTTCACCCCACAAAGGATCATATTTTGAAGATTTTTCATAACTTTCTAGAGCTTCTTGATACTTTTCCTCATACTTTAGTGCCTATATGGAAGTGAAGAAAAAGTACATTTGAATTAATGGTACTAAGAACTTCAAAATACATGCATAGTCAATTTCAGTTATCTTCTTAGACAAAGATTTTAAAATAATTTTTCTCCCTATTTTTCATGGTGTGTTTGAAATAATTATTACAAGAGCAAAATTTTAAAAGGCATATGCAGGTAAATTAGCAAGTCTTGAGGATATTTTTTTTGAAATGCTGTAGTACTGTTATTAATAATCTGCATATAAAAATGAAAATTTATTTTAAAATTTCTTTAGCAAAGTGGTGACACAGCGTTTGTGTGATCACATTCCAAACATAGTGTGCCTCTTGACTGCGTCCATGTCACAGAAATGAAAATGTACTGATAACTTCGGAAGTTCTAGAACATCACATCACATGATGAACCTCAAAAACAACACACTTTTCCCAGCATGGATAAACAGGAGAGCTAACACATTTAGAACACCAAGAAACAGAATGAGCAGTGATGTCAGCTATCAGAAAAAAAAAAAAAATTAAAATGCATTAGAGATTTAAATTTCATTTGAAAATTTTAAAATGTTCATTAGTATGTCACCCATAAAAATTTTGGCCAGACATGAAGGTTTCAGAAAATATTAAAAAATGCAAAATAACAGGCTTTATATGAAATCTACATTTTTCTCTGAATTAAATTTTTTTCCTATTTGTAAAATTGTTTATGTAAAATTCAGGACTGGTTATGGAATTACTAATTTCTTATTTTACCAAATTATTACATAAGGAGCCTTACATAGAAAGTTTTAAAACCTTCAGATTTGTGTTTATATACATGTCATATACACTGAGATGCATGTTTATTAGGTACACCTGCCTGCATCTTAAAAGTGGCTCACTCCTACATGTAAGATGGCCAGTGTGCACTGTGTGCAGAATAAATCCTGAAGGTGGAATAGCTCATCAAGCATCAATCAGCAAGCATTCTCAAGTATCAGGAACAGCAGATGGTGGATCAGAAGAATCAAAGAAGGATGGCAAAACTCATACAAGCAAATAGATAGGAACAGCTGGTGGATCAGATGAATCAAAGGAGGCTGGTATAACTCATAAAAGTGAATAGATAGAAACAGCTGGTAGATCAAAAGAATCAAATGAGGCTGACAAAACTTGTGGAATCGAATAGACAGGAACAGCTGGTAAATCAAAAGAATAAGAGCTGGCAAGACTCATGCAAGCAAACAGATAGGAATAGCTGGTGGATCAAAAGAATCAAAGGAGGCTGGCAAAACTCATGCAAGCAAATATATAGGAACAGCTGGTGATTCAGATGAATCAAAGGATTCAGATGAATTAAAGGAGGCTGGCAAAACTCATGCAAGCAAATAGATACAAATAGCTGGTGGATCAGAAGAATCAAAGGGGCTGGCGAAACTCATGAAAGCAAATAGACAGGAATAGCTGGCAGATCAGAATCAAAGGAGGCTGGTGAAACTCATGCAAGCGAATAACCAGGAACAGCTGGTGGATAAGATGAAACTCATGAAAGCAAGGAAGACAGGAACAGCTGGTGGATCAGAAGAATCAAAGGAGGCTGGCGAAACTCATGCAAGCGAATAGATAGGAGGCTGGCAAAACTCATGCAAGCAAATAGATAGAAACAGCTGGTGAATCAGATGAATCAAAGGAGGCTGGCAAAACTCATGCAAGCAAATAGACAGGAATAGCTGGTGGATCACAAGAATCCAAGGAGGCTGGCAAAACTTATGCAGGTGAATAGACAGGAACAGCTGGTGGAACAGAAGAACCAAAGGAGGCTGCAAAACACATGCAAGCAAATAGATAGGCCACAGCCCAGCAAATCACTGCAGAATTCAACACTGGTGTGCCAAGGGTCATCTCAGACCATGTCACAAATGGGGTACAATAGCTGATGACCATGTCAAGTGGTGTAGTCTGTGCAGAACATGAAAGCAATTAACACTGGATCAATGAAGACTGGAAAAAACTCACTTGGATGGGTGAATCAAAATCCATCTGCATTATGTCGGTGGCAGGATTTAAATTTGGCATGAGTAACATGAGGCAATGGTGCTATCCTATCAAGTGTCAACAGTACAAGCCAGTCGTGTGGAGTGGGAAATGATTTCCTGGCACTCATCAGGCTCCTAATACCCATCATATGACATCTGGATGCCACAGCATATTTGAACATTATTCCCAACCAAAGCCATTGCTTCATGGTTATGGTTTATCTTTAAAAAATAGATATTTTCAGCAGGATTATGCATCAACTTACAAGGCACCTATACAAGAAAATGCAACTATTTCCCTTGTTTTAGTGGCCTGCACAATCCCTTAAATCTCCATTGAGCACCTCTGGGATGTGGTGAAATGGTCTATTTGTTGAGAGACTGTGCAGCCATTTAATTTGCAACAAATGTGTAACTCAATCATTTCTGCATAGTACGACATTCCTGCATTACATTTCCACCATCTGGTATGTTCTATGCCCAATGAATTTGGGCTGTTCTGAAGGCCATGGGTGGCACAACACACTACTATGTAGTTGTACCTAATAAAATTGCAGTGCATGTATAACCAGTGTTTTTTTTCTAAAATAAAGTTTACCAGTACTCTCTCATCCTATCCCCTTATGCATTGCCAGGCTCCATTATTTTCACCATACAATATAAACAATAAAAAATAATTATTATTAATAATAAATTTAAATTATTTAATAACAACAACAACAACAACAACAACAATAATAATAATAATAATAATAATAATAATAACAACAACAACAACAACAGCAAATTTGAGTACCTTATATCAAAGCAGATTTCAAAAGCCATCAATGCATTGTTACTGCCATTTTTACGTGTCCGTGCCTTGCTTTTAGTGTCAGTTGCTAGATGTCTACTTTTCAAGAACCAGGAAATTTACATAAAGTAAAGGTCGAAACACACATAGAGGAAGACCAACCAGATTACTGAACATCAGTGAACTTACAGTCTTTAGATGTATTGATGCCCTTGCTTGTGTTGCAATCAAATTCATTTGTAAGTAACCATGTTCACACTTGCTGGTAGAAATCGGTATGCTGTTTATTGTGTTTATAAGAGGCAACAGGGCAGGTGGTAATTTCTTGTTGACTAAGTAGTCACAGTAATTTCTTAGGATGTGTCTTTCTGGAAGTCAAAGCCGCTTACATAAATTCGCTACTTCCATTTCACTGAATGTTACATTTTTCTCCATGTTGTGTGGCCAACATTTAGGATCTAAGACCTCCATCCATTTGGGTATTTGTGTGTCACTGTTTGACAAAAGACAGTTTTCCATGCATTGTTTTAGGCTATCATAAAACATTGTGGGATCAAGAGAGCGATCTACACTAGCTGGTCAGCATGTCACTCTCTTCTCCAAAGTGACTCCTTTAAAGGCCAAAGTTTCAGTTGCTCTAAAAGCTTTGCGATAGGGCAGTCCACAATTATATCTCCTGTCTTCAAACACTTGAATTTGTCTCGAAATTTTTTGGTGAGCAGTGTAGAGAGTGATGTCATGTGCTTGCAGCTCAACACTAAGTTCTGATAATTCTTGAAGAACATCACACATCAGAGCAAGATCCAAAATAAAATCAACACCCGTGATTTTCTTCCTCAGGCTTTCATACATTATTCTGTCACTCTTTTCCCTCCTTTCATCCTGGTTTGCTTCAACAAAATGAACAACGAGTGCTTCAAAATCTCTCCACACCACAACTCCTGAAACTAGAAGCTACCCAACATGTGCTTAAAATCCTTCCAATTTTAAATATTTCTTTGTCTAGGTTTTCAGATTTTTTCCTGAGTTGTCTGGCATTTTTTGATGACTGATGATACAGGCGGTATTGTTTGTCAAGAAATAACTTGAAATGATTTATTTGAGCTGGGAAGTTTTTTTCACCACATCAACAGAGAGCCGAAGTCTGTGATTGGCCCAATGCCAAACTAAAATATTTGGGAATTGCTCCTTAATTAAAGCAACTACTCCGTTCTTGCTGCCAAACACCACAGTAGCACCATCACATGCAACTGCAATAAGGTTTTCCTTCAAAAATTCATCCGAAAAACCCAATTCTTTCAGTGTGTTCCTGAGGCATTGATTGGAAAGCACCTTCTGCTGTAACATTTTCTAGATCTACAATGTCAATAAATATGTTTGTAGGTTCATCCACGTCATGAAGCATTGTCTGTATGTAAATTATCAGTGAAGACAACTGGCTAATGGTGGGGCTCTCATCAATCAACAACAAAATTTTGTTATTTGAGCCAATGATTTTCTGAATAATGGTGTTTTTCATTCATTTCAGTTCCAATGTAATTAGTTATGTTAAAATGTATGCATTCATGGAATGTAGAATTCTGCCCATGCCACTACCATTTAATTCTTGCACATCAATTTCATATCATTGAAGGCTTGATTTTTCTTTGCAACTTTGTATGCTATCCGGAATATTCTAGCAGTTATTTCTTAATCCCTTTCAAATGCTTTTGAACAAACTGTTTCCAATTTCTTTTCTTTGGCAGTGGCTAGTATGTTAGTAACTGTCTTGTGGGCTGAACTATTTTTATGGGCGTGGATTTTTTGTGTAGCAAAAACATTTGTTCCTTCTGTTTTTCACCAAAATAATAAATTTGAACACTGGCCCATGGTTTCAAAATATCAATACCTTGTTTGCTTCTCTCTGGATTCACACTTCCCACTTCTTTGCAAATTTTGCATTCCAGTTTTTTGTTTTTCACTAACAACCACTCATATGTTTTGCAGAAGCCAACTTTTTTTATCCAAAGTCCAGCAGTCGGGAAGATCGTCGAGTTTTTCTTCAGTGGTTGTTTCAAACACCACATGTTCGTTCTGTTTATTTTAACCATAATCAGCTGGCATTGACTTTGCTTCTGAGTGTTCGTTCTTATTGCTTTCATATTTCAAAAGTTTTAATTTCTTTGTTGCAGTACTGCATGAGAAAAACTGCATAATTTTACAGCTCGTGATGTAAAATAATCACAAAATAATCATGAAGACAGGGTATGCTGTATGCCCTTTTCAAAGAAGAAAAGTACATACCTTGTTTCAGCAGAAATGAAGATTACATTGAATTTGTGTATATCCATACTAGTAGGGCCATCCAAATGATGCAAGCAGTCATGGTTAACTGTTGGTGAGGTGATGTCAGAGGTCTCCAGGAAGTCACTGTATGTTCAAAAAACCAGGAAGCCTGGGAGAACAAGGAAACCCAACCATAGCCCAACATTCTATGCACGTTCTAAACAGCAACTAACTGATCCCAAAAGCCTGCCCAAGCACAGACTTTCTAAAAAATCAATAAGAATAGAGCAGCATGATGATGTGATTCACAACATGCCAGTGCCGTATGACTCAGTGCTTGCGTCAATTGGCATGGGATTGCAAGCTGTGCTAACTTTTTCTGCTTAGAGCTAGCTTTGCTAAATTTTCAGAAGTTTTAGTGCCTTCCCTGAAAAAGTTTACTGGTATGCATACTGGCTGAGAAAAAGCTCTGTGTATGACACTTCACTACTGACAGTAAAGAAAAAAATTACCAGAAAAAAAAGGGAAAGTTTTAACTTGCTTATGTCAGAAGTTGAATTGAAGAAAAATAAGAATATGTGTTTCTTTTCAGCTATTTAGGCAGAAAAAGAAGGTAAAATTCATAGCTATTTAGACCAAAAAAGAAAGTAAAATTATTGTATAGTCTCTCTCTCTCTCCTCACAAACAAACAAACAAACAAACACACACACACACACACACACACACACACACACACACACACACACACACAAATCAGCAGTACAAGGCTGTTAAATACTAATAAATGCCATCCTTCTTTTCTTTTTTTAAAAACAAATACACAATATCAATAAATAAATACATTTAAATAAAAAAAAATATGTATACAAGGAATTAAAATAATTTTTTCAGAAAACAATTACTGAGCTGCATTAAAAAAAATTACAGAAAAAGGAAATAATAAAAGTCCATCCATGGAAAAAAAAAATTATAAAAATCTCAGCAAGAAAGTAACTTAGTACAGTAAGTTGATTGAATCTTTCCACAAAATAATAAAAAAATCAGCATAACGATTGCATTAGGCTATAACACAATAATAATGCAAAAAAAAAAAAAATTACACAAAACAAATAATCTTATTTAAACAAGAAGTTATTACAACACTGAATGTAGCTGTGGACTTTCATTCATAGCAAAGATGGATCAGTAACCGAAAAATTCATTTGTAATAACAAAGATCTGCAGTTAAAAAATATATCTAACACAAAATGAACTGGGATTCACTTAAAATAAATACTTGGTAGCAGCATATTATAGAAAAGAAATTAAAAGAACTTGAAACTGCCGGTGGTTACACAGGTTAGAATTTAATGAAAGAGTGATTCAACATGGTTAATCATAACCTGCTGCAGTTACATGCGTTGCACTGGTGAGGTTACAGTGAAGAGGAGGGTCATCTTTAAAAACTCTCCCCAAAATAAATAATACTTTGAACTAAAAACCCACAGAAATATAAGAATTATGTTTTAAAACTCTTCTTGATTTACTTGCAGAATTGTACTATCAGTTGGTGAATAGTTACAAGAGCAACTATGCCATTTAAAAATAAGAACCACATGATAACTGACCATTACTAAAGAAAAAATAGAACTTAGAATTATTAACAAGCTGCAGGGCAACGTAATTTTCAAGTTTTTTGATGCAATTGATGTTACGTGATGAACAGTAAATACATACATTTTAGAGATGTCTGGTTGCTGTGTTAATAATTCTAATGTACTTTCATGTATTATGAGAAGAATATTTCTTCCACACAATTTACCTGAAAGAACAGAACTTTTGAAATGAAAATTTACTTATGGAAATGTGATATACTTTCCTAACCGTGCAGTGAATAACGAACTAAACAATGAACAGCTATTCATTTAAATATAATTAAACCAGTTTTGTTTATATTCACATACTCAGGGTCACCAAACTCTGGAACTGTGTCAAGAAGAATGTATGAGAAAACAGAAAACAAATTTAAACTAGATTCTGTGAATGTTAAAATGAACCCTTTCATTTTAAAGAGATATGTATATATCACCCCTCCCTTATATTTGTGAAAGATGTTTTTCTGAGACACCTGCAAGTCCTTTTCTGTCCCATAGTATCCCATTTAATATTTCAGTTGTCCATCGGTGGTCCATTCTTCTAGCAATATGTCCAGCCCATTGCAATTTCAAAGATTTTACTTTGATCATAATGCCTTCCACTCTTGTCATTTTCTTGATCTATGATATTCCTCTTCTTATCTTTCCTGGTCACACTAAGCATGCATCTCTCCATGCTTCTTGCAGTTGTCTACAGCCTCTGTATGTTTTTTTTTAATTAAAGTCCATGCCTCGGCTCCGTATGTAAGATCTGGAAGGATGGATTGATTAAAAACTTTTCTTTTAAGACATGATGGGACATTGCTCTTGAAAATTGCACTGTTTCTTCCAAATGCTCTCTAACCAAGTATTATATGCCAATTAATTTCTTCATCAGTGTGGCTCTCACTTGATCTCTGTTCCCCAAGGTAAATGTAGGTATCAGTTACCTGTAGATTTCCCCCATCAATTGCTAAATCTTCATTTCTTCTAAAACATTGTACATCAGTTCTGCTTTCTGAAAGTTCGTCTTTAATCCCACTTCTTTACTCTTGTCAGCAAGTTCTGGATTATACTCTGAAGCTCTAAAGGAATGCTTGCAAAAATTACTATGCCATCAGCAAAATGAGAGAGTGGGTTAAATAATCTCCATTAATCTTTATCCCTTTGTCTTCGCAATTCAATGAATGAAATATATTCAGCAATGTGGCATTGAAGAGTTTGGGAAGGATGGGGCCAACCTGTCTCACCACTTTTCAATTTTTATTGGTGTGGTATCATCAAATTGACAAATTTTTACACTTGCATTTTCATAGATGTTATTAATAATGTTAATGTATGCATCTTCAATACCACAGTATTTCAAAGACATTATACCTGCTGGTGGTTTCATGGAATCAAAGGCCTTGTGATAATTAATAAAAGCTAAATATTTCTTTATTTCCATTTACTCCATTCACAATTCACAAACTGTTCAGTTAATTCACTCTAGCTGCTGTGAAAGCATTTGCTTGTTTGGTTTGTATTGAGTCTGGTCAAGCCGGTTGGTCTTTCACTTACTCATCCATATGTTCATTTGCATACATGTGAAACTGCTAGCATGTAGCTAAGAAATAGAGTGACACACAAAGCAAAGCAAAATCTTTTGAGTTGAGTCACATGACATGCTTTCTCAAGGGAGTTTTGAGGAAAGTCTCAGATGGTCTTTCCTATGATATGAAAAGTGCATGTGTATGAATACACCAGAAGAGATGTTACAAAGATTTTAATGTTGTGTGTGTGTAACATTTGGAAGAATAGAAAATGATGTTTCTGAAATAAAGAGTGCTAAACCAGTTTATATTATGACCCTTGTTTTTCTTATTCAGACCATTACTAAGAATTTATTAAACCTAAGTATGGCGCGGTGGAACTCTTCAAGAACAGAGCCGCTCTGCAATGAACAGACTTCAATGGGTCAATATGTGTAGTAAAAATGGCAACAGACACCTATGGGAATTGTACCGATGGTTGATGATGATGATGGTGGTAAGCAAAAAAATGCTGATGACAACTTGATCAGGATCAAGGGAAAAAAAAAGCCTCCTCATTAATTAGATGTCTACTGCTCATCTACTGCTCATCTCTTTGTATCATAATTTGGGTCCTTGGAAATGATCTGCAGAAAAACCTGTGCAACGAACAACTGTTACCCACCAGACATGCAGTGATAAAGGAACTAATGTTGGTGTCATTAAAATCCTTCCTACTTTATGTGTTTGAATGATAGTTAAGTGACAACTACACTGGCGTGCAAAAATTAAGGACGAGGCAGCTTTTCAAATGTAACGTCGTGCAGAAGTGCTCCACATCAACTCAAATCATACCATAAGATCCCCAAGATGTAAGAATATGGGAGAAGTGAGCAAAACCATCTAAACAAGGAATCCAAAGGATACAAAGGCACTTTACTGAAAAGGTAGCTTTGAGCACAACTGGACAGAAGACAGAAACGTCCATGTGACAGGCGGCTGCCAAGAAAAATCCAGTCTTTAGTAGGGGATATGATCACCCCTGACTGCGTTGCAGGATTTACAATGTCTGTCCATGCTGAGGACAAGGTTGTCAAGGAGCTCTTGAGACATCGCTGCCCATTCCTCTTGTAGCACCAATCGCAGCTGTGGAATCGTTGCTGGCGGCTGGTGACATGCTGCCAAGCGTCACCTGAGAAGGTCCCACACGTATTCGATTGGATTTAGGTCCGGGGACCTTGCGGCCAATCCATGCATTGAATATCTTCACTCTCCAACAGCTCTGCGACAGCCACTGTATGATGAGGTGTAGCGTTGTCATCCATGAAGCAGAACTCAGGACCTACAGCACCTCTAAAAAGGCACACGCGAGGCAGGAGAACCTTGGTACAATAATGGACACCAGTGACTGAACCTCCTTGGAAGATGTGGAGGTCAGTATGGCTACCAAGCATGATACCGCCCCAAACGAGAACTCCGCCACCTCCAAACCGGTCCCTTTCAATGATATTGGAGGTGTGATTGTGTGTTCCCTGCTCTCTCCAGATGTGTATACATCCTGAATCGCTCGTCAGACTAAATCGGCTCTTATATGTAAAGAAAACTCGACCCCATTGCTGATGTGTCCAGTTCTTGTGTTCCCGGCACCACAGAAACCGCTGTCTGCGATGAGCAGGCGTTAATGGCAAACACCGTACTAGTCGTCGTGCAAATAAACTACCTTTGTGCAGCCTCCTGGCCATGGTAAAACGTGATAACGGACGTTCAGTTGTCTGTTGCATGTGCCTTGCAATTTCTTCCGCTGTCTGCCAACTGTCTCTTCTCACCTGTAGGACAATATACTGGTCGTCCGCTGCCGTGGTTGCTCGTGGATGACCACTGCTAAACTCTCGGACAGCTGTTGCTGTTGTTTGAAATGCTCTCCAAGCTCGTGTGAAACGATGCTGTGAGCGATCCCGAACTCCTCAGCCACACTAGTTACACTTCGACCTTATTCCAACTTCCCAATGACGTGACACCAGGTAATGTCATCCAGATGTCGTCTACTGGATTGCCTGTTGGCCATATCACACGGTGGCAGCAACTCGATGTCGTTCAAACTGATGTACACCGTGCAATAGCTTTCACCGAATTCATGAGCATACACCGCCTGTGTGCTTTATACCCTTCTGACACTCCCCTCCCAAGTCATGCTGCATATATGCGCATGCCCTACCGTACCGGACCCTAGTCTATCTCCTGAGTGGTCTTTCGGTCCGTTCTGCCTGCTCGTTCTGCTGTTATGCTAATTTCTCCTCTTTGTCCTTAATTTTTGCACACCAGTGTACTAGTGAGGTAATTACAACACAAAATGCATTTCCTACATATTTTTATACATTTGGTTGGGATATAAAAATTCTGATAACATTATCTGAGATTTCAATAGGCAGTAGCCATTGCATTAAATTTATACTACAGTACTGTCAAGAGCATCTGTTTACTTGACACAAACTTTCATCACAATACACCAAAGACAGTGAAGAAAAATGAGCACTGAAAAATGCACAATATTAAATGAAAAGGCAAGCAATACATACCACTGCCTTGTTAAAATGCAAATCTGGACAGCATATCATAGTTTTATCTTGCACCTGCATGAGTGAGAAGAGGGGAAAAAACACTGATTCAAAGTATTATACATACACTCATGCAATTACACATAGTATTCAAGCAAGTCAAACTCAAGGCACACAAGAATCAGAACCTATATTGCTCCTACAATCCAGCATAGAGCCCACAACCCAGCAAAACATGCAATGCATGCTCAATAAAAAATTATTATGGCTCACACATAGGTTTCAAAGGTACTTCAATGAATGAGAACAACATATGGTAATTGGATGGAGAAACAAAACAATCTGATACAAACTGGAATGTACATATGATTGTGTGGAAACACTACTACTCTCTGGAAGGTGAAGATTTTAAAGTTAATAACATGTGAAACAACAGGTACAGTTCTTTACTTGGAAATTTTCAGCATAGTGAAATATTTCACTGTTACTACATATGATATTCTACATGATGCTGCATTACATAATGTGCATCTAAGTTCACTGCTCTGGAGTTTTTTTTTTTATGTATTTATATCCTGACACTCATTCTCATCTAACTAGTTTCTTTTCCCCTGAAGGTACAACAAATGTTAAATGTTGCTGAACACTTAGAGGAAGAAGAAATCAGTGTTTTCACTTGCACTTTCTCATTTAAACAGACTTATAACTATTTCAGTTAATAATACCACACTTGTATATTCATTGGCACCTCCTCATTTAAACAGACTTATAATTATTTCAGTTAGTAATACCACAGTTGTTTTCACTGGCACTTCCTCATTTAAACAAACTCATTATTATTTCAGTTAATAATACCACACTTGTGCCTTCACTCGCACTTCCTCATTTAAACAGACTTACAATTATTTCAGTTAATAACACCACACTTGTGTTCTTTGTGATTTATGATGTAACCGATACTCCTTTTTTCCCAACTTTTATTTTGCAAATTGTGTACTTTATAACTACTGTAAAGGAGTTCCATACAATTAAACAATTAAAAGATAAGGATTAGTTAATGTGTGTTCATTGAAGGACACCAATATCCCAATAAACCCTGTATTTCCTCTATTAAACTACTGAGGTGGTGAACACCGAGCTGACTTGACAAAAACAGTATAATGCTTCCGATTAGAGATGTCATGGCTTCCTCTGTTTAAGCTCGTTTGTCAGGTTTAACAAAACAGGTCACAAAATATACTGGGTCTCTCTTAAAATATTAAACGTCAAGCCAGTCTAATTATCCAAAAGCTAGGAGAACCACTCGAAAATTTTCATTCAGAAACTGGCAACATCAATGTGATCATGATCATGCTGGTTGGCAAATCCATTCTACGTGGTCACCAGTTCTCTGGAATTACTCCTGATGATGAATGAGGGTCTCAATCAAAAATCTGAGGTATTTTTAAAAACATATTTTTCCCTCTTAATACCCATAGAAACTCATTTATTAAAACAGTGAAATGTCCAAAATTACAATCAAATTTAAGTTCAGCATTAAACATACCACTGATAATTATCAATGCCATGTTTAATGCTGAACTGTCTTTTCTTATTTTCTCATGGCAGACATGGTATAATTTTCAAAATATGCATTGAATTTATTTTTAAGGTCATGATGAAATACCATTTTAACTATTGGGTTGTCGGAAAAGTCACGACATATTTTGGCACCTGATGGCGGTTGGGCGGTTTTGGAAGTACTAGAAACATGTGCAGCTCTGTTATCGCTATGGCATTCGACAAGTGCCAGTTCTAGCTGCAGTATGAAGAAAATAGTGAGCGATTTGGTTGATTTGCGGAGATTTGACATCAAGTTGAAGAAGGAAGACCAAACTGTGCATTTTCGCCATATTTTACTGTTTTACTTCCGTAATCAGAAGAACGGGCGTCAAGCTTGTGAAAAGTTGCGTAAAGTGTACGGTGATAATGCTCTACAAGAACGACAGTGCCAGCAGTGGTTCGCAAAATTCCGTGCTGGTGATTTTGACCTCAACGATGCTCCTCGGTCCGGGAGGCCAACTGAGGTTGATGACGACCAAATCAAGGCATTGATCGAGTCAAACCCACGTTACACGATACGAGAGATTGCAGACACATTGCACATCCATTATTCAAGCATAAGCAAGCTCGATGTGTGGGCTCCTCATGAAGAACTCAAAGAAGCTCAATTGACGGTGTGTATAAACATCTGCGATATGCTCATTAAACGTGAGGAAAACGATCCTTTTTTGAAGCAAATGATAACTGGTGACAAAAAGTGGATTGTGTAGAACAATGTGCTGCGCAAACGGTCTTGGTCCTGACGTGCTGCTTCGCCTCAAATGACATCCAAAGCAGACATTCATCAGCGGAAGGTTCTGGTCTCGGTGTGGTGGGATTTTAAAGGTGTCATGTTTTTCGAGCTCCTACCATGGAACCAAACAATCAATTCGAATGTGTACTGTCAGCAATTGGACAGTTTGAACGAATCCATCATCCAGAAACGTCCAGAGCTTGTTCATCGTAAAGGTGTTGTGTTCCATTACGACAACGCGAGACCACACACAAGTTTGATCACCCACCAAAAATTATTGGAGCTTGGGTGGGATGTGTTGCCACACCCAGCATACTCGCCTAACCTTGCGCCTTCACACTTCCATTTGTTTCGCTCTCTTCAACAGTCCTCGCATGGTATAACATTCAATTCAGATGAGGCTGTAAATCAGCACCTTGTACAGTTTTTCGCCATGAAAGGCAGGTCCTTCTATGAACGAGGCATTCTGCAGCTCACTGAGAGGTGGCAAAAAGTTATTGAACAAAACATGCATTATATCATTGATTGATCTTTGTTCTTTCTATCAATAAATGACCTTTGCAAAACATGGCTAAAATACGTCATGACTTTTCCGACAACCCAATACCTAAAAATTTAGAATGCCAACAGCATACATGTAAACCAATTTTGCTATGATATATTTATTTAAATGACAGTAAAATAAAAGAAACAAACATTACAGCAGCACCTTTATTATACTGAAAATTTCTCACTCCTTAATAAATTTAAATATCTTATTATAATTTCAACAAAACTGCCATAAAGTAGACCCTAAAATGAAAACATTTATATATACCCACATACACACAAAAAGTCAGTAATGACATAGTTCCTGAAGTTAGTCTTTAATGAAATGCATGAATCAGATTCATAGTTCAAGCTGTAAATTTGCATTCATAACACAACAGTAAAGGGGGAAGAAAGGAATATGCTCTACATATGATGTCATAACTGATATATTTTTAATATTTAAATAATTACAAACTTACAGCTAAGTTGTAAGCTGACATACACTGTTTTAACATGCATGGGCTCTGGTTGGTGCTGAAGAACAGGCTCAAATGAGCATTGCCAAGAATATCTGAAATTGTAAACATTTATAAAAGTTCTTACAAACATAGAAAGTGACAGATAATGAAAGTTAAACACAGATTATCACAGGAGCTATCTGATGTATTAAAGTTTTATACATACATACATATCACTAAGCTGTTCTCTGAGATTCAGAGGTTAGATCCAAAAAGAAATACAAACTACCAGATAATTTTTACTTACTGCTGCTGTATCAAACTTCTCCATTTACAGCGATCTTGACATACAACTTGGGCTTCACCGACATCCATCACACGCCGTACACAAGATCTTCTACACTTCATACTCATAACATTTTTCTCATGCACACACTCCTGAATCTGATCCTCCCATGACTCCTTTGGTTGTCTTTCCTTCCTGCTACTTGGGCTGAAATTTTCTTAGTAAGCATCTCATCACTCATTCTTTCAACATGGCCAAACCACGGAAGCATATTAGTCTCCACCTTGCTACAAACATTTTGCTTCACATCACACAACTGCAACACATTTTCATTCCTCACACAATCAGAATGTATCTTGCCACAACCCCCCCCTCCCCATAAGTAATGCATTTCTCCAGCACATAAACAACTTCTATGTTTCTTCTGTAGTATCCAGGTTTCACTGCTATACATCAGAGTAGGAACAATTACACTTTCACACACAGGCATGCAGAATTCTTGAGAACCCATTATTCCTGTGGAAACCTCTCAGAGCAGCCATAGCTTTCAATGAAGAATTCATTCACCTACTAATTTCACCATCCAATTTGTTCTTTTTTGTCAAACATGCTTCCTAAATACACAAACTCATTCACCTGGTCAATCACTGTGCCATTTAGACTTACATTACACATGCATAAATTAAGGAAGTTCCAAATTTTAGGTATTCTTCTTTTTTTTTAATTGAGCAACTTTTCAATCATAATTAGCACACATACATGTAGCAATCCAGTCAGTAGTGAAACGCAATACAAATTTTATGATGCAGCATCAACAGGGCCAGCAGAAACCTGGCCCTTCAATTTAACAGGGACTTCCCTTGAAAATTGTTTCTAGAAATGATCTAATCATTACTGAACTTCTTTTCATCATTATTGCTGCTGTGAAGATAATATTTTATCTGGCCTTTGGTGAAAATCTGAATAGACAAAGTCATCACTCTTTCCACCTTTTTCTTTAATTAACACACAGCAACCGAAAAATTGTAATCCAGACACCGCTCGGATCACACCCCAGATCTCTCGATAACTAGCCGAGTGTGTTCGCCTTACGCTACGGTGGCCAACAACCCACGGCATTATGTGTGTTTTGGCATTTGTTGAACCCTCTTATCAATCTTCACGCTATGTGTGTTGGTATTTTGTTGAACCCTCTTATCAATCAATTTGCAATGCTTTCACATAGAGCATTTTCAATTTCCACAAAACTTTTTTATTACTCTTCTATGAAATTGCTGCCTCATTTCAAGATCACAAAAAATTTTGTTTTGGGATTTATTACCAATTCTAAGTTTATTAAAAATAATTGCTATAAATTCAAGGATTATTAATCAAATTGCAGAACTTTACAAGTATTATTACACAATCACATTTGACATCATAGAGAATGGCATACAAACAAAACATCTCTCTCATTTGAAGCAAAGGTTAAACAAGGAGAAAGAAATATGAATATATATGTACACTGGTCATAAAAAGTTAGGGCTATTGCATTAAATGAAGAATGCATGTATTTGACTCAAGTAACACATATTGAAATAAGATCAGTGAGGCTACATAACATAAACAATAAAGAGTGTGTTTACAAAAACAATTTATTGTGCAATTTCTGCACACAACAAAGTAGCACTACAATATAGACAAAATAGTAAATTCGGAGAATATCATACCTCTGGATTTCAGTACCCAGTAACACCACTTCAGTGTCAAAGAATGTCTTAACACCTAAGAGGCATACCTGCAATGGCATTATTAATGAGTAGAACAACCCAAATGCATAAAATGTATTTCGACCCCAGAGACCCTGGGTTGCTATATTAAATAAGATGCTTATACACTATGCTGAGAAAGTGCTTAAACCTGTGTACACATTTTGCATGAAATGCATAATTTGCCATTGATATGCATGAAAAGCATAAATTTTCCATCAATTTGCATCACATGCATTTTCCACTCCAAAATGCATAAGCTACATTTTTCCAAGCAACATCTGGTGCTCAAAGTTTTTTTATTTGATAAAATTGAGGTGTGCGCTGATGACACCACTGGCGAAGCGACGGTTGTGAGGTGGATTTGTCTCCGGCAGTAGCAGGGATGGGAGGCATAGCTAAATGGCATTTTAGGTTTGATTGGATAGGTTGTAGGAGTGTGAGCTGGGAATCTGCTGAGATGATGCAGTTCAGGTGCCAAAGTCCAAACTTCTCTGAGTTCTCTCCTATTGCAGCCGCACCAGTCAGCTGTCCGAAGGCAGCGCATAAGCACATTTTTTTCCGGCAGGGTGTTAAAGTTTAGTTAAAAAAGTTTACAAAGCCGCCAGAAATGAGAAACGACAAAGTTACAGTGAGATCTCATCCTCTACAGTTTCCAAGAACTGGACTTGAATTGAAATTGAATAATCTATGGTGCAAGTACTGTTTAGAAGTTGTCAGTTTCACAAGAAAATCTGTCGTATCTGCCCATGTCGCAAGTGGGAAACATTTGCAGTGCAAAGAAGGACACACCCATCAAGAAACTTTGGAAGAAACCGTTGACCGCCAAAATAGCAGTAAACAACAGTAGGAGGAAATGGTGTTGGTTTTCGTCAGTGCCCAGATTCCATTGCACGTGTTTCAGAATGAAAAGTTTTGTCAGTCCATAATGGCCAGAATCTCCCTTCTGAGACCACACTCAGACTGATCTTTCCTCAAGTAAGCAACTCTGACCTGCAAGAAACGAGGCATTTTTGCAAAGATCGTGGTGTTTGTGCAATAGTTGACGAAACGCAGGATTTTCTTACTCAGAAAATAGTTAACGTGTTGCTGACTCCATTGGGGAGCCACGCAAGGCCACGAGTAGTCGTTTAAAAAATCGTAGACAAGTGCAATGCAGATTCTGTTGTAAACGTCACACTCACTGCTTTGGAAATCACAGGTGTCAATAGAATAAATCTAGTGGTGTATTCCATGGATAATGCCCCCTACATGTGTGCTGCTGCAAATCGGTTGAAAGTCGTTTGCAGCAGACTTATGCACAGCACGTATTGGGTGCACGTTCTGCACTTAGCCCACGAAGAAAAATGATCTGTGCACAAAATCCTTGATCACTACGTTGCATGCGTCAATTCTGCTTTGTCTAAGGATACAGCATATTTTAAAGTGCAATTGTAATTACTCATCAGTAAATGAACAAGAACAGGGTTCCCACTCAAAAGTAGAAAAAAAATTCCCTGACTTTTCCAGGTTTTCCTGAGAGTTTTTCCAGAGCGGCAAATCAAATCACATTGCGACAAATTGTTGCATTTCCTTTCATTCTTGCGTTCCTTACGAAAGCACACATTTGTTAATTCTTTAAATAACTGTCCTTTATACAATTACCTGCTTTTTTTTAATAACAATTAAATGCATGAGGCATATTATTTTTGGTACCATTATTTATTTTTGGTACCATTATTTATTTTTGGTACCGTTGGTTCAAATATTCTTTAAAACATGTAAACCATGTATTTACATGTTTTAAGGAATATTTGAACAAAGACTTAATTTAAATTCTACATATAATGAAATATTTCAATCGATTAGGTGAAATTATACAACTGATTTATCTGTATTTTAAGTGCACACAAGTATATAAATAACATTTTAAACGACTCACAGCATTTAGAGTTCCAGTTAGGTTTAAAAATGCAAGCTGGTAGAATTGTGACTGACTAGAATAAATTGCCCTTAAATGATACAACGCTGAATGAAGCTTTAAATACTTTAAGTGCTTATTTTACATAAATATTAAACAACACAGAAACGTTTGCTGAAATTGAAGTCTAATGGAAATGATAAAATGGTGAGTGTCTGACAGTCTCTTAACATTTTGTTAGAGCGGTTCTATCAAATCGATCTACCAATTTGTATTTTCTATTGGAATTTACTTAGAATCTTTAAAGACAAAGCAAAGTAAAACAGTTATTAAAAAATAAAAAAAGAAGAGAGAGAGAACAGAAATCGTGACAGCATTTCTGCGTCTGAAGAAAAACGTGTGCCAGTACCATCCCAACAATTTCTAGCAATCAGGGAAAATACTGCTGACATTTAAAAATCAAAATTGTAATTATTTTAGCTAACGTTAGTTCTTGCACATGGCAATGAGAACATCGAATCTATGCTATTTCAGAGGGGCCAACCTCTAGCAGAACGCATCAGTAATCAATAGGGTATTTTACAGTAATGTTTCAGTAATCGAACACAAACTTTCACTAATGTAACACGCCATTTTTTTTCAAAGTTAAGGACAATATTATAGTATTACTGTGTAACCTGTAATACTTGTATAAGGTGCCTATCGGTAATCACCATACGAAGCCTCATCGCTAACGTGTGGAATGGGTATTTCATGAGAAATACACTATCCTCACAAAAAAATATGAAATTAAATTATCAATATTGTACTTACCTCATGTCATTGCTGACATAAAAACTCCCTTGTTGCTTGTTTTGCAGTGGTATATTCTTTTTCAGAAAACTTTTTATAACACAGCTCACCTGAGGAAAATGCTTTACTTTTCTGTATAAGAAGGGCACATAATGTTTTGGTGCTCATTGTTGGGCAGAAGTATGCGAGGTTTTTCCTTACTATACTAAATATTCTCTACGTAGAGGAATTGCTGTGAGGGATAGTCAATATTGCCAACATTAGTTTAGGCAATGCAGAATACTTGGGAAGGCCAGATGAATCCTTCATCTTAGATATTTCATTCCATGCCACATCTGCTCAAGGATATCCAGCTTCATCAATATCAGAGTCTGGGAACATAGCATGTCAGCGTTTATCCCGCTATTTTCATTCTTTTTTGCAAAAAAATTATCCAAAGGCTTTGATCGAGTCTTTAATTTTACACAATCCTGGTGTTTGTTTTGACTGGATATGCCTTCTGCAATCATCTCATCTCATCTCGTCCTACATGGGCTACTGATTACTCTCATATTAGAAGGAACGCAAGGAAACCTTTATTTCAGCATTTTCCATTTCCTTGCTCAAGATTTGGGAGAAAGATTTGGATGTTCCTGGAAAAACCTCTTTGCATATTTATTTGTTTCAAAAACAATAATTCCAAGGATGAAATTGGTAAAAAACAAGTAAAAATATGCAATAGGTGCCACATCAGTTGCTTGTGCCCCTGCATTTCATGACAATCAAAAGGATGCTGAGGTTGTTCATCACTTCCCTCTCTTACATCCTCCCATTCACTTTCAGAACTTTCATGATCTGAAGATTCACTATGAAGATCTTCACCTTCTGAAGAAGATATGGTGTGCGTGGCACTGTGGCTAGTTTTTTGGCTTGATGTTGCTTGGCCAATATCACTCTCAGATGATTCAAATTCATCCCCATCACTTGGCAAACTTTCACTCTCACTGCAAGCCATTTCAAATAACCTTAGAAAAAAATTTCACGCAGTAGGAAAAAGCACGTCTCCTAGTCTGAGGAACAAGCTGTCAATAAAGTCATCCTCTGCTAACACGAGTTTGGAAAAAGAGGGGGATTCGTATTTCACGGAGTTTTGAGATTGTGTCTGTTTGTTTAGGAAAAAGAAATGAATACTGTGAAGAGCTTCTAGTAATAAAACACCGCACTTCGTTTTCCCGCGCGGCGAAAGTCCGCAAGAAATATAAACATCCGTCATCGCGGGACCACGCGTTGCGACGAGTTGATCGTTATTGCACTTCGAACGGGGCTCGAAAAAGTGATTTCCGACAGTACGACGTCTTATAATACACCAACAATTCCAACTTCCAAGTGAACAGCCCTGCCTCAACTGCAGTAGGAAACGTTTTGGCTAAAGTAACCTTTCTCCTGTCACACGGAGAAATTGCGTGGGAACCGATAGCAAGCGCAAACTCTTTTACGATGACACTTACGGCATATTACCCGTAATTTTCGTCGTATTATCCGCAGACCGCAAAATTCACATAAAAAAAAAAATCATTCGTATAATCCGCAGACTGTGACATTTAGGAAAAAAAATTGCCGTATAATTCGCACATCATAGATGTTGAATCAGAAGTGGAATTTCCGACAGAAAAGTCGGTCACATAAACACATCGCTCTTTCCACGTTCCAGAAACACATAGCAACCGAAAAATTGTTTTCAGCCGCCGCCGGGGAATTGAGTCACGGATCTCTCGATATCTAACCGAGCGCGTTAGCTTTACATAACGGTGGCCAACAATCCACGGTGCTATGTGTATTTTTAAGTCAGCTTCTGACATCTTAAATCCGTAAGATGGGCTCAGCTACTGAGACGTCTCCATCTGGTGGGTATTAAGGGCACTGGCTATATATATTATAGCAGTTAAATCCAAAGGGCGAGATCCAAGGTGAAAATCCTCCAAATACGTGGCGTCAGTAAATAAATAAATACGTCGCTCTTTCCACGTTCCAGAAACACATGAGTCCGAAGAAGTAAGAGAAAAAAAAAAAAACTATTTTATTAAATGAAGAAATTCATTTTTAAAGGTTACTGTTTTATATTTTTATCTCCGAACAGATAAAGGGTGTGGCATCCATAGATCACGCCGATGTAGCTCCAGAGTATTGCATTACACTGCCAATGACGAAAGGCTGATACAGAACAAGTCGTAGAAATACCGTATGTACTCGCGTATAAGTCGAAAGTTTTTGGAGGAATTCCTGCTTTCAGAGTTGAGAGATCGTCTTATACGTGGGCCAATAAAAAAACTTCCGTGAATTCTCCCGCGGAATTTACCAACGGATTTGTTTACGTTTTAGATCGCGACACAGAGGCTTTCCGTATGTTGCTGCACGATTGTGTTCTGACCTCAAAACTATCGCGCAGTGACATTATAATATCCTCAATTCTGTCCACCACTTGAAGTTTAAATTCGGCAGTGTAACTGAAACGTTTCCTTTTCAGAGACATCATGATTAGCAATGAAGGAAAACAGCAGCAGCGACGTTCGCCAAAACAACGAAAGCAAACTAGATACAAGGTCGCGCACATGAAATCCGAAAGGAGAAACGCATAGGT
This sequence comes from Macrothele yani, assembly GCA_039090855.1. Taxonomy (NCBI): domain Eukaryota; kingdom Metazoa; phylum Arthropoda; class Arachnida; order Araneae; family Macrothelidae; genus Macrothele; species Macrothele yani. The sequence goes on along the minus strand of CM077027.1, from coordinate 13,679,299 downwards.
TCGTGCAGCAAGCGCTGTGCGTACTTCTTTGGCTTTTTGCCAAAAAACAGAGCCGGCACGACAGTCAGAGCTCTCCTCAACGATAACAAAATGACCCCTGCCGTCCCTCCCCACAACTATCCCGATCTTTCATTACGACATTCCTCCCCCTCCTCCCCGCTCCGTACAAAGTCCTGAACTGAGGAAAATTCTTCCGAGGGAGTTCCTTTTCCAATTATTACACCTTTCCCTGCACAATCACGCTGCAGATTTTTTTTTAAATCGGAAGGTCTTATATATATATTTTTTTTTTAATCGGCGTGTTAACCGCATCGGTGTATAATCCGCAAAACCTATAATTTTAACTTTTTTAGCAGATAATCCGCGGATTATACGACGAAAATTACGGTACCATTCTTCCGATAATATCGCTGTTTGACGATATGATTCATGGACATTCCATTTCAAAACGATATGATTGATAAATGATATGATCATTGAGACACCGAAATCCGCAGTCTGATTCGGAAAATATGCGGATCAAAATCGAAGGCCGAGAAATCGGCAGCGTCGCACTAAAAGGGTTTAACAAAAAAGGATACAAAATTGAGATTCTCCAAAACACACTGAATTCCATAATTCTTCCAACCTGTCCGCCGTAATTCCGTAATCTGACAGTCGAAACCGTAATAATTACGGACAATTCGTAATAGTTGGCACCTCTGCTATTTGCTTCTAAATAACGCAGCATAGGATATTTAGACATTGTGCTGTTAAATTTCATAACCAATAAGCTGGCACACAGAGATCCTAATGCCATAACGGCAAAAAAAAAAAAAAAATTAAACCCAGGGATAAAGAAAAAATAATGGAAGCAACAAGTGGGGAAAACTAACAGTTAATACGGAATACCATTTTGCCTGAGAGGCTACAATTCATATTAGTACTTCCAAAATCCGGGTCTTAAAATTGATTGGCTACGTTTGTGACGCAAACATTAGTACTGAACTTTTCTCGCAGGTCACAGTTCATTTCCACGCTACGTGAAATAACTTGTACGGGAAACAATTAGAGGAAGTTTTGTGTGCATGTGTGCTCATAAAATCCTCCTAACACTTTTTTGTCAACATAATTTATCATCCTGCGGCGAGTGGCGTGTTTATACTTAACAATATCTTTACGAAGGGCAATACATTTGTGCGATGTTGATCAGGCAAAGTGCGAGAAAGGTCTGGAGCCCACTCAGGTCATTTGCAGTAACTCCCCACAAATAACGTCATCCAAAACGGAGACAGAGGCTTTAGCGCCAGTACTGACAAACCTGAAACCAATAGAGCACGCACGGCAAAGATTTTCATCAGTAGTAACTAGGTAGATTTTTTTTTTCCCGGCAATGTGAGGGTAAAGATGTGAAATGAATAATTTATGCAAATCTTGTGAGGTGCAGCAACGCAAGAAGAAGAATTTACGATTACAAGAAAATTTCTACCCCGTCAAACTTTTGCTCTCGCAATTTTTTTTTTCCCCCTATGTATAAGCTGAAACCTTGGGAAAAATTACGAGAGAATGATGAATTTTGTATTTCTTATTCTAAATAACGGAGATATTTGCGTTTTTACGGAAAACGGTTCAACTATGCACAAAAATTCAAAAAATAATATCTTCTAATCTATCAGAAACAAAAAAAATTGAAACTTTCAGGGGTTTTTTTATAACTTGGAGGCAGCTACCTGTAAAAAAAAAATCAAAAAAAAAATCGCACGAATCGGAGATGTGTTGGTGGAAAATGAATATTTCAATATCTGACGATTTTGCGTTTAATGACCCAGATGTGAAAATCTATGGTTCCGGGCGTCGGACTACCCTATTTTTCGCAACCAGCCAGCTCTTGCAGTAATTGGAATATAGTCTTAAAATAGCTATAAATCAATTTCTTCATGCATTATGAAATAGAAATATGACAGAATAAAAAAAAATCTCTTTCCGGTCGTAAAACCGGAAGACAACGAATCTAGAAAACGGCCGTGAAATCTGGGAAATATGGTAGGTATGCAATAGTACCAGCTTCATTGCATGGTATTTTTCATATATTTTTTGTCAAAATACTCGTAAGTACTATGAAAAAAATAAATCTTTCCCCCTCTTTGAAGAATCTTCCTATTTCATAATATTTTCCCTGTTCTAACATTTGAAGGTACATACTTTTCCAACTATACCAATTCTGCTACAGAATTACAAAAGCGAAGCTTTAGTTCGTAAGTGATACGAACCTTTTTCAAAATAAATTAGGTGCCCTCAATTTGCAACATTCATCCACACTGCTGTTGAAGGGGAAGGGGGAGGGGCGAATTATTAGGATGACCAACATCCGGCAAAATAAAATGTTTCTGTACGGTTTGATAAAAGACACGTAGAACATGCAAAAGGAGGAGAAAAAAAAAAAAAAAAAAAACTCAACTTCTAAAGTTTCCAATGAATTTCGGCGAAATTTAAAACGGAACGTTATTTTCATATATCTTGCCCACTGTAAAAATTTCAGTCGGTTATTTAAAAAATTGAGGAAATAGCTTCTTCATAATTTTTTTTCCCAGTCTACGCAGAGAACCGGGGCACCTACTCAGGAACAAATGACTGCCTCTCTTCGCGAACGCCAGCAGATAAGAGCCTGCGAAATGGGTGTGTGATTAATGGCTTTCTTTCACGCTTTGCTTTGATGTGTATGTTTGTTCGGTTGTAGTTTAGATCATGTGGAGACGGGGAAACCGCAAAGAGACGCACTCCCCTGCACAGCTGCACTTTAATCGGTGGGTGGGTTACGAAGTTGCCTCGAAGGATAAAACAACTCGGAATTATTTTAAAATTTAGCAATACAGAAATATATTTTACAAAAGTCTGAAACAAAATATTTTTCTGGCAAAATAAAAAATTCCCTGCCTTTATAGTTCACTGATAAAAAATTCCCTGATTTTTACGGAAAAACACAATTTTCCCTGAGTTTTCCCTGATTTTTACGGAAAAACACAATTTTCCCTGAGTTTTCCCTGATTTTTGGAACAATTTTCAAATTCCCTGAGATTTCCCGGTTTTCCCGGTTTTCCAGGTTGCGTGGGAACCCTGAAGAAACCAAAAATATTCTTTTGCTGAATATTATTTTTTTTAAAAATAAAATTTAGCCTGGATTTTATAAAAATATCCAGAGATTTTATTTCTAAATGTTTATAAAAAATGAGAAATCAGTGGGGGTTACTGAAACAAAGAGCAATAAGTGTAAAAAATAAATAGCTAAACAAATGCGCTAGAGATTATACGTTTGTGTTTTTTATTTATTTTATTTTTTATCATTGTTTCGAACATTTACCATGTATCACAAGAACATGTAACACACTATTGCTATGGGGCTGGCAATCCAGTTTCTGATCAAATGAGCAATGATGAATATGGGGGAAAAGTTTACTTATTTTGTTATTTATTAATTTTTTTTTAATCAATTGCTTTGGTCTCATAAGGTGAAGAATCTTGATCCACCTTATGAGGCCAAAGTGACTGTTTAATTAAACAGGATGAAAAACATTGGGTGGGCACTGCCCCCCCTCCAGTAAAATTATTGGAGGGGGGGCAAGATTAACTTTGTCCCCATAGTTGGCACCTATGACATACTGTATCTACAGTATATTCTAGAATGTCTATGAGACTCTTATGATCAGGAGTTAGACAAAGATTTGGAAAGGTGAGGTCTTGCAGTGACACACTCAGTGGGGTGGGCCAGTAGCCCGGGTGCTCCCTCATGCGGTATAACTTGGTCCTTTGTTATTGGCTACTTATTTTTAAATATATTTATTTCAGTTTTAAATATATATTTTACCAATAATTCGAAATGAACTTTAATACATTGGAGACATTTTTATCAATCCTATTATTTTGGGAGATATTTCAGGCATGAAAGTGGTCATGGTAGAAAAAGGCTGAACTTTTTCCACATAGGAATAGGCAAAAATAATCAACCTTTCAGCATTTATTAACAACCCATGAAGCACCATATATGCATATATAAAAGCCATAGAATTGTCTAACAGTTCTTTAGGAGCGAATAAAAATTTTATTTCAGTCAATGGGCTTACATCAAATTAATAATGTGTATCCTATATTTGTTACTGATATAATTTGTTTTAATGTAATTGTTGCATTTCTGCATCAATCTCAGGAACTCCCGTGATGACTTCCAAAAAGGCAAACTTCTGCCTTTTGGTGGAACTCTTTCACTCCTGATACTTTCTCCTAAGTACTTTTATTTGCATCTTCAATATTTTCAGTCATCCCCATAAAAAAATCGTGGGTGCACAACTGAGCTTTTGGTATCATGTAAGTGACCCACGTAAGTCCTTTAAAATGTTGGAACAAGATGTTTACAAGGCCTGCTGCCATTGATAGGGAAATTTCATACAAAGTGTGTTAAAACATAATTCTATTCAAGAAAAACAGACTTACTTTGCAGGTAACAAGTATATTCAATATTTGATACTAGTTGCAATACATCCAGTATTTGATCCAATATTAAACAAAATACGTATATTATACACACAACCTCTGGGCTCCATACTGTGGATCAAATTTAGGGCTCTGTTGGACTGGTTAGAACAGATGGGAACATTTTAAGGATTAAGGATTTGTTGTCGGCTACCCCCCCATTCCCTTTCCTTAGAGCTAAAACTATCAGGGGCACACAATTGTTTAGACACAGGGAACATTGCATGCAACCTTAAAATATAGCTCCTGGGAATAGTGAACATTCGAGTTTTGGCTTCCTCGAAATTTTAAATGTTTACAAACAGATATTTTTTTTTCACTTACAAAGCACGAGGATTTGGGGCGATAGCCACGGTTGCTCAGGTACTGTGCCTGTCCTGATTACTAGTAATAAGACGCTGAACACAGTTCTGTTCATAGCATGAATGATATGAAATGTAAAATATATATGAAAATAGAATCACAGAACATGACAGAATTTGCCCTTATTATCGTTATTATTTTATATTTTTATCAATAAAAGAAACCTTGAAAATAGATTTTTTTTTTTTAGGCCCCTGAGTTTCTGAGGCCCCCAAGCGCATGCTTCCTGCACCTGTGCAATGATACGCCACAGTGTCTGTGTCCTCCTCATCCATGGCCACAAAAGAGCTCAATTTGCATGGAGCAGGCTGGATCACAATCGGACTGATCATTTCTTTTTCAATTCTGCTTAGAAACTGTCTAGTTGATGCAGCATGATATTAAGTCATTTAGGTGAAACGTAATATTTCTGCATATAATCCACAAAAACACTATGACTATGGAAGAATTCACTACTTTCATTTTCTTGTGATTTGAACAGTTCTTCCTATAACATTGTTCTTGGCTCACAATTATAACACGAAATAACTTTGTGAGGTTCTAAATACAGGAAGAATTCTCACCTTACATCAGACTAAAACAGTACTTCATGAAAGAAAAAAACAACAAGAAATATTCTTATTTCTTTGAATACTTACACCAAGATTTGCCATCTTGAATATCAAGATTTACAGCTTCTCTTGCCTTTTCTAGGCTTTCCTGAATGTTGGCCATCTTATCCTTAGGTTCCTTTCCCAATTGTCTTAAGATTATAGATAAGTTTCTAAGTGAGGCAGCATTTTTTGACTAAAACATAAAATATAAGTATTTCAAGAATCAATCAATTAACTGAAACAGAAATAATAAATAACCCCCTACCCTCCACACATGAAATTAATTATTTATAGGTAATTGAAACTAAAATGTGCCTTTTGTACCGAAAATGGAATTTTTAAAATTTTATAACATTACAATGAAAAATTTCATTGACTTAGCATGGCACAGTTCTGAAAGTACAGACAAACCTCAATAACATCAACACACTTAATATAAATTACTTTTACAAAGAGCTGTTTCTTCATGCAGCAACCATTTTCATATGTATTAAGTGATTCTCTATTCTTTTAACATAAACGCCCTTAACATGAAATATTAAGTTGTGTGAAGAATGAGATTGGGGAAATGATATGGGAGCCCAATGAGTTAAGTGACAGATGGGGCGAATACTTCTGTGAGTTATTAGATCAGGAGAGCAAAAATGATTCTGAGACAGATGCAGATGATGTCACAATGAGGGATGAAAGCACAGGAGGGATCTCAAGAGAAGAAGTGTGTAAAGCTCTAAAATCTTTTCAGAATGGTAAGGCTCCAGGAGTTGATGGCATAACTGCAGAGATGTTGAAGTATGGTGGTGACTCTATAATTGACTGGTTAACTGAAATTTGCCAGTTGTGCTGGGAGTTAGGAATGGTCCCTCGGGATTGGAAGGATGCTATCATTGTTCCCTTGTATAAGGGAAAAGGTGATCAGACTGAATGCAAGAACTATCGTGGTATTAGCCTACTGGGTGTGCCAGGGAAAGTGTTTGGTAAGGTTGTTATTGAAAAAGTACGGGGTCTTACATCATTGAAAGTGTGGGATGTTCAGAGTGGTTTTATGCCTGGTAAAGGCTGCACTAACCAAATTTTTTCATTACGCATAATGATTGAAAAGTATCTGGCTGTTGGGAAGAAAGTTTTTACTACCTTCATAGATTTAGAGAAAGCTTACGACCGAGTGAATAGGACACTTTTGTGGAAGGTATTGAATGAATATGGTGTTACTGGGAATCTACTTAATAGTGCAAAAGCCATGTATGCTGGTAGTAGAGCTTGTGTTCGAGTGAATGGTGTTTTATCAAAATGGTTTTCCATTGCTGCAGGAGTTAGACAAGGGTGTGTAATGTCACCATGGCTGTTTAATATATTTATGGACGCATGCATGCGTGAGGCCAAAATAGATAATAGTGGTTTATGTCTTGGTGATATCCGTGTGTGCAGATTGCTGTATGCTGATGACACTGTCCTGTTGGCAGAGAGCAAAAGTGAGTTGCAGAGTATGTTGACTCGGATGCACGAAGTTTGCATGAAATTCAAACTGAGTATAAATAAGGGAAAAACCAAAGTTATGGTGTTTGAGAGAGGAATGGGTAGCACTGAATGTAATGTAAGTATAAATGGCACTGTGATTGACCAGGTGAGTGAGTTTGTGTATTTAGGAAGCATGTTTGACAGAGAGAACAAGTTGGATGGTGAAATCAGTAGGCGAGTGAATTCTTCTTTGAAAGTCATAGCTGCTCTGGGAGGTTTTCACAGGAATCATGGGTTCTCTAGAGAGTCCTGCATGGCTGTGTATGAAACAGTAATTGTTCCTACTCTGATGTATGGCAGTGAAACCTGGGTACTGCAGAAGAAATATAGGAGTCGTTTGTGTGCTGGAGAAATGCGTTACTTACGTGGGGTTTGTGGCAAGACACGATCTGATTGTGTGAGAAATGAAGATGTATTGCAGTTGTGTGATGTAAAGCAAAATGTTGTTAGCAAGGTGGAGACCAATATGCTTCGGTGGTTTGGCCATGTTGAAAGAATGAGTGATGAAATGCTTACTAAGAAAATATTTTCAGCCCAAGTGGCAGGAAGGAAAGGCAGAGGAAGGCCAAGGAAGACATGGGTGGATCAGATTCCGGAGTGTCTGCATGAGAAAAAGATTATGAGTATGAAGTATAAAAGATCTTGTGTACGGCGTGTAATGGATATCAGTGAAGCACGAGTTGTATGTCAAGATCGCTGTAAATGGCGGAGTTTGATACGACAACAATAAGTAAAAATATCTGGAAGTTTGTATTTCTTTTTGGAGCTAACCTCTGAATCTCAGAGAACAGCTTAGTGATATGTATGTATGTATGAACTGCTATTTCATCAGCATGGAAAAGTGCATTCTCTTAGCATAAACCAGCAACATTTTTTTTTTACTTGTAAATGCCACTGCTTTGCCTGTTCATTTCGAAGCCCACTGGGCACCTGGCTTGCCATTCGTTCCGACTGTGCAAATGATGAAAAGGGGACAGTGGATGAGATTGTGGGGAGAGTACTTTAGCTAGGAGAAAGTGGCCTTGGCAGAATATCCTGCTTCAACATGAGATAAGGAATTTCAGGAAAGATGAGGCTTTGGGAAGAGAGTGAATCCTTTTCTCATCTTAATCCCTCTTATCTGCTTAGGCTGAATTCCCTTCGCATTAAAAAAAGAGGTCTTTGGATAAGGAAGAGAATTCTTAGTACGGACATAAATCAAGCTGTCCTTCCATGTAATGTTACCACAGAAATTTGAAAACTTGTGAATTCTTAGGATGATGATGTCATGACTTCAGACCTTTTGATGGATGTCAAAATTGTGGATGATGCGATTCACAGCGGGACAGTGGAGTCACAGAATTTACCTGATACTGACGAAGACAATGACATGAAAGTCCCTGGCACAACCATGAAATTTTCAGAAGCTTCCACCACTGCCAACTATGTGTCATTTTGTAATGGAACATGCAGAACTTTGGCACCTTTAGAAAACGTGGACGAACTCGAAGAATTTTTGAGGCATTGTTCTGATACAAAAAGAAAGCAAGCTTCCAACAACAGTTTTTTTGAAATCCAGCCCTCATTGAATGTACTGTAAAAATTAATTTAAATAATGCATATGCACTGCAGTATACATACTGCATTATGGTACACAGTGCTACAGCACTACGTATAATTTCACCTTTGTTGTGCCAAGTTTTTGAAAAAGATAATGTCATTAATGGTTTAGAAGCCAAAAGGTATTTACATACTTTTTTGTTTAATTGTACTGTATTAAAATTTTGCAAATTTCAGTACGTATGTATTTGGTTGTTACATTATTACTACCAATAACTGCTTCCTTTTTTGTCTTTTTAATCAGGTAAGCACATCAGTGTGGGGGATTAGCCCACAGCTGACGGTTCCAGTTAGTCATTCAACCTAAGGATTCCAGAAAAAACCCAGTGAGTTGGGGTCTTTTCGCCAACGTCACACAGAACTAGCTGGCACCTCTCCAAGATTCACAGAGGCCCTTGTTGCTGTTATGTGTGCCATTGTTCCAACGGAGCACACCCCGCTGGCAAGCCCATCTCTCACTAAGATCGCCACTTTGATATGGGAGCCCAATGAGTTAAGTGAAAGATGGGGTGAATACTTTTGTGAGTTGTTAGATCGGGAAAGCAAAGGTGATTCAGAGGCAGAAGCAGATGATGTCACAGTGAAGGATGGAAGCACAGGAGGAATCTCAAAAGAATAGGTGTGTAAAGCTCTAAAATCCTTTCAGAATGCTAAGGCTCCAGGAGTTGATGGCATAACTGCCGAGATGTTGAAATATGGTGGCAACCCTGCAATTAACTGGTTAACTGAAAACTGCAATTTGTGCTGGGAGTTAGGAATGGTCCCTCGGGATTGGAAGGATGCTATCGTTGTTACCTTGTATAAGGGAATGGGTGATCAGACTGACTGCAAGAACTATCGTGGTATTAGCCTACTGAGTGTGCCAGGGAAAGTGTTTGGTAAGGTTGTTATTGAAAAAGTACGGGGTCTTACATCAGAGAAAGTGTGGGATATTCAGAGTGGTTTTATGCCTGTTAAAGGCTGCCCTAACCAGATTTTTGCATTACACATGATGATTGAAAAATAACTGGCTGTTGGTAAGAAAGTTTTTGCTGCCTTCATAGATTTAGAGAAAGCTTATGACCGAGTAAATAGGACACTTTTGTGGAAGGTATTGAATGAATATGGTGTTACTGGGAATCTATTTAACAGTGTAAAAGCCATGTATGTTGGCAGTAGAGCTTGTGTATGAGTAAATGGTGTTTCATCAAAATGGTTTTCTATTGCTGAGGAGTCAGACACGGTTGTGTAATGTCACCATGGCTGTTTAATATATTTATGGATGCGTGCATGCGTGATGCCAAAATAGGTAACACTGGTTTATGTCTTGGTGATAACCATGTGTTCAGACTGCTGTATGCTGATGACACTGTCCTGTTGGCAGAGAGCAAAAGTGAGTTGCAGAGTATGTTGTCTCGGATGCACGAAATTTGCATGAAATTCAAACTGAGTATAAATAAAGAAAAACCAAAGTTATGGTTTTTGAGAGAGGAACTGGTAGTACTGAATGTAATATACGTCTAAATGGCACAGTGATTGACCAGGTGAATAAGTTTGTGTATTTAGGAAGCATGTTTGACAGAGAGAACAAATTGGACGGTGAAATTAGTAGGCGAGTGAATTCTTCATCGAAAGTCATGGCTGCTTTGGGAGCATTTCACAGGAATGATGGGTTCTCAAGAGAGTCCCACATGGCTGTGTATGAAAGTGTAATTGTTCCTACTCTGATGTACTGCAGTGAAACCTGGGTACTACAAAAGAAACATAAAAGTTGTTTGTGTGCTGGAGAAATGCGTTACTTACCGGGGGTGGGGGTGGCGACATGTTCTGATTGTGCGAGGAATGAAGATGCGTTGCAGTTGTGTAATGTGAAGCAAAATGTTGTTAGCAAGGTGGAGACTAATATGCTTCAGTGGTTTGGCCATGTTGAAAGAATATGTGATGAGATGCTTACTAAGAAAATCTTTTCAGCCAAAGTGGCAGGAAGGAAAGACAGAGGAAGGCCAAGGAAGACATGGATGGATCAGATTCAAGAGTGTCTGCATGAGAAAAAGATTATGAGTATGAAGTATAAAAGATCTTGTGTACAGCGTGTAATGGATATCAGTGAAGCCCAAGTTGTATGTCAAGATCGCTGTAAATGGAGAAGTCTGATATGGCGACAGTAAGTAAAAATTATCTGATAGTTTGTATTTCTTTGTGGAGCTAACCTCTGAATATCAAAGAACAGCTTAGTGATATGTATGTATGTATGTATGTATGTATGTAATAACTTATTTTAACACAAACTAATTTTTGGGGCCTTGTGATGCGTTCGACTGTATTCACTAAATAGTAAATTTGATATATACAGAATTATCATAACTTCATATCAGGTAACATCTAAGCTGTCATGAAAGTTATTTTTAGGTTTACTACAAAATAGTTACCTGTTTGAATTATATCATGCCATTTCTTAAACTTATCTGGCTATCCAACACTTGCTTTAAATTTACATAAAACAGACTTCACATACTGCAGATCTTTTTTCTTTTATCATTGAGACAAATAAAAGCCCATTTCTGAAATGAACCCACCTCCAAACAGCTTTATCGACAAAATCATAAAAAGATAAGTTTATTACATTTCTACTGGAACTGGATTTCCCTGTTTGTTTTAAAGTTGCCTTAAGATTTTCTGATAAATGTGTCCAAGAGAAAAGAAATTTTAAAGTCAGTTTTTTTTTGGTAACTTTATCTACACCTTCCAGCACTTTTTGTTTGTTTTGGGGCAATATTCATATGCTTTCTATTACAAATATTTGATTTGACCAAATGGACTGCAAACTTACAACTGAATCAAATGCATGCAAAAACAATTAAATATTCAAGTTATGGCTACTTTTTTAAGGAACTAAATGCAAAAAGAGTTCAATTTTAAGGACCTTTCTAACTAGTTATTCAGATGAAAATACAACAAAGCACAAAACAGGTAAACAGGTGTGTTGTTGCAGGATAAACTTTGAATATGAAATTCAAAATGTAAGGACATACCACAGAAAATTTCAAGAAACACTTTACAAAATGGAAATCACTTATAACCAAACTGAAGTCATTTTACATGTAGCTTGCAAAAAACACTCACTCAACACAGAAATGTGTTAAATGAGATTTTGTGAAATGCAAGTTTCAACTGTGTTTTAAATCATATTGCTGGAAAGAACTCACACATTTTTGCCTCTTCCATTTCCTTCTCAAAACTGCACTTAATAAATCAATGGTTTTATTACTTTAAATAGTTCTACAACTCCCAGAAGCATCCAATGGTAAAAGTTACACATCCATGAGTTGCAGTTAGGAAGAAAGAGAAGCACACAAACACCAGTGTTAAACTAACAACTCAGACTTTTGGCATAAATTACACACCTACGCATTCAGCTGTACTCTGTCATAGGTAGTTGAGTTTTTTGGGCATTTCTACCCTGTCAGAACAGGAAGTCTCAAACTTTGGCAAAAAAGCTGGGCAGTTACGAGGGTTGTACCAAAAGTAATGCAAAAGTGGGCATAACTTTTTACTAACTGCCAGAGGTCATTCAAATTGCACATGTTGGTAGAGTAACTCTTTCTCTATACAAAGGTACTACCCAACATAGTCTTCATCACATGCGATGCATTTGCGCCATCGTTGAACCCAACTCTCGAATCCTCTTTGAAAAAATTCAGGTGTGGACTGCTGTACCCACTTCTTCACAGCCACTTTCACCTCGTCTGTGTCATCAAATTGTAATCCCCGGAGATTGTCCTTTATTGAACTGAACAGGTGGAAGTCGGAGGGTGCCAGATCTGGGCTGTACAGTGGATGGGAGACTACTGACCAGCCTAATTTGTGGATCACCTGATTTGTTGCCGAAGATGTGTGTGGTTTTGCATTGTCATGGTGAATGTGGATCCTTTTCAGATTCTTGTTTGGTCTCTTCCTCCTTGTCGCTTCACTAAGCTTCTTGAGTTCTCAATGTACCGCTCGCTGGTCACGGTATGGCCACATTCCAGAAAATCAAGGAGAATGACACCTCTGTCATCTCAAGAAACACCAGTCACGACGACTTTCCGTACTGATCCCTAGCTCTTGAACTTCTTAGACCTTGGGGAAGAACTGTGACACCATTCCATGGATTGATTCTTTGTTTCCAGATGGTAAAGGCAGACCCACATTTCATCCCCTGTCACCAGATCAGAAAAAAACATGTCTTCATTGGCTTCACATGCTTCCAGCAGATCAGGGAAGACTTCCAACCTTCTTTCCTTCAAATCAGGTGTCAACTGCGGAGGTACCCACTTTGCATAAACTTCCCAATACCGTAAGTCTTCCACCATCTTCTGTATGACATTGCGACCACAGTCCAGTTGTTTAGCAAGCTCATGGATTGTGACTTGTGTCTTCACGCGAATCAATTCATCCACTCGCTGACGGTTTGTGTCAGTGGTCGCAGTTGATGGTCTCCCACTGCATGGTTTGTCTTCAATGCTGGTTTTCCCTTCTTTAAACTTCTTCATCCATCTGTGCACATTGTTCTTGTCAGTGGTGTCGTCTCCGTAAACATTCTGTAGCCTTCTGTGGATGTCGGACAGCCTGCACCCTTCCTTCCTCAATAACTCAATGACAGCATGTTGCTTCTGCTTGGAATCCATTATTTACCTGCAATGAAGAAGAAGCGTTACTATAGAGGAAGAGTTACTCTACCAACATGTGCAATTTGAACAATCTCTGTCAGTTAATAAAAAAGTTATGCCCCTTTTGTATTATTTTCGGTACAACCCTCTTATGTTGTAAGAATTATCACAAAATATAATCCAGACTGAAATATGCAGGGCTTGAAAAATACCATGCCTGAGATGCCTGGGCTGGTAAAAAAAAAAAAAAAAAAAAAAAAAGGAATTTGCCTGGCCGAGCACCTACATTTGGAAAAAGAAATTTAAATGCTGAATTTGCTTCCATAATACCATAATAAAAAGGATGGTTTTTACCTGTTGTTTTTTATTTCACTGCAAACCAAAAGATTTTGTATTACTGTTGCGGTCAGATATATATATATAGACTGAGTAAACACTGAATTATGACGACCTACCTAATACTTCATAGGTCCTCTTTTCGCCCTCAGTATAGCAGCAGGTATCTGATGTGGCATCGATTCAATAAGATGCCAGAAGCAGTTGGGAGCTATGGCCAACCAAGCTGTGTGTAATGCAGCCTTCAATGCAGCTATGGAGATGATTGATGTATCCAGATGCCTAATATGCCCTTCCATAGTGTCTCACAAGTGCTCTATGAGATTGATGTCGGGGGAATTTGGAGGCAAATCGATATACTGGAAGTCTGAACTGTGTTCCTCAAAACACTCTTGCACAACATTCAACCTGTGGCTTGGCACACTGTCATCTTGGAAAACACCGTTGCCATTTTTACAACATTGCTGGATGTACAGAGTCAGCAAGCAATTCACAATAGTGGGCACTAGTCATACATTGTTCCACATATACCAGGGATCCAAGTTCCTGCCAGGTAAACATGCCCCACACCATACAACTGCTTCCACTGGCTTGCACTGTGGAGACTACGTAGGATGGTTCGAGTGCCTCGTGTTGTTTGCACCAAGTATGTAAATGACCATACATGCAGTGGAGTAAAAAATTGCAACTCATCAGACCAACACACTTTTTTTCCAGTCATCTGATATACAACTTGCAGACCTTCACACCAGGCAAGTCTTTTGCACCAATGAACCATGGTTGATCATGAGAGATACTGTTCCGGGTTGACCCCTATTGTATTGGATAATCAACTGTTGAACAGTGCTGTGTCTGTTGGCCCATACAAGTAGTTGGACCTCACGCTCAAATCAACCTTTCACTGTCCTGTGCAGTTTTGGCTCCAAGTCATTGTTTGACCAATTTTTATGCCAATCATTTACGCCAATCCAGATGCACATTAACTACAGCGGAATGCAAACAACCCACCAGTTCAGTCGTTTGGGAAATCAAGCTGCTGAGCTCCCACAATCTGTCCTTTCTCAAAGTCTGACAAATCGTTTTGTTTACCCATCATGCTCCAAATTTTACTACCTACTGCTCCACTCACACCTCATATATGCTACGTCAGTCAACTAATCACGCCCTCTCAGAAATCACATGATCAACGAGCCGCATCCACTTTTTATAGGGGTGGTAATAATTCAGTGATCACTTGGTGTATGCATATATATCACTTCTGTAACTGTTTTGTGGTGTACGTACAGAAATTGAGGCAATATGATGTTTTGCTCCAAATGTTATTACAGTTAGTGACAAGTGTACTGAGTTGGTAAAAACAGTTATTGTACTTCTTAGCCTAAAAAAAAATTTAACTTCTAACTTTTTGCGTCAAAAGATAAATTTTTCAGGAGATCCTGCTTTTAATAACTGGGCATATAAATTTTTTCTATGCATAGCTATGTGGGTATGTAATATTTTGGTTATTTTTCAAGCCCTGAATATGGATATACGGGATGATATTGGAAATTCTAAAAAATCTGTAGTGCTAAAAATAAAGATCACTTATTGGTAATGCAAAAATAAACCCATCTGTTCAGCTGCTTATATCAACAAAACTAATGTAAAAAATAAATAAGCATTCAGTCACCACTATAATAAGATGAAGTGTTTTTAACAAAAAACTTAATGGGCATCATTGGAGGATAAATGTTTTACATACATTATCTCTCAAATTTTTTATCTATAGACAAGATCATCATCAGGAATTCTGGTATCTTACTTCCTCCATAGGTCTGGTGACCAAGCCTGTTGCCATCCAGCATGGTTGTTGATGTTGCCACTTTGTGTCCAGTAAATTTCCAAGGATTCTTCTAATTTTTGGATAACTGAGTGGGACACAAGGTGAAAACATCAATGACCATGCTGGATGGTAAATCAGCCAGACCTGTGAAGGAAGTCAGGTGCAGGAATTCCTGACAATGATCTAGTGTATAGATAAAAAATTTGAGAGGTAAATGTACCTAAAAAAATTATCCTCTGTAATTCCTGTTAAATTTTTCATTACTGACAGTAATTAGAAGAAGCCATGACATCATTAATTACTAGAAGAGCTTTTAGTTGAAAGCAAGACAAAAAAATGATAATGACACTATTAATAAAATAAAACAGAAGATGGAACACACATCACCTTTGCTGAAATCCTCAAGCTACTGTTTTCAGGAATTGATAATGACAAAGGATTTAAAGTTCATTTAAAAAATAATGTAACTCTTGTAGAGTACTTGATTACATGAATTTAAATTTTCATAAAGTACTTTAACACTGACATTTAGGTAAATCTACAACAATTTACATGTTACAGTTCAAAATTTTTGCATGTGGAGTAAGTTAAAGAAAACAAACCTGACAGAAAATGTAAAAATCTGATTGAATAAATTTAGGCATTACCAAAAGAAGAAGATACATGTAAAGTTAAAATTAATGAAAGGCTCATTGATTAAAATGAAAACTGTGCTTCAGCTGGTGAAGAAGTTGTTATAGAAATTAATAAATATGCACCCAACAGTGAAAATGAGATGGTTTACATTGGAAGAATGTGAAGAAACTAAAATGGTTTATAGATGAGAATTAAGAGTGCTACAAACTGTGCTGTGTCACACTGAAGAATAATCAAAAACAATTACAACTGACATTCAGAAAATAACAAGAAATACTAGAGAGAAGAATAGATAACAAAAGAAAATCACAGTGAATGCATCATTTTCTTCACTAATCAGAAAACAATGCAATTCTATGAGACTTAGGAAACATACTTTGCCTGCCATAACTGTAATTCTGGCACACTTTTTATTGATTTGGAAATTCTTATCTAAGCTTCACAACAGGTTCAAAATCCAAATTTCATCCACTTAAAATCTAGTAACTCTTCTTCCACTTCAGTAAGTTCACACCTTAACAGTAGCATACAGACCCAGTACTTCCTCAGCAAATGATAAACAATATTCCAAGTGGGAATCAAATTAGTCATCCTTAATAACACAAACCTCTCTTGATATAATATTAGATGCTGCAGAAAAAAAAAGAACATCTAGAGTAAAGAACTAATAAGCATCAAATGCCTATGTTTCCATTAATAATAATAAACAAGCACCAGTATACATATGAGCATCCAACTCAGAGCAGAAGTTAGCAGCTTCACTTTATTGAAATCATAAATTTTCACAGTAAGGGAAAAACAAGGAATGACTGCTGAAAATGTATATCTAAGGAGAATATGTATATCTAAGGAGACAACAAGGCCATATAATTCGTGAGAATGGCACATATCAAAATTATTAATCTTGCTAAGCTCTCGCCTTCCAGCGGGAGTCTTTATCAAGGCGAACTTCCACTAGAACAATTAGTCTCATGTCCTCTACCATTTTTAAAAAGAAAAACTGAAATGCTCATGAATAAAATCTATGATTTCAAGAGTGAAATTTTAACATTGATCTACAGATTAAATTTAAATTAGGATAGTTTTGATGTACATTCTACCAAAAGAAATTCTGAACTAGGTACACCACACTTTCTTTATTAACCGTAACAACCCCAGCTTTTAGTCTGAAAGCTACAGTAATCAAAATTTTTATATTTGAAGCAGGCAAAAATATTGTAGGGGCCACTGCTTCTTTGCTGCAAAGTTACATCCATGCTTGTCATAGTGCTGCAAATATGTAAGCTGTTTTTATAAAAAAAAAAAACTGAGATTATTCCACATCATCCGTATTCACATAAACTTGCATTCAGTGACTTTATTGCTCCTTATATTGAAGGGTGCTTTTCTTGGCACAAATTTTCCCACCTGACAAGCAGCTGCTATTTGCTACATGGCTCAACATATCTTCAAGTAAACTTTTGCAGCTACAATGAAGTTCATTAATGTAAATGTTATGTTTGTGTTTTGTGTATTCCATGAGGTACAAGGGCAGAGACCTTATATACCTGGAAAACAGCTTATATTAATAAAAATAATAAATATCAACTCACCTGCTTCAAAGCTCCCTCAAAGCAATTTTTGGATGCTGCAGAGTCCCCTTTTTTCCAATAGCACTCACCAAGCTCATTCCATGCATCCACTAGTTTGGGGTTCAACTTGACAGCTTTAGACAAAATTTCAAGGGCTTCACTGTTAAACTCTGATTTGATATTGAGTGCTCGTCCTTTTAACAAGCAAAACCTTGCTTTGTCTTCAGCTTCACATGTAGCTATTAAACAAAGTTCTTTTAATGAAAACTTTCAATGGCTTTCCAGAAAAAAAAATTACACATATATAAACATTCAAAAGGGATCTTTAGGAAACTTCCAAAAGATAATAAGTACACTAATAATAACTAAGAAGACAACAGGGCCATATAATTCATGAGAATGGTGTACATCAAAATATTTAATTGGGACAAGCTTTCACCTTCCAACGGGAGGCTTTATCAAGGGGAAACTCCACTAGAACAATGATCTGTTTGGAGTTTAAAATCAGAAAATAGCACACGTATTAAACATAAACATGTATAATGCATTACATACACTTGAATTGTTAATCATTGCATGGGTCCAATGTTTACATTACACATAATTTAAGGCATCAAGTGATATTTCATATTAGACTAAAACTACGATGCTGCAAAAAATGGAGGTCTACGGAGATGGCAGTTCAAACAACACCCCATCATTGCAGACATTTTTTGTGATAATTCCAAGAGTCTCCCTGACCGCAGTTTCCTTGTAAGTAGCGAAAGGGGCAGCTAGTTTTCTACCATACCATATAGTAACTGCTGCGTTGTAAATAACCTTCTTTGCTAAAGCAGTCATTCCTTGTTCTTCCCTTATGTCTCTCTCATACAGTGTTTGACATAAGAGCATATGGTGTGTGACATAAAGAGCATATGAGAGACATAAGGGAAGGACGAGGAATGACTGCTTTAGCAAAGAAGGTTATTTACAACGCAGCAGTTACCATATGGTATGGTAGAAAACTAGTGGCCCCTTTCACTACGTATAAGAAAACTACAGTCAGGGAGACTCTTGGAATTATCACAAAAAATTATGTCTGCAATGATGGGGTGTTGTTTGAACTGCCATCTCCGTGGACCTCCATTTTTTGCAGCATCACAGTTTTAGTCTAATATGAAATATCACTACATACCTTAAATGATGTGCAATGTGAACATTGGACCCATGCAATGATTAACAATTCACATACTTGTAATGCGTTGTATGTGTTTATGTTTAATACATGTGCTATTGTCTGATTTTAAACTCCAAACGGATAATTGTTCTAGTGGAAGTTCGCCTTGATAAAGACTCCCGCTGGAAGGCGAGAGCTTGGCAAGATTAATAATTTTGATATGTGCCATTCTCACGAATTATATGGCCTTGTTGTCTCCTTAGATATACATATTCTTTACATGCAAGGTATGTTCAAAAAGTTTTCAGAAATTCCTTTTTATACAGAAAGCAATGACATTACCATTATTTATACTGTATTTCCTTTAAAATAGTTTCCATGGGAAGCTACACACTTTTGTCAACATCTACAAAGTTATTTGAAGCATTTCTGGAATCTTTTAGATGTGATACACATATCCTGGAGGTTTAGTGTACTCGATTTACATGGAATATCTTTAATAGGTACAAGTGCTGGTTAACAATCATACTATGTAAAATTCTGTTCAACACGTTTGAATTTTAAGCTGCAGGAGGAGTTACTACAATGTTCTGTACAGCATGGGTAAAAAAATAACATACTATGTTTTCATTCACATACCTTGTTGAGCATGTTATTGAGGCACCAGTGTAGTAGTCTTCTATACAGAATCATGGTTTGGCTGACCAGAAGTAAAACCTTATGTAAAGATTAAAAAACTTGAAGATAAAAACCGTAGTGAACCATAGTTAAAACTTGAAGAGGGTGTCTATTCTTTGAAAACTCATTCAGTGCCTTCGTCCCATTTTCAATGATGTCCTCATCACTTGTGAATCATTGTCCATTTAGAACAGATTTCAACTGCAGGAACAAGTAAAAATAGGGAGGTGCCAAGTCAGGAGAATAGGGAGGATGCAATGTGCAGGCATATTGTCATGAAGAAACCAAGTTTGTTGTCCATTTTTCCAGATTATTATTATTTTTCTTTTTTTTTTGGGATGGTATCCCTGAGGTGATAAATAATATTGACATAAACTTCTTTATTCACAGTTCTTTTTCCTGGAATAAATTCTCTGAGCATCAAAGAACACTTCTAGCATTATGTTTATCTTTACTCGAAAGGGGTTTTTGTGTTTGAGATAATGACCAAAGCGCGATTTTGACCGGTAGTTAGTAGCTAGCAAGCAAATGCATTTTGCTAGTAATAAAAAGTGGTTCCAGCAAAAGTTGCTAGTGGAAAAATTTTGAATGTTTTAGTGTGAAATCTTTTCAGCATTACAATGTGGCAGTAACAGGGGTGAAATCAAAATTTGTCATGATTGATTAATAGAGGTAACACATTAAAGTTTCTTTTATATAATGTTAATAAACTTTTGCTAGTAGATAATGCAATTTGCTAGTAAAAAAATAAGGCCACTAGCAAATGTTGCTACTGCTAAAAAAAAACCCCCAAAACCCCGAAATCATGGCCTGGTAACGATGTTGATTTCCATTCATGGGACTGATGTTTCGCATGTGAATCATACAAAAAAAAAGCACCATGTCTCATCTCCTGTGATTATATTGCTTTGAATTGTCTTGATTAGTCATAATGATTAGGTCTCCAGCAAGGGTCAGTGGTGTTTCTTGATGTTCGGGAGCCTGCATGTTTGGAACCAAGTGTTGACAAATGTAGTGCATGTTCAAATCATTGTGGGAAATGCTGTGTAAACTTCAAACTGATATTTCTACCTCTGGCACTATTTACTTTACAGTTTTTCTTTGGTCATGTCAGACAATGCTGCATAAATGCTCAATTTTTTCAGTAATAAAAGAGGTACACTAGCACCAGAGCCAAATCTAGGTATGGGCAGCAGGGCCTTGGTTACATGGAGGGCCCCCAAACTTCGATTTTTTTTTAATCAAAGCTTTTTTTTTTTTAATTTTTTGTTGCATATACAGTTGAACCTTGATATGTCGAAATATTTTCATTTCCCCTCACGCGTAGTAGAAAACTAATGTAAAACAAACTTGTTAACTCGAAATGTTTCTAATCTCACTCTCGATATATAAAATTTTTCCCTTTGTCATCATTGAATAATAAAAAAAAAAAAAAACAAAAAACTCCCAGAATATCCAAGAGTGTTTGACCGTCACACAGGAAAAACTTGAAGCTGGTAGGAAACCTGATAGGAGCTCAAGCCCTCCGAGTTACCCTTTCAGCAACCGCCCTAACCCCTGACACAGGAGGAAGCATCAAGAAAAGTCGCAGTTGTTTAAATCACCTGGAATAGTGACAGTCGGTCGGGAAGTCGTGGGAACGCAAAGTGTTTCATTTCAGCATCAATAGATTACCCCCCCCCCCAGCCATCGCAACCAGGCCACCCAAGGAGGTGACTCACTGGGCTGCCAAAGCTTTCCTTCCATTCTTTCAACGGACACCTATCTGAATGCCACTAAAACAATGTCTACTAAACGTAAGTTGAATATTCTCTCGATAGCTGATAAAATGCAAGTCATAGAAGCTGTAGAGAAAGGTGGTAAAAAGAAAAACAAGATCGTGAAAGATTTCGAAATCCCTAGCAGAACTTTATCAACAATTCTGAAAAATAAAGAAAGTATTGTAAAGAGTTTTGATGACAACCATGGGAAAAGGAAAAAAATTAGAAGCTCTGAATACCCGGATGTTGGAATATGCTTAATGAAATGGATTAGCAAATGCCGTTCACAGAACTTGCCTCTTGGTGGAACTCTAGTAAAAGAAAAAGCTGAAGATTTTGGAAAAAAGTTGGGACACATAGATTTTAAAGCGAGTAATGGTTGGTTCGAGAACTTGAAGAAAAGAAACCACATAACTTTTCTGAAGATGTGTGGTGAAAGTGCTAGCGTCGACCAAGAATTGTGCATGGACTGGAAAAAGAGAGTATTGTCACCAATCCTGGAAAAATATGATTCAAAAAATGTTTTTAATGCTGATGAGACAGGATTATTTTTTAAGTGTATGCCTGATAAAACTATGGTCATTAAAGGTGAAGCATGTCATGGTGGGAAAAGAAGCAAAGAAAGATTGACTTTGCTGTTTTGTGTTAATATGGATGGTTCTGAAAAGCTCACACCTATTTTGATAGGTAAATCTGCTAAACCCCGATGTTTTTCGGGAATCAAATCTTTTCCAATGACTTATTTAGCAAACAAAAAGGCTTGGATGACTGAAGAAATTTTCACTAATTGGTTAAAGGAATTAGACAGAAAAATGTCTGGTGAACAGCACCATATTGTTCTTTTCTTGGACAACTGTACAGCGCATAATAGGGTGCCTAAAATAAAATCTGTAAAAGTTGAGTTCATGCCACCAAACACAACTTCTGAATTACAGCCTGTAGACCAAGGTATTATTCAGAGTTTTAAGGTAAAATATCGTCACAAAGTTGTACAAAAATGCATTGCTGACGTTGATGAAGGAAAGTCAACTAACGTTGACATTTTGCAGGCGATGCATATCTCTGACAGAGCTTGGAGGGACATCACTGAAGAAACCATAGTTAATTGTTTCAAAAAGGCAGGATTCGTTCGAAATGCTGAAAATGGAAACCAACCAGATGAACCTTTCAGCGAAAATGAAGACAATCAACAGCTAAATGAAGACTGGCAACGTCTTTCTAAGGCATTACATATTGAAGAAAGTGGGACTTGTCAAGATTTTGTTGAAGTTGATGGAAATGTTGCAGTGACTGGGGAATTAAGTGACGAAGATATTATTGCTGAAGTAAAAGTTGTATCAGAGGAAGAATATGAAATTGAGGAATCACCTTTACCAAAAGTGACTTGTCGAGAAGCTAAGTCATTAATAGAAAAACTTCAAAATTTCGTTGAGTCAATGCCAAATATGACGCCAGAGACTTTCCAAGCCCTTGCCCAATTGGAAAATGTGATTGAACGATCCAGTATCTGTTACCAAACTGTTATAGATGACTATTTTGAAAAGTGAAGAAATGCAAGACTACATTTTTGTATGTACTATACATGTACATACAGTACTACATGTATGTATAACATAGTACTGTACTACAGTGCATACTACTGTATAATAAAATGTGTATCCAGTCATTTCAAGCTTCGCTTTATTGGTTATCAGCATTTTCGTGGATAATACTGCACATACCCAATTCTCTATCTGCAAGATAAGGTAAGTGATTTCTTAAAAATTTGTAAAAAATACAGTACATATTCTTTTATGAAATTTTGAAAATGTTTGATATCTCAAATCTTTTCTGTACTTTCTTCAAGTTCGACATATCAAGGTTTGACTGTACATTAATTTTTCTTATTCCATTACTGATTGTTATTTTGAAAATCAGAATCAAAATATGAATAAAGTGCAGAAATATGCAGTCCCTCTCTCCCTGAGAAATTGCAATTCCATTTACCTAGGGCTCTTGTGGCAGCCTCCATGAGATTCAAACTCGTGTTCACGGCCAGATTGAGTAGGAGGGGGCTTTAGAAGACGGAGTCCCGGGATGCAGCCTCAGATGTGATTCCACTGATATCCTTAAAAAATATGCATATATATATTTTTTAGTTTGCATGTACTACACACAACTGCTACCCTGAAAGGAATAAATGTACCAAAATTTTTATGGTAGGGTGAAAGGGCATCTAGATTTTCTGTTTGTCAATGAAATCAAATGACTTACTAGCTTTTTTATTTCTTTAATTACAACATGACTTACTGAATGTACCCTCGTATATATGATAAATACTGCTCATGATATACACATAACATTTTTAGGTACTTTATGGTTGTTCTTCTATCTCTACTGCAAGTGCTATATATGTGAGCAATTGGGGAATTCTTTAAAAAGGTACAAAAATGCAAATACACCTTTCTCTATGGTTTTACAGTTCATTCTAATTTTCATACCTTATAATTATTTCTTCCTTTAACTAGGGGCTGCGCCTCTAGGTCCGTTATGCTAGTTTCCAGAGTAGTGCTCAGGCCCTGCAGCCCGATCTCCAAGTATATCACATGAAATAGAAACTGGAAAATTCATATAAATTTTAATTTTTATTGCATGTCTAAGCAAATAAGGCTTGTTATTCAGAAGTTTCAGAGTTTTTTTACTGTCGTTAATTTTTGGAAGGTCGGACTTTTGTCATTTGAACTTAAAGCACTTACTAAATTTATCATTAAGGAAAACAAAAGCGGTCCAAAAAGCATTTCCGTAAACCGTTATGCTAAACCGTTAAGGTGGACGTCAAATAATTTTGCTTCCTATACTTCCAATGGAAAAACTTTTGTACACATTTCCTTCACAATCAGTGTGTTCCCAAGGATGAAAATTTGAACATTGATTAAAATAACTTCATATTATAACTTATAATACTTAATATTTTCTAAAACATAACCATAATTATATTAAATATCAATAAATTTTCCTTTGGTAGTGTTGCAACCAAAAAAAAAGATGGCGTGACCTGTACTTTGATGACGTCAGTAGACAAACAAATGTTGGATTGCATAATTATGGTTATGTTTTAGAAAATATTAAGTATTCCAAGTTATAAAATGAAGCTATTTTAATCGATGTTCAAATTTTCATCCTTGTGAATGCATTAATTGTCCAGAAAAAAGATGGCACGACCTGTACTTTGATGACGTCAGTAGACAAACAAATGTTGGATTGAATAATTATGGTTATGTTTTAGAAAATATTAAGTATTCCAAGTTATAAAATGAAGCTATTTTAACAGATGTTCAAATTTTCATCCTTGGGAATGCAGTAATTGTGAAGAAAATGTGTACAGAAAGTTTTCCATTGGAAGTATAGGAAGCAAAATTACTTGACGTCCACCTTAAACAACTGAGATAGCTTTACCAATAAAACATATGCATAACAAATTTTCTGCGTCACCATGGCAGCAGGTCATGGGACAACAAGGCGTTTGTTTCTTTCCTTTGTGTCTTCAAAAAATGCTTAAAAATTAGAAAATGACTTTTTCTTACATTTTTGGTAAAAAAGGGATGTTAGTTGTAAGTTTATGCTGTAAAAATTGCAATGCGTTATGATTTATAGTTTGCCATATATCCGTTTTTTTAAATGGATCCCATCACGAAATAGAGAATTTTGTGAAATTTAGAAATTTAATTTCTCATAAAATAAATCAAAATTCGAAAAAAGGGTGACGAGGTGCAAAAATTTGGTCATGGCACTACATGCCTACAAAGTTTTGTGGTTCTGTTACTGTTAGTGTGTCCGGAACGCGACCTGATAGCACTTTTTTGCTTACCTTAAGTTTGAAATACAACAGCTCTTGAAGTATTGCCAGAATCAAGAAACAGTTTATTTCCGCGTGTTCTCCACACAATTCTCTACAAATGATGTAAATTTCATATTTTTATGTTCATTACGTTTTGCACTGCGAGCTAGGAAAGCAAGAGTGTTGCAGAATTTCTAAAACAGCGGTGGCAGCAGTTACTTTTTTTTAGAATAGAGGACTTCAGAGCTAAATATTCCCCTGCACTATATTTTCCGTAATTCTTGAAAAGACTGGTTAAAGGGAACGGGACCAATAACATGATTCTTGCTGCGGCCCCAAACCTCTGGATCTGGCTCTGACTGGTGCCTGGTATGAGGATCATTATCTACACTCACACGGCCATCACTGAAATGCTCATGCCATACGTACACTTCTGATTTCTTCATAGCTATTTCACTGTATGTTTGCTGAAGCATTGCTAATGTTTCTGATTTTGATTTTCGAAACAAAACACAAAATTTGATGTTAGCACATTGCTGGCAGTACGTTGTGGGTGCTACCAACATCTGAAACTGAAAAATCCCCAACATGATTCTTTATTCCCACAATTGAGGACAACTTCACGAATGTTTTGAACCTATCTTGTATACTAAAATTAATTAAACCACTTAGCTTTCTTTATTCAAACATACGCGGTTATTAAGAACACATGCATTCTGTAACACTGAAATTGCAGCACCCTGAAGAAACAGGAACACAGATGGGGAAACTTACAGTGTAATGACAACCAAGGAGATATGTAAGGAACACAAGAAAAAATTTGCAGATGCAAATTAACACATTTACCGGCACAAAACAATGATTACTATGGGTCGATCAACATAACGCAAATCTACCTTGGCTGTGGATACACTGAGTAAAGCATCTTGGCATGGAGTTGTACAGCCATCAAATATCCACCTGCAGTATTTCCCACCAAGCCTCTTGTGCCTGGGTCTGCATAACTGCTGGCTGCAAGTCAGTCTGTAGATGTGTCCAATTGTGGCCCACACATGCTTGATTGGGGAAAAATGCAGGAATCTGATTGGTCAAGGCACAACATTCACAACACAAATACATGTAGAGGAAACCCCTGCAGTATGTATGTGGTGTTATCATGCAATTCCCATTGGCAAACAACATCAATGAATGACAACTGTAACTGATTGTTCCCCATAGGAAGGCACACTGTATGATGTTTCACAATGTCTCTCGGTTCATTGTGTTTCCATACCATCATCACACATGTACGAGGTTTGATCAAAAAGTATCCAACCTTATTTTTTACTGAGGTAACCCTTTGCAGCGCACGAATGAGATTAACGCATCATTTGACCTTGGACCCAACGCATGTGTGCAATTTTTTCTGTGACTGCTCTGCCCTTTAGTCACTGTCAGGCACCGTGTGTTTGTCGTATTCGTGTTTGGAGTGAAAATGGTGGAACGTGTTGATCAAAGGATCTGGATTAAATTTTGCCCGAAACTTGGTGACATGCAATTGGGGACAATTGAAAAGATAAAGAGAGCTTTTGGTAATGAAGCTATGGGTGTTACGCAGATTAAAGAGTGGCATCGTTGTGCCAAAGACGGCCGAGAGAGACGAACATTCTGGCAGGCCTTCAACCAGCAGAAATCCCAAAAAAATCAAGGAAAAGCACCAAATAGTGATGGAAGACCGTAGAGTAACAATTAGAAAGATTAAGAGTGAAGCTGGAATTTTATTTGGTACAGCGCAAGCAATTCTGACTGACTATCTTCGAATGCAACGTGTCACCACAAAATTTGTTCCAAAACTCCTCACTAATGATCAGAAGGAAAAATGTCTGCAAGTTGCATGTGACATGCTAGCCCTGATTTTATGAAAAAAATCATAACTGGAGATGAGTCCTGGGTCTATGGTTACGACTCTGAGACAAAGGCACAGTCATCTCAATGGAAAACGCCAGTCTCCACGGCCACACATGACCTTCACATGACTTCGTGATAGGCACACCAATCACGAAGTCATGTGAAGGTCATGGTGACCATTTTCTTCGATTACCAGGGTGTAGTACATCATGAGTGTACTGCACAAGGACAGACCATCAACAAGGAGTACTACCTGTTTGTTCTCCACCATCTACGAGATGCTGTTATACGCAAGAGACCTGAACTCTGGCAGATTGGTGACTGTTTGATCCATCATGATAATGCTCCAGCTTACGCATCGCACCTCATCCAGAACTTTCTAGCAAAAAACCGCATTACACATGTTCAGCAGCCTCCCCACTCCGCAGACATGGCCCAGTGCAACTTTTGGTTATTTCCCAGACTCAAGAAGCCACTCAAAGGAAAGAGATTTCAAGATGCAGAAGACATCAAGAGAAATGTGACGAAGCATCTCATGAACATTCCAAAAAAGGACTTTGAAAAATGTTCCCAACAGTGGCAACACTGCTGGGAGAAGTGTGCAAACTCAGGTTTCTATTTTGAAGAAGATTTGTATTTGAACTAAATACGTGAGCTAGATTTTTTTTCCTGGCCTGAGGTTGGATACTTTTTGATCAGACCTCGTATTTGTCAATCACAGAGCCCCAAGCAGAAGTAGGATTCATTGCTGAAGACCACTTGATATCAATCTATACATTGGGTGGTATATGTATTTGCACTGCTCCAGATGCTGTAGGCAATGAGCAATGGTAACGTTTTTTCGGGCTGGGCTCACTTGAAAAAACCCACCTGGGTTTTTTCAAAATTACAAGCTTTTTCAATTAGCTTTTTTTATGACCACACTATCATTGTGTGGTCATGAAAAAAAAAAAAAAATCAACTGCTCTATTACAGGTGATGCATCATTCTATTTTTCTTCTACAATATCCTAAATTTAATCACATCCAATATAATATTTTCTTTTACGATTAGTTTGACATTTAGTTTGACTGACCAACTTTGTCCAATACCTGCTGCATCGCACTGGAGAGAGATGGGGACCATTGCTGTACCCTCAGCATGCTAGGGACTGGGGGAAAGGAGAGGCTTTTTTTTGTAAACAACCATTAGTCATTAATTTTTCCATCTGTTAAACTGCTAGCTGGTTTTGGTGAGCTCTCATAAAATGTGAAAAATCTATTTTCCAACCTCTTCCCCAAATGTGTTACTGAAAGAAATTTCATCTGATAATGGCGGGGTTTCTTATTTGCAAATTTTCAGCATTTGTAACAGTTTTTTTAATAGCATTAAACTAATAATTGCTAAATTTCCCATTTTTACCACTTTTGCAAACATTCTGTGTTGATATTACCAATTCATTTAAGAGGGGACCAGACTTAAAAGCAACGGTCAGAGGCATAGCCAGGGGGTCCTCGGGTCCGAACCCTTCTCTTGAGGAGAGATTGAAAATGAATTTAAAGTGATATATATGTATATATTAGGCTTTCACCAATGAACCAAATCCATGGAACCCCCCCCCCCAACCCTCTTAAAAAAAATCTGGCTACACTACTAGCAACGGTTGTTGTTTGTTTCATAAGAAGATTTGGATTTTTCTTTTCCATGCACGATTTTATTTTTTATCATCAACCTTGCACTGGGTTTTTAAATTTCCTCTCTTCCGCTATATACACTGGCGCGAAGTGAAAAAAGAACACCAAGAAGGAATTGGCGGACGATCATGAAATTTACATATGTTAAAGGGGTCGAGTTTACGTAGGTGTGATGTTAATTTTGGGAACAACCGGTGAGCGCTTATGCCACAGCATGGCATAATATGCAAATTATCGTCGGTGGTATTTAAGGAGAATGGCGAAGTGAATGTAATCAGTCGTCGGCGTACAGACACGTGCGAAGACCCTGAAGAAGCTGCAATGCCTGGGCATGGAAGACGTGTACGATTTTAGCAGTTATCGGACTTTGAGCGAGGTCATCTAGTCAGACTCCGCGAGGCCGGGTGGTCGTATCGTCGTATTGGACGGGAAGTATCGGTGGTGGGACGATGGTCTGAGGAACATTCCCACATGAGAAGACGTGGAACCGGGAGTCACAGACGGACTGATGAGCGGACCGATCGACACATAAGAAGAGCGACGTTGTCAAGCAGAACATCCACTGTGACGCAATCCGAGCTGCCATTGCACCTGAGGTGACTGTGCGAACAATCCGCAACCATCTACTGGATGCAGGACTACGTGCACGTGTGCCTCTGGCATGTGTACCTCTGACTCCAGCCCACCGTCAGGAACGGCTGCAGTGGTGTCGCCAATGTCTGCACTGGAGAATACAATGGCAATCTGTCGTGTTTAGCGATGAAAGCAGATTCTGCTTGGGAGCCTCCGATGGCCATATGCGTGTTCGCAGACGCACAGGGGAGCTTCTCCACCCTTCCTGCATCCGCCAGCAACACACAGGGCCTACACCTGGTCTCCTGGTGTGGGGAGCGATCAGCTATCACTCCCGTACACAACAAGTGTTTGTACCACGTACGTTAAACAGCACCTCCTACATCAAAAACATCATTCAGCCCGTTGTTGTGCCATTTGTAAGGTCGGTCCATCGTGGTGTTTTCCAGCAAGATAATGCACGCCCACACATGGCACGTGCAATGCAACATGCACTTCAGGGGGTGAGACAACTTCCATGGCCTGCACGTTCACCAGATTTGTCCCCCATTCAGCACGTGTGGGATTTTATGGGACGACTTATCCGGTCTCCACGGCCAGCCACGACCATCCCTGATTTACGCCTCCAGGTTGATGATGCTTGGAACTCAATACCCCAAACTTACATCCAACATCTGTACGACAGACTCCATGCCAGAATTGTACAGTGTGACGCAGTTCATGGCGGTTCAACCGCATACTAACCATGTTACATGGAAATATTATTTTTCAGTTTACCAGCAAATACAGCTGTATTTTGCCATAATGTTTTGATCATGTTATCCTCTGTATTCCATTATTATGCTGTATAAATTTCGTTGGTATCAGACGTCTCCTTGTTGCGGGTTCTTTTTTCACTTTCCGCCAGTGTATTTTGTCACTCTAATTTTTAATCACACCATTTTTTGGATCCCCCCTCCTAACAGTGGATTTGTTGTTATTTGATGAATCTATGGCAAATTAAAAATGTCAAAAAAACACTTAAAGTAAATTTGTTGAAGCAAAAAGAGAAGTGAATGTGTGAGATACATTTAACACAGTAAAAAGAAAGAACAACAACAATGTGGACTTTCCCGTGATTCAACAGACTTTGGGGAAATGTTAAAACAATTTCAAATCCTTTCTTTATAACAAAAAAGAACATAGATCATGGACTATCTGTGTCATTTTGTTGGGCGCAAAACTATTGGATGCAGACTATACAAGGGTGCGGACAAACTTATTTTTTAACTATTGCATGCAAATATATACATAATGTAACTTTTGTACACACTCACTGCACCTTGAATATTTTTATATATCACTTAGTTTAAAAAAAATACAAACTAATAAAATATGATAAATTGGAATTTCTAATACTGTTTCAAATAAATTACAGCTACGCAAATTTGAAATATAAAAAACAACAACTAGAAAAATCCTAAAAAACCTGTAAAAACCCAAATGGGGCTGAGTTTTTACAAATCCTGGTTGGCATACAATGGCTCAATGGAAGATGGAGGGGCAGCCAATGGAAGTTACAGCTCATTGGATGATCACAAATGTGGCTGTATGTGTGGTACGAACCTGTCATGGATGAAATGACCCTATCATTATGTACTCATTCGTAATTCTCCACTACTAATTTGACAAGAACTCTGACCTTCTCGCAGCCACTCTTATCAACATCAGTGCACTGTGCTACTGTCGTGGCTTACAAGTTATACTGCATGACTAAGTAATCATCCTTCATTACAAAGGAAAATATTCCAGCCTCTGTCAGAGTCACTGACATCAGTGCCATATGTGACATCTTGGCATTCTCTATAATCTGCTTGCAATCTGAAGTCTGGACGGAATCCTGTTAACTGCCTCTCAGAAGTATTGTTTTGAACTTCACACTCTCTACACCAGTGTTTAAATTAACCAAAGCTTCCACTTACCATGGTGCATATTTTAATTAGCACAATTCATTTGCTTGCTGAATTGCATGCACATCTGATCATTCCTTCTAGGTGTTACAATTTAAATGTCACAGCTAGTGTAGTTAAAGTACAGCATTTGTAAAAAGACCCTGTTATAATAGGCATTCTCCAGCAAGGTGGAACAAATGCATGAACATATGTGCACACACATACAAACACATAAGGGAAAAATAAGGAACTATTTTGCAACATATTTTTACTTGGAATACAGCATTTTGCCGAACGGTTGGAGTTTTATACATTACTGTTTACTTTCTTCTGTTGTTTTGAAACAGCAAGAGGTCTATTCTATTCTTCCCCTAAACAGGAGAAGAATAGACACCCTTCTCACTAGATGTGCACAATGTAAGCTTGTCAAATTCATTTATTCAGTGAAAACCCAAGTTTTAGGAGCTCAAAAAATTAGCTACGTGTCACTGAAGCAAATAACAATAATGAAAAAAATCCTACTGAAATTCATGGAGTTGCTTAGCACAAATACTACTGAAACCACATATCCTCCTATTTGTTGTATATTTCCAAACAAACATACAAATGAAAGATGAAACTGAAATGAATTTAAAGGATCACCTTTGTTTTCATCCAAAATATGTAAAGTTTTTTCCAACTCTAATGCAATGTCCTCTTCTTTATTCTTCCCACTCTTTTCAGCATGGAGTTCAAAATACTGGTCTTGAAAATCATACAGGTTATCAACAGTTTTCTGCAAGAATAAAAACATTCAGAGTATAAGTTTAGTTTTTTTGGCTAACTATGATATGTAATTTAACAGTCTGACTACATGGGATTGAATTAATAATACAGCACAGATGATGGAGAGATATTAACAGATCCATATGCAAAGAAAAAACTACAGACTTTAACATATGCATGGAGAAATTTAATTGAAATTGAGAAAAGCTTGGATCAACAGAAGAAAAATATGAAGGGCTAAATTTATATTTATTGCAACTTGCCAACAGCAGATGGCACTGAACACCACAATGAAATATCATGACAGATCTTGAATATGTTAACATAAATGCTACCACTGTGTTCCCAAGCTACAGTATAACACAGCTGATAATGCCAGCAACATGGCCTGGTGAAACATGTTCAACTGCTGATAGAAATCAAGTTACAATGTTATGTTGAACCCTTGTAATCCTATTTTTTATAGTTTTTTAAAGTTCTTTCAAGGTTTTTTATCTTCATGGGCAGGCCATGATTTCGTTTCTTTTTTAGCAGTTAGCAACATTTGCTAGTGGCCTTATTTTTTACTAGCAAATTGCATTATCTACTAGCAAAAGTTTGTTAACATTATACAAAAGAAACTTTTAACATGTCCCCCTCCATTAGTCAATCATGATAAATTTTGATTTCACCTCTGTAACTGTCACATTGTAATGCTGAAAAAATTACAAATATTTAGATATAACTTACCTTTTCATGACCTGACAGATTAATTCTAACAATTTAATTCAAATGCAAACATCTAAAAAAAATTTTTTTTATTTAACTTAATTCACAAAATTCAAGAACACTATTCAAAATCTTAAGCTATTTTCTGTATGGTTTACGGAGTACATATACATGCGTCCACTGGTCCATATTGTCACTAGCAGGAACTCGGCATAGACACCCCGGCGCTGTCTCATCAGCAGGAAGAACAACTAATGAAGAACATCCAGCCAACGCTCGACCAGATCCACGAATGAAGTTGGAGGTGCATGGAGATCCATAGAAGACTAGCAGGAACTCGGCATAGGCATCCCGGCGCTGTCTCCCCAGCAGGCAGAATTAATGAGGAACATCCAGCCAACGCTTGACCAGATCCACGAATGAAGTTGGAGATGCATGGAATTCTGTAGCACATTAGCAGGAACTTGGCATAGACATCCTGGTGCTGTCTCCGCAGCAGACATAAGAATTAACAAGGAACATCTAGCCAACACTTGACAAGATCTACGAATGAAGTTAAACATGCATGGACGACTGTGGCATCATTAGCAGGGAATCAGCATAGACATCCTGACACCCTCTCGTCACACCTCAACAGGCTCCTCCACAGTCATCCTGAACCAGCGTCCTAAGAAAAGTTACAGGCAACAAAACTCTCATCACAACATTCAGTAGTGCTCCAGAGGAGAGAGAGCAAGTGATTCTGTAGTATGTGGTCTTTTATCTTTCCTTAGAATAAAGAACCCAAGGTTATGCATTCCAAAAATATGCAAATCACCACAAAGGACAATGACCAAAGAACTCTAAGGAAGCATCTTGAGGCCTATAGATTTCCTCTTATGCTCCTACCAAATACCCGTAACGTGACAACTTCACTTCATTTGCAAATATGCTAAAATACTATACCTGACAAGGTTTATGCTGTAGGTATTTGTTCCTGTGAGAATGGCAGTAATAAACTGGATGAGATGTTTTAATAATGTTTGGCTTTAAATCAAAAATTTTTACCGGATAACCCTGCTTCTGATCCCCCCCTCCCCCAATGACTTTTTAGAGACTTTTAAGGATTTATAAAGAATATGGGAATCTTATAAATCCTTAAAAAGTATTTGTGAAATTAGTAGGCAAGTAGGAATTCATCTTTGAATGCCATAGCTGCCTTAGGAGAATTTCACAGGACTGATCGGGTTTTCTAAAAGCTCCAGAATGGCAGTGAATGAAAGTATAATTGTTCCTACTCTGATGAATGGTAGTAAAACCTTGGTCTTCATCTTACTATAATTGTTCCTACTCTGATGAATGGTAGTAAAACCTTGGTCTTCATCTTACTATAATTGTTCCTACTCTGATGAATGGTGGTAAAACCTTGGTACATACCACTAAGCTGTTCACTGAGATTCAGAGGTTAGCTCCACAAAGCAATACAAACTACCAGATAAATTTTTAACTGATTATTTACTTACTGTTGCCATATCAAACCTCCATTTACGGCGATCTTGACACACAACTTGGGTTTCACTGACATCCATCACTCGACGTACACAAGACCTTCTATACTTCATACTCATAATCTTTTTCTCATACAGACACTCCTGAATCTGATTATCCCATGACTTCCTTTGCCTTCATCTGGCTTTTCTTTCAGCCACTTGGGCTAAAAAAATTTCTTAGTAAGCATCTCATCACTCATTTTTTCAACATCGCCAAACCACCGAAGAATATTAGTCTTCATCTTACTAACAATATTTTGCCTCACATTACACATCTTCATTCCTCACATCATCAGTGCATGTCTTACCACAACCTCCCAGTAAGTAGTGCATCTCCCCAGCAAACAAACAACTCCTATGTCTTTTCTGTGTACCCAGGTTTCACTGCTGCACATCAGAGTAGGAACAATTACACTTTCATACACAGCCATTCGGGACTTCCTTGTGAACCCATCATTCCTGTGAAATCCTCCTAAGATTTCACAGGAATGATGGGTTCACCTGAGTACTACAGAAAAGACATAGGAGTTGTTTGTGTGCTGGGGAGATGCACTCCAGCTATGACTTTCAATGAAGAATTCACTTGCCTACTAATTTTGCCATCTAATTTGTTCTCTCTGTCAAACATACTTCCTAAATATACAAACTCGTTCATTTGGTCAATCTCTGTGCCATTAAGACTTATCTTACATTCAGTACTAACAGTTCCTTGCTCAAAAACCATAACTTTGTTTTTTTCTGTATTTATACTCAGTTTAAATTTCATGCAAGATTCGTGCATCTGTGGGACAACATACTCTGCAACTCACTTTGCTCTCTGTCAACAGGACAGTGTCATCAGCATACAGCAATCTGCACACACGGATATCACCAAGACATAAACCAGTATTATCTATTTTGGCATCACACATGCATAAATATATTAAACAGCCATGGTTACATCAGGCAACATTGTCTGACTCCTGCACCAATAGAAAACCATTTTGATAAAACACCATTCACAAGCTCTACAGCCAGCATACATGGAGCAGAGAAATATAGTTGTTTGGATGCTGCAGAGATGCATTACTTATGGGGTGTAGGGGGAAGCAAGATGTGTTCTCATTATATGAGGAATGAAAAGATGTAATGTGAAGTAAAATTTTGATAGTATGGTGAGCACACATATTCTGATGCTAACTAGAGTTCTAATTTATTCAACCCAAGTATCAGGAAAGAAAGGCAGAGGAAATAAAGATGGCCAAATAAATCATGAGAGGACCAGGTTCAGGAATGTTTGCAAGAGAAAAATAATGAGTATGAAGTAAAGAAGGTCTTGTCTGAGATGTGTGATGGATGTCAGTGAAGCTCATGTTGTATACCAATATCACTCTAAATGGAAATGTTTGATATGTCAGCAGTAAGTAAAGTCTAGTCTCACCAGTTATTTGAATTTGGTAGATGACCTTTCTTTGAGAAGCTAACCTTTGAATCTAAGAGTACTGCTTAGTGATATATATATATGAATGAGATTATGAATTCTAATTTTTCTGATTTATGAGTTCCTTTTCCTGTCTTCTTTCTTGGTTACAATAAGTATGCATCTTTCCATGTTTTCTTTAGTCCACAGCCTCTTTAGATTTTTTTTTAGTTATGGTGCACATCTCTGATCCATAAGTAAAAACTGAAAGGATGCTATAATTAAACCTATTTTGTTTACAAAAACAATGATAAACTGCTCTTAAAAATTGTACTGTTTCTTTTCAATACACTCCATTCAAGTTTTAGGTACCTATTATTTTTCTTTGATGTGGACAGCTATGAGAAGGTACTTCCAAAAATGACTATGTTGTTAACGAAATAAAGGTGGCTTAAAAATCTCCATTTACCTTTATCCAATTTAACAAACATTAAGCTAAGTGTGTTAAACTTATAACCAGGGACACCGATGATTAAAAAAGACATTATAATATACTAAACAGAACCAATTCGCATTAATATCCGAATTTTGTGTTGTGCCCTTAAACTGATGAAATCTGAGTTACAGGAAAAACTTAATAGAACAAAGTTTTGAGGAAGTAATTCAGATGTTGACCAGCTACCCATACGGAACAACAATTACAATTAATTGACGTCACTAACTGGAATTCAATGATAAATTTACGAAGCTCTCATATTTCAAGTGTGCCAAACCAAGAGAGAAATCATTTTACCACAGCAAATGGAGACTTTTAATCCTCAGTCTTGCCATAATAAATGACCTACATCCATAACAACCATTCACACTGTAAAACCAACAATGAACCAAAATAATCAAATCAAAATGATGAACCAGAAAATTAATGAAATGAAAGATCAACTACCACATCTATTACTTAGATGTCAGAGGCGCCGCCATTTCAAATCAGGATTAAAAGCTCTTGTCACATAGGTTTATTACATAGCCAGTGGTTTATTATGTTAATATTACACCTGAATTTACAAACCTGAAGGTCTTCTATACTGTGCGCCATGGTTTTTCAAAGAACTAGCATATGACCTAAAAGATTTTAGTCAAGTATCAATGATCTTCATCCGCAGCAACAGAAATTGAAAAACAGTTGTACTGATTGACGACCAATACCATTCTGAAGCAGACAACTCTCGCTCTCGCTCGAGCGCTATAGTTGCACTATAGTTGCAGTAAACAACAGAACCCTCTTGTTGCCAGATATTCTTCAAAAAATTAAAGTTCAGAAATTGGAATCAAAAGCTGTTTTTTTTTTTTGATTGGAGGTTTAACGACCACCGTGAGCAACTCAATGGGCTATAAGCAGTCGCCCGGCCCTAATTTAGGGTCACTGGTTCCAGGGAAGGAGAGAGCCAGTGCCGTAAGACAAACACAACATCCATGCCTGACCGGGATTCGAACCCGGACCCCTTACGGACGAATGATCAGAGGCCAGCGCCTTAGACCACTGCGCCACCGGGGCGGGGAATCAAAAGCTGTAGCCGATATTCTTCGAAAAATTAAAGTTCAGAAATTGGAATCAAAAGCTGTAGCCGGTGGCTGTAGTAGCCCAGGGCTAGAGAATAAGGAAGGGCTGGCCCACCAGGCAGTCCAAAGCAAGTCGATTTGCTGGGGAGGACGTGACGTCACTGCGAGTACACTGACGATTTGGGATGCTGCCTCCGAGGGCAGAAGTCATAGCTGTCGGAGTAAGCTGAACACCTTTGCACGTATTATATTTTTTACACAACTCAGAACGTTATATATATATATCGTAGCAAGTAACGTTTTTGTTTATTTTATCGGAAGGCGTAAATAATAGAAAGAGAAAAAGTTATTAACATACCTGTATAGTTAAAAAGGAGCAAGATATTTACCAGGTTTAGATATTGACAGCGTCGTGCTACGTTTTTTAACGGCAAAATTTATCCATTTGGTTTTCTTTTGATTTGATTTTCTTTCCGACATTAAATCTTTGTTGTGACTAATATACCGAATTCTGATAAATGTTCGTATGCGGCAATAAATTTTCACAGCTTTTTTGCAGGTGTCTAGAAATCTCTCTTCTATTACGGTTTTTAATTTTAGAATTATGCCTTTCTCTCGGGAAACCTCTGTCCCGTGAATTGACTTAAAAATCATTTCAAATTGATCTACCGTTCTCATTCACTTTGGAGAAGGTACCGTTAGTCCTCCGAGTGATAAAATTTTAATACATTGAGCAGATGGAAAATCTTCGGCATTTCTAGAAATTGTTCTGAGAGAGGAATCTTTATCGCGTAAGCGATAGACAATATAACCTGCGACATAACTCAGAGCTTGTTTCTCAGCATTACATTGCTCATCTTAAACTGTTTAAAGTATGTCGTCGTCCCAATCTTGCGGCTATGGCTCATTGCAAATTTTTCCTAAAGCTTCTAAGTCATCTGCGTTTATTTCTCCAGTTATTTCATCAAGAATTTCTTGATTATCAGTTGTAGTGAAAGCTTCTTTTAGTAGCTCTGCTGTCAAATATGTTTGGAGTGTTTTACCTTCTTGAAACTCTGCATTAAATTTTTTGAACAAATTAGGCGATTTCTTTGCCAGCAATATGTGTTTTAAACGACAAATAAATTCCGTAGGTCAGGGATGGTCATAAAAAGCACCTATGCCTCTTATTTGACTGAACAAACTCTCCAGGGCATCTTGAGTCAAACGAGTAGTTAAAATGTAACTGACTCCACGAAGCGTTAAATCCTCGTAGAGACAGAGAAGAGAAGAAATTGATACAAGAATGCCTTTTGGGAAAGGCAGCATAGGTTTTCTCCCCATTAATCTCAGATTCAGTATTTCTGACTTCATTTTGTTCAGAATTTCTTTTTGTTGTATAAAAAGGGGGTTAATACCAAAACCTGCTTTTAGATGTTTGTTTTTGTCAGGGTGTGGGTAACTGCTATTCATAATGTCAAAAACTGAATCTACTAAATTGAAGAAAACTGCAGCGCTTTTACGCTCTGTTAGATATTCAACACCCTTTGCATTGGTGGCTGAAAACAAAGTTTTTGCTGGGCCCACTTTTTGCTTTTCGTTTCCTTTGATTACTATACAGCACCGCAGTAATTTAGGACACAACTTTATCTCCCCAGAATCCTTCTCAAAAACTTTTTTGATGCCAGGTTGGGAGCACAGATCCGTCCTGCAAGACAAGTCCATGGTCAATGAAATTATTTCGTAAAATTTTTGAATAGTGAGGAGGGTCTGCAAAAACTCAAATCTTAGAACTATCGTTCAGCGGATAATAAAAAAAATGATTTTTCGGGAGAAATTAATAGTTCCTCCTACAAGGTATCATCACCATCATCATCATCATTGTCAACCATTATCAATCCACTGCTGGACGAAGGTCTCCCAAGTTTCCTCCACAACGGTCTGTCTTGTGCCAGTCTCCTCCATGTCACTCCCGCATACTTTCGAATTTCATCCACCCATCTTCCTTGTGGTCTTCTTCTGGGTCTTTTCCTGTCCCTTGGAATCCAATCTAAAATTTCGGCTGTCCATCGATGGTCTGTTCTTCTGGCAGTATGTCCAGCCCATTGCCATTTCAGGGATTTAACTCTGATCATGATGTCTTCCACTCTTGTCATTTTTCGGATCCACGAGTTCCTCTTCTTATCTCTCCTGGTTACACCAAGCATGCACCTCTCCATGCTGCTTTGAGTTGTCTGCAGCCTTTGTATGTCTCTTTTAGTTAAGGTCCACGTCGCTGCACCATACTTAAGCACTGGAAGGATGCATTGATCAAACACTTTTCTTTTAAGACATAATGGCATATTGCTCTTGAAAATTATGCTGTTTCTTCCAAAAGCTCTCCAGGCAAGTTTTGTACGCCGATTAATTTCTTCACCAATGTGACCCTCACTTGATATCTGCTGTCCAAGATAAACGTACGTGTCTGTTATTTCCAGCTTTTCTCCATCAATCAATAAATCTTCATTTCTTGTAAAAGCACTGAACATCACTTTTGTCTTCTGAAAGTTCATTTTTTATCCCACTTCTTTACTCTTGTCAGCAAGTTCCTGGATCATACTCTGTAGCTCTGATGGGGTAGTTGCAAAAATGACTATGTCATCAGCAAAACGAAGGTGGGTTAGATGATCTCCATTAATCTTTATCCCTTTGTTTTCCCAGTTCAGTGATTGAAAGACATTTTCCAATGTGGCATTAAAGAGCTTCGGAGATATGGTGTCACCTTGTCTCACTCCTTTTCCAATTTTTATGTGTGTTGTATTTTCAAACAGCCGAATCTTTGCACTTGCATTTTCATAGATGTTATTAATAATATTAATGTATGCATCTTCAATACCGCAGGATTTCAGAGCCATTGCAACTGCTGATGGTTTCACCGAATCAAAGGCTTTTTCATAATCGATAAAAGCCATGCACAATGGAAGTTCATATTCCCTCGCTCTTTCAATTAGTTCTCTCAGTACGTGGATATGATCTATTGTGCTGTAGCCACTCCTGAATCCAGCTTGTTCTCTCGGTTGAGCCATGTCCAGTGTCACCTTCAAGCGGTGTGAAAGAACTTTAGTGAAGATTTTATAAACCACTGATAGGAGGCTGATAGGTCTGTAGTTCCTGAGATCCTCAATGTCACCTTTTTTATGTAGCAAGATCATTGTAGCGTTGTTCCAATCCTCAGGAATTTTCCCTTCATTAAGGCATCGAGTGAAAATTTGGGCGAGTACTGTTTCGATTTCTCCACTTGCTTCTTGTATGATGTCTACAGTAATTCCATTTTCTCCTGGAGCTTTTCCCCGCTTCATGTTCTTGATTGCATGTGCAACTTCTGCTGGAAGGACTGGAAGAACTCTGGTACTGGTACCTTTCATGATGTCTGGAGTACATGTATCATCCCTTTCATATAATTTGGAGTAGAAATATTTCACTCTTGTCAAAATTTCGCCTCTATTTCTTGTTACAGAACCATCTTCTTTTCTCAGTGCCATAATCTATTTTTTTCCCTTACTGAGATGTCCCTTTGCTATCTTTAGGCTTTGGTTGTTTTCAATTGCATTCCTTACTAGTTCACAGTTGAATTTCCTTACGTCTTCAGTGATACTTTTCGTACTGTCTTGCATAGCTCTATATATTCCACTTTGGAAGTCACATCTTATTTAGTTGTCCTCATCTCTTCTCTTTTTGCGTCAACATTTTGGTTTTTCCTGATAATTTGTTCACATACAATTTGTTCTTAGACCCAGCTAATTTTGTTGCTGTTTCCATAAGAGCTTTGGTTACTTTTCTGTTAACTTAAAAAATATCCACTTCTTCCAATGTTAGGCCTTCTAAAGCAAAGAATATGTTCTTCAGTTCCAATTTGAAGGTATTATGGTGTTTTTTAAGGTTGGTTATGTCAATACATTTTGTTTGTCTTATGATCTTGCTACGTTCGAGTTTAGTGTTGAGGTGCATCTTACATCTCACCAATCTATGGTCACTGCCTGTGTTGAACTTGTTTAGCACACTGCAGTCTTCTATGACGAATTTTTTGTTACACATAATAAAATCAATTTCACTTGTCGTCCCATTTGGATGTCTCCATGTCCATTTCCTGTGTGGCTTTTTCTTGAAAAAGGAGTTCAAGATGAAGAACCCTTCTGCCTCTGCAAACTCTACGAGAGTATTTCCACGCTGGTTTCTGTTACCGTGACCGAATTTACCTACTGAAGTTTCATTCTGTTGCCGTTGCCCTATAATTATCTTCAAGTGCTGCTTACCTTTATTATTTAGATCACGAATTTCCTCATAAAATTCTTCAATTTCTTCTTCAGCATGACTTGTGGTGGGTGCATAAGTTTGAATAATCTGAGCCTGGTATCTTCTCGAGAGTTGGATAACGAGTCGTGCAGCTCTGTCAGAGGAACTTTCAACTTCTACAACTTTATCCTTCAGTTTCTTGTTTATTATAAATCCAACACCACTAGTTCTGCCAGTCTCTGTCCCACGATAGTAGAAGAGATGTCCACTTTTCAGTTCAATGAGATCTCCTTTTCTCCTTACCTCACTTAGCCCGATGATGTCCCACTTGATCCTTTGTAGTTCCTCTTCCAATTCAAGAAACCTTGAATCAGAAGATAGGGAGCGTCCGTTATACGTAGCCAAGGTCAGCATCAGATGGCAGCCTAGTCCGGTCCTCCGGGGATTCTTAGCACCCTCTGCCTTCATGTCGCACTGGCTGCCTTGGCCAGGTACATTCCAGCTGCCGGAGACTGAGGGCCAAGATTTAAGTTGTGGAGTCATTTTAGAGGGGTTTGGCCATAACTCACCACGCTTTCCAAGCGGGTTGGTGAGTGTGGGATAGCATTTCCTCTAATCCCGATGGTATAGTAATACCGCTATTGGCGGTCGTCAGAGCCCCTTTAGTGGGAACAGGATGTACCACGAGAAGGCGGTGTTGACATTTGTCAAGGAGAGGCTGTGATGTTGCGCATCACCTGACCTTACATCCCCTACAAGGTATACAACCACCTAAATCTGAAATAATCGCTTTTACTATATTCCTGTTTTTTCAAGGTTTACAATTATTTCAAACA
Source organism: Macrothele yani (assembly GCA_039090855.1). Taxonomy (NCBI): domain Eukaryota; kingdom Metazoa; phylum Arthropoda; class Arachnida; order Araneae; family Macrothelidae; genus Macrothele; species Macrothele yani. The sequence continues at coordinate 13,637,213 of CM077027.1, read as the reverse complement.
GAAGCCTTTTATTCATTGTACGTTGAAAGTCAAAATACACGGGTTGTTTCCAGGAAGACAATATTCCTCTAGCCAAAGCAACTAGCACCTTTGGGTACGGACCTGAAATCTGGTCCATTCCTGTATCGTAACACACTTTACTATCAACGTGTATCTTGAGTCAAAGATACACGTTGATAGTAAATCATCAAAGCTTAAGACGCAAACTTTGTCATTTTCGGAAAGGGTTTCACTATTTTTCCGCATAAGGAGCAGTGGCGGCTCGTGGTGTAAAATGCTGGTGAGGCGAACGGTCTTGATGTAAATGTAAAACAGTAACACATATGTTATTGAAAAATATATAAATTCGTATAACGTTATAGGAACATATATATATATCAGTGGCGTAGCCGGGGGGTCGTGGTTTGCACCCCCTAAGTAGGCGAGACAGTTAGCTTTTTCTAAGCACGTTTTATAGATAATTTCCCTATTTAAATTCATTGATTTTTACATAACTTACAATGTAATACAAATAAATTACATTGATACATAATATCAATGCAATTTCTTGATAATAGAACAGAAAGTAAAGCAAAGCAGCCAAAGAAGTTGCTTTATTAACTTTTTATTAAAACAACTATAATTTATTGCATTTTCTTCATTTTATTAAATTAGCTTCGTTTTGTATTAATGTCCAAGATGTGCGTACGTACCAATAGAGAAATATTTGTCGAAGCGCCCCCCCCCCAAATTGTTACATGTACTTATACACAGTTATACAGCATAAATGCAGAACCCCCCCCCTCAAAAAGTTTCATGTCAAAGGCAGTATCACCCATCGGATATCTTTGAAGTCCTGGGTTCGAGTCGGCTGAATCATTAAAATCCACTGAGATTCGGAAGTCTCGTTAAGCCATTGGTCTCGGTTAGGCGCCTTGTTATAAACAGCTGTAAACCCCATCCCTTAGGGCTTCAGCCCATGCCATTTAGCCCTTATATACAAATATTATTCAACAGTAATGGAATAAAATTATAGAAATATATGAAACACGGCGTGGGGAGTCTTTCTTCACGAAAAAATCCAAAACTTTTAGAGGAAAAATGTGCATATACCACTATATATATATATATGTGTGTGTGTGTATGTAATATACGCTACTTTTGCAACAATATTTTTATGAAAACAATTATTCAATAATTTTACAACAAAGAAAGAAATATTTCACCTGTATTCTTTTATGTAATACACTTGAGCGAAAATACGCAATTTGTGCGGTTTCTTTAGCTAGTCAATGCGTCACTCACATCCCAACGCCAGTCGGAGATCCACTTCTTAAAAAATTCAAAGTAAATCATTTGAATAGAAATTGTTTTCTTACGAAATGTTTCTTGAGCTTGAATAAAAGTCACAGTTCGATTGGCATATTAGTGAAGGTGCATTTAGCACGGGTCATAGACTGAAGTCCAGGCTCGTGATAATTATTAGCTTCGTTTTGTATTAATGTCCAGGAGAAGTCAAGGAAGCACATTTCTATATAAAAAAAAGTATTAGGTAATTTAAACCTGGAATTAAAAACAGAGGAATGCGATATTAATTTGCTTTGGTCTCGAACAGAATGCTTTCAGTTTATGTTTTATAAATAAGTTCAATTCTGCGATCCTTTTTGGCTGCAAATTTGTCTATGATCAGATCATAAAATGGTTGAGTGGACATTAGATGGTTCAGCAATTCTTTCTCGATTGAAATTTTAGCGGGTGAAGACAAACGATCTTGTGCCGTTGTATTACGGAGGTAAGTCTTAATTCTCTTCAAACAAGAAAAACTCCTTTCAGCAGAAGAACTTGTTGATGCCAGTGTCAATACAAGAGAAAATAATTTGTAGGCTTCTGGTAACACATCTTTCAGCTCGTTTTCTTTCATTGTTTTCAAGGTTTTCTGAACACCGAGTTCCCTGAAGTTGTGATCATTATATAAAAAATCTAATTCGTTTTTTAGTCGTTGTGTGTCTGTAAAAATGTTTGGATAAATTTTTTGAGAGTGTTAAGGGCACTGGATGGAAATGACTCTGAATAACTATGGTATTTTGAGCTGTCAACTAGCTGCAGAAACTCGAGCTTTCCCATATCTTCAAATCTGGTATTTATTTGGACTATTATGCTGTCAACGATTTCGTAAAACAAAATTTTGTAATAGTTTTCCACTTCTTCTTCAGTCAAATGTTTCTTTTGGCGACATTTAGGACCTCCACTCAAACTAATTGCTTCACTGAAATGTTTCAAGTAAGTGGTTACATTCCTTTTCTTATTTATTCGTTCGCAACATTGTTTAATTTGTCTTTGGCAATAACTGATATCTAAAGTCTTTTTTTGTAAAACATCAAATAATACATCCGTAATTCCAAAAATGTCATCAAAAATCAGTGATAAAAAAGCAAATTCAAAATTAGTGAAATTTTTCAAATATCCTATGGCTCCGTTGATTGATTCTGCCGTTGATTCCGGGTCATTCATTATGTTTTCAAACACATTCTTTAGTTTGCCCCATTCGCTTACAATTAAACGCAAAATGTGTGAAAGTGATGATGCCCAACGTGTTTCCGCTATTTGAGGAATCCGTTTCCAACAACTGAATCTGCTACGTGGGTTCTCTTGGCAGATTTATGAAAAAATGAGGGCATGCTGGATACAGTTGCGAAATATATGCGACAATTTACAATACTTTTGCACCCCTGTTGTAGGACAAGGTTAAGGCTGTGGGCGAAACAGTGGGTAAACAAAGCTTGCGGGGCTTCTACCTTGACTCTTTTCTGCAGACCGCTCAACTCTCCAGCCATAACGCTTGCACCATCATAACACTGGCCTACTAACTTTGATTTAAAATCAAACTCCTCCAAAACCGATGCTAGCAGATCATACAGTGCCACAGCAGTCCTGTCAGTGCTGATATCATAAAAACCAAGGAAGCGCTCAACTACTTCACAATTTGAGTCCAATATGTATCTGACAATTATTGAACACTGTAATTTTTGAGTAATATCAGTTGTATCATCAACTTGCACTGAAAAAAATTTTGACTCATTAATTTCGCTTTTAACACATTCGTTTATATATTCATGAATACACTCCAGTAAATCATTCTGTATCGTTTTAGATTGTCCAGAAAATAAGCTTCGTATTTCTTCAAAATTTGCTTTTAATTCTGGGGTGCTCCTACGAAGTAACAAATGGAACATCTCCTTGAAATTACCTTTATTTAATGAGGAAATAGATTCATCATGTCCTCGAAAAGGCAGTTCTTGCTTGCTTAGAACGACAACTAAATCGATTATATGTTCCATAAAAAGCCTATTTAGTCTGACCTTTTCATTAAACTTAGCTTTATGAAGAGCAGCATTTTCTTTGAGCATATCAGAAATAGTGTTTATATTTTTTTCCATCCGTTTCAGACCTACGTGATTAGTTATATGCTCTTTAGAGCTTTCGTGCAATTTTGCACTACGAGAAAAGTTTTTCAGATCAAAATAACCCGTTGTATTCCACACATTTTTCTTATTGCTCAAAAGTAAACATGGCCAGCAAAAGACAGTTTGCTTGTAATAGCTACCAGAAAGCCAGGGGAAAATCTCGTACCATGATTTATTGAAAGACCTAAGAAACGATTTGCCGCACTTCTTATCTTTAGATATTGAACTTATTACAGGTGTCGGTCTTCCAGATATGAGAACATCCCTTTTATTATAATCTTTCCAATGTTTAAAAGGAATTTCTTCCAGAACACAAATCACGTCGTTTATTGGGCCATTCATATTTTCCAACCCAAATCAAAATATGCTGTTTAGTAACAATAACAAAATAAAAAGAAGAAAAACTCAACATTACTATGAACTAGCCAACACCCGCAAAAAGAGAGGATTGAAAACACACTACAAAAAGTTAGACTCAAATATACTCTGACGAATAGTTAAAGCTACGTAGAAATCATCCTACTTCAAAGCATAGAGAGGCGAACGGCGCCTGTAAAACCACTTTTTACCAAGGTCATCTGCTCATTTTCCCGCGCCCATTGGATACACAATCCTTGGGTTCTCCAATAACAGCAGAGATGCGATTCCAGTTTAAGCGAAATGGAGGGTCGCCTCAGAAATTTCCTTTCTCTTACTGGAAGTCCGGCACCTCCTTAGGTAGACCTCGGACCGTGGGGGTGGGGGGTTCACTCTGTAGGGCTCTTCTCTGATCCCCAGTTCCCAAAACCGGCTTCTCATCGAGACGATTCAGCCGGTCGCCTCTAAGCGCTTAAAACATGCAGCTGCTTTGCAAAAATAATGATTCATTCCTCTTCTTGAAAGCCTTTTTTTAACCTAATTCATGAATCACAATGTAAATTTCAGTGTTTCATTTATCCTGCAAAGTTCTTATATCTTCGTTACTGACCGAAGTTTTTTTTTTTTTCACTTCTCATTCTGCGGAATTTCAGGTGAGGCGGCGCCTCACTTGCCTCATCTGACGGGCCGCCACTGATAAGGAGCAAAACATTATGCAGAATTCCGGGATGACAACTAAATTTAGAACACCATCGTTTTAACGTGCTATCACTTGGCAAATGAATGCCAATTTTGCGCTTCTAAAATGTGTAAGCTTTTCTTGAAATGGCTCTAGCTACTATTCCTCTAAATATATTTTCTTCTGTCCATTTGTTAATAATTTTTTGTGTTGCGAAGAACTTTATCTGTGTTGGTGTAAAAATTTTCCTGAGGTTCATTTCCGTCTGTTCAAGTATTTTATTTTTCATATTAGCTTTTGAAAGGGCTTTTTGTATTAGCACAATTTCTGCTCTCTCATTTCGTATGCTGATATTTTTTTGACGCACAACTCGAATAGTACTTTTGTGTTTGCTTTTCAAGCTACGTATTTCTCGTTCCAGAATGTCAAGCTTCTCGGTGAGAATTTTGTTCTGACTTCTAACTTCTGAGCAAGACATGCACTGAACTGATGCACACTTTTCTTCTGAATATCCATTGTCAGAATTGCAAGCAACTACATCGATGTGTAACTTTTCAGGACTTGGCTCCGGAGTTCGATTCAATGCTCTTATACGGATATCTCTCTTAATTCTTCTATGTTCTCGGCTTGTATGTAGTGTTGATTTTTTTCGGTAAATTCAAACTGGGAACAGCTGTGTGTTTCTGAAATTTTTTTTCGGGAAGCCCAAGCAGGCGATTTTGCATTCCATCTTTGTAGTCTGATTTTGGAAATGATATTCTTGCACTTCCAACTTTAAACTTGTCAGCACGCTTACACTTAACAATCCATTCTTTTATCACATTAACATTTGAAGGGAAAACATGGTAAATAACGCCACGTTCTTTTGTTTTCTTATGCGTATTTGTACAATTAGCGACAGCACAGGAGGAAGTCATATTGGCCGCCCCGGTGGCGCAGTGGTCTAAGGTGCTGGCCTTTGATCATTCGTCCGTAAGGGGTCCGGGTTCGAATCCCGGTCAGGCATGGATGTTGTGTTTGTCTTACGGCACTGGCTCTCTCCCTTCCCTGGAACCAGTGACCCTAAATTAGGGACGGGCGACTGCTTATAGCCCATTGAGTTGCTTACGGTGGTCGTTAAACCTCCAATCAAAAAAAAAAAAAAGAAGTCATATTGCGTATTACTTTGAATGAAAAAAACTAAAAAACTGACGCTGAATTTTGGTTAAAATGAAACTTACATCAGTAAAAAACAGACTTTAATAAACAACTACAAAAAGTCAAAAACCACTACTAGTAAATGGAGAGCAACAGAAATAGACTGCACAGAACGACTGAAATGTCACGAAGGTCATCATACTCCGGCTCTGGGTTGGCACAGGTCTTACCAAGTGTCCTCGCAGTGACGTCACAGCACCTTCCAATTCCCCCTCGGTCAGAGCACGAAACTGAGACCGCAAGACAAAGGGATGAGCCAGCCCTTCCTTATTCTCTAGCCCTGGTAGTAGCCAGTATTATATAGACCAAGCCATGTATAGACCGTATGCATTGACGTCACGAAACCGCGCTTCGCTTCACTTTTTCGTCTGCTGCTTTCTTGCAGAACAACTGGTGTACAAGTGAGATCAAAGATTCATTACATGGGCTACGTAAGTGGGTTATCTGGCTATCAAAAATAGCTCTATTATGATAAATTAAAGTTATTGGGCAATTGTGGTGACCCATATGTAGTTCGATACTCATTTTCCCTGAACAATATTGAGGTCTTGCCACGAATAGAACACGGCGATATTGTTAATTATTTCGTTTTTTGCACTAACGCCTTCACTCTCGAGCAAATGAAATCGTGCAAGTCATTCATAAAGAAAGGTTTATTCCAGTCTAAAGATCTTCATAGAGTTTTTGTAGATAACGCATCAGTAAATTTATGAACATACCTGTTACAAAATGTAAACTACACACTCTAATGTTCCTTCGTTTCCGGTCATCAATGGCAACTCTGCTGATACGTGATAACCAGGGGCGACACGTCGGGGTAGACTTTGAGACTAAGTCTACCCAAGAGTAAAATGCCAAAACTGATTTTGTTATTACTTATTATATTTATTTCGTTTTTCACAAATAGAATGGAAATAAATCTCTAATTAATGTAATGCTGGACAATTAATTTGCAAAATTACGTTATGTCCAATATTTCCTTTCAATCTTATTATCTTGGAATGAAAAGTGAGACTCGAAATCATGAGTCTCACACATCAACATACAGTACAAGTACAGCTGCTTCTGCGGGAAAGTTATTTTTAGCGCTCTGTGGAGGCGAAAAGACTAGTTTCAAACGGAAGCGGATGCTGCTGATTGGCTACTCCTTGCTCGATGCATTGTGGTCGGGAATCTCCGCTCTTGGCCGCAGAGTACAGAAAGCCAGTAATCACTGCTCACGGAGTTGTTTTTGTTATAAAGTGGAACTTATGGCTGACTTACGAGCGTGTTGTCAGTGTTGTGTGTTTAATTTTTATTTTTTAAGCGAGCAATGTGCAAACAAGGAGTTCATGATTCTTCTGATTTAGTTAAGTATCTGCTGGAAAATCCGCTGTCTACTTTATCTTACGAAAAGATATGTGAGTTAAAAAATAAAAGGCCAATACCAAAGCTCAACATTGTACCAAATGAGAAGAAGCAAAAACGAACATTTCAATATAGTTGGTATGAAAAATTTAAATGGTTAATTGCTAGTTGCAGCAGCAAGAAAATACACTGTTTTATATGTTTACTGTTTGGAGGAGGTGAGAAAGAGTGGAGAGTGCTGAAGGTATTTCTAACATTAAAAATCTAGAAAGAAAAGCACAAAAGCACCAGATATCGAAAAAACACATTCGAAATAGAAAGAGTTTTGAATTGCTTGGTAGAGGCGTACGCATTGAACATGCTCTTTCGGAAGCGGCTAGACTTTCTGCAGTAAAACACAATGAACAAGTTTCCTCGAACAGGAAAATTTTGGGTCGCCAAATTCAAGCTGCAGTTTTCCTAAGGAAACAGGAATTAGCTTCCTGGGGTCACAAAGAACATGAAAACTCAAGTAATAAAGGCAATTATTTAGAATTATTGGATCATACGGCGCAAGAGGAGCAGTTCATGAGAGACCATTTATCGTCTTCGTCAGTTTTTAAAGGAACTTCGTCAGAAATTCAGAATGACTTAATTGAAGTAATTAAATAGGTTGTGAATGAACGAATCGAAATGGAAGTGAATGAAAGTTCATTCATATCTGTTTAAGCTGATGAAATGTTAGATGTGTCATGCAAGAGTCAGATGAGCATAATATTTCGCTACTGCATAAAAGACAGAGTTGAGGAAAGGTTCATTGGATTCTATGATGTCTCCCGAGACAAAACAGCTCTCGGTTTATCTGAAGTTATCCTAAATGTCTTAAAAGAATAGAATGTGCAAAATAAACTAGTCAATCAAACATATGATGGAGCATCAGTAATATGGCTGGACGTGAAGGTGGTGTTCAACATTTTGTCAAACAGGTGTGCCCTAATGCTCTTTTCTTTCAGTGTTACGCACACCAATTAAATTTGATTGGTTTTGTTACATAGGTGATGGGAAACAATAAAAGAAGTCCGGATATTTATTTGCGACCTAACAGCTTTCCATAGTTTTTTCAGTAAGTCTTCCAAACGGACAGTGCTTTTGACAGAAAAGGGATTCAAACTTCCTCGTGCTACTCGTTGGAAATTTCATTCTAGAGCTCTTTCAACAATTTTTGTACATTATCTAGATTTGAATTCTGCTTTCATTGAGATCATTAAGATCCAAATTCCAAAGTGGGATCTGGATTCATTACATTGTGCAATGGGATTGAAACGGCGTTTGGAAGATTCCAAATTCATTTATTTGCTCTGTCTCTACCAGGAAACAGTTATTTTTGTTGACCATTTATTTAGAGTTTTACAGTACAAAACGATATCTAATGTTTCGGCTTGTCTGAATGAAATCAAAACAACTGTAGAGAACATAAAAAGTCTCCGGACTGAACAGTTTGTTAATCAATGCATTGATAAAAGTAAAAACCTCAATATAATCTGGCCTATAGTGATTCCGACAAATCTACTTTTAAAAGACTGACCTACGAAATATTAGATTCCCAAATTATGCAGTTGGATATGAGGTTTGGAGACTTTTCTGTACTTCAATTTGTTGAGCTAGTCAATGAAAAACTATATCCGCTTTACCGGATAGAATTCCCCACAATAAAGCTGCAGCAACTTGGAAAACTATATCCCTTTTTCAACTGTGAGCAGCTCGAAATGGAGTTTGCGAATATTTATGCTGATCAAGCAAAACATCTGCCTCCACATCAGCTCCTGAAATTTCTAGTTCGCAATGGCCTGGATTCGGTATATGAGGAGGTTACAAAGTTATTGCGCTTAATTTTGACTTGTCTAGTTACCACTTCCAGTAGTGAAAGGAGTATGAACGTACTCAAAAGGATTAAGACATACCTCAGGAATTCTATGTCAAACCAAAGACTTTCCTGTTTAGCAACTTTAGCCATAGTAGAAACATTTACTGGGTGAATTGTCAAGTGATTATACTTTCAAAGAACGAGTAATAGATGTTTTTGCTGAGAGGAAGAACCGTCGCTTTGAGCTTGTGTATAAGAAATTATAGGCTGGTAAGAATTCATTCTTTTGTTAACCAAGATTTAAAAAGTAAGCAATGCGATTGTGATCAAAAGTATGTAATGCTTTGTATGTCTGTTCGTCCGTTTACCCTTGTCCATGGGCATTTGTCTTTTGATCGATCCCTCTAAAAAACATTTCTCAATAGAAAAATAAAACAAAATTTGATACTATAAAAATTCTTACTTTGCAAATTTTCAGGTGGGGTTACAGAAAGTTGTGAAATTTGATTTGATATTGCCATCAGACTATCTGAGGTAGAGTAAAAATTAATTTTTGCATATTTGATATGGACTGTAAAAATGGCTTAAGGGTCCCATACGTTTTTTAATATTTCTATTAGGGACCGAGTGTGTGTGTTTAAACGACGTTTAATGCTCTAAATATTTAGAAGTTAGGGTAAACGCTTAACAAAATTTTCATTGTGCATGCGTGCTATCAAATCCTGCATTTTTCGGGTTCAGAGCAGTAGTTCATATGTTCTTAAAAGTTCTATTTTGCAAAGGTGAGGCCCATCAAGCATTACGGCTGACACGTCGAGAAATCTCAAAGCTGTTTTTATCCTCCTCTTCCTCACAAAAATATCAGCATTCAGCAAGGCTTCCTTTCCTTACGGACACGGATATGGGAACAAATCATTTGAACTTAAAACAAAAATAACCCGCAAAAGTACTGTTTTTTTTTCTTTTTTTTTTTGGGATGGAGGTTTGACGACCACCGAGAGCAACTCAATGGGCTATGAGCAGTCGCCCGTCTCTAATTTATGGCCACTGGTTCCAGGGAAGGAAAAGAGCCAGTGCCGTAAGACAAACAACATCCATGCCTCAGGGGAATCGAACCCGGACCACTGATCAGAAGCCATCGCTTAGACCACTGCGCCACCGGGGCAGCAAAGTACTGCTTACCCTTGTTAAATCTGCATAGTATTAGTTTGTCTAAATAAGTAAATATAGAAATATACCGAAATATATCACAATCCGCAGTAAAAAAAAAAAACAATACCAATCTTTGTGGGTCTAAGTTTAAGTTGTATGAAATGGAAATCATTACCTTTTTTTTTTTCGTTTCCAGGATCGGTTTGGCGACAGTTTAATTTGCTAACAGTCTGATATGTGATTAAGTTTTGCAAGTTGTGAAAAAAATTGCGTTTATGTAGCAGTTTTTTAAAGATACAGTACAGCAAGCAATGACAATGCAAACAATATGTTGGCACTAAAATATTCACATGAATATAATATGCATCTTTGATAGCATGCTATCTATATATGCATTAGTTCAACTGCAAAAAATATAAAAACAATTTTTAGTCTCCCCAGCACAGAGCACAACGCTTCGCCACTGGTAATAACCACAAATTTTGGCGCTTCTGAATAAATCCCACTTCGTTCACTCAGATGGTAATCTATAATAGGACACATCATTATCTCTCCGACTTCGGTTACCGCAGCCGAAAACAGCACATAACACAATCTTCCTTAACGCTCCACAATGCAAATCCAAGCAGTGTTTGGATTTGGATTGTGGAGCGTTTCTGACCGACTCATTTTAACTTCATTTTTCAACCTACGTTCGTGTTTATTAAAATATTAAGATATGTTATGGTTTGTTTTTCAAGTAATTAATTACCTTGAATTTTCGCAAGAACTGAGTAATTAAAAATATTTTTCAGAATTTTTCAAAAATTAAGCACTCGCTTATACGTGGCCTTCGATGCTCACAAAATTCGCTAATTCAGGGTAAATTTGGTAAAAATAGATTCAGCTTTCTCTCAGTGGCAAAATTTTAATTTTTTGAGCATCTGTGGCTAAACATAGATAATTTAATATATCGGTTGGTTAACTTCAAACTTATAAAATTTAAAATGAACTGAAAATTTGAGGTATTCATATATCAGAAAGGCTGCAGAAGGGAGTATTTTTTTCCAAAACTTAATTTATGAAGTTTTCTAGAGGTTTTAAGAGTGAAATATTAAAATTCCAGGACCTCTTAAATATCACAGGTACTGCAGTAGGGTGCAAAATTTTATACGATGACATAAGGAATTTTCCTGAATTTTTTTTTTGGAGGTTTAACGACCACCGTGAGCAACTCAATGTGCTGTAAGCAGACGCCGGTCGCTAATTTAGAGTCACTGGTTCCAGGGAAGGGAGAGAGACAGTGCCGTAAGACAAACATAACATCCATGCCTCACCGGGATTCGTATCCGGACCGCTTTTGGGGGCCCTCACTTTGCCCGCCATCCTTCAAAAGGATATTTTTTGATGTCTCATACCCTGCCTCCCATTTTCAATTTCCCATACTAATGTATTCTAAGCTCTGGTTTCTGACCATTCATCCGAGATGGGGCCAGGTTCGAATCCTGGTTAGGCATGGAAGTTGTTTTTGTCTTACGGCACTAGCTTTCTCCCTTTACTGGAACCAGTTGCCCTAAATTAGAGACAGGCGACTGCTTATATCCCACTGAGTTGTTCACAGTGGTCGTTACCCCCGCCCCCACCCCTTCAACAACAATAACCTCAAAGAAAGTTCGACTTCGAGATTTCAACAGAAATATTCATACATTTTGGGCTTCCCGGAACAGGACTTTACTATTTTCACGGTCGTGTATGTGTAAGTCCATGTAGGTTGTTGACAACATAATTCAAAAACTAGTACAGCTGTAAGTAGAAATTTAATATTTAAGGGTTTTGTGATTCACTGATGGAGAAGAAATAACAGGTTAGATGTGGGGGAGCTTACGTTATGGAAGAAAAGTCAGAACTTTTATAAGAATGGTCAATGAAGCAGAGTACTGGAATTTAACGCATTTTATGCGGTTGATTTAAGGTACTTTTAACCTGCTGGAGCGAATTTACGGGTTTAGCAAAATGGAATGAAAGCAGCTCTAACGAATATATTCACTGTCGAAGGAGTGGGCCGAACGCGGCAGGAACGAGTGCACATGAGCACAATGGCGTACCGGAAAACCTCGAGATTCCCAAACCCCCGCAAAAATGTTTTCGAGGCCTTTTTGTGAAAAATCTTTAGGTTTCAATATTACTGAATTTTCTAAATTCCGTATTATTAACGAGCTTTTAAGGACGTTTTACTAATTTCAAATTCTTTGGAACCTACAAGAATTTTCCATAAAACGAAATTTATTGGACTTTATTGCGTGTAACACAAACGCGCACGTTATAATTAAAACAATTGCCCTAATTTTATACCAATATAAAGTGCTAAAAAACGCCTGCGCCGAAGTTAATTACATCACGCAAATTTTATTCATTTAGCAAACTAAGCCCAGCTTCTTTGAAATACCTTATGATCACACCAGTGGCGTCGCTAAAAATGATGGATGGAGGGGTTAAGCCCGTCCTGTATATATATATATATATATCATCATTGTCAACCATTATCAATCCACTGCTGGACGAAGGTCTCCCCAAGTTTCTTCCACAACGGTCTGTCTAATGCCAGTCTCCTCCATGTTACTCCAGCATACTTTCGAATTTCATCCACTCACCTTCCATGTGGTCTTCTTCTGGGTGTTTTCTTGTCCCTTTGAATCCAATCTAAAATTTTGACTGTCCATCGATGGTCTGTTCTTCTGGCAGTATGTCCAACCCATTGCCATTTCAGGGATTTTACTCTGATCATGATGTCTTCCACTCTTATCATTTTTCTAATCCACGAGTTCCTTTTCTTATCTCTCCTGGTTACACCAAACACGCACCTCTCCAAGCCTCTTTGAGTTGTCTGCAGCCTTTGTATGTCTCATTTAGTTAAGGTCCACGTCTCTGCACCATACGTAAGCACTGGAAGGATGCATTAATAAAAAAACTTTTCTTTTAAGACATAATGACATATTGCTCTTGAAAATTATACTGTTTCTTCCAAACGCTCTGCAGGCAAGTTTATACGCCGATTAATTTCTTCATCAATGTGACCCTCACTTGATATCTGCTGTCCAAGATAAATGTAGGTGTTGGTTATCTCCAGCTTTTCCCCATCAATCGATAAATCCTTATTTCTTGTAAAGGCATTGTACATCACTTTTGTCTTCCGAAAGTTCATTTTTAATCCCACTTCTTTACTTTTGTAAGAAAGTTCCTGGATCATATTCTGCAGCTTTGTTGGGGTAGTTGAGTTAGATAATCTCCATTAATCTGCATATTCTGCAGCTTTGTTGGGTAACGAAGGTGAGTAAGATAATCTCCATTAATCTTTATCCCTTTGTTTTCCCAGTTCACTGATTGAAAGACATTTTCCGAAATGGCATTAAAGAGTTTGGGAGATATAGTGTCGCCTTGTCTCACTCCCTTTCCAGTTTTTATGGGTGCTGTATTCTCAAATAGCCGAATCTATGAACTTGCATTTTCATAGATGTTATTAATAATATTAATGTATGTATCTTCAATACCGCAGGATTTCAGAGCCATTGTAACGGCTGATGGTTTCACCGAATCAAAGGCCTTTTCATAATCGATAAAAGCCATGCACAATGGGAGTTCATATTCCCTCGCTCTTTCAATTAGTTCTCTCAGTACAAGGATATGATCTATAGTGCTGTAGCCACTCCTGAATCCAGCTTGTTCTCTCGGTTGAGCCATGTCCAGTGTCACCTTCAAGCGGTGTGAAAGAACTTTAATGAAGATTTTTTAAACCACTGATAGGAGGCTGATAGGTTTGTAGTTGCTGAGATCCTCAATGTCACCTTTTTTATGTAGCAAGATAATTGTAGTATTGCTCCAATCCTCAGGAACGTTCACTTCATTAAAGTACCGAGTGAAAGCTTGGGCGAGTGCTGTTTCAATTTCTCCACGTGCTTCTTGTATGATGTCTACTGTGATTTCATTTTCTCCTGGAGCTTTTCCCCGCTTCATGTTCTTGATTGCATGTGCAACTTCTGATGGGAGGACTGGAAGAACTCTGGTACTGGTACCTTTCATGATGTCTGGAGTACATGTATCATCCCTTTCAAATAATTTGGAGTAGAAATCTTTCACTCTTGTCAAAATTTCGCCTCTATTTCTTGTTACAGAACCATCTTCTTTTGTCAGTGCCATAATCTGTTTTCTTCCCTTACTGAGAAGTCCCATTTCTATCTTTATGCTTTGGTTGTTTTCAATTGCTTTCGTCACTAGTTCACAGTTGAGTTTCCTTAAGTCTTCAGTGATACTTTTTCGTACTGTATTCCATAGCTCTATATATTCCACTTTGGAAGTCACATCTCCTTTAGTTGTCCTCATCTCTCTCTTTTTTTTTAATCAGAATTTCGGTTTTTCCTGATAATTTGTTTATATGCAACTTGTTCTTAGTATCAGTTATTTCTTGTAGTTGTTTCCATAAGAGCCTTGGTTAGTTTTCTGTTAACTTCAGAGATGTCCACTTCTCCCGACGTTAGACATTCTAGAGCAGAGAATCTGTTCCTCAGTTCCAATTTGAAGGTATTATGATGTTTTTAAGGTTGGTGATGTCAATACACTTTGTTTGTTTTATGAGTTTGCCACGCTCGAGTTTAGCATTGAGTTGTATCTTATTAGGTGTGCAACTTAATTCTCGGCCCACAGGCACAACACAGTGACAGCAAATTATAGCAAATCGAATACGTACTTAATCAGGGAAATAATCCCCGTCGTGTTGGTTACATTTGAGCCATCGGTCACGGAGCTGCCGAATGCCACTGGGGAAAAAGGGGGCTGTTTCGAGTTGATAAAGACATCAATACAGGTGTGGACCTCCTCGGCAGAAGTGAAACGCGTATCACTCAGGTGATGTAGCAGGGAGCGAAAGAGGTGATAATCCAACGGTGCAAAGTCTGGAGAATACGCCGGGTGGGACAAAACCTCCCATCCCGGTCGGTGATCGTGTTTAAAGTCGTTTTCCTGAGGTGAGGACGCGAGTTATCCTGAAGCAACAGGACCGATCTTCTGCCCTTGCCGGTGTATGGCCTTTTTGGCTTCATTGCGTCACTCACACGAATGAGTTGCTGACAATAACGCTCAGCATTGACCGTTTCACCAAGTTTGAGCAACTCATAGTGTATGACACCGCGCTGATCCCAGCATATGCACAGCAACACATTCTTGGCATGGATATTCGGTTTGGCGGTACTGGTGGTAGGCTGACCTGGATAAACCTACGATTGGCGTCGCTTAGGATTATCATAGAGGATCCACTTCTCATCAGAGGTCAAAATCTTGTGGAGAAAATCCTTCTTCTTGAATCTGGAGAGCAAGGACACAACAACACCGTAGTTCCTAGATTTGTTCGCAGCTGTGAGTTGGTGGGGCACCCAACGGCGCTCCATCTAAATCCGCCAAGCTTGTGCAAGTGCTTTGCAATGGCTTGCCCAGTTACTCCGAGTTCCTGGGCGAGCTCTGACTGTGTGCGACAGAGATCCATGTTCAACAGTTGTTCCAGTTCCTCATCGTCAGCTTTTTGTGGCTGTCCTGGACGTTATGCACCAAGGAGATCGAAATTTCCCTGCTTAAACCACTGGAACCCCTTCTTACACGTACTGTAGGACACAGCGACCTCACCCAAATTTCAGCTTTCCAGGCAACCGTAACAGCTGTGAGCGGTTACGGTTGCCTGGAAAGCTGTCGAATGGCTCTGTAATCAGCCATTATCGCACCCAGCTATTTACATTTGCCGACGTTCTATGATTGCTTGCAGTTAGGGGCCGAGAATTAAGTTGCACATCCAATACATCTTACCATTCTATGGTCACTCAGTAACTGTGTTGAACTTGTTCAGCACACCACAGTCTTCCATGACAAATTTATTGTTACACATAATAAAGTCAATTTCACTCTTCAATCCATTGGGATGCTTCCATGTCCATTTCCTTTGCGGCTTTTTTCTTGAAAAAGGAGTTCATGAATCATTATGAAAAACCCTTCTGCCTCTGCAAATTCCACGAGAGTATTTCCACGCTGGTCTCTGTTACCGTAACTGAATTTACCTACTGAAGTTTCGTTCTGCTGCCGTTGCCCTATTTTCGCATTGAAATCTCCCATAATAATCTTCAAGTGCTGCTAACCTTTATTATTTAGATGACGAATTTACTCATAAAAATGTTCAATCTCTTCTTCGGGATGACTTGTTCCAATTCAAGGAGCCCTGAATCAGAAGATGCAGAGCGTCCATTGTAGGTAACCAAGGTCAGCATCAGATGGCAGCCTAGTCCGGTCCTCCGGGGATCCTTAGCACCCTCTACCTTCATGTCGCACTGGCCGCTGCCTTGGCCAGGTACATTCCAGCTGCCGGAGACTGAGGGCCAAGATTTAAGTTGTGGAGTCATTTTGGAGGGGTTTGGCCATAACTCACCACGCTGGCCAAGCGGGTTGGTGAGTGTGGGATAGCATTTCCTCTAATCCCGATAGTATAGTTATACCGCTATTGGCGGTCGTCAGAGCCACTTTAGTGGGAACAGGATGCACCACGAGAAGGCGGGGTTGACATTTGTCAAGGAGAGGCTGTGATGTTACGCATCACCTGACCTCACATCCCAATATATATATATATATATATATATATATATATATATATATATATATATATATATATATATAAACGTCCGCGTAGCTCAATTGGTAGAGCGACTTGTTCCGGAATAAGCGGCCTCGGGTTCGAATCCCGGCGTAGACCAAAAATGACGGAGAAATCTACTTCGTTATAATGGCGCCCGAACTATCCGGATGACCCGGCCGTTCAAAATCTCGCATTGGTGTGATGTTATTTCCACACCGCGAGACAGGAAAAATCAGAGAATTCTTTCTCCAGCGCTTCGAAAAATAAAATGTGTGATGTTGCATTCCACACAGCAGATTGACTGGGAGTTCTGAAGTGCACGTTCTACAGTGGATGGCTGCCTGCAACGATTCATGGTCACGGCTGACCCGTGGGCCATACCCCCGGCCCTCTTTCGGGGGGGGGAGATGTGACGTACCTGCCAGCACGACGCACACGACATAAAGGCAGATAGGAATCAGAACAAATGTCTGCGTAGCTCAGTTGGTAGAGCGACTTGTTCCGGAATAAGCGGCCTCGGGTTCGAATCCCGGCGTAGACCAAAAATGACGGAGGAATTTACTTCGTTATACCCTCCAAAATGACTCCACAACTTAAATCTTGGCCCTCAGTCTCCGGCAGCTGGAATGTACCTGGCCAAGGCAGCGGCCAGTGCGACATGAAGGCAGAGGGGGCTAAGAATCCCCGGAGGACCGGACTAGGCTGCCATCTGATGCTGACCTTGGCTACGTATAATGGACGCTCCCTATCTTCTGATTCAAGGCTTCTTGTATTGGAAGAGGAACTACAAAGGATCAAGTGGGACATCGTCGGGCTAAGTGAGGTAAGGAGAAAAGGAGAAGATCTCATCGAACTGAAAAGTGGACATCTCTCCTACTATCGTGGGACAGATACTGGCAGAACTAGTGGTGTTGGATTTATAATAAACAAGAAACTGAAGGATAAAGTTGTAGAAGTTGAAAGTTCCTCTGACAGAGCTGCACGACTCGTTATCCAACTCTCGAGAAGATACCAGGCTCAGATTATTCAAACTTATGCACCCACCACAAGTCATCCTGAAGAAGAAATTGAAGAATTTTATGAGGAAATTTGCTATCTAAATAATAAAGGTAAGCAGCACTTGAAGATAATTATGGGAGATTTCATTGCAAAAATAGGACAACAGCAACAGAATGAAACTTCAGTAGGTAAATTCGGTCACGGCAACAGAAACCAGCGTGGAAATACTCTCGTTGAGTTTGCAGAGGCAGAAGGGTTTTTCACCATGAACTCCTGTTTCAAGAAAAAGCCACACAGGAAATGGACATGGAGACATCCAAATGGGACGACAAGTGAAATTGATTTTATTATGTGTAACAAAAAGTTTGTCATAGAAGACTGCAGTGTGCTAAACAAGTTTAACACAGGTAGTGACCATAGATTGGTGAGATGTAAGATGCACCTCAACACTAAACTCGAATGTGGCAAGCTCATGAGACAAACAAAATGTATTGACATAACCAACCTTTAAAAACACCATAATACCTTCAAGTTGGTACTGAAGAACAGAATTTCTGCTTTAGAAGGCCTAACATCAGAAGAAGTGGATATTTCTGAAGTTAACAGAAAAGTAACCAAAGGTCTTATGGAAACAGCAACAAAATTAGCTGGGTCTAAGAACAAGTTGCATGTGAACAAATTATCAGGAAAACCCAAAATGTTGATGCAAAAAAGAAGAGAGATGAGGACAACTAAAGAAGATGTGACTTCCAAAGTGGAATATATAGAGCTATGCAAGACAGTACGAAAAAGTATCACTGAAGACGTAAGGAAATTCAATTGTGAACTAGTGAAGAAAGCAATTGAAAACAACCAAAGCCTAAAGATAGCAAAGGGACATCTCAGTAAGGAAAGAAAACAGATTATGGCACTGACAAAAGAAGATGGTTCTGTAACAAGAAATAGAGGCGAAATTTTGACAAGAGTGAAAGATTTTTACTCCAAATTATATGAAAGGGATGATATATGTACTCCAGACATCATGAAAGGCACCAGTACCATAGTTCTTCCTGTTCTCCCAGCAGAAGTTGCACATGCAATCAAGAACATGAAGCGGGGAAAAGCTCCAGGAGAAGATGGAATTACTGTAGACATCATACAAGAAGCAAGTGGAGAAATCGAAACAGTACTCGCCCAAATTTTCACTTGATGCCTTAATGAAGGGAAGATTCCTGAGGATTGGAACAACGCTACAATGATCCTGCTACATAAAAAGGGTGACATTGAGGATCTCAGGAACTACAGACCTATTAGCCTCCTATCAGTGGTTTATAAAATCTTCACTAAAGTTCTTTCACACCGTTTGAAGGTAACACTGGACATGGCTCAACCGAGAGAACAAGATGGATTCAGGAGTGGCTACAGCACTATAGATCATATCCACGTACTGAGAGAACTAATTGAAAGAGTGAGGGAATATGAACTTCCATTGTGCATGGCTTTTATCGATTATGAAAAAGCCTTTGATTCAGTGAAACCATCAGCAGTTACAATGGCTCTGAAATCCTGCGGTATTGAAGATGCATACATTAATATTATTAATAACATCTATGAAAATGCAAGTGCGAAGATTCGGCTGTTTGAAAACACAACACACATAAAAATTGGAAAGGGTGTGAGACAAGGTGACACCATATCTCCGAAGCTCTTTAATGCCACATTTGAAAATGTCTTTCAATCATTGAACTAGGAAAACAAAGGGATAAAGATTAATGGAGATTATCTAACCCACCTTCGTTTTGCTGATGAAGTAGTCATTTTTGCAACTACCCCATCAGAGCTGCAGAGTATGATCCAGGAACTTGCTGACAAGAGTAAAGAAGTGGGATTAAAAATGAACTTTCAGAAGACAAAAGTGATGTTCAATGCTTTTACAAGAAATGAAGATTTATCGATTGATGGAGAAAAGCTGGAGATAACAGACACGTACGTTTATCTTGGACAGCAGATATCAAGTGAGGGTCACATTGATGAAGAAATTAATCGGGGTACAAAACTTGCCTGGAGAGCTTTTGGATGAAACAGCATAATTTTCAAGAGCAATATGCCATTGTGTCTTAAAAAAAAGTGTTTGATCAATGCATCCTTCCAGTGCGTACGTATGGTGCAGAGACGTGGACCTTAACTAAAAGAGACATACAAAGGCTGCAGACAACTCAAAGAGGCACAGAGAGGTGGATGCTTGGTTTAACCAGGAGAGATAAGAAGAGGAACTCGTGAATCCGAAAAATGACAAGAGTGGAAGACATCATGATCAGAGTAAAATCCCTGAAATGGCAATGGGCTGGGCATACTGTCAGAAGGGACATACCATCGATGGACAGCCGAAATTTTAGATTGGATTCCAAGGGACAGGAAAAGACCCAGAAGAAGACCACATGGGAGATGGGTGGATGAAATTCGAAAGTATGCTGGAGTGACATGGAGGAGACTGGCACAAGACAGACCGTTGTGGAGGAAACTTGGGGAGACCTTCGTCCAGCAGTGGATTGATAATGGTTTACAATGGTGATGATGATGATGATATATATATATATATATATATATATATATAACGGATTAAATAAATCATTAAGTTGTTTAAGCATTTTTGTCACGAGTGCATTTCTTGTGTGTTAGAGAGCTCGTGCACACCTTGACTACTTGGGTTAAAGACCGTAGCTTGACGCTGTTTTCCAAAAGAAGTATTTCGCAGTGCCATTTTTATTAGCATTTCAGTTCTAGTAGCTCTGAAAGCATAGCTTGCAGTTGATAAGAAAAGATTCAAAGTGCACTTAATTAAGAAGAATACGTAGCAACACTGTTCTGTAAAAATGAATCTATCACACGACAGTTCTCCACTCTCAACGCCCTTATTCTATTTCCTCCCCGATGGTCAAACACATCTACTAATAAACTAGCGTAACGAGAAACGCGCTAATACCCTACCGAAATCCTTTTAGCCCGTGAAACAAACGCCTTCACTTAGTGGAAACTTCTGCTCTCTTTCATGCTGTTTTTATTACCCTAGCAAAGATGGCGCCTTTACACATGAATATTACCGTTTCCGACAAGCTGTTGCAGTTGCGGTTATACATCGTTCCTTCAGTCTTTTGACCTACGGCTGATTCTCAGGGTTTGAGCTTTTGTTAGCTTGGGACTGATGGTACGTGCTTCCACGATACTCACACACCCGTAAATCTTTAAGTTGTTTGACGTATTATTCCCTAATGGTCTAACCCCTGCATAGACCAGACGACGAGATTACCCCAAATAGAGTAATGTAATCTTAGTGCTGTTGCTGTAACACCTGACCCCCTCATAGAAAAAAAAAGGGAATCGAAAGAAGAGTTTTTTTTTGCTTTGACAACAAAATTATTAAAAAAATTCTACCTGCCTTTATTTTTTTCTAAGTGGAAAAATATTACATAGGTAAAAGTAAGCTAATACAAGGAAAGGTTTATTTTGATTGGGAGGGCTTCGCGTATCTCGGGGGGTGGGGGGGGGGGGGGAGCTTGAGCCCCGAAAAATTGGTCTAACGACGCCACTCGATCACACACACGTAACTGTTATTTGACAGTGCCCAATGAATTCTTCCGATTTATTGAAAAATGCAGAACAAAGGTAAGCCATCCCGGTGGCGCAGTGGTCTAAGCGATGGTCTCTGATCATTCGTCCGTAAGGGGTCCGGGTTCGAATCCCGGTGAGGCATGGGTGTTGTGTTTGTCTTTCGGCACTGGCTCTCTCCCTTCCCTGGAACCAGTGACCCTAAATTAGGGACGGGCGACTGCTTATAGCCCATTGAGTTGCTCACGGTGGTCGTTAAACCTCCAAAAAAACAACAAAAAAAAACAGTACTTTTGCCAAATACGGGACAATTTAGAATCCTGGCACAAAAAAGTAAAACTTCTTAAATTATTTACTATTTAATCTAAAAAGCACACTTAGCGTAATGCCACAATGTTTTGCAATTAGCAATTTGTTTTCCTCTTAATTCCATTCTAAAAAAAATGACACAGGTCTCTTTTTTCTTCGTCCCCGCGAAGAACACTTTTAAGTTCTTTTTTTTTTTTTTTTTGATTGGAGGTTTAACGACCACCGTGAGCAACTTAATGGGCTATAAGCAGTCGCCCGTCCCTAATTTAGGGTCACTGGTTCCAGGTAAGGGAGAGAGCCAGTGCCGTAAGACAAACACAACATCCATGCCTCACCGGGATTCGAACCCGGACCCCTGACGGACGAATGACCAGAGGCCTGCGCCACCGGGGCGGCACTTTTAAGTTCATTACATTCTAAAGGATAAGCAGTTACCTGCAAACAAATGTAATCCAAAACACGTTATCTTGTTAATATGCACCTGTAGGAACTATTGCTATGACTGTGAAAAGGGGCCTTAAGGTGGACGTCTGGTGATTTTGCTTTATACTTCCAATGGGCAAACTTCTGTACACATTTTCTTCACAATTAATGCGTTCTCAAGGATAAAAATTTAAACATCGATTAAAATAACTTCATATTATAATTTGGAATACTTAATATTTTCTAAAACATAACCATAATTAAGCAATCCAACATTTGCGTGTCTACTGACGTCATCAATGTACAGGTCCCGCCATCTTTTTTCTGGTCTCAACACCACCAAAGGAAAAGTTATTGATTTTTAATATAATTATGGTTATGTTTTAGAAAATATTAAGTATTCCAAGTTATAATATGAAGTTATTTTAATCGATGATCAAATTTTCATCCTTGGGAACGCATTAATTGTGAAAAAAATGCGTACAGAAGCTTGCCCATTGGAAGTATGGGAAGCAAAATCACTAGACGTCCAGCTTTAGTCCTGTGAAGTCGTTGCTTTCCCATCATCCAGTTTTTATGAAACCTAAAACTGCGAAAATGATTTTTAAAGATTTTAATATTTACTGAAAAAGAAAAACCCTACCAAAAATAGCTTCTCTCTTTAATAGTTTATTTAAAGCTGCCTAGCTATTTCATAAAAAGTTTCCACAAAAAATTAGGTAAAATGGTTCTTCTCTGCCGTGAGGCCCCCGCAATGCAGCGGTTGCGGGGGCTATCAGTACACCCCTGCTTGCGTAACATAGAAAGCGTTATTTCCCCCTTATATTTGTCTTTTAAAGTGATATTTTTGAGGGATGATTGATAATAACCCTTTCTGATTGATAACCTGCTAAATGAGCTGTAGCAATGAAAGTGAACCTAAGAAAGGAGAGAAGATATGTTTGAGCAGTGACGTAACTAGCACAACGTGCCCCCCCCCAAGATTTACTTCAGCACCCCTAAGCACAGTTATTTTCCTAGGATTTCGAACACGAGGAACGATGTGTTTTTCGCTGGAGGGGGGAGGTCGAGGCAAATGTCTGGTAAAGTAAGTGAGATACCTAGAGCCCTGTAGTTTTAACTTTTAAATGATTTTTGGAACAGAAGTACACAATGTAAGGTTATCAATCAGCCAATCAGGATTAACACCGTGCGCGGACCCATGCATGAGCATGAAAATACATTTTATCGTAAGAAACGAATTCGGTAAAATATACTTTAATGGTTAAGGTCAATAACTATGAGACTTCATAATCACCCATTTTACTTTCACTTGTTTCTGAAGTGCTTAGTTTATGTGAAATGTCTGCCTCTGAAGTTTAAACAGTTGACGTGCAAAACAAATCATCATTCTTTTAATCAGAAACGGCACTTGGGTTTAATTGATTCTATGCAAAAAGAGCTGGTTGAGCTGTGGAAGTTTCTTCGCACGTTCTTTTTCTTGCGCCGATACTATGCTCCGCTTGGACGCTTTTGTGACATTTTGCAAATGGATGCCATTCGCTTGTATGTTAAAGTTTCCACACAATAAATGAGATAGACATATTTACTATAAAGAAGAACAAAGAGCAAAGTAATGTGTATTGTTTTGTCCAAAACTAAAATACTGTAAATCACTTGAAGAAATCACCCTCTTTTACATTCAGATTTGCGGCTGCTGTGAATAAATGTTGGCGCCTGTCGTGTACGTAATCCTAGGTGACTGACTGTTTTTTCACATCCTCCATGAGGAATCCCCACGTGGTCTCGTACTTTTCCTGAGAAGGCGATTGGACAGCAATTGTATTGCTTACAATCCATTGGAGAACGATCATATTACAACCCATTGCAGAGCGATCGCATTACAACACGGACTTATTTGTTTTTTGTTTTCGCATGCGTTCGGATTTTTCATAAAACCATTACTGGCAGCTGCAGTACGCTCCTTCGTTACCTGCGTCCCCAAGCAGCTGCAGTACGCCCCTTCGTTACTTGCTCCCTAAGCAGCTGCAGTACGCCCCTTCGTTACATGCGTACGCGGCTGCGGTACGCCCCTCCGTTACATGCGCCCCACGGAGCTGCAATACGCCCTTCGTTACCTGCGCCCCCACGTAAGTGCAGTACGCCTCTTTGTTACCTGCGCCCCCACGTAGCTGCGGGGGTGGTTGTTACATCACTGTGTTTGAGTCACTTGTTTCTGCTCAATGGCATGGTGCCCGTGTCAGGAGGACATTTCTTCCCCATCATGCCTTGAACCATGGAGCATGAAGCAGAGACCAGAGAACTAGAAGCGAGAGGTCTTATCACAGTGATAGGTTTGTATTTGGTACTTCCGAGATGATAAGGGAAAGGAAATATTTTGTAGTAACTTCGTAAAACATGGACGATATGTGAACATTTCTTTTTAGGGAGAACAGAAAATTTTGGGCACCATTTGGTTTAGGTATATCGGCCGTTTAAAGGGTTAATTGCCATTTATTCTACATGCGATGTCATATCTGCTGTCGCATATTATCAGATTCTATCCCACCGAAAGTTTCCCTAAAAACCTGGACATGGATGAAATCAATAAGCGTGTCTTGTATTATAAAACTATCTTTTTTGACGCCATTTTCACTAGCATGGGAAGTCTCGTGATTACCTCTTAAACTGGACTGAACGGATAAAAAGAAATTGTAACGGAAAGATCGGTGGCCATGTTAAATACCGAACTAAAAAGCAAAATGTTCATTACATTCTAAGCAAATCTGTCAGAAATAACAAATCCAGTCTCTGAACTCAATTGCAATGCAGCATTAAATGATATTACTCTGAAAATTACTTTTAGTGAAAGTGCATTTTAAAACCTAGTAAATTAATAATTATAGATGCCATACTTTGAGTTCGCGCGGAACCAAAACACAGAGCAACGAATTTATTCCTCACTCTATGCCTTTCATAAATCAATCTATTTGAGGAACAAAACAAAAATGATAAAAAGAAACAAATTATATTAGTGACCCTCCAGCATCGCGGGGCCCTGGCGTCTGGGCTTCCCTCTAAATCGGACCTTGAGTGGCCTTAACGCAGCAGCGGATCGAGTGGGGATGACTGGCACGATCGCTCTCCACTAAAACAGATTTTTTCTTATTAAATGGCCAAGTTCTTAAATAATTAACACGCTCATTTTTAAAAAGATATAGTAAAAATGCACAAATTTTCGTTAAGAGTTGTATACTAACAACTGAAATTTGCGTTGAATTTGGAGGTAAAATATTCTGCTCTAGCTTCATCAGGGAGACAAGAAAACTCTTCTTCTTGGTTACTCAGTCCAAGAACTGGTTGTTCAGTAGATGTACTCTGTCTCTCTATTCCTCTCTATTCTCCGCCGTTCTCTTTAAGTCATAGTATGTCCTAGTATTGGTGTTTTGGAGTAATTGTGCCACAAAACCATTCCTTGGCCGTCCTCTTCCTCTCTGGCCTTGAATTTTCCCTTCCAAAACTTTCAGAATCGGGCCCCCATGGCGCAATGTGTGTCCCATCCATAACACTCTTCTTCTTTTCAACATGTTGATCAGATTCCTGGGTTCTCCCACTCTCTCCAGGACCTACTCATTAGTCTTTCTATCGAGCCAGTTTATTCTCTCCATTCTTCTATAGCTCCACATCTCAAATGCTTCCAGCTTTTTCACTCCCCTCTTGGTCCATGTCTCAGAACCGTAGAGAGCTACTGGCGAAACATATGCCTTTAAAATTCTCTTCTTCAGTTTAGATCTATATTTTTGGCTGTTAGTAGTCTTTGATTCTCCCTAAAAGCCGTTTTTGCCATCCCCAGTCTCATTCTAATTTCCTTTTCACATCTCGCATCTTCAGTAATAATTTACCCCAAATAGCGAAATGATTTAGCTTGTTCGACGTATAGTTCTTCAATTTCAAAGAAAGCCTGTTTTAGATCCTTCCCTATTACCATTAGTTTTGTCTTAATTTTATTTATCTTCATTTCATAGATATCCGCATTTTTGTTTATTTTTGACATCATGCGCTGTAATGATTTGACTGATCCTGAAACAATTGCCTGGTCATCAGTAAACTTAATGGCTTTAATTCTCTCTCCATTAATGCCACGTGACAACAAGCATTCCTGCCTTACACCGTTATTTATTGGGACTGGATCAGTCATTCTCTCTTGAATTGAAATCAAACAAGAAAACTAGAGGTTCAGGATCAGGGAAAGCTCGTAGCGGAAGTGAAAAGGAATTTCGACTGATCATGAAAAGCAATGCATGTGATTTATTCTGTTCTTTAGTATTTGTTCAGTTTCATTGGTGATTAAGAACAGGGAAGGTCGTCACCGTGTGAGTTGGAATTTTTTTTTTTGATTGGAGGTTTAACGACCACTGTGAGCAACTCAGTGGGCTATAAGCAGTCGCCCGTCGCTAATGTAGGGCCACTGGTTCCAGGGAAGGGAGAGAACCAGTGCCGTAAGACAAACACAACACCGAGATTCGAACCCGAGCTCATCTTGAACGAATGATCAGAAATTCAGAAGGTCTTTATTGCTCATAAAATTATGTACAATAAAAAATCGTCGCCGGAAAAAGACACTTCCGGCGTCCCAATCAACAACCATAAATAATAAAACATAAAAAAAACAACACTACCAATAGACAGTATGTAACTTTCAGCTCTATGAGTATGTAACTTTCAGCATATAGTAACTTGCAGTATTAAAAAAATTGTGTCTTGGGGAAAAACACATATTGTAATAGAACAAAAAAAACGATAAAAAAAAGACCAAGTCATAACACTTAAAAAAAAACAAAAAAAAACAACAACATAAGAACCATTAAAGAAGAAAGGAAACACGGCATTGATCAATATTGCACCATGTCCCATCAATTTTCCAGATTTGAAAAAAGTATGACACACGATCAGCTGCTTTGACAATATCAAACTCAGTTTGAACGATACAGATGATTGATGAGCGAAATTGTCTGCAGAGAAAACGGCGAGCAACATGATAGCAGCGCAATGCTGGACCATCAACAGAAGATTAATACAAGCGATAGATAGTAAGTTTAGCCTGAAGGAAAAAAACGCACACAGTTGATTATGATGAATTGCATATTGATGATGACGGCGGAGGTAGGGAAAGCGCATCATGGTGTGAATTGAGGAGCAAACTTTTTCGGTAAGTGAAAACATCAAGAAACCTAAAGGCTGTAAAACCAAACAAAGAGAGTAGGAATGATGGACATCACCAACAGTGGAAGAAAAAAACAATCCGGAGACAGAAGATGACGAAATCGATGGAGGGTGCGTGGAGAAAGAAGACGTTGGTGAAGATGGAGCCAATGAATATCTTTCGCACGTGGTGCAGCAAGAGAAATATTGGTATCCATCCAGGTAGTATTTAATTCATCAGCAGGAATGGTACCAATCGGGATTGGATCAGTGAAGTATGTCAAGAAATGATAGTAAAGTGGCTTCATAGATATTTTGTGCAAAAGATAGGGAACATCATTCAAATAAACAAGAAAGGGCAAACAGTAGCAGCTGAAGGCGTGAAAATCAATCCATTTTGATCTGTAAGGAAAGGGTAAAGAGTTTGGATGCACTTTTGAATAAAACGGAGTTTTGAACGTGAAGCTGATGTGTCAGGCAACGGAGGAGATATAGACTGAAACGATTTCCAACGGAGTGCAGAATCAACGAGCTGAGAAACCTTCACCACTCCACAAATGTTGACGATATCAAATCAAGTAAAAACAAATACTGATCTTCGAGTGTCGGGTTTCGAACTTCCTCTAAAGCTCTTTAATTCCTTAATACAACAACTTTTGAGAAAGAGGAAAAACAAGTGTGTTTACATTTTTCTAGTTTTAAATATTTCAGCGATATTGTTCCTTTTTAGAGTCATGTCTTTTAAATTCAAGAAGCAAGCATACTTTACAAAGTAAAGAAAACTTATGTTACTAAAATCCGGATTCCCTTCTAACGTTCTTCTTAGCGAATATTTCAATCAGTTTCGTCACGTCTAGTTTTCTGGCTCGGTCATTTTCAATGATTATCATCGCAAGTCCATCAAGCCTACTTTGAGTGTGAGATGACCGAAGTCAGAAACCTCAGGTTCGATCCCAGGCAGGTACGAACGCTCGAACCACTAAATATCCACTGTGCGTCGGCTGGGCACGTTAAGCCGTTGTACCCTGGGCACTGGCCCGCGGTAATAAATAAGGGCGTTTTCCTTCCCCTTTTTACCTTGCTTACGTGTCACTTTCCTATCAGCCACTCTTGCCGAAATCTCATAGTTTCTTATTTCTAAGGGTTGTTTAAGACCTGGGTTCAGACAATCCCTTCCTAAAATCCTCTACATATGATCTGATCTGATCTCTAATCGGCACGCAGACAAAAGTCTGTCAATGGGGCCCTATAGTTCAAAAACTTTGTAACGTACCAGGAGATGTGACGTACCTGCCAGAAGGACGCACACGATATAAAGGCAGATAGGAATCAGAATAAAATGTCCGCGTAGCTCAATTGGTAGAGCAACTTATTCTGGAATGAGTGGACCCGGGTTTGAATCCTGGCGCGGATAAAAATGACGGAGAAATTTACTTCGTTATAACTTTCGTATCCAAAAGACAGAAAATTTAAAACAAAATTTTTTTAGAGCAAGTAGAAAACCTCTTGCCTAAAATTAAATCTGGGCACCCTAAAATTAACGCCGCCCCCGCGACGCGGGGTTTGCGGGGCTATCTTTACGCCCCTGACTATTATCCATTGTAACGGCCCATCACCCCCACCCCCTTGTCCTCAGACTGACACAAAGCACAAAATAGTTTTCCCGCGGAGATATTTCGAACTCCGTGTCCTGCTTACATGTATCTTCGAAAGAACAACGATTTACCAGTACGAATCATGGGTCAAAATAACAGGTAAAGGAGTCTACTTAAGGAGGAACCCATTGCGTAGTAGGCGATCCGTGACCAAATAAATATAAAAATCAATTGCGTAGGAAAATTGTTATGCAGCATCGGCACATTTTAACTTAAAGAATGATCTTTTTATGGTGATTTAGTTGGAAATAGTCTTCAAGAGACTCACGATTTTTTTTTTGTCAAAAAACCAAACGCTTCAAAATAAAATAGTTATTTCGTGCAACACACCGTTTTGCGCGTGGTTTAATGTTACAGTCAATCATGAGCGGATTTTTAAAATTCTTTCACCGCCAAAGTCTTATTGAAACTTGTTCACGATTGAGTTTATTTTACAAAGCATATTTCAACAGTTTCCTTTCATTCAGGATCCAACAAAAACCTTTTTACGAGGGAATTTATGAGGTATTTTTCTGTAGATACAATTTTTTTTTAAATTCGGCCGCAAGATTAAAATTCTCGGCCTGGTTTGATCGTCCCAATCTGCCCTGATGCTGGGGTTGTGTGATTGGACAGATTGATTTAATTCGATCCAGTACTTGGGTGGAGCTGGTAACAGGAAAAGTTAAGTTATTAGTGAGAGGTCGCAAATATTGAGCTAAGGCCTTTTCCAGTGGGCGTGTAGGGCTATGTTAAGCAGCAACTAATAATCTAAGGGGGTGTCCAGTCTTGTGTAACTTAAGTTTTCCAAATAGTTCTAGGACTTTAGGTCCTGATGGATTAAATAATTTTGATGTAATGAAAGTGGAAAGTAGTGAATGATTTTTTAATCTGTTAACAGCTGTGATTGTAGCATGTACTGGGTCTTTAGGGATAACTCAGTGTGGTATGAATTCTATAGAAAGTTTCATTTTGTCAACATAGTCACCTCTATTCGTAAAAACAATTTGTGGGGACTTGTCCGCAGAAATTATCGAAGGTTCTACCTGGTAGTGTAAGTTTCGTAGCTGTTTGATTTCTTCTCTGTTGTTTAAAATTTCCTCATTATGAATTTGAAAAACTTAAGTTGCACAAGACTGGACACCCCTTAGATTATTAGTTGCTGCGCAACATAGCCCTACACGCCCAATGGAAAAAGCCTTAGTTCAATATTTGCGACCTCTCACTAATAACTCAACTTTTTCTGTTACCAACTCCACCCAAGCACTGGATCGAATTAAATCAATTTCTCCAATCACACAGCCTTTTACCATACTTTCCTTAGATGTTGTATCTGTTCCCGAGCGTTCCAGTACAAGTACATGACATCACAGAATCCTTTTTTTTGACATTGGGCACCCCATCTCCTGAGGTGGAAGCTGTATTACAAGCACTATCTCTAGTTTACAAGAGATCTTACTTTAAGTTCGATGGGATAATATATCGGCAATGTGAAGGGGCACCAATGGGATCCCCCCTTTCCCCAGCGCGATGTTGTATCTCTGTTCCCGAGCGTTCCAGTACAACAAGTACCTGACATCACAGAATCCTCTCTTTTGACATTGGGCACCCCGTCTCCTGAGGTGGAAGCTGTATTACAAGCACTATCTCTAGTTTACAAGAGATCTTACTTTAAGTTCGATGGGATAATATATCGGCAATGTGAAGGGGCACCAATGGGATCTCCCCTTTCCTCAACTCTTGCAGAAATCTGCATGCAAGAATTGGAAAACAAAGTTCTTCAAAAAGTAGGAACTGTACACCAAATTAAACTCAAAATAGTATAACTATATACTAAAAATCCGAAAATTTATTGGCGTAGAATAAATAATCAAAATTTCCAAGCTTTCGCACATCAACCAGATGGCTTTCTCAAGGAAGGTAGACAGCTAACTGCAAACAGGATAATAGAACGTTTCAATACTTTAAACGCGGTGACTTGACTAGACAATAAATGATTAGGAACAAACGTGATATTTCGAAGAAACGAGGTCACGTTGGTTGGGCACGCGGTACTATGGTAGAAATATCAGCATTATTTGAAGAATTGATTCCAAATACGTGGTAACTCCAGAGAGACTCTATCGTTACAAGCCTCGCAGCTGGTCAAGATTTCCAAGGTTTCGCGAATGGCAGTAGATTTGGGTGTGGAGTATGAAGCTAATTTCTTTACATCACTCCATATAGGATCGGCGGACTTGAACTTGACTTCTCTTGATAGGGCAGTGGTTATTTTTCCGTCTCTTGTATCCCTTTTATGTTCGCTGATTCTAATTCCAAACGAACGTTTGGTCATTCCGATGTAGTATCGCCTGGAGCCGTCCGGATATTTTAGTGGGATGGCATAAATGCCTGCCTCATTGAGAAGAGGGGGCTTGTCAATATTTCTCTTAAGCATCGTGTATAAAGATGCCGGAGACCTTATGCCGACACCGAAGTTCATCCTTCTGAGCGCGTTTTTGAGTTGATAGGAAATATTTGGTATGTAGGGAATAGAGCCCAGGTAGCGAAGTTGCGGCATAGACATATTATTAGCACTCCTGGTTCTGGCTTTCTCGATAAAGTTATGCATCTGGTTCGAAGTATATCCTGCCTCAGTGGCCAATTCGACGATGTTTCTTAGTTCGGATTGTCTAGAACGGGCATCGGATGAGACAGCGAAGGCTTTTCTAATTCGTGAACGGAATAAGGCGGTCTGGTAATCATCAGGGCAGAATGAACTGCGAAGCATCAGGTTGGGAACGGAAGTGGGTTTATAATAGACTTCCGTATGAAGGCGGTTGTCATACGATTTGCTCACTGAGACGTCGAGATAATGTAAGGTACCATTGTGTTCAAGCTCCATGGTGAAATTGATTCTAGGGTGTATACAATTTATTTTATCGAGGAAAAACGGGAGAGTCTCCTTACCGTGTGGCCATATGAAAAATACGTCGTCTGCGTATCGTAGCCAGGTGGTAGGTCTTGGGGTGATGTTGGTGAATATATGTTGCTCAATGGGGCGAAGTATTGCTTCCGCAAGGACGGCTGAGAGCGAAGATCCCATCGGAGCGCCATTTACTTGCTTATAAGTTTGCCCTCGGAAACTGATGGGATCTTCGCTCTCAGCCGTCCTTGCGGAAGCAATACTTCGCCCCATTGAGCAACATATATTCACCAACATCACCCCAAGACCTACCACCTGGCTACGATACGCAGACGACGTATTTTTCATATGGCCACACGGAAAGGAGACTCTCCCGTTTTTCCTCGATAAAATAAATTGTATACACCCTAGAATCAATTTCACCATGGAGCTTGAACACAATGGTACCTTACATTATCTCGACGTCTCAGTGAGCAAATCGTATGACAACCGCCTTCATACGGAAGTCTATTATAAACCCACTTCCGTTCCCAACCTGATGCTCCGCAGTTCATTCTGCCCTGATGATTACCAGACCGCCTTATTCCGTTCACGAATTAGAAGAGCCTTCGCTGTCTCATCCGATGCCCGTTCTAGACAATCTGAACTAAGAAACATCGTCGAATTGGCCACTGAGGCAGGATATACTTCGAACCAGATGCATCACTTTATCGAGAAAGCCAGAACCAGGAGTGCTAATAATATTTCTATGCCGCAACTTCGCTACTGGGCTCTATTCCCTACATACCAAATATTTCCTATCAACTCAAAAACGCGCTCAGAAGGATGAACTTCGGTGTCGGCATAAGGTCTCCGGCATCTTTATACACGATGCTTAAGAGAAATATTGACAAGCCCCTCTTCTCAATGAGGCAGGCATTTATGCCATCCCACTAAAATATCCGGACGGCTCCAGGCGATACTACATCGGAATGACCAAACGTTCGTTTGGAATTAGAATCAGCGAACATAAAAGGGATACAAGAGACGGAAAAATAACCACTTCCCTATCAAGAGAAGTCAAGTTCAAGTCCGCCGATCCTATATGGAGTGATGTAAAGAAATTAGCTTCATACTCCACACCCAAATCTACTGCCATTCGCGATACTTTGGAAATCTTGACCAGCTGCGAGGCTTGTAACGATAGAGTCTCTCTGGAGTTACCACGTATTTGGAATCAATTCTTCAAATAATGCTGATATTTCTACCATAGTACCGCGTGCCCAACCAACGTGTACCTCGTTTCTTCGAAATATCACGTTTGTTCCTAATCATTTATTGTCTAGTCAAGTCACCGCGTTTAAAGTGTTGAAAAGTTCTATTATCCTGTTTGCAGTTATAGCTGTCTACCTTCAATGAGAAAGCCATCTGGTTGATGTGCGAAAGCTTGGAAATTTGGATAATTTATTCTACGCCAATAAATTTTCGGATTTTTAGTATATAGTTATACTATTAAAGTTCTTCAGTCAACCAGTTACAGACCTACACTGACGGAAAAAAAAATCCCAACACCAAGGAGGGGTTGTGTTAGATAAACGACAGTGGTAGGCGGTGAGAGTACATCTGTAAGATGACGTCTATGCAAATTTCGCGCTCGGCGCATACGTGTGGCGCTAGTAGCGCCCATCGGAACATGCAAAGCATGTTTGCTGTAAATACGCGCTGTAACGTTCGTGAGCGTTAGTTATCGTTGAGATTCGACGTAGGGTGTTGATGTCAGTCAAGAATGCCTTTGAGAAGACGAAGAAGCCATTATCAACAGCTCACGGAGTTTGAACGAGGTCGTGTAATAGGGCTACGAGAAGGTGGATCTTCTTTCCGCAATATTGCAGAACGACTTGGCAGGAATGTAGCCACTGTGCATGATTGTTGGCAGCGGTGGTCAAGGGAAGGTACTGCCTCAAGAAGACCGGGTTCAGGCCGGCCACGTGGCACTACTGAGAGGGAAGACCGCCGTGCACGGCGTATGGCCGTGGCGCATTATACTGCGTCTGTGGCAGAAATTCGAGCTGCAGTTGCCACCACAGTGACACAACGAACTGTTACAAATCGGTTACTTGAAGGACGGCTCCGAGCCAGACGTCCTGTAGCGTGCATTCCACTTACTTCAAACCACTGCCGTTTGCGACTTCAGTGGTGTCAAGCTAGAGCTCATTGGAGGACGGAGTGGAGATCTGTTGTGTTTTCTGATGAAAGCCGGTTCTGCCTGGGTGCCAGTGATGGCCGTGTGTTG
Source organism: Macrothele yani (assembly GCA_039090855.1). NCBI lineage: Eukaryota > Metazoa > Arthropoda > Arachnida > Araneae > Macrothelidae > Macrothele > Macrothele yani. The sequence continues at coordinate 13,603,244 of CM077027.1, read as the reverse complement.
GTTAGAAGGAGGCCAGGTGAGCGCCTGCAACCAACCTGTCTGCGGCCGAGACACACTGGACCTACACCTGGAGTTATGGTCTGGGGAGCAATTTCCTATGATAGCAGGAGCACTCTCGTGGTTATCCCACTCACCCTGACGGCATAGTTGTACGTGGGTCTGGTGATTCAACCTGTTGTGCTGCCATTCATGAACAGCATTCCATGGGGTGTTTTCCAACAGGATAACGCTCGCCCGCATTCCGCTGTTGTAACCCAACATGCTCTACAGAGTGTCGACATGTTGCCGTGGCCTGCTAGATCACCAGATCTTTCTCCAATCGAGCACGTATGGGACATCATTGGACGACAGCTCCAGCGTCACTCCCAACCAGCATTAACCGACCCTGTATTGACCGACCAAGTGCAACAGGCATGGAACTCCATCCCACAAACTGACATCCAGCACCTGTACAACACAATGCATGAACGTTTGCGTGCTTGCATTCAACATTCTGGCGGTTACACCGGTTATTAATGTACCAGCATTTCACATTTAAAATGGCTCTTCTCGCGCTTACATTAAGCTGTGATCTTGAAACCTTAATCGATTATATATGTTACCTATACAAATGTATTCCCGCCATTTCATTCCTCTACAACTATTTTTTCGTGGTGTTGGGATTTTTTTTCCGTCAGTGTATATTATATCTTAGATGTGTAGATGATATTTTGGTATTCTGGAACCATCCTTTGGAATACATACCAACATTTGTATCTGAGTTATCAAATGTATTTAACACTATAAAGTTTACTGTAGAATATGAAAGTAATTATAATTTACCATTTCTAGATATCATGCTTAATAGAAACCCATCTAAATCAACTATTAATTCTTCAGTATATAGAAAACCAGAATCAGATACAATGCTAATACCTTGGGCATCGGCACACTCATAGAGCTACAAGGAATCATCGGTATCTTTTTTTATAAGAAGAGCCTTCACTCATTCGTCCTCCACAGCTCTTCGAAAGCAAGAAACAGATACCATTTATAATATCACCTGTAATCACGGATATCCAGATGAAACCATACATAGGATAGTAGCCAAGAATAAAAGGAACAGGACTACAACATTAACATCTGTATATGAAGAAAAAGATAGGAGATACATTGGTGTTCTTCCCTATGTACCGAAATTGTGCTATTCCATGAAAACGAAATGTCATAAATACGATTACGATATTGGAATAAACACAACCAACATTAAGTCCTTACTTCTGAAAGACGGAGATCCTGTGCCTTTTGATGTGAAACATGGTGTATATGTTATCTCTCTTAACAGTATAGAAAAAAATGAACAACAAAAAGTGTACATAGGCTCCACTTTTCGTTCAATATCAGCTAGATTAAAAGAACATGACTTGTCTTCCTACCTGGAACGAGATTAAAATTCTCAGCACACCAAAATCTAGATCAACTTTAAAATTTGTTGAGAGTTTGTATATTATGAAATATGGAAATACAGCATGTAATGATAATTTATCAGAATTTATACCTATACCGTGGAAAACATACTTGGGTTTGTCGGGTTAGGTATTAATAAATCAATAAATTATACCTATTAATTTTATGTTTGACCAGCAACAAATGTTGTCCCATACTCTCATTGGTTAAGCCCATTTTATACTAGTTACGTCATTACGACTGTGTCTTATATAAATAACATAGTGTTTGTCCCGTTCGTTTGGTGAATTTTAACAGCATCTGAAGATGGTACCCACTTTGGGCACCGAAAGATCTCATGTGTGTACATATTTTATTATATCATCTTTTTAAATTTATATATCAAATATTTTAGCATTGGAGTTAAAATAGTTATCGTGTCATTTCGGTAGTTTTTCCTGTATGTATTTATCGGCACGAGTTAAATTCACAGTATTCAACAGAAATACACATTTTGGACTCCTCCGAACGAGTTTTGACCATTTCCATGGTTGTGTGTGTGTGTGTGTGTGTGTGTGTGTGGTTGTGTGTGTGTGTGTGTGTGTGTGTGGTTGTGTGTATGTGTACGTGGTTGTGTGTGTGGTTGTGTGTATGTGTACGTGGTTGTGCGTGTGTGAATTGTTGTCGACATAACTCAAGAACCATTACAGCTATGAAGCCGAAATTTAAAATTTAGGGGTCTTATGATGCCCTGATGGGGAATATGTTGTGGAAATTAGCAGTGGGGAGGGGGAGGGAGTCTTTGTTAAGGAAAAATCGTACCATTTATACGTATGGTCGCAGAAGTACAATAACAGCATTTAACATGCTACGTACTATATAGTTAATTTATGACACTGCTTTCGCTGACGTATCATCAGATTCTTCCGCACTGATATTCTACTGCTTTCACTGATACATCACATATCATTAGACTCCACCCCTGATAGTTGCTCTAAACACAACGAATATGGACGAAACCGATTAGTGTAAATCACCTTTTACAATGCCATTTTACTCGTATGGTAACGGTCTTGTGATTGCCTCTTAAACTGGACTGAACGGGGAAAAAGAAATTTCAAGGGAAAGATTAAATATCGAATTATAGAACAAGTTCATTATATTCTAGGCAAAATTTCCAGAAATAACACCCTATCCCTGAGAGCTCAGTTTTAGTGTATAGCATGTACTGTATTAAGTAACAGTATTCTCTCAGGATTTTTTTTTTTTGTCAGTCTGCTCTTTGAAGTTACCTGGGATTCATGCTCCCAAAACCTACAACAGCAAATTTATCCTTCACTCCATGTTTTTTTCTTTTTTTTTTTGAGAAGCAAAAAGATAAAAAAAAAAAAAAAAGGGTGTGAAAAATCTGTATTTTTGGGACCCCTTTATCAGCTGAGCCCCACGCCTGGGCTTCCCTGCAATTCCGTCCCTTAATAACCTATTTTTGACTCTCCTAGCTACAAGAGACTGCTGAAACAGACAGAAACTGTTTTTTTCCTTTTTAACGGAGATTTAACTATCACAGTTAACAGCTCAATGGGCTATAAACAGTCGCACGTCCCTAATTTAGGTACACTGGTTCCAGAGAACGAAGAGTGCCAGTGCCGTAAGAAAAACAGAACATCCATGCCTCACCGAGATTCGAACCCTGACCCATCTCAGACGAATGATCATAAGCCAGCGTTTATGCACACTGCGCTACCAGGGCGGCAAGACAGAATCAAAGCCATCCAGTTGAACAGAGAGTTAACAAGATAGTCTGTCAGCGGTATCCTCCATTTCTATTTAAAAAAGCATTTTGAATAAATTGATGAAATATCTTTTCGGCGATTCTGTTACAGACAAAGATATCAGAAGAGAATAGACTGGCAAAGAGTATACTACTTCTGGCATGCACAGAAAGCCGCCATTGTAGATAATAACTAGTGTGTTGACGTGTTTGAGCGAGTGTATTTCAGTTCTAAAACTTTAAGATTTAAAGGTACGTGACACGAAATTTTCTTGTTTATGGCGGTTTTCTTTTTTTCTTCTTTGATTTCTCTCTCTATCTCTTTGATTGGAGGCTTAACAACCACCATGAGCAACTCAGCGGGCTATAAGCAGTCGCCCGTCCCTAATTTAGGGTCACTGGTTCCAGGGAAGGAACACAGCCAGGACTGCAAGATAAACACAACATCCATGCCTCATTTTTATTTCTCTGCTCTGTGTACATCGCTGGCAGCGATATAGCCTCATATTTCCTTTTTTGATTGAAGATTTAACGACCACCGTGAGCAATTCGATGGACTATAAGCAAGGAGGTTAGAATAAGATATCTGGAGAGCCCGCATCCATAGGAAGCACCAGTTTTCGTGAAGCCTATAACCGCGAGTGGCGACCAATAAAGTGTAGGAAAGCTGGTGGTTTCCAAGGCTATTGCAATTAATTTTGTGTTGGCCGAACGTTGGAAATCTTTATATTTTTGTATCGTAACTTCTTCTGGATGTGTGAGAAAATGCTGGAATTCTTAATTACTTTGAGACTCCTTCCCATTCTTATTTTAAATTGAAACATACGAACGTTAGTACGAATTCAAAACAAAATATAAGGTTAAAATTGAGAACTTTACTCGTTTCTGAAGCCTAATTCATTTTGATTTGATACTAACATGATTTTTGCAACCAAAAACCATGCAATTCAAAAATACATACAGCTGAAATTGCATGGGCATCATCTAAACGATACCAAACTCCCACACTTTGCGGCATCAAAGTTAAGGGACCCAGAACACCACCAGAAGTCTTATTCTAACCTCCTTGGCTATAAGCAGTCGCCCGTCCCTAGTTTAGGGCCACTGGTTCCAGGGAATGGAAGGAACCAGTGTCGTAAGACAAACAAAACATCCATGCCATACCGGGATTCGAACACGGAGCCATCTCGGACGAACGGTGAGAAGTCAGAACTTAGACCACTGCGCTAGCAGGGTGGCGGCATTGCGTGTTAAGTTGGTCTTTGTCGTTTCAGAATCGCTAGCATTATGTTTGCCATTCTATGCTACTCTAACATCTTTGGTTTTGCCAGAAAAGTGCACCGCCGTATCTATCTCAAACATAAGTAATAAGGCAATATATCTCTCTTTCTTTTTAATTTCCTTAACTACTTTCAGATTCTTTGGGGGAAAAAGGATCACGTCAGTTTATAACGAAGTGAATTTCTCCGTCATTTTTATCCGCGCTGGGGTTCGAACCCGGGTCCACTCATTCCGGAATAAGTTGCTCTACCAATTAAGCTACGCGGACATTTGTTCTGATTCCTATCTGCCTTTATGTCGTGTGCGTCCTGCTGGCAGGTACGTCACATCTCCTGGTACGTTACAAGTTCTGATGTCAAAAAATGCGTAGTTGCGTTTCATACCTTTTTAGAGACAAACGAAGTGTTCGAACATAAAAGTTTCAATATTCGTGCTTCAAAAGGTAAGAAAAAACAACAACAATAATAACATCATTTTCATGGCATTTTATCAACATGAGTCAAGTCTCCGGTGTAGGATTGTGCAACACTGTTTGCCACTGGATACAAAACTATACCTAAAGCTTTTACATATTTGATTTTTTTATTAAATGAAACTTCTAATGTAGCAATTATTCTAAAGGAACGCAAAATGAAAATTTCTGGATTTTAAATTTCAAGAAAATAATAAAGTTAAATATTATTAAATTTTTAGAAAAATGTTGTCATTTAAATTTCAGGAAGATAATTAAGTAATATTTCGGCCGCTCGTCGTGATTTTACTAAATGCTTGTCATGGTTCACTCAGTTGATTTGAGAGATGTGGTATACGTCGTCAAAGTCGTGACGTCACGTAATGGCGACTGGGCATAAACACAAATTGCTTACATGTTAGCTAACGTTAGTTTTACTGTTGGCGGCTGTCGATAGTTCTGTAAAATTGATTTTTTAAGTTGGAACTGAATATATTAGATATGGTTTTATGTTTTGCAGCATACTGTAATCACCATACTGCCAGAAATCAGTGTTAATTTTATAGATTTCAGAGAAATGACCGGAAATATGCCCTATGGACAAAAATGTCGGCAAATGTGCAGTTTATTTATTTATTTATTTATTTAATTGGAGGTTTAACGACCACCGTGAGCAACTCAATGGGCTATAAGCAGTCGCCCGTAACTAATTTAGTGTCACTGGTTCCAGGGAAGGGAGAGAGCCAGTGCCGTAAGACAAACACAACATCCATGCCTCACCGGGATTCGAACCCGGACCCCTTACGGACGAATGATCAGAGGCCTGCACCACTGGGGCGGCAAATGTGCAGTTTAGCGTCCTAAATTATATGGCTACGTATTTGGAAAAAGTGAGATATACATATGTTAAAGTATGAAATTTGACGGCAAATGGTGAAAAAAATTTCATCTGTAAAATGCATTTTAAAGATGAAAATTTCCCCTCATTTGCCATCAAGTTACATACTTTAACATATATATATGCAAGACAGTACGAAAAAGTATCACTGAAGACGTAAGGAAATTCAACTGTGAACTAGTAAGGAAAGCAATTGAAAACAACCAAAGCCTAAAGATAGCAAAGGGACATCTCAGTAAGGGAAGAAAACAGATTATGGCACTGAGAAAAGAAGTTGGTTCTGTAACAAGAAATAGAGGCGAAATTTTGACAAGAGTGAAAGATTTCTACTCCAAATTATATGAAAGGGATGATACATGTACTCCAGACATCATGAAAGGTACCAGTACCAGAGTTCTTCCAGTCCTTCCAGCAGAAGTTGCACATGTAATCAAGAACATGAAACGGGGAAAAGCTCCAGGAGAAGATGGAATTACTGTAGACATCATACAAGAAGCAAGTGGAGAAATCGAAACAGTACTCGCCCAAATTTTCACTCGATGCCTTAATGAAGGGAAAATTCCTGAGGATTGGAACAACGCTACAATGATCTTGCTACATAAAAAAGGTGACATTGAGGATCTCAGGAACTACAGACCTATCAGCCTCCTATCAGTAGTTTATAAAATCTTCACTAAAGTTCTTTCACACCGCTTGAAGGTGACACTGGACATGGCTCAACTGAGAGAACAAGCTGGATTCAGGAGTGGTTACAGCACAATAGATCATATCCACGTACTGAGAGAACTAATTGAAAGAGCGAGGGAATATGAAATTCCATTGTGCATGGCTTTTATCGATTATGAAAAAGCCTTTGATTCGGTGAAACCATCAGCAGTTGCAATGGCTCTGAAATCCTGCGGTATTGAAGATGCATACATTAATATTATTAATAACATCTATGAAAATGCAAGTGCAAAGATTCGGCTGTTTGAAAATGCAACACACATAAAAATTGGAAAAGGAGTGAGACAAGGTGACACCATATCTCCGAAGCTCTTTAATGCCACATTGGAAAATGTCTTTCAATCACTGAACTGGGAAAACAAAGGGATAAAGATTAATGGAGATTATCTAACCCACCTTCGTTTTGCTGATGACATAGTCATTTTTGCAACTACCCCATCAGAGCTACAGAATATGATCCAGGAACTTGTTGACAAGAGTAAAGAAGTGGGATTAAAAATGAACTTTCAGAAGACAAAAGTGATGTACAATGCTTTTACAAGAAATGAAGATTTATCGATTGATGGAGAAAAGCTGGAGATAACAGACACGTACGTTTATCTTGGACAGCAGATATCAAGTGAGGGTCACATTGGCGAAGAAATTAATCGGCGTACAAAACTTGCCTGGAGAGTTTTTGGAAGAAACAGCATAATTTTCAAGAGCAATATGCCATTATGTCTTAAAAGAAAAGTGTTTGATCAATGCATCCTTCCAGTGCTTACGTATGGTGCACAGACGTGGACCTTAACTAAAAGAGACATACAAAGGCTGCAGACAACTCAAAGCAGCATGGAGAGGTGCATGCTTGGTGTAACCAGGAGAGATAAGAAGAGGAACACGTGGATCCGAAAAATGACAAGAGTGCAAGACATCATGATCAGAGTTAAATCCCTGAAATGACAATGGGCTGGACATACTGCCAGAAGAACAGACCATCGATGGACAGCCGAAATTTTAGATTGGATTCCAAGGGACAGGAAAAGACCCAGAAGAAGACCACATGGAAGATGGGTGGATGAAATTCGAAAGTATGCAGGAGTGACATGGAGGAGACTGGCACAAGACAGACCGTTGTGGAGGAAACTTGGGGAGACCTTCGTCCAGCAGTGGATTGATAATGGTTGACAATGATGATGATGATGATATATATATATCATTTTTCCTCATTCTTTCGAAATATGTACCCAAATAATTTAGGACGCTAAACTACACATTTACCCTTATCTTTCATAAAAGCATGAATTTGACAACGTATTTCTCGCTGTGCGGTTCATAACAAAATGACTTGATGTGAAAGGACTTCACAGCATTTTCACTGCGTTGAATTAGCTTCAAATTGTCAGAAAAAAATTAAGAAATTGCAAAATATGAGCACATTTAACCAATTACGGTAAGATGTTATGGGAATCGTGTAGGAACAGACATTTGTTTATGCCGAGCCCCACCTTGTGACGTCACACTTCGACGACGTATTGTTATTGGTAGCATTAGTTAAAATAGATTTTGCAGGGTGACGTCACAAGCCATGTAAACAGGCTTGCATTACAGAAAATGTCGCCTGTTCGGAGGAGGAATGTATTAAGTTTTAAGCGGGCTTGTTGGAGCATTGCGAATTTTAATGGAGCTATAATCAGAGTAACTAATTTTTAATTTGTTGCTGACCAAGCAGAGCTCGCCATTTTTCCGTGGCAGAACATGAATTTAGTTAAATTAGTGTTATCGCTGTATCAAGACACATTTTTAATGCAAGAAGGCAACTCATGTAGAAACCTACAGATCATAAAGCGATCCTTTCAGTTATTTAGCCACGTAATTAGGTTGAAAACGTTTGCTACAAAAACCTAAGTTCAGGTCCTAGTTGAAACCAAGGGTTGTATTTTTTTTATCGTCCTGCTTCCGTGCCTTTTAGGTGTGAATACCCTAAACTGGGAAAAGAAATCAGTCACTTGCATCCAGCGTAACAAATAATTTCGTAAAATGTCCACTGTTGCTTTATTGTACCATTAATCAACAGTGACGCTGTGACGTACCTGCCAGCAGGACGCACACGACATAAAGGCAGATAGGAATCAGAATAAAACGTCTGCGTAGCTCAGTTGGTAGAGCGACTTGTTCCGGAATAAGCGGCCTCGGGTTCGAGTCTCGGCGTAGACCAAAAATGACGGAGAAATGTATTTCGTTATAACGCAGCGGAAATTGAGTTAATTGATATATGAAAACTAAAATTTTAGGCTAGCAGCATACTCTTTTCTGTGACCGGATGTAGTTCCAAATAAAAAAAATAAATAAAAAAAAAGCAGTACACGATCCCACTTCTTTTTAGCTCAGTATTATAAGGTTTTGATGTAACAACTTATCTATTATACTAAAGAAATAATAATTAAAAAAGAAATTCACACAAAAAAAAAATAATCGTTAAAAGGGAAATATTGATTGGCTGTGCAGATCAGAGCATAGTAACTTCTGTAAAAAACGCTATATATAAAAGAAAATCTCGGATTGGTTCGCTTGCTTAACCGCCTTTATATAATTTCTTATCACCATGACGACCACAGTGTTGTGTTCAGAATTTTGATTATGATTTGAAGCTCATGTAGCCATTTTGAATCGTCTTGAGACTGCAACAGTTTGTCCTGCATCAAAGGCTTTCGAAATGTCTTGTCCAAAAGTTTCGAGGAAGGGGCATGTTCCGCCGGCCAATGTTTCGATATTGTCGATGAGATTTCCCAGAAGTTGTGGAAAATTATTAACGAATGCCAAACAGGAGCTATTCGTTGGGGTCGCGATGGAAAATCCATTGTGTTAGACTACACGAAGTTTAAAGCGGAGTATCTTAACAGCAGTCTGGAGTACTTCAAAACCTGTAACATTACAAGTTTCATCCGGCAGCTCAATCTCTATGGCTTCAGGAAAGTTGGCCATCATTCGCCGAATTTGAAGCGCCTTCATAGTCTTGATATCCATGAGTTCCGTAACGAGAATTTTGTGCAGACAAGATTGGATCTGCTCCAGAATGTGTCCAGGAAAACGGCAAGTTCAAGACCGAGACAGTCGGACCGTGTTTTGCGTGGAACGACGCAATCAGCAAGGACTCGCGGCTTGAGATCCCAGGTAATATCTTTGCTCGATAATTTAATTTATATTTCGCAGTTCCTTGATAAAGCAGATGCTGAGATTCGATTACTATATGAAATACCTTGAAACCATTTAACTATCAGTTAGTTGCCTGTTATTTGTATCAGCGTAAATTTGTTTTCCGAAAAAGATTCTTTGTATAGACAGCTAACTTTCAGTAATCCCATTGTAGAGAGCATACGTACGTGCAGTTTGTAATTCCCTGTGTATTTGTAAATTTAATTCTTTATTTCTAGTATTTCGATTTTTCCCATAAACGCAGCGGCAAGATCCTTCGAAATAGCTTTCGCGATATACATTCCATGTACAAGTGGGAACAACAATTATTTAGATTATAATTAAAAATATATGTTTTGTTTAAAATATGTGCCTAAGCGATAAATAAAAAAGACAAAACGCTCAATTGATGAAAAAGAACAAAAATTATAAATCTTTTCAGAGGATTTTAATGGAAAGCTAACGTATGTGAAAGTATCTGCGCTAGTTTTGTCACTTGCTATGAGCAAATGATAAAAGTTTCAGATCTTTGTGAAACGTAAATAAAAATAAAAATGAGATGTTTCCCTGAAAAATATGTATATGCATAAAAGATTTGTTTATGCTGTGCAAGTGGTCTTGGGAATGAATTTATATTAACATGCTGTAAAGCACACGAATTTTTGATATTTTATCACCCTACATCTCTGGAAAACGGCTTCCTTGATTTTACACGCTTTAAATTATTAAATTGAAATAGGAAAAATTCTTCTGTGACAGCAGAAAAGGTTTCGAGTAGTAAAGAACTAATAATGTGTATTTATATTTTCACTTACTGATACAGCGATGTTTTCATCTTTTCAGTGAAATTTTCCTTTATTTCTCTGCTAATATGAAAAATATACAAAAATGGCGAAAACACCGAAACAAATGCTTTTAAGTTAAAATATTATATACGCTCGAAATGAGGCAGTTTTCATAATTTTAAATGATTACAGCACGATATAAATTATTGGTTTCGTTCTTTCCTATCTTTAGCAGAGTAAATATTCAGTTTGCCATGTTACCTGAGTTTGATAAATATTGATTTCCTGTTATGATTCATGAAGCATTGTTTTAAAAGTAGATGAATTTAGTTTTTTGATGAGGCTTACCGCCTGGATTTTTTTGAAAAATACAGTGGTTAAAGAAATATGAGTATAGAGTGTATGCAATAATAGCTCGAAATAACACAGATGGTTGTCAATAATTTCGTATGACATGGTGCATTCGATAAGCATTGAAATTTCTATGATGAAATAATTAGAAGGTTCGATTTTTGAGAAAAATTGCATTTGCGTATCTTGTTGCCAAAGTAAGCTCTTCGACTTCGGTAAGAATGCTAAATATTGTGAATAACGTAAATGTCTGCAGGAATAAAAACATTTTCGTTAAATTCAATCACAAAAATTTTAATGAAAAATGATGGAGTGTGAAGAAACTGAAAGAAAGAGAGAAAGGTACAGGAAATAAAATGAAATCCCATTATATTTTCACAAAAGATTATTGATAATTCGCTATTTTGGAACAATTTGATATATAAGCATAATTCGACAAAAATGGCGGCGGTGGTAGCGTTCTGTATGGAAATGGTTTTGTCGGAGAGCTTTATTTACAAAGGGTTTGTAAAAATGTTCGATAGTGACAACGGAGTTATTCAAACGAAAGGAATGTTTATTAAAAAAAAATAAAAACAGCAAAAGGAAAACGGGAAAAATTGTAAACTGGCTAGTCTTTTGAGAAAATTCATTCGATTATTCTGGAATAACTCATAGTGGGTAACATCTGATAGCAATGGCGTCTTTCGTTGAACATTTAATAGTAATGGCGTCTTCTGTCGAACGTTTGAAATCGCTTTGCATCGGAATCAGAGCCCATTTAAGAGAGGGGCTAGGGGGCTGCATCCATAGACACCGCATTTTGAAGGAGCCCCAGAATTTTGCAAGATGTTTGGAAATTTGACAGTTCTACAGTTTCTTTTTGTTTTGTTTTTTTGCAGATAGCACAGCGAAAACTATAAGAAACTGCCTAGTGAAAAATTTTGCCCATTTCTTTCCTCTTTTTTAGGAGGAGTCGGCAAAAAGTATAATCGCCCCAGTCCATCCTCAAATCCTTCGAAAGCATTACAAACGCTTTTTTGTACACATCTGTAATTGGGAGAAATTTTCATGCATTAAGAATTCGTTTGAATCGTGATATTTGGATCATACTATTTTGTCCACTACTTCGATATATTTTCAACAAGCTGAACCCTGGGGAAAGGGGTTTAAAGCAGAACTAAACTGGTTACTGGTGTCCATTTTTCAACCAAGCATTTTTACATTTTCTTGCTAACACTGATTTGTCCATGAATCATGGAATACATACTTCAATACGGCGGGAATATATTTTTGTGGCTCCCTCCTCACATTTTGAGAATGTTTTCTCCAGCCATCCATAGTGAAATCCTAGATGTACCACTGATACTGGGGCCCCGAAATACTGTCAAACACGAGCCCCCTATCTCCTTAAATGGGCTCTGATCGGAATGAAAGGCTAGGTTCGAAAAATTTATTTCAACGGTATGTCAGCCATTTTTGATTGTCGGCATTAGATGAACTTAGATGAAATAAACAAACATCAGCAGATGAGATAAATAAATAAGTAAAAAAATAAAATAAAAGTGTTAACGTCATATATAACGTGGTCAACGTGGTGCATATACTTTTTTTTTTAAAAAGTGTGTGTGTGTTTTGGAAAAATTCATGATTTTCTGACAGCTGATAATCATTAAAATGGCTGGACTTCCGAATCAGAACGCTTTGAAGAAGTCCCCGATTTCAAGTGTATCGTTCCGCTTTGTTTATATAGAACCTGATCACACCCGACGTGAAGGAAAGTAGTTCACGATAAATTTTAAGCGGAATTTTTTTTTAATTTCGTTATACTAGCCGTCTTAACAACAATTTTTATTTGTAAATATATTTTATGAAGGAAATTTGAATAAAACAGTACTAAGTTTTTTTTTTTTTTTCTCATCCAGTGCTAGCGTGTTTTCATGTGAAGCTATTTCCAACTTTTGTCCGGGAAGTCAAAAAGCCTAAGATTGGCGCTTCATTTTTTGGTAGTATTCATTCCGATTTCTCACTCGGTAGTACGTCGTTCTGCCAAGTGGAAAAAGGAATGTTAGGCATATTTATTTCGTGCTATTACACCACATGAAAAGGGAGCTGCATTATGATTCTTCATGGAATTTCGATGTATAAATCTGCGTTGTTGTTGTTTAGAGGTTTAACGACCACTGTGAGCAACTCAATGGGCTATAAGCAGTCGCCCGTCCCTAATTTAGGACCACAGGGAAGGGAGAGAGCTAGTGGCATAAGACAAACACAACATCTATGCCTCCTGGGATTTGAGCCCGGACCCATCTCGTATTGAATGGTCAGTAGCCAGGGCCAGCACCAATAAATCTTATGATATGAAATAAATGTATTATTATTTTCTTTAATAAAATAAACGATTATAATTATTTCTGTTATGATAAGATTTATTTCAGTGAAAATAGTGAACATTTCTATTCCGTATCGTAAACTACAGTACTTTCCTTCACGTTGGGTGTGATCAGGTTCTATGCAGCAAAGCGGAATGATACACTTGAAATCAGGAACTACTTGAAAGCGTTTTGATTCGGAAGTCCAGCCGAAATTGCACAGTTATACGTGTTATCTCGTAGCAATTTCTGAAGGTTAGAGTTCTTTGAGTAAAGTATCTAGATTTTGGTAGCAGTCTTTAAAATGAAATTTTCGAAAGTAAATGCTATATTAACACTAAATTGCATCATTAAATGACAAAACAACAAAATACTAGCTAATTTCTATGTTAGGAGCGTTGAAATTATTTTAAAAATCTTAACACCTCGTCTTCATAGGCGTAGCCGGGGGGGGGGGGGGATCGTTGGTCGGGACCCTCTGAAAGGAATTGCAGGCGAATTTAAAGCGGTACATATTAAATAATTTTTTACTCAGTAATGTTATTTTTCATTTTAAAGTTTTTGAGCTTATTACCACTTGGAGTATTTTTTTCCAGAAGGCTTTCAGCGATGAACCAAATCTATGCCCCCCCTAAGGAATTTCTGTCTCCGCCAGTGCTCATCCTTTCAGAAAGAATTGTTACTTGAAGTTTTCAGAATTTTGAATGCGCTGCACAGGGTGTGTAAAAACTTTTCCTAGATCTTTCTTTGTTTCTTTTTTTTCTTTTTTTTTTTTTCTGAAACCTTTATTACCCTTCGGCATTCTTGGAACGCAGAAAGAATTTCCAACGCAATTTGGCAGCTGATTTGAAGATCACAGAGTTGCTGACTTTCGGAAACCATTATGCTATACGATGCGGAGTGTAATTTTGGGGGAACTTACGCATCTCGACACTTTCAAGCTGTTCCGCGTATCACTCCGTCTTGTTTACATACACGTATGCTCACCGACCATTACCGAGCAAAGGAACTAGCTACTCCTCCGAAGAAATATTCCCTCGTGGAAGTACGGCTTCTCAGCACTTGCTTCAATAAAGAAAGAAGCAGCTTCGCTTAAAAACATAATTCGAAGAGAAAAAAAAAAAAAAAAAAAGGAAATAAAGAAAGGAAGAACAGAAAAAGTCCGTTCTACGAGTTTTATTATTCTATATTTTCCCTCGGACAAAACAATGCACAGTTAGCGTGTAAAAAAAAAGCAAAAAAAAAAAAAAAACGTGTTATTAAAGCGTTGAATTTATGGATGGACTTCTGATTAGTTCGGATTCAAGAATGCCACGTAATTCAATTACTGTTCCTTCTAAATGTATTCGTTTTGTTGTAACAGAAGTTGTTCTGCCCTTTATGGAATTATCGTTGTTAGCAGTTGCTTTTATGCAGTAGTTGGGAGCTACAGATTTCTGAAGATAAGTAGAAAGTCGCAGACGATCGTGGCGAACGGGCTGTTGAGTAGAGTTGAGAAGAAAAAAAAGTCCGTTCTTTTATTATTCTGTATTTTCTTAGTATAAAATGTGCCGTATTTTTGGGTATCAAAAAGGGTAATTCTTCAGTTTACCTCGGAGCTAGGTTTTGTAGACCTTTTTCTACGCTGAATGGCATGTTAGGCCCCGTAGAACATAAAAGTGAAGTCTTTACGTGGGGCTGAGGCATTTTTTTTTTGCTTTCCATCGCAAGTGATTAGGCTTTTCCGTGCAAGAGGTTTTAGAGCTCCAGAGCAGTTCTCGGCGCTTTAATATAACGTTGGAGTAGTGCTTTGTTTGACGCTGTGTATTCCAATTGTAAAAGAGTTTGTCCTTATTTTTTAGCATGGAACAAAGACATCTGCATATGAGGAAAAATGCAATTGCTTTTGCCCAGCGGCATTGTCTACAAAACCTACGTTGGAGGTAAACCTCTAGTACGAAAATGCCGAATCACTTGCAATGGAAAGCACTACGCGGAGCAAAAAGTAGTCCAAACTTTAAAAATCCGTAAAAAATATGTATATATATATACATACCTCAGCGCCACATAAGGACTTCATTTTCATCCTTCCTACTCAGGGTAAGAAACTTGCAGTTAAGGCTCTACGAGACCCGCCATCTTGTATTGCTGCTTCTCTTATTAACCAACGGGCAAGCTCATTTCACAAATTGCTCGGGCAATTT
This sequence comes from Macrothele yani, assembly GCA_039090855.1. NCBI lineage: Eukaryota > Metazoa > Arthropoda > Arachnida > Araneae > Macrothelidae > Macrothele > Macrothele yani. The sequence continues at coordinate 13,587,848 of CM077027.1, read as the reverse complement.
TGCACATTTTGGAACACCGTTTGTGGCTAAGGCAGATATATGATAAATAAAGAGTTCCCTGGTTTCAGAATTTTTATTGACATTTCCCTTCATTTTTTTATCTGCAGCGAAAGTCGTACCAAGGCGTCTTCCATAGATTTATTAATTAATAAAAAATACTTAAAGGTTCCAAAATGAAAATCTGGAACCAGGGAACTCTTTATTTATCATATATCTTGCGTTAGCCACAAACGGTGTTCCAAAATGTGCAAAATTGCCCGAGCAATTTGTGAAATACGCTTGCCCGTTGGTTAAAAAGAGAAGGCAGCAATACAATATGGCGGGTCTCGTAGAGCCTTAATGCACGATGTTCAAACTGACTGAATGGTTCCAGTTATAGGCAAACTTTAATAACTAAAAACACACACAAGTTAAAATATATTTACATGGTTAAAATAACATGAGTACTTTCGTGCTCGCTGCGAGCACATCATCAGATGAAAGATCAAGTTGGAGTTCCAGAAACACATTTATATATGGGTGCCGTTGCCAAACGTTCTCAATGAGGAAAGAAATTCAAGAACGTTCACTTGCTTTAACGTAATATGAGAAAATAGAGGCCTATAGAGTTCCATTAATGACGGGCAGTCTGCGATGTAAGAGGTAGAAACAGGAATCGAGGACAGTAAAGTTTTCCAGGCCTGGGAAATATAGCTGGGTACTTCATCATTGCAACAAGTGTCCACTCGATGCAAAATGTGCAGACTCTCTGTATAGCACTGTTTTCCTCGTTGTAGAGGTAGATAGAATGGAGACGTCTGTCCAAGATGGGTAATGTGTACCAGCTGAAGAAAGTCTGGATAAAGCAGTCGATGACGAGCCATTTTTTACACTATATTGGTGTTCCTTAATTCTTGTTTGCAGTCTCGGTAGGGTTGAGCCGATATATATAAGGTCCTTGTCTTGAGGATCAACAGATTTCATAGTAATGGAATAGATGTCACATTTTTCCAACAATTCAACACAGTGCCGATCATTTTTAATCAGGGAATAAATGTTCGATATTTTAAACCCAAAACCGGCACAGTGACTGTGACAGATGTTCGATAAATTACCATTCACATGAGGGATGTAAGTCATCGATCCAACATATTTGATATCCCTTCGTTCACGTGTCAGGGAAAAAATGTTGAATTTTGGATTTTACGGTAGATTCTATGGACATCTGAATGTGAAAATCCGTGCTGATAAGCAATGGTATATATCTTTTGAAGTTCCTCCTCACGGAAGGCTACAGAAGAGGAGTGGATAAATGCTCGACGAATAAGAAAGTATAAGGGTGAAACCTTATATCTGGTCGGGTGGGCGGAAACGCGTGGTATCAAGATAGGTATAGAGGTAGGCTTTCTGTAAACCGAATAACTCAGGTGCTGGGAGGTGGGGTTCCTAAGAAGTTGGAAGTCTAAAAACGGAAGTGAATTGTCACATTCAACCTCCACGGTGAAGGATATAGAAGGACAAATGGACGACAACGTGGTTGCAAAAAAGAACAAATTTTCAACTGACGAAGGCCAAAAGACCAAGACATCGTCAACATACCGAAGGTATAATAAAGGTGTAACCTGACAAAAGTCCAAAATGCGGTTTTCTATGTCTTGAAGAAGAAGTTCAGCCAACAGAGGGGAGAGTGAGGACCCCATGGGTGCTCCCTCAAGTTGGCGATATAAAATACCATTAAACCTGAAAAAAGGACGTTTCTGAATGAGGCGTACTTGCCTGCAGAACGGCTTGAATTTCCTCAGGGGGTACAGACCCCAATTGGGAAAGTTTACTTTCAATGATATTGTGTATAATAGAAATGGGGACGTTGGGAAACAGAGACACTACGTCTAAAGAAGCCATAAGGAAAGAGGAACCAGGATGGTTGAGAGCCTTGATACGTTGCAAGGCTTTTACGCAGCTAGAAATGGAATATTGTGAGGAAGAGATTAGAGGGGTGAGATATTTGACAAGTGCTTTCTCCAAAGGCCTGGTGGGATTAGCATACCCAGAAACCAAAGGCCTGGTGGGATTAGCATACCCAGAAACCAAAGGCCTAATGGGGTGATTTTCCTTATGGGTTTTCAGTTTCGTAAACAATTCTGGAACCCTAGGTCCAAAAGAGGGGTGCATGAAGTTGGAAATGCAAGAGGGTAAGGAGCCATGATTACGGAGTCTGCTTAAAGCAGAAATAGTGGCGGAGGTAGGATCACCTTGAATGATAGAATGGGGGGTATTATCAATCGTATTTTCCATTTTCATTACGTAGTCCTGCTTATCGAGAATTAAAACCTGGTTGGATTTGTCTGCTGTGATAACTGCCAAATTAGGGTTTGAGCGAAGAGCCTGCAGTTGAGTTATTTTTATTTAAGGAAGGTTTCAGATGAAATGGAGATATTTGAACTTCTACTGAATTTAATGGCTTTCGCTACCTTATACCTGGTGGATTCTCATTCAGGAGTGGGGAGAGATTGAATAATCTTTTCTACCTGGGAAATAAGCTGAAAGGGATTATGGTTAAACTCCGGATAAGCAAATTTGGGACCTCTATTTAAGGAAGACTTTTGTAAAGAATTAAAAGGATGAGAACTGAAGTTAATGTATGCTAGTTGAGCGGTAGAACTTTGCCTTTGCAGCTGCAAAAACAATGCTTTGCAGAACAAGAGTCAGCAACTAAGTTGCGTGGTTTCTTAATCTGTCTATTTTGAAATAGTTGTACTTCTGTATCATTCATTTTTATGTTCTACAGGGCCTAATATTCAATATAGCGTGGAAAAAGTGTACAAAACCTAGGTCCGAGGTAAACTGAAGAATTACCATAAAAAGTTTATGCTATTATAGTGTTGAAATTATATATACATATTTTTTTTTTTTTTTTTTTGTAAAATTAATCGGTATATAATTTGTGCGGAGCTGCTTCATGTGAGCAGGCTATTTGTAAACAAGCAGGCAGAACGGTACACGTGAGATCGGGAACTACTTGAAACCAGAGCTAATCGGAAGTCCATCCAAAAAAATATTATTAACTTGGCACAAAAAGCAGCATCCAAAAAAAAAAAAAAAGGTTCCACTTCCTTAGACCAGTTAATTAAGTATTGGGTGTGTGCATAAGTTCTACCCGCTTTTGTAGGCTACAAAGAAAGGAGAACAACACAACAAATAACGTACCTAGGATTTCACATAATTGCCATCATTCTGTATGACCTCTTGCCATCTGTCTATGAGTATATAGGTGAATCCCACGCCGCAAAAACTCCTGTGTTTTAGAGTAAAAAAAAAGTAATGTAATGCCGTTTTCACATCGTCCACACCCTCGAAGGTTTGGAGAACGAAGGCGTTCTGTAACGATCGAAAACGGTGGTAGTCAGTAGGTGCCAGGTCAGGGGAATACGCCGGGAGAGGTAACACTTCCCAACCAAAGTCCAGTAATTTTTGCCGAGTGATTAAAACGGCATGGGGTCTGGCATTATCATGATGAAGGATCACACCTTTGCGATTGACGAGTGCTGGCCGCTTCGATATCAGTTGTTCTCGCAATCTGTCTAACTGTTTGCAGTAGAGGTCAGCATTTATCGTTCGGTTAGGTGCCAACACCTCCCAGTGGGTTATTCCCTGGACGTCCCACCAAACGCTCAACAAAACCTTTTTGGGATTTAGTCCTCGTTTTGAGGTCGATGGAGCAGGCTCCGCACCTTAGCACACAGTCCGTCAACGCTTTATATTACGGTATAGTATACCCATTTCTCATCACCCGCTACAATTTGACCCCGAAACGTTTCATTTCTGTGACGAGAAAGCAAAGAGACACAGGTACGGATTCTCTCCTCTCGTTTCTTTGCAGAAAGCTGGTGCGGAACCCAGTTATCAAACTTGGTGATTAACCCAAGTGCATGCATCCCTCTTTCGACTGTTTTTCTGTGTACCGACAACATTTCCGCTAATTCTTGAACGGTTGGCTGTGGGTAATTTGTTATGGATTCGTCCACATACTCTTCAGAAACCACGGATGGACGTCCAGGACGTAGTTGATCTTTACAGCTTCTGTCTCCGCCCCGGAATTTCCGAAACCAACGGAAATTCCGGGGCGGAGACAGAAGCTGTAAAGATGCTATCATCAATCAATTGTATCCTCCCCATACACTTGACTGATGTCGCGGCAAGCCGCGGCCGCAGTACCGCTTTTATCGAACTCGTACGGTAAATAATGTCTAATGTGCTCTTTTCGCATGACATGTTACACTGTATGTGATTTCCATTACGAATGGCTTACTCGGACAAACCTAGTGCCTCTATATGCTCTACTGCTCCACGCTTTATTGGCCAAAAATTCGGCATCGCAGCGTCATCTGTGACGCAGCTACTCCGATCACAATTTGCATCTATTACATCACACACCCAATAGTACAAGAAGTCGTCTCTTGCACCACTTGCAACAGTATGCTGGACGCGTTACTCATACTGCAACTCCTGGGGAAAACTTCCGGAGCCATGTATTATCATTCACAGACTAGACAAGTTCGCTTTCTTTTGGGGCTGTGTCTTCTATGTTTTCCATTGTTATCTACAGTATGTACAAATGTTTTAAATTATTAACACTGACAAATTTTTAAAATTCATAAAAAAAAAATACTCGTATGCCTCAGCCTCACATAAGAACTTCACTGTCAGGTTCTGTAGGGCATACTATTCCATATGGCGTGAAAAAGGCTAAAATCCCCAGGTCCGAGTTAAATTGAAGAATTACCGAATAGCAGAAATGAAGAGAATCTAATCTCTTTTTCTTAATTTCATATCTTTGTTCATCAAATGTTTTCCGAAATGACTAAAGAAATTATATGTAGTTTATTAATTCTTTTCAAAACCACAAACATTCTCATTCTTATGTTGAACGTCAGGCATTTTTCCCCCATTATAATTTCTACGTGAGGTTAACCATTTGCAGCATAACTTAGTTTTCCCGAGGCGAAGGTGCACAGTGACGCGACCAGCGTACGGATGTATAGCGGTGCAAGAGACGAATTCCTGAACTACTTGATGATCTAGTCTGGGAAAGACGAGCCACTCTACGATATTATTATTATTATTATTATTATTATTTTTGGTTGGAGGTTAAATGACCACCGTGAGCAACTCAATGGGCTATATAAGCAGTCGCCCGTACCTAATTTTGGGCCACTAGTTCCAGGGAAGGGAGATAGCCAGTGCCGTACGACAAACACAACATCCATGCCTCACCGGGATTCGAACCCGGACCCATCTCGGACGAATGGTCAGAAGCCATCGCTTAGACCACTGCACCACCGGTGCGGCCTCTACGATATTAGAGCACGTTGGAATTACCATTTTCTGTAAAAATAATCCGCAGGAAATTTATACGCAGCTGGTTACTTTGCCCTTTAAGGGTGGAGGCTGTATATATAACAAGGCTGATTGATGCACATGAAGTTCGGAAGCTCAGATCGCCCTCAAGCGCTATGGATGAGCTCAAAAATAAATAAATTATAACTTTAACTCTTTTAGTAGGCCGTTGTCCTATTTATTTTTGCACTTTATTTTTTCTCAAATTGTGGCATAGCAGCGATTTGAAAATGTACCTCTGAAAAAAGTACCTCTAAACGTTCATTAATAATATAAACATCCAGATCCGTCTCGCTGCAACGCTTGACGTCACACCAACGTCTGCATTGTTGCGTCGTCACTTATCGATCAATTCGTGAGTGCTCTCGCGATCTTTCAGATGTCAAGGTGATCGCGGGCTAAATTAAAAACATTGGATCATTAAGGACTCTAGTTCTGTTTTTCCGATCTACAAAATTCAAATTGAATTCTTAATATCACAGCAAGTTGAGTTCACGCGATCACATTGAGATGTCAAGGTGATCGCGTGCTAATTTAAAAACATTGGGTTATCAATGACTCGAATTCTATTTATCCGTTCCACAAAATTCGAATTAAAATGTTAATATCACGGCAAGTTTTGTTTGTATATTGATTTAATTTAGCACAATTCGAATATTAACTTGTACGCTTTAATTATTTTTTTACTTTTTTAATTTAACTAACTTTTCGAGTTTAGTGCTGATTACACTAAACATTTTGCAAAATATCGATCTATCTGAATGCTTTAACCTACAATAAAAACTGAAATATTGAGATGTCAAAGTGAGCAAGATTGTGTTTAAAGCAGATGTCGCCCCAATACCACATTGCAACTAATTTAGATAGTTCCGATTTGTAATGCCAGATGTCGCATTATTTTGCAGAAAAAGCTTCGGTATGAAGCTTTGGTTAAAACGTAATAGAACAGTCTAAACTCTAAAACAAACCGTGAACGGAATAACATGTGCCGGAGAAAAAGTAATTTAACGCGAAAAATCAAAGCAAAAGTTATTAAGGTAAGTTTACGCGAAAACAACTGGACAAAAAGGAAAATTGTTAACCAACAGCAAATATTTCGCACAGAATGTTTATTTATCGCGAGGTCTTTTGAAAAACGGAAATAGCATATAATTTTCAGTTCTAACATGAATGAGTTCTTAATATGTAAGTTTTTACTATATTTCCTTACAAAAAAAAGCTGGCGTCTACTTGATTTGTTTTCAGTGTGCTTTAATTAAAAACTTCACAGTCTTAAGACGGGCAACATCCCCTATATATTAATATTTATTTAAAGCTTAAAAACATCCGTCCTATAGGACGGGCTATAGGCTAGTATTTCAAACAGTGAAAGAAGTTATTCAACAGAATTTTCACGAATCCAACATTTTTTGGGCAGCCGCCAAAGGAAAAAAAAAAAAAAGAAAAAAGCTTAAGAGAGGCAAAAAGGTATTAAATTATCTGTTTTGCTAATTATTCGTTTACAACCACATTCCTCCCGTTGGTTGGACGTTTTTCCGTATTTCACATAGTCTTGGTATACACGTACGAAGGTCTGATGTGGAAATCCCAACAGTTCAGCAGTTGCGGTGATTGAACGAACGGCCTTTCTCGCAGCTACTTTCTGGCCACGGTCAAAATAATTTAAGGCTGTTTTTGAATGAGTGTTAAGGTTCATCTTCTACCCTATATCTGCAATGTAAATTCTTTTGTACAAATTTTCTCAAAGACTGTAGTGTTTGAAATTTTGAGCACAAATAAAAAAGACTAATAGCTAATATATGCCACAGTTATTATTCCGAAAAATTTGTTAGATTTTTTTTTAATTCAATTTATCTTACTCGAAAGCATTCCAATTTGGAGCTAGATGACGCGATAAGTTAGCACAGCAGTGTTTCTGTCTGGAAGCAATGAAATCTCTCATTTCAGTCGAGGAATCGACGTATGTTTGCAATACTTAGGGCAGGCTAACGCATTTTTAAGGGCTACTATTTTTGTGTCCTACCGTGCACCGGAGAAATAACAGTTGCCAGCTTTGGTGTGCGAGTTGAAATTCACGGAAGAAAGAAATAATCAGTTATATGCTAGTAATCCGATTTAATGGCGTAAGAATATAAAAATGAGCGTTTCCTAGCTTTCGCACATCTAGCAGATGACTTTTTCAAGGAAGAAAGATAGAAATTGCAATCTGAATAACAGTTACCGTTCAAGTTGTTACCGTTATAATCACCGCGTTCAAATTGCTGAAGCATTCTGTTTCCTACATAGTTTGTGTATAGTTCCTCGTTATAAATAATAAGTTGCTTCCCGTTACACGACAGAACAAGTAGCTGTACGCCTGGCTCCAAAAAACAGAGTCGGCGAAGTCTGCCTGATTCAACAACGCAAGAAAAAGTTTGCGGATGGCCAAGCTTGACCTGACATCGCAAGAAGTGCAGAGTTCGCTAGTACAATCTACTTTCCAGCTCACATGATCTATCCCAGCGTCAAGTGACCAGTGATCGAGATCGTTCGCCGTATCCGAGGAATAAGCATGAATATTTAGTGACAAACACCAGCTCAAATCGCACCTCCGTTGACCGACGATTCATTTTTTGAGTGTCTCTCACTTCCGTACGTGCCATTTCCGCACAAAAGGAATTTTGTCCCATTTCCATACGTAGCAGATCGGTTAGTGCCATGTCCGTGCAGTTTCACCGCGCCTGGTATCAGACGTGGGAAATGCCGAGGGGGAAAGTAAATGCTGATCTCCTGTCCTAATTCCTCCGACGTAACAGAGATAGCCATTCATTGTTTTCGTCAACCAATAGGCGATCATGATAGGGTAAGCGGGAACAGCTTAATCCTTTTTAGGCTGCTCATTAATGCCATATTTACGGTGTAGGTATTGTGTCTGCGAGTCACGACGTTAAAATCTGATTCAGGTAAACAAAAAAAAAAAAAACATTTTCTTTGAAGAAATTGTTCAAGTACAATGCTATTTTCGAAAGCAAAAATGCAAAATTTTGAAAAGTAAGTAAGACAATGGTATTCACAGCAAGAGCAAAGTTGAAGATAATATTCCACCAGCACTTATATCTTACACGAGTAACTCACAAGTCATTGACATGTTATCTTGTTGGTGTGTGTGTGTGTGTGTCCGGGAAGGCGTGGGGGTGTGCAATAATTCCTTTGTAGCCGGTATACCAAAAAAGCTTTAAAAATCATTTCCTTCATTGTTTCGTAAATAAAGTTGCTATCGAACTTGCCCCAGCAAAAATAATACTCGCCCAATCGCCGCCCACCCTAATTTTGAAGTCTAGCGACGTCCTTGCTGAAGGGTCTTTTGACTAAAAAAAAAAAAAAAATCGCGATACTATATTATCGAAATCATAATTTCACCAAGGAATAATTTTATTCACAAGTTTATTTAAAAAAAAAAATCAGTGTGCCATTTTGAGATAGGTGTTTCTAACAATTTGATACTTCATTGAATATCTAGAATGATCAACGAGAAACTTACGCCTCGCCGAAATATCCTTTCGATGAAATGAACTTTTAGATAAAGTGATACAGTACTTTTAAATGAAACGAGCTGCCGTTGCTAATATCATTTGCTAGTGAATTTTTTTTGGAGGTTTAACGACCACCGTGAGCAACTCAATGGACTATAAGCAGTCGCCCGTCCCTAATTTAGGGTCACTGGTTCCAGGGAAGGGAGAGAGCCAGCGCCGTAAGACAAACACAACATCCATGCCTCACCGGAATTCGAACCCGGACCCATTTCGGACGAATGATCAGGAGCCATCGGCTAGTGAAATACAAACAATGCAGTAAAAATGATCTTTCGGTAAAGTTAATGTTTCGGTGAAACAATCGCACATGGATTTTTCAGTGAAACAGTGAAAACACACATACACACACACACACACACAATGAAACGACTTTTCTGTTAAGGCTGTCTTTGAATGAGTGTTAGGGTTCATCTTCTGCGATAGATTAGTGACTGTTCCAGAAGTTGGCGTCAGCGAATCACTGCAGACCTCACCATATTCAGAATGACGGCGGTCTCCCGTTGACTCCAAAATGAAAAAACGCTGTTACTTTTTAATCAATACCATTATTTGGGGGTGGAGCTTAGTAAGTAGGCGGCGTTTCCAAAGCTCAAATTCAGGGGTTCTCTGCTAATGTACACATTTTCTCTTTAAAATATGAGCGTACATTAGAATTTAAGGTGACCTATCGAAAACAAGATTCCAATCTCACTTTTGCCCTTATTGATTGATTTCTATTTGGCTCACATCATAATTTAAAAAATCAGGCAGAAATAAGAGATTTCGTTGCTTCCAGACAGAAACACTGCTATGCTAACTTATCGCGCCATCTAGTGCCAAACTGGATAGCTTTCCAGACAGATAAATTGGATTTGAAAATTCTAACAAATTTTTCGGAATAATAACTGTGGCATATATTAGTTTTGGGTCGTTTTTATTTGTGCTCGAAACGTCGGAGAAATCTAGTACACCCAAAATTAATTTTGGATGCAGTTGTAAATTTTATTCTGTACACGCGTACGCCATGTAAATTTAAATTTAGTATTTTTTAAAAATTTAATTTGCTGAAAAGCCAACTTTCTAAATGAGAATCTTCTTACCGTTGTGTGTTTTATGATAGAGATAGTAGTGTTCCTGTGATTTTCCTTACATGAGGTTTTAAATTTAAATATCTCGAATTTGAATCTTGGTTTTTAATTTTTAAAAAGAAAGTGAGTGTAAAATTTGCGCTGCTGAATAGCAGTGATATCTACACAATGCATATTTTATCCTGAATTATTCTCTGCTGAATTTTCTTATTACTACTTCAGCTTGAAATAAAAATATTATTTCTTTTCAGGAAGTGAAGCCACAGCAGTGTCAAGAACAACCATCCAGGAGTAAATCTCAGCGTAGAAATTATAGTTACTCGAAAAAAACATCATCAAATCGCAACCGCCAGACTAAAAAGAAGAACAGATTGGCTGCACAAATGGAAAGGCTGGAAGATACGCCAAATTTGTCTTGCGCCAGCGAGGTTACCTATGACAGCTACCAAAATCAAGCTATGAAAAGTGAGCCGATGTCACAGCTCTTTGATGCCTCTTTTCCGAGCGTTTCATATGTAGGCATGCAAAATGAGGTCATGTACGATGGTAGTCAGTACGCGTCTTCTCATTCATCTCCCAAACCATTTTACCCAATCGATGATGCCTATGAGTTCTTTCCCGGAAGTCCAGTGAAACCGGAAGAAGTAATGAGCCTCATGGATAGAAACCTCACAGATACCATATACCGCTATTTGTTTGGCAATGCTGAAAGCCACGATGTTTCTGCTGAATATTCTGCACAAGAATTTCCTCAACCAACTGATTCTGGTTATCTCACTACTAAGATCAAAGTGGAACCCAAATGGGAAACCAAAGAGGAACCCATGTGGGAAGCCAAATTGGATCCCAAACTGGAACCCATGTGGGAAGCCAAATTGGATCCCAAACTGGAACCCAAAGTGGAACCTCCTGAGCCGAAGGATACGTTTACTGCTTCCTCGTCTCAAACTCAGATTTCTGCATTGAATAATAATAATGATCTGTACTCCACAGATGATTTCTGTGACTGGATAAGTCCTCTGGAATTCGGTCTTACTGAAGATGATTACTGTGAAGTAATTAATATGAAGGGATTTCCTCTGTTGATTTAAGACTACCATCTTCTATGGTAATCAGTGTTTTATGTTCAGTAAAAGAATTTGTGAGGATGTAATGTTTCTCTTCATTTATAATTTAATGTTGGGAAATTTCCCATGGAGTTGAAAAAAGTGCTAAAGATTTTCAGCAAATAGTGGAAAGGCATTGAAGCATTTCTTATTATTGATTTACTAATAATAATGGCATGTTGTTGAAACAGTCTAATGTACCTTTTATTTACTGGTAATAAAATATTTCAAAATATCCTCGCTTTTTTTTCTTTTTAATGTCAAAGTCACATGGGACAGTTAAAACATTTAAAATTGTGGACTGCAAGTCATTGCTAGTGAATCAGCAGGCTGTTGCTCGAGGGCAAGAACTTTTTGCGAGATAAATATATTTTCATCATATTTTATGTATTGAAAAGAAAACCAACAGAAATGAATACCGCTGCCAAACCAAGGAGGTTAGGATAATACTTCTGGAGATGCCCTAGTTTCTTAACCGTGAAGCCGCAAGGTGTGGGAATTTGCCGTTGTTTACATCATACGTATGTAATTTCACCTGTTTGTATTTTGGAATTCCGCGGTTTTGGGTTGCAGAAACCGTGTCAATATCAAATTGGAATCAATTATACTTCTTATAGAATGAAGTTTACAGTTTTAACGTTAAGAATTCACACTAATGTCCGTATATTTCAATTTGAAATAAAAATGGAAAGGAGCCTTTAAATAATTAAGAATTATATAAATTAAGCATTTTCTCATACATTCGAATAAGTTACGATGCAAAATTGGAAAGATTTGCGACGAAAGAAAGCGATTCGGCCAACACAAAATGCATTGCAATAGTCTGAAAACCATGAGCTTTCCCACACTTCGACGGCCGTCGCTCGCGGTTATAGGCTTCACGCAAAGTGCTACTGCTTCCTTAACAAGGGCATCTCCAGATACCTTATTCTAATATCCATGTGCCAAACATGGCATGATTTTTTTAGCAGATAATAAATAGGTAATAAGACTTGAATTTAGTGATTTCATAATCCAAATTAGAGTATTACACATCACAGTCTTGCTGAGCCAGCACTCAATCCAGCGCTGGCAGCCAGCAGTGGCCCAGCGCTGTGCCGCCGGTATCCAAAGGGTCAATAAAATGTCCCGGCGGCTAACACATGGACCAGCAGGTGGTACCCACACATCAGTTGTCATATACCACAACAGAGCCATCAATTATGCATCATAGGCAGTGGCTGCCACGAGCTCCCCTTAAGCGGTCCTGCAAGCACGTCCCATAAATGGTGGATAGCTTAATGTGGTTCACTAGTTTCCCGGTAACAGCAGCCGATAGCCATGCAATCACATGACGTTACTGATGGCTTGCCGAATCTTGCCCGTCAATAAAAAAGGGAGTGGTCTGGGACTAGGACAAAGGCGGTGCACTGAGGTCCTGCCCAATGATGTGGCCGTGGTACTACCACAGGTGGGCCGGATCAGAGCCGGCTAAAGTCTACGGACCTGAGCCTGCCACGGCGTCCCTTCCGAAAGGAGTCCGATCGACAAAGTAGTATTTTCGCCGCTATGAGTTTTTTTTTTATGATTGGAGGTTAAACGACCACCGTGAACAACTCAATGAGCTATAAACAGTCACCCGTCCCTAATTTAGGTCCACTGGTTCCAGGGAAAGCAGAGTGCCAGCGCCGTAATAGCACAACATCTATGCCTCACAGGATTCGAACCAGGACCTATCTCGGAAGGATAAGCTTATTTTGTGTTCTCGCTTAGTTAAAAATTTCTACCATTCTTACTATTTTCCAAATAACGGGATACAGTCGACGTATTTCCTTACCTACTACAATTTGAATATGTCAGTATAAACAATGGGAGTAATTTTTACATCGTTTATATAGGCGCGAATGTTGACTAAATTTGTGTACACACAAAGAAACAAATCAGGAAAATGTGACTAAAATGAAATGTACATAATCATACATTCCTTAAATACTTCTTTAATCAGAAACATAACCGCAGCCTGAGCAGTGGATTTCAGTACGGAGTTTTAATATCATGAATGAAGAAAACAGAAAGTTATCTCACTCGACTTTTCTTTCCGTTATTTCCGACTGTTTCAGCTTTACTTCAGAAATGAGAGGTGGGGTAAACGAACATTTATTTCAGAAATAAAAAAAAATTAGTATTACACTGATCGCTTTTGTGAAAGAAAGGAAAAATTGATAAAATATTTATTTCAGGAAAGGCTTTCCCAATTTACTTTATACGTCTATTTACTATAATAATAAAATTAGTTTTCTCTCCCCCTCCTTCTGTTTACCTATTCTGCACTAATGCTCCTCTTCTTTTTCGTTAGAAATTGTTCTCAGTGAGATACACGTAATGCAATGTTAACTACTTACATATTAGGCATTTAGGAATACTTTTTTTTATTTTTTTTATTTGATTGAAGGTTTAACGACCACCGTGAGCAACTCAATGGGCTATAAGCAGTCGCCCGTCCCTAATTTAGGGTCACTGGTTCCAGGGAAGGGAGAGAGCCAGTGCCGTAAGACAAACACAACATCCATGCCTCACCGGGATCTGAACCCTAGGAATACTTCATTTAGGACAATAAGAATGCGGGAACATTTTGTATACACAACATTCTGACCAATTCCTTGTCATGACACAAACTGATTTACTATTTTACTTTTCCTGCACAGGTCTATATATTTTAAAGCACTTACTAAATGTTTGAACTTCAAAGAGTTTCTTTCCAGCAGTCTCAAAACAAAACCACTCAACAGACATTTGAATGAATACACAGCCATTTCAAATAAATATTCACACATCGTCTAGATTTTCCTCGTCACCTTTGCATAGAGTATGTGGGGAAAACTGTCCCATTCTTATACTCACCCACTTAATAAAAATCTTGTGAAGTGTCACATGATTTTTATTAAGTGGATATTAAGTATCATGTGAAGTGTCAAAAAAAAAAAATGCACACATCCATATAAAGATACGTTAAGCAGATATGGCATATACGTATGGAACTAATTTTGAAACTAGATGTTATGTTATACGTATACATATCCGTTTAAGCACAACTTCTCAATCTTCAAACAAAATTTAGGTTTCCTGTCACCTTCTCAGATGAGAAGGTGACGGAAAACCCAAATTCACAGGCTTCACGCAAGATTTACACAAAACACACACACAACTTCACAGGCTTGACACAAGATTTGGCTTCACACAAGACACACACACACAACTTCACAGTCTTCACAAAAGATTTGGGTAAGAATATGTTATGATTTGGGTAAAAATATGTTATGATGCATGAAATAATGCATGCATTATAACATATTAAAATATCCCAAACCCATCTAGGATGAATGATCAGAAGACAGCGTGCAGACCACTGCATTAATGGGGCAGCTACAGAATGTATTTAATATACACTGCTGGCCACCCAAAATGCAACACCAAGAAGGAAGCATCCAATTGGCCTGAAATTCGCAGCATGAATCGCCCGCGAGAGGACATGCAAACGATTAGCATTGCAGGGCATATGCAAATCATGTGCGCCCGGCACGCCACCGAGAAGCACTATAAAAAGGGTGCACAGAGGGCGGGTTGGAAGTGTTTTGTACTGCCGGAGCTGTGCGTGGGAAGCTTCCTGATGCATCGTCGCAGAATACGGCAGTCATTCCAGCACGTTTCGGAGTTCGACAGAGGACGAATAGTGGCTTATCGCGACAGCGGTTTATGGTACCGAGACATCAGCGCCCATGTGGGACGACATCCAGCAACAGTGAGGCGAGTATGGATTCGGTGGGTGCAGGAGAGACGGACGGACCGGCGTGAGCGATTGCCGCAGCCGCGGGACACCACCGAACGAGAAGACCGACATGTTGTGCGGCGGGCATTGAAGGCTCGCATCGCCATATCACGAACGTTAGCGCAGACATAAGGGTGTGTTGCGCAACAACCTGTGTCAGCACGTACCGTTCGACGTCGTCTGCAGAAGCGGGGACTTGTCGCCCGGTGTCCATTGCTCCGATTACCACTGACTTTACACCACCGGCGAGTGCGGCGGCAGTAGGCCGTTGAACGCCGCACCTGTATGACGCCTGCATTATGCATCACCATACCGGTCCGTCGCTTGGCGTTATGGTTTGGGGTGCAATTGGAAATGACACCCACACCCCTCTCGGAAAGCATCGCCGGTGCACTCAACAGCCACCGCTACATCTGCGACGTTTTGGAGCCTGTAGTCGTCCCTTACCTGAAGGACCTGCCAGTGGCCACGTTTCAACAGAACAATGAGCGCCCGCACGTAGCATGCATCGTACAACAATTTTTCACGGCCCACCAGGTGTCACTGCTGCCGTGGCCTGCTATTCTCTCGATATGTCGCCCATCGAACATGTCTGTTCGCTGATCGGCAACCGAGTGGCCCGGCAAGCACCACCCGCAGCTACGCCTGATGAACTGTGGCAACGTGTGGAAGCAGCCTGGTCCGACATACCCCAAGCCCACAACCAAAGCCTCTTTCGTTCGATGCCGCGGCGTGTAGCGGCCGTTATTGGCAGCCATGGGGGCCACACGAACTATGGATGTCTGCGTGTTCTGCAAGTCGCACGGGCCTGTAAGCTCAATCGTTTCATCTTTGTATCTGTTGTTATGTGCCCAGTAAATCTGGCTTTGCTATCTTGTGTCTTTCTTGGCGTTGCATTTTGGGTGGCCAACAGTGTAAATTAATTTGAAGTACTTCTCTTTGTATTCAGTTCAACAATTAACATTCCAAGGGAGTAGAAATTCATTTGCTAAACAGTTACATTCAATTTTGTCGTTAATATTACTGAGCACATTTAGAGAAGAGTAATACCATAGCTTTCTAGCAAAATTTCCATCCCTGTTAACGGTCATAAAAACATGCAAGTAAAACGATTTTAAGACAGCAGTTTATCAATGCGTTACTTTCAAACCGATTGGGTTTCGATGAAACATTTTACTAAGTTTCATATTGTTAAGAAGTCTATTTTACTGTGGTCATTCGTATGTTACAGTCTGACGATAATCCAATTTCAGGTTATTCATAAAAGTGTGAAAATAAAAACGTTCGAGAGCTTTGAGCCAAGAGAAACAAATATTCATTCCTGATCCAAATTTTGTTGATTAAAATACATTCCTGATTTTCTATTACCACTGAGAAAATTAATATGAGACATTTACTAGCGTTCCCCCATGACAAGCCTAACCATGTGCTTCAACAAAAATAAACGATAAGAAATCAGATTCGTCTGTTTATCGTTAGCAACACAACAATACGACTCAATTAACGTCAATGATCTTACCTTTAAATAAACTAAGATTCCGATGTCAAATTTCTTGTATATCCAAAAGCACACTGAGAAACATTGACTATTATCAAAATCTCACAGTCACTACTGAAATCAAAGCGATCGCTCTTCCTCGTCAGGAACGCCAGGGCTCTCTCGTACGGACTCCTCTGGGGACGTCATAACGCAAACTTTGCTCCAACACTCTGGCCCGGAAGAAATAAAGTTTGGCCCTGGCCGGATGAGATCACCGGATAACATAACATCCTACAATGTGGTCGGGTGATTCAACCTTGTTGGACGACGTCAACTCCGTAACGTATCTGGGTCTTTTCAGTTTCCTCTCACGAGGTCGGCCATGCGACACAACTCATTCAGCGCCATTCTTCCCCTCAGAGAATTTTACGGAGTGACGAGCCTTTTCTTGCTAAAGAATCACAGTCGGTCTTTCAACTTTCACTTACGTCAGCTATAGAAGATTTTGATGACAATTTGCAATGTCGCTACAGAGAGAATAAATTACACTCACAGACAATGAAATTTACGCACCTAGAAGGAAACATGCTACAACCGTGAAACTTCGCAAATACCTAGAGTGCGTGCTGGTACGCAAAAGAACCACGTTTGGTGCAAGTGCGCATGAACGCACACCCTGTGGTGGAGCTGCCAGCACGCACCGGCAGCCTTATAAACCGGCGTGTAGTCGATGTTCCATGAAAGAGGAAAGCACCGGCCGACACAAGCAAGAGTACAGAGTGACAACAATGCCGGATAGATGCGATATACGTCGATTTACGCAACTTACGGACTTTGAGAGAGGCCGGATCATCGAGATGAAAACCGCCGGGTGGTCGGCGAGCCGTATAGCTCGCCACGTGAGTCGTTCTGACCATACCGTCCGACTGTGATGAGAGCAATGGAAATGTGACGGCACTTCCACACGGAGAAGCGGCTCCAGACGGACCAGGAGAATCACCGGTAGAGAGGATCGACGGATCATGCGCCAGGAACGAACGGATCCCACGGGGACCCGGTCCAATATACAGGCAGATGTAGCGGCTCCTGTGTGCCCACGAACCATTTCCGGACGTTCAGCGGAAGAGAATCTGTGATTCCAGCGCTCCTTACGTGTGCTGCCTTTAACACCGGAACATCGCCGGCTTCGTGTGCAGTGGTGCCAGGCGAGAGCGACGTGGAACGCCACAGACTGGCGACGTGTGATGTTTAGCGATGAGTGCCGCTTCGTTTTTGGAACAGATGATCATCGTATCCGGGTGTGGAGGTACCCGGGTCAACGGCATAATCTCAAACTCGCTACCAAGCGCCACACCTTCTCCACTGCAGGCATTATGGTCAGATAGCCTACGATAGCCGATCAGCTCTAGTAGTGGTACGCGGATCATTGACGGGTCAGCGGTATGTGGATGAGATCATACGGCCCCATGGGCTCCCATTCCAGGTGCACTATGCCAGCAGGATAATGTCCGCCCTCACACGGCTCGGGTTGCCCAGGACTGCCTACGTCATATCCAGACACTTCCATGGCTTTCTCGCTCCCCGGACATGTCCCCTATCGAGCATGTGTGGGACCAGTTGAAACGCCGGCTGCCGCCGTGCTGCACTATCTACGATTTAGAGCACACCGTTCAACACGTGTGGGCGAGTCTACAGCAGAACAACATCAGGCGCCTGTTCGCCTCCATGCCTGACCGTATTTCAGCATGTATTGCCGCACGAGGTGGTGCGACGTGCTATTGAAGATGACCGGACTGCGCTCCACAGATCCCTCTGTAATTGTCCTGCAGCTCTGTTTTTTTCCATCACGGGTATCATTCATCTGCATCATTACGTCCATAAAATTTTAGTTCAATCCGATGCTTCCTTCTTGGTGCTCAAATTTCATTGTCCCTGAGTGTAGATGGTGAAATTAGTAGGCGAGTGAACTTTTCTCTGAAAGTCAGAGCTGCTTTAGGAGGATTTCACAGAAATGACGGATTCTGATGGAAGTCCAAAATGGCTGTGTATGAAAGTGTAATTGTTCCTACTCTGATGTATAGCAGTGAAATTTGAGTACTACAGAAGAAACACAGGAGTAATTTGTGTGCTGGAAAAATGCGCTACTTATGTGTTTGTGGCAAGACACGTTCTGATCATGTGAGTAAAGAAGATGTGTTGCAGTTGTGTAATGTAAAGCAAAGCGTTGTTAGTAAGGTGGAGACTAATATTCTTCGGTGGTTCGGACTTGTTGAAAGAATGAGTGATGAGATGCTTACTAAGAGAATTTTCTCAGCGCAAGTGGCAGGAAAGAAAGGTAGAGGAAGGCCCAGGAAATCTTGGGGAGGACCAGATTCAGGAATGTCTGCATAAGAAAAAGATTATGAGTATGAAGTACAAAAGGTCTTGTGTGCGTCGTGTGAATCCATGTCAGTGAAGCTCGAGCAGGGGGCCAAGATCGCTGTGAATAGAGACGTGTTTGATACACCAACAGTAAGTAAATTCTATTTCCATCAGTTAAAGCACTTTTCTGTCTGTTTGTCTTTCTTTGAGGAGCTAACCTGTGAATCTCAGAGAACAGCTTAGTGATGTGTATGTATGTATGTATGTAAGAGTAGGTTTGCATACCGGCTAATTGGCATGATGCGAGATGTAGTGAAATGAACTATTGCTTTTATGTTAGGCCTCATGTTTGGAATACAGAGCGAACGAGGGTTGATAGTAAACATGCTAATTCTATGGTTAGTATAAGGAGTATTTAGTAATTTCATTTGTTATGCTAGTGAATGAAATGCTTGAAAAATGTGTTATATTTACACAAAAGTTCTTAATTATCTTCGAGTGAAAAAAGTAATGAAAATATAATGGACGTTGCCGATCTGAAAATAATTCAGACATCATTGAGGACTTTATACCTTTGCTAAAGGAAATTTAACAAACTAATGGAATTTGTTCTGGTCGTGAAGGCTATGCGGTGGTAATGTTAAAAACGTGGTGTTTAGCTTTCGGTTTTGCCTTTTATTGCGACGTAACTTCACCTAAAATTGAGGTGGCAGACTTAAGACAGCATAAAAAGTTAAAAAATAAAAATAAAGAAAAACTTTCGATTGAAATCTATGCCTTTTATGAGATTTAAAACTAAGGATCGTTTTTAAAATTACGGTATTAAACTAAAAATTAGCAAAGATCTTCTATAATTAAACTTTTTTTAATGTCGAAATTTTTTTAAATTTAAAACTGTGAACTGAGCTCTCTGTAATTGATCAGCGTGAAAAAATTCTATTAAGTGTAGCAGAAATTTCAAAACCGCATTAAATAGATAGAAATTAGGATTGAATAGATAGATACTGACTTAAGTCCTCAGTTAAAATTAAACTCTGAAAGGACAGAGGAAAATCATACTCAGTACACCTATCACATGCCGCCCCAGTGGCGCAGTGGTCTAAGCGATGGCTTCTGATCATTCGTTCGAAAGGTGTCCGGGTTCGAATCCCGGTGAGGCATGGATGTTGTGTTTGTCTTACGGCACTGGCTCTCTCCCTTCTCTGGAGCCAGTGACCCTAAATTAGGGACGGGCGACTGCTTATAGCCCATCGCGTTGCTCACGGTGGTCGTCAAACCTCCAATAAAAAAAAATAAATAAAAAAATACACCTATCACAGTAGTTGCGACCAAACGATGTTTTCCCATAGTGAAAGGGATAAAAAGACTAAAGTAGAGTATTATATACAAAAAGCGACTATCACCACCAGCTGTATCGATTACAGAAAATAACTTAATTTCAAGGAGGTTATATTACTGGAGACACCACTCCTATCCAGGCAGCATTGGCCGCCATAAGTCACCGTCCCTGCTGCAAATGACGTCATGAGCAGGCACGACGCAGCCGCAGAAGAGAAGCTGCTTTGTAAACAATGGAACAAAAGCTTCTAAGCGTATAAACAGATAAAATGAGTAATTCAATGATACACAAGCTTACTGTTTTATCATCGGTATAATTTAGTTCATTTTTGCCTGCTTGTGACGTCACACCACAGATTAGCTGTGGCCTATGTCGGCAGAGCCAGTGGTATCTCCAGTAATATAACCTCCTTGCTTATTTTAGTCTGCAGCCGGGCCGCGGATGGCCTAGTGGTCAGCGTTCGTGACTGCCACGGAGAAGACCTCGGGTTCCATCCCAGGCAGGTACGAACGTTCGAACCACTAAATATCCACCGTGCGTCGGATGGGCACGTTAAGCTGTCGGACCTCGGGTACTGGCACCCCGGTAAAAAATAAGGGCGTCTTCATCCCCCTTTCTACCTCGCTTACGTGTGACTTTCCTATCAGGCTCTCTAGCCCAAATCTCCTAGCTTCCTACTTCTAAGGGTTGTTTAAGACCTGGGGTCAGATACTCCCTTCCAAAAATCATCTACATATGATCTGATCTAGTCTGCAGCCAAGTGGCTGGCGTAGTCAGCTGCCGTTCCGTTGGTCGAGAGTTCAATCCCATCCTGACCGCTCCAACCTCTAAAGACTCGCTGTGCTCCGTAGGACACGTTAAGCAGGCGGTCAAGGGATACTAGACAGTTAGAAATAAAGTCATCTGCTCCCTTCCTCTAGAAGTGCATCCTGTTCTCTGCATTGCTTGACGTTCTCCCACGATGTTAGTTGTCTCTTCTCTGTCTGACACATTTAACCATGTCTACCCCCTTTCCGATCAGGTTTTTAGAACAGCCATTCTTCACCTCCGCTTTTAGTAGGAGGCTCACAGACCTTGGGGACTGCTCACAGATCTGACGACGCTGGTACTTTCCCTTCCCTGAAACCTTCCTTGGGTGGAAATCATGAGAGAAATAGTTGTCTCCTTGAATTAATCTAGTTATCAAGTAACTTAAGTAAAAATGCAACCGAGAGCTTCATTTCCCGCAAGCAAAAAGGAACAGATTTATCTCTAAATAGAATACAGGCATGATATTCCTGTTGTTTTTAATTTACTTAATATGTATTTATTAATAAATGGCAGTGGCATAAGAGATGGCTTCTGATCATTCGTCCGAGATGGGTCCGGCTTCGAATCCCGGTGAGGCATGGATGTTGTGTTTGTCTGACGACGCTGGCACTTTCCCTTCCCTGGAGCCCGTGGCCCTAAATTAGGTAAGGGCGACTACTTATAGTCCACTGAGTTGCTCACGGTGGTCGTTAAACCTCCAATGAAAAAAAAATGCGCTGTAAACCGTTTCCGAATTTTTTCCCTATGCACAACGCCCCCACTGGAGAACTCTTAAGTTGTTGCAGTTTTTTTGAAGAATAACTGGGATTTCATTGATACAAAATTTTCCCTAGATGGCACCACATACCAGTAGACAGAAAGCATAATTTTAAAAGTTCGTTTCGTTTTAGTGATATTCCTTTTATTGCTTTGTGATTTTTAAATTGATAAACTAAATGTACTGCTTTCTCAACATTAAAAAAATCAGATGAAAGGAGCTTTGGGATGTTTTTATTGCATTATTTACTGTAAATAACATATATTTCTGCATTATAAACAAACAAATATTGGAAAACTGCCGTTTAGTTTGCTTAAAATTTTCGACGGAAAATAATTCTGTACTGTAGTAAAGCTAACGCTGCTATAGGAGCCTCAATAGCCGAGTGGTTTGCTTCCTACCGATTTGTGGAGGTTCAGCTGTGTTCGAGTTCCGGGTGAGACACCGGTGGCATGTTCGGTGGTGCTACCTTTCTGTCCTCCCTTCCATGTAACCAGTGGTCCTCAGTGAGGGACAGACGACGGCTCATACGCTTTTTTTCGGAGGGGAATGGGGTGAATTATTATGTTTTTTTTTATTGGAGGTTTAAAGACCACCGTGAGCAACTCAATGGGCTATAAGCAGTAGCCCGTCCCTAATTTAGGGTCACTGACTCCAGGGAAGGGAGAGAGCCAGTGCCGTAAGACAAAAGAACATCCCTGCCTCACCGGGATCCGAACCTGGCCCCATCTCCGACGAATGATCACAAGCCATCGCTTAAATCACTGCGCCACCGGGGGCGGCAGGGATGGGGTGAGTTAAACGACTACCGTGAGCAACTCGGTGGGCTATAAGCAGTCGCTCGCCCCTAACTTAGGAGAATTGGTTCTAAAGAAGGGAAAGAGCCAATGTCGTAAAACAAACACAACATCTATGCTCCACCGGGATTCGAACCCGGACTCATTTCGGGCGAATGGTCAGAAGCTAACGCTTAGAGCACTAGCAAGGCTCTTAGTCTCATCATGGAGGTCGTTAATTCCCTTCTTCTACAAATAAAATAGGATAAAAGTAAATAAATAAATAAATAAAATATAACGAACGTCGTCAGATGATATATGGATAAAGATAATTAAAACAAAAAGAGATGTAATGTACAGTTGCATAGAAGAATTGAAAAAATGAAAAAAAGAGTAATATATTCAGATGCTTGGGACTCCTTTTGTTGAAAGATGGAGTTATAAAGTCCGAAATAGGTCTGGTTCATTTGACTGACGATTACTTTACCGAAAGTTCACTTGACCGAAAAGATTGTTTCACCGAAAGATCACTTGATCGAAACGTTCATTTCACCGAAATGTCTCTTTACCTAAACGTTCATTTCATCGAATGGTCATTTCACCGAGGGGCCAGTTTATCGAAAACTTTGGATATCATTACAGGATATGTTGAAGCATGGTGCCAGTTCGGAAGGCAGACCACCGAAATGTTAGAGGGCCGTACTCAAATTGCACTTTTGATTTCTCAGTGTCACAAAGAACGCAAAGAATTAGTTTTAAGACAAAATTAGTTAGTATTAAGTCCCTAGGTATCCGTTTAGGCCTTTTCAGAAAATTTGAAACATCCGTGCTTCAACGTCTAGAGCCATCACCCCCTAATAGCTTAGAAGGCCCGTACACCGAACGCCGGAAGCTGCGTGACGTAGGGGAGAGTAGGCTGATGTCCGTGGTGGGTGGTCGAGCTTGCTCACTCTGTGTAAGCGTGACTACGAATGTGCGTGGTTGTTGTTGTCAAATTGTCAACTAAATTTATTTTCATAGAGGAATATTAAAAGTATTCAAATTCCCTACTAATGGGGAGGTTCTCAAAATGAATTACAGCAATAAAGCGTGAAAATTTTCAACTCTAAGGTACGTGGAAACCTTTTGTTAACCTTATTTTAAACTACTCGTAAAATAAAAATTTTGAACTAGAAAATTTAAATTTGGCTAATTTTATAATCTAATGCATCTCACAGCGGGAAGTCAAAGCACTGAAAAGATTTTTGAAAAATGAAATTTATGTTTGTAATGGAAAGAATAGATTACTTGTGTTGTTATAGTAACCCATAACATGTTTTTGCCAATGTATCAAATAAGTTCAAAGTAAAATATGTATATTTAGGAAGGGATTTTAAACTTTTTTTTTTTTATTATGGACACAGAATAATAAGGGTTGCATGTTTTTGATCCCAAGAGTAATATGTTGATACATTCCTACTTAGTTATTTAAGTGTTTAGGCAGCGCCAGATTAACTTTTTTGGGGTCCCTATT
Source organism: Macrothele yani (assembly GCA_039090855.1). Classification (NCBI taxonomy): domain Eukaryota; kingdom Metazoa; phylum Arthropoda; class Arachnida; order Araneae; family Macrothelidae; genus Macrothele; species Macrothele yani. Next base: position 13,563,886 of record CM077027.1, on the reverse strand, counting down.
TCTGGGCACAAATGCTTGTAAAATACTTATAGCCTATACGGAATATATGTATGTCATGTACACATCTAACATGCCTATGTCCTTTATATAAATGCTAAGGCCTTGTTGCCATGTGAAATACATCTTTTGTGTTTGCAGACATAGAGAATTGCATTGAATTATCATTTTTAATATTTATTACTAAAGGAACACAAACACTGAATCAAGTATAGACAGCAAAAATTAGATATGAATGCACAAAAACAGTTCACACATAGTTCAGGAGTAAGTTTGCCTTTAAAATGTCCGTTTAAAGATTTTGAAGCATTTTTCTACAAACCAACACATTGAAGAACTTTCGTGTGAGCAGTGTGTATGCTCTATCTGTGGTAGGATGGGAATTTATCAAAACCATTCAATTTCTTAAAAATTAGGTGAAATATATCAGTACTACCTGGGCAAGAAATTATTTACTTGCCCAGGTAGTAAAAGCTGGATGCGCAGGAAAATGTATCTTTTAAGATAACAAACCAGAACCCTATTTTTTTTTAAGTTAAAAATATGAACTGTTTTTACATGTTTGCACTTCCATTTTAAGGGTCTGTATTACAAATGTTCAATGCACAAACGTGTGTATATCAATTTTTAAGATGCTGATGCTAAAATTGGTATGAAATGGTACGATGATGAAACTGGTGTTTCGGAAATTTAGTGATTCTGCCATGTTCCTTTTGTTAAAGTTGTCTCCCTTTGTCAGTAAACATGAGAGGTCAGTTACATCAGAGGCATGCATACTGCTGTTGATTATAAACAAAATTTGGAGCAAAACTAGGTTTCCGATTTCTGGGCGTAGAGCATAACATAATTAAAGGTGTGATATTACTCTTTCCTTGGTACTTCGTAACAATAATACAACTTCCATTAATTAACAATGACATGAAACACGACATGTGATGACTGTCTTTTTTTTCTTGTGCAGTAGGAAATTTTATTACAAACTTTTTTATTTTAAAATTTAGTTACCATGCACAGGCAATTAGATGTTTTATTTACCTGCCAAGACGAATGATTTACATGCTCTGTGCATCTCGGGCATGGTATTTTTAAGCCTTGGATATTGTTATTTTTAAGAGAAAGAAAAGTACGTGGATCGACATGAATCCACATATTGTGGAAACTATGTTCTAAACAAACAAGATTTTTAAAATACAAGTAGAAATATATACTCGCTTCTTTTTTTTTTTTTTTGAAAATATTTGCTTAAAATGAGAGATCAACTTTTTATTCATTTTTCTAGACTTATCTGTTTCCAGACTTCCTGCACTGTGTCTTCACAAGCTACAGCAATAATAACTGGAACTAATATATCTCATATTATCCGATAACTACTGGAAAGTGTGCTTCCAAACGTGAGGGTGGGTGTCAATTTTTGTATGGGGAAAAACTTCTTCAATTCTGCATAGAATTTATTTTGAAACCAAAATCATAAAAAAAGGAAAAAACAATCTTTTTCAATAGCTTTAGCAATGACAAAACATTTGTGCAAAATTTTATACCATTGCTTTTTATAGTTTCTGAGAAAATGGTACATCAAGTTAGTCAGTTTATAATGAAACATGTACATCTTTTAAAATACATCCTATAGTACCAAAACAATCGCTTAGATTTATTCAGTACAATAACTGCATGTGCATTTTTCACGTTCTCAAAAAATATAATAATTATCTGAAAAAATACTTTAAGAAATTATTGGAACAAATTTCAGATTTTCTTAGAAACGTGTCTTTGAAATTCTTCAAGGAACAGCTAACGGACACATAATCAAATTGTGCTTGTGATACACAACTACACAACCATAATTATATGTACATTGGCAGTTTTGCTGAATACTTCTTGAAAATCAAATTTCAGGAAATTTCTGCCAATAAGTTACTTGTATTTTTCCAGATAAAAAGAAATGCTTATATTGTGGATCCAAATAGTTTTGCTTAATGCTACTAATATACTTAATACAGATGTGTTGAACTTTGACAAGGTAACTTTTTTGAAATAGTGCTCTGGAAGACAAAAATTATAAACTTTACATTTGCTTATCAAAATGAAGCTGTCCAAACACGTAACTAGATGGTACTAAAATTAGGAAAACTTGTTATGTCATTTTTGTACGTTTAATAATGTAGCAATTGCATAATTTTCTTGAAATCTTAATTTATTTGATGCAATCAGTGGATCAAGCAGCAATTCACTGTATGTATGTTAAAACGTGTTTTATTGAACCTTTGGTAATAATTAAAAAACACAGAAAAAAGTTCAGTTTTTCTTGACCTTTTTTATATATTAGTGATCACGGATTGCATATAAAATACATTTTCACTAAAGGAATTATTTCATTATTAAAATTTTCATAGTCATAAGTTTGCAATGAATGAAAAATCTGATTCCTTAAATATGTCAATCGACATCTTTTGAAACGACGGCGATACTTCGTAATGGACCCTCAAACTAATCTTTCAAGTACAAGAACGATTTGTTCACAAGTACAGGAATCGTTCGGTTAACTATAAAGATACTATAACTTCAAGTGAAACTACGACAACAGTTTATAATTTCGATTATAGAAATGGTTTATCACTTCCAGTGAAATGACAGGGATGCTTTCATTAAACTGACGAATCTGTGTTGCTTACCCTTTCAAGTCGAAATTATTGCTACGCTAAATTTTACGCTGTAATTTCTTTTTCTTCTGTATTTTAAAAGATTATTAAACAAACTTGTTAACTCTGCAGTTATTTGAAAACTAACACACAAGTTCTTATTTAAATGCAGTGAAACTCTAAAAGAACGCACGACCTGGTTAGTTGGTGTACGTAAAGACGCGTTCGTTCGCACATCGCCGTAATGCTCCTCTCCGCGACTACGGACTACTCTAGTGACGTCACAAATCGGTGCGCGGGCCTGCTAAGCTATTAGGAGGTGATGCTAGAGCCGCCAATCCATTATCATAATCATAAGGTTTACACAACAAATCTAGTTAACACAACTGTACATTTACCCAGACACAAAATATCAGCTTTAAAATCAGTGATGAACATGAGCACGGAGGATTAAAATTTCTATAAAGGCCTATATCTAGGCCTAGGGCCCAAAAATTAATGTTTTGTGGTTGAGTGATAGTGGAACATTATTAACATGACTCGTTATGAAAATTTACGAATATGATCACGAATGATTAAAATATGCTAAAAAAAGGCCTAGTGTTTTAAAAGTATCTTCTGGGCCTGTGTAAAAGTACAACATTATTAACTTGACTTTTCATACAGTGCTTATGATTATGAACACAGAGGGTTAAAATCTGTTGAAAAGGCCTATATCTTGGCCTGGTGCCTAAAAATTACTGTTTTTTGGTTGAGTAATAGTGGAACATTATTAACTTGACTCCTTAAGGAGGCCTCAGGGAGGACTAAAATTTGTTAAAAATGCCCAGATCCAGGACTAGGGACTTAAAATTAATGTTTTCGGCTTGAGTAAAACTGCAACATATTTTACTTTAAATTTTATGTAACGCTTATGAGTACCAAAGGTTAAAATCTGCTAAAAAGTTCTATATTTAGGCCTATGGTAAAAAAATTGATGCTTTGTGTTGGGCGAAAGTGGAACATTATTTTCTTGATTTGCTATGTAAACCTTATGAATATGAGCAGGGAGGATTAAAATTTAAACTAAAGAGGCTCAGACCTAGGTCTTATAATTAATGTTATATTTCAAAACACCTACCTACGTAGAGGTGTTTCATAGAAATCGAAAGTGCACTTTTTATACAATCTCATAATGTTTACGCGGTCAGTTTTTCAAAAACCCACACCACTCTTCAACAAATCTTTGACAACAAAGTTCAAAGTTTTCGATAAACTGACCAAATGATCTTTCGATGAAATTTACTTTAAGGTGAAGTAATCCTTTGGTGAAATGAAATTTTCAATCCAATGTCCTTTCGATGAAATGAACTATGCCGTCCCGGTGGCGCAGTGGTCTAAACGATGGCCTCTGAACATTCGTCCAAAAGGGGTCCGGGTTCGAATCCCAGTGAGGCATGGATGTTGTGTTTGTCTTACGGCACTGGCTCTCTCCCTTCCCTGGAACCAGTGACCCTAAATTAGGGACGGGCGACTGCTTATAGCCCATTGAGTTGCTCACGGTGGTCGTTAAACCTCCAATCAAAAAAAAAAAAAAAGAAATGAAATTTTTGGTGAAGGAACCTTTCGGTGAAATGAACCTCTCGATCAAATGACTTTCGGCGAAATGATTTCCGGTCAAGTGATCTTTCGATCAAGTGGACGATACCCGTCCGAAACAGATAGAATGTGATTGCCAAGGGAAGTATCTGGAGGAAAACATTCATTTTTAATTGCAGAGTGTCAATGGAGCTGAAGCTATAGTTTCCAAGCTTGTAGTAACACCGAAAAATGCTGAAAAGCCTTAAAATTTGGCTGGCATGAAACCTACGGAGAGTATGTCAAACGTTATAATAATGAAGGTACAGAGGTTGATGTTCTGCGTTACAAGAAGAAAAAGTTAGAAATGGGTGAGGTAAATAGGCCTTAGAAGTTGAAGTTTTGGGCAAGGCTGCCCAATATAGAGTATGCGCTAATTACATTATTTGCAATCCTGGAGTATACCACTGGACCGCTATTAATGTGCTCTCCGAGGCACGGCGGATATTTATTGATTATGCAGTCAAACTGGGATTGAACCCCCAACCATGTAATTAAAATCCGTTTGTTCTAACAGTAGGGTTATCCGTGACCTGGGTTAAAAATGGAAGAATATGAGCAATATCTAAGCAATAGAGATAGAAAAGAAGAACAAAGACCTTATGTTAGTTATGAAGAAGCAGCCTGGTATAGCAGCCTGTTGAAAAGATAGGCGGAATTCTGAATTTTCTTCACCAGAAGACCCGATCAGAGAAAGACCTTTTGATTGATTGATTGGAGGTTTAACGACCACCATGAGCAACTCAATGGGCTATAAGCAGTCGCCCGTCCCTAATTTAGGGTCACTGGTTCCAGGGAAGGGAGAGAGCCAGTGCCGTAAGACAAACACAACATCCATGCCTCACTGGGATTCGAACCCGGACCCCGTTCGGACGAATGATCAGAGGCCATCGCTTAGACCACTGCGCCACCGGGGCAGCGAGAAAGACCTTAGATAAGATGAATGAATTCATCTCATCTTCGACTTCCATCTGTTTCTGTAAGGTTATCAACTAACTAATTCCATGATTAACACACTCAGTTGCCAAAACATTATTGACGTTTATAATAAGACAGTCGCAGACAATAAACGCCAGTATATGCAAACTTAACAAGTAAATGGGTTAATGACTTTTGTCTAGGAAGAGCATATATATGTATATACACTGACGGATTCAAGGCTTCTTGAATTGGAAGAGGAACTACAAAGGATCAAGTGGGACATCGTGGGGCTAAGTGAGGTAAGAAGAAAAGGAGAAGATCTCATCGAACTGAAAAGTGGACATCTCTTCTACTATCGTGGGACAGATACTGGCAGAACTAGTGGTGTTGGATTTATAATAAACAAGAAACTGAAGGATAAAGTTGTAGAAGTTGAAAGTTCCTCTGACAGAGCTGCACGACTTGTTATCCAACTCTCGAAAAGATACCAGGCTCAGATTATTCAAACTTATGCACCCACCACAAGTCATCCTGAAGAAGAAATTGAAGAATTTTATGAGGAAATTTGTCATCTAAATAATAAAGGTAAGCAGCACTTGAAAATAATTATGGGAGATTTCAATACAAAAATAGTGCAACGGCAACAGAATGAAACTTCAGTAGGTAAATTCGGTCACGGCAACAGAAACCAGCGTGAAAATACTTTCGTTGAGTTTGCAGAGGCAGAAGGGTTTTTCATCTTGAACTCCTTCTTCAAGAAAAAGCCACACAGGAAATGGACATGGAGACATCCAAATGGGACGACAAGTGAAATTGATTTTATTATGTGTAACAAAAAATTCGTCATAGAAGACTGCAGTGTGCTAAACAAGTTCAACACAGGTAGTGACCATAGATTGGTGAGATGTAAGATGCACCTCAACACTAAACTCGAACGTGGCAAGCTCATAAGACAAACAAAATGTATTGACATAACCAACCTTAAAAAACACCATAATACCTCTTCAAGTTGGAATTGAAGAACAGATTCTCTGCTTTAGAAGGCCTAACATCAGAAGAAGTGGACATCTCTGAAGTTAACAGAAAAGTAACCAAAGCTCTTATAGAAACAGCAACAAAATTAGCTGGGTCTAAGAACAAGTTGCATGTGAACAAATTATCAGGAAAAACCAAAATGTTGATGCAAAAAAGAAGAGTGATGAGGACAACTAAAGAAGATGTGACTTCCAAAGTGGAATATATAGAGCTATGCAAGACAGTAAGAAAAAGTATCACTGAAGACGTAAGGAAATTCAACTGTGAACTAGTGAGGAAAGCAATTGAAAACAACCAAAGCCTAAAGATAGCAAAGGGACATCTCAGTAAGGGAAGAAAACAGATTATGTCACTGAGAAAAGAAGATGGTTCTGTAACAAGAAATAGAGGCGAAATTTTGACAAGAGTGAAAGATTTCTACTCCAAATTATATGAAAGGGATGATACATGCACTCCAGACATCATGAAAGATACCAGTACCAGAGTTCCTCCAGTCCTTCCAGCAGAAGTTGCACATGCAATCAAGAACATGAAGCGGGGAAAAGCTCCAGGAGAAGATGGAATTACTGTAGACATCATACAAGAAGCAAGTGGAGAAATCGAAACAGTACTCGCCCAAATTTTCACTCGATGCCTTAATGAAGGAAAGATTCCTGAGGATTAGAACACAGCTACAATGATCCTGCTACATAAGAAAGGTGTTATTGAGGATCTCGGAAACTACAGACCTATCAGCCTCCTATCAGTAGTTTATAAAATCTTCACTAAAGTTCTTTCACACCGCTTGAAGGTAACACTGGACATGGCTCAACCGAGAGAACAAGCTGGATTCAGGAGTGGCTACAGCACAATAGATCATATCCACGTGCTGAGAGAACTAATTGAAAGAGCGAGGGAATATGAACTTCCATTGTGCATGGCTTTTATCGATTATGAAAAAGCCTTTGATTCGGTGAAACCATCAGCAGTTACAATGGCTCTGAAAACCTGCGGTATTGAAGATGCATACATTAATAAATTGATGCATACATTAATTAAGATGCATACATTAACATCTATGAAAATGCAAGTGCAAAGATTAGGCTGTTTGAAAATACAACACACGTAAAAATTGGAAAGGAAGTGAGACAAGGTGACACCATATCTCCGAAGCTCTTTAATGCCACATTGGAGGGTGTTTTTCAGTCGCTGAGCTGGGAAAACAAGGGGATAAAGATTAATGGAGATTATCTAAAGCACCTTCGTTTTGCTGATGACGTAGTCATTTTTGCAACTACCCCATCAGAGCTGCAGAGTATGATCCAGGAACTTGCTGACAAGAGTAAAGAAGTGGGATTAAAAATGAACTTTCAGAAGACAAAAGTGATGTTCAATGCTTTTACAAGAAATGAAGATTTATCGATTGATGGAGAAAAGCTGGAGATAACAGACACGTACGTTTATCTTGGACAGCAGATATCAAGTGAGGGTCACATTGATGAAGAAATTAATCGGCGTACAAAACTTGCCTGGAGAGCTTTTGGATGAAACAGCATAATTTTCAAGAGCAATATGCCATTGTGTCTTAAAAAAAAGTGTTTGATCAATGCATCCTTCCAGTGCGTACGTATGGTGCAGAGACGTTGACCTTAACTAAAAGAGACATACAAAGGCTGCAGACAACTCAAAGCAGCATGGAGAGGTGCATACTTGGTGTAACCAGGAGAGATAAGAAGAGGAACTCGTGGATCCGAAAAATAACAAGAGTGGAAGACATCATGATCAGAGTTAAATCCCTGAAATGGCAATGGGCTGGGCATACTGTCAGAAGGGACATACCATCGATGCACAGCCGAAATTTTAGATTGGATTCCAAGGGACAGGAAAAAACCCAGAAGAAGACCACATGGGAGATGGATGGATGAAATTCTAAAGTATGCAGAGGTGACATGGAGGAGACTGGCACAAGACAGACCGTTGTGGAGGAAACTTGGGGAGACCTTCGTCCAGCAGTGGATTGATAATGGTTGACAATGATGATGATGATGACACTGACGGAAAAAAACCCAACACCACGAAAAATTAGTTGTAGAGGAATGAAATGGCGGCAATACATTTGTATAGGTAACATATTTAATCGATTAAGGTTTCAAGATCACAGCTTATTATAAGCGCGAGAAGAGCCATTTTAAATGTGAAATGCTGGTACATTAATAACCGGTGTAACCGCCAGAATGTTGAATGCAAGCACGTAAACGTTCATGCATTGTGTCGTACAGGTGCTGGATGTCAGTTTGTGGGATGGAGTTCCATGCCTGTTGCACTTGGTCGGTCAATACAGGGACGGTTAATGCTGGTTGGGGGATGACGCTGGAGTTGTCGTCCAATGATGTCTCATACGTGCTCGATTGGTGAAAGATCTGGTGATCTAGCAGGCCACGGCAACATGTCGACACCCTGTAGAGCATGTTGGGTTACAACAGCGGTATGCGGGCGAGCGTTATCCTGTTGGAAAACACCAAATGAAATGCTGTTCATGAATGGCAACACAATAGGTTGAATCGCCTGACCGACGTACAACTGTGCCGTCAGGGTGCGTGGGATAACCACGAGCGTGCTCCAGCTGTAATAGGAAATTGCTCCCCAGACCATAACTCCAGGTGTAGGTCCAGGGTGTCTCGGCCGCAGACAGGTTGGTTGCAGGCGCTCACCTGGCCTCCTTCTAACCAACACACGGCCATCACTGGCACCCAGGCAGAACCGGCTTTCATCAGAAAACACAACAGATCTCCTCTCCGTCCTTCAATGAGCTCTAGCTTGACACCACTGACGTCGCAAACGGTAGTGGTTTGGAGTAAGTGGAATGCACGCTACAGGGCGTCTGGCTCGGAGCTGTCCTTCAAGTAACCGATCTGTAACAGTTCGTTGTGTCACTGTTGTGGCAACTGCAGATCGAATTGCTGCCGCAGACGCGGTACAATGCGCCACGGCCATACGCCGTACACGGCGGTCTTCCCTCTCAGTAGTGCCTCGTGTCCGGCCGGAACCCGGTCTTCTTGAGGCAGTACCTTCCCTTGACCACCGCTGCCAACAATCATGCACAGTGGCTACATTCCTGCCAAGTCGTTCTGCAATATTGCGGAAAGAAGATCCACCTTCTCGTAGCCCTATTACACGACCTCGTTCAAACTCCGTGAGCTGTTGATAATGACTTCTTCGTCTTTTTAAAGGCATTCTTGACTAACATCAACCCCCTACGTCGAATCTCAACGATAACCAACGCTCACGAACGTTACAGCGCGTATTTACAGCAAAGCTGCTTTGCATGTTCCGAGGGCGTTACTAGCGCCACACGTATGCGTCGAGCGCGAAATTTGCATAAACGTCATCTTAGAGATGTACTCTCACAGCCTATCAACTGTCGTTTATCTAACACAACCCCTTCTTGGTGTTGGGATTTTTTTCCCGTCAGTGTATATCATTCGGCTGCACCAACTCATGTAAACACTGGAAAATCCCAGGATCTGTTGGAATTCCAGAAAGGTCTAATCATTGGGACACGTTTAGTCAGAGCCACGATTAACAAAAGAAAATAAATGACTGTTTTCTCAGAAGCAAAAGGTATTTAGCGACTGGAATACAAGTAGATCTTTCATATCGAAAAGATGTAAATGTAGTCGGAAAACTAGACTCAAAGCCCGCGATCGGCGTAGAGTGCATGTGTAGGGATTTGAAAGAACTGAGACTTGGAAGCAGTCTACCCATTCGGAAACAATTTGTCTCGAAAAAAAGAAGCTGAAAAATCAGCTTACTGTTGTGCAAAGAATTGCTTTGCACTGATAGTCGACAGAGAGTGTGGCGAGAAGTTCATGAAGCGATGGAGCAGGCATGTCTTGTGAGCACAATCCAATCATCTGCAGGTGGCACCAGCTGTGGGGGTGTATTCTTGTACTATTGGTACAAATCGGGTCAGCTAATATCAGAGAAAGACAAGATGATATTCAGGGAATACTGAATGCTGTAGCTAACCAAGTACACTCTCAAATAATGCGTTTTTCTCCTGCTCATCATGGTATATATACACTATATTGACAAAAGTCACCTGATACCTAGAAGAGAAGCACAACATATCATTTATTGACATACATTAGTATGGTGTCGGTCCACCTTTGGCCTTAATGCATGCACTTCGAGACATGCTTTCGACAAGGTTTTGGAACACAGCGATAGGTATGCGCTTCCATAAAGTACACAATGCTGCTGCTAACTGTTTCTCAGTAGTAGGCCTTGGTTCCAAACTTCTTATGCGGCGCTCTAATGCACCCCATAGGAGCTCTATGAGATTAAGACTAGGGTTATGTGCTGGCCAGTCCATACACGATACGGAATTATCGTCAAACCACGCCGTAACAGTCCTTGCTTTATATCTTGGTGCATTACCCTGCTGGTACCAACAATGCTCGGTTCCGTAGTATTGCCACAGAGTTGGTAGGATATAATTGTCCAGGATATCGAAGTAGACCTGCTGGTTAAGAGGTTTTTCCACGATAAACAATGGGCCGGGACCATACGACAAGAGACACTGCCACACGAGTACACTGCCAGCTCCAAACTTGATCGTAGGAACAGTACATTGTAGTAAATAGCGTTCTCCCGGCTGCCACCATACCCACACACAGCCATCAGATTGATGGATCGTGTATCTTGATTCATCAGCCCATAGGACCCGTTTTCATTGATCTACGGTCCACGATAAATGTTCTTTACACCATGCTAAACGATGAGTAGCACTCCGAGTGGAGCTGAAAGGCTTATGAGCAGCCGCACAACCACTGTAACCCATGTAATGAAGTTCTCTGCGAATGGTACGTGTACATACCGAGGTTCCATCATTTTTACTCACCTGTACACTGAGGTCTTGTGCAGTACTCCGTCGATTAGCTGTAACGACTCTCCTGAGGCTTCGACGCCTTCAATCACTGATTTTCTTTGGTCTACCAGTATGTTTTGATGCTTCAGGCACGTCATGTGTCTTCCACTTATGCTGTACATCCAAAACAGTTGACTTGGGTATGTTTAAACGCCTCTCGGCTTCTCTTATCAACAACCCACTATTATAACACCCAACAATCTTTCCTTTCTCAACATCAGTTCTTTCCCGCCGCGACATTTTCACTCAACCTCATATAGTGCGATATGATCGCGGTCAGCTGCAGGCTTATTTTTATACCGTTTGCAACTGTACCGCGCATCTTAACAACCCATCGGATCCGTTTATTTGCTTTTGAAGGGGTGTTCGGTGACTTTTGTCAATATAGTGTATATATAGATGGAAATTCAACAACGCATCGTGCCAGAGTCATGAAACAGTGGCTTGTTTAGCACAAGGAAGACTTTGATCATCTCCCCTCGCTCCAAAGTCTTCTGATCTCAGCATTCCAGTGATTTCTAAGTGCTGAAATGAACTTGTCACTCTCCGGATCTGAATCCACCTGGGGAGGCGCGGACTGGGCCGCCTGGATACTGGGAAAATTCCCGGTGGGCCACCATATTTTGGGCCTGTAGACTTTATTTTAACTGAAGAAAGAAAAAAGTATGTATTTACTTATACTTCACTATTCTTGTAGCAGAAAACCAAGTTATACTAAAACGTCAAAGTTTGTTTACCACTTTGGTGGTTTCAGGATGGAAAATCGTACGTAGCAAACTGAGCCAAACACGGGTTTTGATGCACTCAATTCCTCTTTCTCGACTTTCAAATTTAAGCCAATCTCTTTAGGCTGTTATCCTCTTACCTCATTCCGCTGTTGCCAATTGCATTTGCAGTTAAATAAACAATACAATCTAATCAAATATGCTATTGATAGTCTGTGACAGAAACTCGAAATTCATTATGTACGTTAATGCATTGAGGTTTTCTTACGGTAAAATTGTTGGGTTGCTGCTTTTTCTATGTACATGACCCCCCCTCCTTCCCCAACGAGAGATGCATCTGATTTACTACTTTTTGGTCCTTACAGTTACATAAATTCTTGAACTGCAGTTGTGGAAGTCTGTTTCAGTTACAGCAAAAAAGCTTTCTCCATTTGAAAGTAATTACATAAAAATTAATTTTGGCATTCTTTAATTTCTCTCACTTTATAAATTTTCGCTGAAATTCTTACAATTCTGTACAATTTCAGTTTTTTTTAAGAGATGTTTTCGTAATTATTTCATTTATGATAGGTAAGCCTTGAAAAAACGTTTTTTTTTTGGCGAATTTGGATTTCTGTTTAAACTAAAAGTGAAGATACTATTACAATTACATTAATGGAACTTACACCTTAGTATTATACAACTTGAAGTATTTATTCCGTATTAAATGGTGTAACAATTTATAAAACATACAACGACTAAGTGCCGAGCTTTCACACTCCGAACTGGAGGCTTTCTCAAGGCCAGTGAACACAAGAATAAATCGGGAACGAAGATAATTTGAAATCTTGGAGCGCTTATCTACTACGTGTCTATGTGATATTGCGTCTCGCGGAATGTGGTGTCTCGTGGTCTACCTTTCAAACATTCTCTCTCATAACCCCCTTAATATTCTATGTCAGTTGGATCTTCCACACAGCCGAGAGTTCGGGGAAGGGCTCTCGTTGCAAGGGTTGGGGTGCATGGATATTTCAATGTTTTCTCTAGTCAGTGTTCCTTTGTAGTCAGTGTCTGGAGCCATCCTCTTCATGTTTTTCCATTGGAGCGATCCTCTTCATGTTTTTCCATTGGAAATTTTTTTCATGTTTTCCATTGGAAACACATTCCAATGGAAAACATGAAAAAATTTTCCAATGGAAAAACATGAAGAGGATCGCTCCAGACACTGACTACAAAGGAACACTGACTAGAGAAAGCATTGAAATATCCATGCACCCCAACCCTTGCAACGAGAGCCCTTCCCCCGAACTCTCGGCTGTGTGGAAGATCCTACTGACATAGAATATTAAGGAAGAAATGAGAGAGAATGTTTGAAAGGTTGGTCACGAGACACCATATTCCGCGAAACGCAATATCACATAGACACGTAGTACATACGCGCTCCAAGATTTCAAATTATCGTCGTTCCCGAAATTATTCTTGTGTTCACTGGCCTTGAGAAAGCCTCCCGTTCGGAGTGTGAAAGCTCGGCACTTAGTCGTTGTATGTTTTATAAATTGTTACACCTTTTAATACGGAATAAATACTTCAAGTTGTATAATACTATTACAAATTCTGAATTCAGTTAGTGCAATGAAATTCCTAAGATCGAAATAGTCTTCTTTACTTCCATTGCTGAGATTCAATAGACAAGGTACGTCTTTCAGAGAACGTACCTTGTCTATTGAATCTCAGCAATGGAAGTAATTTTGTTCTTGCGTTAAACTGTTATAACGTAACCCTTTTTCGTGTGCGAGATTGGTGTTACGCTATACAGAAGTCAACTTACGATAAACTTTTATTGGTCCAGCAAATTGAAGACATCCACAATATAGCCAAAGAATATAAACGCTTCGCGTGAAGAAGCTCAACTCTCGTAGAGATAATGTAAAACAGGCGACAGCAGCGCCACCATGTAATGCGGCAGCAGATGCTCTGCGGGAAAGTTAACATTCAGGCGCAAAAAGCGTAGGAGACACGGGACGGGAAGCCTATTTCACGGAAAGGAAGCTAAGCTTTGATCTGCGACTGTTTCCTTCGGTCTCATTGGGTCTACTAAAGCATTTTTTTTTGTTGTTCTTTTCTGAGTATCCCTCCTGTCCCTTCTTTTGGTGAAACAAATATATACATTAGCAATTAATATTATTTTAAGGAAATTTTAGCAGTTTTATTCTCACTTTAAGCACCGTAGTAATACCAGGTTGCTTGGCATGAATTTCATATTTACAATATACCTTAAATGTCAAAAATGCTGAGGCTGGTTTCCCAGTAGCAGCCATAATAATAATAAAAAAAAAAAAAAAAAAGCAAAGACAACCGCAGTTTCCCAAAGCTACAATTTTTTTTCTACCCTTCCGAAGTTTGTAAATTAAACGCACTGCGCTGGAGAAATTTTCTCAACAGATCGGAAAAACATCCATTCGTATCTGAGTAGGTTCGAACCTGGGCCGTTGGCGTGATAGCTGAGCTCTCTACCGACCGGACTAACTCGCCACGGTTGAGTGCATGCTTAAAGCTGTCTGTTTGGTATGCATTGTGTAATCGAATGCTTCCCTCTTTCATTTTACAATATTACGAGGTATTTTTCATAAAAGTCAGTTTCATATAATTGATAAATTAATTTTTTCAACGTAACGATAGCTTTTTTTTTCAGCAAACGTTGTTTTAATGGTTTTTTTTTTTTTTTTTTTTTTTTTTTTTTGATTGGAGGTTTAACGACCACCGTGAGCAACTCAATGGGCTATAAGCAGTCGCCCGTCCCTAATTTAGGGTCACTGGTTCCAGGGAAGGGAGAGAGCCAGTGCCGTCAGACAAATACAACATCCATGCCTGACCGGGATTCGAACCCGGACCCCTTACGGACGAATGATCAGAGGCCAACGCCTTAGACCACTGCGCCACCGGGGCGGCATTTTAATGGTTTTCCAGGATATTTGTTTCAAACGGTTTCAAATTTGTTCTTGTTATTCATCCACTCCATTCCATGAATTGTTATTCATCGGAATGGGGTGGGTGTATTTCATGGCTGTAATATAAACGCAGATCTAGATGAGAACAACAAAACCTTTGAACAAAACGCCAACACAAACAAGCGTTTATATTCTTTGAACACAAACACGCATGCTCAGTCTAACTCAGTCTGCTCGGCATCCTGCGGCATCAGCCTGTAATGTTGGCTTCTGTGTAGTAATTCTTTGCCGCATAATATAGTGGCGCTAGTTACGTCTCGCTGAGCCTTACCTTCTTATCAGTTAGATATTCTTTGATCATAGCCACTACAAGTTGTAAATTTCACATTTATCTTAGCAGCGATCGAAAATCTCCACACACACACATATACATAGCAACTGCCGTATCGTCCTTTCTTACGATTTCCAACCGTAGGTTGAAGAAGCGTATATGCTCCAGCTTTGTCCGTCCGCACGATAACTGGCGTAAAAATAGGATTGCGATCCATTCCATCGCTCTTATCCCATATTGTTAAGATGGACGTCAAGTAATTTTGCTTCCTATACTTCTAATGGAAAAACTTTTGTACACATTTCCTTCACAATTAATGTGTTCCCAAGGATGAAAATGTGAACATCGATTAAAATAACTTCATATTATAACTTGGAAAGCTTAATATTTTCTAAAACATAACCATAATTATATTAAAAATCAATAACTTTTCCTTTGGTGGTGTTGAAACCAAAGAAAAGATGACGCGACCTGTACTTTGATGACGTCAGTGGACAAAAAAAATGTTGGATTGCATAATTACGGTTATGGTTTAGCAAATATTAAGTATTCCAAGTTATGAAATGAAGCTATTTTAATCAATGTTTAAATTTTCATCCTTGTGAACGCATTAATTGTCCAGAAAAAAGATGGCGCGACCTGTATTTTCATGACGTCAGTAGACAAACAAATGTTGAATTGCATAATTATGGTTATGTTTTAGAAAATATTAAGTATTGCAAGTTATAAAATGAAGATATTTTAATCGATGTTCAAATTTTCATCCTTGGGAACGCATTAATTGTGAAGAAAATGTGTACAAAAGTTTTTCCATTGGAAGTATAGGAAGCAAAGTTACTTGACGTCCACCTTAAAGTAGCAATTCTTGTATGGCCGCCCCGGTGGCGCAGTGGTCTAAGCGATGGCCTCTGATCATTCGTCCGACAGGGGTCCGGGTTCGAATCCCGGTGAGGCATGGATGTTGTGTTTGTCTTACGGCACTGGCTCTCTCCCTTCCCTTGAACCAGTGACCCTAAATTAAGGACGGGTGACTGCTTATAGCTCATTGAGTTGCTCACGGTGGTCGTTAAACCTCCAATCAAAAAAAAAAAAAAAAAATCTTGTATGTATATATGTACATTTTATTTTGAAAACGGCTCTAAGAATTTTGATGAAAGTCGTTAACCAACCGTTTTCTGGTACTAGAAATCGATTTAGCTTGATCTCGACTTTAGAAGAATTCGTTTAGTGGGTTAAATAACCACCCCGAATAATAACGTTTTTAGTGATGGCGTTGTTCCATTAATGTTACCAATGCTTGGAAATCTTATGACGTCACAATCTCGCGTTTGAGAATGTTGGCGCGCGGTCACGCCATCTGTCTCATTACGTCACGCGTTGTGCGTGGATCCTATTAAAGATTTATGACGCCACACTTTTGCGGCGGGTAGATGGTCGCGATTCCCATCTGCCTCATTACTCACGCGTTGTGTGCGGATGTCTGTCAGCACGATAACTCGCATAACAACCGTTCGATTTCGATGAAATTTTAGTATCTGGTAGGGGATCACTTGGGGAGGAACCCTATTTAAAGTGAACGAAATGGGGTCAAAGGTCAGTACATAGGAGCGGGATCCATTCCACTGCTGTTGTGCGTCATAACTAACGTAAAAAAGGTTCGATTTTGATGCAATTTTAGTATGTGGTAGGGGACCACCTGGAGACAAACCTTATTGAAAATGGGCGAAATGGGGTTAAAGGTTAGGACACAGGAGCGGGATCTATTCCATAGCCCTTATGCATCATAACTTACGTAAAAATGCTTCGATTGCGACAAAACTTTATCATGTTATTTCGGAGGTATACCAAGCCGGTTCTGTTGAATATCATCGAAATGGGATCAAAGGCCAGGGCACAGGAACGAGATTTATTCCACAGCCATTATTCTCATAACTTGAGTAATGATTTCTGTAATGTTGGAAAGCGTATTATAATCAATACATTGTATGATTTTACTGACTTGTTATCTATCGTTCTTATCACATTCATACGTCACTTACTCTGACCTCAATTGTGTTGCTAACCTAATTCTTGTGAGAGAGAAGATATCACGTTAAGTTTGGAAAGTGTAAAGGAGAACAAACTCAAATTTACATAGAAAAAGGAACTAAAAATGAAAGTTATTTTAGAATACACGTCACACTGTATAATACAATAATGGATTTGTGGTACAGGAAAATGGGTAAAATGTTGCTAATTATTGCCTCTATACCCAAAACTGCCATGATTCGTAGACTTACGCTGAAAAGTTGTTTAAACAGTGAATGGTGATACTGACATCCCGTTTTTTCAGGGATGGGATATTTCCATAATTTTTCACAAAGTGATCCGCACAAAATAGTTTCCAGGACCGTTTATGGATCACCAGTCCTCCACTGCACTTAAGAATCTGTGGGACAAAGTGGAACTATGTTTTAAGGATTCAAAAGACGTGCTCGTTACAACAGAAAACTCGTTATAATATTTCTTATTTTACGTGTTAATGCTGCTGCTAGGTTTCTTTTATTTTGAAGCATATTGTGGTACCATGCTCATATTTTGTTCTCACTGTGCAAATGATGGGAAAGGCACAGAGCGCGGGATTTTGGGAGAGGGTATTTTCATTGGGGTAAAGTGGTCTTACTGGAGTCTCCTACTCCAGCAGGAGGTCTGAAATTTCAGCAAGGGTGAGGCTTTTTGCAGAGGGTGAATCTCTTTCGCATATTAACGGAAAAATTATGTTCTCACTTTTTCAGTATCCATATAACGGAAAATGTCCGGTAGTAGGAGTGATACGCTGCAATACTATTACGTTTCAATTAACTATTACATTTCAATCGTTCGTTGGTGGACCTGACTTTAAGGTTCTGTAATGACACTGTGGATAGCATGTCACATGACATTAAGGTTACTGTGGCAACAGATATCTCCTCCCACAGTTGGTGCACCTGCAACTGTATATTGTGTAACCGTGTGAAACCGGGTGTTTGAAGTGCCATACGGGTATTTGTATGATATCTATGTATCAATCAGTCTCTGGTATAGTGAAATAATACACTGGTTTCCATAAATTAAGCAACAAACCGAAAAATCGTGACACTTGGGCGAAATATAGTTCAAATTGCACGACATTTGCATATGTTACGGGCGAAGGCATACAGCATCGATGTACAGAAGGTAAATGAGTGGCACCGCCAGCGCTTTATGCAAATACGCAAGAGCTTAAAACCAGCTGTTTCGGAGGGTCGAGAAGATTTCGAGATAGCGATTTTGTTAACATGGCTTCGAGACGTCATTTACCAGAGGTGTTACACTGTTAAAAATTTCACAGTTAGATTACGGGCAATGGCCGGCAACTGGGGGCCCGGCCGTTGCCCATAAAACTACGGCTTGGCCCATTTTTGTGAAAGCCCATGAAATTACGGTCTGAACCCTAAATACTAAGCCCATAATCTGAAGAGCAACGCCCACAAAAAAATAAGTTTGACCGTATTGAGCTACGCCATAATTTGAAGGGCATTGCCCATAAAAAAATAAGTTTGACCGTATTGAGCTACGCCATAATTTGAAGGGCTACACCCGAAAAAATAAGTTTGACCGTATTAACTTAAGCTGTAATTTGAAATGCAATCCCTGTAAATATGAAGTTTGGCCATATTCGGTTAAGCCTCACGGCAAGTAGTCACCGACTTTTACATAAATGCATTTTTCGTGGAAGAGTGTGCAAGTAAATGCATGTTTTTTGTGGAAGAGTGTGTGAGTGTGAAATTGTTGGATACTTACATTATAACTGAATCAATTCAGTTCTAAATGTGAGTAATGATATTTTCATATCTTAAAATCAGGTTTATTACAATATGATAAATAATGACATCAGTTACACACAGATTTGTTTAACATTAGGCTTTACGAACTCTGTACACACAGTTGGTTGAACAATACTTACGTTTCTTTTAGACATGTTTTAATTGGAGAATTATTTCTAAAGCACAGTTGGTTGAACAATACTTAGTTTCTTTTAGACATTTTAATTTGCACATACGTACTTATGTAGTATTTGCATGAATGAATACAAAGGGCAGTTATGTAGTAAAGATATGTACAGGCATATTCTTGTATTTATATGTTATATCAATGACAAACAGAACTACGAACTGGCATCCGAGTACATTGCGTCTATAAGGGTATTCAATCCACAATGGTGTCAAAGTTGGTTTTTCATGTAGGTTTTGGCTAGTATTACATTTGACATAGGGTTGAATCATGCTTTTTTTGTTTTCACATTCATTGCCTTGTGTGCTGGTTCATTTTACATTCTACTGAGCACTGTGTTGTCAGTGTTCCCAGAACTTTTACTGTCTTGTTTCCTATCTCTAATTTTTGGATATTTACCTACTTTTCACATGTTTAGTAAAATTATGTCAAAAACTGGAAGTACTGCTTTTGAAAGATCACATTGCTTCCCCATAATTAAGGTATCAGAAAGAAAAGAAAAAAAAATACTTGAATGGAAATGAGAGCTTTTGAACTTGATAGGGCATAATTTCAAATCTCAGACCCCCACCCAAAAGAAGAAACACTTGTTTAGACCCTGATTCTAACTGAGTCATTGTAGAACATTAATGCATATCAATATTTCTAAAATATTAAATTTTCCTGTTTGGAATGTTTTAGAAATGACTTCAGTGACTAAACCTGTTCTTTCATTGTTGTGTTGCCACAAGGAAACCATTTTGGAGCACAAATTTTTTTTTTGGAAAACTATTAAATAGTTGTATTTATATTATCTTGGCAATACCTGAAGATACTGAAACAATTTTTATTGATGTGCAAATCAGGTGTTTAGTGACAAAGGAAAAGAACACGGCAGAATCTTTAAATTTCTCAAAAAACAATTTCATCACATCATTTTGTACCAATTTCAGCACTATCATCTTAAAACATGAAATACATGCTTTGCATATTGAACATTTTGAATAGACCTTTAAAATAGGAATTACAAAATGTGTAAAAAAATTTCATATTTTTTAACTTAAAAAAAAAGTGGCTTTTGATTTATCTTAAAATATAAATTTTCCTGGGCATCCAGGTTTTACTACCTGGGTAGGTAAATAATTTATGTATATACCCAGCTGCGCATGTAACATTTCAGATATTTTCCAAGCCCTGCTTAAAGTGACACAGGTGAAAGATTTCACTCGCAGAAATTTAGAATGAAATCAATTCTTTTTTACATTTAACTTTAATTACTACCTTTGCAAAGCAAAGAAACTGTTCATGATATATTTTCACTGTCATTTTCTTGGCCAGCATTTACCAGATTCAGTAAAAAAAGAATAACCGTCGAAACTCGTTATAATGAAATTCAAGGGGGACAAAAAAAAATTGTAGCAACGTATTGTTCTTAAAACATTACAAATTTTTCATTAAAAAGTTAGTATGTACTACAGAAATTTTCATTACGCATAAGATTGCAATGCTGTAAAAGTGAAATAGTGCCCACAGAGACAAGCAAAGGTAATTTTTTTGTAATGGGAAGTTTTTGCTAAAGTAGTAATAATGAAATATATAAGCTTTAATTAATATGTATGTATGAAATTATGTACTGTATATATTTTTACTTATACATATCAGGGTTTGAAAAATACCATGCCTGAGTCGTGTGAATCATTGACCTGGGCAGATAAATAAATAATCTAGTTGCCCTAGGTGCCAGACTGGGCAATTAAATCTAAAAATGAAGTTCAGAATATAATTTTCTACTACAAGAAAAAAGACAGTCATCGCATGTCATGTTGCTTTTCACTGCTAATCACTGGAAGTTGTATTATTGTTACGCAGTGCCAAGGACAGAAGAATATCACCTTCTTTAATTATTATGCTTTAGGTCCATAAATTGGAAGCATATGTAATTTTGCTCCAAATGTTTAAAGTCAGCGACTGAATGCATGCCTCTGATGGAACGAGCCTCTTGTGTTTATTGACAAAGGGTTAAAACTTCATATTTTTCATATTTTAATGTATTTCATATTTTTTCAGATATTTCATATTTTAAACGTGTTTTAAAGATTTTTATTGTAATATGGACCTGTGAGTCTGACACTGTGAAGAGAAGCTGCGATAGGAATAATGCATCGCTCCAGTGAAGATGTGAAGCTTTGGTCCGTTAAAAGGAAGGTTTGTTGCTGTGTGGAAATGACGGGTACAAGAGAAAGAGGACTTACGTTATTGGCAGAAGAGCAATAAATGTTGTAGTGATACGCTACAGAAAATAGGTCCACAGCAGCCACCCTTTCTTTTGTTGTATCCTGTACGTTGTTGGCAGGAAAAACCGGATAAAACCTTTTCGATTTGCAAAAGATACATATGAGTAAGATAGAAACTCGCGTGCGAACAAGCTATTAACAGAAGAACCAAAAGTGCAGAGACACAGCAAATCTGTTCAAACCAAAACCGAAATTTATAGTTCCCCAGTTTTCTGTACAACATAGAAAAGCATATTAGTACTTTCGGTAAATGTGTACTTCAGCGTCCAAAACTATTTCGTTGGAAAAATTTAACTGTGGGTGAAAAGTTCGATGCACACATTTTTTTAAGCATGCAAAATAATAGGGAAAGGTGAAAAATTATATTTTTAAATAAAAAGGAAATAATTTTTCTGAAGTATTAACCTGCGAGTACGATGGTTTGTAGCAGGTGGTGCGGGAGGCTGAAGCGATGCTAACGGCCACCACGTGAAGGTGCTGTGCGACGGAGCGAAGTACGAGTTGGTAGCAAATGCGTGGAAGAATACGACAGCAGTAGGGTATATTTTTCGGAAGAGTATCGTGTAATTGTGCGCAGAAGTAGTTCAAACCTGTTTTATTCATTTTTGAGAAAGATATGTGCAGAATGTCGTTATTAGTGGTTTCACAGTGTCTCCGAATGGAAAGAAATTAAGGAATGTAAAATAATTTATGTACGACAGAAGTTTTGAGGAAGACGTTTTGGTTCCGGTTGAACCCAAAGTTTTAGTTTTGGTTTGAAAGATGTGCACAGGTAGGTGATTTCTTCAAGCACTTCATTTGCAGTTCTGCTGTTATTCAGTACATCGTAGCTCACATTTCTTTCCTCGTGACATGGATATTTTTCAAAATAAGCAATTTTCTTCAATTCATATATCGCACAATGGCAGGGAGACAGCTTCTTGTATTGTGGCGGATAATGAAATTTTAAGCCCTGACGAAATCTGAAATGACTGACGATTTTGTACTTCCGCTTTCTCAAAATTACCCTTAAAAAAAACAAAAACTTACAATGCTGCACAAATTCAACCTCTTTCTTTCTGCATATGCCTACAAGACTTTTCGATGACTACGTACTGCTAAACCGCTTCCTTCTTAATTCTTCCGCCCGTTACTTGCCCTTCTCAACGAAGCTTCCATTCACCGGACTCCACCTTGATGCCGTTGCCGCTCTCTCGTCCTATGCCTATACCGCACGTACTCTTCCAAACCATCGCACTCTCAGGTAAATACTTTGGAAAACTTATTTCCTTTTATCTAAAAATACTATATTTTTGCACCTTTTCGCATTATTTTGCATGCTTAAAATATTGTATGTCACACTTTTCCCACACAGTTACATTTTTCCGATGAAATAATTTAGACGCTAAAGTACACATTTACCAAACTTTCTATTTCGGATCAGGGAATCATATGCGAAAGAATGAAAAATTTCACGTCTGCTTTAAAAACAATTACAAAACATGAACAAACTATATTGTGTAGCATATGAGTATAAAATGGTTCGCTCTCCTGGCAAGAAGGTACTTGCTTGGACTTGTAGTCATCCGCACGTGAATTGCACGGCGAAGCGAATCTTCCTTTCAACAAAGCAAATCTTCACATCGTTGCCGTAGTGATGTGTTAGGCCTACCACAGCGTCGCACTCGCAAGTCAATATTACAAGTTTCCGACAAAATAATTTAGGACGCTAATCTACACATTTACCGAATAATCTGCCAATGATGAAGATTGGAGTGCCATTTCAGGTGGATTCAGTAGTTTTAAAGAGTTTGTAGAAATCAATGAAAATGCATTATAGGGGAATTGAGGGATATTCAAGAAATAGCCAATGAAATTCAGGATGATGATGAAGAGACATAACAAAGAATTAACAAAAGATCCCCAGACTGTCACGAAAGCAGTGTAGAAGCTTTGGAAACACTGTCACTACATACAACTCACCGATACATCTAATTGCCACACATTCCTGTTTAAACAAACTTGAAAAAGCTGTTTTCAATGAGAGGCAACAGCAGAAACAGTCTTCAATTTTACATAACTTTAAAAAGCCATAAATATAAAAAAGGTATGTAATTAAAATTTTGAGATCAAGTAATTTACATTTTTGAGTAATCTAAGCTTTAAAGTGCTAAATTTAACTAAGTAAATTCAATCATTGATATTTTTCCTATTTTGCATGTTATTCTCATGTTAATTACTTTTTAAACTTAATTTTGGCTGGAATTACACTAACTTTTACTTATGCTGCGCTCTTATTTATGCGTGCTTTGGTTTGCGCTGACATATATGTGAAATATTACTGTATACATGTGATGATGAGGTGATTATAGATATAATTAAAAAATATATATTTTTTGGCTCTTCTGGTTTCCAATTAAATTTATGTAATTTATGTGTTGAGTGGTAAAAAAGCTGTTTTCAATGAGAGGCATATGGGGTTTGTATATATGCAGATTTCCATTGTTTGCTTCTTCCTGCTGAAAACTAAGCTAGGGATGCCTATGAGTTAACTGAATATACCATAGTCACAAAATGATTGATAATTATATACTAAGGAATGTGAGTGAAATGGTATTCCTAAAAGCAATCAAAACCATGTAGCAGTCAGGGAGAATCACAAATGTGTTTCCTGAACGAAAATGTGACATTTCATCACATGAAACTTTTTTCCCGCCTCTAAATTGAGGCCACTGGTTCTAGGGAAGGAGAAAGCCAAAGCTGTTATGTTATGTAAAAAACAGGTTTCTTTTTTAAAGGTTTTAACGGCTAATGTGAATAACTAAATGGGATATAAGCAGTCCCCGTCCCTAATTTAAGAGTCACTGGTTCCAGGGAAGAGAAAACGCCAGTGCTGTAAGACAAACACAACATCCATGCCATACCGGGATTCAAACCCGGACCCACTTGGACAAACAATCATAAGATGGCGCTTAGACCACTGCACCACCAGGGTGGCAAAACTAATGCCTCATATGGGACTCAAACCATATGTTAAATTGTGACTGCTAGCCAAAAACCTTGATGTACAACCAACTCTGATACCAGAACGGCTTGAACATCCTCTAGACCAATAGTTCTCAAAGTGGGTTTCACTAAAATAATAGGGGGGGCATATGCGGATTTGTTAGCAACCATACCGAGTCACATAGTGAACCAATTTTCAAAACAAAATTAATCTGAATTTATGGCTAGTGCTGGTAGGATGTGTGGTGAAGTTTAGCATATTTAGCTGAAATTTCTGAAAAATGAACTAGTGGAACTTCTCATTACAGGGTGAAAACAATCTGTTCAGTGTTGAAAAAACAAAACACAAGCAATGACCAAAAAACTTTATGAGAAAACCAAATTACAGGGAACAGCTCTGACCAATTTTCATAACTGAATTCATTTTCATCAGAAAATGAGCAAACAATTGGAAACTTGATGTTAAACAGCTAATAATCGTCCATCTCTGCACTCTCCAAACATTTACAAGGCAGTATTTCCCATTCCCACTGAATGAACTAGTTACTCATTCACATACAATGCAGAAATGTGTAATCTTCTATTGCCAAATAAAAAACTTATGAGACATCTTTTAACTCTGGTTGGTTTGAAAAGCATTTGTTCTTTGAAATCACTGACTAGTTTTTTTTTTTTTTTTTTTTTTTTATTGGAGGTTTAACGACCACCGTGAGCAACTCAATGGGCTATAAGCAGTCGCCCGTCCCTAATTTAGGGTCACTGGTTCCAGGGAAGGGAGAGAGCCAGTGCCATAAGACAAACACAACATCCATGTCGGACCGGGATTCGAACCCGGACCCCTTACGAACGAATAATCAGAGGCCAGTGCCTTAGACCACTGCGCCACCGGGGCGGCGACTAGTTTTTGGATTCCAATGGAAAAAGAATTTCCAACATTGTCGAGCACTGCCTTAAGTATTTGTTGCCTTTTACAACTACATATTTATGTGAAACTAGTGTTTTATCCTTAACCACCATAAAAACTAAATATTGAAATAAGCTGGATGTTGAAGATAACTTGTTTGTACATAAGCAAGAAAACTCAAAATATTGATGAACTTTGCAAGAGTAAATGAGCTCATACATCTTACTGATACTAAACAAATGACTTGACCAGTTTTATTTGATTTTTTTTTTAGCCATTTGTGCAATTTCTGTGACATCAGTGTATGTAATTTTAGCAAATATACCTGTGTATTTGTATTTTTTATATATTTTATACCCACATAAACACACTGGAATAAACTTTTCATTTTTTTTTTGGTTGGAGGTTTAACGACCACCGTGAGCAACTCAATGGGCTATAAGCAGTCGCCCGTCCCTAATTTAGGGTCACTGGTTCCAGGGAAGGGAGAGAGCCAGTGCCGTAAGACAAACACAACATCCATGCCCGACCGGGATTCGAACCCGGACCCCTTACGGACGAATGATCAGAGACCAGCGCCTTAGACCACTGCGCCACCGGGGCGGCAAACTTTTCATTAAAGAATATGCCTGTACATATCTGTACTCCATAGCTAATCTTTGTATTCATTGGTGCAAATATAATACTTCACAAGTTCTTAAGTACATGAGCAAATGAAAAGGAGTCTTAAAAAAACCCCAAAGTATTGTTCAGCCAGTTTGTGCTTTAGAAATAATTCTGTCTAAATTCAGGAGTTGAACACTATGCCGTAAAAAAAAAAAAGCACAAAACGATAAGACAATATTTATGCGTGTTATATTGCAAAATGGAATTCATTTCAGACTACAAACATACGAAGAATGCTGCCCTACGTAATTCCCAAATCAGCATGTACAGATCGAATTTATTCGACATCCTAGTCAACGCTAGGTATATACCTGGCGATAAAGACTTGCACAGGAAGTAAAGCACTGTATCATATTGATGGTAAAACAAATATGGATGTGAGAGTTATGCCCCTACCCCAGTCAAATGAAATCTTAGCTACTACATAGATTTTCCTGTGTGACAATGCTTCAGCCACCCTCGTTTGGTGGTGAAACTTTTAAAATTATTTATATATATATATATATATATACGTACACAGTTCGTGAGCTTAATATCAAACAAAAATGTGTGTAATTGATTTCGTTACTTTTACATATCATAATAAACTTAATTTTAAAAAATGTCTACTCACATGTTTTCATGGCGTCTTTCCTGCACATGTTCGTGGCTTCGTGTTCCTCAGTTAGGGATGGGCGATATTTATCAATATCTCGAAATATCGATATTTTTGTCCGATATTTCGATATATAGTATTGATATCCAAGCTACGATATATCAGAAAATCACTATATCGGTGCGATATTCAATATATCAGCCCATGGCTGATGTGATTTAATTTGTGGAATGAAATCTGTGTTCTTTCCTCTGGCATGTCACGAAAATTATGTTGCTTGAGGACTATCAAACTGCGATCTCATTATCGAGATTCACATGATATTATGTCACCTTCCGATTTCTAGAACTTTACAAGGAAAAATATCTGCTGTGTTGAAAACCTCGATGGTTGAAAATTTTAACTATTAGTTGACAGTAGGCACCCAGAAAACAAATTTAACGAACGGTTGATAGCAGATTGTTCTTTTGCCTATGAGTATTATGTTTGAAGTAAACTGGCACTTTGACCAAAATTAAATACATACCAATGACACACAATTTGAAGTGAAGCATTTTTTTTGTTTTTTTTTGTTAGTGATAAAGTATGTAGATCTTAACAGCTGGGTAAGGAAATGCAAAACAGCTTTTCGAGAGTTTTCTTGATGTCTTACAAGTTATGTAGTATAAAGTTTGTTGTAATTCAGGCTATGTATATATCAGACGTAATTTTTTTATCATCCTTTGACAATTATCTTGTTAATACATAGTGAAACTTCCTGAAGTAATTATATAATCTGGTAAAAATATGAGCATAACAACTTTCGTCTTGATCTGCTGATTTTCCCACACTTACAGCATGTTATTTCCTCTGATTGTCCATTCGTTTTTTTGTTATCTAGGAGAGACAGGCTTTCATACATTAATTAGTAAATATATACTTGATGAATTTGGATTATGATATTTTTTTTATGTTTTTCATACATTAATTAGTATGGCTTTCATTAATTAATTAGTAAATATATATACTTGATTAATTTGGATTACGATATTTTTTATGTTTTTATTTTTATAATCATATTTTAATGGAGGACTAATAATCGTTAGCATTTTTTTAAATATCTTTCTGGAAAAATAATTGCTTTCTATGAAAAGGCCATCACAAATTATTCGTACTCTAATTACTGTTTTTAACAAAAATGTCACTTGTAAACATATTATAAGCACTTTAATTTTTTTGCTTATGCCATGGGAACTATTTTTGCTTACACCATAGAAGTAATTATATCTGTATACTCCATTAACATTGTGTTCTGTCTTAAACGATAAAAAAAATAGCAAACATTGTTCACACCTTCTGAAAAATATAAATGTATACAAAATGCTCTAAAAATTACAATAACAAAGTTTTTTTAAAGATTTTTTTCCATAACATTTCCTTGCAAGCTGATATAATGTTAACTTTGACATTTGCATCCCAACAAAAATAGTTATTCTTTCTATAATTCAGTTATTCCCACGTTAATTGATGGTTAAGATTCCAGTCTGCTGGGATTAATAAGTACTTTTGTTTTTTTGTCATTTATGCCATACTGAAGCTTCAACTTACCTTTTCTCGAAATGTTGGAAATACATATTTCTCGTAATCTCACATTGATGAAAAACTCATGAAAACATTCCTTTGCAACTGGGATTTTTGGAAACTTCTTAGCAGAAACCATATCCCTGCTCGTCGAGCAATGCCCACACATGAAACAAGAAAATCACCTTTTGGGTTTTAGAAAGTATATTCAGCATTTCTGCAGATTACAAGCTCACTTCTGTTGCATGATTTTTTTATTTATTTTTGCATCAAAACTTTCTGCTATATATTTTTTTATTTTAGGATCTGAAAAACAATATTTTATGTGTTTTTCATATCACTAAAAATACAGCTTGAGAGCTGCAATCTTGCATAAAGATAGTTTTAAGCTATAAAATGTAATAATAAAGGACAAATAAAATTGCTCCCTTTTAGCAGGAGAAAGCAGCTCTTGAAAAAAAAATTTCAGCTGATGTTTCTAAGAAATTATCTGAGAAAACTGGTAGGATATTTATTCCCCACATTCACTGCCAAGCTTGTGTATTATAATTAGTTATTACTTATTACCAAAACAATTTTTTAAGGTAAAGAATATTTTTATGTCTTAAGAGACACATATGGTTGAGTCGTCATTAGACTATGTAAATGCTATCTGTGGAGAGTAGTTACTCAATTATGTTTGCTCATGCTGATGAAACAATCCTGTTGGCAGAGAGCAAAAGTGAGTTGCAGCGTATGTTGTCCCACATGTATGAAGTTTGTATGAATTTCAAACTTAGTATATGAAAGGAATGTAAGGTCAGGTGATGCGTAACATCACAGCCTCTCCTTGACAAATGTCAACCCCGCCTTCTCGTGGTACATCCTGTTCCCACTAAAGGGGCTCTGACGACCGCCCATAGCGGTATAACTATACCATCGGGATTAGAGGAAATTCTATCCCACACTCACCAACCCGCTTGGCCAGCGTGGTGAGTTATGGCCAAACCCCTCCAAAATGATTCCACAACTTAAATCTTGGCCCTCAGTCTCCGGCAGCTGGAATGTACCTGGCCAAGGCAGCGGCCAGTGCGACATGAAGGCAGAGGGTGCTAAGAATCCCCGGAGGACCGGACTAGGCTGCCATTTGATGCTGACTTTGGCTACCTACAACGGACGCTCCCTATCTTCTGATTCAAGGCTTCTTGAATTGGAAGAGGAACTACAAAGGATTAAGTGGGACATCGTCGGGCTAAGTGAGGTAAGGAGAAAAGGAGAAGATCTCATTGAACTGAAAAGTGGACATCTCTTCTATTATCGTGGGACAGATACTGGCAGAACTAGTGGTGTTGGATTTATAATAAACAAGAAACTGAAGGATAAAGTTGTAGAAGTTGAAAGTTCCTCTGACAGAGCTGCACGACTCGTTATCCAACTATCGAGAAGATACCAGGCTCAGATTATTCAAACTTATGCACCCACCACAAGTCATCCTGAAGAAGAAATTGAAGAATTTTATGAGGAAATTCGTCATCTAAATAATAAAGGTAAGCAGCACTTGAAGATAATTATGGGAGATTTCAATGCAAAAATAGGGCACCGGCAACAGAATGAAACTTCAGTAGGTAAATTCGGTCACGGCAACAGAAACCAGCGTGGAAATACTCTCGTTGAGTTTGCAGAGGCAGAAGGATTTTTCATCTTGAATTCCTTTTTCAAGAAAAAGCCACACAGGAAATGGACATGGAGACATCCAATTGGGACGACAAGTGAAATTGATTTTATTATGTGTAACAAAAAATTCGTCATCGAAGACTGCAGTGTGCTGAACAAGTTCAACACAGGTAGTGACCATAGATTGGTGAGATGTAAGATGCACCTCAACACTAAACTGGAACGTGGCAAGCTCATAAGACAAACAGAATGTATTGACATAACCAACCTTAAAAAACACCATAATACTTTCAAGTTGGAACTGAAGAACAGATTCTCTGCTTTAGAAGGCCTAACATCGGAAGAAGTGGATATTTCGGAAGTTAACAGAAAAGTAACCAAAGCTCTTATGGAAACAGCAACAAAACTAGCTGGGTCTAAGAACAAGTTGCATGTAAACAAATTATCAGGAAAAACCAAAATGTTGATGCAAAAAAGAAGAGAGATGAGGACAACTAAAGAAGATGTGACTTCCAAAGTGGAATATATAGAGCTATGCAAGACAGCACAAAAAAGTATCACTGAAGACGTAAGGAAATTCAACTGTGAGCTAGTGAGGAAAGCAATTGAAAACAACCAAAGCCTAAAGATAGCAAAGGGACATCTCAGTAAGGGAAGAAAACAGATTATGGCTCTGAGAAAAGAAGATGGTTCTATAACAAGAAATAGAGGCGAAATTTTGACAAGAGTGAAAGATTTCTACTCCAAATTATATGAAAGGGATGATACATGTACTCCAGACATCATGAAAGGTACCAGAGTTCTTCCAGTCCTCCCAGCAGAAGTTGCTCATGCAATCAAGAACATGAAGCGGGGGAAAGCTCCAGGAGAAGATGGAATTACTATAGACATCATACAAGAAGCAAGTGGAGAAATTGAAACAGTACTCGCCCAAATTTTCACTCGATGCCTTAATGAAGGGAAGATTCCTGAGGATTGGAACAATGCTACAATGATCCTGCTACATAAAAAAGGTGACATTGAGGATCTCAGGAACTACAGACCTATCAGCCTCCTATCAGTGGTTTATAAAATCTTCACTAAAGTTCTTTCACACCGCTTGAAGGTAACACTGGACATGGCTCAACCGAGAGAACAAGCTGGATTCAGGAGTGGCTACAGCACAATAGATCATATCCACGTACTGAGAGAACTAATTGAAAGAGCGAGGGAATATGAACTCCCATTGTGCATGGCTTTTATCGATTATGAAAAAGCCTTTGATTCGGTGAAACCATCAGCAGTTACCACGGCTCTGAAATCCTGCGGTATTGAAGATGCATACATTAATATTATTAATAACATCTATGAAAATGCAAGTGCAAAGATTCGGCTGTTTGAAAATACAACACACATAAAAATTGGAAAGGGAGTGAGACAAGGTGACACCATATCTCCGAAGCTCTTTAATGCCACATTGGAAAATGTCTTTCAATCACTGAACTGGGAAAACAAAGGGATAAAGATTAATGGAGATTATCTAACCCACCTTCGTTTTGCTGATGACGTAGTCATTTTTGCAACTACCCCATCAGAGCTGCAGAGTATGATCCAGGAACTTGCTGACAAGAGTAAAGAAGTGGGATTAAAAATGAACTTTCAGAAGACAAAAGTGATGTTCAATGCTTTTACAAGAAATGAAGATTTATCGATTGATGGAGAACAACTGGAGATAACAGATACGTATGTTTATCTTGGACAGCAGATATCAAGTGAGGGTCACATTGATGAAGAAATTAATCGGCGTACAAAACTTGCCTGGAGAGCTTTTGGAAGAAACAGCATAATTTTCAAGAGCAATATGCCATTATGTCTTAAAAGAAAAGTGTTTGATCAATGCATCCTTCCAGTGCTTACGTATGGTGCAGAGACGTGGACCTTAACTAAAAGAGACATACAAAGGCTGCAGACAACTCAAAGAAGCATGGAGAGGTGCATGCTTGGTATAACCAGGAGAGATAAGAAGAGGAACTCGTGGATCCGAAAAATGACGAGAGTGGAAGACATCATGATCAGAGTTAAATCCCTGAAATGGCAATGGGCTGGACATACTGCCAGAAGGACAGACCATAGATGGACAGCCGAAATTTTAGATTGGATTCCAAGGGACAGGAAAAGACCCAGAAAAAGACCACATGGGAGATGGGTGGATGAAATTCGTAAATATGCGGGAGTGACATGGAGGAGACTGGCACAAGACAGACCGTTGTGGAGGAAACTTGGGGAGACCTTCGTCCAGCAGTGGATTGATAATGGTTGACAATGATGATGATGATGATATGAAAGGAAAAACCCAAAGTTATGTTTTTGACAGATGAATTGTTAGTATTAAATCAAACACATCAGTCTAAATGGCAAAGAGATTGACCAGGTAAATCAATTTACATATTTAGGAAGCATGTTTGACAGAGGAAACAAATTAGGTGGTGAAATTAGTAGGCTAGTAAATTCATCTTTGAAAGTCACAGCTGCTTCAGGAGGATTTTGAATAAATGATGAATGATAGGTTCTCAAAAAAAGTCCCTAATAGTTGTGTGTGAAAAAGTACAGTAATTGTTCCTACTCTGATGTGCAGCAGTGAAGGTGGAGTACTGCAGATGAAACATAGGAGTGATTTGTGAGCTGTAGAGATGTGTTACTTATGGGGGTGGGGGCAAGATATGTTTTGATCATGTGAGGAATGAAGATGTTTTGTAGATGAGTAGTGTGAAGCAAAATATTGTTTGTAAGGTGGGGACAAATATTCTTTGGTGGTTTGGAGAATGAGTGGTGAGATGATTACTAGGAGAATTTATTCTGCACAAGTGACAGGAAGAAAATGTAGAAGATCAAGGGAGGACCAGATTCAGGAATTCCTGCATGAGAAAAAGAGAATAAATGTGAAGTACAAATGGTCTTGTGTGTGATGGATGTCAGTGAAGCTCAAGTTGTGAGCTGAGATCACTGTAAATGCAGATGTTTGATACATCAAGAGTAAATAAAATGTATTGCCATCAGTTTTAAACTTTAATCCAGCAGATAAGCTCTCATCAAGAAACTAACCTATGATCTTAGAGAACAGCTTAGTGATATATATGCATGTAAAGAGAAAATCCCTCATCTACAGCAAGTTGAATATAACTAGAGGTGAGAAATCAGTACTTATTTTTGTGTTGTTTTGGTGTTAATAAGTGAAACATTAAATGTTATATCCCATTTGAGTTCAAAACTGTAAAAAAAAAATTTTAATCTGCTGACTTCCTTAATTTTAAGGATAGACTCCACCAATGCGCATTTAAAATGTAAAAAAAAAAAATGATATGATATCGAAGATAGCTCCTCAGGCGTTTTAGACTTGATAAAGAATACTTCAGATATTTATTGTGTACAAGTTTTTAATGGAGATGAGAAATCCAAAGAAATGGACTGAGAACTGGAAAAAAATGCGTGAAGTGAAGTGGTGTGTGTGTGTGTGTGTGTGTGTTGATCTCCATGAGCATCTAAAGTTGTTCCCGAATGTGTAGAAGCTCGATTCACCATAAGTAGACACATGTCCCTAATTTAGGGCAAGTGGTTCCAGGAAAGACAAGACAGGAACAACTTCTTTATGTATTTTACCACTTGGTAGGCACATTTTCCATGATTATTTAGATACTGAATAGTTTCCATGACATTTAATGAACATTTCATGACTGAATAGATTTTATTCATGACATTTAATAAATAGATTTCTTGACTGAATAGATTTCATGACATTTAATTGCTAAAACCTGGAAAGAGCGACATCTTTGTTTATTCACTGACGCCACATATTTGGAGGATTTTCACATTTAATGAACAGTGCTTTTTATTTTGAAAATTTGACTGTTTTCTAGCAGTTTCTGAGGAAGAAGTAATCTTTTTGTATGAGAATTTTCCTGATATTGATGCTGAATCAGTTGTAGCAGGTATAAAATCACATACAATTTTTGCAAACTTGAACAAATGTAAAACCGATGGGTGCAATGCAAGGTATTCATATAATCTTTAATGGTAGTCTAAGAACTCCCTTCCTACAGCTAGTGTCAAACATTTGGCACAATGTATTGCCTTTTAATCAAACCAAGAACCCATATTTATGAGTACAAATGCAATTTTTACATTGCACATTTATTAGATTTTAGCAGCAAAAGAATTTTGAAAAAAGTAACTTTGTATACTGTAAAGAAACACTAGAGAAATCAAATGAGGAAGAGCACTGCAGATTAAAACTTTTCTGGACAACATAATTTTGTTAATGCCATTCCGTTTAAGAATAACAGTTTTCACAAAAAAAAAAAAAAAAAAATATGTTCACAGTTATTATCAAGAGAGAAATAGACATAATAACAAAATGGATAACACTGGGCAAATTAGGCCGAAACCTGTTAACAAGGTTTGTTGTATTTTCAGTTTGTTTTTTTTTTTGTTTTTTTTTTTTTACAAAAAAAAATTATATATGTATCTACAGTGTATATGCACACTAACTTTGAAATAATATATTTTCATGCATGTGTCCAAACTTCTTCAAAATTGCATTAAAAAGCTCTAGCCATTTACCTCTCAACAATATTATGACTTTGCAGAACATTCTGCATTAGAAATTGCAATTATATGCTGTGATTACAGGCTAAGGGAGTAATGTTTCAGACAGAAGTAACCCAGTGATTTTGTTTTAGGCATTTTACTCCGCTTTTGTACTTAAATAAACATTTCGAATAATGGAAAAACCTTAACATGTGTAGAATAATCAAATCAATGAGACTTATTTACCCAATTGCCTGTGGTTTACTGGTCTTCTATGTAGCAAAATATTTCTGCCACAAATTCCATTTCAAGTGTGTTTTTTTATTCATGTATATTCTTTAAAAAGATGTTGAGTGTGCTTAACAGGAAAGTTGACATCTAATTTGTTTACTTTCAAATGATAACCAAAACCTTCAAATATCGTTGGTGACAGTTGATACTATCCACAGAAACAGCCCCCCCCATTAGTGGAAGGGGAGTGCAGATGTTATATAAACACAAAAGTGCACAACACTTTTATGATTGCTTTTTTGACTAATTTTGTCTCGCTGTATCAACAATCTTGCATAGGTAGCAATGTTAAGTACAGAGAATCATGATAACATGTTTTGGTAAAAAAAAACAGTTTCCGCATTTATGTTCTGTAAATTTATGTGACAACTTCCTGCCCTTTGGCCACTTTCATCCCATCTGTGCTCTGCCCCTTCATTAAGAAATGCAACAAGGGGCATATATAGATTTTTTCTGAGGGCGTGCCGTGCCAATGAAATGAAAAAAAATTAAATCCACCAGGACAAAATAAAAGAATGAGAATAGAAAAAAAAAAAAAATGTAACGTAAATTAATGAATTTTTTTATTAAATTAAGCATTTTTGTTTCCAATGTAAGGCACATTTTAACAATCAATAAAACACATTTAAACACTTTGGGGGGGGGGGGGGGGGAGTGGGCATAAATATATGCCACCTTACATTACATAAATGTATAAAATATATAATATAAATACGCCCTTACATTACCATGGCTACGATGTAAACAACCCTGATGTTGGCTTTCCAGCTCAGCATACAAGATATATTTTTAGCGAATTTTTATGAATTATAAAAACGTAAAATGTTAATTCCGCTGTCGAAAATATTTATTTACGTAACAAAACAACGTAAAAGGGCGAAATAAAAGCACTAAGTTTTTAACGAGTTTTAAAGTCCTAAAACCCATGGCGTCGGTCTTGTAAAAAGACGTTAAATATCAATTTCGCTATCGGAAATAATTATTTACACAACAAAACGACTGAAATGGCAAAATAAACGCACTACGTTTATTTCCAAGTACAACGACCGTCTTGTAAAAGGTACGAAGTTAGTAATATACATTACTTTTCTGGGATATCACTATTTTAATGGTATTAACAAAACTTGATTGCAGCTATATTTTCAAGCTGCAGGATAATTTAGTGCTGGCTGAGATTTGTGCGAACAAGCCAACAGCCAATTAGTCCCAAGTTCCCAATAGCCAATACTTAACACAACATTGGATCGGATTCAGTAATAACCCAAATGCAGTATGCAGTGAATAAACCGAAATATCAATCTTATTGAGATAAAAAGTATTGAAAAATATCGAAAAATCAATCCGATATATTGATCTTTAAATACAGATATTTTCGATTCAATATATCTGTCTCAGAAATATTTAAAGATATCATACTTTTGAAAATATCGTCCATCCCTTCGTCTTGGTAAAAAAACGAGCAGCCACCGTAAAATCACGTGACGACTCGCTGACCAATAGCAGAAAGCGACGCATGCCGCATTCCTTTTCTGTCATTATCGTTCATTGGCTAGCCCGTGCCTCTTAGCAACGCCCGTAAAATTACGGTTTGGAACAGTTGTCCTACATTCCATGCCCGTTAAAATACGGGCATCGCCTTGAAACTGCAGAAACGAGCCTTGATCGTAAAAATACACGGGCAACAAGACTTTTTTTACGGGAATTTTTAACAGTGTACGCAACAGAACGATAGGCCAACTCGAAGCAAAGCAACGGCAGGCGGCCGTCGCAAGATGGCTCAGCATCGATCGTTCTGTGGTCGGGAGGATGTGGCAGCAGTTCCAAGCCACGGGTGCAGCTTCCCAAAGGTACAGCGAAGGTAGGCCAAGGGCGACGACCTCCGCGGATGGCCAGTATTTGCGGCTTTCGCCACGGCGGAACAGGACAGTTACAGCGACTCATCTCATATCTGTGCTTGCGGCAGCCACCGGACGGATGGTATCAGCTTCAACGGTACGTAAAAGGTTACATGCAAAAGGAATGTATGCTCGGCAACCGGTATTATGCGTGCCCCTCATCCTCCGCCACCAGAAGGAGCGTTTCAATTGGGCATGAATGCGTGTTAACTGGACTCAAAATCAGCGGAGGTCCGTTCTGTTCGTTGATAAGTCGCGATGCTGTTTACAGAGGCTCTTAGTGGAGGGCTGGTGTCATCGTGACGCAATCAGCTCTACTAGTCTTCACCGTGTGATTCGAAGACTTTCGATGCGATCGCCGATTAGCGTTTCCATGACAACATGAAGGAGCGGGTCAAGGGTGAATAGGCCATTGCTTTGAGCAAGAGTTCGCGCAGAAAAGAGAAGACTTAAGACTGACTACCTTAGTCGCTCGCATGCTTCCGCCCGCAACAGCACGTGTTTCGCGAGATTTGTTTTAGTTGTGTGAAGTGTCAGTGAATTAAAATTAGTGATGTTATATTTTAAATTCGTGGCTTTGTTGGATTCGAGCAATTTTGATAAATTTTGTGAAAGCTTTCCTGAACATCTACTGTCAGAACCATGCTTCAAATTTTGATACGGTTAGACTCAAAAATGAACTGCGGGTGTTTTATTCCCTTGATGAATACAAAAAGAAATCAGAAAAAGACACTACCTTTTACATAAACTCGAATAAATTTTACATTGTGTTTAGTGAGGTGTACAAAATAGCAGACCTAATATTAAAGTTTTCATCAACAACTGCAACTGCCGAAATAAGTTTTTCTGCATTAAAAAGAATCAAGACATATCTTAGAGTCACACAAAGACATGTACACTTGAGGAACTTGGAGCCGCCCCGGTGGCGCAGTGGTCTAAACGATGGCCTCTGATCATTCTCCCGAAAGGAGTCCGGGTTCGAATCCTGGTGAGGCATGGATGTTGTGTGTGTCTTACGGCAATGGCTCTCTCCCTTTCCTGGAACCAGTGACTCTAAATTAGGGACGGGCGACTGCTTATAGCCAATTGAGTTGCTCACGGTGGTCGTTAAACCTCCAAACAAAAAAAAGAAACTTGGCTGTTTTGTCAATAGAGAAAAATATTCTTTTTAAATATGAAAAATTACTCAACTTTTTATGAAAACGTAGCACTCAAATACACACAAAAGGAAATGAGAAGGGAGTACATGTACAAATAAGTGTCAAAATCCTAATCTTTATAATTATTTGGTATTACGTTAACAATAGCATGTACCTAAAATTTAGAAAAAAAGTTACAACTAAAAATATACCTCGCAATTTATAAACAATCAGTACTGGGGGCGGAGGTTAGATAGCCCAGGCATCGAATTCAAGATACACCACTAGGTATAATACATACAGTATTGTGCGACACCGAAGGGTACAACAATTATGCAAGGAAGTAACATCATCAAAGGACAATTGGAGCATATAAGAGTATGCCATAGTTTCAAAGGACAGAGAGAGCCAACGCCGAAAGAGAAACATTCATGCCTCACCGGG
This sequence comes from Macrothele yani, assembly GCA_039090855.1. Lineage (NCBI taxonomy): Eukaryota > Metazoa > Arthropoda > Arachnida > Araneae > Macrothelidae > Macrothele > Macrothele yani. The sequence continues at coordinate 13,525,809 of CM077027.1, read as the reverse complement.
ATTTGAACCCGGATCCAACTATGGTGAACGGTCATAAGCCAGCACCTTAAACCACTGCGCAAAGGGGCAGCAATTTGCATTTGCGATATACGAACATAAGAAAATTTTTATATATATTAATGCATATATAAATAACAAACATGTGATTATATGCATACATATCATCACTCAACAAGTTTCAGCGCTCTCAAAATTTGTAATTGCCCCCTGGAAAAAAACTGTCTGAATGCAACACTGATTCAAACCCAGCCCCACTTGGAAGAACGGTCACAAGCCAGCACTAGACAACTGCGCCACAGGGCTGACACGGAGGACATTTACGAAAAAAAAAAAAACCAAAAAAAAAAACGAATTATTGACAACGGAAATTCTATCAAAACACTAAAGTTTCCTTTATTGGAATCGAATACTTTTCAAAAAGGAAATTTTGTCAAAGTACCTACAGGAAAATTTCGAGCACGTTATTTCTACAAATTTTCCATGAATTTACACAACTTATTTTTACAGTGCAGGGAAAGGGGAAATGTTGAAGATGGATAAAACGAAAAACATATGACACATAGCAAATACACTGAGTGATTACTTAATTACGACCATCTCTATCAAAAGTGGATACGGCCAGCTGACTCCATGATTTCCGGGAGGGCGCAATTAGTCGACCGATGTAGCATATAATAAAGTGTAAGTGGAGCAGTTGGTAGTAAAATTCGGAGCGTGATGGGTAAATGGAAGGAATTATCGAACTCTGAGAAAAGACAGATTGTGGGAGCTCAGAGAGCAGGTGCCTCGATTTCCCAAACGGTTGAACTGTTGGGTTGTTCGCGAGCCGCCGTAGTTAAAGTGCATCATGATTGTTGTGAAAATGGTCAAACAACGGCCCGAAGGCAAAATTGCACAGGATAGCGAAAGTTCGATGTGACAGACGAGCGCCGGGTCCGAGGATTCGTACGGACTAACACACGCAGCACTTTTCAACAGTTGACTACCCAATAAAAGACAGGTCAACCCGGAACAGTATCTGTCACGAACATGCGTCGCAAGCTCGCACGTATGAGCTGTAACAGCAGACGACCCCGACGACATCCTCCCCTAACCACGGTTCATCGGCGCACAACACTCGCCTGCTGCAAAGCAGAGCTGAGTTCGAGCTCAGTTATAAGAACCCGAGCAAGTCCGAGCCCGAAGTATGTCAGCCCGAGCCCGAAGTATATCAGCCCGAGCCAGAAGTATGTCAGCTCGAGCTCGAAGTATGTCAGCCCGAGCTCGAAGTATGTCAGCCCGAGCTCGAAGTATGTCAGCCCGAGCTCGAAGTATGTCAGCCCGATACCAAAGTATGTCAACCCGAGCCCGAAGTATGTCAGCCCGAGCTCGAAGTATGTCAGCCCGATCCCAAAGTATGTCAACCCGAGCCTGAAGTATGTCAGCCCGATCCCGAAGTATATCACCCCGAGCCCGAAGTATGTCAGCCCGAGCCCGAAGTATGTCATCCCGATCCCGAAGTATATCAGCCCGAGCCCGAAGTATGTCAGCCCGAGCCCGAAGTATGTCAGCCCCAGCCCGAAGTATGGCAGCCCGAGCCCGAAGTATGTCAGCCCGATCCCGAAGTATGTCAGCCCGAGCCCGAAGTATGTCAGCCCGAGCCCGAAGTATGTCAGCTCGAGCCCGAAGTATGTCAGCCCGAGCCCGCATTTTCTATTGCAAGATAGAGCCCTGGGCCCGAACGAGCCCGAAAACTATGATTAACCTCTTTAGGCATTAAAAAAAAGTCTTCTCTTCCAAACTTTCACTTTTTCTTACCCGTGCAATTAAACGATGTCTTTCTCAGCTGCGGAGTGGGAACGGATGTCTATCTATTTCTATAGTTTCTTTGACCATTCATTTTTTCCTGAAATGTTTCTGGGAGAAGGGGGTATCAGGAAAAATCGGGAGGCATAACAATCTACGTCGTACGTTGCTCAATAGAGTTAGCAGGGAGCTACCCCTTTGATGTATGGAGCAAAATTTCGTAAGCTTTCTATCTATTGTCTATGGTTCTTAAAAACATTTCCTTCGCAGAGATCCAGTAATTCATGGCCTATAAAATTTTATTACCCAAGCCCGGAATGGATAGCCCTGCCAAATTTCTACTCCCCATCTACACCCAGTTGCCGAAGAATTCTCTTTAATAACTCAAAAGCGTAAAAAAGTCTCGTGTGATAAATCATGCAAAATCACATTAAAAGAAAAAGGAAGAAAATTATCTCCCTCTCTCAGAGCCAGAGCCCGCCCGAGCCCGAACTCCAGTAAGTATTACGCAGCACAGCCCGCCCAAACCCGGTTCGGGCTCGGGCTCGGCTTTCGGGCGCGGGCTCGGCCCGTCTCAGCACTGGTGCAAAGATCATTCAAGTTGGAAGTCGGATGATTGAATAAAAAAAGTGTGCTAGTCTGACGAGTCTCGTTTTTTCACTCCACTCCGTGGACGGTCGCGTACGTATTTGGCAAAAACAACATGGTGCACTCGATTCATGCTGCATGGTCACCACAGTAGAAGCCGGTGGAAGCGGTTTTATGGTGTGGGGCATGTTTACCTGGTAGGAACTTACACCTCTGCTGCATGTTGAACAACGTATTTCCTGTTCCCACTATCGTGAATCCACAGATGAACGGATAAACCCATGCATAAGCGCGACCTTTTTTACAAAAGACGTGCTAAAAAAGAAAGAAAACTACTAAGTAGGAAAACTTCGCGCCACATACATTTAAATCTAAAAGTTATAACACAATCTAAAGATTTAGAACCGAAACACTCGCGCAAACACGTTAACACACTAGTCACTCCCTACAATAGGAGCTTTCGGTGTACCCTCTTTGCTAGTCTATTCCATTCCAATTTCTTTGCATGGAACAGACGCACCATACATGCCTTATCCAGAACGACTGGTTAGGTAAAAGGCCCCGATAGAGCAGGAGACTCAGAGGTTAATCTTCCATAAAGACTCATGGCAACAATTTGGTCCCGAAGATCTCAATAGAACAGCGCGCCAGTGGACTTACATGGAACTAAACCGTTGAACCGTAACCACCTGCCCTTTTTTTTTTCAAGAGTTTACAACTCAGATCAGATCATGTGTACAAGATTTTAGGAAGGAAGTATCTGACCCCAGGTCTTAAACAATTCTTACAAATAGGAAGCTAGGAGATTTGGGTTACAGTGTCCTATAGGAAAGTGACTCAGAAGCGAGGCAGAAGGGGGACGAACGACGCCCTTATTTATCACCGGGAGGCCAATACCCGGTGTCCGACGACTTAACGTGGCTATCCGACGCATGGCGGATATTTCGAGCGTTCATACCTGCCCAGGATCGAACCTGAGGTTTCTCCGTGGCAGTCACGAACATTGACCACTAGGCCATCCGCGGTGTTACTTATATAGCCACTGACTGGTTCCGTATCACGTGACTGACGCCATCGTAGTTTCATGTCCGACCACTGGGGCGCTGTAATAAACACGAGAGTTAGACCTCCATCTCTGCACTTCTGTGAAGGCCCCTAACCACTTGGCCACTGGAGCGGCCATTAAAAATATACACTGTCAGATGTTGCATAAGTAATCCTAATAATATTAACAGTAAGACTACCCATTTTTGCAGTGAAAGGTAGAAACAGTGCTGCTAATGGTAATCAAAGTAGCATTAGATTCACTGCGATGACGTCACATGCCCTGATTACGGACAACATTGTACTGCAAAAGGTGTCGCTTATTCTGAGAAGAAAAGGTATTTCGTTTTAAGAGGGCTTGACTGATTATTACGAGCTTTAAAGATAGTTAATTTCCAATTCGTTACAAGCCATTGATGCTCAATATAACTAGTCATTTTCGAGTGTTCGTTCGAAAGGGGTCCGGGTTCAAATCCCGGTGAGGCATGGATGTTGTATTTGTCTTACTACACTGGCTCCCTCCCTTCCCTGGAACCAGTGACCCTAAATTAGGGACGGGAGACTCCTTATAGCCCATTGAGTTGCTCACGGTGGTCGTTAAACTTACAATCAATCAATCAAATTTTCTAGTGACGTAACACGTATTGAAATAATTGAAATTCAGTTAATCAGTGGTTTCCATTTACTAAGGCACGTTTTTAACACAGCAGGTCAAGTCATCTTTCAAGTGCCAACAGGCTAGAAAGAAATCTCTTTTTACTTACTTGGTGACGTAGTTGGATTGCTGAAATGTTTAGCCAAGAATTTCAATTCAAGTCCCGGGTAAAACTAAAATGTTGCCTTGTATGTTTTTTATTATACAGTTTTGCTTTCCTTTTTTAGAACTGAGAACCCTGAACTGAAAATAGTGAGTCTTGTACCCCTACAAAGAAAGAAAATAAAAAGTCACTAATTCAGTGTTCAGAAAACAAACGACAGGAAATTTGCCGAATCTTAAACAGTTGTCGTATTACTGTAGCGTAGTGTCATAATTCATAATGAGTAAAGTAACTGAAATTGAGTTTATTAAAAACATCAAAATTAAAACTAAAGACTGAAGCTTGCGTCCATCAGAATATAGTTAAGAAAATATTCGATCAAGCATGCTCGCATCGTGTTTTAAGGTTTTCATGTAGCAGCTACATGCAGTACAATGGACCTTATTCATGTGACGTCAGAAGAGGATTTCTGCGGACCAACATGGCTGCTGCTTCAATGTGCGCCCTTTGATTACTCCCACATCATTGATTACTCCTTACTGTTGGCCAATTTTTACAATCTTAACGTCATGGAGTATGCCAGCGAATTAAGAGATCTACAAGGCGAAGAAGACAAAATTTATTTCTTAGAAGAACAAATCAATGTTGCAAAAATATACCAGCCGCCCCGGTGGCGCACTGGTCTAAGCGATGGCCTTTGATCATCCGTCCGAAAGGGGTCCGGGTAAGAATCCGGGTGAGGCATGGATGTGTCTTACGGTACTGGTTCTGTCCCTTCCATGGAACCAGTGATCATAAATTAGGGACGGGCGACTGCTTGTAGCCTATTGAGTTGCTTACGGTGGTCGTTAAACCTCCAATAAAAAATGTATATATATATACACTGAGTGGCCACTTTATTATGACCCCCTGACAGTTTTAAGCAAATGAGCTATGGCTGCACGCTGTTGCCGCCAGAGGGAGAGGCTAGTATAAAAAGGGAAAGCTTGGTGCTTGCGACAGTAGTAGAAGTAATTTTTGGGTGACGAGATGGGTAAAAAATGCGATTTGACGGACTTTCAATGTGGGATGATTGTAGGAGCTCGGAGCCATGGAGCGCGTAACACCGAAACCGCCGCATTCGTGAAATGGTCCAGAGCAGCTGTTGTTAAAGTGTTTAAAGACTGGACTGTCAGCCAAAAAAACTAGGTCTCTACGTGCAACGTGTGGTCGTCATCGACTAGTGACTGCTCGGACGGAACGGAGAGTGTCTAGACTGGTAACAGACAACAGAAGGGCAACAGTGCAACAACTTACAGAATATCTTAATCAAGGATGCCCTCAAATGATCCCTGCACGCACTGTAAGCCGTACACTGCATCGGAGGGGATATGGCAGCCGAAGGCCTGTTTGAACACCTTTCCTGTCTGCAGTTAACAAGAGAAAACGTCTCCTGTTCGCACAGGAGCGCAAGGATTGGACAGTCGATAATTGGAAACAAATTATGTGCTCCGATGAATCACGTTTTCAGTTGCACCATGCCAATGACGGAGTGAGAATTTGGCGGAAACATGAACCTTAAATGCATTGCTACAACCCATCAAGCTGGTGGAGGTAACGTTATGGTTTGGGGAATGTTTTCCTGGCATGCTTTGGGCCCTTTAATTCGTGTTGATCAACGTCTGACTGCCACATCATATCTAAACATCCTGGATGCATGTGAATAAACCATTCACATGCATCCTGTCATGTGAATGGTTTATTCCAATGGAGATGGCTACTTTCAACAAGATAATGCGTCCTGCCGTAGTGCTCGTATTGTACAGCATTGGTTTCAGGAACATGCCGGTGAGTTTACTTTGCTTAGGTGACCCTCACAATCTCCAGATCTCAACCCCATTGAAAATTTGTGGGATGAAGTTGAACGAGCCATCAGACAGCCGGATCCACAACCCTGCAATCTCACACTCCTGGAAAGAGCTATTCATCAAGCATGGTCTCAGATTCCACAAACCACCTATCAACATCTCGTGGAGTCCATGCCACGAAGAATCGACGCAGTATTAAAGGCAAAAGGTGGCCCAACGAAGTATTGAGGTGGTGGTCATAATAAAGTGGCCACTCAGTGTATATACCAAGACAATTTTGGCCATTAGTTATCATAAAGTTTTTAATAAAGCACTTATACACGATATATTAAATTTTTATATTCTTATTGTCAGACATTGGCGAAACATCTGAAACAAACTTGAGAACCTTTTTTTGCGAAAGAAAACATTTAGAATCCAAGACAAATAGGTAATACGGAAACAAACTAGGGTTAAAAAAACAACTAAAAACTTCCCACTATCGCACGGAAGGCAATCTTCTTAAAAGAAAAATTATGGATACGTTTGTTACTTTTTTTTTGGCAAAGAAAGTAGAATTCAATTCGTAATTTACCGATTTAAATATGCCATCATACCTTTTCGTTTGGAAATTGAAATTCGAAGGAACACTACGAGGTTTCAACTGCCTTTGATTCGTAATGTCATAATATCCAAAACCTTTTTTGTTAAAGTGGGCAGAACATATTGGAGAATGCACATTGGGATAGAAATCATCGAGTTTCAGTTTACACAGCCATTCCTTTAACAATCTCGGCCTTTTCAGAGGAAAATTATGGAAAGTTATTCCTTCCTCTACACAATTCAGGTGGCAGGATTTATTAGCACAACCATACGATGACCAAACGTTAGACATATCGTTAATAAATTGAAGAAAATTGCGATTTTCCCGAACCTTTGCAAAGTGTTAAGGTGGATTCACCTAAAATCTTTGTCTTGTATTTCCAATGTGTAAATTTTTGTTGCCATTTTCGTCACAATTAATGCATTCCCAAGGCTGAAAATTTGAACATCGATAAAAATACGTAACTTCATTTTATAGCGTAGTATACTTAATATGTTCTAAAATTTACCCATAATTAAGCAATCCAACATGTGTTTGTCTACTGACGTCATCAATGTGCAGGTCCCGCCATCTGTTTTCTGGTCTCAACACCACCAAAGAAAAAGTTATTGATTTTTAATGTAATTATGGTTAAGTTTTAGAAAATACTATTAAGTATACTTGGCTGTAATATAAAGTTATTTTTATCGATGTTCAAATTCTCATCCTTGGGAACACGTTATTTGTGGAGAAAATGGCTAGAGAAGTTTGTCCATTGGAAATACACTATCTACCAACAAGTAATTGGACACCCCTGCAATCGACGATATCTGCGGTCCTGATACACGTCACGGCCGCCGCCGTTAAATCTCGTGTGGGAAAAAACAACGCAACCAGTCGCATGCAAGATGCCACGCAGTTCGGAGCTCTCTGATTTAGAGAAAGGTGTAATCGTCGGGTATCACAGAAATGGCCGATCCATACGCGACATATCCAGCGAGTTGAAGTACCCAAAATTGACAGTGGCCTACATGATTGGCAAGTGGAAGATGAGAGGTGACTGTCGGAATGTGCCCCGACCTGGCAGACCCACAAAACTGGGAGTTAGAGACCGACGGATGCTGGCCAGAGAAATTCGGAAGAACCGCACCACATCGATGGTCCACATCCGCGAGGAATTTCAACAGGCATCCGGGAGTGTTCTTTCGATGAATACCATCGGTAAGGAAACCCATCTGCTCGGTTATCATGGACGTGCTGCCGCCCACATGCCTTTGATCACCAAGTCCAATAGCGCTGCTCGGCTAACGTGGTACAAAGAACGTCGACAGTGGACCGTTGAACAGTGGAAACAGGTTCTCTGGAGCGAAGAATCAAGGTTCACCCTCTACCGTTCGGATGGCAAGGTCTGGGTTTGGCGTCTGCCTGGAGAACGCCTCCTGCCGGAATGTATTGTGCCAACAGTGAAGTTCGGCGGCGGTAGAATTATGCTATGGGGGTGTTTCTCCTGGTATTGCACGGGACCCTTGGTCGCAATTCCTGGTAGACTTAACGCCGAGACCTACTGCACCATTTTGGATGACCATGCGCTTCCTACGTTGTGGCAGTTTCACGGGGTGGACCCATGTTACTTTCAGGATGACAATGCCACCTGTCATATTGCGAAGTCCACCATGGCTTGGTATGGTGACAATGGGGTTAACCGAATGGACTGGCCTGCGCAGAGCCCGGGCCTTAACCCTATCGAGCACCTATGGGACGAGTTGGAGCGTCGACTTAAGGGGTGCCTCCACCGTCCGAAATCGGTGAAGGAACTGACCTGTCTTCTCCAAGCCAAGTGGAAGAAAATACCGCTAGCCGTCGTACAACGCCTGGTTGAGAGTATGCCCTGGAGGGTCACATCTGTAATTGCCGTTTGTGGAGGCTCCACCAACTATTGAAGGTGAATAAACTTCGTTTTCCTTTACTATCACAGGTGTCCAATTACTTGTTGGTAGATAGTGTACAAGGCAAAGATTTTAGGTGGTTCCACCTAAAATCTCTGCCTTATGTTTCCAATGATAAAATTCTTTACATATTTTCTTTGCAATTAATGTATTCTCTAAGATGAAAATTGTACAACGATAAAACTAACTTTAAGTTATAGAGTGGGATACTTAATACTTGCTAAAACATAAACATAATTAAGCAATCCAACATGTGTTTGTCTACTGACGTCATCAATGTACAGGTTGCGCCATCTATTAACAGGTCTAAACATTACTCAAAGAACAACGTTTGATATTTAATATAATCATGATTATGTTTTAGCAAGTATTAAGTATCCCATGCTAAAACATAAAGTTAGTTTTATCGATGTGCAAATTTCCATCCTTGGGAATACATTAATTGCGAAGAAAATATGTAAAGTAGTTTTACCATTGGAAACGTAAGGCAGAGATTTTAGGTGGAACCACTTTAAGCAATGGGCAAACGCATGTAAACACGCATGTAAACTTTTTTTTTTTGATTGAAGGTTTAATGATCACCGTGAGCAACTCAATGGGCTATAAGCAGTCGCCCATTCCTAATTTAGGACCACTGGTTCCAGGGCAGGGAGAGAGCCAGTGCCGTAAGACAAACATAGCATCCATACTTCACTGGGATACGAATCCGGACCTCTCCCGATGAATGGTCATAAGCCATCGCTCAGACCACTGTGCCATCAGGCGTGACCTACGCACCGGAACGGGGCAAACTATTGTTGGTCCGTGGCCACGGAAAACCTTTCTCATGATGTAATGTGAGGTGAATGAGGTCCATTGCTTGCTGACTAGAGCATAGCAACAACTATGAAAAATCACTACATAAAGGAAGCTTTCTGATCGGATGGCTCACAAATACGCTTTTATATGGTTTCTGTCACGTGTGTGAACGTGAATATTCTTTTTAGAATGTGAAGTTTGGCAACATTCCTAATTTAGGACCACTGGTTCCAGGGAAGGGAGAGAGCCAGTGCCGTAAGACAAACATAACATCCATGCCTCACTGGGATACAAATCCGGACCTCTCCCGATGAATGGTCATAAGCCATCGCCCAGACCACTGCACCACCAGGCGTGACATACGCATCGGAACAACGGGGCAAATTATTGTTGGTCCGCGGCCACGGGAAACCTTTCTCATGATGTAATGTGAGGTGAATGAGGTCCATTGCTTGCTGACTAGAGCATAGCAACAACTATGAAAAAACACTACATAAAGGAAGCTTTCTGATTGGATGGCTCACAAATACGCTTTCATATGATTTCTGTCACGTGTGTGAACGTGAATATTCTTTTTAGAATGTGAAGTTCGGCAACGGACTGAAAAGTAAGTCAAACATAGTGTAGTGAATGCACAGTGGCAGATAAAGCCAAGGAGGTTTCTAGCCTCCTTGGATGAAGCTGGCGGAATGATAGCCATGAAAACGGTGTATGATAATAAAGTTATATTTGATTTTGTTTTTAGATAAATGTGTTCATTTGGTTGTGTTAAATAATTGATAAATAACAACATGACAGTTTTATATCACCATGGCTTATAAAAGTGTTGTACTCACAAACTAAACTTTAATTTCCAGTAATGCAGCCATTTTGGATCGTTTTGATATTGCAATACTCCTTTCTGGGTCGATGTTCTTTAAAAAAAAAAGGAACAGGACAGGATCCTACTTTTTAACTCGGTATTTTAAGGTTTTGATGTTACAACTTTATCCCACTAAAGAAAAAATATTTGAAAAGGAGATACACTAAAGAACTAATCATTAAAAGGGAAATATTGATTGGCTGTGCTGATCAGAAATATTGATTGGCTGTACTGTAAAAAACCGCTATATATAAAAGAAAATCTCGGATTGGTTCGTTTGCTTAACCGCATTTATATAATTTCTTATCACCATGACGACCACAGTGTTGTGTTCAGAATTCTAATTATGATTTGAAGCTCATGTAGCCATTTTGAATCGTCTTGAGACTGCAACAGTTTGTCCTGCATCAAAGGCTTTCGAAATGTCTTGTCCAAAAGTTTCGAGAAAGGGGCATGTTCCGCCGGCCAATGTTTCGATATTGTCGATGAGATTTCCCCAGAAGTTGTGGAAAATTATTAACGAATGCCAAACAGGAGCTATTCGTTGGGGTCGCGATGGAAAATCCATTGTGTTAGACTACACGAAGTTTAAAGCGGAGTATCTTAACAGCAATCTGGAGTACTTCAAAACCTGTAACATTACAAGTTTCATCCGGCAGCTCAATCTCTATGGCTTCAGCAAAGTTGGTCATCATTCGCCGAATTTGAAGCGCCTTCATAGTCTTGATATCCACGAATTCCGTAACGAGAACTTTGTGCAGACAAGATTGGATCTGCTCCAGAATGTGTCCAGGAAAACGGCAAGTTCAAGACCGAGACAGTCGGACCGTGTTTTGCGTGGAACAACGCAATCAGCAAGGACTCGCGGCTTGAGATCCCAGGTAATATCTTTGCTCGATAATTTAAATCTTTAAAGTTTAATAAAGCAGGTATTAATATTCGCTTATTAGAAAAAGATCCAAGATAGAATCTTTGCTGGATAATTTAGTCCTTAAAGTTTAATAACCGAGGTATTATTACAAAGAAGTATTTAAAATTTACCAGCTAGTGGCCTGTGATGCGTATAGTCATCACAGGTTGCCAAGAGATAATTTGTACGATATTTGGCTGTATAAAAAGAGTAATTTTTGTTGCTTAATATTTCGACTTTTTCCCACGTAACGTCCAGATGAGTCAAAATATTTTCGTACTGAAGATACGTTACGCGAGTGAGAACAACTATTTCCTATGTAGATTATCATTAAAATATTAATTTTATCTTTTCTTTAAAACGTACTACCAAACGGCAAAAAAGAGCAAAACGTTCAATTCACGAAAAGAAAAAAAGGTATTTCGAATTTTTTTCAGATTGGTATAGGATTCATGCATGTGTAAGGGTTGGACTTCCGAATTAGAATGCTTTCAAGTAGTTCATGATGTCGAGTGTATGGTTTCGATTTGTTTACCCTACGTGCAAGAAAGTAGTTCATAAATTTTATGCAGTTTTTTTTTTTTAGAATTTCGTTATAGTAGGAGCTTTAATGATTAGTTTTATTTGTAAATATATTTTATGAAGGAAATATACCGAACAATAGTACTACGTTTTTTTTATGTTGCTGTTTTTCCATTCGGAGCTAGCGTGTTTTTCATGCGAAGCTATTTCCAACTTTTGTTCGAGAAGTCAAGGTGGCTAAGAGCAACGCCTCATTTTTGGTAGTATTCATTCGGATTTTGTAAAGTATGTCGGTGTGGAATTGGTCGCGATTGCTGCTTTTCGTAACAAAACAAATCCTTATAATTATTTCCATTATGATGAGATGAATTTCGATGAAAGTAGTAATAAAATTCCGCAACGCATCGTGAACTACTTTCTTTCACGTTGGGTGTGATAAGATTTTATGTAAACAAAGCGGAGCGGTACACGCGACATTGGGAACTACTTGAAAGCGTTCTGATTGGGAAAACCAGCCTTACTAACTTAATATTTTCGTTTCGTTATTGAACGTACTGAAACGTTGGTCGTCATTGGCGTTCCTAAAAAGTTGCAAAAAGATAAAGGCATTCACAATAAATGAATGAATGAAAGAATAAATAAATAAATAAATTTGTTGATTAATATAAATCGTACAGAAGATCGTCTTATGCTCGGGACTGATTTAGAGGATTCACTGTTATTAACGCCATTTTGATTTTAAAAATTGAGTTAATATTTTTGTAGGTTACTTCTTTCATCTTTTAAGTGTGTACACGGGTAATCTAAATTTAATCTGAGAAAAGTTTTTAAACGTGTTCTTGAATTTTAGGTGGGAAGAAAAATACATCTGAAACAACAGGTTTGAGTCGTAAAGAATTATTGACGTATTTATATTTGAAAGGAATGTTACCGGGATTTTTTAAGCTTTTGAGAAAAATATTTTTTAATTTCTCTTCTATTGTGAAACATATACAGAATTAGATTGCAGCGAGTTGGAAGTTTAGCGACCAAACCGAATGGTGGGTATTTTTAAATGATAATAAAATATATGCTCTCGAAGTGAGGCAGTTTCAATTACATTGAATGATTTCAACGCTATTATCTTTATTGATTCCGTTCGGCCAAATCTTTAGCAGAACAAATATTCTGGTTTTTTTTCTGTAGTGAAAAATGTGGGTGGTTATGCAACGAAAAATATTTCAGATTAATTTTAACCCTTTAACCGGCTGTAACGAATTAACTCGCGGTTAGCAAAATGAGCTGAAATCAGCTCCAACGAATATATTCGCTGACTAAGAAGTAGGCGAAACGCTGTTGGAACTAGTAAACCTGCGCATCAGAAAGCGTTTACTTTTCCCATTGGCTTTGTTATTTACAGTGGTCATTTAAGGGGATAATTGGGAATAACCCTCTCTGACTAATTGCCTGTTAAAAGGGTTATAACAACAGCGATAAAGCTAAGAAATGAGAGAGACAGTTTAGGTTACTTGTTTCTACCCAGTGCTATGATGTCCGTGTCAGGGGAACTAGCAGCAGTAGAAAAAGCTACGTTTCAGGTCCCTTCACTTAACATCACGGTTGCACATCACAGGGGCAGCAGCAGGGATGGGGGGGGACGGAACTCCTCTCGAGTGAGCCTACCGGAAATGTCTTATCTCTAGAGATAAGACCGTTGACAAACATTTTTGCGAAATCTTTTCATGTTTTAATATCTTTTTTTTTTTTTGACGAACTTAGGAAATTTTTTCGTGCTTTGAACTCTGATTTATTAGGATTTTTATATATTTTTTTAACTTGAGTGAGGTGTTAGGAATTTTTTTTATAGGCGTTGCATTATTGCTCAAGTATTATTTATTGTTCACAACAAATGTTTACTCCATGTCCCTTACTCAAGAAATGTTTTATGTAAACCAAATGAATTATTCCTTCTTGAAAAAACCCTCATAAAGCGTTTGCAGGGTGATCATGATTAATATTTTGTAATTTCATTTCCGAAGAAAGAAAGAATTAATTTAAAATCGTCAGTGATACATGCCATTTGTTTCTTGATGGGAAAGATAAAACCTTGAGACGTTATCTTTGTTTCCTGTTAGCGATAGTGCAATCTCCCCACCAAACGGACTTCAATATCTTGTGAGTCATATTAGATCCTCTGTCCAATTTCTTATCTTTTCACCCCGATTTGGTAGAGAAGGTTATCTGATTTCAGTACCACAGGAAGTTGATAACACAACTTTTGGAAGGAAATGCTTTGTTTCGTAAACAAACAAACACTTTCTCTAGAACAAAGTTCTCTGAACCGCTTAATCTTTATATAAAGATAAGATGACTTGTTTTTCACCCCATGTGTTTGACAACAAAGGAATATTGAGATATCATGTCCTTTAGAGTGGCTGTGATAATCTATTCCACTGAACCCTAAATTCCCATTGAGTTTTCCTCGTTCACAGGAAACAGATAAGATTGCTTCTTTCCTGCTTTTGTTAAATTTTACTTCCATATTTCACGTGATCTCCCCTTATCAGTCCTTCTGTGAGTATAAAAGGGGTATGAAACATCGCAGACTCCCATAGCGTCTCGAACTTACCTGACTGCTGTATCTTTCTTGCCATTGCTCATTCTTCACGATATGCAATCTTCTGGAGCTCCAACATTTCCCATGGACTATGATTCGGTAATAATATTTTTAATTTTTTCTTTGTCTAGGGTTTTATTTTTTTATAGGTGTCCCTTTTAATTGAATCGTAATTCTAAGTTTCTTTTTGGTGTTCAGAATCTCTTTTTTTTTTTTTTACGTGTTAGGCTAATTTCGCGTTCCTTTCTTTGGTTTCAGGTGTTCGGTGCCTGGTGGAACCAGGATATCGATTTCATGGTGAATGACCCTGCTTATGCAGCGGCTGATCCTCAGAACAATGATTCCAGTTTTTTATTGGACGAGGACTTGGATCTTTTTTCCAACGTGATTGATCCTTTCCCCCCTTCCAACGATGACTTAGAGCATTTGTTGGAAGAGAATTTAGATCTCTTTTCAAATATTGAAGATCCCTCAGTAGCAGGTCCATCTAACTCGCTTAGATGTGATATTTGTATGAAGGAGTTTTCCAGAAAATTCACATTGCTTAGGCATAAGAAAACCCATGAGGAAGGTGCCCCGTCCTTTAATTGTTCATTATGCTCCTATAAAACTATTTTGAAGTCCAATCTCATGAGGCACGTGAGGTTAATTCACAACCCTTCACGTCATCAACAGGGTGCTGGCCCTAGTAATGCTGTCCCTCCTGCCCCCGTTAGTATGGGGGGATTTGTAGAAATTGAATCGGTAGCACAAAATAGGCTTAAAACTTACAAAAACACTCCTCCAGGCGAAAGTGCAAACTGTCTTTCAACGTTTCTAAACAACATCAGGAACTCTATCATCTACCTTTTAGAAATAAATTTAAGAGACCACCCCTCTTTGAAATGTAATATTTTTATGGAGGCAAAATTTAGAAAGGCCAAAGAAGGAGATCCCGATGAATATGATTATTGCACATTTAATTTAAAGACCACCAACAAACCTATTTTCAGAACTACTGAACTTGGGGATTTTGTAGACACGATGTCCAGGAAGCTCCTTACTGAAAAAGAAGAAAGTGAAATGAATGGCTCTGGGTGGAGTTTTTTCCATGTTGTGTGGTTGAAACTGCGCGTTAACAGGTTCCGACCACTGAGGGGTGGCTCTCATATTGAATTGCCTCAGAGCATTCAAAAGAAAAGAGCGGTGGTCAATGTGCAAAACCGGGATGATCATTATTGTTTCAAATATGCAGTGTGGACCCCTCGCCTAGCTGATCAAAAGAATAACAGGAAACGAGTTTCATCCTACAAATACGATGCACAATTTGAAAAGGGCTACAACTGGGACGTTGTTGACTACCCAGTCAATCCAAGTGAAATCCCCAAGTTTGAAAAGGCGAATAATATAAGTATTAATGTCTTTGGCCTTGATGAAGATGACAGAGTATTCCCTTTCAAAGTAGTATATGAAGAACTCGCCGATCATCGCGACCTTCTGTTCATCGAAAATGGCAGCAGCAGTCACTATGCGTAAATCTCTGATTTCGCTCGCCTTATTTCTTCCCAGATTTCTTCTTGTCACAAAAAAAAATATTTGCAAGAAATGTTTCATGACCTACGATGCCAGGTATAGAGGAGAAGAAAAGTTGGAAGAACACAAGCTGCTATGCAAAAAGAACAAAGCTGTCCTCGTACAGATGCCTCAGAAAAAAGAGTTAACTTTTAAAAATCATTTGCATATGCAGCGAGTCCCCTTTGCCATATACGTTGATTTTGAGAGTCTTTTGACACCAACCAGCGGACCGGATCCGAAACCCTCTGATTCGTTTTCAAAGAAAACGCAAGCTCATGAAGTAATGGCCTATGGGTACTATATCAAAGATGATATGGATACCTATACTACATATAGATCTTATAGAGCTGAGAAGGGGGTGATTCAGCATTTTTTTGAAAATTTGAACCAAGATGTGAAGGCCATTTCGGAAGCATACAAAATCCATCTTCCCATGAAAACTTTGACGGAGGCCGAAAAGAAATCGTACATGGAAGCAACTGAATGTTATATATGTGGCAAAGGGGGTTTTGATCCTACAAACAAGAATATGAGAAAAGTTCCAGATCATGACCATAGGACATCCTATTACCGAGGACCTGCACACTCGGTGTGTAATATCAACTTCAGAAATCCCAAATTTGTTCCTGTGTTCATGCATAATGTATCTGGCTACGATTCTCATTTCATCATTCAAGAGCTCGGATCCCTTGCAGGCGACATTTCGGTCATCCCGGAGTCCACAGAAAAATTTATTTCTTTTTCCAAGAAAATTGATGGTTTTGAAGTTCGCTTCCTGGACTCGTGTCGTTTTATGCCGAGCAGCTTATCCAAATTATCCAACAATCTACCCAAAGACCTTTTTAAAATTACTCAACAATATTTTGGCGATGGTGAAATATTTGATCTTCTTACCTCCAAAGGCATCTTTCCATACGATTACGTCACTTGCTGCAAGAAGCTAGAAGAAACATGCCTTCCCCCAGCATCGGCTTTTTTAATAAGTTGACCGATTCTCACATTTCAGAAAAAGAATACGGTCATGCTAAAAAAGTATGGAGCGCTTTACAAATTAAAAATTTAAGAGAGTACACGAACGCTTATTTAAGAACAGATGTTTTGATTTTAGCGGACGTGTTTGAAAATTTCAGAGATATTTGCTTGCAAACATACAAACTAGATCCGGCATGGTATTATAGCGCTCCAGGTCTTGCATTTTCGGCCATGTTAAAATACACGAAAATCTCTCTTGAATTATTGCAAGACTATGATATGTATCTCATGTTTGAAAGTGGCAGGCGAGGCGGGTTATGCCAATGCATTAAAAGACATGCACAGGCAAATAATAAGCACATGGAAAATTATAACCAGTCGAGTGCGTCTAATTATATCTCTTATCTAGACGCCAATAATTTGTGGTTGGGCAATGAGTCAGAATCTGGCAACAGGCAACTTCCGGAGGGTGTCACATGAAGAATTGCAGCAGATGAGTGTTTCCTCTATCCCGGATGATTGTCCTTCGGGGTACATCTTCGATGTGGACATTGAATATCCCTCAGCTCTGCATATTCAACATGCAGACCTACCGTTTTGTCCAGAGTCAGAAGTCGTTCCTGGCACCAATCAAACCAAATTATTGACCACTCTTAGAAATAAGCAGCGGTACGTTACTCATTACAGAATTTTAAAACAGGCAGTGCAGGCAGGTTTGATTATCAAAAAAATTCATAGAGCCATTAGTTTCGACCAAAGTAAATGGCTCGAAAGTTATATAAATTTGAACACTGAAAAACGCAAGCAAGCCAGGAACGAATTTGAAAAAGACTTCTTTAAACTTATGAATAATTCCATGTTTGGGAAGACCATGGAAAATATTCGAAAAAGAACAATTGTCGAGTTGTGAGCGAAGATGCAAGATTGGACAAACTTCTAGCGAAACCAAATTTTAAAGATCGTACAGTCATCAAAAATGAAGAAAATGGAAATTATCTGGTATCCATTCATTTGGCCTTAACAAAGCTAACATTTAACAAGCCCATTTACCTAGGCACCTCTATTCTGGATATTTCAAAAATTAAAATGTACGATTTCCACTACAATGTGATGAAACCAATGTATCCAGATATATCCATTCTCTATATGGATACAGGCAGTTTCTTTTATGAAACTAAAACTGAGGATCTGTACGAGGACATGAAGCAAATTTCTCATCTTCTTGATACCAGTGGATATAATGTGAATCACCCCCTTCACAGCATGAAAAACAAAAAAGTCCTTGGTAAATTTAAAGATGAAATGAATGGAAATATTATTACAGAATTTGTAGGCATCCGTCCAAAAATGTATGCTTTCGCAGGGGTTCATTCGGAAATTAAAATGGCTAAAGGTGTGACCAAAAATGCTGTTTCAAAACACCTAAGATTTGCAGATTATAAATCTTCAGTAGTTCATAAAACGGAGATGCGACATTCGACCTCTTCCATCAGAAGCTACAAACATGTAGTATTTTCCATTTCTTCAAACAAGAAGTCACTCAGTCCTTTTGACAACAAAAGAGTCATCTGCGAAGACAAAATTCACACTCTTCCTTTCGGCCATTTCCAATAAGAAGATTGTTCAGAGCCTCCTGTGAAAAAACAAAAGATTTAAGCTGCTCGGCATCCACCCAGAGCCATTTTTAAAAAATAAATAAACGGGGTCCACACTGCTTTCTTCAAGACTGCTGCTGTCGTCAATCTCTCAAAAACCTTCTGTTTCAAGTCTTCCCTGCTCACAAACAGCTCGACTCATGTCGGATCTAATAAATGCCCATCCAATTCGCCTGCCACCCTGCACTGCCTGAAAAATAAAATGGTCAAACAAATTTCATTATCTAAATTTCACAAGTTATTTTCTGGAAGCTCAAGTTCATCGTTTACAAATCAATTATTTCAGTTTTGTCAAAATTAAGTTTCATAGGATGCTATCCCATTCAGGCATGTTGCTTTTGGAGAATTATCATTTTTGCATTACCTTCTTATCTTTTAAACACGATACTTTGTTTTTCAAAGAACATGATATGAGTTTCCGTTCCAAACCAGTTATTTACTACCCCCTCCAATGTAATGCTGTTTCCGATCGATAAAATTTGACCTTCAGAAGATGATAACAGCCTTTATCGCTTGACTAAACATTCACGCCCTCAGGCTGTGCATGAACCAATAAGAACGATCATCTCTTATCAGTTTTGACTTAGAATAAGAGCTGTTCCTTCAGTTTGTCTTGAGTCTTCGAACGAGTCACTTCATTTTTGTCTGTTGCTTTGAGTGCTACCGATTCCATTTCCACGATGAAGCGGAGTGCTGAAATGTCTGCTACTCCCGCTAAGGTATGCGAGTCCGTTCCTTTAAAGCCCAAACCGCGTGGAGAAGTTACCCTCCCAAGCATTTCTTTAAAAAATCTTGTACCTCATCATTTTCATTTAGGTGAAAACATGTTTGCAAAAAGTAAGCGATTTTAACAACACGGTTCGAGTTCATATTCGAAGTTATAGGAAAGACGGGGAATCTTTCCACCCTTCTAAGAATGGAATAACAATGTCTGCTTCAACGTTCCGAAAATTCATGGGAAAATCACACTGGATTCAAGGCATGAATTGTGACATCTTTATCAATCTTGAACTTATCGTTTCCTGCTGTCCTTCCCTCTTAGATGCTTCTGGCAGTTACACGTTAGAAGTGCTTTCCCCAGAATTCACGGTTTTCGTCGATTGAATCCTGTTTCGATAATGCTGACTTGTCAACAATTTGGAACTCTTATTGATCAATGTGGAAAAATATGGGACAGCATTACTCAACTACTATTTGGACCAGTCTTTAGAAAGGCTGTTTTGCTCCATCCAATGAGTTCTTCCCCTGTTACTTCCATCTCAGATGAAGAGTTTTTCATCATGCTTGCTGACATGGTTAGGGATCGCCTTCAGGAACATGTTAATAACTTATATTATTGTATGGAGTGCCACCAACCCCCAAATCTCATATCCGGAAACATCATGGCCCACAGCTGTGCATATGCCACCCCCGAATCCAAGTGGCAAGAGTATTTCGATGATGCCGTTGCATTGCTTAACCCCAAGATTCTAGCAGAATCTTTTGTTGCAGTCACTGGAGACTATGTCCCGTCCAAAGCGTTCTTGGAAAGCATAATTGTAAAGAACTTGCTAGAGACTGTGAAGTCAATGTACTGAGGTATCAGCAGAAAACAAAAATTTCTTACACCGACCATGGAGCAGCTGTATGAAGGGAGCCCAGAAAAACAGTCCTTTTTAGGACTACTTTATTTATTTTTATTCATTTATATTTTTTCTGTATGAATGAGTGTAAGAATGTGAACTTATGTTCCTATGCACGAAAGTCACTGGCGTGGATGTAAAAACCCCGTAAACCTAAATGAAGGTCACTGGCGTGGATGTAAAAACCCCGTAAACCTGAATGAAGGTCACTGGCGTGGGCGTAAAACGCCAGTAAACATAAATGTGTTTTTACGATATTATGGATCCATGTTTGGTGACGCTACATGAAGGCGACAAGGAGGGTTAGTGGCTTTCCTGACACCTCCATTCTTTGAATGGTTAATACGAGTATTGGTTTATGAACCCGCTCGGGGGACCTTCCGCCGTAGCGAATTCTAATGATTTTTTTTTCATGATTTTTTTTCATGAAGTGCATATTCTTTCTTTCCATTTTTTAACCCTATAAGAGAATATACTTTTTAAAAACTTGCCCTGGCACGTTTTCAATCAAACCATTTTCGTCCTGTTATATTTTAAACGATTTCAAAAACGACCGTTTACAAATTTTTACTCGATCCAAAACCGTCTTTTATTCATGCTAGTTTTTCCATGTTATCTTATGGGAATTTTGCAATTATAAGAAAACCGAAATTTCCATTTTTAATCCTATAAGAGAACGTACTTTTCCGAAACTTGCCCTGGTACGTTTTCAATCAAACCATTTTCGTCCTGTTGAAATTTAAACGATTTCAAAATGACCGTTTACAGAATTTTACTCGATTCAAAATAAACTTATGGAAAATGATTACATTTAAAAAGAGAAAATCAACTCGAAAAAGAAAGACACTTTTTTCCATCAAAATTTTTTTTAATAGGGAATCCAACGAACATTTTTACATAAATTTTTCTTTTTCCGTTTAGAAGTTACAACCGAATTTCCTTCTTGTACAGGAACTTTCAACATTTGTTTATTTTTAATGTACTTTGAAGGTAAATTAATGTCCTTTAATGCTTTTACAAATTCAGGAGGTATGTGCAGCTTAGTTCCCTTGGTTTGAAACATAGAGTCTATGAGGTCTACTATATTCGTGTTTTTCACAATGTGTCCATTATATTTAAATTCGGCTTTGGGACTCCAACCAAATAACATCAGAGTTCGTTTTAAAGACGTTCAACACATTTCTTGCATAGCGTTTCAAGTTAGTAGGAACGGATTGAACGACAAAGTCTTCCACAACATCTTTTACTTTCTCGTCTTTGATATGTTCTTCTTTCGTTGGTCCTTCAGTTCTCGATGATGTTTCCTGAGATGTCATTGGAAGATTAAAACTGGAAACATGAATGCGTTTATTCAAGACTTGATTATATAATTTCACCTTGACTTCGTCAGACTCTTTGCTTAGGAGAAGTTTTTTCATTTCTTTGTCCAAGTCCGTTAACGTTTCCTCTGTTGGCATATGACGAGAAATTCGTTCTTCGGGAATCAGAACCATTTTCTTGGCAAATTCCATTATTTCGTAAGCAGAGTCGTTAACACACTGAGAGCAGCAGGAATCAACACACCTAAAATCCCCCTTTTTGAATAATGAGCTTCCTCTTTTTATACAGAGGTGTCTTTTTTCGAGAGAGTGCTCGTAAGGTGTGTTTATGACGTTGTAATGAATGTTTCTGGGAAGGAGTAAGCGGAACATTTCCTTTTAGCGTATTCATACAAACTTCGCATATGGCTTTAATTCCATTTTTTCTACATTTTGATATTAGGTCTTTTAATACTTTTCTTGGACAGTGTTGAATAACACATAAAAGTTGGATATGTTGCTTAGACAGCGTCATGATGAAAACTGAGACTTATTTCATTTCACCGAGGTTGATATATTACTTGAATGTCTCCAGGCAGTATCTGGGAGCGTAATTTTAATTCTTCCTTGTTCTCAGGTTTTAGATCAATCAATAAATAGCTGTAAAGCGATTTTGTGGCATCCATATAAACTTCTTGAAAAAAATTTAAGTTTGCTAATGTACAACTGCCTCCCTAAATGAGAGATTTGATTCACATCTCTTCGTGTTTTAAACAGAAATAAGTAATGAGCATTCAAGGAAATTTCTGGCATTTTTCTTTGCCTTTATGAAAAATATTTGGAGTAATGAATATCACAGACACATTGAAATGATGACTCCCTCTGGTGAACAAGTGCGTTAATTTTTTATCGCTTCCGCATTCAGTCACGAGATTGTCAATACCAAACAGCGTTCTTCCTTTCACATAGTCACGGAAATTGGAGGGAAGGCCTTCCACAAATGCCACGTTTTCTATTTTATCATACAATGTTTGGTGAACCCCGTAGAACCACACCACATGTTCGGGAGGGGGGATATAACTTTCGCTTGATGCTGAAGTAAACGTTTTACAAACTGAGTCTTCCCACAGCCAGTAGGACCCGCTATCAGAGCAGTGAAGGGATGTTGTAGTCTGGGCACTTCCATGTTGTCAACTGAAGTCATTAAAAAAGATACAAAATAATTTAAAGACACATAAAATAGATTTCAATCAATTTTTATTTTAAATTCTAAATTTTGATACAATTCGAAATTTATTTCGAACGAAATGAAAGACACGCAGGTCGTTTGTTTCAGATTTCTATCAAAAGTTTCTTACAATAGAGTACAAGCTTTTTCCGCGACATCAAGAATACAAGAAGAAAATACAATATTGTCCACATACGGCTGTAAACGAACTTTGAAGAGGTACTTCATTCAATTTAACAGTATCAGACTTGGAGTCAAATCTGGCAATAGGTCCTTGAAAATATTCTGGAGAATGTCCGAAAGAATCAAAAAATTGCATTGTTTTTGGGTTTGGTATGTATATAGCCAACTAGTGTTTTCCAGAATTTCCATACCGATCCGTATTCACAACAAGGCATGCTGGGAACTTGACAATTCTCTTGGGAAGTCTGTCACAGGCAAACACTCCGAGGAAGGACCGTCGTGTCACGTGATCTTGCTTTAGGGTCTTTGCAATTTGAACAGTGTTCATTTCTTCAATTGGAGAAATCACAAAGAATGTTTCTGGACTTTGAAATTTCAATAATGTTTTGGAACTCTACGTAGATTAGCACACAAATGGTTTTTGCTAAAGCTTTTCCAAATTTGATTTCCACTCTTAAATTTCCTTGTTGGATCAGGTTCATATGCCCTCCATCACACAGGTCGGGTCTGAGATTGAATGCATAAAAAGTGTATCCCTTGGAAAATTCCTCTCGATCGATATATATTCCACAATCTTGGCCCAGTTTCTCGGTTCCTTGAAATAGACTATGGAAAGAGCGAATTGTGCTTCCCTTTTCGAAATTGGGTTCTAGAGGTTTATGAGGAACCGGCTGTCCATCATACGATAAAGTTAACATCATAATGCTTAAATTCAAAGGGGTTGGATTTATATGTACCATTAAAAGCATCGTTATCGACACATCCAATAATCAGTCTTTTGGGCATTTGTCCTAGGAATACGTTGTCTTGCACGAAGGACATACTTCCTTGAGAGACGGAATACACTTTGCATAAAACACGATCAATAGGATACTTGGCGGGAGATTTTTCTAAAGCTTTTGCATGGCCGATGGCAACTCCCGGGTTGACTTTCACTTTTCTCACAAAAATGGAGGCGTGTTCGATGAGAACTCTGTAATTGGGGGTCTCGGAGGATGAAACGAGGCAGAAATCAGGTTTACTTCGAACCAGATTAATTTTCACATCCACTAAATTGAGAAGCAGTCTGTTTTGAAAAAATAAATCACAATGCAAGGTTCCAATCATGTCAAACGTTTTGCTGTCTTTCACGAGCTCGTAACGTTGATGTAATACTTTGTTTGTTGCAGCATTCGTGGGATTAATTTCGTTCAAATGTCTGGCTGTATCCTTGTAAAACCCTTCAGATGCTAAATAGGATTTCTTTGCGTCTTCTCTATAATTTAATAGAGTTTCAATATATGCTCTGTGAGGATACGTGTTGATCAAGGACGAAATCACTCTTTCGTTTAAACTAACATCAACTTGGGAAAACAGAGAATGAAGAAAACAGTTAATGGGTCCCACGGGCTCTTTGTCAGCTATGACAGAATTGTCAGCTTTCACAATTTTAATTTTCACGTAGAGTTGGCTGGAAGACAGATCCATGTATTCTTCTCCACTCCCAGAAATATTAAATTCCAGAGGTCCTCCATCTCGAATGTTGGCCAAGGGGTGATATTCGATCCATTGTCTTTTTTCTATGCTCGTTTGGGTGGGCGGTAAAGCAAATAAATCAAGTTCCGACTTTAAACATACGGAAGAATGACTGTGAATCAGAGCCATGGTTTACGGATCAAAAATATCGTGTGCTGTCGTCTTGGTTTTCTTTGAACGAATGATGCGTTTCTTCGTATTTCTCTTCCTTTTAACGCTTCCTCCCAACATTTTCTTCACTTTATTAGCTGCTTTGCCAGTGAGAATTTGTCCTGCTTCTTTAGCTCGTTGTTTGGCTGCTAGTTTTGCATCCTTTCCTTGCATTAATTCATTTGCAAGGTCGACCCCCGTTCGCAAGACTTCTTTTCCAAGCGTTTTTGCACCTTGCTTGAATAATGGAACCGCCGCTCTAAATAATGAGCGAAAACGTCCTCCAAGTCCATACCCTTTTTGAAGGGGTGCTTCTTGATAGTAGACTAAACCTTTTCCAGTTTGATTGACGTAATAACCCTCGAAGGATTTTGTACAACAGCGGTATGGTTCATACATGACTACAGAGCCTTGAGACGAAAATGAAGTTTCACGATCGCTCTCCCACGTTCAAATGGTACTAATTGTCCCGAGTGATTCCTTATAACGATTTCTACGGTTTGGAAATGTTTTCTTGCTAGAGGCAAATAATGAGGGCGGTCGTATAAGGCGCTCACCATATCTCCGTCTTCTCCGCTCACTTTAACGATGCGAAGGAGAGGAGCAACCTAGTCTCCCACAGGCTGAGGATCCACAATATCGCTGTACACGTACAATAGGGAAAGCGATGTGTTCGGATCGGCTACGAAATTTCTATGAATTGTGACATCACTCCCTTCTGATGCTGAATACACTCCAGGTTGAAAACCTAGAATTTCAGCTATTCCAGGAAATAACTGCAGCTGAGAACCAAGAGTTAAAGCTGCTTTGACACGTCTCGTGGTTTTATTAAAAAACATCGTAATTTTTTTCGACCAATGCTGGGACATGGCTTTTACCACGTCTCCCACAGAATCATAATATCCAGCAGGGATTTTTGCTGCTTTCAGTTGACTTGGACCGAGACCGTAAGCAAAGGAATTTGAATTTACATTCACATTAAACCAGTAATGAGGGTAGATGAGTTCGACGAGTCCCACTTCATAGTCACCATTAAGTTCGATCGGGGAAGGAAGATGTGTGATGAAATGAGAAATTTTATTGTCTGAAAAGTAGCGGAGAGAGCTGTCGCTAGGTAACGTTAGATAGAAACTCATGTTGACGAATGATGTTTCATCTAAAAAAAAGGTCGGTTTTATAGAGAGGTCAAGTCTTCCGCGGGGATCCAGGCATTAAATTTATCAAGATAACCTTTAAATTTAACAAAGTATTCCATTTTTCCTTTTCTTTTACGTTTCTTTAGAACACGTTCCACAGGAAAGGCCTCGGACAGAGTAACGTTTTGAAGCTCTTCGGCGTAAAAAGTTCTTTCCAGCTCTTCGTTCAATAAATCTTTAACTTTATAGACAGGAGGGGATCTGGGAACAAGACCGCTCACAACAAAGATTTCTTCCGTCCAATTTGATTCGTATCCTTTCTCAAATGTCAATTTCGCTTTACTAATCCTCACATGATCACCCACCTGAAATTTATAGGACTGTTTTTCCTTCTTGAGATCACCATACAGATTGAGAAACACTTGCTTTTCATTATCTTTGTTTACATCTACAGGTTTCATTTTTATACTTCGATGGGGAGAATGATTGTAACTATGAACTAAATCGTTGAGCACGTCTATGAATTTAAACGTATTTTGACTTGTAAAGTATCGCCACATGCGAGTTTTGAGCGTGCGATTGAATCTCTCCACAACACTTGCTTTCGTCTCGTTGTTCGTTGTAAAGAAATGCACACCGCGCTGTGTTAAAAACCTTTGAAACTCTTTGTTCTTAAATTCAGTTCCTTTGTCTGTTTGAAGTTTTTATGGTTTTCTATCTTGGAAAATCTGGGAAAAGGCTTGAACGATATGGGACCCCGACTTTTGCTTTAAGGGAATCGCCCATGCATATTTGGAAAATATGTCAATGCATGTTAACAAGTAACGAAATTCATCATTATATTGACTCAAACTGGAGACATCAGCTAGGTCTGCTTGAAACTGTTGTCCTATTTTATTCACCATCACTCTATTTCTCGGAAAATGTCGTCTCACCGGCTTGTGAAGGGTGTACGTTTTCTCCCCCTTCAACCATTTCATGACGTCTTTTTTCTTGACGCTTTCTTTTTTGACAGCACGGTATAAAGCATCGAGACCACCTAAACTTCTTACTTTCTGAGTTAATAGATACGTCTGTTTCATCATTTCCACCATTACAACAGTTCAACGAGAGACGATCCACCGTAACAGAAAAACTCATGTTCACACGAACTCGATCACAACTCAAATAACGTCCACTCCTCCTCACACACCATTTTAAAAGAAATTCCAAATCCCCTAACACATTTGAACATCATAAATCTTACTTTTTCAAGCATTTTTTTCCAATGGTTCGATGGTCTAGTGGGAAGAATGCAAGCTTTCTGAACAAAGGACTGGGAGTTCGAATCTCGCTGGGATCATCAGAGCATTTTTTTATGTATTTGAGCGAAAATAATACAACGCCTATAAAAATTCCTAACACTCCACGGAAGTTCTAAAAATATACGTTTTATAAAATAAAAACAAGAAATAATACACGAACAATATACGAATTTAAAAAAAAATCCTAAATTGTTTAATCAAAAAGTTATTAAATCAGAATTAAAAACACGAAAAGATTTCCCAAAATATTTGTCAAAGTTCTTATCTCCAGAGATAAGACATTTCCGGTAGGCTCACTCGAGAGGAGCTTCACCCCTCCCTCCCTGCATTTAGGGTTCAGTGGAATAGATTATCACAGCCACTCTGAAGGACATGATATCTCAATATTCCTTTGTTGTCAAACGCATGGGGTGAAAAACAAGTCATCTTATCTTTATATAAAGATTAAGCGGTTCAGAGAACTTTGTTCTGGAGAAAGTGTCTGTTTGTTTACGAAACAAAGCATTTCCTTCCAAAAGTTGTGTTATCAACTTCCTGTGGTACTGAAATCAGATAACCTTCTCTACCAAATCGGGGTGAAAAGATAAGAAATTGGACAGAGGATCTAATATGACTCACAAGATATTGAAGTCCGCTTGGTGGGGAGATTGCACTATCGCTAACAGGAAACAAAGATAACGTCTCAAGGTTTTATCTTTCCCATCAAGAAACAAATGGCATGTATCACTGACGATTTTACAATAATTCTTTCTTTCTTCGGAAATGAAATTACAAAATATTAATCATGATCACCATGCAAACGCTTTATGAGGTTTTTTCAAGAAGGAATAATTCATTTGGTTCACATAAAACATTTCTTGAGTAAGGGACATGGAGTAAACACTTGTTGTAAACAATAAATAATACTTGAGCAATAATGCAACGCTTATAAAAAAATTTCCTAACACCTCACTCAAGTTAAAAAATATATAAAAATCCTAATAAATCAGAATTCAAAGCACGAAAACATTTCCTAAGTTTGTTAAAAAAAAAGATATTAAAGCATGAATAGATTTCCCAAAAATGTTTGTCAACGGTCTTATCTCTAGAGATAAGACATTTCCGGTAGGCTCACTCGAGAGGAGTTCTGTCCCCCCATCCCTGCTGCTGCCCCCGTGATGTGCACAATGTTAAGTGAAGGGACCTGAAACGTAGCCTTTTCTACTACTACTAGCCCTTTCCCATCATGTCTTGGGTCACGTAGCAGAGAATAAAACACTAGAGGACGTTTCACTAGGTAGTCCTTCAAAGAATCTTATATATAAAACACAAAACGTCTGCTTGTCTGAAGCAGCAAAAACTGTCGTACGTCGAACTGTGGCATCGTGAAATTTGCATAGCTTATTAATACTGGAATTTCTAGATCAACGCAACTATTTTAAGATCTCTACGTTGTTTCGTTCGCCAGTTATGAATTAATTAATAAGCTAATCAATAAAGTCGGCGTCGTTTGCGGCGGCATCATTTCAAATCTGAAAGCACGTGACTGCATTCATCGCCGCGGCACATCCACAGGTGTTTCTATTCTTTGAGAACTGTGCATAAAAAAATTCAAAAACGAACTTTGCGAAATCTTAACGAAACTGGCTGAAATTTTTATAAACATGAATTGGTAATAAGAGGAGTCCCTCAAAATTTAACCGGAATCCGGTCAAACCTTTTTAAAATAGGCATGGAATTTTTAATTCATCGGTAAAAAGAAATATATATGCAGAAACAGTTAATAAAATTTTGACGGCTAACTTAAAAAGTTATTCACCGATTCAGGCGAAATTTGGAGGTCATGTTCCTATTAACGATTTATAGTGCTCATTAAAATTTCAGCCAGTTTCATAAAATATTCGCTTTTTGAACTTTTTTATCCAGAGATTCGCCCCTCAAAGACGTCTGAAATTGAAAGTACGTGATGCATTTGATCGTCGATAACAAATTGTTAACGAATTTTGTTCAGTCAGTGTTCTAATGCTGTGTCTCCTGGACGCGTGTTAAATATTTCGTAACGTTCTTGGTCCGTTGGATTCTACAGACAGCTGTACGTTGGAATGTCAAGAGCAAAGGATCCAACAAAATTATGTCTTGTCGCCGATGAAAGAGAAACCAAAAATGTTGCGTACGGCCAAGTGCTGAAATAATCACACTATGAATAAATTATTTGTAATGACCGAATTTGTGAAATCAGCTTTTTCTTTCTTGCAAGCATCAATTTTTTCTTCCGATTTTTTCAGTGACATAAAAGGGAATATGAAATTAATAAGCCTAAATCCCGGGCAAAGCTAGTTAGTCATATTTTGCAACACACTCTACTTAGAAACATGACATGTAGTTTGCAACGTATCTTAGTTCATGGGAATGTAGCACCATTCACAATAGATTCTGGAAATGTCCACCACCTACATATAAACACAATCGAATGCGACGCTGCATGTTATTGAAGGTTCTCCGCAGCATGTCCTCATCAACAGTCCGGATTGCCGCACTGATATTGCTTTCTAAATCTTCTAACGTGCGAGGCTTCGTCAGTGAACCATCTAAAATCTAAAATGTTCGGAACTGCGAGTATAAATGTCAAGAATCAGTAACAATAAGAGACGCTTTTCAAGATTCGGTTTTTGCAATTCTTGCACAACAGTACGGATGAAGCACCGCTTTCTTCATGGCTCTTTGGCAGGTGGAAACAGAATACCCAGTTTCTTATGACAAACATCATAGTGACTTCTTCGGTGATGCCTGCAGCCTGCGCTCGATTTTGACGTAGAATACGTCTATTGTTTCGTTCCGGTACTGAGTCCCTTGGTAAAAATCCGTGTGTCCCAAAAAAGTGTACACCAGACTTCCTTCAGTAGTTTCAAAACTATAAAAGCTAGCAAAAATATAATAACTAAGTTGAAGAGAGGAAGGTCCAAAGAGTCTACGAGATAGCGTTCAAGGTCAGATGACGCAATAGTGCGTAGCGCTCGGCGAGCGCGATAAAATTACACTGCCGGACAATTGCTAAGGACGGATGACAATAGCAACGATAGCAACCATAAAATGGAAGGCAGGAAAATGTGGAAATTAGCATAAGTGCGGGATACAGTAAGACGTGTTGTGCGTATGCAAATTTTGGATTACCGAACTTGTTCGTGACGTCATAGCGCTGATAAGAGATATAAAGGATTTGACGCGTATTGACCGTTGTTGTTCAAACGCAAAGTTGAAAGGGAAAGAATCAATTGACGAACTTGCAATTTTCAGTATGTCTTCCCGACATCACCTAGATGATTTTACGCGTGGCCGTATTATTGGCAAGATTGAAGAAGGGCGAAAAATAACAAATGTTGCCAGGGAGTTCGACGTCAGCCACAGTGTTGTTTCAAGGCTTTGGAAATCATTTCAAACAAATGGAGAGTGTAGCAAACGTCACGGGGGAGGTCGTGTTCGCAAAACGACACCTGCAGAAGATCGGTACATAGTGCTATCAACAAAAAGACACCGGCGCAGCACAGTTAGTGAGGTAGCAAATCAGTTTATGGCTGCTACTGGCAAGCGGATCTCCTGAAAAACTGTCGCCAGACGTTTGCATGAAGGAGGACTATACGCCCGCCGTCCTGTTGTGTGCATCCCATTGTCCAGACGTCACCGTACCGCCCGTTTGCAATGGTGCCATCAACATCGCAATTGGACTGATAACGAGTGGTCTGCTGTACTTTTCTCAGATGAGAGTAGATACAGTCTATCGTCTGATTGTCGACGACAACTGATCTGGCGTGATAGTGGTACTGCATATTGTCCAGCAAACATACAGGAAAGGGACCGATATCCGACATGTAGTGTCATGGTATGGGCTGGCATCATGATTAATGGCCGTACGTCCCTCTATGTGCTTCCAACTGGGACTATGACTGGCCAAAGATACATTAATGATGTTCTGCTACCTCATGTTTGCATGTGTGACGTACCTGCCAGCAGGACGCACACGACATAAAGGCAGATAGGAATCAGAATAAAACGTCCGCGTAGCTCAATTGGTAGAGTAACTTATTCCGGAATGAGGGGACCCGGGTTCGAGCCCCGGCGCGGATAAAAATGACGGAGAAATTTACTTCGTTATAATGGCGCCCGAACTATCCGGATGACCCGGCCGTTCAAAATCTCGCATTGGTGTGATGTTTTTTCCACACCGCGAGACAGGAAAAATCAGAGAATTCCTTCTCCAGTGCTTCGAAAAATAAAAATGTGTGATGTTACATTCCACACAGCAGATTTACTGGGAGTTCTCAAGTGCACGTTCTACAGTGGATGGCTGCCTGCAACGATTCATGGTCACGGCTGACCCGTGGGCCATGCCCCCGGCCCTCTTTGGGGGGAGATGTGACGTACCTGCCAGCAGGACGCACACGACATAAAGGCAGATAGGAATCAGAATAATCGTCTGCGTAGCTCAGTTGGTAGAGCGACTTGTTCCGGAATAAGCGGCCTCGGGTTCGAATCCTGGCGCAGACTAAAAATGACGGAGAAATTTACTTCGTTATACATGTTCCGTGGTGCTGTCGGTGATAGATTCATTTTCATGGACGACAACGCAACATGTCATCGAACAGTCGCTGTCCAGGAGTGTCTTGAGAGCGAGGATATTCAACGCCTCGTATGGCCAGCACGTTCTCCAGATCTGAATCGCATTGAAAATGTGTGGGATGCTTTGGGGAGGAGTTTTGCTGGTCGCCAATACCCTCCAATAAACAAGGACACCCTCATCCGTGCACTGACAGAGGAATGGGACAAATTACCCCAACAGCTGCTTAATAATGTTGTGCAAAGCATGACACCACGTGTGGAAATCTTGCATCGCCCTCCATGGTGGCCATATCCCGTATTGACATCTTACGCCGGAACGCCTGCGGACGGTAATTGCATTTTTTTCACGTTTACGTATTCTGCACAAAATGGCCTGTTTGTCCCTTGAACACGTTCCAAAGATTTCTGGATTTCAGAGCACAATAAATTGTCTTTCTTGTAATGTCCTGTCATTCTGACATTATTTTATTTCACTTGGCATCCAACGACACTTACTTTTTTATGCGCTATGTAGCCGTTTATGATCCGTCCTTAGCAATTGTCCAGCAGTGTAGCATAACTCGGAACTGCCACATGATAGCACTCGCTACGAGGTGCCATTCGTTTCCTCTACGCGAGATCTATCGATATCTGTAATAATATTTGTGAGAAAACTTGATTAGGTGTGTGAAAAATTGTGAAATAGTTGAGAACTTTGTGAAAATTTCCGAAATGTCTCAATATATCGTAATTTAAAGAGATCGAATTGAACGCGAGAAAACGGATAATTGAAGACTACGTGGGAGACATGTGCCTTTTCCACATCACACTAAACGGCAAGTCATGCTTCATTCTCGGATGCGTTTACATTCACCCGAACGTCTCCATTTCGGACCTCGAAATTGCGATGATGATCAAGTACTCAGAGAACGCCAAGAAAATTAGCAAGAATAAGATTGGGGATGCAGAGGTACCGATGATAATCATGGGAGACTTTAATGTCGACGCTCAAATGAATCTACACGAGCTCGATTCATGAAGACTCGTTTCGACTTGAACTTGGTGCTGACGCGATCTCCAGCCACGCTGGGAAACACATGCATCGACTTGACTTTTGCGAGAAACTTCATCGTCGATGTCATGCCATACGTGAGGTACTTCTTGTACCATTGGCCCCCTCGTCAACAAGACCATTCTCAGCCTAGAATAAGTAAGTCATTCTCTCAAAATACGTTACTCTCTGCACAGGATTTATGTAAACAGCCAAAAAAAAAAAAAAAAACAAAAAAAAACCCCTCTAAACCCAAACTTTGCGTATTCACTAATTCCTAATACCCACCCTACACCCAAGAGCCACGCGACGTATTCTACGCCCAAAAGAGCTGCGGTCGTGGCTCCGACACAGCCCCAGCCAATTTTTTCTTCTGCTGAAGGAGGACGTCCGTCATTGTATTGGTTCGAAACACTGCCCGTGGTTTCAAATTTCTTCGCTAACCTGATGATATAACTTTTGTTGCTCCTCCCCCCAACTTCTCCAGGAATTCACACTGTGCTACGTTTATAGACTGTTATCCAATAATTTTTCACAATGAACACCCACTCCGCAACGGTACAAACAGCCATCCTGAACGACGTTCAACGGGGCAGTAAAACACGCAGATTACCTCCTGACAGAATCAGCGTGCCCGGCCATCTGGTGGGGTTACGTAACAATGAGTCATCGTCTTATCAGGAAAGTCACACCCGCGCATTTCTCAAGGATCAAGGTCACTTGCAAGCGAAACGTTGTGTTTGCATGTAAAGTGGGAAGAAAACAATAGTTGGCTCCGGTGGTGGTGGTGGTGGTGGTGGTGGGGGGGGGTACTACCTAGTGAAACACCCTGTAGAAATGAGTGCTTATTCCTAGAGACAGGTTTACGGTCGGTACTGCTCAGATGAGAGGTGGAAAGGAATGGCTTTGCCGTAGCTTTCACACAAAACCTGGCTGCTATATAATCATTTCTGTTTGGGGAACTCTGAAAATTCTGAGTACCATTTGGTTCACTTAAGCTGGCAGCTAATGGAAATCTCGCTACGTACTCATATTTTTGTGAGAAGTTTTCTTATACCGTGATGAATTTGGTAAGCATTAAAATTCTGGTAATTATTTACGAAGCGATGAATAATTTTGTAGCGATCTAACTTGTTGTAGGAATGGCAATATGACAAGACACAAATACCAACTAATAAGGAAAGGTTCTCTGTAACTGAATATTAGTATTATTTTCGGAATGTTTTTATTGGAGAAAAGAGAAGTTAAAGCAACACACAGTTCACTGGGTTCTCGCAGCATTGACTTTGTGTTCCCCGTAATTTTGCCCAGCATCCTTGAGAAATAGCGTTTTCTGTTGCCGCATACTCCTCCCCTTCCATGTTTATTACTTTAAACGGATGAGAAAGTATTGTAATAGCAAAAATATTCGCAGATTTCCACAAAATATGCATTTAGGATTTCCTCGAACTCGAAACCATTTGGGTGAATTGGCAATATCTTAATCGCTTTTCCTGAGGGCAAGGTCATCTCCGGAGATTCACTTAACGTCTCCAGAATTTTTCTTGTAAACAGGTTCTTTTCTCTGTGTGCGAGGCGAAGAAATTCGAATATCATAAAATAACTAAAAATATCGATATCAACGCGTACACTGGGAAACCGATTTATCTGTTCTTACAACAGTGTTCTTGTTTTGATCTTCGGTTTGGAACCGGCAATTCTAAATTCGAATTGCCGGTTGCAAAATTCTAAATTCGAATTGCCGGTTCCAAAATTCTAAATTCGAATTGCCGGTTCCAAAATTCTAAATTCGAATTGCCGGTTTCAAAATTCTAAGTTCGAATTGCCGGTTTCAAAATCCTAAATTCGAATTGCCGGTTTCAAAATTCTAAATTCGAATTGCCGGTTCCAAAATTCTAAATTCGAATTGCCGGTTTCAAAATTCTAAATTAGAATTGCCAGTTTCAAAATCCTAAATTCGAATTGCCGGTTTCAAAATTCTAAATTAGAATTGCCGGTTTCAAAATTCTAAATTAGAATTGCCGGCGGTGCAGTGGTAGCATGTCCGGCGCGTAACTCGATTCTGTGTAAATCGGGCCCTGGTTGTGGCCGAATACTTTTGATAATATATTTTATCAGCACTTGTGTTTTAGATTTAGCAGATTCATTGTACGATGTTTTCATCAGATTGACTAAGACTTAAAGCGAATCTTTTCATTGGTGGCATTTTCTAAGACACAAATCGGAGTAGCAGTGCCTCCGTGGTCTTCATTGTACGTGATTTGAAGTTTTAATTTATCCATACAAAGGTTGTCCCAAAACAACGTAGAATGTTTTTATAAAAATAATACGCGCACCTTAATTATTATCAAGGAAGAGGTCATCTTTTTCGAAATACTGTTCATTGTATCGAATACAGATGTCCTAACATTCCTCCCAATATTTGAATGTCTTCTGGAATTCTTCTTCTGAAATGTTGTTGAAGCACCCTTGCACAGCTGTAATAAGTTGTTGATCAGTCTCAAATTGTCAACCCCGTAATGTCTTTTTAAAATGGGGAACAACCAGAAATCACGTGGGGACAAGTTTGGATTCTATATAGGCAAGTTGGAGCATCCACTTAATATTCATTTTCTCCAAATAAAAAACGACAGAACAGGCCATGTACGGGCCAATGCAAGACTGCACATGGAAAGAAATGGGGAACCTAACTTGAACAAACTCGTTTCATGCCCAAATGCTTGGTCAATTCTGTGAATTAATGATTTTGGAATATGAACCATATCTTCGGTATCTCTAATTGTGAGATGTCTGTCTTCCCGTATAACAACACCTATTATATGATGTTTACCTCTGTAATACTCGTTGAAGGTCTTCCTCCATGCGCGATTACAACTACATACTCACGACCATCCATAAATTCTTTATGCCATCTATAAATTGTTGATTTTTTCGACAATCATCTTTATAAGCCTCTTGCATAAGACGGAAAGTCTCTCCGACAGACTTCTTAAGTCGACAGCAAAATTTAATGGCGTATCTTTGTTCTCCTTTCACATCCACTTTGACGTAGTGTAACGTATACTCTAGATTCACTTTCCTTTTGATTTTTACTATCTCTGGTTATTTTATTTTCCTATGTAAATTATCTTCTTACTGAAAGAGATGTTATTTCTCCCGCTGAATGAGATCTGGCAATGAGTGTAAGTCATGACGTGGTGGTAGCCAGTATAAATAGGCGCGTTCAACGATACCAGAGAGAGCTGTTGTTGTATGGTGAGAGCTTTTTGTTGATGTGCGTAGAGAGAGCTTTTTGTTGATGTGCGTAGGGAGAGCGTCGTTTATGTGAGTAGAGCTACGTTATTTTGTGCCAAGAGCTTCGTTCTATGTGATTAGGCTTTTTTCCTTCATTATTGTGATACGATTAATGTGACTAATGTGTGTGTGTTGGAGGATACCAGGACTTTACCTGAATAAAGCTTTTGTTGTGAGTACGTTTTTCTCAGTTCATAGTTTTGTCAGATCTCTGTCTGGCTGTTAGGTTTATTTCATTAGTTGTTATTATTAACAACCAGCATTAAGACTTTATTCATCTTAATTACTACTACAACATTACTAGTAGTTAAAAGCTTGTTCATTATTATTACTACACTACTAGCAGGCAAGTTTATTCATGATATAATTAACAAACAACAAGCATTAGAAGAAGCTTAGAAGAAGTTGAATTCATTATAGTAGGACTAGGTTTAACTCCGCTGATAGTATGGGGCGACCTACGGCCGGCCGCCTGTGACAAAAATAGGTCCCAATTGAAATCATTATAGTGTTAAAAATACGTACCGCCCACTGATCATGTTAGCATACTGGTAGAAAGCATGGAGTCCAATTCGCGTACTGCGCAATACGTAGTGCGCGCGACACTCCCTCGTTCCCTGTGCGCGATGCAATATTTCTAGGTGTGCCGCCGCGTTTGACTCAGTCTATCTCGGCAACCGTGTGAGCAACACGATTGTGCGTGGTATCGTTTTAAAGCTCTCGACGAGATCTATTAAAATATACGAAGAACATTTCGCAGTGGTTTGAAATGAACATTTAAAAAAATGTTTCCTTGTGAACCGGTGAACACTTTTGACAATATCGCGGTTTATCTGGACAACCGTGAGTGGAAAAGGACTGTGCGTGGTATCGTTTTAAAGCTCCTGACGAGATCTATTCAAGTATACAAAGAACATATCGCAGTGGTTTAAACTAAAAAAATTAAAAATTATTTTCGTGTGAACGGGTTAACATTTTTGACAATGCCACGGAATTCGCAGAATAAACGCAAGCAAAAGTGGAGAAAATCAAAACGAGACGCAAGAGCAAGTGATGAGGAATGTAACAAGCCCAAGAAAACAGAGCACCACGTTGGGTAATTCGTGTATCAATCAGCTTTGTGTTCGCAAAGTATCCAGCATTATTTGTAAAAATTATGTAAGCTGCTTTTTTATATCATAGACCTATGCTAGCTATAAGAAATTAAATAAACACTTTGAAACCATACTCGACTAGCTCATTCCAACTTACCGATCTGCATGTCGTAGTCCTACGTTCCAAACTGACAGCTCAGTTCCTGTATTTTTTTTTTTGTCAAAAAATCAGCGCAAAAACACTTGTTAGGGGTTCACGAAATAACGCTTATTAAACTGCGCACTATCGACGACGCATGCGATGAACGGTAGTTTCTGCTATGGTTACTACAACGACTACCGTGTTTTCGGGACTCGTGCCAAGCTCGAACGCAGTATTGCGCATTTTTTATACAAACATTCTCAGTTGTTTTGGGACAAGCTATGTAAGGTGAATCTTTATGTTTATTAGTCCGTAAGCCGTGCCATGCACGGTAGAAAAAACTGTGACTGAAATTGTTTCTTGTCATGTAACACGAATCGTAATAAAATGCATAACTATAATAAATGGTTGAATTATCAATGGGCAGTGTATAAGAAGGTTCACCAACAATTTTTTTTTCTTAATATTCCCATTTATTTTTAATTTTTCCAACTACTCGTATACGAATTTTAGATGGTTCCACCTAAAATCTCTGCCTCATGTTTCCAATGGTAAAACTTCTTTACATATTTTCTTCGCAATTAATGTATTCCCAAGTATGAAAGTTTGCACATCGATAAAACTAGCTTTAAGTTATAGCATGGGATACTTAATAGTTGTTAAAACATAACCTTAATTAAGCAATCCAACATTTGTTTGCCTAATGACGTCATCAATGTACAGGTCGCGCCATCTGTTAAGAGGTCTGAACATCACTCAAAGAAAAATGATTGATTTTTAATATAATTTTGGTTATGTTTTAGCAAGTGTATCCCATGCTATAACTTAAAGTTAGTTTTATCTATATGCAAATTTTCATCCTTGGTAATACATTAATTGCGAAGAAAATATGTAAAGGAGTTTTACCATTGGAAACAAGGCAGAGATTTTAGGTGGAACGACCTTAACGATGACGTTCCTCATTATTGTATAAACATGTGCTTAACCATCGTTGATGGGCTTGCTTTGGAGTATGGAGGTATTCTTTCAGTGACCCGAAATGATGTCGCGTCTAGATAACTACACAATGGGGTTAAAAATGTGTTTCATATTTTTACCAGTTTGGTTTTAACATTTTTTTATATCATTAAATATAATCTATACTATTACTTAAAGAGAAAACATATATGAAACTTCGTATGTTTGAGGGAATCTAGAAAACTACTGAACCGATTTGGATAATTCTTTCACCATTGAGAAGCTTATTCTTATTTCTTTCCGGTGGATATGGGTTATTTTGTTTATTCCTTATTTTTTATCTTTTTCATTATTTTTTATTATTTTTGGCTCTGTACTTCCGAATCAGATCGCTTTCAAGTAGTTCCCGATTTTCCATGTATCGTTTCGCTTTGTTTACATACAACCTGATCACAGCCAAAGTGAAAGAAAGTAGTTCACGATGACATATGGAATTTTTTTTACTAAACTCGAAAACTGCTGAACCGATTCGGATAATTCTTTCACCGTTGGGAAGCTTACTTCCTTCCGGTCGACATAGGCTTTTATTCTATAAATATAGGCTATTTCGTTTATTTTTTATTATTTTTGTCTGTACTATCAAATCAGATCGCTTTGAAGTAGTTCCAGATTTCACGTGTATCGTTCCACTTAGGGCGGATTGTACAGAGAAAATGCTATGGTAACATAAAAAAAATTACTTGTGACAATAAAAATTAGCGATAACAAATCTGTGGGTCAGTAGCTTCCATTTAAAAAAAATATCTTGAAAGTCGCTCCAGTGGGTGGCACTGGCGGATTGTAGAAAGAAATGGCCTTGCGTTTTAAACATAGATTTTTGAGCAGAAAGTTTAAAAAAATTGCACTTTTAAATCGTAGTGGTTGCTACGCAGTGCATACTTTACCCTAAAAATGTTCTCGGTTGAATATCAGTTTTTAGTATTTCAGCTTCAAATAGGAATATAGTATTTCAGCATGGACACGAATCACCGGATACCTAGAAGATCAAATGGTCATATGTAGAGGATTTTAGGAAGGAAGTGTCTAACCCCAGGTCTTAAACAACCCTTAGAAATAGGAAGCTAGGAGATTTGGGCTGGAGTGC
The DNA here is from genome assembly GCA_039090855.1 of Macrothele yani. Classification (NCBI taxonomy): domain Eukaryota; kingdom Metazoa; phylum Arthropoda; class Arachnida; order Araneae; family Macrothelidae; genus Macrothele; species Macrothele yani. Next base: position 13,486,720 of record CM077027.1, on the reverse strand, counting down.
CCGATATGGAAGTGACACGGAAGCGAGGTAGAAAGGGAGAGGAAGACGCCCTTATTTATTACCGGGAAGCCAGTACCCGGGGTCCGACGGCTTAACGTGCCCACCCAACGCACGGCGGATATTTAGTGGATCGAGCGTTCGTACCTGCCTGGGATCGAACCTGAGGTCTTCTCCATGGCAGTCACGAACGTTGCCCACTAGGCAACCCGCGGCCCAAATACCTAGAACAGAAACACAACATAGCATTTATTGAGATACATTAGAATGGTGCCGGCCCACCTTTGGCCTTAATGCATACACCGACCCTTCGAGACATGCTTTCGACAAGGTTTTGGAACACAGAGATAGGTATGCGCTTCCATTCAGTACGTAATGCTGCCACTAACTTTTGCTTAGTAGTAGGCATTTGGTCCAAACTTCTTATGGGGCGCTTTAATTCATCCCATAGGTGTTCTGTGGGTTTAAGATCAGGGCTTTGTGCTGGTCAGTACACACACGACACGGAACTGTCGTCAAAGCACGCCGTAACAGTCCTTGCTTTATGGCTCGGTACATTATCTTGCTGGTATCAAAAAGGCTCGGTTCCATAGTATCGCCACAGATTTGGTAGGGCATAATTGCCCAGAATATCGAGGTAGACGTGCTGGTTAACAAGTTTGTCCAAGATAACCAATGGGCCGGGACCATACCACGAAAAACACCCCCACACGAGTACACTGCGAGCTCCAAACGTGACCGAAGGAACAGTACACTGTGGTAAACAGGGTTCTCCCGGCTGCCGCGATACCCACACCCGGCCATCAGACTGATGGATTGTGTATCTGGATTCATCAGTCCATAAGACCCGTTTCCATTGATCTACGGTCCTCGATAAATGTTCTTGACACCATACTAAATGACGAGTGGCATTTCGAGTGGAGATAAAAGTTTTATGAGCAGCCGCACGACCACGGTAACCCATGGAATGAAGTTCTCGGCGAATGGTACGTGTACATACTGAGGTTTCAGCATTTTTGCTCACCTGTACACTGAGGTTTTGTGCAGTACTCCGTCGATAGCTGTAACGACTCTCCTGAGCCTTTGACGTCCTGTATCACTGATTTTCTTTGGTCTGCCGGTATGTTTTACTGCTTCAGGCCCGCAATGTGTCTTCCACTTATTCAATACATCCAAAACAGTTGGCCTGGGTATGTATAAATGGCTCTTGGTTTCTCTTATGGACAACCCACTAATATAACATCCATATTTCCTTTCTCAAAGTCAGTTCTCTCACTCCGCGACGGTTTCACTCAACCTCACATTGCGATATGATCGAGGTCAGCTGCAGCCTTGTTTTTATACCGTTTGCAACTGAACCGCGCTTCTTAACAACTCAGCAGATTCGTTCATTTGCTTTTGAAGGGGTGTTCGGTGACTTTTGTCAATATAGTGTATATTGTATTTTATGTACTATGTATATGGAATATAGTGTTAATATAGTATTAATACTGTATGAATATACTGTATGAATATACTGTATATAGTATATATATTACAGTATGTTGATATTATAGCATATGAAAAATATAGTATTAATACTATATTAGTAGGGTTGAGGAATAAGTAATGTCGTGTTTTTCGAACGTTGGAAACTTTATTTCGCAACAACAAAAAATAACAATTTAATCAATAATGTATTCGCCACTAGTATTTACAACTGGTTCCCATCGTTCAACAAGTTGTTCGATGCCTCGGCGATAGAAATCTTCCGGTCGTGACACGAAGAAGTCGTCCAACCACGTCCGCAATTCCACGTCATTATTGAACGACACGCCGCGCAAATTGTTGGAAAGCGATCGAAACAGATGAAAATCGGATGAAACCAAGTCCGGAGAATAGGGCAGGTGCGGCAGAACTTCCCAATTGAGCGCTTGAATGGGGGTTTTGGTCATATTATGGCGATGTGGGGCCTAGCGTTGTCGTGTTGCAGCAGAACACCGTATCGCCGATCAGGTCGCTTTTGTTGCATTGCGTCGTCGTGGAATCGATGCAGTTGTTGAGCATAGAGGTCCGCGTTGACCGTCTCATTGTTCCGAAGAAGTTCGTAGTGGATGATGTCCTGCCAATCCCACCAGACACACAACATCGTCTTCCGAGGATTCAACTCTTGTTTTGCTCGCGGCGTTCCGTGTTTCGTAGGACTGAGTCATTCTTTTTACTGCTTCATGTTGACGTACAAACACCATTTTTCGTCACCGGTAACGATACGATACAGAAATATTTCATCGTAACCACGAGTAGCCCTGTGACGAGCAAGCAAACCGGCAGCAATTGTGGAACGTTGATTTCTGTTGTTGTCGTTCAAAACGTGCGGAACCCAAGCGCCGAGCATTCAAACTTCTCCCATCGCATGAAGGTGATTCACAACTGTCTTCTGATCACAGTTCATTTGCTCAGCCAATTTTCTGGTCGATTGACGCGGGTTTTCGTGCAGCATCTGGTTCAATTGCTCTTCATCGAACTCAACCGGGCGACCGGTGCAATCCATGTCCTTAAGGTCGAAATTGCCGGATTTAAAGCGCGAAAACCACAGTTGAGCTATCCTTTCAGTCACAGCATCTGCACCGTAGACAGCACAAATCTCACGAGCAACTTTCATGGCTTTGGTCCCTCGATTAAACGCAAAGAGCAGCAGATGTCAGTAATGCTCCTTTTTGTACACTTGATATTCCATTTTAATGACCTGAAAACCAAATAAAATTAAATCAAATCACTCGCACTGTCATGTAGAGCGAACACGTATCTATCGCATAGTATATCACATGTTGCCACAATATTTCATTTTGGCACACAAATGGAGCTGTGGAAAAACCGGCATTACTTATTCCTCAACCCAATATGTATTAATATAGTATTAATACAATGGAATATAGCATGAATATTATATGGAATATAGTATTTCATCATATATATAGTATTTTATTAAATAGTATTTCAGCTTAATAAGGAATATTGTTTCTTTTCAGGTAGAGAAATCAAAGAAGGTTCGTGGACATACGCCGAGGAGCAAATCTCAGAGTGGAAATCCTAATCACGCGAAGAAAGCGCAACGAAATCGTAACCATCAGACTAAAAAGAAGAACCGAGTAACTGCAATAGTGGGAAATGAGGAAGATGCACCGAAAGAGGAAGATCCATCGAATTTGTCTTGTGCCAGTGAGGTTACGGATGTCAACTATCAAAATCACGCTGTGAAAAGCAAGACAATGTCGCAACCGTTTGATGCCAATTTTCCAAGCGCTCCAGACGCAGGTATGCAAAACGAAGACACGCACGATGGTACCCAGTACGAGTCTTCTCATTCATCCCCAAGATCATTTAATCCTCTGGACGAAGCCTCTGTGTTTCTGCCTGAAAGTCCAGTGAAAGCGGAAAAAATAATAATGAGCCTCATGGATAGAAACCTCATCGGTTCCACCCACCACCCTTTGTTTGGGAATACTGAAAGTAATGAAACTGGATGTTCTGCCCTAGAATTTCCTCAACCAAATGATCTTGGTTATCTCACTACTGAGATCAAAGTGGAGCCCGAATGGGAAACCGAAATGGAATCCAAACGTGAAATGAAATTAGAACCTAAATGGGAAACCACAGTGGAACCCAGATGGGAAACCACAGTGGAACCCAGATGGGAAACCAAAATGGAACCCAAACGGGAAACCAAAATGGAATCCATATGGGAAACCATAATTCTACCTAAAAAGGAACCCCTTGAGGAGATGGAGATATTTACTGCCGCCTCGTCTGAAGCTGTGACTATTCCATTAAGTAACAACGAACTGTTCTCTCCAGACGATTCCAGTGATTGGATAAATCCTATAGAATTAGGCATTCCTGAAGATGGTGACGAGGATTACTGCGAAGTAATTGATGTGAAGAGATTTTCTTTCCTGATGTAAGAATACCATCTTGTATGGTAACCATTGCTTTATGTTTAGTAACAGATTTTGCGAGATATAGCATCTCTTTATTTATAATTTCTTAATATTGGAATATTTTCCGTGGAATTTAAAAAAGTGCGAAGCGACTTTGTAACACAACTTCAGGAAATTGTAAAACGGTCCTGAAGCATTTCCTGTTATTGTTTTGCTGATAATAATGAAAGTAGAGTACTACATATTGAAATAGTCTAATGTACCATTCAGTTTCTGCTAATAAAATTAAAATATTTAGAGATCATGGACCTCATGTGCTTATTGCTGCGAAGCAAAAGATGTTGCTTTACGAAGAAAATGTTTTGGAGATTAACGTACACTGAGTGATCACTGAATAATGATTACCTACTTAATACTTCATAGGTCCTCCTTTCGCCCTCAGTACAGCAACTATCCGCCGTGGCACCCATTCAATAAGACCCAGAAGTAGTTGGGAGGTATGGCCAACCGAGCTGTGTGTAATGCGGCCTTCAATGCAGGTATGGAGGCGATTGGTGTATCCAGATGTCCGATATACCATTTTATAGTGTCTCACAAGTGCTCTATGGGATTGATATCGGGGGAGTTCCGAGGCCACTCGATATGCTAGGAGTCTGAACTGTGTTCCTCAAACCATTTCTGCTCAACATTGGACTTTTGGCTTGACTAAACTTCATCTTAGAAGACATCGTCGTCATTCGGGAAAAACTGCAACTTTGCGGGGTGTAAAATACCTTACATCATACATCTTCCTCCATTGGCTTACACTGCGGAGACTATGCAGGATGGATCGAGTGCCGCATGTTTGCGCCAAATACGTACACGACCATCCACGGAGTGAAGTGAAAAACGTGACTTGTCAGACCAGTACACTTTTTTCCAGTCATCCGACGTCCAACTTGCAGGATCTTTGCACCAGGCGACGCATGTCAATGACATGCTGTTTTGCGTTGACCTCTCTTGCATTGGGTAGTCAACTGTTGAACCGCTGCGTCTGTTGACCTGTGCGAGTCCTCGGACCCGGCGCTCACCTCTCACATCAACCTTTCTCTGTCCTGTGCAATTTTCCCTCCGGGTCGTTTTTGACTATTTTCACGTCAATCCTAATACACTTTGACTATAGCTTGCAAGTGGCGGTACATCAAGAATGTTTTTTGTTGGAAAAGGCAGGTTGATGCGGTAATACACTGAGTGGCCACTTTATTATGACCACCTGACAGTTTTAAGCAAATGAGCTATGGCTGAACGCTGTTGCCGCCAGAGGGCGAGGCTAGTATAAAAAGGGAAAGCTTAGTGCTTGCGACAGCAGTAGAAGGGATTTTTGGTTGACGAGATGGGTAAAAAATGCGATTTGTCGGACTTTCAACGTTAGATGATTGTAGGAGCTCGGAGCCATGAAACGAGTATCACCGAAACCGCCGCATTCGTGAAATGTTCCAGAGCAGCTGTTGTTAAAGTGCTTAAAGACTGGACTGTCAGCCCAAAAAATGGGTCTCTACGTGCAACGTTCGGTCGTCATCGACTAGTGACTGCTCGGGCGGAACAGAGAGTATCCGGACTGGCAACAGAAGAGCAACAGTGCAGCAAATTACAGACCATCTTAATCAAGGATCCCTTCAAATGATCTCTGCACGCACTGTTCGCCGTACACTGCATAGGATGGGATATGGCAGCCGAAGCCATGTTCGAACACATTTGCTGTCTGCAGTTAGCAAGAGAAAACGTCTCCAGTTCCCACAGGAGCACAAGGATTGGACAGTTGATAATTGGAAACAAATTATGTGGTCCGATTAATCACGTTTTCAGTTGCACCATGCCGATGGCCGAGTGAGAATTTGGCGGAAACAGCACGAAAGCATGACCCCAAATGCATTGCTACAACCCTTCAAGCTGTTGGAGGCAACGACATGGTTTGGAGGATGTTTTCCTGGCATGCTTTGGGCCCTTTTATTCGTGTTGATCAACGTTTGACTGGCACATCATATCTAAACGTCGTTGCGGACCAAGTGCATCCTGTCATGTAGATGGTTTATCCCAATGGCGTTGGCTACTTTCAACAAGACAATGCGTCCTGCCATAGTGCTCATATTGTACAGGATTGGTTTCAGGAACATGCCGGTGAGTTTACTTTGCTTAGGTGGCCCCCACAATCTCCAGATCTCAAACCCATTGAGAATTTGTGGGATGAAGTTGAACGAGCCGCCAGACAGCTGGATCCACAACCCTGCAATCTCACACTCCTGGAAAGTGCTATTCATCAAGCATGGTCTCAGATTCCACAAACCACCTATCAACATCTCGTGGAGTCCATTCCACGAAGAATCAACGCAGTATTAAAGGCAAAAGGTGGCCCAACGAAGTACTGAGGGGATGGTCATAATAAAGTGGCCACTCAGTGTATATATTGGAGGTTGGCGAATGCCAAGGGTGTGACGATATATCATGAGATCAAGGGATGTTTTACATAGAGCACGTTTTTCGAGATCCAACGAGTTCCGTTATGCAAAGGTAGTGGTAAATAGAGGGGCGGTACATCGAGGGTTGACTATATTATAAAAATATTAAACAGAATTATGGTTTTTCAGCGTAATATTTTAATATAACATGATAATGTAAATTATGTTTTTGAATTATGCATTATGCAACAGTAATATTTTAAGGATTAATTATAACAACGTTCAAGAAATTTACGTGTTTTTTATTAGGTCAACCTTCTCTTTCCACAGCAACTTATGTTAAAAAGTTCTGGCACCATTTATCAAGAAAAAGAGAAACACTGATTATAGGTATATTAAAAATAAGGATTCCATTATAAGTAAACAGTGTAATGATAAAACATGCTTTATTTTGCCAACCAACGACGGTTAGGGAACGTCCCATGAATGGAATTCCCGCAAGTGGAACAAGGGGGAAATGGACCCACTAATGGAATTGAGTAATAAATACTTTCCAGCTGTAGCCATTTCTTTATGGATGGGACATTTAAAAGGGTATGCACACAGTTTTCTCAGATTTATACCCTCCACGCTTATACGGGCATCGCATCTGCAAAAAATCAAGTTATTCCGGTTTTATTTGCCTTTTTTTGCTTTAATGAAGAAATATGTGAAAGAGTTTGATCCACAGTAAATGGTAACAAATTTTAAAGCAGCAGCAATAACATATTTAACAGAAGTATTTCCAGATGTCAACATACTTGGCTGCAACTTCCATTTCAATAAGTGACTCTGGAGGGGCATTCAAGAAGTAGCACTCATCAACGAGTATAAACATGATGAGGAAATTTGACGTCACGTTCGAATGTGTGCCTCCTTGGTCTTTTTTACGCTTTCCAACCGTAGGTTGAAGAAGCGTATATGCTCCAGCTTTTTCCGTCCGTCTGTCCGTCCGTCTGTCGGCACGATAACTCACGTAAAAATGGTTCGATGTCGATGAAATTTTAGTGTGGTAGGGGACCGCCAGGGGACGAACCCTATTGAAAATGGGTGAAATGGGGTCAAAGGTCACGACATAAGAGCGGAATTCATTTAATTGTCCTTATGCGTCATTACTTGCGTAAATATGGTTCGATTTCAATGAAATTTTAGTATGTGGTAGGGGAACACCTGGGCACGAACCCTATTGAAAATGGGTGAAGTAAGGGTCAAAGGTCAGGACATAAGAGCGGGATGTATTCCATTGTCCTTATGCGTCATAAGGTGCGTAAAAATGGTTCGATTTCGATGAAATTTTCGTATGTGGTGAGGGACCACCTGGAGAGTAAGTAACCCTATTGAAAATGGGACAAATGGAGTCAAAGGTCAGAACATAGGATCGGGATCCATTCCATCGCCCTTATCCCACATTATTAAGGTGGACGTCAAGTAATTTTGCTTATTATATTTTCCTTCACAATTAGTGTGTTCCCAAGGATGGAAATTTGAACATCGATTAAAATAACTTCATACTATAACTTGGAATACTTAACATTTTCTAAAACATAAGCATAATTATATTAAAAAACAATAACGTTTCCTTTGGTGGTGTTGAAACCAGAAAAAAGAAGGCGCGACCTGTGCTTTGATGACGTCAGTGGACAAATAAATGTTGGATTGCATAATTACGGCTGTGGTTTAGGAAATATTAAGTATTCCAAGTTATGAAATGAAGCTATTTTAATGGATGTTCAAATTTTCATCCTTGGGAACGCATTAATTGTGAAGAAATGTGCACAGAAGTTTGCCCATTGGAAGTATAGGAAGCAAAATTACTTGGCGTCCACCTTAAAGTAGCAATTCTTGTATGTATGTATGTACATTTTATTTTGAAAACGGCTCTAAGAATTTTGATGAAAGTCGTTAACCTACCGTTTTCTGGTACTAGAAATCGACTTAGCTTGATCTCGACTTTAGGAGAATTCGTTTAGTGGGTTAAATACCCACCCCTAATTATAACGTTTTTATTGGCATGGCGTCGTTCCATTAATGTTACCAATGCTTAAAAATCTTATGACATCACAGTCTCGCGTTTGAGAATGTTAGCGTGCGGTCACGCCATCTGTCTCATTGCGTCACGCGTTGTGTGTGGATCCTATTAAAGTTTTATGACGTCACACTCTTGCGGCGAGCAGATGGTCGCCATTCCCATCTGCCTCATTACGTCACGCGTTGTGTGCGCATGTCCGTCAGCACGACAACTCGCGTCACAATCGTTCGATTTCGATGAAATTTTAGTATCTGGTAGGGGATCACCTGGGAAGGAACCTTATTTAAAGTGAACGAAATGGGGGTCAAAGGTCAGTACATAGGAGCGGGATCCATTCCATTGCTGTTATGCACCATAACTAACGTAAAAAAGGTTCGATTTCGATGAAATTTTAGTATGTGGTAGGGGACCACCTGGCGACAAACCCTATTGAAAATGGGCGAAATGGGGTCAAAGGTCAAGACATAGGAGCGGAATCACTTCCATCGCCATTACTTACGTAAAAATGTTTCGATTTGGATAAAATGTTGCAGGGGCCTGCCTGGGGACGAATTCTATTGAAAATGGGCGAAATGGGGTCAAAGGTCAGGACACAGGAGCGGGATCTATTCTATAGCCCTTATGCATCATTACTAGCGTAAAAATGCTTCGATTGCAACAAAACTTTATCATGTTATTTCGGAGGTATACTGAACCGGTTTTTTTTTTGATTGGAGGTTTAACGACCACCGTGAGCAACTCAATGGGCTATAAGCAGTCGCCCGTCCCTAATTTAGAGCCACTGGTTCCAGGGAAGGGAGAGAGCCAGTACCGTAAGACAAACACAACATCCATGCCTGACCGGGATTCAAACCCGGACCCCTTTCAGACGAATGATCAGAGGCCATCGCTTAGACCACTGCGCCACCGGGGCGGCACTGAACCGGTTCTGTTGAATATCATCGAAATGGGATCAAAGGTCAGGGCACAGGACCGAGATTTATTCTACAGCCATTCTCCTCATAACTTGAGTAATGATTTCTGGTATGTTGGAAAGCGTATCATAATCAATGCATTGCATGATTTTACTAACTTGTTGCCTATCTCAATGGTGGTGGATGGGTAATTATGCATCCAAGAGGAAACACCAGAAAATTCGAAACTTAAAGAATTTTACGATTATTTTGTGACCCAGTGGCTAGAAAATTCATCATTGGATGTAAGTGTGTGGATCTGTCACAAGAGACGACATCGAACAAATAATGTTGTTGAAGGATGGCACAGGAAGTTGAGCACTGTTTTGAATAAAAGTCACCCGAATATCCTAGAGCTAATCAAGCGCTTTAAAAAAGAAACAAAAAGCAGGGACTTCGAATACCGAAGAACGTTATTGAATTTAGAAACTCAGAAGAAAAAAGCAACCGTCAAGTTAGACGAAAGAATTATTAGATGGCTTAATGAACTGGTAGCCACTGGAGATATTAGAATGTGTTTACACACGGTTTCCTACGTTCATAAATTGGAGTAACAGGGTGTTCTTCAAAAGCCACATATGTCATTAAAATTTATATATTTGTACCGAGATAGATCTGTGAAGAGCTTCTTTTTCGGGAAACTTAGGAAGCCGCCGCCGACGACTGCTTTTCTTAGTTCCACTAGTGGGGACGATTATCCCCTTGTTCAACTGGTGGGAATTCCACTTGTGGCCCTAATCCCGACGGTTATGCAGGGTGGAAGCCATAGAGATCGGAAATGGACAACGAGCAAAAGAAGTTTGAGAATGATTATCATCAAGAATAGTGTTCCACGCGAAAAGAATTTCTTCAACCAGTGCTTTAGGAGCGAAGATTCCGCGGATAATATACATATCGATTTGCTTTCACTAGCTGAAAACAAAGCATTACTGATAGCAGAAAATGCATGCAAAGAGGCCATCACGAAGAAATCTATCCAAGACAAAAAGAGTTTTTTGAATCGTTCTGTTATTAGAAGAGGAGATTTGGTTGCAAGTAGAAATACGCATTTGTGCTCTAAGCGAAAAAACTGGCAAACATTACAGGTAGAAAAAGTATGTCATTCTGTTCAAAGAACTTAAACTGGTGTACGGTTCGAAGAACTTTTAGAGTCCACATTTTCGAAGTGATGATATGAGTTTAAACATAAATACACATTTACTTCCTTAGGGGCAGAAATTTGCCCTAACGTATAACTTAGACCAAAATATCCCTCATAATGGAAGATATCTAACGCAAAATTAATTTTTAACAACAGAATTTTGGAAGCAGAGATGGCGAGGGAAATAACGCATACATTTATCTGGAGACACGAGTTTTAAAGAGAAAAAACGTTCGGGAGGGGGAGATTTGGACCCCCTGCACCTGGTTGTTAAATCAAATCCAACGAATAACACAAGCACATTGCAGGTCAAACTAGGAGTTTCCAAATCCATGATTTGACCATCTTTGAAAGCTCGGAAATGTCTATGGACGATGGTTCGAGGTTTCGTACGAATTGGTCCCAGCTCAGGCTTAACGGTGCACCGAAGTCTATAGGAAACTGCTCGTGAATTCGAGTGTCAATTGATTCACCAAGAAAGCAAGTTACTGGGAATGGAAAGTGGATCTACCGGAGTTATCTGGACATTTTCAATCAGTAATTGGATCCAGGTGAACTGGCATTACCTGTCTCATACACGGCTGTTTCGAGAAAAAGGTCACACTGTGCGTCTGATGAATTACGAGTGTGACCCACTTTGAGGTTGTTCCCGATGGCCGGGCAATCAACACCAAACTGTACTCTGAGCAATTGATCGAATGTACGACAGGCGGAAGCTTCTTTAGTCAATCGGAAGCGGGTACTCCTTTAACAGGACACTGCCAAGCTTCAATACAGCCATCAGGACCCAGGTCATGCGCCATCAGGACCTATGTATGTAAAAAACTCCATGAAATTGCCCCAACCTCTCCTCCACCTTCTGATTATCACTTGCTTCACGCGATGGCAATTTTTCTCCGTGGTAGGGCACTTCCGTGATTCAAAAATCATGGTCAAAATTCTTCGTCTTCGTCTGGTATTATGCTGAGATTGAACATCTTGCAGAAAGATGGGAACAAATTCTTGAAACAGGACAGTGCATACTTTGAAATATATGCATTGATTGTTACAAGATTTTGAGTACACAGTGTGCCAGTTAAGTGATGAGACCAAAATTATTATGTCAAAACAGCAAACTATATTTTGAATTGTTACTTACACAGATTCAAAATAATCTCTCTCCAACTCCACACAACGGTGAAATCTTTCATACAGGTGTTCGAGGGCACGGTGCAAGTCCTGAACCGTAACCTCTTTCCGTCTGTTGGTCATACCTCGTTGGATGTCTTCAATGTCTCTGAAGAGCTCCCTTTTCAAGGCACACTTCACCTTTGGGAAGAGGAAAAAGTTTGCGGGAGTCAAATCTGGCGAATAGGGCGGTAGTTCGATCACACAGATCGACTTCGAAGCCAGAAACTGCTTCACAAGCAGCGCACAGTATGCGGGGCGCGTTGTCGGGCAACAGAAGCCAATTGTTTTTGTGGAACAGTTATTTCCTGACACATCAGTTGGGGGGGGGGTTGCGCGTTACTCCTAAATAGTACTCAACATTCATTGTGGTACCCTCAGGAATAAATTCGCGGTGGATAATTCCATCAAAGTGAAAAAAGCAACAATGACCAATGTCTTGACCCGTGATTTTTCCAACGGGACTTTCTTCTGTAGAGGAGAAGTCGCTACATGCCATTCCATGCTCTGGCATTTTGTTTTAGGATCAAACTGAAAACACAAACTTTCATCACCGCTGGCAATTCTTTGCAACAGATCTCTCGATCTTGATCAACTACATGGATGAAATTTTGACAACATGCAACCCAGTGCTCTGTCTGTTCGTGTGCGGCACAAACCTCAAATAAGTCTTCCTCTCGTGGCGATCGTTTTCTAAGATTACCCGAGCCGTTTCTTTCCAGACACCAAGCTTGTTCAGCAAGTAGCCTGGTTACTTGCCTATCATGGGTAACAATTTCAAACCACATTTTCATTTGTCTGAGCAGAAACTGGACGTCCTGTGCGTGGTTCGTCCTCGAGGGACTACCTCTCATTTTTAAACGTTGAAAACAAGCGGAATACCTGTGCACGGCTCAGACAGTCATCGCCGTAAACTACACTTCCTTGGCAGTTTTCCCTAATTTACAGAAATTTTTTATCCCAGCTCTTTGCTCCGTTACGCGACTTCTGACACGCTCCACTCACACAGTTTTACTTCAACGAGGGCCACACGAAAACTGCTAAGTCACCCGTCTCGAAAGTTTCTCCTGCGATTACAGCACACTCTAGCGGTCAAAACTATAAACACGTTTGTTACTTTTATCTAAAGGGCTGTCCCTAAAAGATCACTCTTTACTTAACGGGCAAACTATGTAAGTATATTTTTATATCAAAGACGCACTATTTTTCTGGACACACAATAACTTATTTCAATCAGCTGAAAGGTTTTAAAATAGTGATATCCATGTGGTTACTCACAGGCCGCAAGCGATTCCGAATTACAGCTTGAGCCGCATACGGTACCTCAAGTGCAGATTTAATTTAGCAACACTACATGAAGTAGATATCTGAACAAAAAACTCTACGGTGTTAGCGCTTTTCCAAGAAAGTCGCGTAGATTGGTATTAATTAGTATTTGGTAATATTATATCTAATACACATTGTCGAGTCACATTATTGTGACCACCAGCTAATATCCAGAGTAACCTCCGTGTGCAGCGCGGACAGCAGCTAGACGGGCTGGGAGTGACTCAATAAGGCCCTGGAAGGTGTTCACAGGTATGTGGAGCCATGCTGACTGCAGTTCATCTGATAGCTGCTGGAGGGTGAGTGGTAGAGGATCCATAGAGCGAACAACACGATCGAGATGGTCCACCAGATGCTCAATTGGGTTTATGTCTGGGGAATTTGGGGGCCAGGGAAGTACTTTGAAGTATTCATAGTGCTCTTCCAACCACTCTCGGACATTTCTAATTGTGTGATACGTCGCATTGTCGTTCTGGAAGATCCCATTCACCCCAGGAAGACAATCAGCATGAATGGGTGTACGTGGTCTGCAAGGATAGATTCATAACGAATTCGGTGCATACTGCCTTCCACAGGTATGCGTGGACCCAGAGAATGCCACAAAAACATATCCCAGATCATAACGCTGCCGCCACCAGCTTGGTTGAAGAGTGTTTGTTCTCCGATGTTTCTCGCCTTATCTTGTCCGCACTGATTACCCCGATATTATGGAAATATCGGGGTAATCAGTGCGGACAAGACCTCCCAAGTTATTATAATGAATAGAACTGACTACATTGATAAAATGAACCAGGCAATTGCAAAAATTCCACATACCATCTGCACCCGTGATCCCACTAATGCTACCATTTCGGCCCTCTCCAGGTTAAAATCTTCAGGTCTACTTCCTACAAATATCACTAAAGCTATGCACCCACCACCTGGACCCCGTGTTCCCGAATTATTTGGAAAACTTAAAACCCATAAAACAGGTAATCCCGTACGCCCCCTCGTTTCGGCCTATGCAAGTCCAACTAGACCCCTCGAGGGAGCATTGGCAAAATGTCTAGTTCCATTAACCACTTCATCCATATTCTCGGTGTCCAGTTCCGCTCAGGCATTAAATAAAATACATTCTGTTACACCATCTAGCTCGCAGTTTATAATGGTCTCACTCGATATCATTTCCTTATACCCTAACGTACCTGTACCTGCTGTCCACCGTATCATTGAAGAAATGTTGTCAGCCCACGGAACTTATACCCATAATGAAATTCAAGGCATTGTTAATGCCTTAAGACTTGTGTACAACAGAACATTTTTTCGATTTAATGAAACTATTTACCTCAGCAGTTCTATCTGAGTTGTTGTTACAAGACCTGGAAAACGAAGTCCTCGCAAACTTTTATGTGAAACATATTTTATACCTGAGATACGTGGATGATGTGCTTTTGTTTTGGCAGTCCACCCTTGAAAGCCTTACCGAATTCACCAGCTTGTCTACAAAATACAGTTCCATAAAATTTTCTACAGAATTCGAGACCAATTATGCATTACCCTATCTGGACATCTTGTTGGAAAGAAACCCTAATACGAACGAAGTAACTCACTCTGTTTATAGAAAACCAACTGCAACAATATCTATGATTCCCTATAACTCCTACCACCCACTCAGGCAAAAACTCTCAGCCCTTCACTTTATGTTTCACCGAGCAGTTACACATTCATCCTCAACCGATCAAAGAGACCTAGAAGTTGCAAAAATTATGGATATTGCAGCATTATATAATTATCCATCTACCACAGTTAATTCCATAATGCGCCGTATCTTTAATGCATCATACTCAACATTACCAAGAACGATACCAATCACTTCATATGTCGGCAAGCTACCATACATCCCTGCTGTCACAAATATCCTAAAAAACGCATGTCGTCCACTTAATTTTGATTTTGGCATAAAAACGTGCAACATTCTCGCCCATATTAAAAATGACAGGGATCGGATTCCCCATGATTCCAAATTTGGTGTATACGCAATCCCACTAAAAGCTATGAATGCTGACGTAACCGACAAGATGTACATAGGTTCGACCCGTCGCAATATTAATTTACGTGTCTCTGAACATAGATATAATGTTAAAACATGCTCCACCTCCACCGCCCTTTCAAGACTATGCCTGAAGGGTCAACACCAACCTATCTGGGACGATGTTACTATGTTACATACGCCAACTACATGTTCATCTATCCTCCTGTTAGAAAGCCTATTGATACATAAACATAGGGCTGAATGCTGTAACGACGATACCCCTATCATTATACCGTTGCCATGGAAACTACTCTGTAACTATTACAACGAAAGAGACAATACCGGCTGCTCTAATGAAACGACATGATTAGGTAGTGAGCATGCGCATGCCAAAACATACCATTTCGTCAGTGCGCATACTACATAATATATACCCTCCCAGGGCATAGTGCAACCACAGCATCTGATGACGGGTCCACAGTGGACTTGAAAGTGCTCATGTATATATCATTTTAACCGTAATTTTTTAAATCGTGTAAAGACAGCAAAACTGTGTTCTTAATATCCTTCAGCACGATAAATCGACTTCCTATGGTTATTATTGGTATTTGGTATTAGATTGGTATTGACATAATGGTATTTGGTATTAGATTGGTATTGACATAATGGTATTTGGTATTAGATTGGTATTGACATAATGGTATTTGGTATTAGATTGGTATTGACATAATGGTATTTGGTATTAGATTGGTATTGACATAATGGTATTTGGTATTAGATTGGTATTGGTATGGTCCTGAAGCTGTGTGATCGGCAAAGGGAACCGCTTGTTCCACTCATATTATGGAATAGAAACTGAGTTCCGAGAAATGAGATCAAACGGTAAATCCCCAAAATAATGTAAAATATCGAGAATTGTTGTCATGTTTTGTGACGTACTACAGAGGTGAAACATGTGTCAAGACGACAAATCTGCAGCGAGACATTCTGTCCGTGCAGCTCAGTTGGGAGAGCAGCTTACTCCGGAGTGAAGATACACGGACAAACTTGTGTTTTCACAGTTCGAAAGCGCGTTAATGTGTGAAAGTACATTTTTTTATATCCTCCCAACGAAACTAATTGATTGACTCTCTGAACTTCCAAGTAATTTTAATTTTTGTCGATTTTGAAGAATTTGGGAAATCACATGAGCGCCCACAATACTGACATTAGCTCTTTTTCATACACTGAATAAAAGATCGGTTTTTGAAATTAATTGTGTAGTCCTTCCATTATTTCTTGGCAGCTCTCAGTTTTAGGGGAGGTTCGCATTTAAAAACAAAAGGTGTGGTTAGTCTAGCCGACACAGATCTTCCAAATCTTGGAGCAAAAAACTTTTTTTTCCAAAGAGACAGAGATGGAGAGTGAATGGTCGCAGTGGTATTCCCAGCTTTCATTCTGCTTAGTGCCATACTGTGAACAATATTATTAACAGTAGCACAAAAAAGAAAAGACTTCATATAAAGATAGTAAAGATCTCTTGCGTGCCACAATGCAAGCTTAAGGAATCAATAAACAGAAGTGGAAGGGACATTTTTCTGACATTCTCGCTGAAGCTTCTCAATACCACAACGCCCATTCACTTTCCCATCTCCACCCCGGCCTCTTCTGTTTTCTTTAACGCTTTGCTCCAAAAGTTCAACAATCTGTGTCGGCTAGGGGAACCACACCTTCCTCGAAGAAAGAAATCCATAACTGATCGATGTAATTCTTTTCAACTGCCAGGAAATAATGGAAGGACTATATTTGTGTTTCATGTTTCTCACAAATCATAACGTTCAGTCTCTAATAATTAATAATACTGATGCACAATACACACGCAGTTTTGATTGGGCAATAAGATATGTTAATAACACCTTAATTCTTGCATTTATGTATACTCATACCTAATAATAAATATGTAAAAAATGCATATTCGACTGCCTCAACTTATATTGACCACAAACTTCCTGGCAACCTCAAGACCCACAGACATGGTCTTTGTCCTTACAGACATAGAAATGGGTCTTCCGTGTTTCAGAACATTTTTGGTGCTGTTATTTTTCTTTATGCAAATGGGAAAATTCAAAGTTTTCGAATAACCGTGACTTTTTAAGTCTCATACGATAAAACCACTGATGCTAGAAAAATGAGAAATTGTTGATGATCATTTTACTACAAACAATTATCATGTAACAATAATATCAGTAACAATTACGAAGATAATACATCAGCAGCTGGCTCAGGGAAAAGGACATTCAATGGCAAAAATAACACACTGTCAGACTGGTGAAGTATTGTACAACGGCCAAAGAAAATTGCGCTAGGGCCGTAGTACAAAATGAGATGTTGCTAGCTTTACTGGCCATTCACATGCAGTACTAAGATGCTATTATAGTACTACAAGTAGATCGGGATGTTCAAGTGAACTAACTATGTCACAAAAATCAATAAATTAAAACTAGTGTTAAGCAGATTTAAATATTAAAATTAAAATTAAAAAATATGGAACTATTATTAAGCAGATGCGGAAGCTGAAAGTAGTTCACATATGTTTTACTTTGGTTTCCCACAAAGTGTTCAAATCTTCAGCCTTATGCAACTCAACATGATACTTTGGGTGTAACCTAAAACCCAAAATTCCGGAGAAGTATTTCTCTGTATGTGCCACAGTCTGAACTTTTTAAATCGTGAAACACTATGTTCGTGCTTGGCCTCAAGTCCATACTGACAGAAGAACTACGATGTGGATGAGGAAAATTCGGAATAATAGTAATAATTTCTTTATTAGACAGTTTGTACAAGAATTGCATTGTACAATTGCCACTCCACCAAAACATATAGTTTCAATAGCATTACGCTGCATCCATGGTGCATTCTGCGACATGTGATCAAATATTCGGAACATAAAAAGGATGATCCTGACTTTAAAACAGCTGAAATATTTCGTAGTACAAACAAAACAGTAATGACAAAAAGCAGCAACAGTATTCATAAACGATGGAAAACCAAGAGAAATATAAGTCTATATTTTAATAATATCGGAAGCAAATATATGGCAAATATTCGTTTTTGTTCTTCGAAATAATGTGGATTTCGATGAAATATATCAGTACGGCAGCATGAGACAGAATTTTAATCCTGTTCCTACATTCCATACTGCGATAACTCTTCCGTCATTTTTTGTAAAGCTTTTCTAACCAAAGGAAAGAGCTCTAACGGTTCACATGTTACACGGTGAATTGGATGGCTTGATACAGTTCTGTTGGGTTCAGAACAAGTTACCCAGTGGATTGTCGATGGCGGGTTTTGCATCTTTTCAGCATCGAAAGCATTTTCGACCGTCGGAGTTTCAAGGACTACAACTCCATCAGCACTTGACGTGATTCCAGAAACCGAAGCGTCTGTCTTGTTTGCATGAGAAGTTGGGACATGTTTCCTGGTGTGTGCACATGGGCACTTTTTCTTTCTTCTCCTGCTCTTCTCATATGTAGCATAGTTGTGGTCTTTTCTGATTGCTTCAGCAGTTTCTTCCAAGCCACGTTCCAATGGAATGTTAGTTGATGACGCAGATGTTTGCTGAGATCGCTTTTCATTCTTTTGAATGTTACGCAGAGCAGGTTTGTCAGTTTGAGTCCCTTTATTTACCTATCAAATGATGCGGATTTGGTATTAGTACTAAAAAGCAATTTCTCACAAACATATCTACTACAAAATAGAAAGTGTTTCAAATAAAGCGCTACTTTTTCATAAAGGATCCTTTATAAAAACACAGCGTTCCAATGATTTATTTTACTCATTTTTAATTTATTTGACAAAGAAACATGCTCCTGAAAAATGACACACGAATATAAGTTATTTAAGGGAGTCCAGAGGGGTTTGGAGGCAGCATCGACAGTTTTTGCACCTGTAGTTTCAGGTTGCTTTTATGTCGTTGGTTCACTTTTGGAACCCTTTTTTATCTTATAATTATACCATCAAGGACGTTGCTCTTCTTCTCTGGCTAGTAAGATTAATGAGCTTGTGCTGAAATTTTATAAATAAATGTAAATATGTATTATGCTAAATATTCATTAGATTATCCCACATCGTTGCATTTTGTAGTGGATGAATTGCCCACGGCGCTACCTTGGATGCAGTAAGCATACTGTAAACATTTCCTGAAATTCACGAGCCATTTTTCGTAATTTCTTTCGTGAATTAACGAAACACATTCCTGATTCAATTTTTTTCGTGAAAGACGGAAAAAACCCGAATTTCACGATTTTTTCATACATTAATTGACAGAAATACTTCTGTCCATCTTTTCATGGTAAATAACGGGAAATTCCGGTTTTAAGAGATGCTAACGGAAAATCCTGAATTCTCAGGGAACTTTTCCGTAATTCCTTTCGTATTCAACGGGCAAATTTTGTTCTTACTTTTTCCGTATCCATATGAAGGGAAATTAACGTAATAAAAGCAGTTCGTAAGATACTTGAGCTTTAATTAAAAATTAAATGTGAATCATCCGTGAGCGGACCTGATTTTGAGGTTCTGTTACAAGACGGGATGCTGTGGATAGCATATCGCATGGTATTTAGGTTATTGTGGCAATGGATATTTCCCCTCCCCTCTGTTGGTGTACCTTTTTTAAACACAGTTAGTGTTTTAAAAGGTATTTTAAATCTGTGGTGTAAAACTTGAGGTATAGTCAAACGGAAATTTTAAATTTGCGCCATCAAGTGGTATGATTTTGCACTGGAAAACCCCAAAAAGACTGCAATTCGTGTTAACGCCTATACAGCAATCTGATACAGAAAAGATATTTCGAATAGGGCTCCAGATGAAACCATAACGCATTTCGAATATCAGATAATAAGCATTGACATGGCTAAATTTATCGAGCGTTGCAAAAGTATTTCCAGTTCTGCAATTAAAGACAGAAATATTGTCAAACTAAAATCAAAATTTACCTCACCTAGAAGGGACATTTTGAAGTAGGTTGCACCAAAACGTGGTGATACACCAGATACACAAACATTTTGCGATTAAGGTTTCTTCGGTTCCTGGTGCATGAAACACACAACCACATGGTGCAATGAGTGCAACTTCACACCAGTCAAGTTATATAACATTCTACATAATTACATCATATTTTTTGTGCATCTCATGCACTACACAGTGGTTTATCTTAGTCCTCAAAGATGGTGCAGCTGGTGTAGCACCACTTTTTGGTGCAACATACCGCAAAATGTTTAAGTGTGGTGACAGCGAATTGTAAGACTGCGGAATGACCGCAGCCAATAATAGGGCAGTATAAAGGGTGAGTCAGATGCTTTGCAATATTTGGATCACTTTATGTTTTCATACGTACCTCTACGACGAAAGCTGACACTAGCATTCAAAGTTTAGGCCATCGTGTTGCACCGTGTTACCAGTTCTTGTCCTTCGAGGCGAAGAACTCCTTCCTCCCATCGACCACCTCATCCTGGTTGTTGAAGAGCCGCCCGGGAAGGAAGTGGGTCATGGACGGGAACAAGTAATAATCCGACGGGGCAAGGTTCAGACTATATGCTAGGTGTGGCATCAGTTTGATGCCCTAAGTTCTTGGAGTTTTGTCCGGGTCGTTTCCGCGGTATGAGGTCGAGCGTTGTCCTGCTGTAGGAGATCGCGCTTTCTGTTCACCAGTGCCGTATACATTTCCTCCAAAACGGCATACATCCGCTCCAGCTGTTCAGAGTAGAGGTTGGCGTTGATAGTCCGACCGTCTGGAACAAATTCGTAATGGATTATCCCCTCGAAATTCCACCAGACGCAGCGCATCACCTTGTGCTCGAAGCGTCCGCTTTGGCAACAGGTTCTGGAAGCTGACCCGGGCTCAACCACTACCTTTGTATGTTAGGACTATGGAAATTGACCCACTTTTCATCGCACGTAACAACGTTTTTGATGAAACGTACATCGCACGGGTTTTCTAGGAGTTTCGTGCACACTTCTACTAGACGGTTTGCTTCAGCTAGCGTTAGTTCGTGATGGACAATGCGGCAGCTCCTTTAGATTTTGCTAAGGTCCTGAAGGTGACGAACCACGGCGGCCTGTAATATGACTAGCTCGCTTGATAATCTTCAAGTGCTGGTTATCGTATTTGCCTCTACGACCTGGCGCACGGCCTCCGAATCTACTATTCGCGGCCTACCTGACCTTGGCTGATCTTTGAGGTTTCTGTCACCTGAGCGAAATTTCTTAAACCATCTGGTTGCGGTACTGTGGTCCACGGAACCTTCCGCTTTCTCATCACAAATGTTTCGTGTTGCTTGAGCAGCGTTATGGCCGAGATTAAACTCGTAAAGCAAAAGTTCTCAAATTAGCCGGTTGTGGCTGTTCACCCTTTAGGCGTCCGAACCACAGACAGAACGACGTCATGCAATACTGTTTACAGCAACGACTACCAGTTTACATGCCTTTTGACTAACTGTAGTGCGCGACTTGAATTAGTTTAAATACGTTACATACCCGCCGCAGCATATGCGTTAAGGCAAATAATGCAAAACGTTCGACTCACCCTCTGCAGTAACCTATGCTGTCAAACGGAAGGACACACGTAACTTTCAGTGAAAGACCGGAGAAGCAGATTTTCTCCACTTATCGATAAAAATAATTATATCGATAAAAAATTCTTGAATCGCAAGAAGGAAGTGCATGGAATTTTTTTTAGCTCAATTCATTTTCTGTTTTTTTCTTTGCTTTTGTTTGGAGATATAACGACGCCCTTGAACAACTCGATGGGCAGTAAGCAGTCGCCCGTCCCTAATTTAGGAATGCTGGCTTCAGGAAAGAGAGAGAGCCAGTGCCCTAAGACAAACGCAACATTCGTGCTTCACCAGGTTTGGAACCCAGCCCCATGGTCAGGAGACAGCGCCTAGACAAATGAGCCACCCAGGAGGCTAGCCTGATTCTGCCTTTCAAATGGATAAAGAATTTTTCAATCCGACCTTTAGAAGTGAAGATATTGGGCCAGTCCGAAAATAGTCTTGCGCCACCTGGCGGGAAAACTGTTCATTACAAAAAAGTTAAATTGTCTGAAGTGGCATTTACAGGATCAGTGCTATTTGCCACAAAAGTAAAACTTTGAATTCCACTCATACGCCGATGAGCCATTGCATTATGACCACCTACCTAATAAGCTGTAGGACCTCTTTAGCCTGCAAAACAGCGGCCACTCAGCAAGGCATCGATTCGATGAGGTGGTGATAGGTATCCTGGAATACAACAGGCTCTCCAGTTCCCCTACATTTCGGGATGGTGGTGATTTAGTACGAACCGGCTTTTCCAAGTCGAACCACAAATGTTCGATTGGGTTCATGTCAGGCTAATTTTCAGGCCAGGGCTTTAACGGAGTGTCACCAGCAGGTTCCTCGAAACATTCCTTGACAATTCTGGCAGCGTGCCATAGCGCATTACTCTTTTGGTAATGGCCATCACCAGCAGGGAACACAGTTGCCATGAATGGGTGAACTTGGTCCGCAACGATGCCCAGATACCTGACAGCTGTCAGGGATTGTGCTATTGGGATAATGGGGCCTAAAGTTTGCCAAGAAAACATCGCCCACAGCATAACACCGTCGCATCCGACCTGTTTCCGCCCAAAAGCACATCCACGTGCCATTGCCTCCGTTGGTAATCGGCGTATCCGCGCCATCTACGTTGATGCATAAGGAATCTTGATTCGTCAGAACAGGCCACTTTCTTCCAAGCATCCACGGTCCAATCTCGATGACCTTGGTCCTATTTCATGCTTTGTTGGTGATGACGTGCAGTAAGCATGGGGACCGGGATGGGTCATCAGCTACGCAGGTCCCATGCGCAGAAGGCTGCGATGAACTAAGTGCTGTGAAACATAGCCCTGATCACCACTGTTGTGGCTGTGGGTGATTTGTCGCACTGTGGCCCTGCAGTCTCTGTGGACAATGCGGGATACACAAGCCGCGCTTTTTCTGAGATTGCAGTTCCGAGGCGCCATGCGATCACGATTTGTCCTTTATCAAACTCCTATAAAATCGGCAGCTTTTCCCTTTCTGAGTTCGAACATTCTACTAACCGAAAGCCGGTTCTCCGGTTGTATATATACTGCTCTATGAACTTCACCTGCGCCACTGTTAGGTTTTCAGGCGCACTCATTTCTCTAGGATGGGGGCCAGTGGCGTAACCTTGTTTCAAAATCTGGGGGGTCCGATCACAGATACAAAGTGATCAGATCCCCCAGATTATATGTATACATATACACTGAAGAGCAATTGAATTAGATACCTGTCTAGTAACGTGTAGCACCACCTTTCGCCCTGATGACGGCGGCGATTCGTCTCGGCATGGACTCGACAAGACACCGGATGCGTTGGGAAGCCATACGAATCCACGACCCCTGAACAAGCTCCCACAGTTCACGAAGATTTGATGGAGGGGGCCAGAGCCTCGAACATCACTCTCAATGGCATCCCAGATGTGCTCGATGGGATTGAGGTAAGGTGACATAGCTGGTTAAGGAAGCGAGGTTACGACGGTGGAGTGTTCATCCAACCATTCGGATACATTTCGGAAGCGATGGCACGCTGCATTGTCTTGTTTCAGGATGAGGTCTCCAGTGGGATGTTGAAGACGCACAAACAGGAGCAAATGGTCGTCCAGGATATCCCGGTAACGTTGACCTGTGAGGGACGATGTCACACGTACCAGAGGTCCCATTTCAATCCACGTAAACAGTCCCCAGACGAGAATGCCACCCCCACCAGCTTGAAGAGTACCCTGCTGGCAAGAAGGATCCATCGCTTCATGTGGTTTGCGCCGTACTCGTATCCTGCCATCCGCATGTACCAACGTGAATCTCGACTCATCAGTCCAGGCAACATTTTTCCACACGTCTAGGGTCCAGTGGCGATGTTCCCGCACACATGCTAATCTTTGCACCCTGTGATGTGCGTTCAGCAGCGGTACCCTCGTGGGACGATGGCTTCTGTACCCCATGGCGAGAAGATGGTTCTGGATGGTGTGGCTGCTTACACGTTTTTATGCAACCAGCGTTAAATTGCCGAGCGATTTCTTGCGCTGTGGCCCGTCTATCCGTTGTTACAATGCGAGCTAACCGACGATGACCCCGCTCATCCACACGCTGTTGTCCACGGCAGTTGACCTTTGCAGGGATGGGTTTACTGGATTCGACGTACTCACGGTGTACCTGTGACACAGTGGCTCGTGAAAATCCCAGTGCCTGCACGACTTCCGAGATGGAGCGACCCATTCGTCGGGCCCCGACAATTTGCCAACGATCAAAATGCACTTAGATCCTTCGCCTTACCCATACTGTGTCCGACTCTTACTGATTCCCGTCGCATCACTCCTTATATTATCGGATCGCTGCATACGTCATGTCGTTTCCGTTTACAGGGCCGCCCACAGCGCTACATTTGCATAACGCCAGCTGTCTATAATTCAATTGCCCCACAGTGTATTTACAATAATATATACATACTGTATAAAATAGTTTGGGACTCCCCCCCCCCCCCCACTACACACACACACGCGCAGAAGTAAAAGAGTTGTTGAGGCGCGATCTAACGGGCACTACATAAGCGCCTCTGTTGGCGAATTGTTGAACTTAGCGAACACAACTGTAAAACTATGATAGATAGGGCAGAAATGTAAATTATAAAGTTGTAGAGCTGACTTTGCTTATTAGGAATCGATATCGCTGTTTTATTAAGTACACATCATACACGTGTTTGCATTCTACGAAAAATTACAATCTTATATTATTTAATTTAGTCGGTTCACATCATAAAAAAGTGTGCATTATATCATTATATTCCCGAAAATTTCAGGGGTCCTTTACATTGGGGATCCCCGACTCTGAAAATCTGGAGGGGTTTTGACCCCCGACCCCCCAATGGTTACGATATGCTGGGGGCGGTCATAATGTAAGTGACTGGTGGAAGGATGGATGGACAAATGATACTGTAAGTACACATTGTATTCCCGAAACATACTAAATTAAAGAAGAGAAACATATACCGAATAATATTTCTAGTGAAGCCTTCTTGGTCTGTTGATTTTTCTTAGGTTTTATGACACAAGAGGCAGGTTTGGCCATAAAACGCATAAACAAAATAATAACACAGACAGCTCCGGCCGTGAGAGCGCCACTCCCCAAACAACTGGTGAGATAACCTACCTTGTGCTACGAGGTACCTGAATACCCTAAACGAAAAAATAAGCACGATGGAAAAGTAACCGTTCCGACGGAGCCATTTTATTCTTGGAAATGGCGGTCAATATACTTTGTCGGTATGGACTGAAGCGGGAGATTGCTTGTAAACCACTGAGAGACGAACTCATTTTTTCAGTAAATGTAAGTTGGTGTATCGGAGTGACTGACTGTGGTTGTTTTCAGCGTTTAACGACGACCACGTGAAACTCAAAGGGATGTAAGCAATAGCCCGTCTCTTATTTAGGGATGCTGGTTCCAGGGAAGGGGAAGAGCCAGCACCATGAGATAGAAACATCTATCTCATGGTGAGATAGAAACACCAACAACACTTCATCCGGAATATCTATCATCATCATGAGATAGAAACACCAACAACACTTCATCCGGAACTCGAACCCGGGCTTCTATAGGACGAATGGTCAGTGGCCAGCGCCTCAGACCACTCGGCCACCGTGTCGGTGACTGCTGTTTAAAAAATCACTGTTGTTGGCTGAACACAACAAAGAAAGTCATGTAATCTTTCAAAAAAAAAAAAAAAAAAAAAAAAAAAAAAAGGCGGGAAAGAAAATCTCAGGGAAAATGTAGAAATTTCGAATCAAAAGAAAGTGTAGTAAGTGGCCCAGTGAAGAAAAATTACATCGAATTTTTGGTTGTAATAAACAAGTCCTTGAATCATTTCCGACACAAATAAAACATTTCAAAGTTATTAAGAGTCAATTGTGCCATTACCAAAGAACAAAAACGAAAAAAAACATTAATACAGTATATGAAAAAAATACGAAAGTAAAAACAAAAATCAACTGCATTTCTACAGTTTATGAAACATCTAGAAGATGAAACAGTTACTTTCTCTCTCTAGCGGCTGAAAAATATGTTACGAAAATTAACAAATTTTGTAGAACATTTTTTTTTCATATCTGAAGGGAGGAAGATATCACAGACAAAGGGATTCTCAGATCGAACAGTTGGAAGAAGAGATATAGAGGAAAACATGATACAATTTGCATCCCCCTAGCGGAAGAATTTGCAGTAATGGAAAAGCAGAAAATATGGTGAAAATATTCTTCATAGAAGAGTTATGCTAAGGAAAAGGAATTTCTCAAATACGTTTCCTAGTAGCAGAGATAGTAAGAAAAATGTTTTGGCATTTCTGCCTCCCAGGTGGAAAACTGTGCATTATGTGAAGAAAATAACATTCCCCATCTTTACTGTTGTGAATGACATAGAGCAAGAAAAGACATTTTTCAATAGCATTTTTAGACGCGGAGATACAGCTGCAAAAAGAAATACACACTAACACCATCTAGCTCAAGAACTCTGAACTACAAAAATCCCACAAGCACAGGCAAAGTGTTCCACAACGTAAATGTTATATGGTGTTCACGAAACATTTTAAATCGGACTTTCAGAAGAAGAGATAATGACAAAAACAGATTTGACCTTTACGCCCCCTAGTGGTGAAATTGAGCACCATTTATGGCAGTAAATGTGCACAAAATACTGTGGCAGTCTGTAGTATTTGACTGAAAAATGATTTTTTCATTCGGGTTTTCAGGCGTGCAGATATTGCTACAACGCGAACTTATACCTGCTAGTGGGACACTTGTGCATTAAGAAAAATTGAAATTACATGCAAAATATTTCGCACCAGAAACGCTCTTCCGCAAAGAAAGAATTTTTCAAAGCGGACTACTAGAAGCAGAGATATCGACAAAAATTAGATACCGTATATACTCGTGTATAGGTCGACATCTTTTAATGAAATATTTAGGTCGAAATTAGGGGGTCGAACTATACACGGAAAATATTTCTGATAGGTTGAAAACCAAAATTTTGAAGCCTTATGGAAATGCTCATACTTAGCCCTTTGCGCCATCAGTTCATTTGCAGTTGTATATTTAGTCATATTCCGGGTGTTACTGGACAGAAGAAAATTATTGCTAAGAATTTTTTTTGATTTTATATGTACGGTTTTTTTTTATTCACTAATATTAGAAAAACTCATTTCGCAAGGATGTCTCAAAGTTCGTTTTAGATCTGTTGATATGATATGGCCTTCACCACCCCGCTGGTAAATCACCCAGAGGAAAGAATCAGCCAGTAGTTTAACTGTTCCTTATTAACGATTTTAACATTTTGTCATCCTTAGTTGACTGCCGTATCACATTCACCTGTAATATTTCATCAGTATCGCTCATTGTTTTGTTGTTTATTTTGCCATATGTGGTACGCCTGTATTCCCTATGTTTTTGCCAATAAAGTATATTTTGAAATAATTGCACCGTGCCGTGCCAAAACCCCCTGAAGAGTAAGAAAGCCTCCGAACTGGTCTGTGACGTCAGAGCTAGCGGGCCGACTGGCTGACTCGAGACTCACCGCTCTTAAGAACGCCGGAAAAGTACCGCGGTGTTTACGCTGAGAAATATTTTCGCGAGTGCGATACTAAATAATTCCCGCACACCACAATAAATCGATCGGGGTTTTTTTGTACAGATAACGTCAAAAGATTACATCCTTAGTTTTCATTTTTTCCTTCAGTTACGTACAAATCGGGGAATTCCAAAGCTTTGCTCTTGTGCTGCGAAAGGATTTCATGTACAGGTCTTAAAATTTAATGTTTCAGGTAATTTTTCATTTAGTCTACAATTTGGCTAAAGGAACACAAACATAATAGTTTTTTCACGCATAACATCAAAAGACCAACATTTTACGTTAATTTTTTTGCAATTACGGTTTTTTTTTATGTGCGTGAATGGCAAATTGGCAGGACTCTATGAACATAATTATTTCACTCCAAACTTTTAGAAATTCCCTTCACGTTCGATTTATTAAAAACAAAACAAAGCAAAAGTTATCTAATTACGTAACGAACGCGAAAGCAAAATTTCTGATTTGGTGAGTATATTTCCTGAAATTGTGGTAAGTTTTGTTCTCAAATCTTGCAACTACTTCTAGAAGGTAAAAAACTTATAAATTAAAATCACTTAGGATGAAGTTCTTTGTCAAATGTACATCGAAAGTATTAATTTGGATATCTTTGAATTTATGCACATGACGTCGGAAATGTTATGTTGCCAATCTAAATGTCATATCTTTTTTTCTTTCCAACTTTGTAAAAAAAAAAAACATTTTACACGAAAGGTATTAATTTTTTTCCAGAAGTATATCGTAAAGTAAACTTTTTTTTTCATTTTTCAACTTAAACAGATATTAAAAATATCAATTATAACATTAATAGACCCCCCCCCCCCATCCCAAAACACACAAGCGCGCGCAACCCCCCCCCCCCCCCCAAAAAAACCGGTTAACTGAAGAGAGAAGCATCAACAAATTTGTTCATTATGTATACAAGTAAGTACGTTCTTTTTTCACTCCGATGTGCTTCTTGCAGAAAGAAATGAAAACTTCTAAAGAACATCACACATCAGTGGAAAATTGCTTTTGAAATCTACTCATTACACTTTTTTTACAACAAAAGCGACACTAAAAGTAAAACCTACAGAGGACCCTCTGATCCTGCAGAGAGGCACTGCGATGGCCCTTTGATCGTGACGTCACACCCCTTCGCAGTTCGTGAACTGGGGCTTCCTGTTCAGGGTTTTTTGCGTGACCCCTGGAAAGAGAAGGCATCGCACTGATTTGTGACGTCATTGGAGGTGGATCGTCGTAGCCCATGAGAGAGAGAGAGAGAGAGAGAGAGCCTGGGCGCATCGGAACATATTTCCGATGGTCACGATCGTTGTTTTAGAAATTTCGGTATTCCAGTGAAAAATTGCATCACAAATGTGACATATCGCTGCAAATGCTTTACGTATTAACGATATTGTAGATGCCGTTTTTAAAATCTGAAAATCAATGTGCGGATTCTGTATATTTTTTGGTTGCTGTTGTCAATCAATAAATTTAGGAACAGGATTAAACGATCATGGGAGATCGTTTTCAAAGACTACGTCATTGTGTTTAGCTGTTATAAAAAAATTATATGAACTAATTGTAGTGAAAACTATTTATGTACATTATTCCTGCAGAAGATGAGTATGAAACAAGAATTGTTCACTGTTACCATAATTGGCAGTAGGCATGTAAACATTTATTTCACTTTTAAAGTAGACCTCAACAATATCCATTTGCTAAAATGCTTTTTTTTCCAAATGCTTGACCAAATTAATTAACTAAGGTCTTCTGTTATTAACTAAGGTCTTGTATTTGAATTTGATTAAAAAAGTGCTCTATGTAGTACCTTACTAATGTGGTGTAACTGTGAAGTTATCAATTTTAATGGCACGAATCCACTTAGAACACACATCTCAGTCTTTTGGAAATCCATACACATGAACTGTGGGTCCTGTTTTATAATTTCCACGGCAGCTGGGAACACAACACGGATGTGACATAATCAAATACCTATCTCATTCAATTATTGGTATATGAAAACTGTAATTAAAATGTTAGTTGAAGCAAACCACAGGAAAGGAACACTATTAATTTCAGGCAAGCGTGGACAACCATAAAAATCACGTCACACGGTTAGGCGTAGCGTGGTAATGCAGACCGGACTGTTTGATCAGAAGATCCACGAGGTGTGACGTCACTGAAAATGACGTCACGACTTGATAGGCCTTCAAGATTTCGGAGGCAACGGTTTCGGCCGTGCCCTTCGACCGTGCTCAATTCTCGACGAGGGAATGAAGAGGGAAAAGGACAGACTATTGCAAAAGGAGACCGCTGCCCCTGCTTAACGATGGCGAAGAGAGGTGTGACAATCTACAGAATAGCGGTAACTTGATCAATGCATCCCAAAAACAAAAGTGTTTAAATTTGGCCGATCGCTCAGAATAACATTGCCACTGATAGTAAAAAAGTACATTAGTTTAACAACCTACTTACGTTTGTTATTGAATTGAGTGTGCCCTGTCTCTAAAAATCAAATAAACAGTAACCTTTTCTGAAGACTAAGGGCGAGCAAAAAAGGATTGCATCTTTACTGAATGGGGCGATGTTTGGTTTTGTCACTAAAGCCGATTGTTTGTCACAAACACGGTGGACAGGGGGGGGATAAAACTCGGGAGTAGATAAACGACCTCTCCCTCAACCACACACTCGCACAACTCAGCAGTTGACCGACGGCTGCTACGCTGCACAGGGTAATGGGAGAAAATTTTACAGAACACATTTTCTTCAATTTTTTAAATAGTTGCGTGCAAATTTCACAGTGTCCGCAATACATCAAAATAAAGATTCATTTTAAATTTTGAAGAAATCCATTGAAAACTTCAAAAGTTACACATTTATTTTTTACGGCATGCATATTCTTTATGGGATAAAAAAAACCTATCTAGTTGACATCAAGACCTATTTACGCTTTCCAAATATGTTTAAGGAAGTTTTTTTTTTTTTTTTTTTTTAAATAACGATGTGCTTGCCTTACGACGTTTGGTAAATGCATCACGATTCGTTTGCTGCGGGAACAAATGCTTTACTCTCCATGAATGAACTAACTGCAGAAAACTCGCTCGCAAAAAGTGGGAGAAGGGGGAGGGGACTAAGTGCAAAAGTGGGTTCATATATTGTTAAAATGTGTAACTTTCCCCTGAAAACTCTCTAACCAGGATGGTGAGCCCTATCATCTTCCCAGAATTGTGCCTCAATTCCACCCACGTTTGCGGGAAACTGCCGCAAGCAACATTGCGAGAGCCAGCGTGCAACAATAAATAACATGTTCACATATTTCCACATGCGGGCACATCCTCGGAAAATATATATATATATATTTTTTATTGATACACAAGATAGTAGGTATACAAACACTGCAGATATTCACATAAAAATCGGGGGGTCGACTTATACACGGGATATACAAAAACTGAAAATATTCAGATAAAAATCGGGGGGTCGACCTATACACGAGTATATAAGTTATGCATCCACGCCCATGGCGGAAAAATTATGACTATTTTAAACAGAAGGTATTTTCAAAAGGTTTGTCGCGTGATAAGCGGTATCTGACCACGAAAGAGTTTTTTAATCGAGTTTTCTGATGCGTAGATACTGCTGCAAGTACATCAGAAACAAAAGCATACACTTACGCTCCCTAGTGGCCAAACCATTCGTTACCAAAAATTAGAAATTACATGCAGAACATTTCGAACCAGGAGTTCTACCTGATGCAAAAATAATTTTTTAAATCTATCTTTTCAAAACAGATATCGGGGAAATCACAATTTAAATTAAGCCACCTAGCCAAAAACTATGCATTACTTGAAAAAGAAATTGTGCCCAATCTGGTCTTTGTTGTTAATCGTATCGAAACGGATGAAAGAGTTATTTTTTATCGGACATTCCGAAGCAATTACATGGAATAAAATGCATTTTGAATTCGACAGCATCTGCATTTATGCCTTATAGTGACGAAGTTTTGCATCGTAAAACAACAACAGCAACAACAACAACAACAACAACAACAACAACAAAACAAAACAAAACCGGAAACCAAAGATCATCGTTCTCAAGCCACCGAACGCAAAAGGAATTTTTTCAAATCAGACAAATAGTTGTAGAGATATGGCGTCCATAGAGGGACCATATCTCTACAAGTGATGCCATAAGCACGTACTTTTTCTTTTAAAAAAGACGTGAAAAAAAGAACACGGACTAATTGATTTACATGCACATCACAGACACACAAAAACTCAATGGTTTATTATTAAATAACTAGCGTATATCCCGTCCTAGGGCGGTTGTTTTTTACGCTTTCCAACCGTAGGTTGAAGAAGCGTATATGCTCCAGCTTTTTCCGTCCGTCTGTCGGCACGATAACTCACGTAAAAATGGTTCGATTTCGATGAAATTTTAGTATGTGGTAGGGGAGCACCAGGAGAGGAACCCTATTGAAAACGGGTGGAATGGGGTCAAAGGTCAGGACATAAAAGCGGGGTCCATTTCATTGCCCTTGTGCATCATAACTTACCAAGAAATGTTTCGATTGCGACAAAACGTTATCATGTTGTTCCGGAGGTATACTGAACCGGTTCTGTTGAATATCAACGAAATGGGGTCAAAGGTCATTGCTCAAAAGTAAGATTTATTCCACAGCCATTATTCTCATAACTTGCGTAAAACTGCTTCTATTGCGACAAAACTTTAGTATGTTATTCTTGAGGTGTACTGAACCGGTTCTGTTGAATATCATCAAAATGGCAATGTTATTCTGAGCGATCGTCCAAATTTAAACACTTGAAGGAAGCATCCGATTGGCCTGAAATTCGCAGCATGCGTTGCCCGCGAGAGGACATGCAAATGATTAGCATTGCAGGGCATATGCAAATCATGTGCTCCCGGTACGCCACCGAGAATCACTATAAGAAGGGTGCACAGAAAGCAGGGTGTAAGCAGTGGAAGTGTGTTGTGCTGCCGGACCTCTGCGTGGGAAGCTCCCTGATGCCTCGTCGCAGAATACGGCAATCATTCCAGCACGTTTCGGAGTTCGACAGAGGACGAATAGTGGCTTATCGCGACAGCGGTTTATCGCACCGAGACATCGGCGCCCGTGTGGGATGACATCCAGCCACAGTGAGGCAAGTATGGATTCGGTGGGTGCAGGAGGGACGGACGGACCGACGTAAGAGATTGCCGCAGCCGCGGCACACCACCGAATGAGAGGGCGGGCAATGACGGCTCGCACCACCACATCACGAACGTTAGCGCAGGAATCAGGGTGTGTTGCGCAACAACCTGTGTCAGCACGTACCGTTCGACGTCGTCTGCAGGAGCGGAGACTTGTCGCACTGCGCTTATTGCTCCCATTACCATTGACGTTACACCACCGGCGAGTGCGGCGGCAGTAGGCCGTTGAACGCCGCACCTGAACTTCGGAATGGCACGACATTGCCTTCTCCGACGAATCCCGCTTCTGCCTGCAACACCACGATGGTCGGATCCGCGTGTGGCGGCACCGCGGCAAGAGACTGTATGACGCCTGCATTATGCATCGTCATACCGGTACGTCGCCTGGCGTTATGGTTTGGGGGCAATTGGATATGACACCCACACCCCTCTGGTACGCATCGCCGGCACACTCAACAGCCACCGCTACATCCCGACGTTTTGGAGCTTGTAGTCATCTCTTACCTGCAGGACCTTCCAGCGGCCACGTTTTAACAGGACAATGCGCGCCCGCAAGTGGCACGCATCGTGCACCATTTCTTCACGGCCCACCAGGTGTCACTGCTGCCGTGGCCCGCCTGTTCTTCCGATATGTCGCTCATTGGACACGTCTGGTCACTGATCGGCAACCGAGTGGTCCGGCAAGCGCCACTCGCGGCTACGCCTGATGAACTGTGGCAACGTGTGGAAGCAACCTGGACCGACATACCCCAAGCCTACATCCAAAGCCTCTTTCGTTCGATGCCGCGGCGTGTAGCGGCCGTAATTGCCAGCCATGGGGGCCACACGAACTATTGATGTCTGCGCGTTCCGCAAGTCGCACGGGCCTATAAGCTCAATCGTTTCATCTTTGTATCTGTTGTTGTGTCCAGTAAATCTGGCTTTGCAATCGCGTGTCCTTCTTGGTGTGGCATTTCGGGTGGCCAGCAGTGTATATATTAATATATAGGGGATGTTGCCCGTCCTGTGACGGAGTGAAAGTTTAAATTGAAGTAGATTGAAAACAAATAAAATAGACGCCGGATTTCTGCAAGGAAACATAGTAAAAACTTATATAGTAAGAACTCATTCATGTTAGAACTAAAAATTATATGCTCTTTATTTCCGTTTTACAAAATACTCCGCGATAAATAAAATAACATTCTGCGTAAAATATTTGTTGATTAAGAATTGTAGATTAGTGTTTAGATAGATCGATATTCTGCAAAATGTGTAATATTATCAGCACTAACTCGGAAAGTCGTTTTCGTGTAGTACCTTAACAACTTTTACTTTGATTTTTCGCGTTAAATTCCTTTTTCTCCGGCATACTTATTATTCCCTCCACGGCTTGTTCTAGACTGTCCTATTCGACTGTTAGTTTGAAACTTCATAACAAAGCTTTTCCTACAAATTAATGCGACATCCGGTATTACAAATCGGAACCATCTAAATTCTCGCCAATGCGCTATTGGGGCAACATCTGCTTTTAGATGCAATCTTGCTCACTTTGACATCTCAAGATTTCAGTTTTTATTGTATGTTCGAGCATTTATATAGATCGATATTTTGCAAAATGTAATAAAATCAGCACTAAACTCGGAAAGTTAGTTAAATTAAAAAAGTGAAAAAGAATTAAATCGTGCAAATTAATATTCGAATTGTGCTAAATTAAATTAATATACAAACGCAACTTGCCGTGATATTAAGATTTTAATTCGAATTTTGTAGATCGGATAAATAGAACTCGAGTCATTAATAATTCAATGTTTTTAAATTAGCGCGCGATCAGGTGCTATTACATAGCAGGCAATCATTTTGACATCGCGAGAGCACACACAAGAATTGATCGATAATGACGACGCAACAATGCAGACATTTCTGTGACGTCAATCGTTCCAGAGAGGCAGGCAGATAGATCTGGGTGTTTATATATATATATATAACACATAATATAAAAAAACAAACAGGATGCATGCGAAATCAAAAAAATAATTAAATGTTATTTACAACGGTTACTGATTGTCTTTGTTAATAGATTTTGCAACTACTATTTTGCTGGTAAAATCTGCAGATGCTGATATGTCGCAAAAGGAACTATCTAAATTTGCGTTACTAGGGGGAAAAATTCCATTGCATAAACGTAGAAAATTGACGAAATATCTGTCGCACTTACAACTGTCATGTTCAAAAAGAAGTTTTCAAATATTTTTTTTGTTTTAAACAGGAAAATATCGTGTGAAATTCTTATATACATTTGCATTACGACGCAGGAATGCACATTTACGCCATTTT
This sequence comes from Macrothele yani, assembly GCA_039090855.1. Taxonomy (NCBI): domain Eukaryota; kingdom Metazoa; phylum Arthropoda; class Arachnida; order Araneae; family Macrothelidae; genus Macrothele; species Macrothele yani. The sequence continues at coordinate 13,451,511 of CM077027.1, read as the reverse complement.
GGGAGCAATTGTGCATTCCGCAAAAGAAAAAGCAATTGAAACTAATTATTTGAACATAATATAAAGAATAATTAGCAATTCCGGACATCAATTCCGGACATCAAAAGGACGTAACAATACTTCCAGCGTTTCTTTGGAAGCTGCCGGAAAGGTATTAAATGGTCCTTTTAAGCCATTTTCTCATCGTAACGTGAGATAAGATGAGGAATCCTAAACAATTCGTATAGCTTTCTGAATTACAACATTTATAGACCCGATATGATGAAAGAAAAAAAAAAAACAGTTTCAAAGAAAATATGCAAGCATGTGATTAAAGACGATATTGATGGTCGGGGTAACACATGCTCGGCACGAAACAGTAACAAATACTTTTGCGAAGAAAAACAAATACCTTTTAGCTTGGTATTTATATGTACTACGATGACGTGCTCGTGAAGATCTGGGTTTGACTTTCCTGGCTATTTGCAGCACTAAATCTGGATTTCCTCTCACGAAGCATTTATGCTTGAATTCTTGAACGCCAGTTTTCTGGTCTTCGTATAGGGCACTTTTGCGCCGAATTTTTTTGAAACCATAAATGTTCAGCTGCCTAACGAAACTATCGAATCGACTGGTCTTGAATATCTGAGAATTTTCCAAGAAATGAGCCTTGAATATCTTGCATTTAATCACAATAGAAGTGCCCTGTCTTCCCCAGGTGATGGCACCTATTTTGCATTTATTAACTACAGTCAGTAGCTTCTGGGGGAATAACATTCGTTTTGTTCCACAATAACAAGCACAAGTTGAAGTTTCCATTAAAGTTCCTTTAGAACAAAAATAATTTAAAGAAATTACGGTATCCAATGGGCAGGCACTCTCTCTCTCTCTCTGTATGCTCGGTAAAAAGGCAACTGCGCAATGCCGAGTGCAAAAAAAAAAAAAAAAAAAAAAAAGCAGCAGATGGTTCTTTCGGCATTCAGTAACGCTATCAATAAAATTCGAAGCTTCTGGAAAAGAAATTATGCGGTCTCGTTTTTCGCGTTGCCACTCGCATTTAAGTTATACTTCATTCGGAAATTCTGTGTAATATTTTTCTTTCGTATTTTTTTTTTTTTTTTTATGTTGCTGATCATTTGAAAATCAAAGATCGTTTGCTTTAGCGAAAGAAACGTGTAAGCACTATTTTGTCGTCATCGTTTTTCAAAGGAAGAAATTTGCCAGCATAAATTACAGCCATAAAGGAAGGATATATAGAGAAGACACTGGCTGTATAAAGCTGAAACTCATGACGTCATGAAGTCGACTGCAGCGCACCAGCGACCTAAAACAGAACTACAGTTGATTGACAGCTGGTTTCCCAGGGAACACCCACGAACCACGTGATTTTTGTCCGAACGAATGTTTTTACTTTGACTTTTGACTTTGGCTTGCTATCCGGCAGTGTTTAAGACGAATACACGCAATATTTTATTAATTTTAAGATTCTTTTTGATTTTTACTACTCTTAGCAGATTTACTACTCTTAGGTAATAAAGTTAAATTGACGTACCGATGATGCAGATTGATTAAGCTAGAATCCGAAATTCTAAAAAAGGGTTTGGACAGAAGTAATTTTAGCTACGATGGTTTAGCTAGCTGAAGTAAATTGGGCCAGCTGATACTAATGAATAAAAAAAGCAGTACTTAGCGGAAATTTCAAAATAAATGATGCGCAGTTTCTTTTGTAACATGTCTTGGACAGTGGTGAGAAAAAATTTAACATTCAGACTGACTTTGAATTTAGTTGATATTTTCAAATAAATAATAAAATGATTTAGAGTAGTATATATTACAGTATTTTTTAAAGAAAAAAATCACATAATTTTGGTTTATGAAAGCAAAGATGGCGTCCGAATCCAAGTGGTTATAGGCAGGCTTAGGTTTCTGTCTAGTCGTGCGAACAAGGAAAGGGTTCGAATCCCGTATGAGGTGTGGATGGTCTGCTTGTCATACAGGGCTGACTATCTCCGTACTCTGGAACTAGTAACCCTGTATTATCGATAAGTGACTGCTTTCCCTTTGAATTTTTTCAGGATGGACGTTAAACCAAGCTAAAAATAAACAAGTTAGTAAAATCATGCAATGCACTGATTATGATACGCTTTCCAACATACTAGAAATCATAAAATGGCTGTGGAATAAATCTCACTCCTACGCCCTGACCTTTGATCCCATTTCGATGATATTCAACAGAACTGGTTCAGTATACCTCCGAAATAACATGATAAAGTTTTGTCGTAATCGAAGCAATTTTACGTAAGTTATGATGTATAAGGGCTATGGAATAGACCCCGCTTCTGTGTCCTAACCTTTGACCCATTTCGCCCATTTTCAATAGGATTCGTCCCCAGGCAGGCCCCTACAACATACTAACATTTCATCCAAATCGAAACATTTTTACGTAAGTTATGACGCATAATGGCGATGGAAGTGATTCCGCTCCTATGTCCTGACCTTTGACCCTCATTTCGCCAATTTTCAATAGGGTTTGTCCCCAGGTGATCTCCTACCACATACTAACATTTAATCGAAATCGAACCTTTTTTACGTTAGTTATGACGCATAAGAACAGTGGAATAGATCTCGCTCTTAAGTCCTCCCTTTTGACCCCATTTCGTTCGCTTTCAATACGGTTCCTTCCCAGGTGATCTCCTTCCACATATTAAAATTTCATCGAAATCGAACGATTTTTACGCGAGTTATCATGCAGACAAACATACGCACACAACGCGTGACGTAATGAGGCAGATGGGAATCGCGGCCATCTGCTAGCAAAAGTGTGACGTCATAAAACTTTAATAGGATCCGCACATTTGTTTGACTGCTGACGTCATGAAAATACAGGTCGCGCCATCTTTTTCTTCCCAATTAATGCGTTCCCAAGGATGAAAATTTGAACATCGATTAAAATAGCTTCATTTTATAACTTGGAATACCTAATATTTTCTGAAACATAACCATAATTATGCAATCCAACATTTGTTTGTCTACTGACGTCCTCAAAGTACAGGTCGCGCCATTCTTTTTTGGTTTCAACACCACCAAAGGAAAAGTTATTGATTTTTAATATAATTATGGTTTTTTAGAAAATATTAAGTATTCCAAGTTATATTAAGAAGTTATTTTAATCGATGTTCAAATCTTCATCCTTGGGAACACATTAATTGTGAAGGAAATGTGTACGAAATTTTTTCCATTGGAAGTATCGAAAGCAAAATTACTTGACGTCCACCTTAATAATATGGGATAAGGGCGATGGAATGGATCGCAACCTATGTCCTGACCTTTGACCCCATTTCGTCCATTTTCAATAGGGTTCGTCCCCAGGTGATCCACTACCACATACTGAAATTTCATCGAAATCGAACCATTTTTACGCACGTTATGGCGCATAAAGGCAATGGAATGCATCCCGCTCTTATGTCGTGACCTTTGACCCCAATTCACCCATTTTGAATAGGGTTCGTCTCCAGGTGGTCCCCTACCACATTGTAAAATTTCATTGAAATCGAACCATATTTACGCAAGTTATGACATATAAGTGCAATGGAATGGATCCCGCTCCTACGTCGTGACCTTTGACCCCATTTGTCCCATTTTCAATAGGGTTTGTCCCCAGGTGGTCCCCTACCACATACTAAAATGTCATCGAAATCGAACCATTTTTACGCCAGTTATCGTGCGGACGGACGGATAAAGCTGGAGCATATACGCTTCTTCAACCTACGGTTGGAAAGCGTAAAAAAGAAGAAAAATATGAAAAATAAATATTTTTGTAAAAGTTAGTGCGTTCTTGCAGTTCACTAACGCTTGTGAACAAACGCATTTAAGAAATTCAGCCATTTTCTTAGTGACGTGAAAAACTATTATATTGTCAAAGTCAGTAGAAGATACGGCTATGCTCTTCCTGTACTTCCTATGGTTCCTTAATGACGTCACTGTCCTAATCGCTACGGTAACGCTATCTAACCGCCATTTTGCTATCTCTCTTTCGTATAGAAACGTGCCGCAACTATTATTCGACAGACAGAATTTCTGAAAGTCATTTTCCATAACATTTAGTGTATTTTGTTTTCAGTTTTTATTAAGTAGACTAGCTATACCCAGCCACGCGTAGCTGTGGCACATTGTGGTTGCATGGATGAGAAATGAGGAACAAAGCAAAGCATACGTTTCATAGAAGTTTAATTTTGCAATACTTGTGGGTATACAATATTTTTTGTTTTTCCATTCTCTGCGTAGATATAAAGGCTATCTGGTTTGCCGATACGGGTACACGCAACATACAGTTGTCCATGTGAGAAGCAATCCGCATCTAAATCTAAACCACACAGTTCTAAAGATTGACCTTGAGCTTTATTGATTGTGATTGCGAACGCCAATCGAATTGGGAATTGCAATCTTTTAAATTGAAATGGTGTATCGGTCGGGATCATGGGAATTCGAGGGATGAGGACATTTTTTTTTTTTTTTTTTTTTTTTTTTTTGATTGGAGGTTTAACGACCACCGTGAGCAACTCAATGGGCTATAAGCAGTCGCCCGTCCCTAATTTAGGGTCACTGGTTCCAGGGAAGGGAAAGAGCCAGTGCCGTAAGACAAACACAACATCCATGCCTCACCGGGATTCGAACCCGGACCCCTTACGGACGAATGATCAGAGGCCAGTGCCTTAGACCACTGCGCCACCGGGGCGGCGATGAGGACATCTTCACCTTCGAAAGGCCCCGTTAAAATCGTTGCTTCCACTACATTTTTCATCAGTTTTTTAACTGCGAGTCGCGTGCCGTTGCAGAGTTTTGGCTGATTAATATTCCGCAACATGATAATTGGCACACCTATTTTCAATTTTAATATGTGTGGTGGCATCCCTGGCAGATCAAGTGAGTTCAAAAATTCCGTTGGATAATTAACTACTTCATCTGCTTTCACAACTGTATCTATCGACTTGTATGTAATTTCCTCACTTTGAATGCTGGATTGAATAACATTATTAATTTGATAGACATCTTTATTCTTCGCGGCAAAGATAGCTCGTTCACTGAGCCAATCGTGATTCTTATAATTAATTTGAATATTAGGAAATACTTTTTCGATCAGTTCTTCTTTCGATGTTACTAAATTACAAAAATTATCAGGAAATGATATTCGTCTTGACGTCTCATCGACTGGCAGTTGTCCTTTCCCAATGTTCAGTAACTGTCGTGAGAATACCTCGGCTGATTGATCGTTCTGCAGCTGGACACGCATATTCGTAGTCAACTGCAATGTACGTACGTGTCGCCACAATGTTGAATATTTCAGGCAAGCATTTATTTCGTCCGCTGGTGTCGATCGAGAAATTACAGGCAGTGTTTGCCTAAAATCTCCTGCGAGCAATATCAATGCATTCCCGAATGGTTGAACGTTTCCACGCAAATCTCGCAACGATCGATCAAGAGCTTCAAGCGATTTTTTATGTGCCATCGTGCATTCATCCTAAACAATGAGTTTACATTTTTGTAATACTTTTCCCATACCGGATACTTTGGAAATATTGCACGTGGGAGTCTCGATGATTCGCATGTTTAATGGCAACTTCAGAGCTGAATGAGCAGTCCTTCCACCTGGTAACAATGTCGCAGCTATTCCAGACGAAGCAAGAGCTAAGGCTATGTCATTTTTTGATCGAACCGTTGCCAGAATCAATCTGATAAGGAAGTTCCCAGTTCCTCCTGGCGCATCCAAGAAGAAGCCCCCCCCCCAACTCCGTCATTTATCATTTGCATTATGCGATCATAAATGCGCTTCTGTTCACACATTAATTTGGGAATGTTTGATTGGACATATGACTGGAGATCACCGGTGTTGTAACTCTATTAACGGCCCAAATCCACATCAAATGAAGCAGTCGTAGTTCGGTTGGGTGCTGGCATTCCAAATTGACTAAGAACTTTATTTGCAATAGCTAAGCACTTGTCTTCAATATTTATCAATGTTTCGTTGTAAATGCCTTCTGTAAATTCCATGGTCATATTAGCATTTTCTAGGCGTACTCTATGCAAAATATCCTCAGCCATATGCGATCGATATCTTTCCCATAACTTTGTGGGAGATGAAGGGAAGCAAGCGGTCAATATAATTGCGAATAGTGCTCGAATTTGGTTTGGATGTGCAGTGTTGCACGCTTCACTAATACATATATCCCACTGTTGGTCGTTTTCTAATAAATTAAGAGCTTGACACGCACTGCGGAAAGTGGCATATGTGACGCCGTCAACAATTTTCAATTGCTGGAAAGATCTAGGACCAGGCACATTTACCAACAGCATGCGAAGAAAAACATTCATCTTGATTAGGATGCACTGTATAAAGTCTACCAATTGTATTTTCTCTGAAAATCCCAGGTTGACCGTCGACTGGTTCCCCTCGTCTGCGTCGTACGAATGCTTTTTTAGTTACATTCCACGTGTAATAAGAGGGCACTTCTGTGTACATCAGTGTTCTGACGAAAGCGTCTTCCTGACATAAGGTGAAGAAAGCAGTCAGAGTTGTACCAGGTGGATTAAGGGCTCTTTGTTGCACATTTGCATCTGTGAAATAAACACGCTGTCAATTCTCTAAATGTACTGCTAAGTGAACCACAGCTGGATTGCGTTCATGCATGGGAAATGAAAAAATTCGCCATGCAGCCTCATTGCTGCTTATGTATCTTCCAGCCTGGTATTGTGCAATTTCATCGATAACTCTTACTGCATTTCTGTCACTATTTTCTGGTTGCACACCAAAAACTGCCATATCGTTGCCTTTATTCACATACTTACAGATGTATTTAATCGATTTGACCGAATTCCAATATTCTACGTTTCTGTGCACTTTGTATGTTTTTGACAACAGAGGCGAATATGGGACCACCCAACGGTTGTCTACATCAATATCACCATTTCGCATGTGTATAGTTGCCGAATTCCCGCCATCTTCAGTTGATCGTCTCCTATACTGAGGATATCCATCGTCTCCTGTTACTGTGTTGGCTGCGAATGCTCGAGGATATTGCTTAGAACATTTCCCGTCTACCATGCATGGTGAATTCGGATTTAGTGTACCGCATGGTCCATGTATCATGTTTTTGATAACAACTGAATGCAAATCCTTATCGACGTCGGCCCGTGGAATCTCAGCGCATATCACATCGTCGATTTCGTCTGAAGTTATTTTATCGTATAGCCAGATTAGTATATGCGCATGTGGCAATCCTCTCTTTTGCCATTCTACTGAATACATCCAGCAGCGCACAGATCCAAACACTTCATGTTTCACAATGAAATCCATCAGTGACTTAAGCTTTTGTCTGAAAACACGTGCTGTGATGTCATGCCTATCCACGGGTGATTGCCCAGGAAGTAACAGCTGCTGTATCTCGTCCCAAGCTGGATTGCACGTGAAGGTGATAAATAAGTCTGGACGCCCGTAATGACGAACATATGCCATTGAATCTTGAGCATATTCCTGCATGTGACGTGGACTGCCTATGTATGAAGATGGCAAAATAGTAAGCTTTCCAACGTTGGTTGTATTACCGTCATTCACAACTGCATCTCGGAAATGAATGTATTCTTCGGAGCGGAGTTTGGTCTGATTCAAACGAAGAAATAGCAAACGTTCCGTTTCAATTTTTGTATACATATCCACAATGTACTGGTGAAACAACTGACGGCATTTCAAAATACAATTGTCCTCGTTCCTCCGAATCATTAAGCGGTAGGCGTAAAAGTTCATTGCGCTGCACTTTTTATTAATTTCTGCACCATTCACTGGGTTTATCATCTTCACATTGAAATGATATCCATCGGCACCATCCCAGAAGATAACTGGATATTGCAAAGCATCGTAACAACGGTGAGTTTCTGCGACGTTTATCAATTGATCGTTTCTTCGATGGAGAACAATATCTCTAGGTTGGAACTGATCTCCGACTATGACAATTGCTACATCGTCTATAGTTGGAGCATTATATCTTCGGACATGTTCTCCAGCGGGCGTTTTGTCGGTGTGAATGACAATCTTGTGGGTATCTGATGGCATAATATCCATTGCCGTTTTGAACAAACGCACCAAATTGTTCTTTTCGTGAAGGAGCTCCTGTAGTTGCGAAATGATGGATCTTCTTAGCGAGGTATGTATTCCACAACGTGCATCGACTTCATTTCTATCATCACCGATGAAGTACATTTGAAGGAATTTATGGTCACTATCTCGGAACGGGAGCAGGGAGCCAGGCTTTGTGATATATTTGTCCTTTGATTTTAAAAGTTGGCATGAATTGAGCAGTCACAATTTTTGCACCAAATGACGTCATTTGGAAGCAAGAGTTATATTTCCTGATGTTCGATAGGAAATGCTTCGATTCAGCGGTAGATCGAGCAAGTAGAGTTTTCAACGGCTCTGGTGGTGCTTCAAGTTGAGGCAATTTAATTTTTCCGCCAGCGCAACACATCCCATTCGTTTCATTATTGAACTTTAGAGCCTGGCAGTAGGTACAGACATGACTCATCTGGCCAATGACAACATGCGGACTTGAACTATAATCAACAGCTAGATTGTACCGGAATGCAAGACGATTGTATTGCAGAATCAGATCTGCTGTTCTTCGGGTACGTGTTTCAGCTATCCTCGACGCCTCGCGTTCATTCCGTTGAGAACGAACCAAATCTGTTGCTGCAGAACGCGACTGCCGTGCTCGCAATCGTGCATCCTCAAGCCTGGCTGCTCGTCTTGCTGCTGGTTCCGTGTTACGCATCTGGATGGTGCTTAGTCTGTTCCTCTCTCGTACGTATGCCCGCTCTTCCTCAGTCATATTCGAAAGCCGTCTTCTCGATCCTTCTGTGTGGCGAGTGCGACGACCCAAATTCGTTTTTTGCGAGGCATTATTTCGGTTTTCACTGGAACAGAAGGAAGGGATAAGATTATAATCTCTTATGGCTCTCACAGCTCTAGGTTGAAAACCATGAGAGATAAGAGGCAAAACATAACCTCTACTTACAATTTGGCGAACGGCGCAGCTCAATCACGATACGATCACCTAGTATGGAGAGTGTTTCCCTCGCTTCCGGCAGATGGCGCGTTTGCTGGTACACAGCTGACCGTTGAAAAAGCTGTTTTCTCGCGGTCGCGGGTATGTTACTGACGCGAAAAATAGATAAAAACAACACGATCACCTAGTATGGAGAGTGTTCCCCTCGCTTCTGGCATTTGGCGCGTTTGCTGGTACACAGCTGACCGTTGAAAAAGCCTTCGACCATATATACTGATAGACTGCGCATGGTATGAAAATTTCTGGCTCCAACATCGCAAGCCACGAAATCACGTGACTTCGGGCAAAAAGATGGTTAACTCGTGCTGTGCTCATCATGAATTTTAGGAGTTTCTTTTTTAGAATTCCATTACGACTTTTCATTCGTGAATACATTTATTACGCTCTGATGCAGCTATTGCCAGTGCGCAGTCCATTAGTATATATGGTCGAAGGAAAAAGCTGTTTTCTCGCGGTCGCGGGTATGTTACTGACGCGAAAAATAGATAAAAACAACACGATCACCTAGTATGGAGAGTGTTCCCCTCGCTTCTGGCATTTGGCGCGTTTGCTGGTACACAGCTGACCGTTGAAAAAGCCTTCGACCATATATACTGATAGACTGCGCATGGTATGAAAATTTCTGGCTCCAACATCGCAAGCCACGAAATCACGTGACTTCGGGCAAAAAGATGGTTAACTCGTGCTGTGCTCATCATGAATTTTAGGAGTTTCTTTTTTAGAATTCCATTACGACTTTTCATTCGTGAATACATTTATTACGCTCTGATGCAGCTATTGCCAGTGCGCAGTCCATTAGTATATATGGTCGAAGGAAAAAGCTGTTTTCTCGCAATCGCGGGTATGTTACTGACGCGAAAAATAGATAAAAACAATCTTTGAAGTGGGTTGTATATCGTGTCAAAATTTGAGCTCAATCGGTGCAGAACTTTTTGAGTTTTTGAAGCGTACACAAACCAACTTAACATATATATATATATATATATAGATTTATGAAATATTACCTAGGTATTTTATTGTCCACAAAACAAATTTCCTAAATGAGATGCTAGTAATAAAACATATGCTCTGTTTTCCTATCTTTTAAATTCATATTACAAACAAGAAAGATGACACCGCATTTTCGGGTGTAATAAGCATGTCTTTTGAATCCGTTCTGACGCAAATTAAATTTATCAAAGCTATTCAAAGTTAATGGAACCGATATGGAAAACAATAGTATCTGGCGAAAGAAAGAAGTTTTACAATCAAGTTTTTAATCCCTCAGATATTGCTGTGAACGGAATCGTGAACTTACGCCCTCTGGTTGCAGACCTGTGCGTTACGAAAAACATGAATTTATATGAAAAACATTTCGCACCGGAAACGCTCTCCAACACCGAAAGAATTTTTCAAATCGGACTCTTAGAAACAGTGATATCGACAAAAATAAAATGTGACTTTACGTCCCTTGGTGAGAAAACCATGCATTATTTTAGGAAGAAAGTATTCTCAAAAGGTTTTTCCATATGAGTGGCATCGGTCCAAGAAAAAAAAAAATTAGTCTAGTTTTCAGGAGCCTAGATTTTGCTACAAATACATCAGAAGCAGAAATTAGTACTTATGCCCCCTGGTGGCCAAACCATTCTTTACCAAACATTAGAAATTATGTGAAAAATATTTTCCATCAGGTCTTGTATGCGATGCAGGAAGAATTTTTCAAATCGGAGTTTTAGAAGCAGAAATAACGCAGAAAACCCAATTTACCTTTGTGCCCCCTAGCGAAAAGTTTATGATTTACTTGAAAATTTTGAATTTATAGGAAAAACATTTCGCATCGGAAATACTATCCAACAAAGAAGGAATATTTCAAATCGGACTCCTAGAAGTAGAGATATTGACAACAATAAAATATACATCGACGCCCCTGGCGTAGAAACCATTCATTATTTCAAGAAGATGTTCCTAAAAGGTTTGCCGACATGAGTATTATCGGTCAACAAACGCCTTTTTTTTGCAATCGAGATTTTAGGAGCTCATATTTTGCTGCAAATACATCAGAAGTGGAAATTAAGACTTACGCCACCTAGGGCCAAACCATTATTTACAAAAATTAGAAATTACGTGCAAAGGATTTCCCACCAGGAGCTGTATCCGGTGCAGAAAGAATTTTTCAAATCGGAGATTTAGAAGTAGAGATATAGGGAAAAAGCTATTTACCTTTAAGCCCCCTAGCGGAAAGTCTATCAATCACTTGAACACTTTGAAATTATATGACAAACATGTCACACTGGAAACACTATCCAACAAAGAAGGAATTTTTCAAATCGGACTCCTAGAAGTACAGATATTGACAACAGTAAGATATACATCGACAACCCCTGGCGTCGATGTATATAATCGTATCGGTCAATAAACGACGTTTTTTTCAATCGAGAATTTAGAAGCTCATATTTTGCTGCAAATACATCAGAAGCGGAAATAAAGATTTACGCCCCCTGGTAGCCAAACTATTTCTTTTTTTACAAAAATTAGAAATTATGTGCATACAATTTCCCATCAGGAGCTGTATCCGGTGCAGAAAAAGTTTTCAAATCGGAGATTTAGAAGCCGAGATATAGGAGGAAACGCAATTTACCTCTTCTCCCCTAGCGGAAGTCTATGAATTACTTGAAAATTTTGAAATTATATGAAAAACATGTCACACTGAAAGTACTATCAAACAAAGAAGGAATTTTTCAAATCGGACACCTAGAAGTAGAGATATTGACAAAAATAAGATATACATCTTCGCCACTGGCGGAGAAACTGTGGAATATTTTAAGAAGAAAATATTACGAAAAGGTTGTTCGATGTGAGTGGCGTCAGTACATGAAAGAATGTTTTCAATCGATATTTTAGAAGCTCATGTTTTATGGCAAATACATCAGAAGCAAAAATTAACACTTACGCCCCTGGTGGCCAAAGTATTCTTTACCAAAAAATTGAAATTATATGCAAAATATTTTCCATCAGGAGGTGTATCCGCTGAAGAAAAAAATTTTCAAATCGGAGTTTTAGAAGAAGAGTTATCGGGGAAAATGCAATGTACTTTTACGCCCCCTAGCGGAAAATCTATGCGTAATTTGAAAAAGTAACTATATCTAAAATACTCTTCGACATAAATGGAATCGAAAGGTAAAATAATTTTTTCAATCGGATGTTTAGAAGCAAGTATGTAGAATAAAACGTATTTTTGAATTCGACATCATTTGCATTTACGCCCTCTAGCGGCGAAATTGTACATCGTAAGAAAAAAACGAAATGAAGGTTCATCATTCTCATATTTCAAGCTTCCCAATGCAAAAATAATTTTCAAATAGGACTAATAGTTGCAGAGATGTCGTGGGTACAGACGGACGGACTGACGGACGGACTGACGGACGGACGGACAACCGGTAACATAAGCACGATCTTTTTTTTACAAAAGACGTGATAAAAAAGGAAACGAAATAAAAGTGATATTGCTGCAACTCAAACTTCAAAAGTAAAATCATTTATGGTGCTGTTTTTCAGGTTTTATTAAAATGTGCATGAAGATGTTTTGAAACCTTGATTTATTTTAAGTAAAGTTGCGCATGCGCTTTAAGTTTTAGCACGCCTTTTGAAAAATAAGGACATGCTTACAGTATGTTATCGCTATATGCGCCAGTCTACTTGTGGACACCATATTTCTGTACCTGCTAGTTCGATTTAAAAAATTCTTGGTGCATTTGAAAGCCTGAAATGTGAGAACGATGATCCTTGTTCTTCTGTCTTTTCCGATTTATAACTTCGCCGCTAGGGAGCGTAAATGCAGATGTTATCGAATTCAAATAATACATCTTTTTCCATATCATTTCACCTGAATATTCGACTGAAAAAAATTATTTCTTCCCTTCGATGCCATTTAAACGCAGAGGAGAGTTTCTAGTACAGTGCACAGTTTTTCGACTGGGGGGGGGGGGGTCATACATTGAAATTTTCCAGATATTTCTGCTTCTAAAAGTCCGATTTGAAAATTCTTTTTTGCATCGGATAGAGTTCGCGCGCTTCTACGGTGGCGCAGTGGTCTAAGCGTTGCATTATGACTGCGGATATTCAGCGAGCAATGATGCCTTCCATGCATCGTCCGATTAGTGCCAGCACCATTGGCAGACGGCTGCACGATGTAGGACTGACTACTCGCACGCATACTGTTACGACGACTGCCCTTAACACCAATGCATCGTCGCCAAAGTCTACAAAGGTGTCGTGCTAAGTCTAGCAAGGAGCCGAGCGTCACACTTCCAGAAGGCCTGGTATCATGGAGTGGGATACAATTGCCTACGATGCCAGATCACCTTTGGTGTTCATTACAGGCACTTTGAAAGCCCAATGTTACGTTAATGAGGTCCTGCAACCAGTGGCCCTAATACCTTTTCTGAATGCTCACTATAGTGCGATTTTCCAACAGGACAACGCTCGTTCGCATACTGCTGCTGCCTCTTCAAGGCACTGACACTCTGCCATGACCAGCCACATCGCCAGACCTGTCGCCGATTGAAAACGTTTGGGATACTGTTGGAGGCGCTGTCCACACTCCACCCCTATCGCACAATCTGCAGGAACTGCGTGAGAAGATTCAAGCTGCGTGGGATGGCTTATCGCAGGACACCATTAGGAACCTTTACAACTCCATGCCGAGACGTCTGGCATGTTGTGTGAGCAAACATGGAGGCCCGACACCATACTGAGAGACGAATAGCACTGCAATCCGACTCGTCCTTCTGGGTGCAACTGGTTTTTTCGCGATGAGTGTATATTGTAATGTATCACATCGAGACGAAAGCGATTATATTTAATATGCGGGAGGTAAGGTTGAAATCCGGATTACGAAATAGAGCCTTTCTTTTACATACGTTACAAGATTGCGTACGCTTGGATATTCTATTCACAGACCAGCGGACATAAGATATAAAATGAAAAAAATTATAAAATATCACGAGTTTGTTCTAGAATATACATTTTTCTTACCTTCATTTCAGCAAAATAATTAATTGCTTTCATGAAAGAAATACGGGATTACGCCATATAATACAAATTTTGAAGATGACAATCCGATTTTTGGCGTAAATGTGACAAGGATGGTAAGTCAGATAATATCCGAAAACTTGAAAATTTTTTCATCGTCCTGGAACGGGACTCGAACCCGCTTCTCCCAGAAAACATCGTCCCGCTTCAGGACGATGAAAATTTTCAAGTTTTCGGATATTATCTGACTTACCATCCTTGTCACATTTACGCCAAAAATCGGATTGTCATCTTCAAAATTTGTATTAATTGCTTTGTTGCAATCTAAATTTTCACATGATGCACGCTCTACCTATTGACAGTAATCTCAAATTAGATAACCTTCTTGAGTCATCAGTTCTAAAACAGCTTTTTATTAATTTCAATGAACAGAAACTTCATTCCGTTGAGAAAAATGATCCGGAACTTTTACTAATTTCAATGAACAGAAACTTCGTTCTTCGTTCTGATATTGTCAATAAAATTCTTAACATTTAACAACCCAGTCTCGTCTCACGGGTTTTATTAAGGTTATTTTTATACTTACTGTATTATTTCACAAAGAAACGATCCCCCAAAACATTAAAAAATGTAAAAAATTAAAACTTAACATGAAGTAAACTATAAAAATGTGGCGGTCTGAAAGGCCGGACGTTAGTTGATATGTGACAAACATAAAACCTGGAATGTTAAGGATTAAAGCAATACTGAAATTTGGAAGTGAATCAGTGCAAAAAGTATCTACATAAGATGTATAACGAAGTGAATTTCTCCGTCATTTTTATCCGCGCCGGGGTCCGAACCCGGGTCCACTCATTCCGGAATAAGTTGCTCTACCAATTGAGCTACGCGGACATTGATTCTAATTGCTATCTGCCTTTATGTCGTGTGCGTCCTTCTGGCAGGTACGTCACATCTCCTGGTACGTTACATCATCTCCCCCTTATTTTTTTTTTTTTTTCGAAGTGCTGGAGAAAGGATTCTCTTATTTTTCCTATCTCGCGGTGTGGAAATAACATCACACCAATGCGAGATTTTGAACGGTCGGGTCATCCGGATAGTTCGGGCGCCATTATAACGAAGTAAATTTCTCCGTCATTTTTATCCGCGCCAGGATACTCATTCCGGAATAAGTTGCTCTACCAATTGAGCTACGCGGACATTGATTCTAATTGCTATCTGCCTTTATGTCGTGTGCGTCCTTCTGGCAGGTACGTCACATCTCCTGGTACGTTACAGATGATCCGGAACTATCCCCTTCTAATCCAGGATTTTTAAGCTGGCGGTTTAAAGACCACTGTGAGCAACTCGATGGGCTATAAGCAGTTTCCCGTTCCTAATTTAGGGCCACTGGTTCCAGGGAAGGGAGAGAGAGTCAGTGCCATAAAATAAACTCATCAACCATGTCTCACCGGGATTCGAAAGCAGACCCATCTCGGACGAATATCAGGTAAGTTGGTTGGCTCGGTTTAAGTATATCCATACCGCATACAAATAATGCAACATTCAAGTTAGTTTGAAGGGGACAATCTGTTTTTTGGTGTAAATATGACAAGAATGGTAAGCCAGAAAATATCCCAAACCTTGAAAATTTTGTTGTCCTGGAGCGAGAATCGAACCAGCGTCTCCCAGATAGCGCCCAGGTATGCTAACCACTACACCATCCAGAACGACCAAGTCTCAAGTTTCCGATTAATTTGAATATAACCGTCACAGGATTCGCTAGTCGAAGCAACCGGCATTCATGTTTAGCGAATCTGGAGGTTAAGAATCCTATTCCGTGATTGTCCGGAGGAGCAGATATATCATTAATGCAACACGGGATTACAATACAAATTTTGAAGATGACAATCCTCAAAATTTGAAATTTTAAAGTTTTCGGTATTATCTGGCTTACCATCCTTGTCATATTTACATCAAAAAACGGATTGTCATCTTTAAAATTTTTATTGTGTAGTGTAATCTCGTATTCCATTCATGATTTAATGTAACATTCGCTTGGTTGTGAGAGTTATTCATGATTATTTTGTTTTATTCTACAAATTTCATTTTTATATGTGCCTATGATAAGCAGGGTCGTGAAAAGTACCGACCTGCTGCGTGCCCCTGAGGCGCGAGACCCGGGAGAAGTACTTCACTTGCCCGGGTCTGAGTGTTTCTTGCCTTTTTCATGCAATGAATTGAGAATTAAGGATGACCTGTACATCAGTCAAAATACTACGTCAAATAAAGAAATTCAGAGAGAATACTTAAAATGTAATACAGTTTTACCACAAAGAGAAATACTTGTTCCACTTTTTGTATACTTTCTCGCCACTATCTTAGGGAAACTTGATCTTACCTGAAAGGAAAATATTTTGAAACATTTTAATGGCATTTAATGTAGTGCTTGATAAGGTTCTGAGAACTAAAAGCCTGCACACTAGGAGAGAAGTTCGAAGATAGATACAGCAACGAATTATTTAAGATAAATTTCTTCTATTAGCGCTTTTTCCTTGTAATTTATGGTTCTAGCCACTTTCATTTTTTAATTGAATTTTTCATGCTACAGTGCTGCACAGGAGATAAAAGCTCCAATACATCCCTACGAAGACCGCAGTAGCTTTTCTGGATTTGTAATCTCTTTAGACCGAAGCATACTGGGCGTTTGATGACTGGAGTGCCTGCTCGCACCCTGAAGGAAATAAAAAAAAATGCAGACTAATTTCAAGCAAGATTAGATAATTACAGGAACATCGCGAACGACGAACGTTAACGGAAATCCCTTTAAAGCACAACATTAATGCATCGTATATCGTATCTCTACACCGCCACTTTACTAGCTATTTCACTTTCATTCATTATTTTAAAAAAACTAATGGGCTTCGTAAAAATAAAAAAAAAAGATCCATTAATGTATGCCTCAGCAGAGTTTTTGCCTTTTTTATTAATACAAATCTGCTAAGAAAGAAATTATTTCTTGAGGAAAGAACATGGATGGATTTCAACAACGGGAGGGCGAAATATAATTGTGTCGTACTGAAAAAAAAAACAAGAAGAAAGAAACTTGAAGCAGAAAAAAATATTAAATGAAATTAGGAAAACTTATGGTACTAAAAGAAGGAAATGTTATTTCATTTTCTTTAATTAAAACTCTTGCATATGAATCAATGAATGCCATTAATACTTATGCAGATTGCACAAAAAGTTCCTTAACAGTAGAACTGAGCAATGATTTACCGCTGTACTCATTAGGGCCTAACTAAGACACTCGAGGACACAGAGCTAATAAAAAGGCGAGGCCCCGTAAAAACAAAAGCTTTCACCAATTTATAGCGCTGGAGATGTCACGTGATACACACAAGTTATACACTCAGTGAACAAATTACCATGACCACCTGGTTAGCAAGTTGTTGTGCCATCTTTTGCCCTTAATACTGCTTGAATTCGTCTTTATATGGACTCTATTAAATCTCGGTAAGTGTCTTGTGGTACACTTTTCCAAGTGCGAAGAATTGCACCCTCCAGCTCTTGAAGATTTGATGGTTGCGGATCCAGCTGTCTGACGCCACTTTCGACTACGTCCCCCAAATGCTCCATTAGTTTGAGATTCGGTGATTGAAGAGGCTAGTGTAGCAGGGAAAAGTCTCCGCGAAGCTTCTCAAAACATTCGCGTGCAATGTGAGAACTTTGACATGGAGCATTGTCCTGTTGGAAGTATCCATCTCCATTGGGATAAACCATCAACATAACTGGATGGGTTTCGTCGGCAACGATATTTAAATATGATACCTTTGGGAGATCAGGTGCTGCTTCACACGAATCAAAGGGCCCAAACACTCGAAAAAATGCCCCAGACTATAACGTTACCTCCGCCAGCTTGAAGAGTTGTGACGATACAAGATGGGTCCATGCTTTCGTGCTGCTGTCTCCATATCCTCACTCTTCCGTCTGCGTCTTTTTAATTGAAAACATGATTCGTCGCACTACATTACCCTTTTCCACTCATTTACTATCTAATTCTTGTGTTCCTGAGCGAACTGGAAGCCTTTCTTCTTGTTCTCTGCAGGTAGCAATGTCTTACGGACAGGCCGTATGCTTCTGTAGCCCTTACCATGTAATGTACGGCAAACTGCACGTTGAAAGTACATCGGACATGATTCAGATTATCTTTGAGCTGACGAAGTGATTCCCATCTGTTGGATTGAAAAAGTCAGCATTCTCTCCGTCAGTAGCCGTTGAAGACCATGCCAGCTCAAGCATCCAGTAGCCGTTGAAGACTACGCCAGCTCAAGCATTCAGTAGCCGTTGAAGACCATGCCAGCTGAAGCTTCCAGTAGCCGTTGAAGACCACGCCAGCGGAATCATCCAGTAGCCTTTGAAGACTACGCCAGCTGAAGCATCCAGTAGCCGTTGAAGACCACGCCAGCTCAAGCATCCAGTAGCCGTTGAAGACCACGCCAGCTCAAGCATCCAGCAGCCTTTGAAGACTACGCCAGCTCAAGCATCCAGTAGCCGTTGTAGACCACGCCAGCTCATGCAACCAGTAGCCGTTGTAGACTACGCCAGCTCAAGCATCCAGTAGCCGTTGAAGACCACGCCAGCTCAAGCATCCAGCAGCCGTTGAAGACTACGGCAGCTCAAGCATCCAGTAGCCGTTGTAGAGTACGCCAGCTCAAGCATCCAGTAGCCGTTGAAGACCACGCCAGCTCAAGCATCCAGTAGCCGTTGAAGACTACGCCAGCTCAAGCATCCAGTAGCCGTTGAAGACTACGCCAGCTCAAGCATCCAGTAGCCGTTGAAGACCACACCAGCTCAAGCATCCAGTAGCCGTTGTAGACTACGCCAGCTCAAGCATCCAGTAGCCGTTGAAGACCACGCCAGCTCAAGCATCCAGCAGCCGTTGAAGACTACGGCAGCTCAAGCATCCAGTAGCCGTTGAAGACCACGCCAGCTCAAGCATCCAGTAGCCGTTGAAGACCACGCCAGCTCAAGCATCCAGCAGCCTTTGAAGACTACGCCAGCTCAAGCATCCAGTAGCCGTTGTAGACCACGCCAGCTCATGCAACCAGTAGCCGTTGTAGACTACGCCAGCTCAAGCATCCAGTAGCCGTTGAAGACTACGCCAGCTCAAGCATCCAGTAGCCGTTGAAGACTACGCCAGCTCAAGCATCCAGTAGCCGTTGAAGACCACGCCAGCTCAAGCATCCAGTAGCCGTTGAAGACTACGCCAGCTCAAGCATCCAGTAGCCGTTGTAGACCACACCAGCTCAAGCATCCAGTAGCCGTTGTAGAGTACGCCAGCTCAAGCATCCAGTAGCCGTTGAAGACCACGCCAGCTCAAGCATCCAGTAGCCGTTGAAGACTACGCCAGCTCAAGCATCCAGTAGCCGTTGAAGACTACGCCAGCTCAAGCATCCAGTAGCCGTTGAAGACCACACCAGCTCAAGCATCCAGTAGCCGTTGTAGACTACGCCAGCTCAAGCATCCAGTAGCCGTTGAAGACCACGCCAGCTCAAGCATCCAGCAGCCGTTGAAGACTACGGCAGCTCAAGCATCCAGTAGCCGTTGAAGACCACGCCACCTCAAGCATCCAGTAGCCGTTGAAGACCACACGCCTTGCGTTTAGACCCGGTTTTCTAACTAGATGGTCCACGCTATGTAATTTGTAACAACTGCTGCCTTCAAATATTTCACCAATGCAGCCGTTTTGTTAATGTTCTCACCAATGAATGTTTCAAGCACCCAGGGTCATTCCACGTTCAAAGTCAGTCAGATCGCGACCTTTACCCATTATTTCCAGCGCAATTTACTTCATTAGTCTACACATTTCTTGCGCAATTTACTTCTTTAGTCTACGCACGTCTTCAGAGTTTCCTTTTCATACCGATTCAACCACCCTAGCATCTGCGGGATAACTACTTTGCATAAAATGATTTGGTGGTCATAATGATTTGGCCACTCAGTGTATATATATACACACACAAAGCTTTGCGTTAGGAACATCCACCAATATACATATTCGAAGCGATAACGAAGGATCACGTGATATCAACGTCACGTGAGGTTACTATGTATAAATTGTGCACATTTATCCTCTGTAGTAATCAGTAAACAATTGCCAGTAATGGGGAAAAGTGGCGACTTAAGCCACTTTGACCGTGGACAGATAGTTGGGGGGACGGGAGGGCAGGTGACAGTATTTCAGGAACAGCCGCACTTGTTGGCTGCTCCCGTACTACTGTATCAAAGGTGTACCAAGACTCGATTAACTATGCACAGACATCCAGCAGAAGCCCTCACATTGGTCAGCCACGCGTGGTTGATATTAGTTGTGAGTGTCGGGCGTCATGGCTGATATCTCAGCAACGACGTGCAACAGTCACCCAGCTTTCCCTCCAGTACAGCAGCGGTGCAGTTCGACCCATTTCCACATGCACCCTGCGCCGTACCTTGTTGCTTCTCCTGGGGTTTCACAGCGGGAGACCAAAGAGGGTGCCCATGATGACGCCCAGTCATCGCAAATAACGCATCGCATGGGTCAAGGAACGTCGTCAATGGACAATCAACAAATGGAAAAAAAGTCGTAAGGAGTGATAACTCCCGTTTCCTGCTGCACCATGTTGATGGCCAGGTTCGCATAATGTGTAAATAACACGAAGCCATATCCCCTCAGGTTTGGGGTTCAATAGGCTGGTAGAGGTAGTGTTATCGTCTTGGGAGCTTTTTCACAGTAAGCTCTTGGTCAGTTGGATGTCATACCACAAACACTGAATGGTGGACGGTACACTGAACTGTTAGACAACCATATTCCTTCTTATCTGCAAGAGCTATACTAAGACCACAGTGCTATCTTTCAACAGGATCAGTTAGAAAGGATTACTAACAATCATCCCCCTACTTGATCACTTTGAATAACAAAGCTAAGGGGAAAGCAACGCTTTCTAAGGCGCAAGTTCACTCCTTCCACACAAAATCGGCCCATTTCTTAGACAGCTGATATGTTCGTTTGAGCTGATTTCATTCAATTTTGCAAATACCGAATTAATTCGTTTCTGTCTGTTAAAGGGTTAAGGGGATTCCACCTGAAATCTCTGCCTTATGTTTTCAATGGTAAAACTTTTTTACATATTTTCTTCGAAATTAATATATTCCCAAAGATGAAAATATGCACATCGATAAAATTAACTTTAAGTTATAGCATGGGATACTTAAAACTTGCTAAAACATAACCATAATTATATTGAAAATCAATCATTTTTCTTTGAGTAATGTGCAGACCTCTTAACAGATAGCCCGACCCGTACATTGATGACATCCGTAGACAAACAGATGTTGGATTGCTTAATTATGGTTATGTTTTAGCAAGTATTAAGTATCCCATGCAATAACTTAAAGTTAGTTTTATCGATGTGCAAATTTTCACCCTTGGGAATACATTAATTGCGAAGAAAATCTGTAAAGAAGTTTTACCATTGAAGTTTACCATTACATAAAGCAGAGATTTTAGGTGGAACCACCTTAGAGCATTGAAAATTCACAGGTAAGAGGGTGCAAATGAAACCCACATAAAATAATACTGACACAATAATAACTGCCGCCCGGACCCGTGGGTCGGGCGGTGCGAAGCGTTGGCTTCGAACCATTCCTCCGAGATGGGTCAGGGTTCGAAAGCTGATGAAGCATGGACAGTCCGTTTGTCTTACATTGTTGACCTTCTCCCTTCTCTTGAAGCAGTGGCCGCAAATTAAAGGCGAGTGATTGCTTATAACTCCTTGAATTGCTCACGGTGATCATTGAACCTCCGAATAATAATAATAATAATAATCAATAATAATAATATTTACAGGGATTGGGAAAAATAATATAAACATCTAGGAAACAGGCGATATGTCTTAATTAATAAAGTGTTGGACCATCACTTATGTTTAATACATCTTCCAACCTTCTTGGGGTAAATTCATACAGTTTTTGAATAGCCTCCAGTGAAATGTTACTCCATTCGCTCATCAGAACATCAGCCAATTACTTCAGAGATGTTGGAGGAGAGAATCTGCTTCTCACTCTGCTCTCCAAAGCTGCCTACAGTGGTTCGATGATATTCGAGTTAGGGGATTCAGCTGGCGAAGGCAGATGTTGAAGTTCATCTTGGTGCGCCTTAAAACAAGACTGAACTGTTCTAGCTGTGTGTTTGGGCACATTATCATCTTGAAAAACGGCATCATTGTTGGGAAACAAGATTTGGACCGTGCATCTGATCACCTAGAATGTCCAAGTGTTCTCTGCCAGTAACGCGACCATACAGGGTAATGATGGGGCCAGCCCAATAGCAAGATATGGCCGCCCAAATCATCAGAGATCCACACCCATGTTTGACAGTTGAAACCAGATATTTCGAATTGTCCACTTCCTTGGGGGTGTTCGAAAAATAAAATCGACCTACTGTTGGGAATAATGTAAATGAGAACTCATCGGACCATGTCACACGTTTGCAGTCATCAACTGTCGAGGTTTTATTTGTACTAATGACATAATCTTTTCTGTGATTAAAGCCATAGCAATTTCAGATCTTCCATGCGGATGTCGGCTTTGTAAAGTTCTCTGCAGACTGTTTTTGTGGAAACAAGGTCTCCGAAGTAGATATATTTAGTCCTGGTGTCACTATTACTGCAATAGTTCTGTTTTTGGACACAATTCTTGTTAGTGTACGACTGTCCCTCTGATGATTTAATCTCGGTTCTTATCCACTGTTCTTTTTCGCCGATCACGTCCTGCCATCTTTGTGTACGCAGTCACAAGCGTGGAAACTATTGCTCTTGAAACGCCAAACAATTTGGCTGTTATGGTTACAGACGAACCTGCTAAACGGACTCTTACGATTTGTCTTCATTGGAAGTCTGACAGGTCAATCATTTCACCAACGGTTCGTACGAAACACTGTTGAATACAATTTATACTATACTGGCATACAACCTAGAGAATATATGCAAAGATGCACAAAAAGTTAATCACAACGTATGTTTTTTGCAGTGTAGCCTGCACGAATAACATTAAACCCTATAATCATGGTGTTCTCACTATCCTTTCCAACCCCTGTGTAGAGTTTCGGACTGAAGAATTTGTTTCTCGGGTCGCTCGTTAGATAGCAACAGGGCTGTTGAGAGAGAGAGAGAGAGAGAAAGCGCAAGGGAGCCGTTGAGGCGAGAGGAAAGAAGTGTGTCGTTGGAAAATTTATGTCTTAGAATTTTGTGTTAGTGGTCGTGTTTGTGAATAAATAGTTATCTACAAGAAATGTTGGTGTGTGTGTGTGTGTCATCAATGAGTGGATTATTCGTCTTTGAAGAAGTTTCGAGCAGGTTCCTCGTCTCTGTCTTATTGGATTACGACGCTCGTTAAACAGATGCAAGGCAAGTGATCTTACCGGAAGTTGATAGCATAGCGATGTAGCGAAAAAGACAAGATGGATGCTCGATTCGGTAAGCTTGCCTGGTGTACATAACGGGTAGTCACGTATCGTCAGGCCATTGATCAATTCAGTGTGGATTGATATTTAAATTTTCTACACCTTGTATGCATACAATGATGAAAATAAAATCAATACTGATTAGGGCATTTCTCTACAAACAGTTTTTAACGAAAATGGCTGATCGTTAAACAAGAAGCCTTGCACGATTCGTTGATCTGTAACATTGCAGGTGGCAGCACAGCCAAATGATGCAGATTTATCTCTTGCAAATTTACCCCATCCCTAATAGCTTTGTGTACTCCAAACTCCAATTGTAGGACAGTTCAAATCGCTCTGGTATAGTTAAGAGCAAAACCATAGCAACCTTTTCTTATCTTGGAGGGCGAGACTTGAAATTAAAGCCCCTTCGAGTTTCCCCAAATAATAACCGTTTTCTTACTTTTTCACACACCGCCGTTATACGAAAGTGTTACGATCGTTAAGAAATCGCACTTCAGGTTTTTGACATAATTTTATTAAAAATGTAAAAAGTAGTAAATACACGACAACCACAGGTTGTAAATACCGAATAAAAAGTAAATGTTGTGTAAACGCTGACAACATAACATCCCTCAGAAATTCAGAACAAAAAACAAACCAGCGCGGAACGAATGAGTATCGGATAGTGAATGTAACAATAGGCAGAAACTTTAGGAGTAGGGCTTGGAAAATTTCCCTTCAAGGTTAAACTCTCAGAGAACTTTCTGAGACACAGTACAAATAATTAATTAGTTCTTCATCCCAAAGATATGTTCGGAAATATCATGGAGGTTCGGCATAACATCATATTGTTTTCTATGCCTCCATTCACTGTTTTGGAAAATTCCCTTCATGGATATGAGATGTTCACACCTCATAGTGTATGTTACGCTGCACCCTGACTAACTGCATGGAATACTGCATAAGACTAACAAAAGCCTTTAAAACGAAAATACTGAAGGGTGTAACTTTATTTTTTTAGTTACAGTTTCTATTGTTACATTCCCCACAGCATAAATTTACGCACGTGGAATGAACATCCTGGGAGGGGAAACCGTCCCCCACTGTCCTTCCCCACGGTAGCTACGGCCCTGGTTAAGAGTCATTGTAGTCGAAAGCAGGGTGGACACAACTTTTTCTTTTCTTTTTTTTTTTGCCGCCCCGGTGACGCAGTGGTCTAAGCGATGGCCTCTGATCACTCGTCCGAGATGGGTCCGGGTTCGAATCCCGGTGAGGCATGGATGTTGTGTTTGTCTTACGTCGCTGGCTCTCTCCCTTCCCTGGAACCAGTGACCCTAAATTAGGGACGGTGACTGCTTATAGCCCATTGAGTTGCTCACGGTGGTCGTTAAACCTCCAATCAAAAAAAAAAAAAAATCCAACTTTTTCTTTAGTTTTATGCAGACCAAACATACGGAAAGTCAGAGCAACGTATTTATGCTTTTAATTTTTTTTATTTCGATGTTTAACGACAAGTACGGCACCTATTATGGAGCCGTTTAATTTAGAGCAATAACGCGAAATACTAATCATCTGCAATTTTTTAGAAGAAAAAAAAAAGAATCTCAAATAGTGGGGAAATTGCGAAAAATCAACGAAGTAGCAGAGATGAAAGTAAATAAACAAAAGTTAAAAAAGACGCTTTTAACCGTCCTTAGAGAAAAATATCTGGCAGCTGTGTACGACATCAAAAGAGCATATCAGTTTCTACTAATTGTTACTCGCCATGAAGCGAGTTTTTGCAGCGCTCTCTGCATCCTTTAGGGATTCTTAGTAATTACCAATTTTCTTTCCTTCCTAATTTCGGATTTCTCTTGCCTTTTTAAGCACCCTAGCTCTCTATTCCTTTTCTCTTTTCCAACATATCTAGGAAAAGAAATTTAAGAAAGCAAGAAAATAAAAAAAAAATTAGATTTCCGTCTTTACTGGCATTTATTCAGGCAGGGTACATCAACTCTCGCGTTTTAAAACAGCCAATAAAAATTCGTTTCTTAGACACCCTAACCCGATTTTTTTTATTGAATGTTAAGGTCCTATACGAACATCAAAATAAAAATAAAGAAAGATAACGCGTGAAAAATGCGCCCCAGCAGCAATCCAGTGTACAGCCAAGAAATCACTTACCCAGAACCTCCTCAAGGAGAGAGCACAAAAAGAAATCCACGGGACAAGCAAAATGCGCAGATGCAGTGTTTTACATATAAAATATGATGCATTTTGTTTGTGTGTGTATATATATACACTCAGTAGACAAAATATTACACAGTAAAGAATGAGTAGAGTGAATTCACGGAAAATTCCATAAAATAACGTGCAGTAAAGTTGCCAGTAGGTATCCGTCTTTTTCAGAAATCTCCGTTTTTAAAAGTGTCCGTTGATTTCAATTTCCGTTGACAGAAATTCCGTTTATTTCAGGTTTTTCCGTATGTAAACTGAAATTCCGCGACCCTGTGTTTTGCAGTCGTTACCCCAGATAGTCTTTCCGCTGAGATCAATATCGAACCCTCGACGTTTGAGCTGGCTCAACAGGGAACAAGCGCCTTTAACAAGTGAGCTACGAGCGCTCAGCAGTTCGCCTCACGTACAGCGTAAAACGAATTACGCGACGATGAAATTTTGTTCTTTCTCATTAATGGGAGGGATTTACTCATTTTATTTTCTGTTGGAGCTTATTATTTTTCTGAATAGGTTTGTAATATTCTTATTTTTTTCTGTGTAGCAGCACTTTTCAAAAATTGAGTATTTTTAATCCTGATTCTTCGAAGCAACAAAATGCTTTGCAACTTGAATTTTTTGAAACTGACAATGACTTTCAGTTATCTTTAAAAAAGGTGAAATCTACTTTTTTAATGGTATTATTTCACACACACACACAAAAGCTAAACATAAAATTTACTCTTAATAGCTATAATAGTATTTGTTTTAAGTTGTCCAAAGAGTGATACATAGACATCGTATAATCATCTGTATAATAAGTTAAGTACCTGGTTTCTTACAGTAACACAACATACACTGCTGGTCACCCAAAATGCAACACCAAGAAGGACACGAGATAGCAAAACCAGATTTACTGGACACATAACAACAGATACAAAGATGAAACGATTGAGCTTACAGGCCCGTTCGACTTGCGGAACACGCAGAAATCAATAGTTCGTGTGGCCCCCATGGCTGGCAATAACGGCCGCTACTCGCCGCGGCATCGACCGAAAGAGGCTTTGGATGTGGGTTTGGGGTATGTCGGTCCAGGCTGCTTCCACACGTTGCCACAGCTCATCAGGCGTAGCCGCGGGTGGTGCTCACCGGGCCACTCGGTTGCCGATCAGCGACCAGACGTGTTCGATGGGCGACATATCGGGAGAACAGGAGGGCCACGGCAGCAGTGACACCTGGTTGGCCGTGAAGAATTCTTGCGCGATGCGTACCACGTGTGGGCGCGCATTGTCCTGTTGAAACGTGGCCGCTGGCAGGTCCTGCAGGTAAGGGATGACTTCAGGCTCCAAAACGTCGGGATGTAGCGGTGGCTGTTGAGTGTATCGGCGATGCGTACCAGAGGGGTGCGGGTGTCATATCCAATTGCGCCCCAAACCATAACGCCAGGCAACGGACCGGTATGGTGATGCATTATGCAGGCGTCATACAGTCTCTCGCCGCGGTGCCGCCACACGCAGATCCGACCATCGTGGTGTTGCTGGCAGAAGCGGGATTCGTCGGAGAAGACAATGTCGTGCCATTCCGTAGTCCAGGTGCGGCGTTCAACGGCCTACTGCCGCCGCACTCGCCGATGGTGTAACGCCAATGGTAATCGGAGCAATGAGCGCCGTGCGACAAGTCCCCGCTCCTGCAGACGACGTCGAACGGTACGTGTTGACACAGGTTGTTGCGCAACACACCCTAATTCCTGCGCTAACGTTCGTGATGTGGCGGTGCGAGCCGTCAATGCCCGCCGCACAACATGCCGGTCCTCTCGTCCGGTGGTGTGCCGCGGCTGCGGCAATCGCTCACGTCGGTACGTCCGTCCTTCCTGCACCCACCGAATCCATACTCGCCTCACTGTGGCTGGATGTCGTCCCACACGGGCGCCGATGTCTCGGTGCGATAAATCGCTGTCGCGATAAGCCACTATTCCTCCTCTGTCGAACTTCGAAACGTGCTGGAATGACTGCCGTATTCTGCGACGAAGCATCAGGAAGCTTCCCACGCAGAGGTCCGGCTGCACAACACACTTCCACTACTTACACCCCGCCTTCTGTGCACCCTTCTTGTAGTGCTTCTCGGTGGCGTGCCGGACGCACATGATTTGCATATGCCCAGCGATGCTAATCGTTTGCATGTCCTCTCGCAGGCGACGCATGCTGCGAATTTCAGGCCAGTCGGGATGCTTCCTTCTTGGGTTGCGTTTTGGGTGGCCAGCAAGCAGTGTATAATAAATAGCCCCGTGCGCAAAGTAGTGGAGAGAAGAAGAAATATCCTGTGCCACAATAAACCAAATTTAAGAGATATGCTATCCACAATTTCCGATCTGGCTACAGAACTTCAGAATTCGACAGTCGATTGAAATTTAAAAGTTTAATCAAACCAGGAGTATTCTCATCAGTCGCTCCTATTGCCAGTAACTTCTCATTATACGGATACGGAAAAAGTGAGAATGGAGATTTTCCGTTAATATACGAAAGGAATTGCGGAAAGGTTTCTGAAAATTCAGAATTTTCCGTTAACACATCTCTAAAACGGTAATTAACTGTCAATAGAAATTAATCAGCGTATAAAACTTGCCTGGAGAGCGTTTGAAAGAAAGAGTATAATTTTCAAGAGCAATGTGCCATTATATCTTAAAAGAAAAGTGTTTGAACAATGCATCCTTCCAGTGCCTACATATGGTGCAGAGACGTGGACCTTATTTAAAAGAGACATACAAAGACTGCATACAACTCAAAGTAGCATGGAGAGATGCATGCTTGGTGTAACCAGGAGAGATAAGAAGAGGAACTCGTGATTAAGAAAAATGACAAGAGTGGAAGACATCATGATTAGAGTTACATCCCTGAAATGGCAATGGGCTGGACATATTGCCAGAAGGACAGACCATCGATGGACAGCCGAAATTTTAGATTGGATTCCGAGGGACAGGAAAAGACCCAGAAGAAGACCACATGGGAGATGGGTTGGTGGAATTCAAAAGTATGCGGGAGTGACATGGAATAGACTGGCACAAGACAGACCGTTGTGGAAGAAACTTGGGGAGACCTTCGTGCAGCAGTGGATTGATAATGGTTGCAATGATGATGATGATGATGACAAGAAAGAAACTGCGGAAAGGTTTCTGAAAATGCAGAATTTTCCGTTAACACATCTCTAAAACGGTAATTTACTGTCAATATAAGAAAGAAACTGCGGAAAGGTTTTTGAAAATTCAGAATTTTGCCGTGGTACGAAAAATCCGTGAAATTCAGTTTCCTTTCCGTCATTTCACGGGAAAGGTTGTAGCAGAAACATCCTTCATTAATACACGAAAGAAATCACGGAAAGTTGCCCGTGAATTTCAGAAAATCTTTGACAGTGTAGAGACAGGGGTGACGGGCAGTTGATATGGGAATCGTACCCGCAGAGTGGACCAGACCCAAACCAAACGCAGGCGATAAATAGACAGACAGCAGGGAATCCCAACAGTTATCGCAATCGACGAATATGGGCAAACGTGGTGATCTGAGCGATTTTGATCGTAGACGCATTGTCGGTGCAAGACAGATAGGTATTTGTATCGCCCAAGTGGTAAGAACCGTAGCGTTCCCGAAAGCAACCGTGTCAAGGGTGTAGAGCGAATATACTTTCGACGGACATACCAGCGCTCACAGAACACGCGGTGGCCGATCGCACGCCATTGATGACCAGGTTCGACGTAGACTATCCAGGCCCCTACGTACTGAACGCTTGGGAACGGCAGTGCAATTCGCATTCAGGGTAAATGTCGGAAGCTCAAGCAGCGCCAGAAAGTAAAAGGTACGGTACACGCCGCATACCCTGGGCTACGGTAGCCAACGCTCTACTCGTGTGCCACAGTTGACTTCTCGTCATTGGAAATTACGCCTCGCCTGGTCCAGGAACATTAAAACTGTGCCTCTCCAGAGTGGCGCCGCGTCGTGTGGTCCGATGAGTCCCGTTTCTAGCTGTACAGAGCTGACGGAAGGGTGTGGGGTGTGGAGTCGGCAGGTAGGCTCTGTTCAAGGCGGTGGTGGCTCTCACCGTTGTGTTCCCAAGAATGGAAATTTGAACATCGATTAAAATAACTTCATATTATAACTTGGAATACTTAATATTTTCTAAAACGTAACCATAATTATATTAAAAATCAATAACGTTTCCTTTGGTGTTGTTGAAACCAGAAAAAAAGATGGCGCGACCTGTACTTTGATGACGTCAGTAGACAAATAAATGTTGGATTACATAATTATGGCTATGTTTTAGAAAATATTAAGTATTCCAAGTTATAAAATGAAGTTATTTTAATCGATGTTCAAGTTCTCATCCTTGGGAACGCATTAATTGTGAAGAAAATGTGTACAGAAGTTTTTCCATTGGAAGTATAGGAAGCAAAATTACTGGACGTCCACCTTAAACACAATTACTAGTATTATTGCCCTTTCACTAAGACATTAAATATCAACCCCTAGGCCTTTGCTCAAGTCTGAAACCAAGAAACTGCAATTTTTATACGGCCCCTAAAGTGAGTGTCTGCAGTTGTCCGTTTGCCCAACTGTTTAGCGGCCAGTTGTCTTAAACTCCATTCCAATGAATTAGTTTCATTTTTTTCGAAACAGTCGCATTTCGGTAAATTGTTCGTTCGATAAATTCGTTTTCGATGAATTCGCGTCCGACGAATTCGTTTTCGATTAATTCGCGTCCGACGAATTCGTTTTCGATGAATTCGCCTGCTCCCCGGGCGATGGTCTGTTTCAGTATAGATCGTGCGCCTCCCCAATGGACCGCAACCACCCAGGTCAAGAAACACTCATTTGAGTTTGGAACCATCCAGTTGCACCCCAAAGTCCCCGGATTTAAACCCTGCATAAGCTCTCTGGGATGCCATGGAGCTAAACATCAGATCCACGAACCGTGGAGGAACTTCTCGGATGGAGTTGTGGACAATGCTGGAACATGAATGGCTGGCATTACTTCCGGAAACCTTCCGCCATCAGGTGTAGTCGATGCCTCTGTGTGTGTGCAGACTGTTATTTATGCTACAGCAGGACTATCACGCTATTAGGTAGGTATCTCTAATGTTTTATCCATTGAGTGTATACATATATACTGTGACGTGCCTGACAGCAGGAATCACATGAGATAAAGGCAGATAGCAGTGAGAACAGGTGTCCGCGTAGCTCATTTGGGAGAGCTACTTACTCCGGAGTGAGTGGACCTGGGTTCGATGCCCGGCGCCGACAAACCTGTACGTTATAATACATAATTAAGACTACGGAAAAGTTTAAACGCACACACTTACATAAATGTACAGTATATATATATGAATGTATGTACTTTTTAAAATGAATGTTGGCATAAATGAACACTAATGTGCGCACTGATTAAAGGGAAATTGCTCTTTTGAATAAGTAGGCAAATTTGATAATCATCGTAAAACTGTAAGCCGTACAGAAAAATTACGATCTTTACAATAACTAGAAAAAAGACGTACAGATAAATAATGGGTCATAACGAAAATACTAAAAGTATAGAACCATATCAAGTTTTTTCTATTCGGCCGTAGTTGGAATAATGTACACTGCTGGCCACCCAAAATGAAACACCAAGAAGGAAGCATCCGATTGGCCTGAAATTCGCAGCATGCGTCGCCCGCGAGAGGACATGCAAACGATTGGCATTGCAGGGCATATGCAAATCAAGAGCGCCCGGCACGCCACCGAGAAGCAATATAAGAAGGGTGCACAGAAGGCGGGGTGTAAGTAGTGGAAGTGTGATGAGCTGCCGGACCTGTGCGTGGGAAGCTTCCTGACGCCTCGTCGCAGAATACGGCAGTCATTCCAGCACGTTTCGAAGTTCGACAGAGGAGGAATAGTGGCTTATCGCGACAGCGATTTATCGTACCGAGACATCGGCGCCCGTCTGGAACGATATCCAGCCACAGTGAGGCGAGTATGGATTCGGTGGGTACAGGAAGAACGGACGTACCGACGCGAGCGATCGCCGCAACCGCGGCACACCACCGAATGATAGGACCGGCATGTTGTGCGGCGCGCATTGACGGCTCGCACCGCCACATCACGAATGTTAGCGCAGGAATTAGGGTGTGTTGTGCAACAACCTGTGTCAGCACGTATCGTTCGACGTCGTCTGCAGGAGCGGGGACTTGTCGCACTGCGCCCATTGCTTCAATTACCATTGACGTTACACCACAGGCGACTGCGGCAGCAGTGGGCCGTTGAACGCCGCACCTGGACTACGGACGGAATGACACGACATTGTCTTCTCCGACGAATCCCGCTTCTGCCAGCAACACCACGATGATCGGATCAGCGTGTGGTCGCACCGCGGCGAGAGACTGTATGATGCCTGCATTATGCCTCGCCATACCGGTCCGTCGCCTGGCGTTATGGTATGGGGCGCAATTGGATATGACACCCGCACCCCTCTGGTACGCATCGCCGGTACACTCAACAGCCACTGCAACATTTCCTACGTTTTGGAGCCTGTAGTCCTCCCTTACCTGCAAGACCTGCCAGCGGCCACGTTTTAACAGGACAATGCGCGCCCGCACATGGTACGCATTGTGCAACAATTCTTCACGGCCCACCAGATGTCACTGCTGCCGTGGCGCGCCTGTTCTCCTGGTATGTCGCCCATCGAACACGTCTGGTCGCTGATCGGCAACCGAGTGGCCCGGCGAGCACCACCCGCGGCTACACCTGATGAACATTGGGGACGTGTGGAAGTAACCTGGACCGACATACCCCAAGCCCACATCCAAAGCCTCTTTCGTTCGATGCCGTGGCGTGTAGCGGCTGTTATTGCCAGCCATGGGGCCACACGAACTATTGATGTCTGCTAGTTCCGCAAGTCGCATGGGCCTGTAAGCTCAATCGTTTCATCTTTGTATCTGTTGTTATGTGTCCAGTAAATCTGGCTTTGCTATCTCGTGTCCTTCTTGGTGTTTCATTTTGGGTGGCCAGCAGTGTACATTAAAAAAACATAATCTGTTTCATTCACCTGATAAATAAAGGGGACAGGGGCATTCTGGAGGGGGGGGGCAGATTCTACCCATGTGTGCACCACTGAAGGCATCCACGGAACAAACTCATAAATTTAATATATTTTTTTTTTTTTCGATTAAAGGTTTAACGTCCGCCGTGAGCAACTAAATGGGATATGAGCAGTCACCCGTCCCTAATTTAAAAGGCCACTGGTTTCAGGGAAGGAAGAGAGCCAGTGCCGTAAGGCAAACACAACATCCATGCCTCACCGGGATTCGAACCCGGAACCTTTCACGGACCAATGGTCGTAACCCAGCGCTTATACACTGCCGGACAATTGCTAAGGACGGATGACAATAGCAACGATAGCAACCATAAAATGGAAGGCAGGAAAATATGGAAATTAGCATAAGTGCGGGATACAGTAAGACGTGTTGTGCGTATGCAAATTTTGGATTGCCGAACTTGTTCGTGACGTCATAGCGCTGATAAGAGATATAAAGGATTTGACGCGTATTGACCGTTGTTGTTCAAACGCAAAGTTGAAAGGGAAAGAATCAATTGACGAACTTGCAATTTTCAGTATGTCTTCCCGACATCACCTAGATGATTTTACGCTTGGCCGTATTATTGGCAAGATTGAAGAAAAGCGAAAAATAACAGATGTTGCCAGGGAGTTCGACGTCAGCCACAGTGTTGTTTCTAGGCTTTGGAAATCATTTCAAACAAACGGAGAGTGTAGCACACGTCACGGGGGAGGTCGTGTTCGCAGTACGACACTGCAGAAGATCGGTACATAGTGCTATCAACAAAAAGACACCGGCGCAGCACAGCTAGTGAGGTAGCAAATCAGTTTATGGCTGCTACTGGCAAGCGGATCTCCCGAAAAACTGTCGCCAGACGTTTGCATGAAGGAGGACTATACGCCCGCCGTCCTGTTGTGTGCATCCTATTGTCCAGACGTCACCGTACCGCCCGTTTGCAATGGTGCCATCAACAGCGCAATTGGACTGATAACGACTGGTCTGCTGTCCTCTTCTCAGATGAGAGTAGATACAGTCTATCGTCTGATTGTCGACGACAACTGATCTGGCGTGATAGTGGTACTGCATATTGTCTAGCAAACATACAGGAAAGGGACCGATATCCGACATGTAGTGTCATGGTATGGGCTGGCATCATGATCAATGACCGTACGTCCCTCTATGTGCTTCCAACTGGGACTATGACTGGCCAACGATACATTAATGATGTTCTGCTACCTCATGTTTGCATGTTCCGTGGTGCTGTCGGTGATAGATTCATTTTCATGGACGACAACGCAACATGTCATCGAACAGTCGCTGTCCAGGAGTGTCTTGAGAGCGAGGATATTCAACGCCTCGTACGGCCAGCACGTTCTCCAGATCTGAATCCCTTTGAAAATGTGTGGGATGCTTTGGGGAGGAGTCTTGCTGGTCGCCAATGCCCTCCAATAAACAAGGACACCCTCATCCGTGCACTGACAGAGGAATGGGATAAATTACCCCAATAGCTGCTTGATAATGTTGTGCAAAGCATGACACGAAGTGTGGAATCTTGCATCGCCCTCCATGGTGGCCATATCCCGTATTGACATCTTTCGCCGGAACGCCTGCGGACGGTAATTGCATTTTTTTCACGTTTACGTATTCTGCACAAAATGGACTGTTTGTCCCTTGAACACGTTCCAAAGCCTTCTGGATTTCAGAGCACAATAAATTGTCTTTCTTGTAATGTCCTGGCATTCTGACATTATTTTATTTCACTTGGCATCTAACCACACTTACTTTTTTATGCGCTATATAGCCGTTTATGATCCGTCCTTAGCAATTGTCCAGCAGTGTACTACTGCGCCACCGGGGCGGCAATTTCATTTATTAAGGAGCAACCCGAATATTCCTAAAACTCTGTATTTTTTTGCACACCTTTGAAAAAACAAAAGGAAAACTAAACGTGCTTATACCCCTCTGCCTGGGAACACCACATCTTTGCACTTATTTGTCCGATTTGAAAAATGCTTTCACATTGGAAAGTCCATGCCATTTAGCCTTTTTCCGACGCTTAACTTCGCCGCTAGGTGGCGTAAATGTAGATACTATCAAATTCAAAATATGTGCTTTACAAGAGTTTGTATATGTCTATTTTATTCTGATTTCAAAATGGATTCCAAGGCGCCAGATCTGGCAGAAATCAAAGAGGAGAGAGATCGATTTCCGATGGAACACAGGGTTTTCTGGAATTAATGCGCAAGTGGCAAAGTTGCGTACTGTTTGCCCATTAGACGAAGGGGACTAATGGGTCCTAGCACAACAAGCCAAAGGGGATGAATCGCCTTTCTCCAGCATTGACACACAAGGTCTCATTACGGGCGAAGAATGAGAGCGAGGGTGGGAAGGTTTGGATTAACGAACCGGCTCAGCTAGCTCTGAGCAAAAGGAAATAAGGCCGATGAGAAAACGTATTGCTTTGGCCGTTTGGGTCGCAGCTTCCTGTATTAATGCGAATTCTTTCTTTTTTTCTTCACTTCCCCTTGAATGTGGAACGCAGCCCGGGTGGTGCTGTGGTCTAAGCACTGGCCCCTGACCGTTCGTCCTTGATGGGCCGGATTCGAGTAAGTGGTGTGTTTCTTCGGCTATGGTATCAAGAGCGCCTTTAGACTAAGAACATTGGAGGGGGCTGAATAGGGCTTAATTTTTTTACTAATTTGTATTTACCCCATGCCCCCACTTCCGTAATGAATATAAAGTAAAAATGCAGAATTAAAAAATTGATAGTTGTTACTCTTAATTTAATTGCGTTTTAAGTTTAAAGTAAATAATTAAATTAGCTTAATTTCACTTACGAGCAATGCAACTCCGCAAGATATTCAGCTTTGGGACTAATTTCAACGCAGCGCTAATGCTATTTAAATGTTGATCTTTTCCCCATCTTGGGTCGGTTTTTGAAAGGAGATGGTTCTTCTCCCAGTTATACTATGCTGCGGTGAGGAGTACTGAACACTGCTGCAGTGGATTTAAGGCAGAGTTGAGCAACATTGTAATTCAATTAATCGGTAATGCATTACAGAGTTAATGGTAATAGGAATAAAGACTTAGCGTTACCATTACATGGCAATGGTGAACTGGTCATTAGAATCACATGGTAATTGTAATGACATGTAGCAGTTACCAGTGGCGTAGCCAGAAATTCTTTAGGGGGGTTGGTTCATTGGTGAAAGCCTCGTATACACGTATATATCGCATTAAATTCGTGCTCAGTCTTCCCTTAAGGGAGGGGTTCAAACCCCGAACACCCCACTCCCTCTGGCTACGCCACTGGCCCCGTTATAATCGTAATGGTTAATGGTTAACTATATGTTGGTAATTAACCAGTAACTTATGGGTAACAATACAACGCGAATAAACCAGCAACCAGTACACCCTTACACGTTGTGTAGGTTATTTGACAATTGTCCCACCCCTCGGATCTCAAATGCGTGGCGTGCATGTAGATATTGGTGATTGTACGTGTATGACATGAGTAGTTGCCCGACTTCGCCGCAAGTAAAGTGATTTGAACGAAATAATACATACGAAGTAAGTACGAATGGGATGTTTATTTCGGTTAGAGATACTCATTTCGTCCATCTCCAGTACAATATCCTCGTCCATTACATACGTTTCACTGTCCAAAATAATTACCCCACTTTAGCCAAAAGCACATATTAGCACTACACTCACAGTTCAGCAACTCAGGGTGCACTTTCGAATATTACAGAAATTTGCGAACTCTTGGCATTTTTGCTGTACTTCTCAAGTGTTGTTGTCCATTACTTGTCTGATACGAACACGGGACTAGCGAGCGACTGACTCCTTTATATATACTTCACGACAGGACCTGAACTTCTGAAATATTCTTGATTTACATAAAGCTCTCCAAATCCCACTGCGCGATCATTCTGGAACATTTTACAAACGTCTAACCTATTCTTGCCGCTTCTAGAACATTCTACACGACACTTCGGTCTCTGTATGCTATGTTACATGGCCAACTTTTCTAAACATAGCTTTTGGCACACGTACATTTCTATAAACCACACTGCTGGTCACCCAAAATGCAACACCAAGAAGGACACGAGATAGCAAAGCCAGATTTACTGAACACATAACAACAAATACAAAGGTGAAACGATTGAGTTTACAGGCCCGTGCGACTTGCGGAACACGCAGACATCAATAGTTCGTGTGGCCCCCATGGCTGGCAATAACGGCCGCTACACGCCGTGGCATCGAACGAAAGAGGCTTTGGATGTGGGCTTGGGGTATGTCTGTCCAGGCTGCTTCCACACGTTGCCACAGTTCATCAGGCGTAGCCGCGGGTGGTGCTTGCCGGGCCCACTCGGTTGCCGATCAGCGACCAGACGTGTTCGATGGGCTACATATCGGGAGAACAGGCGGGCCACGGCAGCAGTGACACCTGGTGGACCGTGAAAAATTGTTGCACAATGCGTACCACGTGCGGGCGCGCATTGTCCTGTTGAAACATGGCCGCTGGCAGGTCCTGCAGGTAAGGGAGGACTACAGGCTCCAAAACGTCGGATATGTTGCGGTGGCTGTTGAGTGCACCGGCGATGCGTACCAGAGGGGAGCGGATGTCATATCCAATTGCGCCCCAAACCATAACGCCAAGCGACGGACTGGTATGGCGATGCATAATGCAGGAGTCATACAGTCTCTCGCCGCGGTGCAACCACACGCGGATCCGACCATCGTGGTGTTGCAGACAGAAGCGGGATTCGTCGGAGAAGACAGTGTCGTGCCAATCCGCAGTCCAGGTGCGGCGTTCAACGGCCCACTGCCGCCGCACACTCGCCGGTGGTGTAACGTCAATGGTAATCGGAGCAATGGGCGCCGTTTGACAAGTCCCCGCTTCTGCAGACTTACTCTACGGTACGTGCTGACACAGGTTGTTGCGCAACACACCCTAATTCGGGCGCTAACGTTCGTGATGTGGCGGTGCGAGCTGTCAATGCCCGCCGCACGACATTCCGGTCTTATAGTTAGGTGGTGTGCCGCGGCCTCGGCAATCGCTCACGTCTGTCCGTCCGACCCTCCTGCACCCACCGAATTCATACTCGCCTCACTGTGGCTGAATGTCGTCCCACACGAGCGCCGATGTCTTGGTACGGTAAACTGCTGTCGCGATAAACCACTATTCGTCCTCTGTCGAACTCCGAAACGTGCTGGAATGATTGCCGTATTCTGTGACAAGGCATCAGGAAGCTTCCCACGCACAGGTCCGGCAGCACAACACATTTCCACTACTTACCCCCGCCTTCTGTGCACTCTTCTTATAGTGCTTCTCGGTGACGTGCCGGGCGCACATGATTTGCATATGCCCTGCAATGCTAATCGTTTGCATGTCCTCTCGCGGGCGACGCATGCTGCGAATTTCAGGCCAATCGGATGCTTCCTTCTTGGTGTTGCATTTTGGGTGGCCAGCAGTGTATTAGTACTTACCCCCCGCCTTCTGTGCATTCTTCTTATAGTGCTTCTCGGTGACGTGCCGGGCGCACATGATTTGCATATGCCCTGCAATGCTAATCGTTCGCATGTCCTCTCGCGGGCGACGCATGCTGCGAATTTCAGGCCAATCGGATGCTTCCTTCTTGGTGTTGCATTTTGGGTGGCCAGCAGTGTATTAGTATGTATAATTTTCAAATTGTATAATTTCATTACCAAATAATTCCATTGCGTTTGAATGGCATTATTAAATAATTCAATTATATCCTCTTCATTGTAATGCATTTCTGCCCAACTCTGGTGACCATCAGATAATATCAGAAGAAACTGTCACGTGCAGCACGTACAGCAGCTAGACGGGCCGGGAGGGACTCAACAAGGTGCTGGAGCGTGTTCACAGGCATGTGGACCCATTCTGACTGCAGTACATCTGACAGTGGCGGGAGGTCGGGTGGTGGTGGATCCATAGAGCGAACAGCACGATCGAAGTGGTCCCACAGATGCTCAATTTGGTTTAAGTCTGGGGAATTAGGGGGCCATTGAAGTACTTTGAAGTGTTCATCGTGCTCTTCCAGCAACTCTCGATTTCTAGCTGCGTGACACGTCGCATTGTCGTTCTGGAAGGTTCCATCAGCCCCATGGAAGACAATCAACATGTATGGGTGTATGTGGTCTGCGAGGATGGATTCATAACGAATTCGGTTCCTAGGGCCTTCCACAGGTATGAGTGGACCTAGAGAATGTCACGAAAACATTCCCCAGACCATAACACTGTCCCCATCAGTTTGTGTTCATCCAGCAATGGTTGAAGAGTGTTTGTTCTCCAATGTTTCTCGCCTTATACGTTAACATAAAGCCGTTCGATGAAGCAGAAAACGTGACTCATCGGAGAAGGTAATCTTTCGCTAATCAGCGGAGGTCCAATTCCGATACTGCCGTGCAAATGCAAGCCTTTTCTGCCGATGTACCTTCGTCAGCATAGGTGCAGTGACCGTCCGTCTGCATCGGGGTAATATACGCAGCAGGTTTCGCTGAAATGTCGTTTTAGACACATTTCCGGTTGTCCCCTGGTTTATTCGGCCAGTGAGTTGCTCCAATGGAGCGTGTCAATCGGCCCTCACGTTACCTTCGAAGCCGACGTTCACCCCTCACATCAATGGCACTTGGTGCTCCGCAGTTTCCACACCGCTTACTCGCAACGGTGCCATTTCTCCAATCACGATACACTTTAACCACAGCAGCACACCAACATTTCACAAAACTGCACTGATTCAGAAATATTGCCACCCTTGGCCCGACAACCGATAATAATCGCTTTTTGCAAATCTGATAATTCGCTCCTCTTATCCATGACAGCAACAAATGATATTTCAGATAGTGATGGGCATAATCGAGTAGAAATAATCGATTCATTCGATTATGAAAATATTTCGAAACATTCGATTACGCCAAATTCATTCGAACGAAAAAAACCTCTCGAGATGTTTTCTGGTAGACGAGCGAAAAAAATCGCTCGTCTACCCGAAAACATCTCGAGAGGTAACGAGATACGAAAGGTTCGGAAGTACTCGCTTTTCACGTGATCGAATTATCTCTCGTAGGGAGAGTCATTTGTGTTCCTTATAACTTCTTAAGCTAGGTTATGCTATTCGAAAAAATCCAGGCGTCTTTACTGTCATTCCGTCTAGCGAAAGAAAGCTGAGCGTTTAGCACTAATTACAAATCATTCGAATGGTTATTTCGAATGAATATCTCGATTTGTCAAACGCAGAAGGCGGCTCTGAGCATATTACGCCATCTACCGGTGAATTCTAAAATTAAAAATCGTTCGAATGATTATTTCGAATGAATATCTCGATTTGTCAGATCTCTCGATTGTAACCTTTCGATTCTTAAATTCAATCGATTATGCCCAACACTAATTTCAGAATGCCTACAGCACACCTTATATACCCTCCAAGTCAGCTCACGACACGTGCCTTCTTTCATTGGCTAAGCGCTGTTGACATCAAAAGTGGGAAGTGGTCGCAATAATGTGACTCAACTGTGTATGTGCTTACCATGTACCTGTACTATCCTTCTGCATCGCAAATTCCTCTGTAGCAGGCTCCTTTGAAGACGGGCAAGATCAATTCTCTCCCACTACTCCTTGCAAATTTTGTAAAGGCTGTCGATTGTTCTCGGTCGTCTACTTTTGCGGGCTAGTTTAAGTAATCCGAAGCTGCAGAAACCGTGAGAGAGGTATCGGGGTTTTGACAGGAATTGAGGAGAATGGTATAACTCGAATCCCGGTATCAGCTGCCATATTTCATTCCACATGTAGGCAACTGTGGACTTAACCGTATGGCCTTATCTTGGTGGATCTATACATTTGACGCCATAGCACTGTATAAGTATAGAATTTCTTCACGGTAAATTAGGCCAAGAATGTGGTTATTAAGCTGGATTAATTTTAGGGTTATTCGCAACCTTTCGCACCTTTAACTTGACATTATAGAAATAACCTGCCACAACCATAAATCCACATGAAAAACTTTCTTTGCATTCACGTACCCATTCCGGTTATGCCCTGGCACCATTTTCTTTATACACTCATCGTCAAAAAATTAGTTGCACCCAGAAGGACGTGTCAGATTGCAATACTATTCGAGAAGAAGGAAAAGGTTACCAGAAACAATAAATGATTAGACATTGAGACTGATAATGGCAATATTTACTGAGTTACACGCCAATAAGTAGTATCTCTCAGTATGGCGTCAGGCCGCCATGTTTGCTCACACAGCATGCCAGACGTCTCGTCAAGGAGTTGCACAGGTTCCTAATGGTGTCCTGAGATAAGCAATCCCACGCAGCTTGAATCTTCTCACGCAGTTCCTGCAGATTGCGCGGTTGGGGTGGAGTGTGGATAGCGCCCCCAACAGCACCCCAAACATTTTCAATCGGCGATAGGTCTGGCGATACGGCTGGCCATGGCAGAGTGTCACTGCCTTGAAGGCAAGCTCTCGAGACAACAGCAGTATGTGGCCGAGCGTTGTCTTATTGCAAAATCGCATCGAAGTGAGCTTTCAGAAGAGGTAGGTCCACTGGTTGCAGGACCTCATTAACGTAACGCTGGGATGTCCAAGTGCCTGCAATGAACACCAAATGTTATCTTGCACTGTAGTCAATTGCACCCCACACCATGACACCAGGCCTTCCGGACGTGTGACGCTCGACAACAAACCATTCATCTTGGCGCTGACCACGATGCCTCCACACACGGATTTGGTGGTCGTCTCCTCCAAGAAAGCGTGACTCGTCACTGAAGATCACCCACTGCCGTTGTGAGTGGCTTCTTGACAGTCAGGTATGACACCATTGCAGTCTTTGGCGACGATGCATTTGTGTTGAGGGCAGTTATCGTAACGGTCTGCGTGCGTCTAGTGCTACGTCGTTCAGCGGTCTGCCAGAGGTGTTGGCACTGATCGGACGGTGCATGGAGGGCATTACTGCTCGCTAAAAATCCGCAATCATGGCTGTCGTGTCCCTCCGCGTATGTCGAACAACCAGTCGGTCCCCTCTCTCCGTTATTCGCCTAAGTCTCACAGACCCTTTCTGTCGCCGCTGCGTAACTTGTGCTATCCACTGCCGCCAACAGCGTGCTATGGTGATATCCGCACGAACGGTATGGCGCGCAGTACGGCGATAAGACCACCCCCTTCCAAGAGCCCGACGATTTGGCCCATCTCGAGCTCCTCCAGCGGCTCGAATTGATTCCGAACTTTTCTCCGAGGAATACTTCACTTGCAAAGGATGCAACCAACACAACAGCACGAGTCAGAATGGCAAGCTCGCGCAACGGGACGACCTTATATAGCCGGTCAGGCACAGTGCTGTGATCAGGGTTGGCAAGGTAATTTACTCGTTACATATTTTACATAAATTACGCGTAATATACAGGCAATTTACTTGGTGTAGAAAACCAGTTTTTTACGCAGACGTAAATTTTTTAATCGATATTTTAGAAGCTACGATTTTATGGCAAATACATCAGAAGCAAAAGTTAACACTTACGCCCCCTGGCGGCCAAAGTATTCTTTACCAAAAATTTGAAATTATATGCAAAAGATTTTTCATCAGGAGATGTATCCGCTGAAGAAAACTTTTTCAAATCGGAGTTTTAGAAGAAGAGTTATCGGGGAAAATGTAATTTACTCTTACGCCCCCTAGCGGAAAATCTATGCGTAATTTGAAAAAGTAACTATATCTAAAATACTCTTCAACATAAATGGAATCGAAAGATATAAATTTGTTTTCAATCGGATGGTTAGAAGCAAATATGTGGAATAAAACGTATTTTTGAATTCGACATGATCTGCATTTACGCCCTCTACTGGCGAAATTGTATATCGTAAAAAAAAAAAAAAAACGAAATAAAGGATCCTCATTTGCATATTTCAAGCTTCCCAATGCAAAAAGAATTTTTCAAATCGGACTAATAGTTGCTGAGATATCGTGGGTACAGACGGACGGAGGGACAAACCGATAACAGAAGCACGATCTTTTTTTACAAAAGACGTGCTAAAAAAGATATCAGTTCAGTGAGCGGAATTTTTATACCAATGAGGATAAGGTGTTATGTATTACAGTTGTTTGCACATGACTATGCATCCTTCCGAATCTAATGAACTAAAAGGTGTTTTTCGCGTGAGCGAAAAATAAGAGACCTGTGTCATTTTTTTTATAACAGAGTCAAAATATATTTTTTTTAATGTGCAAAACATTGTGGCATTATGTTAAGTGTGTTTCTTATATTCCAGAGTAAATATTTTAAGTAGGTTTACGGTTTTTGTGCTACAGTTCTTAATCGTTACTTATTATTTGCTTTTTTATGTTGTTGGCATTTCGTATACTCATAAATCGGAAGCCAATAGACATTGTCACACGACAGTTGCTTGTTTTGTGTGTACTGTTGCACGGCACTAGCAGTGTTCCTGCCGAGTCGGCCGGTAACGGTGCTTGAGACCTGAAGTACAATTTAGTTGGCCACGGCACCAGGTGAGAATCTCAGGTGCACTGCTGCACTCAAAGATTCACACCAGAACATAAAAAATGAAAAGTTGAAGAATGACCCGAAGCATAAGGCTTGGGTGAATCCACCTTGTGAACAAAATAACAACAACAAATAAAAAATAAAATAATCTAAAAAAAAATGATACTTTGGGATCAGAGTTGTGATGAGGTTCACCCGCAATCACCAATTCGTGACTGAGTGTAGTGGTCCGGATC
Organism: Macrothele yani; assembly: GCA_039090855.1. Classification (NCBI taxonomy): domain Eukaryota; kingdom Metazoa; phylum Arthropoda; class Arachnida; order Araneae; family Macrothelidae; genus Macrothele; species Macrothele yani. The sequence goes on along the minus strand of CM077027.1, from coordinate 13,407,911 downwards.
TTACTCCGGTACATTCAATCCCCAACCAGCCAGTACAACACTCACTTTCGCAAATAACACATGATTCTCAAATACACAACACAACATTTAATAACGTTCTGCGAGATTTAAACAGATGCGGCGCTCTCTAGGCGCATAGACAATTGCCCCTCATATGTGGGCAGCATACAGTGTCACACTTTACTGTCGGAAGACGCAGCCGACTGAGTCTCCACCGGACTATCTGAACAAGAGATACTACTCGTTTACACACTAAATAGAGCTGCAGGTGATATTCATATACAATTGCTTAGAGAATAAAAAAAAATTATATGCAAACGATCACATTAAAAATACTCGCGACACAAAATACACAAGCACGTTAATTTGCGGTATAAGATTATAGGTGCGAAATACTGCCAAAGTTAATTAACTAAATCTAATAAGCATGCACATGCAGATCCCTTCCCCGCTAGCTTTGGCCCTGAACCAAAGTTAAAAGAAACTGTCCCGCCCAGCGGAATTTGTAGCCACACCCACTCCCTTATTCATGTAAAAAAATAATCAGGAATGGGCCCTGTAAGAAATTGAAATCTGTATGTGCAGGTATTTCCTCTGAGGTTCAGTCACTCAGCATTACTGCATCTATGTCCATGCAGCTTTGGGTGTCGGGATGGCACAAGTTCGCAGATGTGCGAAGAAAGAAAAAAAAGGAAATATTCATCTACTTACAGTTTCGTGACTTTGCTGTGCAAATCCGTTGTGCATCACATAATATCACACGACAAAAAAAACGCGCACACACACACAGACACTTGCACCATGTGGCAGCACCGATGATTCAACACTTCACTTTGACGCTTGATGTAAATGAAGCACACAATTAATATGGTAATATCACGCCGCACTTTGTTGCAATGATTAGAGTGCACACTGATCTATTCTCGTGACGATTTGAAGGTGGCCGTTAAGCAAAATAGGCCCTCTCACATCTGCTGTTGCGGTTTCCAAGATTGATTTTCTGTGTTCCTGGGAAATGATTTCTGTTGTCGTGAAGAAATGATTCTGACCATCAACTAATTGGAGAGTGGGACACATTCAATTCCGCTGCTGCTATAGTTGATTCCGTCCGTCGCTACCTTCCGTCCTTTTTGACCGTTCATTCCCAATTCAGTCAGTTCCTTTCCGTTAGCATAACATCTACCCTGCCTGAGTACGCAGTTCAAATATGCCTCTCGCAGGTTTTGTTTCCATTTTTTTATCGAGTTGCGACCGCCAGCCCTGAGATTAATTTTCTCGGCCGAGCGAAATCAGACGTGCTTTTACCTTAAGCGTATATCAGCAACTGCTGACCGAAAACAACGCTCGAATCCACCCCCTATTCTTTTCAGCGATTCTAAACTCTTAATTGCCCATTGTCCCTCGCATACGTCAGTCAAAGTATCTTTCTCGCTGACAGAGTTATGTGTCTGCTGAGGGTCTCTTGGCCCACCCACTGAAGTAAACATACGGACCACAGCGTTAAGCTACAAGCGGAAAGAAGAAAAAGAAAGAAAAGTGAAAAACCACTTCAAACATTGCTGCTTCCATCCGCATTCGAAAGCACATTTCCCTCGTTCGTTTTGCAGCCCCTCTAAGACACTTGAGATAGGAATTTTTATGTTTCACTTCAGGGCTATGTGTGAGGTCTAGCAATTCAAAATGGCAAAAATATTGCGTTTCTTGCCTTCAAAAGCATTGGAGCGACTTCCCAATTATCCCGCAATTTTGTTAATTAATTTAAGAGAACAGCCGAAAGAAAAAACAACGTAAATGAGAAATAAATAAAAAAAACTGAACTGTAAAAGAACATGTGAGCCTGCCGAACTGTGATTCCTAGCTGCCTCATACCATACGCGACATGGCGGACAAATTTTAGAGTTTTCTTCAGGTTTTAGGATGGGGGGGGGGGGGTGTCCACTGTAACAGTACAATCGTGAGGCATTTCAAACAGCAGCCATAGTTCTTTCAAATAATAAGTTTTGCATATGATTAACTTTGACGTAAGTATTTTGTGTAGTAATTTGTATCGGTAACCAAGGCAATCATTTTAATTATGACTTACACGTTTGTGTTTCACGCAATAAAGCGAAATAATTTTGATTTTGCGAAAAATACTCGTAGGTTCCAAATAATTTGATTTATTAAAACATTTGTAAAGCCTAGTTAATATTTTTTGTTTTTTTGATTGGAGGTTTAACGACCACCGTGAGCAACTCAGTGGGCTATAAGCAGTCACCAGCCCCTAATTTAGGGCCACTGGTTCCAGGGAAGGGAGAGAGCCAGCGCCTTATGACAAACACAGCATCCATGCCTCACCGGGATTCGAACTCGGACCCACCTCGGGCGAATGATTAGCAGCCAATGCTTAGACCACTGCGCTGATAATATTGAAGTTAAAATTTTGAGTAATTTTAACTTCAATATTATTAGCCGCTAATGAATTTTCGCAAAAGGGCCTCGAAAACCCTTTTTACGGGAGACCCTCGAGTTTTTCCGGTACGCCACTGGTTTGACCTCTAGACCAAAGAACGGTGAAGAGGATAGTGCAAACGTATTGATGTTAGGAGCAATCATGATAAATAAAGAGAGTGAATAACGCGAACTAAAATTAGTATGTTTGTCGCTAACTAGTGAGTTCGAACAGAAAACAGTCTTTCCTACAGCCGGCAGTAATTGGTCTGTGCAAATATTTGCTTTGAAATGTAACCATATCTGTGGTTACCGACATAAATGATCTGCTTACCTATGCATAAGGTGAAAGTGTAACCATTTACGTATGTGAAATTTAACACACATGCATTTATTCCAAACCCACTCATAACGACGCCACTCACAAAAACACGGGTATCTCTTCACACTATGACGAGAAAACTATTACTTTTTTAACTTGTTGTTTTCTTTTCAGTTGCAAACACGATGTGAACACGTGACAAACGCTCACCTTCAAGGACACTAAAACGCACGAATGGATTATAACATAAACAAAGATCGCTGTTTGCAAAGTTTCTCACGGTAAGCGTAAATAAAACTGGAGGCAACACTTAACTCTTGTCACAGCTGCAAACTTGGCTTCTAATGACACATTGTTTATCAAAACGCTAAGATGACTTCTTGAATCTTTGTTTTCGCACTCACCAATAAGAAGGAATTAATTAAGCTACGTAAAAATACGTTCGATTTTCGATATGGCAAAGAATTACAGTCATTTACAAATCTTTCTCTCTCTCTCTCTCTCTCTCTCAAAAGTTTAAAACCACCTGTCAATTTAATTTAAAATGTTCAAAGGAACAACTAATTACTAGTCAGAGTTATTCGAAAAAATGACTCCACAGATGAATACTTACATTCTTTAGAACACAAAAAGACCGAAATCAGTACTTTGTGAGGACACCTTTGTTTTTTTATAACTGACAGAATACGATATGGCATACTCGCAATGAGGGATTTGCAGTAGTCACTGGAAATGTCTTTCTTTGCACCACACGTACTTTATCGCGTCACTTTATCAAAGCTTGGGAATTTGATGGTTGTTTTTCTGCTACCTTGTCTTTTAAAAGGGTTAACAAATTTTCGATGGAGCTAAGGTCGGGACTATTATACCAGGCCGGTCGTGCACAGTTATGTTTTTCTCTGCAGGTAGTCATTTACTGTCTTTGATCTATAGCATGGAGCACCATCATGCATAAAGATTATGCATCTGTGCACTTGCATATGAGTTAACAGCTTCTCACGTAACATTTCCACAACACAGAATAGTCATGGTAGTGCTTGTCGGCAAAAAGGATAATGAAGCAGTACCGGATGCTAACATAGCACCGCATATCATCTCACTAAGGCAGATGTCTCACGGTGCTAACGGTGTATTTTTCATCAAACCTTTTGCCTTTTGGTCGTCGAACGTATGCTTCTTTTTTTATTTATTTATTTTTTTTGATTGGAGGTTTAACGACCACCGTGAGCAACTCAATGGGCTATAAGCAGTCGCCCGTCCCTAATTTAGGGTCACTGGTTCCAGGGAAGGGAGAGAGACAGTGCCGTAAGACAAACACAACATCCATGCCTCACCGGGATTTGAACCCGGACCCCTTTCGGACGAATGATCAGAGGCCATCGCTTAGACCACTGCGCCAACAGGGCGGCAAGAACGTATGCTTCATGCGATTCAAATTGACGCACAGCTTGATTCATCGGGAAAAAGAGTTTGGCTCGAATTTTCTGCAGTCCACGATTGATGACACTGCGCAAACTGGAGTCTCTTCTTTTTCATGACAGAGGTTAGTCTTGGTTTATATGCAGGTTTATAAGACTTTAATCCAAAATCTTTACTAAGACGTCGGGAAACATTGCTGATATTAATGACAGACCCTTTTGAATGTAGAAAGGCCTCGATTTTCTTGCGCGAACTCTTTGGAGAACGCATAACTATATGCTATTGTCATCAAGCGCGGTTGTTTTCCTTGGACATCCACTTCTCTTTCGTTTGCTAAATTCACCTGTATCTCGAAATTTCATGATCGTATTATGAAACAGCAGTCTTGCTCACATTCACCTTTCTGCTTATGTCACGTTCGGAGTATCATTCATAATACAAAATCACTCTTTGTACCCTCTGAGTAACACTTAATGACGCTTTTTTGCCCATTTTTCGCTATGTAGAAAATACGTACAAAACCTGTCAGCATGAAAACCAGAAGCAAACTGACGCTCGCACGCTTCCCCCAACTCTATCAACAGTTGCCGCTGTAGGATGATGCAACACCGACAGGAAGTTGAGTAATACAGACAATAGTTGACGCAATCGGCAGAAATCTCCTAATACCAGCAGGTGGTTTTAAACTTTTGCAAATTACTGTAAATGCTTTAATTTGATGATCAGGAAACGCTTGATCAACAATAATATTTTAAGGACTTAGCACAAAACACAACATTTATTCTAATCCATCCACATATCAAATTTCAATTTAATGAAGAAATTAGGAAATTAACACCAGCCTGCGAGATTAATTACGACAAATGCCGTTCAGACCAGATGAGTCATTCATAACTAGGACTGAATATAAAACGCTACGGCGTTAAACGTTATTAGTTCGTGCTGTCGACGGGGTTTCTGGGATCTGTTACCATCACTCGGTGTTTATAAATCCAATATCACAGTACTTAGGAGTCAGACCTGCTGGTGGAAAATTAGTTCGTGACTTGGTCGCACGCACAAACCACAACGTAAAAATAGGCACACACACACAGATGTGCAATTATTGGTGTAACTTCACCTCGAGAGTCGCAATCCCGAATCATAATCCTGTAGAAATTGTGACTTTATGGGAGGTGACATTAGCTAACCAGGAAAATCAGCATTCCTTTGTCAGACCAACTCGCGGCTGAAGAAAGTAGGGGCACTCGCTTCCTCCGTTGAACAATACTCCGACCGCCAGTAGGGATGGGCAAAATCGGTACTTTTTGGTACTCGTTACTTTCTGTATCGGTACGTTTTTGTAACGAGTCCAAAGTAACGAGTTCTACTACCGACATCGGTACTTTGCTATTATATATATATATATAATTTTTCAAAATTATTAATATACACTACATTGACAAAATTCACCGGACACCTAGAAGAGAAACACAACATAACATTTATTGACATACATTAGTACGGTGTCGGTCCACCTTGACTTTAATACGTGCACTGACCCTTCAAGACATGCTTTCGACAAGGTTTTGGAACACAGCGATAGGTATGCGCTTCCATTCAGTACATAATGCTGCTGCTAACTGTTGCTTAGTAGTAGGCCTTCGTTCCAAAGTTATTCATCTGATAGGTGCTCTATGGGATTAAGATGAGGGCTCTGTGCTGGCCAGTCCACACACGCTACGGAATTATCGTCAAACCACGCTGTAACAGTCCTTGCTTTATAGCTCGGTGCATTATCCTGCTGGTACCAACAAGGCTTTGTTCCATAGTATTGCCACAGAGTTGGTAGGGCATAATTGTCCAGAATATCAACGTAGACGTGCTGGTTAACAGGTTTGGCCACGCTAACCAATGGGCCCAGACCATACCACGAAAAACACCCCCATACGAGTACACTGCCAGCTCCATGGTCCAACCAATCGCAGTACACTTTGTTCTGTACCGACGGTAGGCATAGAGTTTGGCGGAACCCCATGAAGCAATGGACCCAGCTTGTGCCATTTAAACACAATTCAAGGTTCTGGAGCTGGTTCCATGGTACAGAGCACGTTCTGTTTATACGGAACGGGCCCCCTGATATTGTTGGAAGGTCGGCTATCCTCGGAGGATAATCTGAGCATTGTTGGAGATCATGTCCATCCTGCAATGTTGACATTCTATCCATCACGTGACAGCTGGTTCATGGACGACAATGCTACTGTCCATCGTGCAAGATGTGTTCAGTAGTGGTTTAAGGAGCATGTTGGCGACTTCCACGATCTTCCAGGGGTGGGCAACGAAACTGAAAAACCTGCACAAATAGCACCCCACGTGTCACACCAATGTAGGCGCTACCTGCATCATTTCGCAGGCAATCAACGAGAGCGGAGTGTGAAGGTTGCATTAGCGGAGCAATAGCGCAGTTGGATGTCAAAAAGTGCGATGTCGCAGTTGGATGTCAATAACTCCGCCGCAGTTGGATGTCAAGAGTTGGATGTCAATAGTTGGATGCCAATAGTTGGATGTCAATAACTCCGCCGCAGTTGGATGTCAATAGTAATAATAAAAAGTTGGATGTCAATAGATGAGGTCGTCATGTCAATAGTTGGATGTCAATAGTAATGATAAGAAGTTGGATGTCAATACTAATGATAAGAAGTTGGATGTCAATAACTCCGCCGCAGTTGGATGTCGATAGTTGGATGTCGCAGTTGGATCTCAAAGATCCACTCAACATAATGGGAGATATATCCGAATTTCAAAGAGGACAGATCGTTGGTGCTCGTCTCGCCGGCGTATCTCTGTCCACGACAGCAAATCTTTGTGGTGTATCGCAAGCCACGGTATCCAGGATCATGTCGGCATACCAGCAAGAGGGAAGAACCGCATCCAATAGGAGTGAATGTCGAGGTAAGAGGAAGCTGCCTGAAAGGGACGCCCGTGTGCTAACACAGATGGTAGCCAAAAAACATAAAACCACAGCTGTCCAACTCACCGCAGAGTTGAATACGCACCGGGACTCACCTGTTTCCATCAGAACTGTTCGTCGGGAATTTCACCGGGTCAACATTCACGGTCGTGTTGCTATCGCCAAATCCTGGATCACCAGTGTGAATGCCAGACGTCGGTTGCAATGGTGTCAGCAGCGCAAAACGTGGACGGTGGACAACGTGAAATGTGTATTGTTCTCCGATGTATCATCCTTCACTGCCTTTCACTGCCTGGTTGTGGTGTAACCGTGTCTGGAGAACGAACAAGGCGTGCTAATTCCGTTAAGACGCAGTCGTACACAATTTCATTAAACGGATGAGTTCATGAGAGGTGTCATCGTAGGCCCTCGTACCGCCTGATGGTCCTTGCGTCGTATTGTGGAAGAAACACAACGTGATGCCACAACCATCGGTCGCATTTGGAGACAGTGGTCCTAGGAAGGATCTGTGGAACGTCATAGGGGGACCGGAGAATGAAGACTGACGTCCGAGCGCACCGATCGTCGCATCGGACGTCATGCCGTAGCGGACCCACATGCCACAACGGACGCCATTTTGCGGAGTGTATGGGGAGGCTTGCATACTCCGATATCGACGCGGACAGTGTTGCGCTCATTGGGTGTGTCTGGTTTGCTGTCCAGCCGTCCGTTGTGAAGACTACCCTTAACAGCGAGACATCGTCATGACCGCTTGGCGTGGTGTCGCCCCAGAGCTGCGTGGGGTGCCGAATGGAACAGTGTGGTGTTCAGAGACGAATCGCGGTTTTGTCTCGCCACGGATGATCGCCGTGTGAGAATCTGGAGGCGACGTGGCCAACGGGCGGATTACTCCGCTGTTGTGGAGCGCTACACGGCCCGGCAACGTGGAATCATGGTGTGGGGTGCTATTAGCACCAACAGCCGCTCATCACTGTTACGCATTACGGGCACATTGACGGCACGCTGCTATGTTGACGAGGTACTGCGACCCGTGGCACTACCGTATCTGCAGGGCATCCCAAACGCAGTTTTTCAACAGGATAACGCCCGGCCACATACCGCTCGGATCAGCCTGAATGTTTTACATGGTGTGCCGATGCTTTCGTGGCTAGCTCGATTCCCCGACCTTTCGCCCATCGAGCATCTGTGGAACACGATTGGACTTCGGTTGAATACCCTCCCACCCCCGCAAAATGAAGATGAACTGTAGACCCGGATCAACACCACATGGACCATGATAGGGCCCCAGGACTCTATTCGGACTCTCATTGCCTCAATGCCACGTCGGATTGAACGCTGTATTGCCCAAAATGGGGGCCACACTCCTTATTGATGATCCTGTATATTCGGTCACTGACAATTAAATCATTTGTTCTGGACCTACTTGGCTATCTGTGTGTGTAATTTCGTCTGTTTTCGAGCATCCCTTCATGGTGTGGCAATTTCTCTGTCAGACAGTGTATTACACATAAAAACTGAAAAGTACTGAAGGGTAAGTGTTTTTACTACTTTATATAAATGCTTAAGTTTCCTTTTTAATATTTAGGTGTTAGCGCCTTTTTGTTATCATAAAGCACAGTGGTCAGTAGCAGTTACATGAATCCTCCGCTTCACATTCAGTATTTTCTACCATAATGCAATAATTTTACTTTTTTTTTTTTAATTCGAAGTCTATGTATACCAGCAGTTCCCGTCAGAAAACCGCGAGAGCGAGGAACGACCAAGACAGTAATACACAGTGAGGGTTAACCGATGCTTGACTATTACCTATTATATAAACTTCTTCGCTTCTTATTCTGATCGATCTTGGGATATGTTTTGGCTCTCGCACTCCCAGCTTCTGTTTCCAGACAGGGGATATAATTCCTCCCATTATGGAATTTGGTACCCCTTATTAGCGAGCAATTAAAAAAAAATATATATGAATATAGCAGTCAAATGTTTTTTTTTTTAGTTTTATTGTTTAAGTCAGTCATTGCAACCATAAAACATATGTACGTTTCTCTTCATTTTAGCCTGCTACAGATTTTGCAATTATACTTTTGAATCATATCAGCATGCACAAGATTTGCGAAAATATCAGTGTCTACTGTTTTAGCAACCGATGTTAATAAAACAAAAATAACCATGTGAAATTTTGCAAAATGGTTTTCATTTGTAACTATTCTTAACTATAAAATATCAACAGTAGTCACTTTTGAAGTGTTCCCCAGTTTTTATAGTAAGTTAAAAAACAAATACTTATTTCACTACAAATATTTTCAGACTCGTAAAAATTTGCTTTCATATGCAGCACTCACCCAAACATTCTCAGACCCCCCCCCCCAATTTGAAATTCTTCGATAAACCCCTGCAGGACTTGTATCGGTTCTTCTCACGACGAATTGCAGCTGTATTGGAATCTAAAAGAGGCCTTACACCGTACTAATTAATTGTTGTGTCCTAAACCCATGTGGCCGCCCCGGTGGCGCAGTGGTCTAAGCGATGGCGTCTGATCATTCGTCCGAAAGGGGTCCCGGGTTCGAATCCCGGTGAGGCATGGATGTTGTGTTTGTCTTACGGCACTGGTTCTCTCCCTTCCCTGGAACCAGTGACCCTAAATTAGGGACGGGCGACTGCTTATAGCCCATTGAGTTGCTCACGGTGGTCGTTAAACCTCCAATCAAAAAAAAAAAAAAAAAAATAAACCCATGTGTTGAAGTTTCGTTGTCCATCCTCTGTTCTCTAGTTGCCACAAAAGCCGGATCTGAACCCCACCTAAGCTGTACGGGACATGTCAGAAAAACAGATCCGGAAGCAGAGTTTTCTTCCGTCAAATCTGAGCCAGTTAAAGGACAGTCTGGTGTAGTAGACGCATATGCACTCCAACAGCTTTGTGGAACTATGCCAAATCTCATACGTGCTGCAAATTCGAGCTAAAAGAGGTTCAACGCGGTATTTAATAAGAGTTTCTTAATCAGTGGCCAGTATGTACAGCTGGCCATTAGGTCGCCGAGCAATGGCCGATTATCGCGTATGCCCATGACATTTTGGCCAGATAATGTACATCTTATTATTCGTATTACATGTAATTTCCCTGATTTTCCGGTGGTGAGCTTTTACTGCATTAGATACTTTTCGTTCGATCAAAGTAGCAAACACACCACATACAATCCCTTAATTCCAAATATCAAGAGCTGATGTGCCTCCATTTTAATAAAGAAATTCAGCAAACCATCTTGATCGTTTCTTCATTTCGCAAACAACCCGCGAGATAAAACCCATAAAGAAAATCGACAGCTCTTCAGAAGACCTTAGATTCTTCACCTAAACTTGTTGGTTCGTGCCAGAGAATTCTCAGCTGCATGCTTTCTGCTTTTATTAAATTCCTCCTTCTTCAAAAAGAATTTTCCATTTTATTAAATATCGGCCAATTCCGTCTTCCTGGATGGATTGCAGCTGCAGTACGTCGTACAACATTTCTCAATATGTGAAACGTGCGGGTTCGTTTTCTTTTATCAAAAGCACCAGAACACATGAGAACGACGAAAAATAGGTTGAGCGTCATAAAGAAGAGCTCTATATCTTCCAGCGCAGGCTAATATTATTACAACGCTAAAACTCACTTTCACTAAGAAGCATATTATTTTTTATTACAAAAAAAAAAATAGATAATTCGATTTTATATCCGGCGATGTGAATTATTTGATTGCACGTGTGAATCAGGAAGTTTCGGAACGGAATTCAGAAGTTTTGCAGTTTTTTAAACTAATAATTTCATGTTACCTTATATTTCCCCCATTTTGTCTTTTCGGGGCGAAAGCCGGCAAAATACAAAGCGGCTAACGGAAAGCATTGAGAAAACTTTTTTGTTGAATTTTCTATGAGCTGATTGTGTGTTGGTGTACGTATGTGTGTTGATGTGTGTGTGTGAATCATGAGCGACGGATAAAAATAAAAATAAAACTTGTGCACTTTTTTCCTGTGTCTTCCTTTTCCCAAGGGGGTCAGATACGGAGAGAAATATTACGGCGTAACGTTTATGATAGCCATTCTTGTTCTTTCTCACTAGAGGAAACAGGAGATAACGAAGTGCGAATATCATCATTACATTACAGTTGGCTTTATGAGATTATAATGAAATAAAAAATATTCAGTCTGCGAAAATTTTTTTTGTTCTCTTTTCTTTTAGGGTTGATCAGGAAACAGGAACAGAAAAAACTTAATAAATACTTGTAACGCAAGGCATCGTGGTAATTTTCCCGTCTGTAGTTTCCTTGTTTTTATGTAAACAATAAAGTGAAAGGAAAGAATGTTATAACACAGTATTTTTATTCCTTTTTTCGTATTTGTGCTGAAGGTCTAATCGCAACAAAACAAGCAAATAACAATAGCAAGGAATTTTTCCTTTTTAACTGTTTTGGTAAGAAGCAACAAATCCTGTTTTACGCACATCTTCTGTGTATGTTTCCCCCTGAAATGCATTTGCATGCTTTTTCCATTTAGATGTATTATTTCCTGGTTATTACTTTCTTTTTACGAAAATAAAGCAAATCAAAAGGAAAACTTGAATGTTTGTTGATTTTGTTGTTATTAAGTTTTGGTAGAGTGCGAAAATATTAATCAAAGGGCGTACAAAGTTTTTCAAATTTTTTCCTCCCACGCACAATCTTTTTTTTTTTTTTCTTTGATGATTGCGTAAAAGTTTTTTTTTCTCTCGGCTCTCGTTTTTTTTAATTAACACTCCAAAGAAATAGAATAGTAGTTGCACACGAAATTGAATATTTATCAGAACCAGGGACGAACTGGGCCGCCAGGGATACTGGGAAAATTCCCCGTGGGGTGCGATATTCTCGGGCAATTGACCTTATGCTAACTCAAGATAAAGACAGCTGTATAAAACGTATACTATCAATAATCTGGGATAGAAACTCGAAATTCATTGTGTACGTTAACACGCTGAGGTTCCCCAACAGTAAAATTTTTAAGTTGCTTAAAGTGTACTTATATGCTTTTTTTTTAAAATCTAAATCTGCATCTGATTTACTGTTTTTTTGGGCCTTAGTTAGTTATACGAATTTTTGAACTGAATTTTTGGAAAGTCTGTTTCAGCTACAGAAAAAGTAGTTTTTTGGTTTGTAGTTAATTAAATAAATATTAATTTTCGTATTTTTCAATTTCCCTCACTTTATAAATTTGCACTAAAATTCTTTCGACTTAAAACAATTTTAAATTCTTTTCAAGCGATGTTTCGAAACTATTTTGTTAATGATAGGTAAGTCCCGAAGAAAACAAAACAAAAAACAGAAACAAAAACACAATTGGCACAGTTGAATTCAGTAAAAGCGAAGACATTATAATAATTCTAAGTTCAGCTATCGCACAAAAACTTATAAGAATGGAATAAAACCTTCGATAGTCTGTCTCAGAGAATATATCTTGTCTACTGCTTCAGCAACGGGAGCAATGGTTTTCTTACCTTAAATTTTACTAGGGATCTTATCCTGTGGTCCAGAAAAGGAAGTGAGTAAAATGTTATTAATTATTGCCTCAATACAAACACTGCAGTAATACGCACACTGGTGCTAAACAGACTTTTTACACAGCAAACGGTCATTCCGTTTATTTTAGAGTTGCGGCACCTTGTTGATTTATTTCCCCAAAAGTTGGCAGCAACAATTCCAGTTTCAGGGCCACTTATGGATTGCCAGTCCGGCACTGACCCCGACCACATGTCTAAATGGTTTAGACTTCATTTGTCTTTCGGAAAAATAGCAATTACGTCGGCACAGATGTGTATTTGTTTAAGTTTTGACAAAGTTCAAGTGAGGTATTGGTGCACGCATGTCGAATAGCATCTTCCAGTTTAAGTCGATTGATTAGCAGTTGGTCCAAACGTCTGATGTTCCACTCAAAATGGTCCCACAAAAGCACAGTAGGGTTAAGATCTGGAGATTAAGTTGGTCAATGGTACGCAACAAGTGCCCAGACAATGGCATCAAGTCGTAGAAAACGATAGCGACTATGATTTGGACTGATTTGTATATACGACAGTTAGCACTTTTCTGTTGCTTTGCATTTGCAGACATTACTTTCTTTCCAACCTATAAAATATCCGAATAACGGTCGCTTCTCGGAACGGAAAAAAGTGAGCATTGTTGGGAGGTTAGGCCTAGTTTAGCACTGCTAGTCCGTTGCTTTGGTACAAAAGGAGAATAACTGTACAAAGCTTAAAAAAGAAAACTATTTCAGAGAGGTTTCTCTAAATGCAGAATGCCGAATAAAACTCAATATAACAATTAAAAAAATCTTGAGTTTTGTCTGACCCGTTGTCTTAAACTTCCCATTAGAAATAGCAAGCTAAGAGGTTAAGTTTAGAGTAAGTTAAGGGAAAGGAAAATAAATAAAAAAATGTTAGACCGTGAAGTCGAACTGCGCAGTTAGCTGGCCGCGCGCCGAAAGATGGAAACAGAACTCACAGGGACCAAACAAAGATTTACCGCGGCCAACGGTAGTCATGTCAGGTACCAGCAACCCTTCTTCCGAGCTCTCCCGGTTGCGACTGAAATATACACAGCCCGTGTCACGTAGAACTAAATTTTGACTCTTTTCTCTTCACTTAAGCATACCATTGCACCTGCCGCAATTCAACTCATCGTTCTCGAAACATACTTCCTTTAGCAATAATAATATTTGTGTGTTAACCCTCTTACCGAAGTACTGAAAGAACTCCGTAAAATCCTAAAGGACAAGATGTCAATCTCTTCTGGGACTGACTTTGTTGTCCATTGACGCCCATTAAGAGGTTTCGTTGTTTGGAAGTTATCGTTAATGTTTATCCTAAGGTAGCTGTTCAGTACAATCAAAACTTGTTGCTGAGAGGTTACCATTGTTCGGAGGAGCATGTTTATGGAGATTTTACTGTTCTATTGGTGGTTTTGGTAACACTGGAGCTTCTTAACGTTAGGCTCCGGATAACTAGCACAAAATCCTTAATTATATGAAGAACAATATTAGGCTTTCTAACGTCCAGAAGAGAATAGTCTGTTTACTTACGAACAAATGACTTAATTTGGTCTTCAAGGCATACTACACAGATAACTCGTCAATGATAATATTTGGCAAACGATGGTTTACCTTAAACAGTCAACAGCATTATGCTTCAACAAATGCAACAAATTGAACCGAGTGCAAGTCGAGGTTCCAAGTACCTCAGTCACGATACAACTTTATCAGAGATTTATATCTAGTTTTGAATGTACAACGCAAAGCTGCACTAATCTACCCGCACTTAACACTGCTCGCTCCGTGAATTATGCACATCGTTCTTATCTTGTCAAAAGATACACATGTCACTCAACCTTGAACACAAGACTGTTGCCACATAGCATTCAGTGAGTAAGAAAAGTATAACGTTAAGGTTGAAACGTTGAAAGAGAGTGAACTGAAAAATGACATAGGAAAAGAAACTAAAAATGAAAGTTAAATTAGAATATACGTCACAGAATGAAATTGTTGCAGACAGTAGCGATGAACTGGAAGATCTACCTCTCCCGTAACGCAGAATGCACAAAGTAAAATATAGCGTGCTCTGGGGTACAATTTGCAATTAAGTTTTACTGAACTCCTCTGCTATATGTCTGACTGTTGCACATTTCTCGGACCGTGCAAATCTGGCTGACCTCGTGCGTCGACTAGACGTTTCCGGTCACGTGTCATGCTCCCACTTCCAGTGTTTTGTTGCATTAAGGTGCATCAACCTAAAATCTTGGCCTTGTATTTCTAATGGGTAACCGTCTGCAGCCATTTTCTTCACAATTAATGCGTTCCCAGGGATGAAAGTTTGAAAATCGATAAAACTAACTTTATTTTACAGTCTAGTATACTTAATATTTTCTAAAATTTAACGATAATTAAGCAATCCAACACTTGTTTGTCTACCGACGTCATCAATGTACAGGTCGCACCATCTGTTTTCTGGTCTCAACAACACCCCAAAAAAAGTGATTGATTTTTAATATAATTATGGTTAAGTTTCAGAAAATATCAAGTATACTAGGCTATAATATATAGTTATTTTTATCGATGTTCAAATTTTCATCCTTGGGAGCGCATTAATTATGGGGGAAATGGCTACAGACGTTTGTCCCATTGGAAATACAAGGCAAAGATTTTAGGTGGATCCACCTTAACAGCGTTCGCGCACTGTTACTTCTAGAGGCTTTCTGACATTTAGTTGCACTGTTCTTTCTCTAAAATGACGGAACCATTGAATAACTTATGCAATACCCTCGACCAACAGAATTATCATACATAAGGCCAGTGACGTACCGGAAGACCTCTGGGCCCCTCCGTAAAATTTTTCGAGGCCCTTTTACGAAAATATATTAACACTCAATTACTTAAATTTTTAATTCCATATTATTAACTAGGTTTCATAGGCGTTTTAATAATTAAACTTCTTTGGAACCTTCAGGTATTTTTCGCAAAACCAAAATTATTGCACTTTACTGCGTGCAACTGAAATGTGCACATTGTAATTGAAATAGTTGCCCTAATTTTGCACCAACAGAAAACACTACAAACAAAACAGTTACACCGAAGTTGAATATATCATGCAAATTTTATTCCTTTACAGAACTGATGCCAGCCTCTTTGAAATGCCTCACGATCACACATACATAACACACAAATTTCATGTGAACAGTTCTACCATTTATACGAAAATACAGAACATAAGTAAGCAAATAAATAAGTAACAATTAAGAATTGTGGCACAAGTAATTTACTCTTGAATATAAAAAACACCCTTATCATAATGCTACAAGATTTTGCATATAGTGAAAATATTTTCTCTTGACTATGTTATAAAAAAAATGACACAGGTATCTGCTTCTCTCCGCGAATAACACCTCTCAGTTCAATATATTCTGAAGTATGCGTAGTTACGTGCAAACAACTGCAATACGTAACACCTTACTTCCTTGGTAAAAACTTTTCATTCATTGAATTGATATTTCTTTCACATTCACTTGTATATCTATAGGAATTATTGCTATGACTATTAAAAGGGGCCTCAAGTCCTCTGAAATAGCTGTTTTCTCGTCATCCAATTTTTATAAATTTCAACCGCGAAAAAAACAACCCAAAATTATTTTTCTTTTTAATACTTTTTTCAAAGCTGTCGTAAACAATTGCTAGATATTTCTTTATTCATATGAAGTTTCCGCAAAAGATTCTGTAAAATGTTTTTACTGAAGCTAGAGGCACTCCCAGCCGTGAGTCCCCTCCTCCCCGCGATGCGGGGTTGCGGGGGCTATATGTACGCGTCTGCAGGAGGCGTTTGTGAACATGTGTTATGTGATGTGAGATTTTACCGTGAAAAAATACCGCTGCTGTTGTTTTAGTGAGGACATCTACACGAGAAATGCTGTGTTTGGAATACTGTAGAAGGAACTGCAATATTGCTATTACTGAAAAAATAATATAAAAAGTACTTTAAAGATTACCATATTTGTGAAGTTCAGAATATTTTTTTTCTTAAAAAAAGTTAGCTGTCGGTGCTGGAGTTTCTTGTTTACCTTTACCTATGATCTCAAGCGATTCAAGTTTACTGGTGCCCTTATTCGACAACCAGAATAAAAACTAAAATGCATTTCAGGCTCCTAAACTAACGCCTCCTGTTCTTTTGTCTCGGAAAGAGAGGCGTTAATTTTCTCGCCCGAACAGAATTTTTCTGGAGAATTCAGAGAGGAAAAAAATAAATTCCGAAGCAATTAAAGAAGCTGTGTGCCGCATAGCGCTGGTAGCTAATTGTATTCACGAAGGGATTGCAGAAGTATTAGCGAGCAGATTCATTTTGTGTGAGAAAATTACCCACTCTTGCTTTTTCAGGGGGACAAAAATGAAACCAAGTGTACGATTCACCTCCCCACAACTTTGTGCTTTGGCTTGTTTGAAAAAGTTCAGCGTGCGAAGCGAGCTTCCGTTTTCTTCTCCTTCTTCTTCCCTGTCTGCAGCTTTTCTCTCTCTTTACGGTAGAAAACACGAGAAATTTGTGTTGAGAAACCTGTGCACGGATTTCACTTACTTTCGTTGCAGCGTGTAATCAGTGAAGAGGAAGCGTTTTTTTTTCGCAAACAGTTCGTTTTCGGAGCCCTTCTCCAAATCGCCATTTTAACTTGCTCTTGAACGAGGCAGATGGCACAATAAGAAATGTAAAGTGGAAGGTCCCCAGATAAAAGCAGCTGACCGCAAATTCGAGAAGGAGGATATTTCTCGGGTTTCTTCAATTGTGCCCAGGAAAGAATGCTTTGTTTCTTTATTCGATCTATTCCCGGAGCGCTCGCGGATGCAAAACATTGTCAGAAACTTCACAAAAAATAAAAATGGAAGCAAAAGAAGTACGCTAGAGGAAATCCTTGTTGTAATGAGCATATTGTTTGAAGAGAGAACTGTAACAAAACTTGAACTTTCCATAACCACCAGGAATAAAAGTAATGGAGCTATCACGTTCACGTATGCCTCATAAAATGCACTCGCATCGTCTGCCGTCTTTGGGAAGAAAACAAAGTCCAGCTTGTTCATGCGTAGCTTTTTTTTTTTTTTTTGATTGGAGGTTTAACGACCACCGTGAGCAACTCAATGGGCTATAAGCAGTCGCCCGTCCCTAATTTAGGGTCACTGGTTCCAGGGAAGGGAGAGAGCCAGTGCCGTAAGACAAACACAACATCCATGCCAGACCGGGATTCGAACCCGGACCCCTTACGGACGAATGATCAGAGGCCAGCGCCTTAGACCACTGCGCCACCGGGGCGGCTGCGTAGCTTCCTTCAACCGAAAAAGAACTTTTTCAACATATCTTTTACAAAGAATGGTAAAGTGACAAAATATGAATGTACGTACATTTAGGGTACCAGTAAAACAAGAAAGATGACAACGAGTTTTCGATTGTAATGAGCACGTCTTTTGAATCTTTTCCGTCACGAAAAATGTATTTCAAAGCAGATTTTTGAAAATCAAAAAGTTCAGCAAATAAAAAAATTCACCTACACCGATGAGCTATTACATTATGACCACCACGAACCTAGAGAAATGAGCGCGCCTGGAGGCCGAACAGTGGTGCAGGTAAAGTTCACAGAGCAGTATATATACAACCTGATGACCGGCTTTCGGTTAGTAGAGTGTTCGGAGTCAAAATGGGAAAAGTTGCCGATTTATCGGAGTTTGACAAAAACCAAATTGTGATAGTACGGCTCCTCGGAACTACGATCTCGGAAACGGCGCAGCTTGAGGTTTGTTCCCGTGCCACTGTAGCGAGTACGTATCAAAAGGGGTGCATAGATGGCCTAACGACGAATCGTCGTCCTGCTGTGTGATTGATGCCAGAGGGGAGCGGAGACTGTCGCGAATTGTTCACAGCGACACAGTGCGACAAATCACCTGCAGCTACAGGGTGTCCACAATGTCTTGTTAACCCTCCCCCCCACCCTGTAATAAGAAATGTAAGTGAGCTATGTATCTGTTGTATGATGTATATGTTGAGTTATGGTATGTATTGTGTTTATTTATAGATTAGGTACCGGAACCATGTGTGATACCAGCGAATACACCCTGGAACAGCGGATTGTTGTCAGTGTCTGGGTACACGAACGTCCACACACAGGGAAGACAATGCGTGACGTGCGTGCCGACTTCCAATAACGATTCGACAAAGAAGCCCCTCCAAAACAGACTCTTCTGCGGTGGGAACATAAACTCTTCGAAGCAGGCAACATCAAGGATAAACCACGAACGGGAAGACCATAAACCAGAGTGCAACAGTGGTAAGCGGTCGAAGAATCAGTTATCAGGTCACCGACGAAGTCACTCCGCAAACGATCAGCGGAGCTTGGAAATACCACGATCGACACTGCATAAGCACATGGAGAATGACCTGAATTTGCACGCATATCGCCCGATGTTCGTTCAGGGGTTATCAGACATCGATTTAAACCGCAGACGGGATGCATGCGCAATGACGCTTCAGACATTTGCCACAAACCCAAAACGTGGAAAGGTCATTTTCAGTGATGAATGTGCGATATACCACAGCTGTTGATCACGGAACGTTGTGTTCTGGTCCAAGGAAAACCCACATTATGTCGAAGAATTGGAACATCATCCTCCGCATGTCATGATATGGGCTGCAATGAATAGTCGACATCTGTTTGGACAGTATTTCTTTGATGGTCCAGTGAATCAGACAACTTATCTGGACATGCTGCAAACCTGGTTTGTACCACAACTTGGAAATCTTGGCATTCTTAATGACGTATGGTTCCAACAGGATGGGGCACCCGCCCATTACGCAATCGCTGTTCGGGAATACATTGGTGAGGTCTTTCGGGATCGTTGGATCGGCCGAGGTTCGGCAGTGCTGCCCGCTCCATTTGAATGGCCACCTCGAAGCCCAGATCTCTCAACGTGTGATAATGCCCTTTGGGGTTTCATAAAGGAGGTTGTTGTACAGCAGCGCTACCAAACCACTGATGAACTTAAACAAGCAGTGAGACGTGCTCTCTCACGTATCACCCCACAACTGCTTCGGAAAATGTCCCACAGAACATGGCGTAAAATTATTCTCTGTCACGAGAAGGACGGAGCCCAAACAGATCCACTGGATGTTTAAGGATGCCACAACATATAACTCAACATATACATCATACAACAGATACATAGCTCCCTTACATTTCGCATTACGGGGGGGGGTTACAAGACATTGTGAACACCCTGTACAACAGTGGTGATCAGAGTAATGTGTCTCAGCACACAGTTCATTATAGCCTTCTGCGCATGCGCTTGCGTAGCCGAAGACCCAGCCGGGTCCCCATGCTCACTGACGTCATCGACAACAACGCATGAAATGGGCCCAAGATCATCGAGATTGGACAGCGGATAATTGGAAGAAAGTGTCCTGGTCTGTCGAATCAAGATTGTTGGTGCATCACGTAGACAGTCGAGCCCGGATACGCCGATTACCAACGGAGACTATGGCACCTGGATTCACTGTTGGGTGGAAACGGGCCGGCGGCGGCGGCGGTGTTGTGATATGGGTGATGTTTTCTTGGGACACTTTAGGTCCCATTGTCACAGTAACACAATCCCAGACAGCTGTAAGGTATCTCAACATCGTTACGGACGAAGTTCCCCCATTCATAGCAACTGTGTTTCCTGCTGGTGATGACCATTACCAATAAGATAATGCGCCATGCCACACTGCCAGAATCGTCAAGGAGTGGTTCGAGGAATATTCTGGAGACTTTCTGTTAATGCCCTTGCCTCCAAATTCATCTGTCATGAAGCCAATGGAACACTTGCGGTTCGACTTGGAAAAGCGGGTTCTCGTTAAATTACCACTACCCCGAAATGTACGGGAAGTGGAGGACCTGCTGTTGACATTGTGGGACCAGATACCCCAGGATACCTATCGCCACCTCATCAAATCGATGCCTCGCCAAGTGACCGCTGTTTTGCGACGTACATTGGGTCGTACAGCTTATTAGGTAGGTGGTCGTATTGTAATGACTCATCAGTGTATACCACCTAAGGAAGAACTGCGCGTAATTTAAATTACGTGATGAAAGCAGGATTATTCATAGAAAATGGAACCGGTTAAGAAACTTCGACCGGGTTTATGCAATCGATAAAATATCCAGACACAGTAATAGCTACTTAGGCACATTAGCGGCTGAAAAATATACTGCCGCAGGGTGGTCTAAGCACTGGCTTCTGATCATTCGTCATAGATGGGTCCGGGCTCGGAACCCAGTGAGGCATGAATGTTGTGTTTGTCTTATGACACTGGCTCTCTTCCTTCCCTGTAATCAGTGATCCTAAAGTAGCGACGGACGACTACTTATAACCCATCGAGTTGATTACAGTGGACATCAAACAAACAAACAAAGATTTCTTCATTTCTTCAACACAAACAGCAGATGCATTAAATGGAACACTCGAGTTATCCTATTTCTCACCAAAGTTTGTTTAGTAAGAATTATATTTACAAAGCTGTAATGTTTCTATCTTGTTTTTCTATGAGGAACTTCCCAGAAATACACTGCTGGGCAATTGCTAAGGACGGATCATAAACGGCTATATAGCGCATAAAAATGTAAGTGTCGTTGGATGCCAAGTGAAATAAAATAATGTCAGAATGCCAGGACATTACAAGAAAGACAATTTATTGTGCTCTGAAATCCAGAAGGGTTTGGAACGTGTTCAAGGCACAGACAGGCCATTTTGTGCAGAATACGCAAACGTGAAAAAAATGCAATTACCGTCCGCAGGCGTTCCGGCGTAAGATGTCAATACGGGATATGGCCACCATGGAGGGCGATGCAAGATTAAACACGTCGTGTCATGCTTCGCACAACATTATCAAGCAGCTGTTGGGGTAATTTATCCCATTCCTTTGTCAGTGCACGGATGAGGGTGTCCTTGTTTATTGGAGGACATTGGCGACCAGAAAGACTCCTCCCCAAAGCATCCCACACATTTTCAATGGGATTCAGATCTGGAGAACGTGCTGGCCATACGAGGCGTTGAATATCCTCGCTCTCAAGACACTCCTGGACAGCGACTGTTCGATGACATGTTGCGTTGTCGTCCATGAAAATGAATCTATCACCGACAGCACCACGGAACATGCGAACATGAGGTAGCAGAACATCATTAATGTATCGTTGGCCAGTCATAGTCCCAGTTGGAAGCACATAGAGGGATGTACGGCCATTGATCATGATGACAGCCCATACCATGACACTACATGTCGGATATCGGTCCCTTTCCTATATGTTTGCTGGACAATATGCAGTACCACTATCACGCCAGATCAGTTGTCGTCGACAATCAGACGATAGACTGTATCTACTCTCATCTGAGAAGAGGACAGCAGACCAGTCGTTATCAGTCCAATTGCGATGTTGATGGCACCATTGCAAACTGGCGGTACGGTGACGTCTGGACAATGGGATGCACACAACAGGACGGCGGGCGTATAGTGCTCCTTCATGCAAACGTCTGGCGACAGTTTTTCGAGAGATCCGCTTGCCAGTAGCAGCAGTAAACTGATTTGCTACCTCACTAGCTGTGCTGCGCCGGTGTCTTTTTGTTGATAGCACTATGTACCGATCTTCTGCAGGTGTCGTACTGCAAACACGACCTCCCCGTGAAGTTTACTACACTCTCCATTTGTTTGAAATGATTTCCAAAGCCTTGAAACAACACTGTGGCTGACGTCGAACTCCCTGGCAACACCTGTTATTTTTCGCCCTTCTTCAATCTTGCCAATAATACGGCCACGCGTAAAATCATCTAGGTGATGTCGGGAAGACATACTGAAAATTGCAAGTTCGTCAATTGATTCTTTCCCTTTCAACTTTGCGTTTGAACAACAACGGTCAATACGCGTCAAATCCTTTATATCTCTTATCAGCGCTCTGACGTCACGAACAAGTTCGGCAATCCCAAAATTTGCATACGCACAACACGTCTTACTGTATCCTGCACTTATGCTAATTTCCACATTTTTCTGCCTTCCATTTTATGGTTGCTATCGTTGCTATTGTCATCCGTCCTTAGCAATTGTCCGGCAGTGTATAACAGAAGCTTACCGGACGGTAAGCACAACATCTTGTAAGTATTGCCATAAAGTCTACAACTTCCTGCATTAACCATTTAACTGACTGAAAATAATTAATTCAGGGTTAGCAAAATGAGTTTAACCCTGAAGCGATGAAAGATTTCCGTCTTTAGCACGATTTAATGATTAAAAGATGAGAAATATATACAATTAAAAACAATTAAAACCATGAGCACTTTCGAGGCAGCGGCTGCCTCTTCTTCAGATGTAATAAATAGATACACATTTAATCTATATATAATATAGATCATTGCATTGTGGGATGCATGGTAAGTTAGCCAATAGTAATCTACATGCGTCAAAAATGTTGCGTATACTGTTGGCCCAATGGTCTGAAGAAGAAAACATGGAAATACATAATAGAAATAAATGGTGTAGGGTGAACATTCAATTTTAAGTTTATATTACAATTTATAATTTACATTTTTAATAAGGGATTTCCAAACGTTATGTAACTCATAGGGGGCATGTTCATTACAACATTGCTCACCGGAGGCCTCTATATACACACTTTCAGCAATTAAAAGATCACCAGGTTTACTAGGAGTATTAATTATTTTAACATTGCTCTAGTCGGGATTAAGATCATCTTGTGTAACAGATTTGGCTAGTGATGTACAATGCATGCCTGTGTTAATATTGTATTTGTGTTCTTTAATTTGTAATGCAATATTGCGTTTTGTAGAACCCACATAATTAGAAGCTGCTTGTCCTGTAGTTGCCTTAACCAGAGGGATATTGTAAATACCCCACTGTCCCATTTTGCTATTCTGTTCACGATCCTTAGGAACTACTGAAAATAAGTTTCGTGTGCGTGAACCAAACTTCAAGTCATATGGTTTACATAGTTGTGTTAAGGCTATCGTTAAATGTGGATTGTATTGCATAGAGCCAACATATATGGAATTGCAGTTGGAGTTTCTTAACAGGGTAGTATGTAGGGCATATTTGACCTTGCCAAACACTTGCCTAATCAGATATTTAGGGAACTCATATTGCTCAGCCAAACCAAAAATGTAGTTAACTTCTTGCTGAAATAATTCAGTAGTTGATGAATGCGAGTGAGCTCTTCTAAACATATAGAATAATGCTGTCAACTTATGTTGTTTAGGGTGTGATGAATGATAAGGTATTAAAACAGGTGTATGACTGGGTTTTCTATATACGCAAGTGATAATGCAGTTAAGGCTATAGTCCTTACGAATAAGAATATCAAAGTAAGGTAAGCAGTTATTAGCTTCAAATTCTATCCTGAGCCTGATAGTTGGGAACATGGATGATAGTTCGTTGGCGAATAAGTGTAAATCATCCCGGTTGTGAGGCCATGCAACCAGGAGTTTAACCCATTTCAACCCAATGTTGTTCAACAACAATATACACTATATTGAAAAAAGTCACAGGACATTCCTTCAAATGCATATGAACGGATCCTCTGCGTTGTTAAGATGCGCGGTACGGCTGCAAACGGTATAAAAACAAGCCTGCAGCTGACCGCGATCATATCGCACTGTGAGGTTGAGTGAAAATGCTGCGGCGAGAGAGAACTGACTTTAAGAAAGGAAAGATTGTTGGGTGTTATATTAGTGGGTTGTCCATAAGAAGAACCCGAGAGGCGTTTAAACATACCCAAATCAACTGTTTTGGATGTACTGAATAAGTGGAAGACACATGGCGTGCCTGAAGCAGCAAAACGTACCGGCAGACCAAAGAAAATGAGTGATGGAGGACGTCGAAGCCTCAGGAGTCTTTACAGCTAATCGACGAAGCACTGCGTAAGACCTCAGTGTACAGGTGAGTAAAAATGCTGGAACCTCGGTATGTACATGTACCATTCGCAGAGAACTTCACTCCATGGGTTACCGTGGCCGTGCGGCTGCTCACAAGCCTTTCATCTTCATTCGGAATGCTACTTGTCGTTTAGCATGGTGTAAAGAACACTTATCGTAGACCGTAGATCAATAGAAACGGGTCCTATGGACTGATGAATCCAGATACACAATCCATCAGTCTGACGGCCATGTGTGTTTACGGCGGCAGCCTGGGGAACGCTATTTACCACAGTGTACTGTTCCTACGGTCAAGTTTGGAGCTGGCAGTGTACTCGTGTGGGGGTGTTTTTCGTGGTATGGTTCCGGCTCATAGGTTATCGTGGACAAACCTGTTAACCATCACGTCCAACTCGATATTCTGGACAATTCTGCTCTACCAAATCAGTGTCAATACTGTGGAACCGAGCCTTGTTGCTACCAGCAGGATAATGCACTGAGCCATAAAGCAAGGTCTGTTACGTCCTGGTTTGACGATAATTCCGTATTGTGTGTGGACTGGCCAGCACAGAGCCGTCATCTTAATCCCATAGAGTACATATGGGATGAATTAGAGCGAACGTCACACCTAGAAGAGGAGTTTCGAACTACGGCCTGAGACTAAGTAACAATTAGCGGCAGCATTATGTACTGAATGGAAGCGCATACCTATCTCTGTGTTCCAAAACGTTGTCGAAAGCATATCTCGAAGGGATAGTGCATGTATTAAGGCCAAAGGTGGACCGACACCGTACAAATGTACGTCAATAAATGCTATGTTGTGTTTCTCTTCTAGGTGTCCAGCGACTGTTGTCAGTATAGTGCATATTTTTTGAATTTTCGTAGTCCTTTTGATACAACAAATTCTTACTAAACCCATTATAGCTGGTAGAAAACTAACCAATACAACATTTGAAAAACAGCAAGACAGGATTTTCCTATGTTGTGTGTCAAAAATGTGATATGATTTTGTATTTCACACACACAAAAATAAAAAAATAAAAGAAACTGCTTTGTAGATTTTCATGTGAAGTGAAAAATATTCTATTTTCCTATATTCAGAGATGGGAGATCAAAACAGAAGTTTCTTTTGAAAAGAAATGTGGTTTCATGTTAATGGAAGAAACAAAATAAAAAAAGGAAGTCAAATTATCAGAAATTTGAACTTTTGTATCCCAATATTTTTGTTCACAAACAACGTTTCGTATTTGAGGAATAAAATGCTATCAACAGTATTCAATGCTATTTTTATTTATTACAAGCCCAAAATACCACAAAAACCCGAAAAAGAAATTTCCAATTTCAAAAATAAAATTTGGGGCTGGAAAAAAGGGTTAAATCAGCTCGAACAAATACACTATATTAACAAAAGTCACCGGACACCTAGAAGAGAAACAACATAGCATTTATTGACATACATTACTACGGTGTCGGTCCACCTTGACTTTAATGCTTGCACTGACCCTTCGAGACATGCTTTCGACAAGGTTTTGGAACACACGATAGGCACGCGCTTCCATTCTGTACATAATGCTGTCGTTAACTGTTGCTTAGTAGTAGGCCTTGGTTTCAAACTTCTTATGCGGCACCTAATTCATACAATAGGTAATCTAATGGGATTAAGATCAGGGCACGGTGCTGGCCAGTCCACACACGATACGGAATTATCGTTAAACCACGCGGTAACAGACCTTGCTTAATGGCTCGGTGCATTATCCTGCTGGTACCAACAAGGCTCGGTTTTGTAGTATTGCCACTGAATTGGTAGTTCATAATTATCCAGAATATCGAGGTAGACGTACTGGTTAACAGGTTTGTCCACGATAACTAATGGGCCGAGACTATACCCCAAAAGACACCCCCCTCCACGAGTACTCTGCCAGCTCCGAACTTGACCGTAGGAACAGTACACTGTGGTAAATAGCGTTCCTCCGGCTGCTGCCATACCCACACACGTCCATCAGACTGATGGATGGTGCATCTGGATTCATCAGTCCATAGGACTTGTTTCCATTGATCGACGGTCCACGATAAATGTTCTTTACACCATGCTCTAAACGACGAGTAGCATTCCGAGTGGAGATGAAAGGCTTATGAGCAGTCGCACGACCACGGTAACCCATGGAATGAAGTTCTCTGCGAATGGTACGTGCACATACCGAGGTTCCAGCATGTTTACTCATCTGTACACTGAGGTCTTGCGCAGTACTCCGTCGATTAGCTGTAACGACTCTCCTGAGGCTTCGACGTCCTGTATCACTAATTTTCCTTCATCTGCCGGTACGTTTTCCTGCTTCAGGCACGCCCTGTTCCTTCCACTTATTCAGTACATCCAAAACAGTTGACTTGGGTATGTTTGAACGCCTCTCGGTTTCTCTTATGGACAACCCATTAATACAACACCCAACAACCTTTCCTTTCTTAAAGTCAGTTCTCTCTCGCCGCAACATTTTCACTCAACCTCACAGTGCGATATGATCGCGATCAGCTGCTGGCTTCTTTTTATACCGTTTACAGCTGTACCGCGCATCTTAACAACGCAGCGGATCCGTTCAGTTGCTTTTGAGGGGTGTCCGGTGACTTTTGTCAATATAGTGTATATTCGCAATCTAGGAAGTGGGTCGCTACCGCGGCTGGAATGAGTGAGCCTGAGCATCAGAAAGTACTGGTTTCCCTTTAACCATTTTACTCAAAGTTGTCATTTAGGGGGATTACTGGCACCCATCTTTTCTGACTTTACCTTCTAAAAGGATTATAACTACGGCGATTAACCTAGGAAATTAGAGAAAGGATGTCTGATTCATTTGCTCTACCAAGTGTAGCATGATGTCCCTGTCATTCCTTGTTTTTTGTTTTCCGGAAAATCTTTTTCTCAGTGAAAATAATTTTATATACCAGATAACAGACTTCCCACGTTTTACAGCACTGTCTTCTGATTTCTTTGCATCAAGCCTTCTTGTTTCATCAACAATCACAGAAACATAAATAAAATCCATACCTGTTTTACCCTTTGTAACATAATTAATGATTTCTAGGGCTGGACTTATAACCATTGATTTATTTGTACTTCTGAATATTAATTTTAGCCATGTCTTTCAGTTTATTTATGCTGCAACTATTTTTACGTTCTAACAAATTAGCACTAAGTTATCAGCATATATTCCATCTGATCAAAAGTATTCGAAAACTTCCCTATTCAAAAACTCCCTGTAATCGGAAAGGAATTAATATCTAGTTGGTCCACCTTTTGCTGCTGTTGCAACCTGTCACGTTACGAGGCACGAGAGAAAATACAACGCCGTTCCATAAAAACTGAGAGTAAAATTCCACAAAATGAAGAAATACAGGTACAGCAAAATATATGTTATTCTTTCTCAAAGTATCTTCCCTCGGATGATAAGCAACGGTCCCATCGTTCAGTCCACTTTTCAAAGCATGTGGCGAAGGCATTTTGTAGAAGCTGATTTAGCAATCCCTGTACAGCTTGAATAACGTTAGCATCTGTGTTGAATGTTGAGCCCCGGAACTTCCCCTTAATTGTTGGAAACAACCAGAAATCGCACGGGGCGAAGTCAGGACTGTAAGCTGGCTGTGGTATGATTTCAATACTGCACTATTCTTACAAATTAGCTGCTATTAAATTTTTATTACGTAGAGCTTTTGTCAATTATATGTATTGGTCAAGATATTGCGAGGTCGGTTTTAAGAAAGCCTCCAATAATTCCACTATCGCCTTATAAAGTGTAAAGAGGAAGCCTAGATACGTAGGTTCTATGGCATTCCACCCTATCATCACTCCAGCCTTAAAAAACAACTGCAGGAGATTTGATATAGACTTTGTGTCAAAGACTTGCAATATTCTCTCTTTGGTCAAAAAAGATCAAGACAAAGTCCCGATGTTGAATAGAGGAATTGTCTACTCCATTCCGTTAACCAGTAACGATACACGGGACCCCAACTTAGCATACATTAGATCAACACGACGTACCTTGGGAATAGGATTTAAAGAACATAAATACGGCATAAAATGGGCTACCGACAACCGCACTGGTTAATTCTAGTACCAACTCTGCGACAACATAATGCAAATTTGTTCCACGCTATGAAACAAGGTTGTACCACATCTTGCACCATGTTTTTGGTTTTGAGAAACAATGCTGTATTTGTTTTCCAGAAAGTGGCGCAGTTGGTGCAACACCACGTTTTGGTGCAACCTACAACAAAATTTTTAACAGTGTAGTGAGCGCCTGACATCCTCCCAGTGGACTCTGAACCACTAGAACTGCGTTTCTAGTGGTTCAGTGTCCACTGACGCCGACTTTTAAATCACTCCAATCGACGCTTAGCTTTGAGCTTGCTGGTGTTAGGCTTGTGTGCAGGTACTCGGCCATGGAAACCCATTCCTTTCAGGTTTGGACGAATCGTCATGATGGTGGCGCTGCTTCCAGAGGCATTTTGGAAGTCGGCGGTGAGGGTTGCAGACGAAGACAGGAGAGTTTGCCTCATCACTGGCTTCAGCAGTTGGCGATCCCGGCTGGTCGTTTTACGTGGGCTGCCAGATCGCTATTGCACTGTTTTTGCTCATTAGCGCTTCCGCTTCACAATATAACATCACCCACAGTTAATCGGGGCAGCTTCAGCACAGCTTTAATTTCCCGAACTGACTTGTTGTTAAGATAGCATTCTGTGATCGTTCCACGTCAGATATCGTTCCACGTCGTCGTTCTGTGATGGTTTCACTTTTCATGCTAGGCCACGTGCGTCTTTTTTATACCTGTATTGGCCATAGCTGTGATGTATAAGGGCAAATCCACTACTTTTGATCAAATAGTGTATCAAGTGATTCATCGGCATGTCTGCAGCCATCTACTTCAGAATTTGACATTGAGGAGCTTTATTAACCACTTCATAACGTTCCGGTGGCACAGTAGTCTAAACGATGGCTTCTATTGCTCGTCTGAGATGGGGCTGGGTTCGAATCCCGATGAGGATTGGATGTTGTGTTTATCTTACGGCACTGACTCTCTCCTGTCAGTGACCCTTAATTAGCCACGAGCGACTGTTTGTGACTCATCAAGTTGCTCACAGTGGTCGTTAAACCTCCATAAAAAATGTGAACATAAATTACAAGCATAGATGTGGACTACCTATTTCGGAAAGTTTTATTCCAGTGCTAATCTCAAACAACTTACTAGTGTAGTCCTCCGTCCAAACTGTTTCAAGAGCTTGGTACACAAACTACTAATTCGCTTCAACAGCTTGATTCCTGAAAACGAAACTTTTCAGGAATCCATAGTTTTTTAACACATTGAAAAAAGTGTTAAAAGATGAAATGTTTTTTCAAAACCAATAACACCATGCAAGTCCTGATTATAAATAAATTCATATCTAAATCTAAATCAATAAATATCCTACGTAAAATACCTGGGTCGCCATTAAGGGTGTGCGGCGCGTGCGACCGCACAGAACCTCGCGCTTTGAGGGGCCTTGCGCGCTGGTGGATAAATAAGATAAAATAAAACAAAAGAGAGAAAGAAAGAAAAATATAACATTAAGTACACAGACTAAAAAAAAATCTGACAGTTCAAAACATAAGAATTACCATCCCAGTTCTCCGAGTGTCCGTATACACAAACATCACAGTGATGTCATACATACGCTCCCCCTTCCTGATTCAAAGTGCAGCGCGCTAAGATCGGTGCTTCTGTATCCCTGAGAGACTCTGAGTCTGGTGGGCGGGGCCAGATGGTGTTACCTTGCTAAGTCCAACACACGCCGCAGCACCGACAGCAGTATATTTTCTTCTCGCCGCTGGAAACTCTGTGATTGACGGGTGTGAGTGGACATCACGTCGCGACATTCTTTGAGTTTTACCGCCTATCTTGGGATCCACTTTTTGTGGATTTTCCCAAGCTGTTTTTCCAAAGCAAAAACAGTTGCGTGTGTGTGGGTCAAGTCAACTGGCCGCTGTGTTTGGCGATCTAATAACTTTCTTCGGTTGCTCATTCGTGCTTGTTTTAACCAGGCTCACTTCTCTATTTCGATTGTAACTAACTAACTTTTTAAAAACAGAGTTTGCGTTAAGTGAGTTGAGTTGAGATGTCAAGAGAACGGGATAAGTTCCGTAAATTCGAAACAGGTTATCGAAAAGAAAAGAAAGGGGACGGAAGAGAAATATTTTAACGAAGTCAGGAAGGTGCCTTCGATAAATTTTCACTACCTTCAGCTTCAGTTCCTGCTGCCAGCAGTGCATCGTTTACTTCAAATGGCACCGAAGATTAAGAATCCAGTGATAATAACGTTTACCTTCTTTTTTTATTTTGCAAAAGAGAACGACGGTTGAGCTTAATAATAATAGCAATTACAGTTACAAGTTTAAGAAAAATATCAGTTCCTTCTATAACAAATAAAAGCTTATCATCACCTTATCAGAAAATATCCAAATACCGTTAGCCAGATTGATTTAGCGTAGTAGTTAGCCAGAGGGCCTAGCAGGGAGAGTTCGCACAGGGCCTCGCGTATGCTTGCGGCGGAACTGTAAAATACTAATTCACTAAACGAAACTTTTCAGGAAGCTATTAGAACAGAAAAATATTTTTTGTGGAACCTTACCGAAATCTACATCTAACATTATGGCCCAAAGTTAAAGTAAATGAATGAATGAATAGTTGGTATTTATTCAATGATACAGTCGCTGTCGTGGATAACCTTTCAGTTGTTAACTTTAAAGAAGGGATTTGGAATTCATGATTTCCAAACTTTCTGTTATTCAGTACGGGGATGGATAACTTTGGTGTTACCTCTCAAAAAAAAAGTTACATCTGAAAAGGAAGTGAGTGAGCATAATTCTGCTTGCCCAGTAGAAATAGGAGAGAATCCTACAAAATTTCATGATCCCAGTGCATTCAAAAGAAAGTTCAGGTTTTTAAGGTGATATTTGGTTAACACTTAGATTCATTTTGTGGTTAAGTGACGTTACTCTTCTACCGGTAGATGGCAGCATATATTCTATAGAACAGGATCAGCTTGTTTCGCAAGAAGCAAAGTGACTGATACCTGCAGAGCTATTTTCTTTTCCTGAGGCATCGATTAGCGTTGCTGAGCAAGGCATACAAGGTAAAAACGTTTTAAGGACAGCAAAAGAAATAAAACGGTATTATATGTGCGTGAAATTAGCGATGAACTGCTTGCATTTTGTGTCATACGCACATTAACAATAGTTTTAATTTCAGTGTAGTCTCACAAGCGCAAAACACAAGAGGAAGACATAGCAGTTTTCCTTTCACTTTTCTTTTTGAATACCGTTAAACACTGTGGTGAAAGTGGGAGAGTACGGTGTAGTCTTAAGGTGGAGTCTTAAGAAATCGGCAAGGGGAGTTGTGAACAAAAGTACATTGATATAGGAAAGGAAAAAAAATGTTGCTGAATTATACCGAGGAAATTTCGGCTAGCAGTTTATTTATATCTATGAATTCTATTCGTAATTTGTGTAAGATCTTTACATTTGAAAATTTTGTTCCTGATTTTGCAGTTTTTCAGCGCCTAAAACAAAATAAAAGGACACAATTAATGACAAAATTAATATTTAATTATTAAGAACAAAATTAATTGTCCCGAGACAATTAATTTTGTCCTTTGCACTCTTAGCTAAAGGCATGTAGCCAGAAAAGTTGCTCGCATTAGACTGTTTTGCTTTCGTATCTTTTAGTACGTTTTCCGGCAGGGCAGAATGTTGAACTAGTAAAAATGTTGGAAGCAAGTTTTTGAACAAGATTAATAGAGTCTACTAACCTTGGCTATTGAATACCAAACCCAAATTGATTCATAGCAACAATAGGGCCGAATTAAGGCCTTAGTGGGCTCCAATTCAATATCTCTGAGTGGGCCTTTAAAGAATTATGACGGGGAATCATAATGAAGTCTGTTAAAACACGAAACTGGTGATAATTAATACGTAGTGCATTCTTCAAACTAATATATTATCTGCAGAATTTTCCTAATAAGTCAGTATTTTTCATTGTTCTCATAAGAAAATGAATTAAAAGCTTAAGATTCCTAGATTTTTTTGTATTGGTTTATCTAATGATTTAGCTTTGTTTACTAAATGCATCTGTTTCGTTATGCCAGACGTAAAGCCACAGGGGACTTAGACAATTAACGGTTCCAAGTGAAAATTGGGAGCTGTGAGTAGACGGTATTGAAAAAAATTGAAACTCTCTCCCACACCGATGTACACAGCGACATGAAACCCTTCACCCTTGCTGAGTCATTGCCCTGAAATCTGTTCGTTTTCCAGCCTCTGCTTCTGACCAAGTAGAAATCATAGAGACAAAGGTAAAACTGTTTTACAAACCAACCTCTCCCTCGACCAATCAATCTATCATTTGCCCAGGCATGTCTTCTGGGCCTTTGGTCATCGTGGGCCCCAAGACTATAGACCCCCCTCTTAATCCGGCTCAGAGTAACAGTTCGGTACATAGCAGCCAGCACCATAGCCAGGGAGAGGTTGTGGGAGTTTAAACCCTCTCCGAAATGCCGTTCTTAAATAAAGAGAGGGTAGGTAGATTCATTTACTTCTGTAGGTAGTATAGCATATAAATCAGTATCTGAAAAATATGGAGTATTAAATAGAAGAATTCCATGTGAAAGTAAATTGTGACATAGAAAAAAAAATAACATATGTATAACGTACGGTGATATTTCATTTTCAAATTCAGAAACCCTCCCCGAAAATTATTTCTTGCTAAGGTGCTGATAGCAGTTGATCAAGACCCAGTGACTTCAGAAAGAGAAGGCATCCTCTAATAACTAAAGTATTGTCTAACGGCAGGTGTTTCTTTCATAACTTAAAAATGAAGACCCTCTTAGTTTTGTAGAAGTGAAGTTTTTTTTTTTGATACTGCATAACGTCGATGAACTGAATATGCTCATTTATTACGATATGTACAATTCGGCAGGAAAACAATTAATGAATTCGAAGTGTTTTCACCATTTTTCAGCTGCGCAATTAAGAACAAGTTGGTAAAATAATACGAAGCATTGATTCATTGATTATGATACGCTTTCCAACATATCAGAAATCATTATTCAAGCTATTATTCGAGTTATGAGGATAATGGCTGTTGAAGAAATGCCGCTCCTGTGCCCTGACCTTTGACCCCATTTCGATGATATTAAACAGAATTGGTTCAGTATACCTCCGGAATAACATACTAATGTTGTCGCAATAGAAGCATTTTTAGTCAAGTTATGGCTGTGGAATAAATCTCGTTCCTGTGCCCTGACCTTTGACCCCATTTCAACGATATTCAACGGACAGACTTGTACAGCTCTAGTTCAGTATACTTCCGGAACAACACGATAAAGTTTTGTCGCAATCGCAGCATTTTGTACGTAAGTTATGACGCATAAGGGCGAAGGAATGGATTCCGCTCCTATGTCCTGACATTTGACCCCATTTTGCCCATTTTCAATAGGAGTCGCCCCCAGGTTGTCTCCTACCACATACTAAAATTTCATCGAAATCAAACCATTTTTACGCAAGTTATCGTGCGAACAGACAGACAGACTTGTACAGCTGGAGCACATACGCTTCTTCAACGTACGTCCCACACGGGGATAACTGGTTTTCCAGTTATTTGGGGAGCAGCGCCCCACGGCCCGAGCTGACCTTGTGACTGGTCAACATCTGATGTCATGCCACCGCTTGTTTCTTTTTTCGGTGCTGTTGGAGTTTGCAGGGACGGCTGTTCATCCAGCTGTTGGGGAGTCGCGGCCCCACGATCCCGAGCTGGTCTTGTGTCTCGCTTTTTCGTTTTTATTTATTTTCTGCACTGGCCAGTTGCCCGTGTTGTATACTCTACCTAATCGCTACCACGCTATGTACTAACACCCTGGTCTTGTGGTTTTGTCACCCTCCACTACTAACTGTTTATATTAACAGCTCAGTTCGTAGGTTGCTGAGATTCCGTTTAGGTTCCACTCCAGGGTTTTGTCTTCCTTGGATTACTTTTTCCCTTTTAGCTAGTTTGGGTGCTAGACCTACCTGCATGTTTGCCGCGTGCGGAGACCCGTGAGGCGGAAATGGGATGTCTGGCGGCTGAGGTCACCGGAGAAGTGCCTCCTGTGTACCAATACTCCTCTTCGACCCCGGCTTTGCTGTAAACGGGAGGCTGGAGACTAACCCACCTCTAGTCAGAAGTCCTGTACCAAGTTGTGTACAGGGTTTTAGCGGCTTTATTGTCGTATAGCACGGCAGGGTAAGCCCGGGGGCTGTGGAATCATGCCAAAGGCGTTGGCATGACGGTACACAGAGGCCGAAGTGTCCGCCGAGTGCGTGTGATCACAGCCAACGGACTATATCTGCAGCGTATAAGCTCCAGAACTGTGTCCAGAGTCATTTTCTTGGCTTGCAGACCTCCAGTTCTCCCTTGTAGGGCTCGGTGGTGGGTGGAGTAGTCTGCAGACGAATCTGCGCAACGAGCGTAAAAGAACACAGTCGTATAAAATGTGTCCTCCTTTTTTCCATGGCTAAAAACAAAAACAAAAACTCCAAACTCAAGTCACCTGAGAAAATGATAGTTGACAACGACTCTCCTTCGTCTTCTCAACCTACCAAGTTCATGACCTGGACCAAGAACGTGGAACCTCTTCTTCGGCAGCTGTACCAGTCGCTCTGAAGCGTCGTCTCCCCTCGATTGCTGTGAATACGCATGCTACACACTAAGTTGTGGAATCCATCGATCCGAATGAGAGACTGTCCACCAGATCTCCCTTTTTCATTTCTTAAGCTTTGGACGCTGCGGTTCGCTCCTTGAAGTCTGTGAGGAAGCTTCGCTCTGGGGACCTGCTTGTCCAAACTTGCAGTGTTTCTCAGAGTAACACTCTTCTGCACCTCACTAGTCTTCAAGGCATTCCTGTCAAAGTGACACCTCACCCGTTTCTTAACACCTCTCGGGGTGTTATTTCAGAGTTTGATCTCTTGCCATGCAGTGAGGACGAATTGGTGAGTGAACTTGCAGATCAGGGTGTTATTGCTGCACGTCGTATGATGTTCCGGCGCGATGGTTCTTTGATTAAGTCTAAAAATGCAATCTTGACTTTTAACTCCCCGAAAGTTCTGACCGAAATCAAGGCTGGCTACTTGGTCTGTGGAGTTCGCCCGTACATTCCCAGTCCTCTGCGCTGTTTCAGGTGCCAGAGGTACGGGCATTCACAACGTTCATATAACAGTTCCGCTCGTTGCGCAAATTGTGGCTCCAGTGAACATGACGGGGAAGGTTGCACTTGTGCCGCCTGCTGTGTTAATTGTGGTGAGGCCCATGCAGTCTACTCCCGCAGCTGTATGAAATGGAAGGACGAGATGGCGATCCAGCGCCTCAAGACCCTGGAGGGTCTCTCGTACCCTGCTGCCAAGGCCAAGTTGGGTATTCCCAACAACCGACAGCGTACTTTTGCCGCAGTAGTTCAGCCTCTGCCACAACCAGTGCAGCCCTTTGTCCCGCGCCCTGTAGCTCTCGCCGGACTTTCCAAGAGATCTACAGCTGAACAAGCGACACAGGTGGATTTCTCCGAGCTCCAGCTTATTCGACCAGCTGACTCTGCGCCTTCTCTTTTGAATATGACTGACTCTTCCAGTTTCCAGCAGAAAGCCTGCACGTGTGGAATACCCGGCCCTAAATCCGCAAAGGTGTGCAGTGTCCATCCTATAACGAAGTGAATTTCTTCGTCATTTTTATCCGCGCCAGGATTCGAACCCGGGTCCCCTCATTCCGGAATAAGTTGCTTTACCAATTGAGCTACGCGGACGTTTTATTCTGATTCATATCTGCCTTTATGTCGTGTGCGTCCTTCTGGCAGGTACGTCACATCTCCTGGTACGTTACAATCCAACTGTCGCGGTCCAACTGACCAACATTGCAACTGTCCCAGGCTCAGCGAGGTCCCCACCCTCAACCAACATTATAGAGGAACATAAGGGGGAGGAGAGTGACAATTCGTCCCTCTCCTGTGACTCATCTTATGTGTAGTTGTGTTCGTTTTCGTGATGTATTTTATCATTCTCATTCCTCAGTTTTACTTAATCGACTAGTTTCTAACCATTGTACCATGTTTTTAATACTGTTTGTTTCATTGTCTTTTTTGGCCTTTCCATCATTCTCATGGTTCGGTTTTACTTGGTCAGCCAGATTTTGGGATTTATGCCAAGTTTTTTTTTAATACTGTTTCTTTGTCTTGTGTCTGGCGCTCTTTGGCCAAACATGGCCCTTGCGCCATAAAAATCAACCAACCAACCAACCAACCTTCAACCTACGATTGGAACGCATAAAAAACGAAACTTCTCCAGCTGAAGCGTGATCTGCTCTTTGTGATAGAGACATTTTTAGCTGAACTACAGATTTATTAGGGTTGATTTATTATATCTTTTCAATTTATGTGTACGTAAAAGAACACAGTCGTATAAAATGTGTATGTGTGTAAATATTCCCAGAATTTAAACAGTAAACATTCCGTTTCCACAAAACAAATCATCTACTTTCAACACTGGTTAACTATTCTGTTAAAATTGAAGACTTAGAAAATGCGAACTTGTTGCAAATATAATGATTTGATCGGCGTTCCGTTCAGGTGCCTACGACCGACAATATTCATTGAGAATAAGTTGGATACAGTTCGAAGAAATTCGCATTACCTCCCTGAGTGCCTCAATACCAGATCCAACGGGGGGGGGGGGGCGACTTCCCCGAAACAGGCTTCTTAAGTGGCCAAGATCGTAAATAAGTAATGTAATATTTATTTTTGTAAGATTACAGTAATAATGCGCAAATTTTTGTAAAGGCTATTATAATAATTAAAATTTGCTGTGAATTTGGAGACAAAATGTTCTGCTCTAGCTTCAGAGAGAGAGAGAGAGAAAGAGAGAGAGAGAGAGAGAGAGAGAGAGACAGACAGAGAGAGAGAGAGAGAGGCACACACACACACACAGAGAGAGAGAGAGAGAGAGAGAGAGAGAGAGAGATCTGAAAAAAAAAACCCACTAGCGTTTCAGAAACAGAGGAAGCTGAGAGCGGAAGAGAAAAGCGATTTTCATATCAGGAAAAAATGAGTGTGCTTTGTTTAACGCAATATTTCTATGAATTGAACTTCCGAGAGAAAATCTTCAGTGAGACAATGAATGGCTCAGGAATGACTTGACGATGTGAAGTAAATGGGACTCAGGTAGCAGTCTTGCAATTGAACGTATACCTAACGCTGAGCCACCGTATTTTAGGGAGACAAGGCGGTGGCTCAGTGTTAGGCCTACGTTAAATTGCAGAGCTCAACTACCTGGGGAGTTCCTTTGAAAAGAAGTGGGAATCATGTATTGAAAAAGAGTAAACGATTTTTTTAAAGAGGAATTACCGATCATATTGCTTGAAAATGATTCGACGATTTAAGCTGTAATTTTTTCTATTAAATCAAGTCGTCCGTATACAAGGACTGAAAATTATTTTCAAAGATTCTTTCCAGATTTGATATCTAAAAAAATACACATGGAGTTCATTTTCTCTCAAAGCAGGAAAGTGAATGCCAGGAAAGTAGCCCCGATTTTTCACCTGTTATTTTCCCCCACATTATGACTTAAAAAAATTATCAAAATCGTTTTGATGGAACAAAGTTTTTAAAAAGCCGTGCAATGCCAGGGCGGAGCTGGAGCATTTCTGTAAGTTTGTGTATGAGTGTATGCGGCATTTCCACAAAGTCTCTCTATCAATCTTTGTTTTTAGACTAGAGCACCTCACCCCCTCCCCCGAAGGTAAACTTCTGGATCTGCCTCTGATTGGTTTGAGGCGCTGGCATCTGGTCATTCGTTGGAGATGGTCTTGGATGAGGGTCTTCTTGTTATTTCATTCATTCTTTTATTTAATTTATTTAATTCATTAAAATTGCAAAATCGATGTTGCTCACACCACGCTAATCGGTGCGAGACATTAGTCGAAGGTTTTTTTCGAGTGGAGGTTTAACGACCACCGTGAGCAGCTCAGTGGGCTATAGGCAGTCGCCCGTCCTTAATTAAGGGCCACTGGTTCCGGGGGGAGAGCCAGTGTCGTAAGACAAACACAGTATCTATGCCTCACCGGGATTCGAACCCTGAACTTTCTCGGAAGAATGGTCAAGAGCTAGCGCTTAGACCACTGTGCCAGGAGGGGGGGGGCTTTTGAAGTTTAAGACCATGCTTGCGTGGTTTCTCTATTGCAAGGGGATAGTTCATGACGAATTCTTCGAACAGGGACAAAGGCTCAACCAACAATGCTATTTAGAGGTGCTGAAAAGGTTATAGGATTCTGTTCGGAGGAAAAGAACTGAACTGAGCCTGACAACTCTCCAAGTCATGATACGATGAGTACTTGTGACTTACGGGCTAAGAAATCAATTACCAAATTGGATCATCCACACTACTCACCTGACTTAGCCACTTGTGATTTTTGACACTTCCCCAAAAAATCTTGCTATGAAAGGACGATATTTTCATACATTTCTGACATCTAGCATAAAGTGACATAGGACTTCAAAAGTTTTCTAGAAAGAGAGATCCAGGTGTATTTCCAGAAATGGCAACAATGTCTAGCTAAACGCATAGCTGCGGAAGGGGATTACTTTGAAGGTGACATCAGCCTAAAGCACAGGTATGCAAAAGAAAAAAATGTGTTTTTTGCAGGTGCGTTCTTGGAATTTAATTGGCCTTCCTCGTATTTGCTTTTGACATAATAATTCCGCTTCTAATAAGTTGGATTACTCTTGGCTTGCTAGTTGAAATGCTTCACATGTAGATTTTCTTCCTACGGAATTTTTCCTCATAGCAGCACTATCATGTAGCAAAATAAACACACACACATATGAGAGAATTTGTTTGGGTACGCTTTGTCTCGTTTTCCCAAGAATTCACCAGGAACTATTTACAAGATTTTTGAGCCATCTGTCTTAATTTCCTGCGACTGAGCCATGTCTTAAATTCCCATTGTGTGGTACATATTTACTTTCATAATTAACGCAACAACACAAACTATATAACTTGGGATAACTACTCTTTTAATAACCATTAAACACACACCATTACAGCATTCCTAACTTCGTGCAACTACATTGCACTACAACTTCGAACTTCTATGTCACACTACGGACATCGTACCGTTGTTGTTCTAAAACTCCTATGTGTATAAACACGTAAATCGATATGATATATGAATGATATGATATAGATAAGATACGATAATGTTAACGATTCATATGTAAAAGCATCTTCAGCTCAAACGTTCCTTTTCGAAAAACTTTGACTGAATTTCTGGGCTACCTTTCTCTCCTGTTTTGCGCTTAAGTTTGAATATAAAATCACGAGAAGTGAACTCATTTCCTATACCAAAGGAGATATCCTACCTACAAAAAAAAAAAAAAAAAAAAAGACAGAAATCACTCTTCCTAAGATTTAAATTCCGGAATTATTCATGCGAAGAAGAAAGGAAATCAAAGAGAGCGTATTTAACACACTGTAACTGAAGAAAAGCTCCGGACTCCCTTAGAGAGCTTCTTACCGTTAATACTGTCACAGAGACACTTTTTTTTATTTAGGTCCAGCAAATGTGACATTGCACGTGCACAAGCATACAGAAGACGACATTCATATCGCACTGCACAAAGAAATAGAGAGAGAGAAAGACAGGTTCTTTTATGCGCTGAAAGCGCATGTCATATGCCTTGGAGTCTGTCAACTAAGCCCACATAACCCATCTGCCACAAGTCGGCCTCATGCATTAA
This sequence comes from Macrothele yani, assembly GCA_039090855.1. Lineage (NCBI taxonomy): Eukaryota > Metazoa > Arthropoda > Arachnida > Araneae > Macrothelidae > Macrothele > Macrothele yani. The sequence continues at coordinate 13,367,493 of CM077027.1, read as the reverse complement.
ACAAAGAAGCAGTACCAACTGACTACTTTCAGGTTCCCCCAGGTGGTACGGGAGGCTCCTCAGAAGCGAGAAAATGCTATTCGAGCGCGATTTTAATGGCTTCTCAGCTGTTCATTCTGAATGTTCTTTATTTTTCGCTTCGGTGAGCGGCTCCTTTGAAATTCATGAGACCTAAAGGAGAAATATTTCCCCCGGCTGGAAGCATCGACGAAACAAAAATGTCTGCCAAGATAACCTACACACAGAAACATAAAAAAGATACCGAAAGGCGCAGTAGTCGATTCTGTAGCATATTTTTCATTATAGCAAAAATTATGTTACACACTTCCTAGCAGCAACAAGATTGTTTTATCTATCGCTGGAGATCAGTCAAATTGTGAAATATATCGATTTCCGAGGAGTGGAGTTTCCTTTACCAGAAGTTGCTGAACCCTCTCTCAAATTAGTAAATTTTATATCTTTTCACGTCTACAATTTCTGTCGGGCTGTATGAGTGTGTACTTAGTGAAAATGTTTAACAGCCGCTTATTGCTTTTATACACTGCTGGCCACCCAAAATGCAACACCAAGAAGGACACGAGATAGCAAAGCCCGATTTCCTGGGCACATAACAACAGATACAAAGATGAAACGATTGAGCTTACAGGCCCGTGCGACTTGCGGAACACGCAGACATCAATAGTTCGTGTGGCGCCCATGGCTGACAATAACGGCCGCTACACGCCGCGGCATCGAACGAAAGAGGCTTTGGATGTGGGCTTCGGGTATGTCGGTTCAGGCTGCTTCCACACGTTGCCACAGTTCATCAGGCGTAGCTGCGGGTGGTGCTTGTCGGGCCACTCGGTTGCCGATCAGCGACCAGACGTGTTCGATGGGTGACATATAGGGAGAACAGGCAAGCCACGGAAGCAGTGACACCTGGTGGGCCGTGAAGAATTGTTGCATGATGCGTGCCACGTGCGGGCGCGCATTGTCCTGTTGAAACGTGGCCGCTGGCAGGTCCTGCAGGTAAGGGAGGACTACAGGCTCCAAAACGTTGGAGATGTAGCGGTGGCTGTTGAGTGTACCGGCGATGCGAACCAGAGGGGTGCGGGTGTCATATCCAATTGCGCCCCAAACCATAACGCCAGGCGACGGACCGGTATGGCGATGCATAATGCAGGTGTCATACAGTCTCTCGCCGCGGTGCCGTCACACGCGAATCCAACCATCATGGTGTTGCAGGCAGAAGCAGGATTCGTCGGAGACGACAATGTCGTGCCATTCCGTAGTCCAGGTGCGGCGTTCAACGTCCCACTGCCGCCGCACTCGCCGGTGGTGTAACTTCAATGGTAATCGGAGCAATAGGCGCCGTGAGACAAGTCTCCGCTCCTGCAGACGACGTCGAACGGTACGTGCTGACACAGGTTGTTGCGCAACACACCGTAATTCCTGCGCTAACGTTCGTGATGTGGCGGTGCGAGCCGTCAATGCCCACCACAGAACATGCCGGTTCTCTCGTTCGGTGTTGTGCCGCGGCTGCGGCAATCGCTCACGTCGGCCCGTCCGTCCCTCCTGCACCCACCGAATCCATACTCGCCTCACTGTGGGTGGATGTAGTCCCACACGGGCGCCGATGTCTCGGTACCATAAACCGCTGTCGCGATAAGCCACTATTCGTCCTATGTCGGACTCAGAAACGTGCTGGAATGACTGCCGTATTCTGCGACGAGGCATCAGGAGGCTTCCCACGCACAGGTTCGGCAGCTTAACACACTTCCACTACTTACACCTCGCCTCCTGTGCACCCTTTTTATAGTGCTTCTCGGTGGCGTGCCGGGCGCACATAATTTTCATATGCCCTGCAATGCTAATCGTTTGCATGCCCTCTCGCGGGCGACGCATGATGCGAATTTCAGGCCAATCGGATGCTTCCTTCTTGGTGTTGCATTTTGGGTGGCCAGCAGTGTAGAATAAAACCTTAACAGTGTAATACGTATTTTAAATAACGCGAGAAATGCTGTAAAAAAATATGAACTTGATATTACGTGCCCATGGCATTGAAATATGATACCACGCGCCGGTGGCGTAGTGGTCTAAGCGATGGCTGCTGTACATTCGTCCGAAAGGGGAAAGGGTTCGAATCACTGTGAGGCATGGATGTTGTGTTTGTCTTACGGCACTGGAGCTCTCCCTTCCCTGGAACCAGTGACCCGAAATTAGGGACGGGCGACTGCTTATAGCCCATTGAGGTGCTCAAGATTGTCGTTAAACCTCCAATAAAAAATATGATAACACCTATTTATATGTATAATTGAAACGGCAATTCAAGCTTTTAAACTCAATTTGCACAGGATGAGAAATGGAAATGGATCACTGGTCAACGGATCAAGGGGTTAACCATTTCTAGCGGACCGAACGGGTCTGGTCAAGGTGTTTCTGACCCGGTTTTATTTCCATTTTATTTTTGAAAAGCAAAAAAAAAAAAAAAAAGTTTTTTCAAAGAAAAATGATGAGGACTGGGGAATTTTTGTGCTCGATACTGGTGCCCGCTGACTAAAAAATGATTTGTCAATCGATATGAAGGAAGAGTGTCCTCAGAAGGAAAAGTGTCCTCAGAAGGAAAAGTGTTTCGTCTTTCTGAGGTGTAATGCTGAAATCAACATCCACATGTTAGAAACTTTCAACTCATCATAAACTTGTGAAAATTAGTGTTGCCGTGAAACATATTCAGAAGCTTGATATGTTATCAAGAGAACAGCAAAAACTGAAATTAAACATGCAACAAGTTGCTTAATTCAACAGATTTGACTGTATCGCCATCAAAATTCGGTGGAACAGCCTTAATTAATACCGAGGGACTCTCGCAGATGTGTTTGAAAACACGTGTAAAGCAGTTAGGTTATGTTTTGCAAATGAAGGACTACAGTTTCAATACTTCCTCTAAGTGAGTAAATGATACGTTCCTGTAATACATTTGTTTGATTTCCGTATAACCTAAGATACCCACTGCGGAGAGACTTTTTGAATGTCCTGTATATACTGTATATTATATTTCAAACGAGATTTTTCCGGGTCGTGTTCGGATCCAAAATTTTTGTCCCGTTTCCAACTCTGCCCCGGATAACATTAATTTAGATTTGCTGATTTTGGGTAAAACGTTTTAGAAATTTTATTCACCGCGCTTGCTCATGTATTGAATTCACGGAGAGGATGAATTATTTCTCTAAGGTTCCTTTATTTTAATCAGATTTTGGAGCAGAGGAAACAGTGCAACAGATTTTCTGTGAAAGACAGATATACAGTCAACTCTGGATATAGAGAACTCTGTTATAGTGAATCTAAATCATTGCTCCCAACCCGCAACATCGGAAATGTACGTTAAAATTTTCGTTTACAGTGAACCCTTTACTTAGGTTATAGTGAACCTAAGAAATAAAACTTCAAAGAAAAGAATGAATTTGCACGATGACCAGCAGGAGAGTTCTCGGGAATGAACGATGACCAGCAGGATTCTCGGGAATGAACGATGACCAGCAGGAGAGTTCTCGGGAATGTCTAATAAGATGGTGTCACCATTGAGAGTAACGTAAGAATACATAGGGGGCAGATGAGACAAGGAGGAAGCCGGTGGAATACCAGAGGCCGCCGCAGAACACGTGCGTGCAGAAGCGCCTCCTCTGGAAGGCATTATGAGACAATGTACTGGAAGCAGAGGCAGTAGAAACTGTAGATGGCAGATTAGCGATGCCAACAGAGACGTCCACGAATTCATCATCGTCAGCAGAAGCCAGGGACGTCACATCCGCGTTCTCAAAGGGAAAGTCGGAGACCTGAGCAGTAGAAGACGTGCAAATGACAGCAGGAAAATTAAGAGCTTCTCCACCAGCAAGCGAAGATGATTGATCGGCTGCGTCTGTCATTGAAGAGGCGACGCGAGGAGCTGCAGCAATGCGGGCGAGAACAGCGCCCTCATCGGCAGATGCCATAATCAATGGCAAGGGTTAACGAAGAAAAGGACCAGCTCGGTGTGGAAATTAAAACGGTGATAATGAAACAAAATAATCACTCAACAACTCGTGAAGGATCTTAAACGAAAGCACAGACCTTTAACTTCGGCATACACACAGAAGAACAATGATGGGACACACAAGACACGTACGCGAAGCACTCAAACACGGAGATCGTGAAGACACATGTAGGCCAAAGGCGGACCGACACCGTACTAATGTATGTCAATAAGTGCTATGTTGTGTTTCTCTTCTACGTGTCCGGTGACTTTTATCAATATAGTGTACATATGCTACGTCCGTCGACTAATCGAGCTTTTCGGAAATCACGTGGTCAACGCGCCGCTTTTGGTAGGAGTCGTTATAATTCAATGATCACTCGCTGTATTTTGTCTGAATCCAGATTTTGTAAGTATCTTTCTCACTTTTAGAAACGGTACACACGCAATGTACTAAAACTATTATTATGATGAAGTCGCACATGTCTTAGTGAAGACAGAAGGTAATGTACTGCCGAAAAGATAGAAAATACATTCTTGGCTTGAAAAAGGGCACCCCATCTCCTCTGAGCGAAAGAGATGAGACTGTCTTAGCTTTGTGACTGGTTAAAGACAGTTGATTTCTACTCAGCCCCCAGCGGTTAGATGGGTGTGTATTTCCTATGTGAACCCAGGAAAAAAGCTCTGCATGTATATCGTATTCGGATTAAATATTTCATCATGCATAAGTGCCCACTCCGCCGCGTATATCCATCAGAAGTCCGGAAAGTACTATGTTGAAAATCTTGAGAACTAGTAGCGTGGCCTGGATGTAACTTGGTAGCCAGCCCGAGAGAACCTTAAAGCGCATGAGTGAACAATCACTCTGCCGTGGGATTACTCAGTAGAGATGGGCAAACCTATTCATTTGAAAGAATCGATTCTTTCGATTCCACTCACTAAAAAAATTCGTTCGGAACAGTTCGTTCGTTTCGATTACTTGATTCTTTGGTTTAGAGAACGATTTATGTAAAGGATTCCATTCTGAGTCGGATCCTTTGAAGTGATTCTTCCGGTTTAGAGAACGATTTGTTTCTCGGAAAACGATTCTGAGTCGGATCCTTTCGTTCGGTGATAGTTACCAGTTTAGTGGCCGATTCGGTAGTTTCAATTTGATTTTAAATCTTACGGAAAATTTGTTCATCGCTGTTCTTACAAATTCGTTCTGAAGCGTGTGAGGTACTACAAACGTGAATCACATGTCAAGACGACAAATCTCCAGCGGTACATTTCGTCCGTGTAACTTAGTTGGGAGAGTAACTTACTCTGGAGTAAGGGTGTGTGCCTTTGATCTTTGTCACGGAACAAAATGTGTGTTTTCACATTGGCACCCGAACGTACAAATGGATCTACTGGCCGCTGAGGTCTTCAAAAATGTGTGGTGTTTGTTCCACACATCGTCTAGAATTAATGAAACATTCCTACTTCGCTTAAAAAAAGTTTAAGAGGGAGATGATGTGACGTCAAAGACGACAAATCTGCAGTGGTACATTCTGTTCGTGTAGATTAGTCGGAAGAGCAACTTACTCTGGAGTGAGGGGGGCGTGGTTTCGATTCCGTCACGGACAAACTTGTGTTTTCACAAATGTTCACGTAATTTATTGTATTTGTACACTTCTGAGGTAAGATTTTCTGACTAAAATATGAACCTCACCGAGACACCGTGGTGAAATTTTGATGTCTAGTGAGAAGTAAATCTGACTGATTCATTCAGAGAATCGGCTCTTTTGTGGAATCGACTCTTTTGTGGAAAGATTCGTTAGCCAATGACGCAATTTGCTGATTCGTTCTTTTTGGACGAAATAGTTCGCACATCTCTACTACTGAGTCGGCAGTGAGACGTATTTGAGTGAGCTTGTGTCCTGTGTGACCGTCGCATTCACAATGACCGAGCGAGTAGATAAGCGAACCTGCATTTAGCTTTCCTTTAAAACTCTGACATTTTCCCGCCGAAACTATACAAATCATTAAGGCTTTCGGGGATGATTCAATGAGTGAAAACCAGATAAAATGGTGGTACAGACGCATCAAATACGGCCGGGAATCCTTTGATAACGTTCTGGAAGACCTGGAACAAGCAAAACATCCGACAAATGTTGAACGCGTGCGGGATGCAAGCAACGAAAATCGGAGATTGACAGAGCCAGAATAAGAAGAAAATCTGGGAATTCCATGGACAATTGTTTCAGAGATTTTGACGAAGGATCTTGGCGTAAAACGAGTGCCAGCAGAATTTGTTCCGCTGCTCCTGTCACAAGAGCAGAGTGAATATCGTGCTGAAATTGCATGGGACTTGCTTGAAACCGCTAACAATGAACCAGATTTCCTCAAAAAGTAATATCCAGAGTTGTAGAGTCCTTTAACGAGGGATGGACAATAGTGGCACATTTACGGATGAATAAAAATACCCAGGATGAAACTTTTCCAAAATATGACGAGGAAGCCATAAAAATATCCCCACCATATTGAACTGTGTATAACATGATTCATGGACGAATCAGTGCTAGCAAATGGTTGAAAAATAGATGCCAGTTCAGTTCTGCTTTAACCCTCAACTCCAAAGTTCAGCTTGTTGAAATTATATCGAAGTAGTGGACAAAATAATATGATCCAAATATCATGATTCAAACAAATTCTCGAAGCATGGATATATCCCCCAATTACAGATGTGTACAAAAAAAAACTTATGTAATCCTTTCGAAAGATTTCAGGATGGACTGGGGCGATTATACTTTTTGTGGACTGCTCCTAAAAACGCGGAAAGAAATATATTTTTTTTTCACAAGGCAGTTTCTTATAGTTTCACAAGGCAGTTTCTTATAGTTTTTTCACAAGGCAGTTTCTTATAGTTTATGCTGTGCCGGTAAGTCGGCCCCGGACTCACTTTGTCCCTTACCCGCATGCAGCAGAGGAATGACAAGCTGGCTGCACTAACTTTCTGGATATAATATATTCTTATTCCCCGTGAAGTCGGCCCCGGACACACTTTGTCCATTACCAGCATGCAGCAGAGAATGGACAATTTGGCTGCATTAATTTGCCAGTAATTCTCAAGGATGAGTAGTCTTCTTTGTGCTAGTCAACCCAATATAGGCGGACGAGATAGAGAGACAGGTTTAATAGATAGATAGATAGATAGAGAGAGAGAGAGAGAGAGAGAGAGAGAGAGAGAGAGAGAGAGAGAGAGAGAGAGAGTCTTATAATTCTGGATATAATATATTCTGGTTCCCCGTGAAGTCGGCCCCGGAATCACTTTGTCCCTTACCCGCATGCAGCATAGGAATGACAAGCTGGCTGCATTAATTTGCCAGTAATTCTCAAGGATGAGTAGTTGTCTTTGTGGAACACAAGCCGCCATGGGCGGACAAGAGGGAGACAGAGAGAGAGAGAGAGAGAGAGAGAGAGAGAGAGGGAGAACTTTTACCCTTACACTTATGCAGCACAGGAATGGCAAGCTGGCTGCATTAATTTGCCAGTAATCCTCAAGGGCGGAATGTTGTCTTTGCGGAACTCAACCCACCGTGGGCGGACGACAGAGAGAGAGAGAGAGAGAGAGAGAGAGAGAGAGAACTTTGTCCCTTACCCGTATGCAGGAGAGGAATGGCAAGCCGGCTGCATTAATTTGCCAGTAATCCTCAAGAGCGCATAATCGTCTTTGCAGAATTCAATCCACCATGGGCGGAATGGATAACGCCAGACGTATGTTTGTGTGAGGCTGATTACTAAGTTCCGTTTTCTTCAATCAAACTTATTCTCAAGAGGTGTGTAAAAGAATGATGTTTCTCGAAGGTTTAAGCGCTGCATTGCTAGTAAGAAATTCGATTTGTAGTCTCCCTAATAGCGTAGATGCGCCACTGATTACATCTTGGCTATCGAAATTAAAAATAAACCACTGCTTCACATTCAAGAGCAAACAATCATTATGACTTTCCCTACTGCGTTACCTCACGCAAAGTTAAATAAGTTGAATTATGTTAGAAGGGGATTTTTTTTTGATTGGAGGTTTAACGACCACCGTGAGCAACTCAATGGGCTATAAGCAGTCTCTCGTCCCTAATTTAGGGTCACTGGTTCCAGGGAAGGGAGAGAGCCAGTACCTTAAGACAAACACAACATTCATGCCTCACCGGGATTTGAACCCGAACCCCTTTCGGACGAATGATCAGAGGCCATCGCTTAGACCACTGCGCCACCGGGGCGGCTTCGAAGGGGATTTCAAATGCCAATACAACTAAGTAAAGATTAGCTTTGATCCGAAATCTTCGGGGATGTTACTCATCCGCAAAATCAGCAAAAAATGTAATGATTTGACGGACGTTTAAAAAGGAATGATCATTGGCTACCGCGCCAAGGGTGGAAGCATCTCAGAAACAGCAGACTTTGTGGGTTTTTCATGAGGTGCTCTAGTAAGGGTGTACCAAGAATGGACCGCTGGCACACCGAGTACCGCCTGACGTCATAAGTGTGGAGCTCCAAAAGCCATCGAATCCAGAGGAGAACGTCGCCTCCGTCGACTGGTAAAGGGCAATCGACTCGCAACAGTGCAGCAATTGACCACGCAAATGAACAATGAGGCACCCAGGTACGTGTCTCCTGTAACAGTAAAGCGAACCCTGTTACGCATGGGTCACAGGAATCGACGCTGCGTCAAGACGTCCATGTTAATCCAGATGAAACGGCAGCAACGCCTGCATTTCGCTTGGGACTACCATCATTGGACAGTGGAAGAGCGGAAAATGGTTGTCTTCTCCGACGAATCGAGGTTTCTGCTCCATAGAAGTGACGGGCGGTGGCGGATACGGCGTCAGACACGCGAGAACCAACACCCGAATGCGCTTGTCGATCAAGTACAGGCCGGTGGTGGCAGTGCGCATGTCTGGGGAATGTTTTCCTGGTACGGCCTGGGACCGCTGGTACCACTGGATGCGTCCCTGAACGCCAATGGCTACCTGTCCATCCTCGCTGACCACATGCAACCATTCATGTCAGACGTTTACCCTGGTGGTAAACGTCTAACATAGACAATGCGCCCTGCCACATTGCTTAGGGGGTGTGTGATTGGCTCCAGAAACACAACAGAGATGTCTCTGTTCGCCCTCGGACGGCGAAATCGCCCGACCTCAATCCCATACAGTAATTGTGGGACTATTTGGATCGACGTGCCGTCCCACAACCACGTCATCTGTGGAACCTCCCTGCTTTTCTGCAGTCCGAATCGACGCGTATGCCTCGGGCAATTTTCCAGGGCCTCATTGCATTTGTGCCACCCGTCTCGTTGCTATCATCTGGGCTAAAAGGTGGTTATTCTCATTATTAAGTAGGTGGTCATATTATACTGATACGATCGTGTATATGCACAGAGCAAAGACTGCTACCGTCATCAGTGGAAAAGCAAACAAACAAACAAACAAAAAATGAGAGGAAAATGGAAGAGATGAAATAGAAAACCCTTGCTTCTCGCAAGAGCTAACTAAACTCGATTGAAAAACGTATTGGTCTGTTGAGTCGGGAGACACCAGTCACGTGACAAATGGTAAAAATTCATTCAGAGACTCGCTAAACAAAAAATGATAGGGAAATGGAAGAGATGAAATAGAAAATCCTTGCTTCTCACAAGAGCTAACTAAACTCTATTGAAAAACGTATTGGTCTTTTGAGTCGGGAGACACCAGTCACGTGACATATGTGTGACGTACCTGCCAGCATGACGCACACGACATAAAGTCAGATAGCAGTCAGAACGAACGTCCGCGTAGCTCAATCGGTAATGTGACTTATTCCGGAATGAGGGAACCCAGGTTCGAGCACCGGCGTGGACAAAAATGACGGAAAAATTTACTTCGTTATAACGGCGCCCGATCTTTCCGGATGACCCGGCCGTTCAAAATCTCGCAATGGTGTGATGTTCTTTCCACATCGCGAGATAGGAAAAATAAGAGAATCCGTTCTCCAGCGCTTCGAAAAATCAATGTGTGTGACGTTGCATTCCACAGACTAGATTGACTGGGAGTTCTGAAGTGCACGTTCTTCAGTGGATGGCTGCCTGCAAAGATTCATGGTCATGGCTGACCCGTGGGCCATGCCCCCGGCCCTCTTTCGGGGGGCGGGGGAGACGTGACGAACCTACCAGCAGGACGCACACGACATACAGGCAGATATCAGTCAGAACAAACGTCCGCGTAGCTCAATTGGTAGAGTGACTTATTCCGGAATAAGAGGATCCGGGTTCGAGCCCCGGCGTGGACAAAAATGACGGAGAAATTTACTTCATTATAAATGTTAAAAATTCATTCAGAGACTCGCTAACAAAAAATGAAATTCATTCAGAGACTCGCTAAACAAAAAATGAGAGGGAAATGGAAGAGATGAAATAGAAAACCCTTGCTTCTCACAAGAGCTAACTAAACTCTATTGAAAAACGTATTGGTCTGTTGAGTCGGGAGACACCAGTCACGTGACAAATGGTAAAAATTCATTCAGAGACTCGCTCTGCTCGTGCTACACAATGTGCTGAATGACTGGAGCCGAATACCTGAGGGAAGGGGAATTTTGGGCATACTAAAAACAAGAAGCAATGTTCTACCCCAGTACGAAAGGCTTACCATGACTTCCGAAGCACGGTGTGCTTAGATGCAGTGACATACTTCGGCTCGGAGTACACGAACGTACTCCGAACCGAAGCCATGCTCTACAAAAGTGTCTCCCGGTTTGTGTCTCCGGAGTCCAAAAAAGAAAATAAACGGAATCAATTTTACCGAAGTCATGCTCTACAGAAGTGTCTCCCAGTTTGTAAAGGCTTGACTCAATCAGGCGCGCATTTGTCCAGCCAGTTACAGAGGAACGTTCGGACTCTGGCTTAGTCACGTGGGACTAGAGGATTTGTCATATTGCTACTGAATTAAAGAAAAAAACATTTCATCTCGCTAAATGAAAACTAACTTCCGAGATATTTAGCTGTTCCTCATATTATCTTTCTATATAATTTTGATTTTAGTTCGCAAATAAAATGAAACCACAGGTGTGCAGAGGTTGATGAAGCCCGTGGCCGAGTGGGTGGATTGGGGATCAAATTCCGTCGTCGACCATCCAGTTCTTGGTTTTCCACGGATTTCGCGAATGTAAAGTGAATTCTTGGCTGGATCCCACAAATCCGTTCTGGATGTATGAGTCATTTCTGGTGGTTGCCTCTTGGTCCATAGTAGGCATAGTTGGATCAATCTGAATGACTGCAATGAAGAAGGCCGGAAAAATGGCTTCTTATAATCCCCACGAGGAAAGGCTTCATTATAATCCACAGTTATTATTACTGGGTTCATTTTATGATGATGATGATAGAAAACGTTCTTGAAGGACACAACACTTTAAGCAACAGAAATAAAATGGGATCAATTTGATTTAAATTCAGAAGTTGATTCACTCTAAATATTTTTTAAGTTTTAAGAAAGATTTCATTTAGAAGTTTAAACAGAAATGTTACCCTCCCTTACTACCCATTCCCAACATCTACAGCAGCCGTCTTGTATTCCCTATCCAGTTGACTCACCCATCACCAACATCCACAGCCGCACGCGTGTTCCCATCTAGTTGACTCACCCATCACCAGTTGACCATAAACTTGGAGGGTCATGGAGCAGAACCATCCAGTCACCGATTTTGCTTCGTTAAATCACAACACGCACAGTGCCTTCTCCGTCCATTTTACTAGCTCGTCTAATATGCTGCCACCTCTTGGCCTACGCACGAAATATCCGTACCCAAAGAAATTTGAAGATATGTTACACACATTTGGGCGTTTTTCACAGCTGTAGCTTAGACAGATGCCGGTAATTTCTTTTTTATTTGTTGCCAAAGTTTGTAATTACTCCGTGTATTCCGTAACAGTCGGTGACGTCACAGCTACGAGCCGTGGGATAAATCCACTCGTGGGAACATGAGTCGTCATAACAGTGTGTCCTATAAATGCATAATTTAACACCTATACTTCACAATTCATTAGAAACTTCCATTTTTTTACTTGTGATTTGAACGGCACTTGAACCATTAGTTTACTTGGAACGTGAACGGCCACACACACACACACACACACACACACACACACACACACAGACAGACGTCCCTGTGGGGTAGTGGTTAGTTAGTTAGTTAATTGATTTTAGTGGCGCAAGGGCCAGGCCTGGCCAAAGAGCGCCAGACACAGAACTATCAGCTAATGATTTTTAAAAGCGGGGTGAAATGACCAAGAGCAGACAGGCTTTGTAAGAGTTAGAAAAGAGGATGATGAAAGATGTTGTGAAGACTAGTTAACCAGGTTTATATACAACTTTATCAATCCACTATTATATTTATTATATAACCTTTTTTTTTTTTTTTTTTTTTTTTTTTAAATAAGTTTTAAAACGTTAATCTGTTTTAAAAAGGAAAATACTGCGAAAGTGTCGCAGTGGTCGCCCAAAAGCTTTTGAAGCGTAGCTGCGTCCTCGTCCAGCAGATGAGACTGAAAATAGTGAAACCGATGATAACGAAAACGAACACAACTGCACAAAACATGAGAGACGGTGAGTAAACAGTCGCACGCCTCACACATTGGGGCAGCGTCGCCACACAGCAAATAGCTATGCGTGAAGCGACAATGCCCAATGCGGAGACGCGCAAGAACAACTTCTTCCCTACGGTTCCGGCGACACGATGATTTCCAGACTCCAAGGATGGGTTTAACACGGTGCAGTTTATTCTCCACCTGTGGTCCCACAGACTTCGCCACGTTCGTCTGATATGATCGTGAACAAGAAAGCGAAGATCACGGTGGAACAGTGGCAACGGTGTGACAACCAAAGAAGAGGCAGATCTAGCAGCAGTGTGGGGTAGTGGTCTAAGCACTGGCTTGTGACTACTCGCCCGAGATGGGTCTGGGTTCGAATCCCTATGAGGACTGGAAGTTGTATTTGTCTTACGGCACTGGCTCTCTCTTTGCGCTGGAACCAGTGGCCTTAAATCAGATCAGATCAGATCATATGTAGAGGATTTTAGGAAGGGACTGTCTGACCCCAGGTCTTAAACAACCCTTAGAAATAGGAAGCTAGGAGATTTGAGCTGGAGTGCCCGATAGGAAAGGGACGCGGAAGCGAGGTAGAAAGGGGGAGGAAGAGGCTTCTATTTATTACCTGAGGGCCAGTACTCAGGGTCCGACGGCTTAACGTGCCCATCCGACGCACGGAGGATATTTAGTGGTTCGAGCGTTCGCACCTGCCTCGGATTGAACCCGAGATCTTTTCCGTGGCAGTCACGAACATTGACCACTAGACCACACGCGGCCCGGCATTAAATCAGGAACGGGCAACTGCTTCTATCCCATCGAGTCGCTCACGGTGGTCGTTAAACCCCCAAACTAAATCAAACACACACACACACACGTATATATATTTGTCTACAAAATGTATTAGAAACTCTACGAAGAGATTAAAAGTACTGCTCGGACATTGGGAAAGCAAACACGTCAACTGATGACAAATTTAAGTACCATGTTACCCCACACGGTATATTTAACAACAGTACTGTTGATGTTTTATGAATTATGCAATAAAATTTTCCAATCAATTGAACCTACATAGACATCGTTAATCAAATGTGCTATTCCCGATTTACGAAATATTCTATGCAAAATCATTGTTTGTGCTGCATAAAATTTACTGACAATTTTAGTCCACTATTATGTAGCATGAAATTTTTGGAACTGCAAATTTTATGTGAAGTTACACGCAAAGTATGACATCTGATTTCAGAATGAATTCTTATCCATTGAATTGAATGCTAGCTATTGTTCTCCAGTGAGTTCCATATCATTATTCATCTTAAAGCATTTATTTCGTTTAAATGTGTTCGGATAGTAATTCTTCGAAGTCTTTAAATAAAATTCTAAAAGCAGCTGCCAATGTTTCGAGCCCACAGAGATACGGAAAGTTAAATGTTTAGCTTTTAAGGGATATTTCAATGCCGTTCAAAGTCCAGAATAAAAGATGTTTCAGGAAAAGAGGCCAATAGTCCATTAAAATGCTTCATGGAGTGTTGTTATAAGATGCTTTCGAAATCTCTAGCGGTATCTGGTGGCATTTGCCGTTTATCTCTCTCCCCGACTTTTCTTGTTTAATGCATGAAGCAAATTCCTTGAGTATGCCGTCTGTATAAGGAGATGGTTTGGTTTCTCCATCAGCAACATACACGTGTCATTAACATGGAGAGGGAATATTTCCATGAATTGTCTTACTTTGACATGAAAGGCGCCTCGCGGATGCTCTCTCGTAATCAGCTTCAGCAACATATCCAGATCTCATTACTGATTTAGATAAATCTACTTGCATCTCAAAGTCTCTCAGCCAGGAAAATTTAAAATCTTAAATCTGAGATAAAATTCGAATATTGACTGCTATTGATTCACGTGCAGTTGTAAATGATGTTAAGACGTGACCTTCCCCAAACGGCAAGAAATAAAAAGAGGAGAGAGACACAAGTGGAAGCCGAATAGTTTAGCGAGTAGACCATCATGCTTACAGCAATCCGGTCCAAAGAATGTTTAGGCATCAGAATAGTTTATTGTAAAGGTACAGAAATGACATCGAGGTATAGGGACGACATATAGAAATGACATCGATGTATAGGGACGACATATAGAAATGACATCGAGCTATAGGACGACATGTAGAAATGACGTCGAGGTATAGGGACGACATATAGAAATGACATCGAAGTATAGGGACGACATGTAGAAATGACATCGCGGTATAAGGACGACATGTAGAAATGACATCGAGATATAGGGACGACATGTAGAAATGACATCGAGGTATAGGGACGACATGTAGAAATGACATCGAGGTATAGGGACGACATGTAGAAATGGCATCGAGGTATAGGGACGACATATAGAAACGACATCGAAGTATAGGGACGACATGTAGAAATGACACTGAGGTATAGGGACGACATGTAGAAATGACGTCGAGGTATAGGGACGACATATAGAAATGACATCGAAGTATAGGGACGACATGTAGAAATGACATAGATGTATAGGGACGACATGTAGAAATGACATCGAGGTATAGGGACGACATGTAGAAATGACATCGAGGTATAGGGACGACATATAGAAATGATATCGAAGTATAGGGACGACATGTAGAAATGACATCGAGATATAGGGACATGTAGTAATGACATTGGGGTATAGGGACGACATACAGAAATGGCATCGATGTATAAGGGACGACATGTAGACATGACATCGCGAAATAGGAAAGACATGTAAACATGACATCGAGATATAGGAACAACATGTAAAAGTGACATCGAGGTATAGAGACGACATGTGCAAGATGCATACGGAAAGAATAATTAAATGAAAATCGAAATTGCGCACAGGCACAAATGTGACGCCTGGACTCGGGGTCTATTTGGCGCAACAACGATAAAATTTGAGAATCATTTTGACTTACGAACTATACAGCTCATAGATTTGGAAGATGTGTATCCGTTTATTGGTGTAAATATGACATTGATGTTAAGTCAGATAATATCTGAAAACTTGAAAATTTCGTCGTCCTGGAGCAAGAATCGAACCCGCGATTCCCGGATAGCGCCCGAGTATGCTAACCACTACACCACCCAGAACGACCAAGTTTCAAGTTTCTAATTAATTTAAATAAAATCATCTCAGGATTCGCTAGTCGAAGCAACCGACATTCATATATAGCGAATCTGGATGTTTTAATTTATTCCCGTGATAAACATCCTTGTCATATTTACACCAATAAACGGGTTCACATCTTTCGAATTTGTTTTGTAAAATGGTGTAATCCCGTATTTCATTCATTCAGCTCATAGATTGTTGAGGCGTATTAAATTATGAGCATTTATGTTTAACCTACGCACAAAAGAGATGCGGCGGATGTACCGGGTGTTCATCAGAATGCCTGCAGCACACTTTATATACCCTCCAAACCAGCTCAGGACAAGTACCTTCTTTCATTGGCTACGCGCTGTTGACGTCAAAAGTAGGAGGTGGTAACAATAATGTGACTCGACTGCATATTTACTTTTATGACTCACACATCTTTCATTGGTTTTACGACAATAACATTCATCAATCCATCTACCAAAGTACATCTTTTCTCATTGGTTTTTCGACAGTAACATTCATTAATCGACCGTGTAATGTCGGAATTAGTAAACTTTATAATTTGTTGTTATTATTTAATTCCACTGAGTGTATACCTCGGTGTGGTCGTGGGTGACGCGAATAAATGCAAGATGTTGTACACAAATAAATGTACACTCTTGAATCATTCGCTTTATTTCACATGCTCAAAGACCTCGGCATGTGAAAGATGCATAGAATAAATTATCTACAAAGAGTAACTGGGTACTCTCTTGATTATTTTAACAGCGTAGAGGCCAGTAGACAAAATGAAACGCAATTCCAGTGTGTGAAACATTTACGGAAAAAGTATGCATGCAGCGTCTTGTTTCGGTTATGATGGCTACCCACAAACATCCAGAGAAATATTAGCCAAGCGTTTATGCTAAACTGTCAAGGAAATTTACTTTAGATCTACATTTGTCGAAAGAAACGTTGTCAACCAGAATTTCATTTTTCTTGAAGATATTAATATTTTGATGTTTTACGACGCTTGCTGTGGGTAATAATTAACATCGTGATTCCAGAGATCGCTGTTTTTAATACTTTATGAATAGGAAAGCAATTCTTAAGTGCTTTCAAATGTTTGATAAGTAATTTATTGAGGGAACACACTCACTTTAAACGAAATAAAAAATGAAATCTGATTGCAAGTTCGTCCACCCAGTGATAAATAATAAATAGAGATTTCAATTTCTAGAGGCAATATTTCATTTTTTAGTGCATCTAATATTCCTTTACTCATGGGAAAAATCTGCAGTACTTCATTCCTCCATTTATTGAAAATTCTATTAATATTTTTTAGTGGCTCAGAATCGAGCGAAGATTTTAAGAAAAAAACCCCAACAACAAAGGAAATATATTGTCGCAGCAGTTGATGGGTGTGGAATTTTTGAGCTAAGGATCATAATAAACACAATAATTTCATTTTAAGATTTACATAATACAGTGTCATAAAACGGTACATCTCCATGTAATAAATTTTGCCGAGTGGAAAAATATTTGTTCCGTCAAATTAATGAAATTTCTGACAATCTTACATTATATCACATGCTTAAACTAAAACTAACCCGTTTCGAATTGAATCCTTTCAGATACATAATCTTTAATAACTCAAACCAGGGTTATGCATCTAGTATCTTAAAACACGATTTGGAAAATTCTCATTTTTATTTACGACCTTGTTGCAAGGTTACTTATATCGGCGATAGCTGCCTTTCTCTTTGATAGTTCCGTAGTGTGACACGTCCCAGAGAAAGCTTAAGTTTCCTTCAAATTTTAACTATTCTCCAAGGTGTTAAAATTCATCTTAGGAAGCTTTAACTCTGTGGCGAAAACTCAGTTTTCTTTTAATGCACCTTTCGCGAAGATAAATGATGGCTAGAAATTAATGTATGCACATAATTACCCAGGTTTAAACTGCTTCATAATGTGGACGTTGTTATTTTGTATAACATGAACAGCTTCATCTTGTTATTAGGGGTAGCTGCACAATATTATTAATCTCAAAGACGGCGATATTCGAGCAAAAGTACGATTCAGCTAGAAATAGTGTTTTTGTTTTGATCGAAGAGCTTATTTTAAATTTTAGATTCAGAAGATAATTTCCGTGAAAATGGTTAATGGGAAAACTGACAGTTTTTCCTTAACTGGTTTCAAAAGAACTTCTGCCTGCTCTCATACGGTCTTAGAAATGCACAAGGACTGGGAGACGTTTACCCAACTTTTACTTAAGTAGGGACAGTCCCATTCGACTTTTGCATTTAGTTTGTCACTGAACATATTATGCTTTAATATACAGTGAGTGAGATCACAAAATTATGATGATCTATCTAATACTTCTTAGTTCATCCTTTCGCTATCACTACAACAGATATCCGAAGTGGCATTAATTCAATAAGACGTCTGAAGCAGTTGGGAGGTATCGCCAATCAAGCTGTGTGTAATGCGGCCTTCAATGTAGGTATGGAAGTGATTGGTATATCCAGACGCCTGATATTCCGTTCTATAATGTCTCGAAAGTACTACATGGGATTAAGGGGGTGTTCGGAGGCCAATCGATCTGCTGGAAGACTGAACAGTATTACTCAAACCATTCCTGTACAACATTGGACCTGTGGCTCGGCGCATTATCTTCTTGGAAGACAGTGTCGCTATTCGGCAAAACATTGCTGGGTGTATAGTTTTCACAACACTTCACGATAGCAGGCACTAGCCATACGTTGTTCCACATGCACTAGGGGGTCCAAGGTCCTGCCAGGTAAACATGCCCTACACCATACGACCTCCTCCACCGGCTTACAATGGGGAGACAAGCAGGATGGATCAAGTGCCACATGTTGTTTGCACCCCATTTTGGCAATAACCTGTGAAGTCTTCATTGAGGTGTGGAGACGTGTGTTATCATGGTGTAAAACAACACTATGAAGTGGAATGTCACGTCTTTTCCTCTTGATACTTCCTTTAGCAGACATTGAAGAACAATGCCTGCACATTGAAGAACATACATTGAAGAACAATGTCTGCACATTGAAGAACAGACATTGAAGAACAATGTCTGCACATAGTGAGCACTGTTTAATGTTTCAAAAACGATCAGCTGTGATGAGGACTTTCACTCGTTGCCTGTTGGTATCTGTCACTGCAGTTGCGGGTCTTCCACTCCGTTGGTTATCCCACACTGAACTTTCTCTCTCTCGAAACCTCTTCATCCATCTCCGGACATTACTCATATCAATTGTGGTAGCTCCATACACCACCAGGTGTCTTCTGTGGATATCTGAAGGCTCACATCTCTCTTTTTCCAGGAATTTAATTACGGCTCGCTGCTTTTCTCTGTCATTCATGATCTTTATTTCCGATTCTGAAACAAATTCGTTCCCACATTGGTGACATATCATAGTACATGTCAGTGCAGTTTCATTAAAATCACTTCAAAATTTCAAAAGCTATTAAGGAAGAGGTATTACTTTCAGGATGTCCTTTGTATTTTACACACATATTGCAATATTTTGTGACAAAATGCTTTGCAACTAGGGGGAAAATACCGCTTCCAGTTTTTAACATATTTGGAATCGTATCTTTGCTTCTAAAAATCTAACTGGAACAATTTTTTCAGTCAGGTGGCATTCACCACGAAAACTTTTACAGGATGTATACTTTTCTTTCTCAAACTTTTATCTTACAGTATATATACTTTTTACTAATATTGTTGTGGGTGTTAATGTAATTACATGCAATGATGATATTTCCTACTCTAATAAAAGTCCCATTTAAATAATTCTTTTTGCTACTTAATGACAGCTTTTTTGGCGAGACATACTTTTCATATATTTGCCAATTTTTCTATCGAGGGGGTGTATATGTTTATTTCTGTTTGCTTCATACTTGGAACTCTCTCTTCATTTCTTAGAAACCAACTAAAGAAATCCCCTTTGCTTAGGATATCTTCCCTTTATGAGAAATTCTTTGTGCACAGTTTGTAGTTTTTCGTAGCACAGCTGCTGGTAATCAAAAGTTGATCTTTTATTTTTAGCACGTATTTTGTAATAAAGTACGTCCTAATATAACTTTGTCCGTCCGTTTGTCTGTCTGTGGACATCATACCTCTACAACTATTAGTCTGACTTGAAAAATTCTTTTTGCATTGGAAAGCTTGAAGTGTAAGAACGATGATCCTTGCATTTTGGTTTTCCCCGATGCATAACTTCGCCAATGGAGGGCGTAAATGCAGATGTTATCGAATTCAAACTACATTTCCCCACCATATATTTGCTTCTAAATATCCTATTGAAAAAATGTTTCCTTCCTTTCGATGCCATTTATAACGAAGACTCTTTCGGGTTTCGTTTCTTTTTCAAGAAATGTATAGATTTGCTACTAGGGCGTAAAAGTAAATTGCGATTTCCCGATATCTCTGCTTCTAAAAGTCCCAATTGTAAAATTATTTCTGCTTTGGATACAGCTCTTGGTGGGAAATGGTCTGCATATAATTTCCAATTTTTGGTAAAGAATGGTTTGGCCACCAGATCTGTTTCTTATTTCTGTTTCTGATGCATTTGCACTTGCACGCATAGCACATAGAAACAAAAATAAGTCTGCGCTTCTGAAAGCTCCATTTAAAAACCTCTTTCGTAGAACAATACCGCTCACCTAGGGAAACCTTGTGGGAATACCTTCTGCTTAAAACTCTAGACAGTTTACCGCCAGGTGTATATTTTAGTTTTGTAGATAACTCTGCCTGTAAGAGTCCGATTTGAAAAATTATTTCTTTATCGGAGAGCGTTTCCAGTGCTAAATGTTCTGCATATAATTTCAAATATTTCTTAACGCACAAGTATTCCGCTAGATGGAGTAAGATCACTTTTCCGTTTACAGCATATTGGCAGCAATATCTGCGGGACTAAAATCACGATTGAAAAAAAATGTCTTTTTCTGTCAGATACTGCTAACTATGAAAACATTTTTCATGCATTTTCTTCCCAAAACAATGGACTATTTCCCCGCTATGCGTGCAAGTACTTAACCTGTTTTTCTCGATATCTCTGTTTCTAAACGTCGACTTATAAAAAAAATTAGTACCAGAAACCATTTACCTTATGGAACAATTTAGGCTTGTACATGCGCAACCTTATTTTTTTTTTTTTTTTTTTTTTTTGCGATTCACAGTTTTGTCGCTACGCGGTGTTTGTGTATTTCTGTTCGGAGTTGTATCTCTGCTTCTAAAAAACTATTGGAAAATTCATTTTTTGTTAGAGTATGCCATTCGTTACAATAAAGAAGGAAAACGTTATACTCTTTAAGTAATGCACACCTTCCCTGTTAGGAGCCATAAATCTCAAAATCTTTTCCCCGCTATCTCTTCTTCCGGGAGTCGTATTTGAGAAATTATTTTTCCTCATCATAGCTTTTACTATGACGAATACGTTTTGCATATTTTCTAGTTTTCTATTATGTAAATATCTTCCGCTAGGTGGCGCATATTTATATCATGTTTCCATCTATATTTCGTCTTTTAACTATTTGTTTGAGAGTCTCTTTTACTACTGATATCTTCCGCTATGAGAAACTTTTTGTGCACCATTTGTTAATTTTCGCAAAACTTCTCAGCTGTTGGTGGGAGGAGGAAATAGCTGTTCCTATTTCTGGATGTTTCCTCTATTGTAGAAATCTAGTTTTGTGTGTGTGTGTGCGTGTGTGTGTGTGTGTGTGTGTGTGTGTGTGTGTGTGTGCGTGTGTGTGTGTGTGTGTGTGTGTGTGTGTGTGTGTAATTTGTTTTGTGCTAGCCGGTTCCATTGA
Source organism: Macrothele yani (assembly GCA_039090855.1). Classification (NCBI taxonomy): domain Eukaryota; kingdom Metazoa; phylum Arthropoda; class Arachnida; order Araneae; family Macrothelidae; genus Macrothele; species Macrothele yani. The sequence goes on along the minus strand of CM077027.1, from coordinate 13,345,978 downwards.
CTATAAATAACTTTGAAAAAATTTATTTGCGTTGGAAAGGATGTAAAAGACCTGCTCATGACAATCGAAAATTCGGTGTCCTCTTTCTTGTTTTGTAACTTGTTCAACATACTATAGAAAAACACTGCTTGCATTACGCACTTAAAAAAAATACCGACAGATTTTCTCTAGTAGGAATGAATATACTATTTTTCATTCATTTGTTTTCTAAAAATGTGCTTTGAAATTACTTTTCGCGTCAGAAAGAATTCCAATATTTTGCTCATTTGCAACATGAGAATTCAGTGTCATCTTTTTTGTTTTGTGTTCACAGAGAATATATCGATGTTATCAATTTTCAAATGAAAATTCGGATTTTTGCACTTGAGTGTCCCTTTAAATTGCTCGAAAAGTTGCATTCATAAAGAAATAATTTTCCCTCTTACATTCGCACGTACTAAAGTTTGAAGACAAAACCAATTGGCAGTTGATTCGTGTAGTACAAGACCAGTTTCCTTGTCTGTAAAGAAGAAATAAATCAAGAGCCAAGATATTTTTTTCACTTTTGCCTAATTATCTGCTGTAAGAGCAGCGAAACTAATTTAGGGAATAACTAGTTTGTACAGTGGAATTTATCAGCGTAAGTTTACTGAAGCGAACTTAGATTTCTTGTGCGCTCTGCGGAAAGATCTCTGTTGCGAAGACATCTGGCAGATATCATCTTCGTTTCAATGAACGTAACGTAGCGTGTGCAAGATGCGCTTTATATCACTGCTGCGTTCTTCAGGAGTAGCATATATTCCTCTGGGAATCAAGTGCTTTTTCAGCTGAAATGATCTTTCGAGAAAGATAGCAACGGAGTAGGCAACTCAGTTTGCTATCTCCATCCATTCCTTTATATGTTTTTATTGTCAAAGGAGTAAACAGGCATGAAAACTTCTCTAAGAACAGACTCATGAAAAGTTTGCAATATTTCGATTCCATTTCCACGCAATCTTGTTCGTCACATGCTCTCAGCCAGTGGAACGCAATACTTTGTCAAAACATTTTTTCCTTCCTTTTATGAGTTCCAGGCAAATATTACAGATTGTAACTTCGAATCGCACTTTTTCTAAGCATTACATTTCCTATACCACTGCATCTTGCGATATTTGATATTACTTGCTTTGCTGTAAAAGATCTGATATTGATGAGCTATGTACCCTATGCAGTCTTGAAACATTTACTTCTCAGTTTGTATTCGTTCCGAAGCCCTTTTAAGAACTGAAGTGGTCGGCGTAAGAACCATGTTAACCCAAAATGCTAAGTCTTCAGGACAGCAAAACATATGAATAGAAAATTCGTGAATCGTACTTAATTCAATACCAATGTCATTAGAAATAAATGCAAATGACCTATTGCTTGTAGGCTGAAAAAAATAAATAAAAAATATCTGTTTTAGTTCCAGGAAGAGCAAAAAAACTGGGGTGATTTTACCTGGTTATTGCAGTGAAAATCCTCCAAATAAGTGGCTTCAGTGAAAAAACAAAGACATCGGTCTTTCCACGTAGGTTATTGCACCAAAGTGAATAAATAATTGTACATAAGAGCAAAATGTAGATTTATTGAAGTGTAAAGTACAGTGGTTTTAATGAAAACAGTCTCACTGTTATTAAATTACTCTTCTAGCTCCTAACTCTTTAGATTACAGTATAAATGTGACTCTATTAAAGAACTAAATCCAATGATTACTTGTCATCAGTTTCTGATTTCTGACAGTCAATGTTTTGCGTTTTGGCCCAAACTCATTGTAGAACCAAATGTCACTTACAGGTACACTGGCGTGCAAAAATTATGGACGAGACGGTTTTTCAAATGTAACATCGTACAGAAGTGCTCCACATCGACTCAAATCATACCATAAAATCCCCAAGATGTAAGAATATGGGTCAAGTGAACAAAACCGTCCAAACAAGAAATGCAAAGGATAAAAAGGCACTTTATTGAAAAGGTATCTTTGAGCACAACTGGACAGAAGACAGAAACGTCCATGTGACAGGCGGCTGCCAAGAAAAATCCAGTCTTTAGTAGGGGATATGATCACCCCTGACTGCGTTGCAGGATTTACAACGTCTGTCCATGCTGAGGACGAGGTTGTCAAGGAGCTGTTGAGACATCGCTGCCCATTCCTCTTGTAGCGCCAATCGCAGCTGCGGAATCGTTGCTGGCGGCTAGTGACGTGCTGCCAAGCGTCTCTCAAGAAGGTTCCACACGTGTTCGATTGGATTTAGGTTTAGGGACTTTGCGGGCCAATCCATGCGTTGAATATCTTCTCTCTCCAACAGCTCTGCGGCAGCCACTGTACGATGAGGTGTAGCGTTGTCGTCCATGCAGAGGAACTCAAGACCCACAGCACCTCTAAACAGACGCACGTGAGGCAGGAGAACCTTGGTACAATAGAGGACACCAGTGACTGAACCTCCTTGAAAGATGTGGAGGTCAGTACGGCTACCAAGCATGATACCGCCGCAAACGAGAACTCCGCCACCTCCAAACCGGTCCCTTTCGATGATGTTGGAGGTGTTATTTCGTGTTCCCTGCTCTCTCCTGATGTGTATACTTCCAGAATCGCTCGTCAGACTAAATCGGCTCTCATCCGCGAAGAGAACTGGACCCCATTGCTGATGTGTCCAGTTCTTGTGTTCTTGGCACCACAGAAACCGGTGAGTCCGATGAGCAGGCGTTAATGGCACACACCGTACTGATCGTCGTGCAAATAGACCACCTTCGTGCAGCCTCCTGGCCACGGTAAAACGCGATAACGGACTTGCAGTTGTCTGTTGCACGTGCCTTGCGATTTCTCCCGCTATCTGCCGTCTGTATCTTCTCGCCTGTAGGACAATATACAGGTCGTCCGCCGCCGTGGTTGCTCTTGGACGACCACTGCTAAACTCTCGGACAGCTGTTCCTGTCGTTTGAAATGCTCTCCAAGTTCGTGAAACGATGCTGTGAGAGATCCCGAACTCCTCGGCCACACTTGTCACACTTCGGCCTTCTTCCAACTTTCCAATGACGCGACCTCGGGTAAAGTCATCTAGATGTCGTCTACTGGATTGCCTGTTGGCCATATCACACGGTGGTAGCAACTCGACGTCGTTAAAACCGATGTTAACCGTGCAATAGCTTTCACCGAATTGCTGAGCGTACACCGCCCGTGTGCTTTATACCCATCCGACACTCCCCTACGTCATGCTGCATATATGCGCATGCTCTACCGTACCGGACCCTAGTCTATCTCCTGAGTGGTCTTTCGGTCCGTTCTGCCTGCTCGTTCCGCTGTTATGCTAATTTCTCCTCTTCGTCCCTAATTTTTGCACACTAGTGTACATAGGATGTGCCAAGTTTCATCACATCTTTGTTTTTTTTTATAATCGTGAGCTGTCTGCCATACATTGTTATTGTTGTTGTACCAGGTTTGAGAAAGGATGAACTTTGTAAAATGTGTACCACTTGCATGTTCACAAGCAACTTAAAAGGCTTATTCTGAGCTGCACTTAAAAAGGCAATACTTTGTTCTTTTCACTGTGGCTCTGTTCCTGAACAGCGTACGCAAATATTCAACAAAGTCGAGAAACATGAACTGACTAACTTCAACAAGTTTGAACTGCCTGGATGTCTTTTTCAGTAACGTGCCATATTTCTTTTTAATGATAAGTAATATCTAGTAAATATGGTGAAACCAGGAGGCGGGGACGCCATTTCGATGCGAAGTTGCAATCTCCGTTTTCTAGCATTTGCGCATGACGTCACACAGGAAGCAAACACGATGCCGATACAGAATCTTGGCTGGTACAACGAAGCTGCAAACTCGTTCACGTGCTTAGAAAAAACATTTCGTTTCGGTGAATAGGCCAGAATGGATATTTATTTCGCAATAATTGTTTCTTCACAATTCGTTACTTTTCTTCACAATTTCTTATATCATTGTAGCCCAATATACTCTTGGATGGGCAAAAGCAGGCTATTTATCCTACAGACGAAAGACTAAAGTTCGGATATAGTTTAATATTGTTTTCCTGCAGATCCTAATTCGAAAAAAATCTGGGTACTGCAATATAAGCGAAAATATAACTTTAAAGTAAAAAAAAAAAATGAAAGAATTCGCTCAAAACATTGTACTGCTGATAGTTATATTCGTGACTTAAAATCAGAATTACTTGGACTACCTGGCTAAAAGAAATTGAAGGCAGATGTTGTACCTACACTTGTAATACACTTACGGCCAATTTGACCTTCCAGGTCAAATTTTAATATTCCTCTAGCCATGAATTGGTGATTGCGGATGTGTGCGGAGACGTAAACCCAGAATTGATGCCATCCTGTATAAATGAAGAACTATTTCTTCGGAGAAATTCGTTTCTCAAATATATGATCTATTTCTGTCACTGAAATGAGTGACCTACATCTGACCTTGGATGTGAGAAAAGGTCGTGAGACGCTACAATGAGACAAGAACAGCTTCGACTAGCGCAAAGCTGGTGGTAATCACATATACACTATACTGATAAAAGTCACCGGACACCTAGAAGAGAAACACAACATAGCATTTATTGATATACATTAGTACGGTGTCGGTACAACTTTGGCCTTCATGCATGCATTGACCCTTTGACACATGTTTTCAACAAGGTTTTGAAACACAGAGATATGTATGCGCTTCCATTCAGTACACAATGCTGCAGCTAACTGTTGCTTAGTAGTAGGCCTTGGTTTCAAACTTCTTATGCGGCGCTCTAATTCATCACATAGGTGCTCTATGGGATTAAGATCAGAACCCCTGTGCTGGTCAGTCCACACACGATACGGAATTATTGTCAAACCGCGCTGTAACAGTCCTTGCTTTATGGCTCAGTGCATTATCCTGCTGGTACCAACAAGGCTCGGTTCTAATATAATGCCACAGAGTTGGTAGGGCATAATTGTCCAGAATATCGTGGTAGAATTGCAGGTTAACAGGTTTGAACACGATAACCAATGGGTAGGGACCATAGCACGAAAAACACTCTAACACGAGTACTCTGCCAGCTCCAAACTTGACCGTAGGAAGAGTACACTGTGCTAAATTGCGTTCTCCCTGCTGCCGCCATACCCACACACAAAGCCATCAGACTGATGGATCGTGTATGTAGATTCATCAGTTAATAGGACCCGTTTCCATTGATCTACGGTCCACGATAAATGTTCTTTACACCATGCTAAACGACGAGTAGCATTCCGAGTGGAGATGAAAAGTTTATGAGAAGCCGTACGACCACAGTAACCCATGGAATGAAGTTCTCTGTGAATGGTACGTGTACATGGCGTGGTTCCAACATTTTTTTACTCACTTGTACACTGAGGTCTTGTGCAGTACTCCGTCTATTAGCTGTAACGACTCTCCTGAGGCTTCGACGTCCTTTATCACTGAATTTCTTTGGTCTGCCGGTACGTTTTGCTACTTCAGGCACGCCATGTGTCTTCCACTTATTCAGTACATCAAAAGCAGTTGACTTGGGTATGTTTAAACACCTCTCGATTTCTCTTATGGACAACCCACTAATATAACACCCAACAATCTTTCCTTTCTCAAAGTCAGTTCTCTCCCGGCGCGACATTTTCACTCAACCTCACAGTGCGATATGATCGCGGTCAGCTGCAGGCTTGTTTTTATACCGTTTGCAGCCGTACCGCGGATCTCAACAACGCAGCGGATCCGTTCATATGCTTTTGAGGAGGTGCCCCGTGAGTTGCTTGGAATTTCCTTGGTCTTGGTAGTCTAATGAGTAGCATGCTCGACTGGAAATCGGGAGGTTCGATTTCCGGTCCAGGACAGCGAAATTTTTCAAGTTTTCTGAATGAAGTAAATGCGTGGAATACAGTGAAAATATGCCAATAATCCCTGGAATATTCCTCTAGCCATGATTTGGTGATTGTGGATGTGTGCGGAGGTATAACCAGCATTAAACTTCTGGGTCAAATTGGCCGTAAGCATATTGCAACTGCTAATCATCGTGAATCAAGACCGTTCATTCCTAGCGTTGTAAATGATAATCCTGCAGCAAATGGATAATATGGACATGAAGTCAGAAAACGAGCATTGGAAACCTTTCGCATTCAATAGGCTAGCATTCTGAATGTCAGCGTATCAAGGATTTCCATACATTTCGGGCGAATTTTTGTTTGAATTAGGACGCTAATAAGTGGAATTCTGTAAAGAATATTAAGATTTGCTTTGTAGAAATGAAAAGTTGAATAATAAACTACATCTTATTTTGAAGATGACAATCCGATTTTTGGCGTAAATGTGACAAGGATGGTAAGTCAGATAATATCCGAAAACTTGAAAATTTCATCATCTTGGAGCGGGACTCGAATCCGCGTCTCCCGGAAAACGGCAAAAATCGGATTGTCATCTTCAAAATTTGTATTATATGGCGTAATCCCGTATTTTTTTCATGATACATCTTATTTACTTCTTGTTTGTTCAGCCTGTTAACAGAACTACTTGATGCGCTGATATAATAATCGAAAGGCTAGCTTTTAAATTGTTCAGATTTTTTAAAAATTCTCATTCCCGCTGACATTAAATTTTTGTAAATATAACTTTCTGTGAACTACGAAGTGCAGCCAATGTGTTTGTTTACAGCAATGATCTTATATTTATTCGCGAAAATTGTTCATTTAATTTGTTTTCAAAATTAATTTAATTCATGAAAAAAGAAACGTAATTACTCATAAATATGCTATTTTTGACGTTTGAAGTTACGAGTATTTGAAAAAATTTCACGTCGCATTTTTTGTTTACATTCCTTGCTAACGTGTAACCCGTACGAGTAATGACTCGCCGCTCGCTGCTTTGCTTCCTGTGTGACGTCATTTCGCCAGCCAATAGCAGCTCATATCCGAAATGGCGCAACTTAAAGATATATCTAAGAACCTTGGGTGAAATTTAAGAACGGAAATGAAATGAGAATGAATTCACTTGAACAGTGTGTTTGCGACGAGCAGAGATTCATTGGTGAACGGTGAATGCCTTCTAAGCTCCTATTCTTTTAGGAGTTTGTTAGTTTCCACTCTGACCTTGAGTGGGAATGCTGTGTTAGCGACCAGAGGAGATTTATTCGTGAATGGTGAAAACTGAAAAGGTTCGGATTACTCGCGCTCTTTTGGTCACTTTACTAATTTCGTATCTGTCTAACTGTTGTAGGAAGAAATTTAAACTTACTGTTCTCCCGGCTGTTCACCTTTGAATAGTTATACTTTTTATATTTAAGACCAGATACTTTCAAATACTGGTGAGCAAATTCACCCTGAATTATGTCGTTCGTCTGTATCCGTATTGTTCAGATACACAGCTTTGTTCGTGAGTTATTTGCTATTGTTTTAAAATAAATAAAGTTCGTTCATTTTTATGAAAATTTACTGTCAAGTAAGAATTAATAAGTATACACTGTGTAAATAAATGAAGTATACAACAACTGTAGTATGCTATTAAAAATAAGATAGAAAATAACTTACTTTAAACGGCAAGATATATGGCAAACGTTAAAGTTCGTTACGTTAGATGATAGATGGCGCCAAGTGTCTCATGTAATGAAAAATCTCGATCTATAGACCACCATTTTCCAAAGCGTTGGATTGGACGTGGGGATCCGACGGCAGGGCAAACCATTCTTCTGATATTACCCCATGCGATATTTTCTTTGGGGCTTTATTAAGTACACTGTGTACAAGAAAAGGTTACATCTATCACTGAACTCAAAGAACGCATTATTGCAGCCTTCCTTCTTGTTACACCTGACATTCTGTAGAGTATGTGGGTGGAATTGGACTATCGTTTTGACAACCTGTGAACAACCAATGGAGCACACGTAGAGACCTACTGACATTTTAAAGAAACTTCCATGTGTTTTGACATTAAAAGTAAGTTATTATTTATTGTAGTTGTTTTTCAATAGCATACTGAAGTTGTATACTTCATTTATGGACACCCTGTATTTTTTATTAGTAACATCTAGAGAATATCGCGAGACTTCAGAATGGGAATGAGACGTGAATGCATTCATTCTAACAGTGTTTTATTCTTTTTTTTTTTTGCATTCATTTAACAGTGATTCATTCGTGAACGACGAATGCGTTGCAAGCTCTCTCTGTTTTGGGAGTCTACCATTTTCCGCTCTGGCCTTTAATACGAATGGTGTGTTCGCTGCGAGCGGAGATTCATTTGTGAACGGTGAATGAGTTCCAACTAATCTCGCGCTCTTTTGGGAAGTTTGACGATTTCCGTTATAGTAGTAAAGACGGGATCACTGCAACTAATGAATCATTTACTCAGTAAGTGAAGCTGAATAACTGGGATTGGTGGAAATTGAATGACCAGTCATTCGAATGATAACTAGAGAACTACTCCTTTGCGGGAATGACGAATGAACTCCAAAGAAAGAATGATTTTGCCATTAGGGAGGACACAGAGCCAGGAGCATCAAACAAACACACCACCCATGCCTCATTCGAAACCGTGATGGAAGCATGGTCACAGTTCAGCACCACACACCAATCGGCGTTTCGTTTTTGGATCCGTTGTACATATTAACCTACTTGTAGAAAGCATATTGGCAGTTGCTGTGATCCTTGCATGTATGCATACCTTGTGCTTATGCTTACATCTATATATTGTCAGTCTCCATAAGTTAAATAACAGCCCATTTCGAAATTAACTGATGATTTTAATGTCTGCTAGAGCTCATAATGAAAGTTCCTGTATTATACGAAATTTTTCTTTAAAGAATTATAAACAGCAACGTTGAAAAATTTACTTCGTGGCACGTAAAGTCTGAAATAAATAATAAATTTAGCTTTCATGTCTTCGTTCTTCGAGGTGTACTTTATTAAATTTTCCGAAACAAGAGCTCATGTCTCTTTCCTTCCTTGTTTCCTTTTTCTCTCTTGCCAATTTTCTGCTCTGGTTTCAAGAGATTTATGAATGGAGAAGCCATTTTTGCCATTGGTCACAGGACGCTGCTGATTTATGTCTCACAGGGTAGTTAAATAACCTCAAATGATGCGCTGTAAGTAAGATGAAAAATCACTCACTCACGTCCACGGAAAAAAAAACACCCCGGCAATAAACCCACAGGAAAAATAAAATGCAGCGTCTATGCTTGGGATATGTATAACGTCTAGCTTTAAATATTTATTTGGTGCTATGAAAACAGATTCGTCTTACTTTCGTTCTTTCTTTGCGAATTGAATCTAAGGAAACACACTTGAATAGTGGAAGAAAAGAAATATTCAGCGCGCTTAACAAAGGGTAATAAAATGAAACTATATCTCGCAACACTTTAAAAATTAATATAAAACCGCAAAGTTGGCTAGACTCACAATATGCGAAAATTATAGGAATAAAGGGCAGCAACCAATGCTGAGAAGGGACGAGCTCGAGGCCGAACCGAACTCAGTTCGGGCTTCTTTTTTCTTAGTAAGAGCGAGTGTTTTTTTTTTTTTTAATGGTTTTTTCTGGTTTAGCATACAAGTCATTCCTTACGATTTCTTGTTGGTCAAGAGAATTCTTCATCCGCTAGGTCTGGTGGGGAGTGGTAATTCGGAAGGGCTATTTCTTCCGGGTTTGGATAGAAAAGGCGATAGGCCACGCATTAACCGATTTTTTCGCTTGAAGGTTTAACGACCACCGTGAGAAACTCAATGGGCTGTAAGCAGTCGCCCGTCCCTAATTTAGGGTCATTGGTTCCAGGGAAGGGAGAGAGCCAGTACCGTAAGACAAACACAACATCCATGCTTCACCGGGATTCGGACCCGGACCCTTCACGGACGAATTATCATAAGCCAGCGCTCAGAACACTGCGTCACAGGGGCGGCTAACCGATTTCTGCGCAAAAGAATAAGCATTTTTTTTTTTTTTTTTTTGATTGGAGGTTTAACGACCACCGTGAGCAACTCAATGGACTATAAGCAGTCGCCCGTCCCTAATTTAGGGTCACTGGTTCCAGGGAAGGGAGAGAGCCAGTGCCGTAAGACAAACACAACATCCATGCCTCACCGGGATTCGAACCCGGACCCCTTATGGACGAATGACCAGAGGCCAGCGCCTTCGACCACTGCGCAACCGGGGCGGCAATATAAGCATCTTCAAGAGCTAGAGAGCGCCGCCCGGGTGGCGCAGTGGTCTAAGCGATGGCTTATGACTATTCGTCCGAAATGAGTCCGGGTTCGAATCCTGGTGAGGCATGGATGTTGTGTTTGGTTTACGGCGCTGGCTCTCTCCCTTCCGTGGAACCAGACGCCCTAAATTAGGGACGGACAAGTGCTTATAGCTCACTGAATTACTCACGGTGGTCGTTAAACTTTCAATAAAAAAATCCCTAAAAAAACTAGAGAGCAGATAGTACGCTGAGGACATTGTGCTCCCTACCTCCACACGGCAGCTCCTTGCTAACTCTGTTATGCACCGTACGTACATTGCAGTGCCTCCCGATCGTTCAAGATATCCGGCCTCCTGAAGCACTTCAAGAGAAAAGGAATTGTCAAAGAAAATCTGGGACTGTACTATAGAAACAGATAGAGTTCATTTTTTCGTTCCGCAGTTGAGAAAGACATCTGTTAATTACAGGGACAGGAGAGAGTCGAAGTCTGAAAAAGGAAATTCTTTTTTATTAATGCCTAAACAGGCTAGTCAGAGTTTTCGGGCTTGTTCGGGCCCGGGTTCTATTTTTCAGTTTAAAATTCGGGCTATGGCTGGCATATTTCGGGCTCCGGATGACATACATTGGGCTCGCGCTGACATACTTCGGGCTCGGGCTGACATACTTCGGGCTTGGGCTGACATACTTTGGGCATCACGCTGACATACTTCGGGCTCGGGTTGACACACTTCGGGCTCGGGCTGACATATTTCGGGCTCGGGCTGACACACTTCGGGCTCGGGCTGACATACTTCGGGCTCGGGCTGACATACGTCGGGCTTGGGCTGACATACGTCGTGCTTGGGATGACCTACTTCGGCTCGGGACGACATACTTCAGGCTCGGGATGAAATATTTTGGGCTCGGGCTGACATACTTCGGGCGCGGGCTGACATACTTCGGGCTCGGGCTGATATACTTCGGGCTCGGGATGGCATACTTCGGGCTTGGACGGGCTCGGGCTGACATACTTCGGACTTGGACGGGCTCGGGCTGACATACTTCGGGCTTGGACGGGCTCAGGCTGACATATTTCGGGCTTGGACGGGCTCAGGCTCTTAAAATTGAGCCCGAACTCAGCACTGGCAGCAACGCTGTTTTAAGGCCTTGCAGACCACACACACACACACACACACAGACTGCCTCCCCGGTGGCGCAGTGGTCCAAGCGATGGCCTCTGATCATTCGTCCGAAAAGGATGCGGGTTCAATTCTCCGATGAAACATGGATGTTCTGATTGTCTTACGGCACTGGTTCTCCCCCTTTCCAGGAACCAGTGACCCTAAATTAGGGACGGGCGACTGCTTATAGCCCATTGAGTTGCTCACGGTGGTCGTTGAACCATTAAAAAAATAAACTCCAAATGATACAAGTTGCGCAACCATAAAATAATTCAGCTTTTTTTTGCCAACCGTCCGAGGAGAAAAAAGAATCGATTTTATGGTAAATCCGCTATTAGTGGTGAGCAGTGACTTTTTTCGACAGTATTACCAGAATGCTGCAATAGGGAATATAATAGGCCATAAAATACTATTAAAATTGTACTTAATTATTATGTTAAGTTTTTTATAATCACTCAGGCTGAGAATTTCTTTCGTCTGCAGAATTTTTTTATGTTGCTTCTTTCGCAGATTGTTCAACACCTTGTAACGTACCAGGAGAAGAGATGTGACGTACCTGCCAGCAGGACGAACACGACATAAAGGCAGATAGGAATCAGAACAAATGTACGCGTAGCTTAATTGGTAGAGCAACTTATTCCGGAACGAGTGGACCCGGGTTCGAACCCCGGCGCGGATAAAAATGACGGAGAAATTCACTTCGTTATAATGGCGCCCGAACTACCCGGATGACCCGACCGTTCAAAATCTCGCATTGGTGTGATGTTATTTCCACACCGCGAGATAGGAAAAAATAAGAGAATCACTTCGAAAAAGAAATAAATAAATAAGGGGGAGATGATGTAACGTACCAGGAGATGTGACGTACCTGCCAGAAGGACGCACACAACATAAAGGCTGATAGCAATTAGAATCAATGTCCGCGTAGCTTAATTGGTAGAGCAACTTATTCCGGAATGAGTGGACCCGGGTTCGAATCCCGGGGCGGATAAAAATGACGGAGAAATTCACTTCGTTATAACCTTTAAGCGCTGATCTTCATATTTTTATTTCGAAAACTAAATTTTTCCTAGAATAGTATAAAGTACAGCCACACAAACACTGTAACTTACAAAGGATACGACATACAGGATCATTACCGCTCATTATGGTTATTCCAAACACAGATCAAAGATAGAAACCAATAAAAATAACCCGCTAAATAACAGGCCTGTTCAAGAAAGATTTGCGCAATTTTTAAAAATAGTTTAGCTACATATTGGAACCAAAACATCATCACAGCATGCACCCGCCTCCGCCCCTCCCCCGTGTGAATGAAACTTTCCGATCCGTGGCGTTGCACGTGACCTTGAGTAGAAAAGCGTCTGTTTGCGCTTGCCTCTCAGTCGAGTCACGGATATCTAAGTGGAACAGCGTGCAGCTTTGAAGTTCTGTGTGCGTTTAGGGAAAACGAATTCGGAGGCGTACAAAATGTTGGTGCACTCATATGGTGAGAGTGTGATGCCACATCGTGCACCACAGTGATGATTAAAGTAATTTCGCGAAGGCCGCGAATCGTTTCAGAAAAAAGGTGGATCAAGGGTGTCGCCAACAGCCATTAGTGATCAGATAGTAGACACTGCAACCGCGATTATTCGTGAGGATCATCGGCTCACAGCGAGACAAATTGCAGAACATTCATAACTTTCAGTTGGAAGTGCCCACAGTATACTCAGTGAGAAACTACACATGACGTGAGCAAATGAAAGATGGTTTCCTCGATTACTGACGCTCGAGCAAATGGAAGATGGTTTCCTCGATTACTGACGCTCGAACAAATGGAAGATGGTTTCCTCGATTACTGACGCTCGAACAAATGGAAGATGGTTTCCTCAATTAATGACGCTCGAGCAAATGGAAGATGGTTTCCTCGATTACTTACGCTCGAACAAATGGAAGATGCTTTCCTCAATTAATGACGCTCGAGCAAATGAAAGATGGTTTCCTGAATTACTGACGCTCGAGCAAATGGAAGATGGTTTCCTCGATTACTTACGCTCGAACAAATGGAAGATGCTTTCCTCGATTACTGACGCTCGAACAAATGGAAGATGGTTTCCTCAATTAATGACGCTCGAGCAAATGAAAGATGGTTTCCTGAATTACTGACGCTCGAGCAAATGGAAGATGGTTTCCTCGATTACTTACGCTCGAACAAGTGGAAGATGCTTTCCTCGATTACCGACGCTCGAACAGATGGAAAATGGTTTCCTCGATTGCTGACGCTCGAGCAATGGAAGATGGTTTCCTCGATTACTGACGCTCGAGCAAATGGAAGATGGTTTCCTCGATTACTGACGCTCGAACAAAAACCATTTCATGTTGAGGTGTGCGAATTTTTGAAGGAAGAAATTGATTCAAACGAGGACTACCTGAAGTCAGTGATTATAGGCGATGAAACTTTTCTAGATCACAACGATACAGAGGGCAAACAACAGAGTTCTGTATGGAAAACTCGTCGTCCCTAAAGGCTAAAAAGGCAAGATGTTAAGAGTGCTGGGAAGATAATGATAATCACTTTCTTTGATTACCAAGGAATGGTGTACCGGATAGTTGTGCCACCGAATACCACGGTCAATGCGGGTTATTACGCGTCTGTTTTGACAAAGTCGATTTCACGTATTCGTACGAAACGCCCACACGTTCACCAAAATGGTTCGATACTCCAACATGAAAACTCTGGTTCTCACATGGCGCAGAAGGTCACTCAAATCAACTTCTTGTTTGAAAAAAAACTATTGGAATAATTTCACACCCTCCATTCAGTCCAGATTTAGCACCGTGTGACTTTTTTCCCTTTTCCCAACTCCCAAAAAGGACTTGTGAGGACTTAGATTTACGTCAACAGAAGAGGTATACAAAGCTTCAGAGGCGGATCTGAAAGAGATACAGAAGGATGGCTTCCAGCACATGTCTAAGGAGTGGCAGCGACGTTTGTTCGGACAGGTGCATTGCCTCCGGAGGAGGTTACTTTGAAAAAGACCACAGCCATATATACACTGCTGGCCACCCAAAATGTAATACCAAGAAGGAAGCATCCGATTGGCCTGAAATTCGCAGCATGCGTCGCCCGCAAGAGGACATGCAAACGATTAGCATTGCAGGGCATATGCAAATAATGTGCGCCTGGCACGTCACCGAAAAACACTATAAGAAGGGTGCACAGAAGGCAGGGTGTAAGTAATGGAAGTGTGTTGTGCTGCCGGACCTGTGGGTGGGAAGCTTCCTGATGCCACGTCGCAGAATACGGCAGTCATTCCAGCACGTTTCGGAGTTCGATAGAGGACGAATAGTGGCTCATCGCGACAGCGGTTTATCGTACCAAGACATCGGCGCCCGTGTGGGACGACATCCGGATACAGTGAGGCGAGTATGGATTCAGTGGGTGCAGGAGGGACGGACGGACCGACGTGAGCGATTGCCGCAGCCGAGGTGCTCCACCAAACGAGAGGACCGGCATGTTGTGCGGTGGGCGTTGACGGCTCGCACCGCCACATCACGAACGTTAGCGCAGGAATTAGGGTGTGTTGCGCAACAACCTGTGTCAGCATGTATCGTGCGACGTCGTCTGCAGGAGCGAGGACTTGTCGCACGGCACCCGTTTCTCCGATTACCACTGACGTTACACCACCGGCGAGTGTGGCGGCAGTGGGCCGTTGAACGTCGCACCTGGATTACGGAATGGCACGACATTGTCTTCTCCGACGAATCCCGCTTCTGCCAGCAACACCACGATGGTCGGATCCGCGTGTGGCGGCCCTGTGGCGAGAGACTGTATGACGCCTGCATTATAAATCGCCATACCGGTCCGTCCGCCTGGCGTTATGGTTTGGGGCGCAATTGTATTTGACACCCGCACCCCCCTGGTACGCATCGCCGGTACATTCAACAGCCTCCGCTACATCTCCGACGTTTTGGAGCCTGTAGTCCTCCCTTACCTGCAGGACCTGCCGGCGGCCACGTTTCAACAGGAAAATGCGCGCCCGCACGTGGCACGCATTGTGCAACAATTCTTCATGGCCACCAGGTGTCATTGCTGCCGTGGCCCGCCTGTTCTCCCGATATGTCGCCCATCGAACACGTCTGATCGCTGATCGGCAACCGAGTGGCCCAGCAAGCACCACCCGCGGCTACACGTGATGAACTGTGGCAACGTGTGGAAGCAGCCTTGATCGACATACCCCAATCCCACATTCAAAGCCTCTTTCGTTCGATGCCGTGGCGTGTAGCGGCCGTTATTGCCAGCCATGAGGGCCACACGAACTATTGATGTCTGCGTGTTCCGCAAGTCGCACGGGCCTGTAAGTTCAATCGTTTCATCTTTGTATCTGTTGTTATGTGTCCAGTAAATCTGGCTTTGCTATCTCGTGTCCTTCTTGGTGTTGCATTTTGAGCGGACAGCAGTGTGTATAGTCCAGGTTCGTACATACATGTTTAAAAATTTCAGCGCAAGTCTTTCTTGAACGTGCCTCGTAAAATACAGGTTGTCCACATGCAGTAGGTAGCTCGTACAACAAACACGAGAAAAACACAGAAATCAAAAGGAAAAAACGATTCCTAAAAGACACCGTGTAACCAAATTGTGAAACGGTGGCAGGCGATTGCACATGCTCTCCGCATGCATCCTTACCGACTTCGTGCACAAACGCAGTCGACAGAAATTGTAGTGAATCGTAACAACTTTCGGAAATTGAAACACACATGGCTGATCTGATCAATGGGTCCACTATCTGGTCTTTCACAGTGTGGACTGGCGCCTAATATCTTTCCACAGCCAATATGAAACGAACAGCTTCATAGGTAAATTGGATCGCATTACTGTCTCCGCTTTGAAGGAATTTTTTTTCATTTGTTTAAAACTGTTTCCATTGGTAACATTGGGTACGATATTAATGCAATACAATTACATTTCTTTATGTGCAAATAATATAAGTACAAAATGAAGAACATTGCATAATTTAGCTGTAATATGAATAAATAATTGTGGTTTAATACAATTACCAACATACAGGGGCGTAAGGAAGTGTGTGTGTGTGTGGGGGGGGGGGGGGCGGTCCTGGGGCTCTGGAACCCCCTATGAGCCTAGATGATGGTTACGAATAAACTCTAAACATGACCAAAAGCGTCTCACAAACAAGCGGCTGCTTTTTCACAACACGAACCTGCTAGTGCAATCCTGTTCGGCAACTTCCTTTATCCTCCCTCCCACTCACCCACATTATCTCTCCGTTCGAGGCTTGCCAAGGCGATCAGCTGCGGAAGCTGTGCTGTTCGTTCACTAAAAGAGACCCATTCTGGAACGAAATTTACCTGACGCATACGCTGAAATGTAGGGCACATACGTAACCCGAGTTGATTCTGGAAGAAACTGCAATGTGAAAGCCTATATATACGTACATATATATATGTTCCTTACTAATACTGTAAACACTTACTAATAGTGTTTATATATACGTATATACATGTATTGAAATTCGAAAGTATGCGGGAATGACATGGAGGAGACTGGCACAAGACAGACCGTTGTGGAAGAAACTTCGGGAGACCTTCGTCCAGCAGTGGATTGATAATGGTTCACAATGATGATGATGATGATACATGTATATACGTATATAAACACACTGGTGTACAAAATTAGAGAATTTGCACGTTTTGTCGATTTTCACCAAAATTACGGAACCAAAGGTACAAATTTTGCCGCCGAATAGGAACGCAAATTTGCAGTGTCCAATACGTAAGCGTTCACGTGCGTGTGGGCGGAGCTGTGACAGCGGGGGACATGAAAAGCACACGTGGCTTTTTCCGCGATTAGTTCGCTCGTACTCCTCGGCGACATTCGTTGTGTTTCTTGAAGGAGTTGGTTCAATTTCATAAGCTCATGTAAAATGAGTTGCCACCAACGTATTGATGACGGAATGAGGTGGAGAATCGTCGGTAGATTGGAGGGAGGGCAATCGCAAGTGAAGGTTCTTACAGAGCTCAATGTAACCCCCCGTGTCGTCTGCAATTTTCGGAAACAGTTTAAGGTAACCGGATCCATATTGAGAAGGCCTGAGCAAGGTCGTCCAAGAGCCACGACGGCCAATGGAGATCGTTATTTGGCACTTTCAGCAAGGCGCCACAGGACTGCTACAGCTGCACAGCGATCTCGTGAGCTGCATGCCGCCACTGGAACCCGATTTTCAGGGGTTACTGTTTCCCGAAGGTTTCATGAGAGAGGTCGTTTTGTCAGAAGACACGCTGTTTGCGTCCCGCTCACTTCAGCACAAACAAGAGCGCGTTTAGCATGGTGCAGACAACATCAGCCTTGGACCAGACTTCAGTGGGGTAACGTTCTCTTTACAGACGAGTTGCGATTCAGCCTAGACAGTGATTCTCGACGTACATTCATCTGGAGAGAAATTGGGACCCGATACCTTTCCTCCAACATCCGAGAAAGGGACCGCGATGGTAGCGGAGGTGTCATGATCTGGGCAGGCATCATGTTGGACAGCCGCACACCTCTCCATGTGTTTGACAGAGGCTCACTGACTGCTGAGAGGTATAGGGATGAGATCTGCCCTATGCTCGACTTTTCAGGGGCGCAGTTGGCCCTCGGTTCCTTTTTATGGACGACAACGGTCGTCAACATAGGGCTCACCTGGTCAACGATTATCTTGAAAGTGAGGATATTCACCAGATGGATTGGCCAGCCAGATCGCCAGACCTAAACCCTATCGAATATGTTTGGGACGCTCTTGGGAGTGCAATTACAGCTCGCCACCCCTCTCCGAAAACCATCCAGGAGCTGAAAACTGCGTTGCTGCAGCAGTGGGACCGACTGCCACAGGGACTCATCAACTGCCTCGTTTCCAGTATGACGTCGGCTCTGAGAACTGTATGACTGTGAGAGGGGACCATACCCCATATTAGAGTCATTTTATGTTTGATCTTGCAACGTCGATTTTGGACATTCCTGCGCTGATGAGCCTTACTGACGATCATGAGTGCGTACCGTAATTGTTGTATGGTATAATTTATTCTCTTATATAATTGTGCATCCATACCAAATTTCATTAAAATGTGTCCATTAGTTTTTCAGAAATTCGACAAAATGTGCAAATTCTCCTAATTTTGAATGTCAGTGTATATATGGAAACATCATCTGTTTCTGGATAGAATGCAAGTTCTTTTTCATGAAAATGTATAGCTTTATTCAAACACTTCCGGGTATGTGAAGTGAGGTGTCTGTACATAACATAGGATTATTTTTCTTCAGTAAATAAGTGTTCCTCTGAAGAGTATTACACATCTCCGTCTACCGAGTTGGGTTTTGTTCTTGTGACTTCTTCGAAAACTGCTTTAGAACGTTGTTGGGTGGATCTTGTCTGTCATCCAGATGAGTTCTAAGGTGGCATACTTTGAGATATCTCTTAAAACATGGCTATATATCTTCATTACCTTTGCTTCTTGTAGTAATACATACAAAATATAAGCAGGAATTATCACACTTCAGCATATAACTCCCGCCTCATGCTAATTTGGTTTATTTTTGTTAGACGTTTTGGCAGTATGAACGTCGTATTTTCTCTCTCGACGAATTTGTGTTTGGCAATCCTCGCAATGCAAAAGTATGGGCTGAGCAATAAAACTCAGGTACTCCCGGAAGGTTTCAGTTCTAACAATGAATCCGACATGTGGAATCATTTTGGAAAACTGTTATGTGCACACTTCCAATGTGCGGTTCATCACCATCGGCTCTAGACCGAATTGGGTGCCGTCGATAAACAGCATCGATTGAAATGTATGTGCGCCCAGTAGCTTCAGATATTTCACCATTCCAGTCGACGGACTGAGTGTTGTGGCTGCAATGAAATGCGTTAGTATGGTCTGCATGTTTTATCAGTCAGATTTGTATCATTGCCTTTATGGATGTACCTGTGAACTGGCGATCTTCGTAAACTGAAATCTGGATCATCCTCTGTGTTCTGTTTGCAAACAGAATCATTTTTTTAAATTTCGTCATACGTTTATGATATCGTGACGTGCACACTGTGGGAGCCTCTCAGCAATAAACCCCCCAAACAAAAAAAAACGCCGATCGTCGGAGGGGATTTGTGGCGGCTCCAAGTGGTTTGCGAAATCACTTGTGGTTGGCACAGCTGTTCTTCATTGGAACTACATGTACCTTAAAACGATACATCCGGGCCTCTCTCCAGCTCTCTGACGTAAGCATGGTTGAAAAGAGAACTCTTTTTCTCAGTGTCCTGTTGTCTTTGCTTGTGCGCGGTTGTCACGATGATGTTCTGTGTGTGTTCGCAAATAGAACTGCTCCTTTAATAAAGAAAGCAACTTTGTTAAATGTAATGTTCCTGATCAATAGACTCAGTTATGCTACACTATTTCAAAGATGTGTTTTTTCCTGTTGCGAAGTAAGTTTTTATCCAACAGCAACGCAATTATGTGCAAGACTGAAATGCTCTTCCGTAAGAAACATGGCGTCGGTAAAAAATGCCTTGTGTTACGGTGAAGCAACTACTTATTGTGAACATATTACATCAAGTTGGATATAAGTGTGTTTTCGTATCATCCTTTGTGTTATACAAAGTCGAGCACATTTTTGTGACCACTTCCTACTTTTGATGTCAACAGCGCGTAGCCAATGAAAGAAGGCACGTGTCGTGAGCTGGCTTTGAGGGTATAATAAGGTGTGCAGTAGGTATTCTGAAAACATATCACTCGTCGCTGTCATGACTAAAAGAAGAGATTTATCGGATTTGCAAAAATTGATGATTATCGGCTCTCGGGCCAAGGGTGGAAGTATTTTTGAAACAGTGCAGTTTGTGGACTCTTCGCGTGCTGCTGTGGTTAAAGTGTATCGTGATTTGAGAAATGGTACCATTGCGAATAAGCGACGTAGAAACTGTGGAGCACCACGTGCCATTGATGTGAGAGGTGAACGTCTGCTTCGGAGGAGAGCGAAGGGCCTATCGACACGCTACAGGAAGGAGAGGACAGGGATATAAATGGAGCGGACCTGTTAGCTCGGGGTGCTTTTTACTTTCCTTCATGGCACCGTTGGACGGTGGAGTCTTCGGACTTCGCTCCTGGACCGGGGTTCTCGGTGTAGCGTTTGGTGAGCTGCGAGATTGTTTGTTAAGCCTCTCGGGTTTTATACGTTTCGGCTGACGTGGGATTCAGTGGCTCGGTGATCGGATTTCGATACCGGTAAAGGACAGGGCGACTCACGATAGCATAGTGAATTGTCCTCAGGGAATATCTTCTTTGTGAAGAAGGGTAAGGATTCTGGAAGTCAGTGTTCTTTGGGGAGCAGCCGATCTACCGGAGGTGATTTTTATAATCATTAAACTGTTGCTAAGTTTACATAAGGACTGTTTATTGGCGTTCTTCTTCTTTGCCTCGGAGATCGAGGAATATGCAGCCATAGGTTCCGGAAACTCAGCGATCGTGACCATCCATGTACGCATCGAAAAGAACCTACGTCGGGACCGTGCAGCAGAAGAACTCAGCGGATTCAGACATTACTGTTGAACGTCTAGGTTCAGGAGCTGCCGTCCGACTATTAACGGCATTACACCCGGTTCAACGCTTGTCCTGGGAAAAAACACACCGGCACGATACCATAGAGGACTGGAAGCAGATGGCCTGGAGTGACGAATCCAGATTTAAACAGCATCGAGCCAGTGGGAGAATGCTGATCTGGCATCAACCTCATGAAGCCATGCATCCGTCATGCCAAGTTGGGAGAGTACAGGCTAGTAGCAGCTCAGTGATGGTCTGGGGTGTTTTCAGCTGGAATGCTTTGGAACCTTTGGTACATACACCGAAGAGCAATTGAATTAGAGACAGCTGGCGTTATGCAAATGTAGCGCTGTGGGCGGGCCTGTAAACGAAAACGACATGACGTATGCAACGATACAACAATATAAGGAGTGATGCGACGGGAATCAGTAAGAGTCGGACACAGTATGGGTAAGGCGAAGGATCTAATCGCATTTGATCGTTGGAAAATTGTCGGGGCCCAACGAATGGGTCACCCTATCTCGGAAGTCGTGCAGGCACTGGGATTTTCACGAACCACTGTGTCACGGGTGCACCGTAAGTGCATCCCTGCAAGGGCCAACTGCCGTGGGCAACAGCGTGTGGATGAGTGGGGTCATCGTCGGCTAGCTCTCATTGTAACAGTGCACAGTGCAAGAAATCACTCGGCAATTTAACGCTGGTGCACAAAAACGTTTAAGCAGCCACACCATCTAGAACCATATCCTCGCTATGGGGTGTAGAAACCATCGTCCCACGAGGGTACCGCTGCAAACCGCATATCACAAGATGCAAAGATTAGCATGGGCGCGGGAACATCGCCACTGGACCCTAGACATGTGGGAAAATGTTACCTGGACTGATGAGTAGAGATTCACGTTGGTACATGCGGATGGCAGGATACGAGTACGGCGCAAACCACATGAGGCGATGGATCCTTCTTGCCAGCAGGGTATTCTTTAAGCTCGTGGGGGTGGCATTCTCGTCTGCGGACTGTTTATGTGGATTGAAATGGGACCCCTGTTACGTGGGACATCGTTCCTCACAGGTCAACGTTACCGGGATATCCTGGACGATAATTTGCTTCCGTTTGTGCGTCTTCAACATCCCACTGGGGACCTCATCCTGCAACAAGACAATACACCGTGCCATCGCTCCCGAATTGTATCCGAATGGTTGAATGAACACTCCACCGACGTGACCTAGCTTCCTTGGCCAGCCAGGTGACCTGACCTCAATCCCATCAAGCACATCTGGGATGCCATCGAGAAAGATGTTCGAGGCTCTGACCCCCCTCCATAAAATCTTCGTGAACTGTGGGAGCTTGTTCAGGAGTCGTGGATCCGTATGGCTTCCCAACGCTTCCGGTGTCTTGTCGAGTTCATGCCGAGATGAACCGCCGCCGTCATCAGGGCGAAAGCTGGTGCTACCCTTTACTAGACAGGTATCTCTAATTCCTTTGCTCTTCAGTGTACGCAGTCGGCTTTGAGTGCTCTCAAATATATAGACATCCTAGCCGATTATTTTCGCCCATTCATATCCAGCATGCACCCTGGAGGTTATGGTGTATTCCATCAAGATAATGAATTGCCCATCTCACTGTACCACCTTGCTACTGTATGGTTGCAAGAGCATTGTATTTGAAATGTTTCGGTAGCCACCTAGAAGCCCGGATATAGACCCCACCGAACATCTTTGGAATACTGTCGAACAGGATGTTTGAGCACGTGACCAACCGGCTATGAACCTGAGCGAATTATGGACAGCTTTGAAGGAGACATGGCTACGATTGACATGCGAAGCTCGTGGAGTCCATGCCTCGTCATATGGCCTGCGTTATTATAACAGGAAATGCGGCCCAACGCGTTACAAGGCAAGTATTGCTAATTCAATAGCACTTCAGTGTATACAACCAGGAAAGTACTTACTTATGATGTGCCGCCCCAGTGGCGCAGTGGTCTAAGCGATGGCCTCTGATCATTCGTCCGAACGGGGTCCGTGTTCGAATCCCAGTGAGGCATGGATGTTGTGTTTGTCTTACGGCACTGGCTCTCTCCCTTCCCTGGAACCAGTGACCCTAAATTAGGGACGGGCGACTGCTTATAGCCCATTGAGTTGCTCACGGTGGTCGTTAAACCTCCACTCAAAAAAAAAAAAAAAAAAAAAAACTTACTTATGATCTAGGCCCTATCCAAATTGCACTACAGTAGGAACAACTGCAACACATTCCGGATATTAGGAATTGTTTCCTAGTGTCTCAACTACGAACGAAAATTAGGGACGCAAGAATGCGACAGCAGCATCTGAAATTTGACGCTTGAGTAACCACAGCGAAGGGATAAATTAAAACGTTTTGGGTAAGTCCATGCAAGAAGCGATTTTGACGAATGCACAAGCTTATGGCATTGAAATTTATGACTGGAACAAAATGATATCGTAATCACTTCTGGAAGTGTGGCGGGCTGTTTAAATATTCATTACTACTGTTGTATGCAGTTTTATTAGTGGCAATGAATTCCACCTGAGACTTTAACGGTCATAGGATTACGCGCACAGAAATTGCTCATTAAGATTCTTAACATAACTCATTGTTTAAAATATAAGCAGCATAATTAATGTGACTTGAATCATTTGAAAACTAGCACGCGTTTAAGCATATACAGCGGGAAAATGCTCAGATTATTACAAAGCGGCTGTAAAGCGAGCTCTCGGCTTTAGAGATGAAGTGCTTAGCAAGGTGCAATGACAAAAACGAAAGGATTCCGCAATTTAAAACAGAAAATATGCCCATTAAGGCTTCTGACAAACGGAAGCTAATTAAAATGTATCGAGAATAAGTTTGTAACACAAAGATATTGTTACTTCGTCATCGTAATGCGAAAAATGGAGGAGATATTTTTTCCTTTCAGTGTAAACTACTTTAAAGTTGTTACTGACATAAATACAAGTACGGAAGTTCAAATTTTAAGTAAATTAGTTTTATGCAGAGCAGTCCAAAAGCAACAGGTGATAAACAACTTTTATATCTTGCTTTTCATTTTTTGTGGCTTTGTTACTTAGGAAAAGTGAATAAGAAGTGAAATGTTTCCACAGTGCATGATTATCAACGCAACGTGTATTATTAGCTCGGAGAAAAGTGAAGGGCTGAAAACAAAGTGACAGTAATGTATTGCCCTAGAAGTAAAGAGGTGTTGCAGAAGATAAAGAAAGTCTTGAAGTAAAATGGTTCTGCGAGGAAATAGGGAGAGCGAAGAAATAGACAGATAGATAGATAGTTATAAAGAGGCAGAATTTTATGAGCATCACCGCTCTGAAAAGGATTAGGAAGTGCAACCCGGAATTAAAAAAATTACTTGATGTTTCGCGGAAACTATCAGTAAGTGGGATGAAAAGCATTCCTTATCGATGATTGTTACTTATCGATATGTTGCTATATGTTACTTATGATCAAAGCACTCTGAAGTTTCGAAAATTATATGTTAATCATATATTTTTATATAACTATATGTAAACTGCCGGACAACTGCTAAGGACGGATGACAATAGCAACGATAGCAACCCATAAAATGGAAGGCAAGAAAATGTGGAAATTAGCATAAGTGCGGGATACAGTAAGACGTGTTGTGCGTATGCAAATTTTGGATTGCCGAATTTGTTCGTGACGTCATAGCGCTGATAAGAGATATAAAGGATTTGACGCGTATTGACCGTTGTTGTTCAAACGCAAAGTTGAAAGGGAAAGAATCAATTGACGAACTTGAAATTTTCAGTATGTCTTCCCGACATCACCTAGATGATTTTACGTGTGGCCGTATTATTGGCAAGATTGAAGAAGGGCGAAAAATAACAGATGTTGCCAGGGAGTTCGACGTCAGCCACAGTGTTGCTTCAAGGCTTTGGAAATCATTTCAAACAAATGGAGAGTGTAGTAAACGTCACGGGGGAGGTTGTGTTCGCAGTACGACACCTGCAGAAGATCGGTACATAGTGCTATCAACAAAAAGACACCGGCGCAGCACAGCTAGTGAGGTAGCAAATCAGTTTATGTCTGCTACTGGCAAGCGGATCTCTCGAAAAACTGTCGCCAGACGTTTGCATGAAGGAGGACTATACGCCCGCCGTCCAGTTGTGTGCATCCCATTGTCCAGACGTCACCGTACCGCCCGTTTGCAATGGTGCCATCAACATCGCAATTGGACTAATAACGACTGGTCTGCTGTCCTCTTCTCAGACGAGAGTAGATACAGTCTATCGTCTGATTGTCGACGACAACTGATCTGGCGTGATAGTGGTACTGCATATTGTCCAGCAAACATACAGGAAAGGGACCGATATCCGACATGTAGTGTCATGGTATGGGCTGGCATCATGATCAATGGTCGTACATCCCTCTATGTGCTTCCAACTGGGACAATGACTGGCCAACGATACATTAATGATGTTCTGCCACCTAATGTTCGCATGCTCCGTGGTGCTGTCGGTGATAGATTCATTTTCATGGACGACAACGCAACATGTCATCGAAAAGTCGCTGTCCAGGAGTGTCTTGAGAGTGAGGATATTCAACGCCTCGTATGGCCAGCACGTTCTCCAGATCTGAAGCCCATTGAAAATGTGTGGGACGCTTTGGGGAGGAGTCTTGCTGGTCGCCAATGCCCTCCAATAAACAAGAACTCCCTCATC
This sequence comes from Macrothele yani, assembly GCA_039090855.1. Classification (NCBI taxonomy): domain Eukaryota; kingdom Metazoa; phylum Arthropoda; class Arachnida; order Araneae; family Macrothelidae; genus Macrothele; species Macrothele yani. The sequence continues at coordinate 13,320,399 of CM077027.1, read as the reverse complement.
CGTGCACTGACAGAGGAATGGGATAAATTACCCCAACAGTTGCTTAATAATGTTGTGCAAAGCATGACACCACGTGTGGAATCTTGCATCGCTTTCCATGGTGGCCATATCCCGTATTGACATCTTACGCCGGAATGCCTGCGGTCGGTAATTGCATTTTTTTCACGTTTACGTATTCTGCACAAAATGGCCTGTTTGTCCCTTGAACACGTTCCAAAGCCTTCTGGATTTCAGAGCACAATAAATTGTCTTTCTTGTAATGTCCTGGCATTCTGACATTATTTTATTTCACTTGGCATCCAACCACACTTACTTTTTTATGCGCTATATAGCCATTTATGATCCGTCCTTAGCAATTGTCCAGCAGTGTATAATATATACATGTATGTTACAAAAATATATAAATACATATATATGTTGCAAAAATATATGTTACTTATGATGAAAAATGATATAAGCATTTCTTATCGATGCTTGCTATTGAGGGAATACATTGGTTTCTATAAATCAAAGAACAAAATGAAATTTTGAAATCTTTTAAAAACTGAAAGGAATTTTCACATGGAATTTGAGGAAAACGTTAAATACGCTCTTTTTTGTTTTTTCTTGGTTGGGGGTACAACGACCACCGTGGGTTATAAGCAGTCTCCAGTCTTAAATTTAGGGGCACGGGTTAGAGTAAAGTCAGAGAGTCAGTAGAGTAAGACAAGAACAACATCTGTGCCTCACCGGGATTGGAACCCGGACCTGTCTCCGGTGAATGATCAAAATCTAGCGCTTAGACCATTGTGCTATCTGAACTGCATATGCTCTTTGATATTGTAGGCACAAGAGAAGAAAGCCAATTATTAATTAAAGAACAAATACTGAATGTGTGCAAAAGTTCTACCCGTTTTTGTAATAGATGCAAATTGCGATCGCAGAAGTTACGTCACAGATGACGCTGCGATGCCTAATTTTCTGCCAATAAAGCGTGGAGCAGAAGAGCATATAGAGGAACTAGGTTTGTCCGAGAAAGTCATTCGTAACGGAAATCACGGACAGTGTAATATGGCATGCGATAAGGAACACATTAGACATTGTTTACTGTAAGAGTTCGATAAAGGCAGTACTGCAGCCGCGGCTTGCCGCAACATCTGTCAAGTGTATGGGAAGGATGCACTTGATGATAGCACATGTCGCCGTTGGTTTCGGAAATTCCGGAGCGGAGACAGAAGCTGTAAAGATCAACCACGTCCTGGACGTCCATCCGTGGTTTCTGACGAGGATGTGGACTAAACCATAATGAATGACCCACATCCAGCCGTTTAGTAATGAGCGGAAACGTTGTCAGTACACAGAACAACAGTCGGTGAAGGAGATGGATGCATGAGCTTGCGTTCATCACCAAGTTCGGTAACTGGGTTCCCCACCAGCTTTCTGCAAAGCAACGAAAGGAGAGAATCCATACCTGTGCTTCTTTGCTTTCTCGTCAAAGAAATGAACAGTTTTTCTGACAAATTGTAACGGGTGATGAGAAATGGGTACTGTTCTGTAATGTAAAGCGCTAATAGACTGTGTGCCAAGGTGCGAAGCCTTCTCCGTTGACCTCAAAAGGAGGACAGCATCCTAAAAATGTTTTGTTGAGTGTTTGGTGGGGTGTCCAGGGAATAATCCACTTGGAGGTGTTGGCACGTAACCGAACGATAAATGCTGACTGGACAGATTGCGAGAACAACGGACATCGAAGCGGCCAGAACTCGTCAATCGCAAAGGCTTGATCCTTCATCACGATAACGCCAGACCTCATACTGCTTTAATCACTCGGCAAAAATTACTGGAATTTGGTTGGGAAGTGTTACCTCACACTGCGTATTCTCCTGACCTAGCACCATCTGACTACCATCTTTTTCAAACGTTACAGAACGCCTTTGCTCTCCAAAGCTTCGATGATGTGGACGATGTGAAAACGGCACTACATGACTTTTTTTGCCTCTAAAACACAGAAGTTTTTCTGGCGTGGGATTCACCTACTCATAGACAGATTGCAAGAGGTCATACAGAATGTTGGCCATTATGTGAAATCCTAGGTAGGTTATTTGTTGTGTTCTCCTCCTTTCTTTGTAGCTTACAAAAACGGGTAGAACTTATCCGCACACTCAATAGTAAGTAAGCAGAACTGGTTAGAAGTCATGACTAAAACTAGACAGCTGAAACTAGTCAATATGGTATGAGGTTATCTCTTACAAAAATACATGATTCACAGCAACGTTTTATGCTCATAATACGAGCGTCCAGAAGCAGTTCTGGCAATAATGATAATCGCTCCATCTAGGCGCTTCGAAGCTACTGCAGGATTTGATGAAACGGGGTTGAAGGACTGCAACACGAATACATTAACCCTCCCAAGTATTATCAACAGGGCCCATGCTACGGAAGCAAGCTGGGCACTCCATACGGGTAATGGTGTTTTCTTCAAGATATTGGTCCACAATTTTGGCTCGGTGAGGAGGTGTATTATTGTCCTGTAAGATAAAACTGTCATCAAGTGCTCCTACATACGTTCTACCAAACCAAATAATTCATTTAAGGATATTCCCATCCAATAAGGATAATTGCTCCATTTAGGCGCTTCGAAGCTTCTGCAGGATTTGACAAAAGGGGCTGAAACACTGCAACACGTGTGTCTTAACCATTCCAAGTATTATAAATAGAGTTCATGTCAGGGAAACAAGCTAGGCACTCCATATGGGTTACGATGTTTTCCTCAAGGTATTGGTGCCCAATTCTGGCTTGGTGAGGAAGTGCATTATTGCCCTGTAAGATAGAACTGTTGCTAAGTGCTCCTGCATACGTCTTACCAGAGTGCCCAAGAACCGAAGATTTCATTTAAGGCTATTCCCATCCGATAAGAATAATTGCTCCATCTAGGCGCTTCGAAGCGTCGGCAGGATTTGATAAAAGGGGGTTGAAGAACTGAAACACGTGTGTCTTAAGAATCCCAAGTATTATCAATAGAGTTCATGTCTGGGAAACAAGCTAGGCACTCCATACGGGTTATGGTGTCTTCCTCAAGGTATTGGTGCCCAATTCTGGCTCGGTGAGGAAGTGTATTATTGCCCTGTAAGATAGAACTGTCGCCAAGTGCACCTGCATAAGTCGTACCAGAGCGTTCTAGAACCGGATAATTGATTTAAGGCTGTTTCCCATCCATATCTTAGCGCACTATGTGCAGAGAATTGAAGAATATCGGTATTGGCCGTCGCATACCTGTACGGAAACCACTGATATCTGTGAAGTATCCGAAAGTTCGTTTTTAGTGGTGTCAGGAATATGGCGACTGGAAACGCAACGTGTCGCGAGGGATTTTGTTCTATACCGATGGTAAGCTGAGAGTGGAGGAATCCATATGAAATAATGTACCCAGCTTGCCTTGTAAACTCAACTCAAAGTTCTGGAGGTGGTGTCATGGTGTGGGCACGTTCTGTTACTATGGAACGGGTTCCTGATATTGCTGGGAGGTCAGGTGTCTTTCAAGGGTTATCTGAATGTTATTGCCGATGAAATCAATCCTGCAATGTGAATTTTTTATCCAGCAGGTGACAGATGTTTCATGGAAGATAACGCTACTGTCTCTCGCGCAAAATTCAGCAGTGGTTCAGCGATTATGTCAACGACTTCCACCATATCCCTTGGTCACCGCGAAGCCCCTATCTGAACCCCACTGAGAATGTATGGGACATGTTTAGAGAAACATATCCTCTTCCGACAAATTTGAGCCAGCTAGACTGTCTGGTAAGCGCCTGGTGTTCTGTAGACGTAGATGTATTCCAACACCTTGTGGAATCTTTGCCAAACAGCATACGTGCTATAATTTGGGCTGAAGGAAGTCCAGCTCAGTATTGAATAAAAGTTTCTACTTCAGTGGCCGGCATGTGTATAGCTCAGTGCACTACCCATATTGTGACGTACATCGGAGAAACTACAGAAATACTTTCAAGACAATGCATGCAACGATTCCGTTTCGCTTGAACTACTTCATCTCTCGATGGACGTTCTACAGTAGAATCCTAAGTTTTTCTTGTCGCGTTCAAACTTTAAACTTAGTGCAGAACCAAAATTAACTAATGTTTCATTTCCACATTTCAAAGGTTACGTTTCTCATATGCTGTCTCATAGGCGAACAAAAAATTCTGGTGCAAATCCATTAGTGTACAACAAAAATAAAAGTGACTGGTTTTGTAATAATTTTTAGAGTTTAGCTTTAGACTTTCTTTTTCCAGAGCAGGACTTAGACCTGCAATTTCGGCAAATCACATCTACTTCAAAACAAACAAAAGTAGCTTTTTCCAGGCAGGACTTAGACATGTAATTTTGGCAAATCACATCTACTTCAAAACAAACAAAAGTAGCTTTTTCCAGGCAGGACTTAGACATGTAATTTCGGCAAATCACATCTACTTCAAAACAAACAAAAGTAGCTTTTTCCAGAGCAGGACTTAGACATGTAAAGCAAACCACAGTTATTCGAAACAAAGAAAAGTCGCTTGTCCTGGTAATAGAACTTGTAAAGTTTTGAAAATGAAATATGACAAAATTCAGAAATGAAAAGAGGAAATGAGCAGATCCAGAAATTAAAGATGTGCATAAGAAAAAGGAAGATATAAGAACCTATATATTAAAAAGAAACAAAGTAAACGTTAAAGAACTTGAAATAAAATTCATAATGGATTGATAAAAATGAGATGAAGCTGCATATAGAAATTATTCTTGGTTAGACACTCGAAAAAAGCAAAAACGGGAGGTAGATGATGCGTGGGTACAGAATTATGATGAATGAGAGAGAAATGAATTATTGAAGTGAAAAGCGACAGTGAAATTGACAGGCAGAAGTGCAATCGTGTCGAGCAAGGAAAGAAATCTGAAAGAGTATGCAATTAAATAAAGTGGTTAATGTCAGAAATGCTGCTAATGCGGGTTGTTCTACTTGAGCGCTTGATGGGAATAATGACGAAGTTCTGAGACCCAGACCATACGATATCTTCACATAGAAGAGTTTATTCCTTTCTTTAAGGAACAGCAATTCGCTGTTTCTTCAGATTTTCTTTCTATACACTTCGCACTGTGACATTCAGTATAAGTGAAAAATCGAAGTATTAATGACGTCATATGATATTGCTCATACCACGCTTTTGGAGCACAGAACTACACTTTTGTTTGGAACGTCACTAATATTTGCTTTACAGATTTAGTTTTAAATCAAATTGAATGTATAAAGCTTATTGAACCCAGGATGGTTTTTATTACTTGATAGCAAGTCCTAAAAACGAAGAGCCAAGCTTACTTTTCAGAATCTATATTGTATGTGATTGCCCAGTTTAAATCGATTTGTATTTAACATAATTTAAAAAACTCTATTCAGAGGTACAAAATAACACAGTTGTATCAACAATTGTAATATTTGAGTTCAATCAAAGTAACTATTTACATTCCCGGCAATGCAAGGGCAAGTATATTTCCAACATAGATACAAAGCTACAGACAACAAAGCTAATACTTCACATAACATGTGTAACCATAACAGAGTGTGAAAACATATGTTACCCTGTTTATTCCTCACTTAAGTACGATTGCATTTTACTCACTTTGTTGTAAAAATACAAAAATGGAAGTTAAACATTAGCTTTCTTTTCATGTCAAAGGACTTGCAAGAAGATGTATTCTTATTCAGATATAGGTATTTGTGAATTCCTTCTGCATTTTATTCAATTCTTCTGTGGCGATTAATCATTGTCCTAGTACGTAAAGGTTTCATTCATTTAATTTTTTTGCTGAGTTTCTCTTATGTAAATTAGATATTCACTGGTCATAGGCTCATAATGAGAATCAATCGAATCATTCACAACTTCAATGCTGACGATAAAGTCAAGTTCTTTCATAAGCAAATAACTTTCTCGGAATTCGTCTGTAACAATTCTCTGACGTTTTAGTTATCCACTGCGTAGTTGGTTATTTTAACTGAACTCTATACCTTCAAGTATTTTTCCCAAACGTTTTTCTATTTTTTTTAAAGCAGTGCTCAAAATATTTATTTTTTCAGCAGATCAGCGGAAGTCCAAATCTGATGGGTATGTGTAGATAACAGCGTTATGTAAATTCTTGCAGTTTCGAACCAATCACGTAAAACGGCTCGTCGGAGCTAAGTTTCGTCGTTCTCACCTGGTAGTGTGGATCAATGCATCGAAGGGGTCTCAGTGGCGAAAGCACGTGTAAAGGCGGGTTTTCCTAGCGAGGGGTTTCATACGCAGCGGAGAACGGAAAACGTCGAGCGCATTACTCTCCCCACTTGTACAATGGAATTAACACTGACTGTATTCCTAGAAGGAAGAAACCGGTTCTCCGCCGATGTGAGACGCCCAGAGTGATAAGGCGACTGCTTTGAGAGCAGTCAATTCCATAGCACGCAGCGCGCTAGTATAATTCATTCACCAAGATAGTTCGTTTTATATCGATTACTAATAACATATTATTTTTAACAATGACATTGGACCGTTTCTCAGCTTCCAAGAATGAGCAGTTGATAGAAATGGTGGGTGGATATCCTATTTTACGGAAGAGTATTCAACTCAAGAAAGCAACATCCTCACAGACGCTTTTTTATACGCCCTCAACGACAGTAATGAGTAAAATTAAATACTTTGGGTATCATTTTTATCCTATTTCAATGTGTGTTTTTTGTGGATTGTAGCCCCCTTAAAAATGACTTTTTCAGAATTATTAATTGCTCTATTGCATATAATTTTTCAATGTAGTAAATTTTAGTGTATACATACCTATTAAAAATGATCCGTAATTGCACAAATATTAGTTTTAATAGTACATGCTACTCTAGTTACTTACCTAAGAGAGAGAGGGCAAGTTTTTCTGCAGTTGTTATTGGCTTCTTCACTCGATTATATGAATTACACGCTATTTTATCTTCAATAAGAGTCAAAATGATATTAAACTGCTCCGTTGTGAATCTGAAATATGTTTTAAACTTAATCTCATTATCAAGCAAATGGTTTTTTATTAAATGTCTGTACACAACTCATTTTTCCCGACATAAATACATCGCACCAATTGTTTTTCTTTTGTGGAACCGTTCAAGTATGAAGTCCTCCTCTTATTTCACGTCTTCCAAGTATTTGCCAAGATATAAAACACATATTTTCTTCTTTGAAACACGCGTTTTTACCTTTTTGGAAACTCACTGCATTGTTACACGAGTAGATGTCCTGACACTGTTGGGTCCCGACTGGCTTATCCCGTTGTCGTCTACCCCGTGGAGGAAAACACTCCACGCCAGCGTATTACGTTACGCAGAACCCGACGTGATTGGAGAGCTTTTTCCGTTCTCCGCTGCGTATGAAACCCGTCGCTAGGAAAAACCCCTTAAGGAGTAAGAATGCTTGTGCGACGTCATCGAGAATTTTACTACTATAAAGGCTGTTCCATAAAAACTGAGAGTAATTGTTTTGAGTTGGCAACAGTGCGAAGGGGAAAAACAACCACGCAGGCGACTAACTGAATTAAGAAAGTATCTATGGCAACAGATATTAGCCGTGGCAGGCGATTCTGGTTTTGTTATTGCGTAGTTGTTTAAGGAATGTCTGCATTTTTCCATACAGCTATGGAGACGAGTTATTTAGAGTTAAGACGTGATATACATTGTGCGATAAAATTTGCTATCGTTTGGGAAAAAAGGCTCCAGAAACGGTTGATTTAATGAAAAAAACTCACAAAAAAAAAAAAAATGTTTGGGTGAGTCAACGATTTAGATGGCACCATGATTTCAAAAATGGAAGTCTGTCGGCAGAACTCGCTCCCAATTCTGGTCGACCTGAAAGTATTGCTATGGAGCGTATTGTTAACAATGTTTGTGCAATCCTGCAAGAAGATCGACGAATGTCGTGTAAAGACATAGCGGTGATAACTAATATTTCAAAAACGTCGACATTCCGCATTATCTACGATAAATTACTGTTGCATCATGAGTGTTCCAGATGGGAACCGCATTACCTGACGAGAGAAAAATTGTAAGCCAGAGTTCAGGTTTGTCATGAGTGGAAACAAATGATTGCAAAGAACCCAAACTGTCTAAACACAGTAATAACTGCCGATGAAACATGGGTTCACTGTTTTGACCCCCTCGCGAAGCGCGCAAGTAGTGTCTGGGAAAACATAGGCTCGCCTCCTCCGAAAAAAGTCCGCCATACCAAATCAGCTGGGCAGGTGATGATAATAATTTTCTTTGATCATAAAGGTGTAGTCTACCAGCATGCCGTTTCTCCACAAATTACTGACTGTGAATGCTGAGTATTACATTTCAGTCTTGAAGCGTCTGCGACGACACAGATCAATTAAGATACCGTAACTGGTGGGCAAGTGGACGCTACACCATGATAACGCCTGCCCACATGTGGCTGCTTGTTTTCCACAGTTTCTTAGGAATTGAAGTATTGAAATCATGCCACAGCGTGCCTACAGTCCTGACCTCGCCCAGTGCGATTTCTGGTTTGTTTGCAACAATGAAAGAGCAGTTCCGTGACGCAACATTCAGCACACATGCTGATGTTATACAAGCTGTACAGGGGTCGCTAAAGCAGATTCCACAAAATGCCTTCGCCACATGCTTTGAAAAGTAGGCTGAACGATGGGAGCGTTGCATATAATCCGGGGGAAGATAATTTGAGAAAAAAAAAATCATATATTTTGCTGTACCTATATTTCTTCATTTTGTGTGATTTTACTTTCAGTTTCTATGGAACGGCCATTATACATAGACACCCTTACTAGAGGCTTTATCATAGAGCTACGTGCAGCTGGTTGGTACCTCCGCCGCAACGCTACGGAAACGCATCTAAATGTAAAAACTGTCCCCCGAATATTGCGACAGTAGTTGAAAGAAGGCAACGTGTGTCGCTGTAGTGGTACTGGTGCACGTAGAGGGATGTCCGAATGTCTCGATCACCGGATTCGACAGCAAGCCATAGCAGCCCCACAATCGATATTGGACGATATACGAAATGGCATACAGGCAGCTATGGACATCTTCGTATTTGACACGGACTGTGAATCGCTGGTTGACTGAGACAGGTTTGCTTTCTCGACTGTCACTCAATGCAGCACATACTCGCGCAAGGTTGCTGTAGTGCAGTAACAGTCATGCGTGGCGGGACATATAGAACCATGTATTCAGCGATGAGGCTAGCTTCTGTCTCAGTGCCGACGGTCGCCTATTGATGGCCTAAAGACGACGTGGTCACAGTGCTGATCTTGTTGTCATCCGCAAGCGTCATACGGCTCATCATCCCGGTGTCATATTGGGGGAACCGGAAAGTAATGTCGTTTTTTGGGGGTCTAAGTTTGAGGAACAGCTGTGAGGTGTTTCTGTACGTTAAACGTAAACTAAGTGTATGTACAAGTGAATAAACTATTCGTCTTTAACTTATGTCGGTGTTTCTGTCTTCCAGATTTGCAGAACAAAATGAGTGATATAAAACCCGAGGAGAGCCATGCTCGACATTGTATGCTGTATGAATTTCACAAGGGCAACAATGCAACTGTGGCCACGAATAACATTTGCACTGTTTATCCTAATGCGTTAAATGTCTGCAAGTGGTCCACCCAATGGTCCGCCCAATTCCGGTCAGGCAATTTTGACATCTCTGATGCCCCTCGTTCAAGAAGACTCATGGAGCTGGACAATAAACTGCTGCGCGCAACCGTTGAGGCAGACCCTCGTCAAACCGTTGATGAATTATCCCAACATCTTAATACATCATGGTCTACTGTTTAAGAGCACTTACAACACATAGGAAAGGCCTATAGACAAGGAGTTCGGGTCCCATACCAACTTTCAACTGCCAACAAAGTTTAGCGTTCCACCATCTGCAACTCTTTGCTCAGCCGACATGGAAAATGATCTATTTCTTCATCGAATTGTCACTGGTGATGAAAAGTGGGTTCTTTACGTTAAGAACAAATGCAAAAACCAGTGACTTTCTCCAGGTCAGACACCAGTTCCTACGCCAAAATCAGACCTACCCCCCCCCCCCCCCAAAAAAAAAAAAGGTTTTGCTCTGTGTTTGGCGGATTACAGATGGCATAGCTTACTTTGAGCTCTTGGAACCCGGACAGACCATAACGGCAGACCTCTATTGCCAATAACTGGGCCGTTTGAAGCAAGCTCTTACTGTAAAACATCCCAGCACTGGTCAACAGAAAAGGTCTGATCCTCCAGCATGACAACGCGAGACCTCACACGGCGAGACGGACCCAGCAGACGATCAGAGAGTTTGGCTGGGAAGTTCTGCCCCATCCCCCTTATTTCCATGACATTGCACCATCTGATTACCATTTGTTCAGATCTCTGCAGCACTTTCTTAAGGGGGAAACATTCCACAATATTGTTGATGTCAAAACGGGGCTCTCGGACTTCTTTGCATCACAGCCAACGTCATTTTATAAAGATGGCATTGAAGTTTGATTTCACAATGGGCAAGTGTGAGCGATAATGTTGGCGATTATATAATTGATTAAGAAATAAATTTCTTCTGTTACAAACAGTGTTTCTCTTCTTTTCCAAAAACGATATTACTTTCCGTTCCCCCAATACTTTAGGACGCTATCAGTTTTAACAGCCGTTCATCTCCCGTAAGTATTGCGGGTGCGATGACAGCACGACGTTACGTCGATGAGGTGCTGCCGCCCGCTTTGTTGAAGTACATTCGTGGTGTTTCAGGCGCACAGTTTCAACGAGATAAGACCCGTCCGCATACTGGTAACATCAGTAAACAGTGCGTACAAGGTCTCCAGGTGCTGCCATGGCCAGCACGATCCCCAGACGTCTCCCCAACACAGAACGCATGGGACGTCATTGGCAGACTACTTAACTCCTCTGCACGACCTCCTTGTAATGTTGATGAATTGCTGACACAGTTCAACGGCGCATGCTCAGCGATGCCTCAAGACGTCATTTTGGGACTTTTCCGCTCGATGTCATGCCGTGATTGCAAATGTTTAGTCCAGCCTGGCGGTCATACGTCCTTCAGACTGAGGCTACATTTTACTGTCTCCTCACCCATCGCATTCATGACATTCCTCTGAAATTAAATCACGTCTTTCCACCTACAGTGGTGTGCAAAAGTATTATATCTCTTGCAAAAACCGTGGTTTTAAGTTGAACTCTTTTTTTAACATTAACTAATTATCTCATCGTTTATATATCATTAGACGCGAAATTTAATTGAGATTTCCAAAATGTCTTAGTTTTTCCTGTAGCTACTTCTGTTCTTAAGATATGACATAAAATAAGGGGTTGACAACTCATATAAATTCATGTTAGCTGCGTATCAGTTGTTACAGCAAATCATAGGCATTCTTTTACCTGATTGGCTGCTTCCTAATGCTATCCTAATCCTACTCCAGCCTTTATAATGATTGACGCAGGGCTACTAGAGCATTGTAGTGGTTGCTTCTTGTTTTATTAGGGGAATAATATGTGTACATTCTCAATAATAGTTAAAACTGAGTAATTGTCCATAGCGGACAGGGTAACAGCAGTTGTTTTGCATGAAGAGGGATATTTTTTAAGGCAAATAGCTAAAAGAATGGGTTGTAATCAATCTACAGTTATTTGGCTACTGAAGAAAGTAAAAGACACTGGTGGTATTAAAAATATGCTGCGCAGTGGAAAGCCCAGATCCACTACAGCCAGGCTGGACAGAGTGCTGAGATTGGGGTTCAATTCGCGATCTCGCCCAATACGAATTGAGTGAATCTTCAACATTCAGCGATACATCAGGGATGCTTTAGAGGCAGAGCTGATACTCTTCTTCGAGAGTTGTCCTGGCGGTATACTCCAGCATAACAATGCTCGACCACATTTGACCGGGAATGTCCAAGACCTCTTCCATGCACGGCAGATATCGCTCCTCCCCTGGACTGTACGTTCGCCGGATATGCCCCTGATAGAACACGTCTGGGACATGGTTGCCAAGCAACTGTCATATAAAGCGCCTCCACCAGTCACCACAAATGAACAAGAGGTTTTCGATATCGTCCTGGGGGAATAGACAGGACGATATCAAAAACCTCTTTTATTCAATTTTTTTATTTTAGTTTTAACGACCACCGTGAGCAACTCAATAGGTTGTAAGCAGTCGCCCGTCCCTAATTTAGGGTAGCTGGTTCCAGAAAAGGGAGAGAGCTAGTGTCGCAAGACAAACACAACATCCATGCCCCCACTGGATTCGAACCCGGACCCCTTTCGGACGAATGATCAGAAGCCACCGATAGACCACTGCGCCATCGAGGCGGCCTTCTGTTCAATGCCACGCCATGTAGAGGGCGTTATTGTTGCTTGAGGTGGCTTCACACGTTACTGGGTTTTGAAGCAAAAAAATGTTTTGTATAGCTCTACAAATGTAATCAGTTATCTCCTGTAACATGAGGAATCTGTGATATTAATTTTATTTGAATAGCGCGATTCCTTCTTGGTGTTGCAATTTTTACAAACTGGGATGTATAATGAGAGGCAGAAACTTGTATTAACTCCAATTAACAGAAAAAGAGAAGGACAGACATTATTCGGAAAGGGTTTTTAACGATTAAACTATCAAAACAGTTGATGCATTCCTTTTTTATAGCAGCAGAGATGTCTTATAAACACAGACGGAGAGATAAAGAGATTACACGAGCACATCTTTCTCCTAAAATACCCGGTGAGATTTCTGTATATACGACAGTTTGGGATGACAATATGAAGATCTGAGTTACGTGCATTTATTTAAAAGATAAAATTGAAATAGCAACGCAGAAAATCTGGGATAATTATCCTGCAGTGTTTGGAGAAAAAAAAACGGGAGAAAAATAATTTTACGTTCATAATGAATTTGCATAACACATTTTACGAAATCTGTCTCTTAGTTCATACACACGGTGACTTGCAGTGGTACGCGTTTTTCCTTGTACGTTCTCGTAGGTAGCTGTGAGAAATACCTTGTTTAATAAATAATTCAGCATTCTTAACAGCGTTTCGGATTGCACAGAAGCAATCAACTGATAGTTTAATTTCTCTTCTTCCTACAACTCAGATTAAAGACATTTTACTTTCCGCGTTCAGCAGCGGCTAGGTAGAACTCTGCTTACCAAAACTCTTTGTTCTCCTCTACGTTGAACGGACACGTGATTATCTACTTCCTATGCTTAGAACATCACGTTACACAAAAAATTGCAATTGTTGCATTACACTCTGAACATTTTAGAAACTTTTGCAAGCTTCTAAAATGAAACTAGTTCGCAAGAATTTTCAGCTCCAAATGGTTACCATGAAACCAGAAAAATGTGATTTTAAAAATGCGTGTGTCTATAAACGTAAATCCCGTTATAAATTAACTGTTTTGAAAAATATTGAAAAAATTCACGAGATTTTTAAATATTTCTGACAAATTTTATGAATACATATTATAGTTCGTCAATGCCAACAATTATCAATCTACTGTTGGATGGCTTCCCCAATTTTTTTCCGTAACTGCTGGTCTTAAACCACGGGTATCCTAAAGGCGATTTAGGCTTGTTTTCGAATTTCTTTCACTCATCTCCTACATGGCCTTCTCTCGGATCTCTTCTTGTCCTTTGAAATCCAGTCTGGTATTTCACTTGTGCAACGGTGGTTAGTTCTTCAAGCAACATGTCCAGCCCATTGGTATTTCAGGGATTTTTTTCCCATGAAGGTTTCTGCAAGTTTCTTCCACAACTGCTGGTCTTGAACCACGAGTATTCTCATGCAACTCCAACTTCTTTTCGAATTTCTGTAAAACCACTTTTTGACTGATCCATTCCGCATCCCCTCACTCCGGAGTAAGTTGCTCTCCCAACTAAGCAACACCGACGGAATGTACCGCTGTAGATTTGTCGTCTTGACACGTGATTCACCTCTGTAGTACGTCACATTTCTTTCACTCATCTCCTGCATGGCTTTCTTCTGGAGGTCTTCCTGTCCCTTGAAATCCAGTACAGTATTTCAGTTGTGCAACGGTGGTCAGTTTTTGAAGCAACATGTCCAACCAACCCATTGGCATTTCAGGGATTTTACTTTGATCATGATGTCTTTCACTCTTGTCATTTTCGTCATCCATGAGTTCTCTTTCCTATCGCTTCCTGCTTACACCAAGCAAGAGCATCTGCAGGCTTCTTTTATACACTGGTGTGCAAAAATTAAGGACGAAGAGGAGAAATTAGCATAACAGCGGAACGAGCAGGCAGAACGGACCGAAAGACCACTTAGGAGATAAACTAGGGTCCGGTATAGTAGGGCATGCTCATATATGCAGCATGACGTAGGGGGGTCGGGGGTCGGAAGGGTATAAAGCACACGGGCGGTGTACGCTCAGCAATACGGAGAAAGCTATTGCACGGTGTACATCGGTTTGAACGACGTCCAGTTGCTGCCACCGTGTGATATGGCCAACAGGCAATCCAGTAGACGACATCTGGGTGACTCTACCCGAGGTCGCGTCATTGGGAAGTTGGAAGAAGGTCAAAGTGTGACTAGTGTGGCCAAGGAGTTCGAGATCGCTCACAGCATCGTTTCACGAGTTTGGAGAGCATTTCAAACGAAAGGAACAGCTGTCCGAGAGTTTAGTAGTGGTCGTCCACGAGCACCTATGGCGGCGGACGATTGGTATATTTTACTACAGGCGAGAAGAGACAGACAGCAGACAGCGGGAGAAATCGCAAGGCACATGCAACAGACAACTGGACGTCCGTTATCGCGTTTTATCGTGGCCAAGAGGCTGCACAAAGGTGGTCTATTGGCACGACGACCAGTACGGTGTGTGCCATTAACGCCTGCTCATCGGAGACTGCGGTTTCTGTGGTGCCAGGAACACAAGAACTGGACACATCAGCAATGGGGTAGAGTTCTCTTTACGGAATAGAGCAGATTTAGTCTGACTAGCGATTCTGGACGTATACACATCTGGAGAGAGCAGGGAACACGCAATCACACCTCCAACATCCTCGAAAGGGACCAGTTTGGAGGTGGCGGAGTTCTCGTTTGTGGCGGTACCATGCTTGGCAACTGTTCTGACCTCCACATCTTCCAAGGAGGTTCAGTCACTGGTGTCCCCTATTGTACCGAGGTTTTCCTGCCTCACAGGCGTCTGTTTAGAGGTGCTGTGGGTCCTGACTTCCTCTTCATGGACGACAACGCTGCACCTCATCGTACAGTGGCTGTCGCAGAGCTGTTGGAGAGTGAAGATATTCAACGCATCGATTGGCCCGCAAGGTCCCCGGAGCTAAATCCAATCGAACACGTGTGGGACCTTCTCGCGAGACACCTGGTAGCACGTCACCAGCGGCCAGCAACGATTCCGCAGCTGCGATTGGCGCTACAAGAGGAATGGGCCGCGACGCCTCAACAGCTCCTTGACAACCTCGTCCTCAGCATGGACAGACGCTGTAAATCCTGCAACGCAGTCAGGGTTGATCATATCCCCTACTAAAGACTGGATTTTTCTTGGCAGCCGTCTGTCACATGGACGTTTCTGTCTTCTGTCCAGTTGTGCTCGAAGCTACCTTTTCAATAAAGTGCCTTTGTATTCTTTGGATTCCTTGTTTGGACGGTTTTGCTCACTTGTCCCATATTCCTATATCTTCGGGATCTTATGGTATGATTTGAATCGATGTGGAGCATTTCTGTACCACGTTACATTCGAAAAACCGTCTCGTCCTGAATTTTTGCACGCCAGTGCATATGTGCTGCCTCAGTACGTCTGTTTAAGTCTCTGATACATAAGAACTGGAATAATCTTTTGATGAAACACTTTTTTCTTAAAACATAATGGCAAATGCTCCTGAAGAGAGTACTGTTTCTTCCAAATGCTCTACCAAGTTTTTTACGCCGATAAACGTCTTCGATGACAGCCTCGGTTGATAATTGTTACCCAAAGCAAAAGTAGGTATCGGTTAACGTAAGGTTTGGTCTATCAGCAGCTGAATATTCAATTCTTGTAAGAACACTACTGTACTTCAGTTCTACTATCTGAAAGTTCATTTTATCGCACTTCTTTAATCTTGTTAGCAACTTTCTGGGTAATATTCTGAAGCTCTGAGTGGTACTTGCCCAAAAAAAAAAAAAAAAAAAAAAAAAAGGTAGGCTCATTGTGATTGACCCCTCAGTTTCGAACGTAGATTGCGATCGGTGCGTTGGATTTTCGTTTGTCGGCTGCTGCTCTCAGGAGTTCTCGTTACTCTGTAGTTCATTGGGCTGCAGTCTTCTTGGGCTCCTTACATTCTTCATCAGTTACTTTTACCTATTGTTTTGGTTTTCTCCACACTGTTAAAACTTATGTGGTAGTTTGCACCAAAATGTGGTGCTTCACCAGTTGCACCAGTTTCTGAGAAAGATGCAAAGAGAGCTCAACAACAAGGAGCAACTTTCCATCACGCTATGGTACAAGCCGGGACTGCCCCAAAAATGTTTCAACGGAGGGGATGGGCGCTCTAAAATCTGGGGATGGGCGCTCTAAAATCTGGGGGGGGGGGGAATTATGCTTCATATATAGATATGTAATTAAAATCAAGAATTTTCAAAAACCGCCGTCGTTTACCCTAAATAAAGCTTTTTCTTGACTTCCGCAACACATGCAGCACTTTGAAGTGTGGCAACGGATGACTTTGCGCTTCTTGATTACATATTCTTATAAGAGGTCCACGACACCAAGTAAGTTTTGTGGGTAAAGCTGTTCTGGTGCTTTTTTTAAAGCCGAATCCATTTCAAGAGCTTTTTACTCAATTGTTGTAACATCGCTGAGCGAAGGTGACCTCATGTTTTTCGTCGTCCGATGAAAACATTCTACACGGAAAGCAAAAGGCGGAATCTCTCTTTATACTATATGCAAGCCATGGAAACATGTTATACTAATATGTCTGGAAGCTTCTTTGTTCTTTACCGTATTTTTTTGTAGGAACTGTTTTAATATCCGCTGTTTGGGTTGATCCAAAAGTGAAGTTTCTATATTAAGCTCTTCGAGTTCAACATTTTTTGTCTCGCGACCATGTGGTACCTCCTGTGTTTTATTTTCACAAACATTGCGTTAATAAAAAATTTCCGTTGAATCACTACAAGCACTTAAAGAATCCTCGTTGATTCCTAATGGTTCACCACACGCTGTTGATGAAGTTGTAGCCGTCTGATAATCATTATCCGCTTTGTAGACACTCTCGCTTAATTTACTTTTCTTCTTCTGATTAACACTTGTTCCAAAAAATCATGGATTGGTCGTTTTGCGGACATGTGATTTCGAAGTTTGGTTTGGGAAGAAATACTCCACTTTCATGTATCACGCACAATACGCGCAAAAAGAATAAATCAAGCAGGGAAAATGAGACTTTTCACCAGAACGAGAAAGAAAACGAGTGTAACTACTAACTAGCCAAGAGAAATTTCGCTCACTGTCTGGTGGTGACTGACGCTGATCACTGTCTGCTGTTTTCGACGATCGTGATAACGCCCACTACTTGTCATAGACTGCGAGCGCGCCAGGGTGGTGATGCGATTGGCAGAGTGATGCTTATTCAACTTTTCAACCCATTGGCATGAGCCGCGGCATCGGACTGACGATGTTCTTTGAACTTCCGGCAGGTCTTCGATCTCTGTGTGCCAAAGCGGAAGCGCAACATATAAATAAGGTTGCCAGACTAAGTCATGGATCGTGATTGGAGGAACATAATTACCTTCTCCCATTGCCACAGAAGAACATCACCCGGTGGCGCCGTCCCTGGGTACAAGGTTGCACCACATCATGTAGCAAGGTTACACCACGTTTTAGTTTTGTTTGCACCAGAAAATGGTGTGTCTTTTCTCAGAAAGTAGTGCAGGAGATGTTGCGCCACTTTTTGTTGCAACTTACCACACAATGTTTAACAGTGCAATTTTGCTTGCACTGTTGAAAATTGTGTGGTAAGTTGCACCAAAAAGTATTGTCGAACATTTTAACCCGTTCACACAAAAACAATTAAAAAAAATTAGTTCAAACCACTGCGAAATCCTCTTTTTATATTTGAATAGATCTCGTCGAGAGCTTTAAAACGATACTGCGCACAATCGTGTTGCGTTCACGTTTGCCGAGATTGACTGAGTCATGCGCTACGGCACACCCATAAATATTGCATCATATCACAGGAAGCGAGGGGAGCGCTGTGCGCGCGATGTATTGCTCAGTACGCGAATTGGACTCCATGCTGTTTGCGAATTCACGATTAGTGTACGGCACATATTTTTAACGCTATAATGATTTCAGTTGGGAGATATTTTTGTCACAGGCGGTCGGCCGTAAGTCTTCCCATACTATCCGCGGAGTTAGACGTAGTTCTACGTCAAGAAAAAAAAAGTCAATGTCATCAGCAGAATGAATGTAGGTTAAATAATCTTCATTAATCTTTAATCTTTATGCTCTTATACCCTTGTCTTCCTAGTTTAATGATCAAAAGACATTCCGCAGTGTGACATTGAAGAGCTTGGGAGATATGACGTCCTTTTGTCTCACTCCCTCTCCAGTTTTTATTGGTGATATGTCCTCGAGCAGTCATAACTAATGCATATAATTATCAATATATCATTTTAACCTTTTTGCATTTCTCTTGTGAAAAAAGCTACACTGTCGCTCAATAAAACAGTAGCTCTTCGTTTTAACAAATATATTAATCATTCAATGATAATAGCGGGCAAAATGTAGATGGAAAAAGGAGAAACCCCTTGAAAGATGATAGTTAGGTCTGGGCGCCACAAAGTGAATTTATCTAGTTCGCGACACCTAATCCATTGTCTTGAGGACGAGGCATTGAATCTGTTTGGAGCTGTCACGTCGAACTGAGAGCCGTTCCATCTTACTGTGAGAAAGAAAGTTTACTCTTATATCTTGTTCACTTCTTATCTTTTTTCGTATCTTTGAAACGTGCTTTCGATGAAATGAAAAGAAACTTACGAAGGTTTGATAAATATCATAATATAAAAGTGCATCGAAATTAAACTTCGTGCCTTTGGGGGTAGGGGGTGCTTCATTAATGAGAAATAACATCCTGTGAGCTATGACGTTTCACAACACAGCCATAATTTTTGCGGAAAAAGAAGACCAATCGATTCCTTGAAACACTAATCCAGAGTGTTTAGTATAAAAATAAAAAGAAAAAATTCTGAAGCACTTAAAATAAGCTAATAAAAAAGTAAAGAAATAAAAGTAAGTAGAAAAAAGACAGAAGTAGCGAGACGTATACCTCTAAATTTACATTCATTTTAATTTCTGCTTTCTTATGCGAATTTGGTTCCTTCTCGTTAAACATTTTCTCGTGGCGCAGTGGTCTAAGCGATGGCCTCTGATCATTTGTCCGAAAGGGGTCCGGGTTCGAATCCCGGTGAGGCATGGATGTTGTGTTTGTCTTACGGCACTGGCTCTCTCCCTTCCCTGGAACCAGTGACCCTAAATTAGGGGACGGGCGACTGCTTATAGCCCATTGAGTTGCTCACGGTGGTCGTTAAACCTCCAATCAAAAAGAAAAAAAAATGTTCTGAAGAACAAATGACAAGCAAATAAACCGTAGACTATCGTAATTTGACTTCATGGTTCAATCCCTATGACCGTGTTGATTTCTAGTTTTACAAGAGTGATATACGGATATTTACGCTCACGAAGCTTTCTAGGAACAGTAGCAAAGTGACAAATAGTTAAGCGTACGTAAGTCGTAAACATACAAGTACAGTGTAAACTAAAAAAATGTAGTAGCAATGATGTGTTTTGGGACATTTTCTGTACCTTTTAATGAAGTCGAACGCAAAAACAATTGCGAAAAAAATTTCAAAAGCAATTAAGTGGTTGCATTCCTATATTTAGTGTTGAACGTGCTTGTAATACGAACATGAGCTTTTTCTCAATGTTGAAACTGGAAGTGAATAGCAATTTGTTTCTCTAAGAAAGAAGAAAAGGGAGGTTTGAAGATTCGTGAACATGTAGGTTTCCTTGATCTTTCGCCTTGAAGGGGGAATCCAGAGAGCATGAAAAATTGAAGCTCAGTAGGAAACATTCGCATTCTAAATATGATTTCATGTAGATTTGTAAATTTCTCAATTGATCTGAAAATTTCGGTGCTGCACTAAGTATAAAATTTTGTGAAGCCTCTATTTGCCTCCCATAGCTGCAATTGCAACCAGAAATGTGATACTAGTTATGATTCTAACTCCGAAATGTAAAGTGCATCAAACTTGGGTGACCACAGGCAATGATCCTTTCTCAGTCACATGACACCCAAAAGCTAGACTCGAGTTCTAGCTATAAAGTGTCTCATTTGCTAAATCATATAAAATCTCATTTTCATATAAAAAAAAAATCTCTCGTTCTCCCTCTCTCTA
This sequence comes from Macrothele yani, assembly GCA_039090855.1. Taxonomy (NCBI): domain Eukaryota; kingdom Metazoa; phylum Arthropoda; class Arachnida; order Araneae; family Macrothelidae; genus Macrothele; species Macrothele yani. Next base: position 13,299,968 of record CM077027.1, on the reverse strand, counting down.
AGAGCTCGAACCAGAGTAAATATTCTGCAGCCCGAGCCCGAACCGCAGTAAATATTCTACAGCCCGAGCCCGAACCGCAGTAAATAATCTATAGCCCGAGCCCGAACCGCAGTAAATATTCTTCAGCCCGTGCCCGAACAGCAGTAAATATTCTACAGCCCGAGCCCGAACCGCAGTAAATATTCTACAGCCCGTGCCCGAACCGCAGTAAATATTCTACAGCCCGAGCCCGAACCGCAGTAAATATTCTACAGCCCGTGCCCGAACCGCAGTAAATATTCTACAGCCCGAGCCCGAACCGCAGTAAATATTCTATTGTCCGAGCCCGAACCGCAGTAAATATTCTTCAGCCCGAGCCGCTGCAAATGTTCTATTGCCGGAGCCCGAACCGCAGTAAATATTCTACAGCCCGAGCCCGAACCGCAGTAAATATTCTATAGCCCAAGCCCGATTTGGGCCAGGGCTATCCTTCGGGCTCAGCTTGGCTCAGCCCGTCTCAACTCTGATTTATATGTGAGATAATAACGTTAAAGTAATGGTACGTGGCGCCATCTATATTCTAAATTTTCGTTAGGAAGAAAATAAATTATAAAATAAACTCTCCGTAAATACTTATTGCCATAACTGAAACAAACACAATAGTAGCGCCATCTGTGTTGTCAAAAGAAATGTATATTTTTAGCAACCCCATAAAACTAACGGAAAAACTTTGAAAATTCACATTCTCATAAACATTTTGATCATGGAAAATTATCTATTTCAATCAGGCTCTAGAAAAGCAGTTTTTCAATGACTGATCGTAATAAGTATTTGCCAAACGTTTAGTTCTATATTTTATTTTCTTCCTAAGGAATTTTCAGAATGTAGATGGCGTCACATACCTTTAAATTACAATTATTATTGTACGTATAAACACACTGAGTTTTCGCTATTTCTTCTCTGTTCGTTAAACGTAAGTGCATTTTGTATCGTGTCACCAATTAGTAGAGCTTTTAGTTCATTTCTTGTTTTCAGGAATGTGAATTTCCGTTTCCACAGTTGATAAGCATAGGCTTGGAAAACAACCTTAGAAGTCTGTTTTAGTTTATAATAATAACAAGTTGACTGGAAGTCTCCTCAAAACAATCCCTGTTGTCATCTGTGTTGCATTCAGAGAGTTTCTTCCGGGGTCTGGGGGGGGGGGGAGGCAATTACGAATTTTCGAAGGGGATAAAACTTGTTGACTGATTATATACATATAATCACAATTTTGTTATTTATATATACACTGGTGTGCAAAAATAAGAGAATTTGCACATTTTGTCGATTTTCACAAGAAGTACGGATCCAAAGCTACAAATATGCCGCCGAATAAGAATGCAAATTTTCAGTGTCGAATTCCTAAGCGTACACGTGCGGGTGGGCGGAGCTGTGACAGCGGAGGGCATAAAAAGCACACGTAGCTTTTTCCGCGATTAGTTAGCTCGTACTCCTCGGCGACATTCGTTGTGTTTCTTGCAGGAGTTGGTTCAATTTCATAAGGAATCAAGTAAAATGATTTGCCTCCAACGTATTGATGACGGAATGAGGTGGAGAATCGTCGGTAGATTGGAGGCAAGGCAATTGCAAATGCAGGCTGCTACAGAGCTCAATATAACTCCCCGTAACGTCTGCAATTTTTGGAAATAGTTTAAGGACACCGGATATATATCGAGAAGGCCTGGGCAAGGTTGTCCAAGAGCCACGACGGCCAATGAAGATCGTTATTTGGCACTTTCAGCGAGGCGCCACAGGACTGCTACAGCTGCACAGCTATCTCGTGAGCTGCATGCCGCCACTGGGACCCGAGTTTCAAGGGTTACTGTTTCCCGAAGGCTTCATGAGAGAGGGCCTTTTGCCAGAAGTCCCGTTGTTTGGGTCCCGCTCACTTCAGCACACAAGAGAGCGCTTTTAGCATGATGCAGATATCAGACTTGGACCAGACTTTAGTGGGGTAACGTTCTCTTCACAGACAAGTCGCGATTCAGTATGGACACTGATTCTCGACGTACCTTCATTTGGAGAGAACCTGGGACCCGATACCTTTCCTCCAACATCCTAGAAAGGGACCGCTATGGCAGCGGAGGTGTCATGGTTTGGGCAGGCATCATGTTGGATGGCCGCACACCTTTCCACGGGTTTGACAGAGGCTGCCTAACTGGTGAGAGGTATAGGGATGAGATCTTACTGCCCTATGTTCGACTTTTCAGGGGCGCAGTTGGGCCTCGGTTCCTTTTTATGGACGACAACGCTCGTTCACATAGGGCTCACCTGGTCGACGATTATCTTGAAAGTGAGAATATTCTCCGGATGGATTGGCCAGCCAGATCACCAGACCTAAACCCTATCGAACATGTCTGGGACGCTCTTGGGAGGGCAATTGCAACTCGCCATCCCCCTCCGAGAACCATTCAGGAACTGAAAACTGTGTTGCTGCAGGAGTGGGGCCGATTGCAACAGGGCCTCATCAACTGCCTCGTTTCCAGTATGACGTCGGCTCTGAGAACTGTATGACTGTGAGAGGGGACCATACCTCATATTAGTCATTTTATGTTCGATCTTGCAACGTGGATTTTGGACATTTTTGCGCTGATGAGCCTTACTAACGATTATGAGTGCGTACCATGACTTGTATGGTATAATTTGTTCTCTTATACAACTGTGTATCCAAACCAAATTTCATTAAAATGTGTCCATTTGTTTTTCAGAAATTCGACAAAATGTGCAAATTCTCTTAATTTTGAACACCAGAGTATATTAATACATAGAACATTTTAAATAGAGTACAAAAATTTTCTTATGCTCTTATATCGCAAATGCAGATTCCAAGAAATCTACATAAACAAGTGATTAAAAATGTAAAATGTTATACCTTTGCTTGAATTCAGTAATGGACTACGGATTTCATCATAGGGTGGTGTAAAATATTGAGGACGCTAGTAAAGGTAACGCTGTGCTGGAGAAACTCCCCTCAAGACATTAGGAGCGGTAAAAATGTCCTCGCCTACTACACGCGTGTTTCTGATTATTAAGGAATCATTACAGTGTTACCTGAAAACGTATGATGTAAGACATTCCCCTGCAATTTGGTTTTAGTCCCTTTAGATTATTTAGATTAGCAAATAAGTAGTATTAATAGTAAAAAAAAACAAAAACTAACTAACCGTTTCGATGTCAGTTTGAGGTGCCTCGATTTTTTTTTGTCACAGAGTGTAAACCACCACCACCAGAAAAAAGACCACTTTATTATGAGAACAATTTCTAATAATTTGCTATTGTTAAAAATTAGGTAACAAATATTTTGTTGTATTGGAAGTACTAACGCCACGTTAGCTACACTGAGGCTTAACCGTATACATGAAAAATCGGCATCTAGAAGGCTGAAGTAAAACTGAATTACAGCTTTCAAAATATGATGATGTATTGCAGTGTGATGATGATGTATTGCATCTCTACTGTGTGGAATTAGGTTTTTATTGCGGAAGTAGTCCGAGTTGTCAGTGCTTGAAAAATTGTCCCTTCAGCGAGGACTGTCTAATGTTTTCTTGAAGGATGATAGAAATTTCAGGTTGAAGTTCATGTGAATTTATTTTTATTATTAAGAAATTTTCACTCCTTTTTTTAATTTTTTAAAATTAATTTCTCTAAATATTGTTATAAAAGACAACAATTAAACAAAATATAAGGAGAGATCGCCCAAAAACATACTGGGGAGCATTCATAGATTTTCGGGGGGGGGGGGGAGGCTAAGCACCCCCGAGAAGATGCCTGAATACATCACTGCTTGTCATGCCTATCAAAATAATGTCTACTTGATATCGATTTCTGAGACAAATAATGTGTTTTGTGGAACAACAAGACAATGATTCATTGCTGTGGGGTTTAGAGAATTAAAGTAAGAAACAAAGAATTTCAATGGATTTATATGCTCGATTTCGTTTAGAATTATTCTTAAGTTTTAAATAGTTAGTGTTAAATATTTTTTAGTTGCACGAAGCAGCCCACCAAGCGGAAAATTCAATTTCGTTTCAGCTGAGTGGTTTACGAAATGTTCTTGTCCGTTAGAAACGCATTTCTTCTTTCAACAAATGTTACCTTTCGGTCGGAAATAATTTTAAAACATGCAAATCAATGACAGAAAAGAAAAAATAATTTAATTACCTTTTCGGAGTTCTTTTGGAATGGGCTAAACGCAAACATTACTGCTCCACGCTCTAAAGATTTATCTGTAGCTGCTCGTTCCAGAAGTAAAGCAATGAATTTCCTGAATAATCAAAGAAAAAACTTTCATTTTTTTCCCTTACCGAACAAAAAAAAAGTCTCAGACAGAGGTCAGTTCAGGATGTTTTTTCTCTCTGTACGATGCAAGGTTTTCGTGAACGAGAAAACGCAGCCATTGGAAGCAGAGTTTTGCTTTTTAAGAGCTAGGACATCTTTGTTCTTAGAATAGAAGATAAATCCGTGAACTCACTGAGATAATTCCATCAAATGTTAGGTGCAATAGATAAAAAAATAAATGAAGAAATCAGTAGAACTGTATCTTTTGAAGCTGAAGAATAGAGAAGCCATTTCTGGATCTCAAAACCGGCAATCAAAATTAGCATGGTGATATCATGTCCTCAGGGTCATAATATCGTGCATTTCTTCGAACTACACACGTAACAGTCGCTGAACGGAAAAATTCCATTCCGAGAAAAAAATTTGCATCATTACTGGATCCAGAATTGTCACAAAACAGAAAGGGCGTTATTCTGGTCAAAAATATTCATAGTCGAGTTACATCATTGTGATCACCTCCTACTTCAGACGTCAACAGCGCGTAGCCAAGTAAAGAAGGCACGTGTCGTGAGCTGGCTTGGAGGGAAGGTGTGCTGCAGGCATTCTGAAAACATATCACTCGTTGCTTTCATGGATAAAAGGAGCGATTTATCAGATTTGCAAAAAAGGGGATGATTATCGGCTTTCGGGACAAGGGTGGCAGTGTTTCTGAAACAGCGTGTTTTGTGAACTGTTTGCGTGCTGCCGTGATTAAAGTGTATCGTGATTGGAGAAATAGCACCATTGCGAATAAGCGACGTGGAAACTGCGGAGTACCACGTGCCATTGATGTGAGAGGTGAACGTCGGCTGCGAAGGTGCGTGAGGGCCGATCGACAGGCTACAGTGGAGCAACTCAATGGCCGAATGAACCAGGGAGCAAACGGTTGTGTGTCTAAAACAAGAGTTCAGCGGACCCTGCTGCGTATGTGGCTCCGATGCAGACGGATGGTAATTGCACCTATGCTAAAGAAGGTGCATCGGCAAAAAAGGCTTACATTTGCACGGCAGTATCGGAATTGGACCTTTTCTGATTGGCAAAGGATTGCCTTCTCTAATGAGTCACGTTTTCTGCTTCATCGAACGGATGGACGTTACCGTATAAGGCGAGAAACATTGGAGAACAAACACTCTTCAGCCATTTCTGGAAGAACACAAGCTAGTGAGGGCAGTGTTATGGTCTGGGGAATGTTTTCATGGCATTCCCTAGGTTCACTCATGCCAATTATCCAGACTTAAACCCAATTGAACATATGTGGGGACCACCACCTCGATCGTGTTGTTCGCTCTATGGATCCTCCACCACGCACCCTCTAGTAGCTGTCAGATGCACTGCAGTAAGCATGGGGCTCCACATACCTGTGCGCACCTTACAGCACTTTATTGAGTCACTCCCAGCCCGTCTAGCTGCTGTCCGCGCTGAACACGGCGGTTACTCTGGATATTAGCTGGTGGTAACAATAATTTGACTCGACCGTGTAGATGTTTCATATACACTGAGTGCTCACTGAACTGCGATCATCTACCAAATACTTGGTGGGTCCTCTTTTGTCTAGAGAACGGCCGCCACCAGGCGTAGAATCGACTCCAAGAAGAGTCTATTGACAGTTTTGCTGGGATCTAAGCCAAACCGTTTGTATTGTCCCGACAGTTCCGACACGGAGCGGGCCTAGTGTGACATTCCACAACATCTCACAAATGTTCAATGGGGTTGAGATTAGTCGCGTTTGGGGGCCATTCAGGATGTCTCATATCAGCACTGTAACAAATCATTTTTGCGGAGGTGGGGTCAGTGGTACGGGTCGTTGGCGTCCTGGAAGAACCCATCCCAATTTGGGTAGGGCACATCATTATGGGGTGTATATGATCCGTAAGAAATCCCACATTTTAGCAGGAGTCTAAACGTTGAGACACAGGAAGGATTCTCCTTTTGATCTCAGCTAAATATCATACAACCGCTCCCCGCAAGCCCGGATAGTCGATACCATATGTGAGGGATTAAAGATTAAATGGATGCTGCTAACACCAAATACGGACTCTACCGTTGGCAGAATGGAGTACATATAGAAATTCATCGGACCAGCACACCTACTTCTTATAATCTATTATCCAATACGCATGCTGTTGACACCAGGAGAGTTAAATACGATGTCCATCATTGTCAAAATGGAGTACATATAGAGATTCATCGGACCTGCACACCTATTTCCAATCATCTATCGTCCAATGCGCATGCTGCCGGCACCAGGAGAGGTGTCTAATATTGGCGGAAAGAAGTACATATTAAGATTCATCGGACCAGCGCACCTGCTTCTAATCATTTATAGTCCAATCCGCATGTTATTGGCACCAGGGGAGTTAAATACGGACTCGACCATTGGCAGAATGGAGTACATATCGAATTTACCGGACCAGCACATCTACTTCAAATCATCTATCGTCCAATCAGCATGTTGTTGGCACCAAGAGAGTTAAATACGGTCTTGACCATTGGCAGAATGGAGTACACATCAAGATTCCTTGGCTCATCACATCTACCTCCAATCATCTGTCGTCCAGTCCGCATGTTTTTGGAACTAGGAGAGTCGTTTACTTCGGTGCACTCTTACTAGGAGATGGTGGGGTATGGGGCGTATGCTCTTGTAGTTCATCCGAGCCAACGTGCTGCACATAGTCGCACAGAATATTGCTTCTGGATCATTCGTATTTAATAGGCTGTCAGCGGCGAAACAGTGCTGCGTCGATTGCCGTGTATAAAAGATGCACTCATTGGTTACCTCTGAAATCCACCATTTGCTGCTATTTGCAGGTGCGTCGCCGATCGATTGTTTCGCCATTTTATTCACACCCCTGGTGCACTATAACTCTACGGAGGTTCCCGAACAGCTGACAAATGTCGCCATTTCCGAAATGACGCAGGATTCTTTCGTGGGCCGACAATTTGGCATTTCCTAAACTACGATAGTATTTTGGTTTGTTTTAACCATCACGCCCATAACTTTGCTCTCAACTGAACCATGAATCCCTTATGTGCAACTGTTTTAGCCTATAGGACATGGCCTCATTATCGTTATTACCGTATTTTCCATAGTGATGGTCGTAATTCGGTCCGCGCTCACTGCATATGCACGTATGAACTGAATTTTATGTTTACGCTGACGGAGCTAAGATAAATAGCACTACTTAGAATACCCCTGCCTGTTGGAGCTTTTGGAATTATTCCAGAAACTAGCAGCCTCACTGGTTTCTTGATTGTGACGTCTTAAGAAGGAAGCGAGAAAAACGTAGATGGCATTTCTGAGGTGGAGCGCGAACTGTTACTCCTCTCTTTTTTCGTTATATGTTGAACTTGTGTTTTGCCTGCCAGAAACGATTCTGTGTGTGCATATGCAATGTTATCTTTGATATTTGTCCATTCTTTTTGATATTAAAGCATTATAGTTACATTTAAATGATCATCTTGGTAAAGATGCTTATTTAATTTTTTTTTTGATTGGAGGTTTAACGACCACCGTGAGCAACTCAATGGGCTATAAGCAGTCGCCCGTCCCTAATTTAGGGTCACTGGTTCCAGGGAAGGGAGAGAGCCAGTGCCGTAAGACAAACACAACATCCATGCCTGACCGGGATTCGAACCCGGACCCCTTACGGACGAATGATCAGAGGCCAGCGCCTTAGACCACTGCGCCACCGGGGCGGCTTATTTAATCTGACTTCTAACACTAAACACACACACGCTCGTATTATGTCCACCAATTTAATAGCGCTTTGGGCAAACTGTGGCGGCAATAACCGCTTGCAGCCGATACCGCATGAGCTTTACTAGACCGTGGTTGGTATCCTCAGGTATTTCGTACCAGCTGAGCTAAATGACGTCTTGGACTTTTTGCGATGGGAAGAGATAAACGCAAAGACTCGCTAATACTGAATTCCACTTAATGTTCAATGGCGTTCTCAAGTCAGGGAATTCGGCCACCAGGGGAGCACGCGAAATACCTGGACATAATGCTTTAACATTTCCTTCACAAAGACAGCTTTTTGTCACAGGGCGTTTTCTTTCTGAAGCAACGCAGTTCCATCCGGATACACGTTCATCACGTATGTCATTACTCGGCCAGCAGCAATGCGTAGGTGGCAAATGGCGGTGAGAGTGACTTCAACAGGGACAAAGAGAGCCATGAGAAAAAATTCCGTTACCTTGATGCCGCAAACTCCAACCTGCATCCATGCTCACATACGGGGTACCAAAGGGACACATATAACGGCATGTTCGAGTTGGAACCTGAACTCATAGGAGCAGGTGACTCTTTTCCAGTCGTCCGCTGTCCAGTCACGTGCTTCCGTGCACACTACAGGCGAACTGCCGATGACGGGCACGCGAGCAAGCCGCCGATCTCTTAGGCCCATCGGTAAGACCATCTACCGGACTATGTATTCTAAAGCGTTTTTCTCTGCGCTCTGGTCTTTAAATGAGTGGTCATGAAACGTCTGTTATCTCTGGCAGTATGCACCAACCAGCGTTCAGCTCGACTGACAACTAGTGGTATTTTTTCCCTTTTCCAACAGGTTGAGTGAGTTCCTCTTTTAAGCATTTTTGCAGCTCGAACAGCCAATAATGTATACAGTTGCTGATACGCTGGTCCCTGTGCTCCTTGCGACGATAATCATTCCCAGATCACCTCACCATAAGTCCTTTTGTTTCCCTATTCAATGGCTACGTAGTGGCTAATGACACGCCATGCCCATGCCATTTACGTGTATTCTCTTTGCTGGGTGACGTCACTGCTAAACGTTGTGGGATGCGTCCACTCGTCGAGACAAAAATGGTTCTAATTATCTGATCCACGAGTGTACAAATAAACATTTTATTTTTCTAATATGTTCGGCTCCATCTTCTTAGCAAACTATTTAACCATCATACAGAGTTCTTGCATAACCAAGTCCTCAATGTAACCAAACATTTCTCCAATACTCGATGCTGTTCACTGACAGTTCTATTACCAACCAAAGAAACAACTCAGTTTTGTGAACTACAACAACTTATATCCAGTTAATGTTTCGCCGTTTTTTTAATGCCATCCAATCAACTGATGCGATACTAACTAGCACTGTCAGCATTCTTATGTTGTTGCATCATATTCGGACGTAAAACACTTGGAGCACTGACCGTATCTTGACGTTCAGAAGCGTTCTGGTGATATGCAAAATCCAGAACATCTGGTCCTAAGATTCGAGCAAAAACAAATCCTATTTTTTTCTGTAGATCTAACTCTGTCGTGTACATAATAATCATATTATCAGTTTCTCAAGACATCGATGGCAGTAAATACAAAAGTTTGCATAAAACAATATTTGAAGATATTAGTTTCTTAAGACTTCAATGGCAGTGAATAGAGAAGAGTGCATAAAACCGTATTTAAAGATATTATTAGTTTCTCAAGACTTCGATGGCAGTGAATAGAGAAGTTTACATAAAACAGTATTTGAAGATGATATTAGTTTCTCAAGACTTCGATTTCAGTGAATAGAGAAGTTTGCGTAAAACAGTATTTGAAAATGTTATTAGTTTCTCAAGACTTTGATGGAAGTGAATAGAGAAGTTTGCATAAAACAGTATTTGAAGATATTAGTTTCTCAAAACATCGATGGCAGTGAATAGAGAAGTTTGTATGAAACAATATTTGAAGATATTAGTTTCTTAAGACTTCGATGGCAGTGAATAGAGAAGTTTGCATAAAACCGTATTTAAAGATATTATTAGTTTCCCAAGACTTCGATGGCAGTGAACACAGAAGTTTGCATAAAACAGTATTTGAAGATGTTATTAGTTTCTTAAGACTTCGATGGCAGTGAATAGAGAAGTTTGCATAAAACAATATTTGAAGATACTGTATTAGTTTCTTAAGACTTCGATGGCAGTGAATAGAGAAGAGTGCATAAAACCGTATTTGAAGATGTTATTAGTTTCTTAAGACTTCGATGGCAGTGAATAGAGAAGTTTGCATAAAACAATATTTGAAGATATTAGTTTCTTAAGACTTCGATGGCAGTGAATAGAGAAGTTTGCGTAAAACAGTATTTGAAGATATTATTAGTTTCTCAAGCCTTCGATGGCACTGAATGGAGAAGTTTGCATAAAGCAATATTTGAAAAGTACCACACCAAAATGTCAAATGATGTTATCAGAGGAAGAATATAGTCAAAATAAATCGATGTCCACAGATAAATGATAAAATGGTGGCGCCGTAATAAAAAGTTTTTGAAATTCTACAAAATTTAATTAATAATAAATAAATTGAAGTTAAAACTTGCCGCCTTTGTGTTCCATGGAAAGCAACCAGGAACAACATGTTATTAGCTTTGCACTTCAGTGCGTACACGCTTATTTTCATGTGTATTGTGTTTAAAAAAATAGTATGTTCGATTCATCTGTGTAACATAAAAGTGTGCAGAATCGTCAGCGAAAAAAAACCTACTAGTGGATGATTTTGTATTAGCCGTTCTCCTTTAAAAGATATTTAATTTTTTATTTACATTAAGATGTGCAAAGAGCATTTAAAAGGGCATTCAATTGCCCTTAATTTTTTAAATACTATTTTTACAGAGTGGTAAAACTATGTTTGTTATTACGTTTTTCGAAATATGGATACTTTTTTCTGCCGGGTCGCCTAGGAAATAAGGAAACGAAGTTTAAAAATCATTTGCTCTGTCTCTGTTCGTTACACGCTTGTTAGCCCAAATGGTTTTATTGTTACCTTTCAAAAACAAAAGGCACGCTAGGGGTCTACGATTTTGCTGATGATCGTCAACACTTAGTCTCTCCTGTGGCGTGACCACAGGCTAACTAGACGCCAGGTTTACTTATAATCAGGGGTATTGGTAGACCAAGAACATTCGGGCTGAACGGGGCTTAATTTTTTTTCCCTACCTCGTACTCACCCCGTCCTTTCTCTTCCGTAATGAAAAAATAAAATAAAACTGCAGAATTTGAAAATTGATAGTTGTCACTTTTAATTTAATTGTGTTTTAAATTAAAAAAAATAGATCAATTGGTAAAATCTAATTATTTAATTAATCAATTAAAATTAGATTAATTAATTTAGTTTCATTTACAACCAATGTAACTGTGAGGTCTGTTTTCCGCATTAATATTATTTATATGTTATTTTTTCCCCATCTTCGGTCAGTTTTTGAGAACATGGAGAAGGCCAGGGTCTGATTAAGGAGGGGCTTAACGGTACTGTAGTCTAGAGGGTACCAATACCAAGGGCCCAGGAACCATACCAGTACACCACAAAAATGCACATCTTATGGTGGAAATCTTCTAAATATGCGAAGACAATGTAAGTAGACAAAGTCATCGCTCTTTCCACGTTTTTTCCTTTAAATAACACACAGCAACCGAAAAATTGTTATCCAGACACCGCTGGGATTGTACCCCAGATCTCTCGATAACTAGCCGAGATGTAGACGTCTCAGTTGCTGAGCCCATCTCTACGGATTTGTGAAGTCCGATGCTGACAGATAAACACACATAGAGCCGTGGATTGTTGCAACCGTAGCGTAAGGAGAACGCACTCGGCTAGTTATCGAGAGATCTGGGATTCGATCCTAGGGGTGTCGAAATGCAATTTTTCTGTTGCTGTTTGTTAATTAAAGAAAAAAAAAACGTCGAAAGAGGAATGGCTTTGTCTATACGCGCATCTTATATAACGGAAATCGGTAGATTCGATTCCAGCTTTAGGGCGAAGTGATTTTACGGCTCCTAATTCTTCACAGAAACATGAAGACGGGCATACAGTGACATTTGTATGCACGCCTTCCATGTTTCTGTGAAGAATTATTTCCTGAGGAGGGGATTTATTTCCCATTAATATCTAAATTTTTTTGCAATTTGCATGACAAAAAGATGCACCGAGAAAAGTATACAATGTTAAATCATTAAAATATAAAATCTGAACTACAAAATGTAGCAATCTTAAACTTTCCGCTTTTAGTATCGTGAGGTGAGAGGGAAATGGGCTTGCTTGTAGGAAAACTGTGCATCTAATTTATTAGTTTGAACAACGCACAACGTGCTAATTATCACAAATCCAATGCACACTACTAAAATTTCGTGTTTTAATTTACTTCATAATGATTCTTCGTCTGTAATTCTCCGGGGGTGGGGGTGGGGACTACTCAGATGACTTAGTCTAGGCCCTTAACATGAGTAAAAAAGTAGCAAATGGGTGGTGTCCATCTCCAGGTCCTTAACCTGGCCCTGAAGATGGTCACCCATTTGCTTTTCTGTGGTGAGGAGCAGTGAGCAGTGCTACAGTGGGCTTGCTTTTCTTCTGTTGAGGAGGATTTTTATTTGTGGCCTTATTTAGAACGAGTAACATATTCCGAATGCTGACTGTGCGAAAGCCAAACTTTAGTTTTACAGCCCTCGCAATTTAAACGAAGGACAGAGGGAATAGTGGATCCTATGTGTTCTCGGCGTATGTTGGCTAGGTGGTCTGGTTTATTGGATCGGCGACGCCACGGATTGCCAAGCTTTCGAAGACAGAACTTTCCTGCAATGAGGAGTATTGGCAGTGGAGTTAGGTGGGCATGAGAGAGAGAGGGAGGGAGAGAGATCCACTGTACGGCAAAAAATCTAGCTATGTAACAGCATATTCGGCGTGCGAAACTCACAATTCCTTAGTGTCCAACTGATGTCCACGTCCACCAGGAGCATACAGTGTTGCCAACTCTTGAAGAGAACCTATTGGCTAAAAAAAAAAAAAACAACAACCGGTTCGCATGACACACCTGTTGTTTCCCTTTTTCTTTATTTTCTGATGATTGATCATTGATTTAAAATAATGATATATAATGATGAAAATATTTTGAACTTTGTAAAGGCTTAGAAATTGATTTTTTTAACTTAACGGAAAATCATATTTGGATATTATTGTGAGATTATATTTTTTTTGAGGGAGGAGAGGGGAACTTCAGATACCATTGGCTGATCTTCAGACCGCTGTAAAGTTTTAGCGACGCCCTTGCTTATAACTACGAAAAACATGGGCATTTCTGCCACTTTCCAAAGATAACATTGAAAAAGCATTAGGGCTTCTCTAATTTTTCTTCTTTTGTACGAGGACACATAAAAATAAATTACAAATAAAATGATTTTCGGAAACACTCTTTTGATTGAACCTTATCTCTGTGTATGAAGATATCTGTGAATGCACCATACGCAAATATTTTTATAGGATAGTTGCTGAAAGAAGAAATGATATTCTGGATATTTTAACTATTATGGTTAAAAATACTTTTTCCCCAGGAAAATTTCGAAGCTTAAATCGAGATGTGATTAAGTGTAGAAACATTTTTCTCAAGCAAAATAAACACTATGAATAAGAAAGGGTAGATATTCTCAGGATTCTGTGGAAAAACTAGCTATTATTGTGCTACAGAAAAATAATGGGGTTGCTGAACAGTGGGTTTGCGTTGGCTTACACGTGGATTGTTCACAGTGGGAATCTTCATTACGTGTTACTTTCTAAAGCGTCATCACACGAAACAAACTTTCATTAAAACCTCGTTTCTTTGTGTGTAGCGTGTATCAGAAATAAATCTCATGGCGTTTTTCATAGGTCTATTGCGTAAATCGTTTTCGTCAGATGTGTTAAGACACATGATTTTGTAAATCGTTGTTTTTGAACACTATGTGGCCTAGCATATTTATCATTCTAGGAACTTTTAACTTTATGCGAACTTTGAATGATATGTTCTGCAAGAAAATCTTCCGATTTCGCTGTAATTAGTTTTGTTTTTATGATCCTGATTCTAGAAAGGAGCGATAAAGGATAGAATTAGAGAAAGAAATAAAAATCGGTAGGGGGAGAAAAAAAGTGAAATCAGGTTTAGAGAATGAGGAATGAAAGATAAGAGGGAGAAACGAACTCAACAAAAAAGAACCAAGACTGGTTAAGAGACAGAACGAAAGAGAGAGGAAGAAAACCGCGAAGGACAGCTGGCGACAGAGAAGACATGAGAAAGAGGAGCAGAGTTTTAAGAGAAAAATCCCGAAGAGTATAGAAAAAGGAAGGAAGACTGATAAAAGGAAAGAATCAGGAAAACAAGAAAAGCAACGGAAACAGACAGAAGGGGGGAGAAGGAAGGAAACACTGAGAGAGAGAGAGAGAGAGAGACGAGTAAGTGAGACAGTAAGAGAAAAAGAGAGAGTGATAGAGAGACAGTGAGAGAGATAGAGAGAGAGAAATAGAGCTCGGGAGATCAATGTAAAGAATAAGATATATCAGGGAGGAGAGAAAGACAGACAGATAGAGAAAGAGAGAGAGAGAAAGAGAGAGAGAGAGAGAGAGAAAGAGAGAGAGAAAGACCGAGAGAGATAGAGCTCGGGAGATCAATGTAAAGAATAATATGTATCAGGGAGGGAGAGAGACAGACAGACAGACAGACAGAGAAAGAGAGAGAAAGAAAGATAGAGAGAAAGAATAAGAGAAAGAAAGAAAGAGAGAGATTATGGATCAGAGAGGAAGTATGAGAAAGGGAAAGAAAAATAGAGGATAGCAAACCGACAATAAGAGAAACTGCTGATGTATATATTTTTTTCACACTGCAAATGTCACACTTATTTCTCAAATACTGAAGAAAATGATATGTGTGATTTCTGGAAAGCAATAATCCAAAAATATTTCACGATTCCTTCCAGATAGCAAAATGCTTTTGTGGACACTGACATTTTGCTTCTGAGTTGGATCTTTAAAACTTAAAAGTAAATTACTTTTAAAAAAATTTAGAAGAGGACTTTTCAATTGTTCGGCAACGTTTCCATTGGATAAGATCTCTGACTTCAAAAAAATTATTTTAAGGAATGGAAAGGAAAACTAAATGAATTAGGAAATGCAGCTAATTCAAAGCCATCGACATTCTCTATGTTTCTACAGCTGTCTAAAAAAGGCCCCAAAAATGCGTTCATTCAGTGAGTTGTTTACTTTTTACGTTTGCTTTCGCCCATTCTTCAAAAACTTTCGCTTTTAACCCAGAGGACCAGAGCGTCCATGAATTCTGGAATAGAGTAGCTGAACCCATTTACGATGAAAAATAAACTCCTTTTTGCTTAGGAGGCTTCTGAAAAAAAATTGCAAAGCCCTTTCGCTTTGGGCGGTACAGCATGGTGCTCAAAGGTATCTGGATAGACGCTTTCACTGCTAAGTTTTCTTTCGGCGGAGTGATTTAGAATAAAAAAAGAATCTGGCTTTTACTGCGCATCACGGCCGTATTTCTTTGAGAGCATTACAGATTTCTGCTTTTACTCAAGAGTGCCAGCCGCATTTATTTCCGTTAACCTCTTCAGAGGAAGTTTTACAATGCACAATGAAACGTGTTCGGTTTATAGAGGAAAAGCTGAGCTTACCGTAAAGTACACTATATATTTCGAGTGACCAAATGCATGCAATGTAAAGTCCAAGGAACTACTTTCTTAGCCTTTACAATCCATTCAGGCAACGGAAGCCGTGTGTCTTCTTCTTTCTGTTTCGTTATTTGGTGATATTAACTTTGGGATTCCGCGTAACGGCTGTGTAAGATTTGGCAACGTACCTTCTGCGCTAACACACAAGAGTAGCGAGATTGGAAGAGTGGCCTTCTCTATTGTGGTACCTAATGCTGAATCTATGTCGAGAAGCGTAACCGCAGTTTTAAGGCAGCAAGGAAAATGGTTAAAAGAAAGCAAGTGGCAAAAAATTATTATATACATGCATTCAATCGAAAGATTATTGTACTTTTGCTTAAGAGTTTCATAAAATATGAACTTCTTGGTTTTTTCTCTAAGTAACGATGCCAAAATAATATTTCCGTTTTATTCATATTAAGAACAGGAATTAGAAGTTTACATCATTACACTTGAAAAAGAAAGAAATGATCGCCTTTTTTACGCTTTCCAACCGTAGGTCGAAGAAGCGTCTATGCTCCAGCTTTGTCCGTCTGTCTGGCTGCCTGTCCGCACGATAACTCGCGTAAAAATAGTTCGATTTCGATGAAATTGTAGTATGTATTAGGGGACAACCCGAGGACGAACCCTATTGAAAATGGGCTAAATGAGGTCAAAGGTCAGGACATAAGAGCGGGATCCATTCCGCCCCCTTATGCTTCATAACTTACATAAAAATGCTCCAATTGCGACACAACTTTAGTATGTTGTTCCGGAGGTATACTGAACCAATTCTGTTAAATATCATTGAAATGGGGTCAAAGGTCAGGGCACAGGAGCGAGATTCATTCCACAGTCATTATCCTCATAACTGGAGTAAAAATGTTTCTATTGCGACAAACATTTAGTACGTTGTTCCGGTGGTATACTGAACCAATTCTGTTTAATATAATCGAAGTGGGGTCAAAGGTCAGGACACAGGATCGAGCTTTAATCCACAACCATTATCCTCATAACTTGACTAAAAATGCTTCTATTGCGACAAAACGCTAGTATGTTGTTCCGGAGCTATCCTGAACTGGTTCTGTTGAATATCTTCGAAATGGGGTCAAAGGTCAGGACAGAAGAGCGAGATTTATTCCACAGCCATTATCCTCATAACTTGACTAAAAATACCTCTATTGCGACAAAACTTTTGTCGGCGTGTGTTGCTGTTTTCTTGTGCTCGTGCGTTTTGCTTCGTGTGTGCCATATTTCGACTATCTACCTTATATTTTGTGTGTACGGTATCCGTGAAGGAATCGTCTTTGTTTCTGTGCGCCTGCCGAGTTGGTAAGTGACTTATTTGCGTTACAATCCTTATTTTACTTCTCGGCCACGTTGGCGGAGACTAGATCCCTTATCGCCATTGCAAATGGCGACTTCCGGAGACGACGCTCATCAAGCTCTCGTTTCCGGAATTGCTGATCCAGCAAGCTCTCCTTCTATTGGTGCAGTCGTCAATGACGTGCTTCGTTCTTCTAGCCCCTCCTCACTGCGGCGTTCTATCGCTGCCCAGTCTGCTCTTCCCAGCGGTGCTACAGCGTCTTCCCCTGTGCCTGTAGAGGATGCTATGGACCTCTCACAGTCCGTTGATGCTCCACCTTCGCCGCAACGACCGGTTGCCTCTTATGCCGCCGTTGCCTCTTCCGTTTCCGGAGCTTCGCACTTGAACTCTTCTTCTAATTTACGTCATCTCACGATGACGTGTGATGATGACGCTATCTCTGTTGACTTTTCACGAAGCTCTTCATACGGGCAGCACTTCATGAAGACTGTCGCATGTGGAGTTATCTTCCGGAGTCTGCCAAATACAAAACTCACGGCATATAGTGCTGCTCTACATAAGATGTTTTCACCGCAGGCAATCACTCACGTTGGACGGCGGCCCAGACAGGTGATTGCCTATTTTTCTAAACCTGAGTATGCCCTTCGTGTACAGATGGAAGGTCTGTCAGTTGGAGATCAACATCTCTCGGCGGAACCACTCACGCAACTCGCCGTCCCAGTCAGTTTTTTCCCTGTGCCACCGGAGGTCTCAGACGATGTGCTGCTGTCAGTTGTCTATCGATTTGGCCGTTCCGTCGGATCCATGACTACTTACTCCTCCTTTCCGGACACGCCAGAGGATCGCTTCTTGCGCGGCTTTCGGCGCTAAGTGAGAGTGGTCTTCCCAACTGATGATGACATGCGACGAGTTCCTCCGCACCTCAATGCACATTGTGGCCCTCACTTCTGTCAAATTACCATCATGGTGAGCACTGCCTGTCCAGTTTGCAATGGTAGAGGCCACCCTCGGGCTCTCTGCCCCCTACTTGCTTCCACC
Organism: Macrothele yani; assembly: GCA_039090855.1. Classification (NCBI taxonomy): domain Eukaryota; kingdom Metazoa; phylum Arthropoda; class Arachnida; order Araneae; family Macrothelidae; genus Macrothele; species Macrothele yani. The sequence continues at coordinate 13,281,841 of CM077027.1, read as the reverse complement.
GCCTCTATCTCGCCAGTACTGCCTATTCCTTCTACCTCTAGCCCTCCGGAGTCGTCACCGCAGACATCGGACCAGCGGTTGTCGACTTATGACAAAAGTATTACTAAAGCCTTTCGTGAACGCGTGACTTCATCTCCACATTCGTCCATCAGCGATGATGGAAATCAGCCACCACCTTCATCCATCGACCTTCCAGCCGAGGGCGTTCCACAGCCACTTCCTACGCCTTCCTTCTCTGCTCCAATTCCTCCTGCCGCAGCAGACCAAGAGGCCACTGCTGAATCTTCTGCTTCTACGGTTGTACAGTAGCGAACAAAAGTATTTGGCGAAACACTTCTTTTTTTTTTTTTCGCCGCCCCGGTGGCGCAGTGGTCTAAGCGATGGTATAACGAAGTAAATTTCTCCGTCATTTTTATCCGCGCCGGGGCTCGAACCCGGATCCCTTCATTCCGGAATAAGTCACTCTACCAATTGAGCTACGCGGACGTTTTATTCTGATTCCTATCCGCCTTTATGTTGTGTGCGTCCTTCTGTCAGGTACGTCACATCTCCTGGTATGTTACAATGGCCTCTGATCATTCGTCCGTAAGGGGTCCGGGTTCTAATCCCGGTCAGGCATGGATGTTGTGTTTGTCTTACGGCACTGGTTCTCTCGCTTCCCTGGAACCAGTGACCCTAAATTAGGGACGGGCGACTGCTTATAGCCCATTGAGTTGCTCACGGCGGTCGTTAAACCTCCAATCAAAAAAAAAAAACACTTTTTCGACCATAATGTTTTTCTGCTGGACCAAATCGGGTCATATTGGGATATGATATGTGTTGATTCGTGGGTTACAATGCCGCGTAGTTTGTATTTCGCTCAGAGCGAATTTGTCTTTCGAAATGGGCCATATTCAAGAGTCGCCAATTATTACCCATTTGTTTGCTGCATGTATTAATGTTTTTCTTGTGATTTTTGTGGTTTTTTGTGATGTGTAGTGTGATAATAAGTCAATCTTAGGTTTTCAAAAATGGGTAAAAAGGCGAAGATCCCTGTTGGAGCTCGCCAGGCGGCCGTGAACATGATGGAATCCGGAATGCGCGTCACCGACATTGCGAGGGCCCTGAAGATCCGACACCAGTCCATTTCAGCTATTCTGCAACGTTATGAGAAGACTGGGACCGTCGAGAACAGTTCACGATGTGGTAGGCTTCGTTCCACTACGTTGCGTCAGGATATACGCATCCTCCGTCGATCTCGTGCTGATCTCACCTTGACTGCTGTGGACATCGCCACCGAATTCCGCTACTGCGACGACCTGAAGGTCAGCCGAATGACCATCTCCCGTCGTCTCATTGCTGGCGGATTGAATGGAAGACGCCCCGGCATGAAACCACTCATCGGAGTCAAGAATCGACGAGCCAGTGTCGCGTTCGCGCGCCGTCATCGACACTGGACCGCGGCGGACTAGAGTAAGGTGCTTTTCACCGACGAGAGCAAGTTCAACTTGTTTAGAAGTGATGTCATCCGATACGTACGACGTCCGTGTGGCCAGATATTCAGCCCCCAGTTCATTCAGCCGACTGTCAAGCACGGAGGAGGATCGCTCATGGTTTACGGCGCCTTCTCTCGCAATGAATGGGCCCCATCATCAAGATTGAAGGAATAATGACCGGCCAGAGCTACAAGAACATGCTCATCAACGATGTTTTCCCATCGGAAAACCAGAACATGCCACCCGGATGGATCATGCAGCAAGACAACGACCCAAAGCGCACCTCCAGAGTAGCGAAGGCAGCCTTCCAGCAGCAACAGGTCACATTTCTAGACTGGCAAGCCAATATCCAGACCTCAACTCCATCGAGCACATGTGGGAGGAGCTGGAGAGACGATGTGCAAAGAAAGCCTGCCGGAATAGGGCCCAGAAGTTCGACCAGCTGTCTGCAGAATGGGCGCGACTTCCGCAGGTCACTGTCGAGAAGCTAGTGGACCCGATGCCGGCCCGTTGCGCAGCTGTTATTAAATCTCGTGGTTATCCCATTAAGTAATAGTTATTGTTTTGTCGTTTTCTCGTACTTGTTTTCTGTTATCATTGCAGTAAATGAATGTGATACACACCTACTTTGTTGGTCAATTTCTATGATCTTTGCGATTAAGCTCGGTACATGATCTGTGTTAAGGTTTCCGATCCATTTGCATATGGGTCATGTTTAAAACTGAATAACACATATCATATCCCAAAATGACCCGATTTGGTCCAGCAGAAAAAATATTATGTTCGAAAAAGTGTTTCGCCAAATACTTTTGTTCGCTACTGTACATGACACCACCGCTGAATCTCTTACTTCTGCAGTCAGTCATGACGCCATTGTCTCTGGCCTCTTTAAAGTACCTGAGCTTCCTTCTCCGGCCTCTGCACTTCTTCGACGGTACCCTAAGCGACGTCGGTCAAATCGTCAGCGTGGGCAAAAATCTTGTACTTCGCCAGCCACATCTCGTCAGCGAGACCGTTCTTTCAGTGATTCTACATCCGAAAGCTCTGCGACCTGGGATGTGGATGTCAGCGGCGCTGATCCGATCTCTCCAGAAGCTTTTCTCCGCCTAATGGATGAACTCTCGCTTCCGCAGACTCCCGTCCCGGGAAAGGTGTTACATACCTTTTTCACTTGTACTCGTTATAGTCGGATGTCTTGCACATTCCTACTTTCTTACTCTCAACAACTTCCGGAGGTCGTGTCGCAAATGCAAGAAATACACGAGCGCCTGAACGCACTGGTACCTATGCCGCTGGGTAGCTCGGCATGGTCCCGGAAAATTCTTCAGCCGCCTTCATAAGCTGAAAGACGCGGCCGATAAGCTCCTCGAACCGCTATCCGATGCCTCCGTTCAAAGCAGTGACTTTGAACTGTCGGGGCTATAGTTCCCCGCTAGCGAACACGCTAGCCCAGGAAGACCTTACCCATCTGGGTGGGGATATTCTTCTGCTACAGGAAACTAACTGCTTGTCGTGCACACCATTTCACCGATGGCGGAGCTGGGATTACCAATTTTATCATGCATTCAAGCAATCTCAGACCGGTGGTGTCGCCATCGGGATTCGCTCTCGATTCCGCCAAGCGATCTCCGCGGTGCACGTACACAACCTTTGCCACGACTACCTGTAACGTCTCACCGTCCGTCTTGAAGGCCAAAGATACCTGATATTTAATATCTACGTCCCATGCCCTTCACCGCCACTTACCTCTTTATTCTTGGCACTGCGTACCGCCCTTCAGTCAGCGTTGCCGTCAGGCAATGTTCTGATTGGAGGGGATTACAACTGCACACTGCACCCTGCTCTGTATCGTATGCCTTCTACCACCGAGTATCGCCATCGGCTTGTGAATCTGCTCAGTACCCTTGTAGCAGATTTGGACCTCACTGATGTCTTTCGTCACCTCCATCCAACAACCATATTTCAACGTGGCGGAGTTCGGCTATGTCTGTTCTCACTTCGGCGCGACTAGATCACTTCTACATCTCTTCTACACTCCTCCCAGTGGTAACGACCTGCCAACACTCGCCGTCAGCTTCCTTGGACCATTGTGCGGTCCAGGTTGGCTTTGGCCATTCTTCATATCAGCGTTCTGGGTATCATTCCTGGACGTTCGACTCGACTCTACTAACCGATCCAGACCTTTCCTCTCAAGTCCGAGAGCTTCTACAACACTTCCGATCTGGACTCTCCGCCTCGCCTTGTGCGCTTACGTATTGGCTGATGGTCAAGTTGCACCTCTTGGATCTTCTTAAACGTTTCACCTTTCGCATTCACACCCAACGGAAAAGGGAGGAACAGAACATCCGTCACATTCTCTCTCATCTTGGAGTCACTCATCCGCTCTACCCAGCCTATATGCCGGACCTCCGAGTGATATTGGAACTACGAGCACAGCAAGCCATCCTTCGCCTCCGTTTGCAGCATCTTGCTCCAGAGGACTGCGCTTACGACTTCCTTTCTTCGCTTGAAACTCATCGCCGCTCCTCGCATCATATCCGTTTTCTTCGCCATTCAGATGGACGCATTATCTCAGCTTCCGACGCTCTGTTCTCGCAAACTCGTTGCTACTTTGCTTCCAACTTTGGTGAAACTCCTCCTCCTTCCTCCTCTGCTGTCTCTCCTCTTAGACTCTCTCTCCCAACCCCTCACCTCTTCAGAACTTCGGTCCGCTTTCCGTTCTATGAATTCCAGTGCCGTCCCTGGGCCAGACGGCCTCACGCACTCCATCTATCTTGCTTTCTTTCCATATCTTCTTCCCATTTTACTCACTGCTTTTACGTCCTCTTCTCTTCCGAGGAGTTTTACTATTGCCCTCGTCGTACTTTTTCCTAAGGAAGGGGGATCTCCTTGACCTGGTAAACTGGCGGCACATCTCTTTACTAAATATTGATTACAAGCTTTATACTACAACTCTTATCATGTAGACTCAACTCTATCCTTCCCTATATTCTTTCTCCCGACCAGACCTATACGGTTCCTGGTCGGGCCATTTCTTCCAATCTCCACATTCTTCGTAACCTTGTCCATCTCTCTTTTACTAATCGAGAATCGCTCGCGCTCCTTAATCTAGACCAGCGCGGTGCGTTCGATAACATTTCCCACTCCTATCTCTCTCTTGCTCTCACTGCCTTCGGCTTCCCCCTCTAATTGTCTCCACTCTTCTTGCCATCTATCGGGAAACAGTATTCCACGTCAAGAACATTGCCTTTCCCTCCGCCCCCATCCGGTTTCAGCGTGGCATCCGGCAAGGTTGCCCGTTGTCCGGTCAATTATTTGCCCTAGTGTTTGAGCCGTTCCTTAGATTTTCTCATCGTGCTCTGCTTGGTGCACTGCCCCCATTAACAGCCAGTACTCGGCACTTCAGAGTAAAATATTCGGCGAACGCAGACGATGACACTTTCTGTGCCCGACATAACCAGCAATTCGCCATACTCGAAAGTTCTTACCAGCTCTACGCCTCTTGCTCCAGCGCAGCACTAAACATTACTAAAAGCACTAGTTTGTGGTGCGGTTTATGGAATACCCGGACGGATACTCAGTGAGGTGCCACCTGGGCCGCTACCACGCAAAAATTCCTTGGGGTTCATCTCGGCTTGCCGACCGCTGCATTTCGCGCCAATTGGGCTGCGCTTTTACAACGTCTCACTCGCTCCATGAATTGTTGGAGAAATGCACAATTCTGCACCTCCTATTTCACAACAGCCAAAATAGCACGGACCTACCTCCTTTCACTCTGCCTCCACGTCTGGACTGTTATCAAACTTCTCGCCTACTACCTCCAGATCACCCGATTGATGACGCGGCTGATCTGGACGCATCATCATTGGATCCGAGTCTCTACTCTCTATCGTCCGGTGTTCACGGGAGGAATCTCGCTCGTTAATGCATGTAGCACTATACTATCGAGCGCACCATGTAGTTTCCATGCTACGGATCCTTAGTGCATCGCCTGCTCTAGTTCAGCTCACCTTGGATGTTATGATTTCTCCACGCAACCCCTGATTTTCCTTTGTTACTTTTCTTCTGATGGATCACTTCCCCTTTCTGCACTACCGTCTTTCTTCTTTCTATTCCGAGGTGCTTTCTCTGCTCCGTTCTCTACCTGTTTCCCGTTCTCCCCCCGACTCCACTTCAGAACGTCTTGCCCAAACCTTGTTTCACTACTCAACTAACCACCCTCCCAATGCTCCCTATTTCTCTGACCTGTCATGGATCCCTGCCGGGGTTGTGACAGTCCCAGATCTCCTAACCGCAAGCCTTCTAGAAACCCTTCTATGAGCTTTCCCCTCCTTCCTCGCTCTTTCGCTTCTGTTTCCCTTTATGACGATCTGCGCTCCACTATTATCCATCTTTACCCAGCCCTAGCAACCACCACTGGACTTCTTTTTGTCCCCTCCGCCTCTCTCCCTCCTTCCCTTTTTCCTTGTTTCGGGGCTCCGCCCTCCCTCTCTCCAGCGTCACTGTCTCCTCTCTGTATCATTTTCTACGTGATCCTTCCACCTCTTTGCTTCTACCGATTCCAGACGTCCCAACTGCAGCCTTGCCATGTGTGTGGTCAGCGGGAGTGTCGCCTCTGTCCACACCCACTAAACGAAACATCCAATGGCAGTTTCTGCAGCGTCGCTTACCAGTACAACCGACTCTATTCCGCATGACACTCATCCCATCGCCCGACTGTGCTTTCTGTCCGGCGGCCGCAGATAGCCCGCACATCTATCTGCATTTTCCGGTTCTTCTACCTCTCTTACATCTGGCATTCCAGGTGGTTCAACGTATTTGTGTGCCTGATCTACCGTTCTCAGTGTATTCTACGCTCCATAGATCTTTGTCTCCACCTGTAAAACTACCTGTTGATAGCACTTACATCATCATCTTGGTGAAACATGTGATATATTCCTATCATCTGCAGCTCCGCTCAACTTCACCCCCTCTAACCCTCCACCAGGCAGGGGATTCACTCTGCCTGATTTTCCGCGTCCGACTCCTCTCCAGGTTACAGCTCGCATATTCAACTGCATCCGCTGCACAACGCCTTCCTCAATTCCCACACGTCTGGTCTCCACCCCTGCCCTGGTTCACCACCCCTGCCCTGGTTCACCACCCCTTCTGATATTCGCCTTCTCCTATGACTGTACCGATCCACTGGACTGCTTTGGTGAGTGTTTCTACCTTGGTCTCCTCTCTCCAATCAGCTCCGATCTTTCATCGTTTGTCTGCCTACGATACCACGGCCTGCGCGTCACTCCTCCGCACACTGTCGGATCCACCAGCTGAACTGTCATCCTCTGGACCGTCGTGAGTCTTTTTGACTCTGTAATAGTATACTCTCCTGTAAGCTCCCCAGGTGAGTGCAATCACATTCTTTTCTTCTGCTTATACGTTCTCATCAGTATGTTCTTTCATGTATTTCACATATTGATACTTGTGGTTTTTTTTCAGGCGTGACTCCCAAATATGTGGTATATTTTCCCCGTTTTATTCTGCTTCTTTGTTACCGATTTCCGTATCTAGCAGTATGGGATACATCCTGTTACTGTTGAACCTGTGTTTTACTTACCAGTTATTACTGGTCTTTAAAAGCAGATACTTTGTACATAGTGTTTCCCACCTTTACGTTAAGATTGCATGCCGCTTGTTTTTTTTTTTCTTTTTTTTTGATTGGAGGTTTAACGACCACCGTGAGCAACTCAATGGGCTATAAGCAGTCGCCCGTCCCTAATTTAGGGTCACTGGTTCCAGGGAAGGAGAGAGCCAGTGCCGTAAGACAAACACAACATCCATGCCTCACCGGGATTCGAACCCGGACCCCTTTTGAACGAATGATCAGAGGCCATCGCTTAGACCACTGCGCCACCGGGGCGGCATGCCGCTTGTTGTAGATTTTCACAACATTCAATTTTTGTACCCTATAACTGTGCGTACATGCATCACACCTTTTGCATTTTCTATCTTTAATGTCCTGCTGTACATATTGTTGTTATGATGTCCTCCATAGATGCCATTCTTGTTTTTTCCATGCATCATGTGTTCCCGTTGGGACGGACTTCCTGTTCCACTTCTTACACCTTTGTATTCGCATTGTTGCACCGTTACCTATATCTATATATATATCTATATATAGGGACATCTCAGTAAGGGAAGAAAACAGATTATGGCACTGAGAAAAGAAGATGGTTCTGTAACAAGAAATAGAGGCGAAATTTTGACAAGAGTGAAAGATTTCTACTCCAAATTATATGAAAGGGATGATACATGCACTCCAGACATCATGAAAGATACCAGTACCAGAGTTCCTCCAGTCCTTCCAGCAGAAGTTGCACATGCAATCAAGAACATGAAGCGGGGAAAAGCTCCAGGAGAAGATGGAATTACTGTAGACATCATACAAGAAGCAAGTGGAGAAATCGAAACAGTACTCGCCCAAATTTTCACTCGATGCCTTAATGAAGGAAAGATTCCTGAGGATTGGAACACCGCTACAATGATTCTGCTACATAAGAAAGGTGACATTGAGGATCTCGGAAACTACAGACCTATCAGCCTCCTATCAGTAGTTTATAAAATCTTCACTAAAGTTCTTTCACACCGCTTGAAGGTAACACTGGACATGGCTCAACCGAGAGAACAAGCTGGATTCAGGAGTGGCTACAGCACAATAGATCATATCCACGTGCTGAGAGAACTAATTGAAAGAGCGAGGGAATATGAACTTCCATTGTGCATGGCTTTTATCGATTATGAAAAAGCCTTTGATTCGGTGAAACCATCAGCAGTTACAATGGCTCTGAAAACCTGCGGTATTGAAGATGCATACATTAATATTATTAATAACATCTATGAAAATGCAAGTGCAAAGATTCGGCTGTTTGAAAATACAACACACGTAAAAATTGGAAAGGGAGTGAGACAAGGTGACACCATATCTCCGAAGCTCTTTAATGCCACATTGGAGGGTGTTTTTCAGTCGCTGAGCTGGGAAAACAAGGGGATAAAGATTAATGGAGATTATCTAACCCACCTTCGTTTTGCTGATGATGTAGTCATTTTTGCAACTACCCCATCAGAGCTGCAGAGTATGATCCAGGAACTTGCTGACAAGAGTAAAGAAGTGGGATTAAAAATGAACTTTCAGAAGACAAAAGTGATGTTCAATGCTTTTACAAGAAATGAAGATTTATCGATTGATGGAGAACAGCTGGAGATAACAGACACGTACGTTTATCTTGGACAGCAGATATCAAGTGAGGGTCACATTGGTGAAGAAATTAATCGTCGTACAAAACTTGCCTGGAGAGCTTTCGGAAGAAACAGCATAATTTTCAAGAGCAATATGCCATTATGTCTTAAAAGAAAAGTGTTTGATCAATGCATCCTTCCAGTGCTTACATATGGTGCAGAGACGTGGACCTTAACTAAAAGAGACATACAAAGGCTGCAGACAACTCAAAGAAGCATGGAGAGGTGCATACTTGGTGTAACCAGGAGAGATAAGAAGAGGAACTCGTGGATCCGAAAAATGACAAGAGTGGAAGACATCATGATCAGAGTTAAATCCCTGAAATGGCAATGGGCTGGACATACTGCCAGAAGGACAGATCATCGATGGACAGCCGAAATTTTAGATTGGATTCCAAGGGACAGGAAAAGACCCAGAAGAAGACCACATGGGAGATGGGTGGATGAAATTCGAAAGTATGCAGGGGTGACATGGAGGAGACTGGCACAAGACAGACCGTTGTGGAGGAAACTTGGGGAGACCTTCGTCCAGCAGTGGATTGATAATGGTTGACAATGATGATGATGATGATGATGATATCTATATTATGTATCCGTTTCTGGAACTGCTTGTATAAATGTATTCCCTAAGTTGCATACTAAATTCGGTGTATTTTTCTTTTGTACCTCATGCGCATTTGTGTTTAAGCTCAAAATGTACCTTAGTGTCTCTTGGCAGTATTATCGATAAGTACCACCTGTGATTTTTCTATTTGTTGCTTCGTATGAAATCCTAATTAGCTTTATTTAGGTAACTCAAATTATGATTTTCGAGAATCCATAACTAAGAAAATTTGAGTCACTTAAAAATAATTATAATTTAAGTTACTTAAATAAAGCTAATTATGGTTTTCGAGAATCCATAACTAAGAAAATTTGAGTCATTTAAAAATAATTATAATTTGAGTAACTTAAATAAAGCTAATTTTCATTTTCGAGAGCCCATAGCTAACAACATTTCAGTTACTTAAAAATAACTGGAAAATTTAATATGATGCCACCCTTGATGTAACGGCTCAATGTAATGTAACAAATGGTGGCAGTACATTAAGGTTTGACTGTACTTTCAGAACTTTGTTCGTGTTTGAGACCCCATGGTTCTAAAGAAAGAAAAAAATCTTGATCAAATGTGACACAAAGTTAAGGTCGATGTTATCTAAACTTCATAGGCATAGTTTCTTCGCATGAGTTGTTTTCTTTCTCCTCTGTGCTTATGTGTGTTTGTTTTGTGCGTGTGTTTGGGAAAGAGCTAACAAGTCGTTCTCCTATTGAAGATGCCTGTCCCTTTTTCCATTAGGGATCTTGAGGATAAAAGCTGGAAATAAAGGAAACAGCCGAAAGAAGGATCTCATTTCGCCAGAGGCTCTAAAAGAGGAACACTGTAAGCTTCCTAAGCCCATAAATGTGTGTGGGATCCAACGTTCTCCTATAGCTTTGTAAATGGGAATCATCTGAAGAAATAAAGCATTAACTGTTGCTTAAGCTACGTAGTGTGACAAATTTCCGAGTATCTCGTGTTCTTACACGTGTCCCAATACTGCATTCAGCATACTCCAACTAGTTAATATCCATAAAAGCATGAACCTGCAGATAATGAAAAGCGGTCTTCAGCCTTCCAAATACAGTGGTCACAAAAAAGTTAGAGATGTTGCGGTTTCGAAGGGAAAACCTGGTGATATGCAAATATAGCGGCTACTGGAGATCGGTTAAGGTGGTTCCACTTAAAATATCTGCCTTATGTTTCCAATGGTAAAACTTCTTTACATATTTTCTTCGCAATTAATACGTTCCTAAGGATGAAAATTAGCACATCAATAAAACTAACTTTAAGTTACGGCATGGGATACTTAATATTTACTAAAACATAACTATAAGTAAGCAATCCAACATTTGTTTGTCTACTGACGTCATCAATGCACAGGTCGCGCCACCTATTAACATTACTCAAAGAAAAATGATTGATTTTTAATATAATTAAGGTTATCAGTTTTCACCTTCTACCTTTTTTTTTTTTTTTTAAATTTTTTAATTGAAATTTGAAGGGACATTACGAGATTTCAACTGCCTTTGTTTCGTAGTGTCCAAAATCTTTTTCGTTAAAGAGGGCAGAATATATTAGGGAACGGAAATTTTGATGGAAATCGTCGAGTTTCATTTTACACCGCCATTCTTTTAACAGTTTCAGCCTTTCTCAGATGAAAATTATGGAAAGTTATTCCTTTCTCTATACATTTTTGGTGGCTGGATGTATTAGTACAACCATACCACGAGCAAAAGTTGCGCATGGCGTTAATAAATTTACGAAAATCGCGAGTTTCCTGAACCCTTGCAAAGTAACGCCTTGTTAAGCAATGGGAAAATGAACGTAAAAAAACTATTGCTGGTCCGCGGTCCCGGAAAAGCTTTCCCATGATGCAATGCGAGGTGAATAAGCTCCGTTAGGATAGAATTCGTTACAATGTCATGTGAGAAGTTTTAGGTTAACATAAATTCCTCCCGTTCTAGTTCGCTAGTAGGCGAGATTCTTGGCAGTTTATTAGCATTTTCTGAAACAAGTTAGTAAAATCATGCAATGCATTGATTATGATACGCTTTCCAACATACCAGAAATCATTACTCAATAAGTAGGAACTGTACACCAAATTACACTCAAAATAGTATAACTATACTAAAAATCCGAAGTTTCTTGGCGTAAAATTATATATAATCAAGTTATGACGATAATGGCTGTGGAATAAATCTCGCTCCTGTGCCCTGACATTTGATCCCATTTCGACGATATCATTAGAACCGGTTCAGTATACCTCTGGAACAACATGATAAAGTTTTGTCGCAATAGAAGCATTTTTACGTAAGTTATGACGCATAAGGACAATGGAATGGATCCCGCTCCTATATCCTGACCTTTGGCCCCATTTCGCCCATTTTCAATAGGGTTCGTCCCCAGGATTCCCTACCACATACTAAAATTTCGTCGAAATCGAACCATTCTTACGCGAGTTATCGTGCGGACAGACGGACAAAGCTGGAGCATATACGTTTCTTCAACCTACGATTGGAAACCGTAAAAAGTAGGCAGAAATGAGTTTTTTAGAACAAAAATGGGCTTAAAACGTTTTCACAAGTTTTTAGAACTTAACCAGTAGCATAATTCAGCTGCTCGCAATAGATCTTACAATAATGGAGTCGATTGCATCTCAGTTGTTTTTTAAAGCAAGCTTTTAAGATATTTCAGTTGGCGTCCCTTCAACAAATATCACTGTGCGCTGAGACATGAAATCTCAAAGTTATCGTTAGAGACGAGTCACTTAATTTGCATGAATCCAGTACTGGGCTAAAATGTCAGTCCTAATCTGTTGTTCGATGGGCATTTCTTTATCGCATGCTGCAGTCTAAATCTTTTACGCAATTTGTTTGGCTGCAATCATAAGCTGATCGCCGTTTATGCTCTATCCTGGACTTCTCTCATTTACTAATTACAGCTCCGTGCATATTAGCAGTTCCTTCCTAACTATACGTAGAATTATTACAGCGTTTTACGCGATGCATTTATTCACAAAAGCCAACGTGTTTCGCCGTCTCCACTTGTTTCTCTACAATCAGCCTCGAACATAAAGCGCTGATAACATAATCTGCAACGCATTTGCAATTCCAACTTCTTCGCATTTATGAAAACTCTAACGTAGTGCGTTTTAACGACAATTATAGCTTCAATTATGAAAATGTGTGCTGGTCATCCACGCATGGGGATTCGCTGAGTGGATGAGTTTCAACAATCATATGACTTTGTATGAGGGCTATGATGCTTCAAGGGCATTGCAGCTTTCATTAACATTTTGACAAAATACTTTAACACAGCAGAGGCAGGTAATGTCGAAAGCTAAAGTGTTTTCCAAACTTCAAAAAGACGCAGTGCCGTTATTACCAAACAGGGAAAAAAAAGTTCCAGAAGGAAAAACAAAGAAGTCACCAAGAAGTCAAAAGAATTCTTAAATTTGCTACTTTATTAAAGGTACTGTGAAACGCCGATTATTCGGGACTTAATTATCCGTGGGTTGGGATTAACAGTGATCCTCTGTAGAATACATAAAATTAATTTTGTTTTAAAATTAAGTATGCTAATGGATTTGTAAAACAGCAGAAGTCATTACTGCGTATTTTAAATAATCTTGCATCAGAATTAAACACTTTATTAAAATCATGCGATGCATTGATTATGATACGATTTCCAACATACCAGAAATCCTCGCGGACAAACCCTCCTCCTTACCCTAACTATCGATTCGTTCAGTATACCTCCGTAACAACATATTAAAGTTTTGTCGCAATAGAAGCATTTTTACTCAAGTTATGAGGATAATGGCCGTGGAATAAATCTGGTTCCTATGCCCTGACCTTTAACAGCATCTCGATGATATTAAACAGGTTCAGTATATCTCTGGAAAAACATACTAAAGTTTTGTCGCAATCTAAGCATTTTTACTCGTTATGAGAATAATGACTGTGGAATAAATTTCGCTCCTGTGCCCTGACCTTGGAGGCATACTGAACCAATTCTGTTTTATATCATTAAAGTTAGTAAATCGTTGCATAATTTTACTAAGTTGAATGATATTAAACAGAATTGTTTCGGTATACCTCCGGAACAACATACTAAAGTTTTGTCTCAGTAGAAGCCTTTTTAGTCAAGTTATGAGGATAATGACTGTGAAAAAAATGTTGATGACTGTGAAAAAAATGTTGATCCTGTGCCCTGACCTTTGACTCCATTTCGATGATATTTAACACAACCGGTTCAGTATATTGCCGGAACAACATGATAAAGTTTTGTCCCAATCCAAGCAATTTTACGTAAGTTTTGATGCATATGGGCGATGGAATGAATCCCGATCCTATGTCCTGAACTTTGACCCCATTTGGCCCATTTTCAAAAAGGTTCGTTCCCAGTTTATCCCCTACCACATATTAAAATTTCATCGAAATCGAACCATTTTTACGTTAAAATTTCATCGAAATCGAACCAGCTTTGTCCGTCTGTTATCCTGCGGACAGACAGACGGACAAAGCTGGAGCATACACGCTTTTTCAACCTACGGTTGGAAAGCCTAAACAATATTGAATTATCATTCTTGCAGAATGTTTTTTCCATCACTGTTTGCAGTTTCCCGTTCTTCCACCAAAATGCGCAGTCAAGTGCACTACGAATTAAATCTAACCTCTTTTGTCTGTTGGATATTACGAAAGCTTCTTCGTTGCAAATACAGAGTGGAAGAAACATTCTTCTCATAACACGTGGGGAAAATAATTAACAGAGCAATCAGATATTCCTGAATTGACTGTATATACTCACGTAATATCAATCACATCAGAAATTTGCTTAACAACGTTAGTTGGAAGCACAATTTGCCTCGATTAAGAATTCGGTCGAGGAATACTCCGATGCTCTTAACACTCAGATACTTGGGAATTCGTCGTTCTGCGTGGTGTAACGGATAGCATGCTCGAAAGCAAATCGGGAGATGCGGGTTCGATTTCCGCTCCAGGGCGATGAAGTATTTAAGTTTCCTGATGTGATTGATATTACGTGAGAAACAGTAACGAAGTAAATTTATCCATGATTTTTATGCCAGGGGAGGGATTCGAACCCGCAAGTTTCGACTCCGGAACTCCGAGTACTATCCACTAAACTACACTGGCATGTGCGCTCACTGCTATCAGGCTTTATCTCATATGCATCCTTCCTCGGCTCAAGAGCTCGGAGTGCTATCCACTATGCTACACTGGCATGTGCTCTCACTGCTATCTGCCTTTATCACATGTGCGTCCTGCCTCGGCTTCCGAGCTCCGAGTGCTATCCACTATACTACACTTTCACGTGCTCTCACTGCTATCTTCCTTTATCTCATGTGCATTCTTCCTCGACTCAAGAGCTCCGAGTGCTATCAATTATACTACACTGGCATGTGCTCTCACTGCTATCTGCCTTCATCTCATGTGCGTCCTTCCTCGGCTCAAGAGCTCCGAGTGCTATCCACTATACTACATTGGCATGTGCTCTCACTACTATCTGTCTTTATCACACGTGCGTCCTTCCTCGGCTCATGAGCTCTAAGTGCTATCCACTAAACTACACTGGCATGTGCTCTCACTGCTATCTGCCTTTATCTCATGTGCGTCCTTCCTCGGCTCAAGAGGTCCGGGTGCTATGCACTATACTACACTAGCATGTGCTCTCACTGCTATCTGCCTTTATCTCATGTGCGTCTTTCCTCGGCTTAAGAGCTCTGGGTGCTATCCACTATACTACACTAGCATGTGCTCTCACTGCTATCTGCCTTTATTTCATGTGCATCCTTCCTAGGCTCAAGAGCTCCGAGTGCTATCCACTATACTACCCTGGCATGTGCTCTCACTGCTATCTGCCTTTATCACACGTACGTCCTTCCTCGGTTCCTGAGCTCGAAGTGCTATCCACTATACTACACTGGCATGTGCTCTCACTGCTATCTGCTTTTATCTCATGTGCATCCTGCCTCGGCTCAAGAGCTCCGAGTGCTAGCCACTATACTGCACCAGCATGTGCTCTCACTGCTATCTGCCTTTATCTCATGTGCATCGGGCCTCGGCTCAAGAGCTCCGAGGGCTATTCACTATACTACACTAGCATGTGCTCTCACTGCTATCTGCCTTTATCGCATGTGCATCCTGCCTCGGCTCAAGAGCTCCGAGAGCTATCCGCTATACTACACTGGCATGTGCTCTCACTGCTATCTGCCTTTATCACACGTGCGTCCTTCCTCGGCTACTGAGCTCTAAGTGCTATCCACTATACTACACTAGCATGTGCTCTCACTGCTATCTGCCTTTATCTCATGTGCATCCTGCTTCGGCTCAAGAACTCCGAGTGCTATTCACTATACTACACTGGCATGTGCTCTCACTGCTATCTGCCATTATATCATGTGCATCCTTCCTCGGTAAAGAGCTCCGAGTGCTATCCACTATACTACAATAGCATGTGCTCTCACTGCTAGCTGCCTTTATCTCATGTGCATCCCGCCTCGGCTCAAGAGCTCCGAATGCTATCCACTATACTACACTGGTATGTGCTCTCACTGCTATCTGCCTTTATCTCACGTGCGTCCTGCCTCGGCTCAAGAGCTCCGAGTGCTATCCACTATACTACACTAGCATGTGCTCTCACTGCTATCTGCTTTTATCTCATGTGCATCCCGCCTCGGCTCAAGAGCTCCGAATGCTATCCACTATACTACACTGGTATGTGCTCTCACTGCTATCTGCCTTTATCTCATGTGCGTCTTTCCTCGGCCTAAGAGCTCTGGGTGCTATCCACTATACTACACTAGCATGTGCTCTCACTGCTATCTGCCTTTATCTCATGTGCATCCTGCCTCGGCTCAAGTGCTCCGAGTGCTATCCACTATACTACTCTAGCATGTGCTCTCACTGCTACCTGTCTTTATCACATGTGCGTCGTGCGAGACAGGCACGTCACAAAAGTAAATAAAGTAAATTGAAGGATATCTGATTGCTGTGTTAATCATTCTTGGTTGCTCCTGTTGTGTAAGCAAATTTATCTAGCATATCAACCCCTTTTTTAATAGTTCTTTATCTGACCGACAACAATTTGTCGAAATTTTTTATGTTAAATCGGATATAAAACATACCACCTCTAGAGAGCCTCATGGCTCAGTTTCTGACCCGTTGCTTTTTTATCTGTACATTAATGATATCTTCTCTGTTACATCTAATGCTGACATAATATTATATGCTGATGATGCTACTTTACTTTTTACATCGAAATGATTTATTAATTTGGAAAATAGTTTTTTACCTTTAATTCATTGGCTAACATTTAACGATTTAGCTATCAATATACATAAAACTAAATTAATGATCTTCTTATAATTTAACTCTCCCATTTCCATCTACTGAATTCTTGCTGAATAATATTCCTGCAGAAGTTGTCCGATCTCATACTTATCTTGGTACTATAATTCAATGGGATCTTAAATCAAACAAACCTATTGAAGTTTTAACCAGTAAAATCTCTCGAAACGTTAGATTTAATTGGCAGTGTTATGACCTATTTATCTCCCAAATTGATGCTACAATTATATTCTACTTTAATTCAAACTCACCTAAATTACTGCATTTCGACCTGGGAAAAATCTCTAAATATAATATTAATAAATTTCAACTATTGCAAAATAAATTCATTAGATTTCTTGAGTCGAAACTTCAAAACAATTATTCCTGAAGGTCGATAACCCGATTAAACCTACATCCTAACGATTTTAATCTCCTAAGTATCGAACAGTTACACAATCAGAATTTAGGAATATTAGTGTTTAATAGAATAAAAATAATCTTCATCGGGATTTAATTTCACTAAATTTTTACAGCCAACAATATTCCACTACAAAAAACAACAACAAATTAGTGCCTATATTTGCACAAACATAACGTTCTAGAGAACATATAAATTATGCTGGATCAACCAATCCCGCTCCAGGACGATGACATTTTAAAGTTTTTGGATATTATCTGATTTACTATCCTTGTCACATTTACACCAAAAATCGGATTGTCATCTTCAAAACTGTGAGGAATCATGAACAATATTCTGCAAGCAACACTTAACGCTATAAGGAATTTTCCGTCCCTGTCTTGAGCCACTTGCTACAGGGGACAAAGCCATCCATAAAAATACCTGCCACACCCTGCCCAATTTTCGAACCAGGACCAAACTGGTCCGTATCCAGCTCCTCAGACCACTCGACCATTGGGTGGGCGGCATGCATTTTGTGTCAGGGTAAGCAGAACCACCCTCAGCAGCCGCGGGGTCGGTTACGAACCTAGTCGTGGAGCCGGATACGAACCTTGCCGTTGGGCCCCTTGCTTTAACTTTCCCCCTACACTAGACATAAAATATTCACTAGACTTAAAGCATAGTTTATTACAGTTATCTGTACAGTTTAATGAGACGTCAAGATGAAAAAATTTAGCAATAACGAAAGACAGCATTTTAAATTTTTTTAACACTACTGATATTTTGTAAATGTCTTTAAAACGATGTAGATAAAACAAGCACCCCAGCATAAGTTCTTCCCTCATAATGGCTCCGTCTCTACCTATTATGGGACATTACTTACATTATTGAACTCACCTTAAAAGAACTGGACTTTTCTTGCTTTTAGCAAAGTCAGCTATTAAATCATTAAAATTTATTTTGCTTTGTAACGTGCCTGCCCCGCAGGACGCACATGAGATGAAGGCAGATAGCAGTGAGAGCACATGCCAGTGTAGTATAGTAGATAGCATTCGGAGCTCCGGAGCCGAGACAGGACGCTCATGAGATAAAGGCAGATAGCAGCGAGAGCAAATGCCAGTGTAGTATAGTGGATAGCACTCGGGCTCCGGAGCCGAGGCAGGATGCCCATGAGATAAATGCAGAAAGCAGTGAGAGCACATGACAGTGTAGTATAGTGGATAGCACTCGGAGCTCCGGAGCCGAGGCAGGACGCCCATGAGATAAATGCAGAAAGCAGTGAGAGCACATGACAGTGTAGTATAGTGGATAGCACTAGGAGCTCCGGAGCCGAGGCAGGACGCACATGAGATAAAGGCAGAAAGCAGTGAGAGCACATGCCAGTGTAGTATAGTGGATAGCAATCGGAGCTCCAGAGCCGAGGCAGGACGCTCATGAGATAAAGGCAGAAAGCAGTGAGAGCACATGCCAGCGTAGTATAGTGGATAGCACTCGGAGCTCCGGAGCCAAGGCAGGACGCACATGAGATAAAGGCAGAAAGCAGTGAGAGCACATGCCAGTGTAGTATAGTGGATAGCACTCGGAGCTCCGGAGCCGAGGCAGGACGCACATGAGATAAAGGCAGAAAGCAGTGAGAGCACATGCCATTGTAGTATAGTGGATATCACTCGGAGCTCCGGAGCCCAGGCAGGACGCACATGAGATAAAGACAGATAGCAGTGAGAGCAGATGCCAGTGTAGTATAGTGGATAGCACTCGGAGCTCCGGAGCTGAGGCAGGACCCACATGAGATAAAGACACATAGCCGTGAAAGTACATGCCAGTGTAGTATGATGGATAGCACTCGGAGCTCCGGAGCCGAGGCAGATAGCAGTGAGAGTACATGCCAGTGTAGTATAGTGGATAGCGCTCGGGGCTCAAGAACCGAGGCAGGACGCACATGAGGCAGATAGCAGTGAGAGCATATGCCAGTGTAGTATAGTGGACAGCACCCGGAGCTTCGGAGCCGAGGCAGGACGCACATGAGATAAAGGCAAATAGCAGTGAGAGCACACACCAGTGTAATATAGTGGATAGCACTCGGAGCTCAGGAGCCGAGACTTGCGGGTTCGAATTCTGCCCCTGGCATAAAAATGATGGAGAAATTTACTTCGTCATATTGGCACCCGAACTTCAAGGATGACCTGGCTGATAGGTTTCTCGCAATGGCGTGATGTTCTTTAAACACCGCGAGACAGGATAAATGAGAATCCCTTCTTCAGTGCTTCGAAAACATAAATCAGTGTGTGTTACGTTCCACACACCAAATTGTCTAGGATTTCTCAAACCAACGTTCTTCATCGGATGACTGGCTACAGCGAAACATGGGCCCGGTTGATCCGTGGGCCATGCCCCCAGCCCTCTTTCGGGGAGAAGTGGGAAACGTGACGTGCCTGCCCCGCAGGACGCTCATGAGATAAAGGCTGAGAGCAGTGAGAGAACATGACACTGTAGTATAATGGATAGCACAAGGACTGTGTCCTTGTGATGCTTATTGAGAATGAATGCATTTCGCTGATTCTGGTAATTTAATTACGACCAACGGCACTTGCAACTAATTAACTAATTTCTTAATGCGATGTAGGTAATGTGATTAATAAAACTGACCGAACATGGTAATTAATAGGAAAATAATGTCTGTGTAATGTCAGAAATTTAATCAGGAAATCCGCTTCGCACAGGACAGATAGCAGGAATTTTATTTTGCTCATAAGGATGCATATTTTTTTCGGAATTGTTAACAAGATGGAGAAAAAGAATAATTCTGGAAAAATAACTGGGGATAAAATATGCATCCTTTTGCAGCAAAAAATTCAAATAGCAGCGGCAAACGTTTAAATTTGCGTCGCATCGCTGCTAAAACAGGGTACATGGTTCATTTGATATAAATGTACCGGTGCCAAATGAAAGACGTAATACGATGCTTCCAGTAACACATATTTTCAGATCTATATCCTTTATTTATGTTCTCTCGCCGTCTTTCCTTTTTATGAACACCTTGAAAAGATTGAACTGAAAAATTATTAAGCTGCGTAATATTTTTATAAAACATGATGAGTTTCACGCGAGAGACTAAGCCAATAAAAGTGCATATTTTTGTCAGAGAGTGAGAAGTTATATAGCTAAGAGATGCGCGATGGTTAGCCGGATTCTGTCATATATTAATAGCACCGCACGAACAAGCACGTCTTATAAATCCCTTGCGCAGTACTGCATTTAGGAAAACTCTTCATCAAATCATGAAAAATATTTTGCATGTATAACTGCTTACACAAACTCAAAAGCGTCTGAATCATTCGTCCTACGTAAACTTCCAAAACGTTCGTAATCAAAATGGAAAACTATCGCCGATGCTTCATTTTTCCAGTATATTAAAAGCGTCGTAATAAAATCATGTTAAGAGTCTCTCACGTCTCGATTCCATTTTCCAATATAAGATCTGGGAGTCTTGTAATAAATGTTACGTTAATAGCCTTTCGTACTTAACATTCAACGCAATTTACGAACGACCACACAACAAAACTAATTTTATTTGCGAACGCCTCAAAACTAAGTTAAGCCTTCTTGCGACATGCATCTTCATAAGCATGCTACACTATCTACCAACAAGTAATTGGACATCCCTGCAATCGACGATATCTGCGGTCCTGATACACGTCACGGCCGCCGCCGTTAAATATCGTGTGGGAAACAACAAAGCAACCAATCGCCTGCAAGATGCCACGCAGTTCGGAGCTCTCTGATTTCGAGAAAGGTGTAATCGTCGGGTATCACAGAAATGGCCTATCCATGCGTGACATATCCAGCTAGTTGAAGTACCCAAATCGACAGTGGCCTACGTGACTGGCAAGTGGAAGATGATAGGTGACTGTCGGAATGTGCCCCGACCCTGCAGACCCACAAAACTGGGAGTTAGAGACCGACGGGTGCTGGCCAGAGAAATTCGGAAGGACCGCACCAAATCGATGGGCCACATCCGCGAGGAGTTTCAACAGGCATCCGGGAGTGTTCTTTCGATGAATACCATCTGTAAGGAAGCCCATCTGCTCGGTTATCATGGACGTGCTGCCGTCCACAAGCCTTTGATCACCAAGTTCCAATAGCGCTGCTCGGCTAACGTGGTGCAAAGAACGTCGACAGTGGACCGTTGAACAGTGGAAACAGGTTCTCTGGAGCGAAGAATCAAGGATCACCCTCTACCGTTCGGATCGCAGGATCTGGGTTTGGCGTCTGCCTGGAGAACGCCTCCTGCCGGAATGTATTGTGCCAACTGTGAAGTTCGGCGGCGGTGGAATTATGCTATAGGGGTGTTTCTCCTGGTATGGCACCGGGACCATTGGTCTCAATTCCTGGTAGACTCAACGCCGAGACCTACTGCACCATTTTGGATGACCATGCGCTTCCTACGTTGTGGCAGTTTTACGGTGTAGACCCATGTTACTTTCAGGATGACAATGCCACCTGTCATGTTGCGAGGTCCACCATGGATTGGTATGGTGACAATGGGGTTAATCGAATGGACTGGCCTGCGCAGAGCCCGGACCTGAACCCTACTGAGCACCTCTGGGAAGAGTTGGAGCGTCGACTTAAGGGGCGCCCCCACCGTCCGAAATCGGTGAAGGAACTGACCTGTCTTCTCCAAGCCGAGTGGAAGAAAATACCGCTAGCCGTCGTACAACGCCTGGTTGAGAGTGTGACCCAGAGGGTCGTAGCTGTAATCGCTGCTCGTGGAGGCTCCACTAACTGTTGAAGGTGAATAAACTTCGTTTTCCTTTGCTATCACAAGTGTCCAATTACTTGTTGGTAGATAGTGTATATGGATGCGACACTTGGACATTGGCAAAGGAATCAGATAGAAGGATACTTGCTTTTGAAAGAATTGTAAAATCCTACGAATAGGATGGACTCAGAGGATAAGAAATGAAAGAGTGTACAGAAGAATACAACTAAAAGAGACCCTGTTCCAAAAAATCATACAAAGAAAATTAAGACTTTTTGTACATATCTGCAGAATGATAAATGCCAGAAAGATAAAGACATTGATGTTTAGTTTAATCAACGGAAGAAATGCAAGAGGACGCCCTCACTCTGTGTGGACTGACGAATGACGATATTAAAGAATGGTGCGGTGGAACTTTTCAAGAACTGAGCGACTCTGCAATGAACAGACTTCAGTGGAACAATACGCACTGCTGGCCACCCAAAATGCAACACTAAGAAGGATACGAGATAGCAAAGCCAGATTTACTGAACTCATAACAACAGATACAAAGATGAAACGATTGAGCTTACAGGCCCGTGCGACTTGTGGAACACGCAGACGTCAATAGTTCGTGTGGCCCACATGACTGGCAATAACGGCCGCTACACGTCGCGGCATCGAACGAAAGAGGCTTTGGATGTGGGCTTGGGGTATGTCGGTCCAGGCTGTTTCCACACATCGCCACAGTTCATCAGGTGTAGCCGTGGGTGGTGCTTACCGGGACACTCGGTTGCCGATCAGCGACCATACGTGTTCGATGGGCGACAAATACGAAGAACAGGCGAGCCACGGCAGTAGTGACACCTGTTGGGCCGTGATGAATTATTGCACCGTGCGTGCCACGTGCGGGCGCGCATTGTCCTGTTGAAACGTGGCCGCTGGCAGGTCCTTTAGGTAAGGGAGGACTACAGGCTCCAAAACGTCGGAGACATAGCGGTGGCTGTTGAGTGTACCGGCAATTCGTACCAGAGGGGTGCGGGTGTGATATCCAATTGCGCCACAAATTTTAACGCCAGGCGACGGACCGGTATGGCGATGCATAATGCAGGCGTCATACAGTCTCTCGTCGCGGTGCCACCACACGCGGATTCGGCCATCGTGGTGTTGCAGACAGAAGCGGGATTCGTCGGAGAAGACAATGTCAGGCCATTCCGTAGTCCAGGTGCGGCGTTCACTGGCCCCCTACTGCCGCCGCATTCGCTGTTGGTGTAACGTTAATGGTAATCGGAGCAGCGGGCGCCGTGTGATAAGTCCCCGCTCCTGCAGACGACGTCCAATGGTACGTGCTGACACAGGTTGTTGCGCAACACACCCTACTTCCTGCGCTAACGTTCGTGATGTGGCGGTGCGAGCCGTCAATGCCCGCCGCACAACATGCCGGTCCTCCCGTTCGGTGGTGTGCCGCTGCTGCGGCAATCATTCACGTCGGTCTGTCCGCCCCTCTTGCACCCTCGGAATCCATATTCGTCTCATTGTGGCTGGATGTCGTCTCACACGGGCGCCGATGTCTCGGTACGACAAACCGCTGTCGCGATAAGCCACTATTCGTCTTCTGTCGAACTCTGAAACGTGCTGGAATGACTGCCGTATTCTGCTACAAGGCATCAGGAAGCTTCCCACGCACAGGTCCGGCAGCACAACAGACTTTCACTACTTATACCCTGCCTTCTGTGCACCCTTTTTATAGTGCTTCTCGGTGGCGTGCCGGGCGCATATGATTTGCATATGCCCTGCAATGCTAATCGTTTGCACGTCCTCTCGCGTGCGAAGCATGCTGCGAATTTCAGCCCACTCGAATGCTTCCTTCTTGGTGTTGCATTTTGGGTGGCCAGCAGTGTAGTTAAAATGACAGCAGACACATACCGTAATTGTACCCATGGTTGATGATGATGATGACATAACACAGATGTTTTAAAAGTATTGTGATAAGATCATTTCAAAGGATTTCCACTTGTTATCTTACAGAGTACATCTACACATACCCTATTTTTTGAAAAAGGCATTTTAAAGGCTTGTGAAGTTGTCTTGGCAAGGATACAGGTTGCATGCTATGAATCTGCAAACGTTGCGTTTAACAGCACACGGTTCTACTACACGCCCCGATGTTGTCCGACCAATCGGATATTTGGAAAGCAGGACAGTTAGGACAAGCATCTTTCATATGTTACAACTCATGATCACACACAGACATACAGTTTCACCGTTTGTTTGTCCAGCACAAGCATCAGAAAGAGGTATCGTGAAAAAGAAAAAAAAGAATCAGGTCTCTCACGTTCAGTACTACATACACTGAATGGCAATTGAGTTAGAGATACCTGTTTAGTAACGTGTAGCACCACCTTTCACCCTGATGACGGCGGCGATTCGTCTCGGCATGCACTCGACAAGACACCGGAAGCGTTGTGAAGCCATACGGATCCACGACCTATGAACAAGCTCCCACAGTTCACGAAGATTTGATGGAGGTGAGTCAGAGCCTCGAACATCTCTCTAGATGACATCCCAGATGTGCTCGATGGGATTGAGGTCAGGTGACCTAGCTGGCCAAGGAAGCGAGGTCATGTCGGTGGATGGTTCATCCAACCATTCGGATAAAATTCGGGAGCGATGGCACGGTGCATTTTCTTGTTGCAGGATGAGGTCCCCAGTGGGATGTTTAAGACGAACAAACGGAAGCAAATGGTCGTCCAGGATATCCCGGTAATGTTGACCCGTGAGGGACGATGTCACACGTACCAGGGGTCCCATTTCTGTCCACGTCAACAGTCCCCAGATGAGAATGCTACCCCACGATATTGAAGAGTACCCTGCTAGCAAGAAGGATCCATCGCTTCATGTGGTTTGCGCCGTAGTCGTATCCTGTCATCCGCATGTACCATCGTGAATCTCGACTCATCAGTCCATGCAAGATTTCTCCATATGTCTAGGATCCAGTGGCGATGTTTCCGCGCCCATACTAATCTTTGCACCTTGCGATGTGCGGTCAGCAGCGGTATCCTCGTGGAACGATGGCTTCTGCTATACCCCATAGCGAGGAGATGGTTCTGGATGGTGTGGCTGCTTACACGTTTTTGTGTACCAGCGTTAAATTGCCGAGTGATTTCTTGCACTGTGGTCCGTCTATTCGCTGTTACAATGCGAGCTAGCCTACGATGAACCCGCTCATCTACACGCTGTTGTCCACGGCAGTTGGCCCTTGCAGGGATGGTTTTACCGGATTCGATGTACTCACGGTGCACCCGTGACACAGTGGCTCGTGAAAGTCCCAGTGCCTGCACGACTTCCGAGATGGAGTGACCCATTCGTCGGGCCCGGACAATTTGCCCACTATCAAATGCGCCTAGATCCTTCGTCTTACACATACTGCGCCCGACTCTTACTGCTTCCCGTTGCATCACTCCTTATATTGTCGGATCGCTGCCTACGTCATGGCGTTTCCGTTTACAGGGCCTCCCACAGCGCCACATTTGAATAACGCCAGCTGTCTCTAATTCAATTGCTCTTCAGTGTAGACAGACCTCCAGAGAGAGAGAGAGAGAGAGAGAGAGAGAGAGAGAGAGAGAGCGTGCGCGTGCGCACACACAACTACGCCATTTGTTTATGCTAAAGAAATTTTGGAAGACACCGTGGAAGACGCATGCTGAACATCTTCCGCACTTAGCAGCACACAGTGACACACACACTCATACAACTATACCATTTCCTTATTCAACAGAAGCTTTTGGAAGAAGATATGAAGGACACATGGCAGTAGTCTTCCGCCCTTAGCAAAACACACACACACACACAGACACACACATACACAACTACACCGTGTGCTTATTCAACAGAAGCTCTTGGAAGGAGACGCGAAGGACGCATGACAAGTGCCTCTTGCACTTCGGAAACGCACAGTGACCCACACACACATACGCGCACGAGCAGAACTGCACCATATGCTTGTTCAATAGAAACCTTTTGGAAGGAGCCATGGAAAACGAATGACAAGGGTCTCCCATTCTTGGCAGTACATAGGCAAATACACAAATTTGCGCTGTTTGCTCAGTCAACAGATGGTTTTGAGAGGAGAGCCATCGAAATATCAAGACAAGGGCTTGTCACATTTCGCACACCATAAGCATGCGGAAACATGCACTCATCATGTATTTCCCTTACAGCTTGTGGAAGGGGTCGTGGAAAAATCGCAAAAGTCTTTGATACTTAGGACCACACAACAGCATACTCATACACACGCAGAGCAGAATTATTTGTTGCTCAATGTAATATTTAAAATGTCCGATCTTTTATAAGAATATTCCAGCTCAAATCTTTGGATTTGAAAATATCCTTATAAACTATTGGCGATTTTGGAAATTACAAACCTTTCATAAGGATATTCTGGTTCAAACCTTAAAATCTGAAAATTGGAATGGATTGATAATTTTTAAAATCTATGCAGTGTTTTCGGAATACTTCCTTGAAGATTCTATCTAAAGAGCTATTATACGCACTGCAATATTGCTTGTTTCTAAAGTATTGCTCACAAAGAAAGTATCTCCTCAAGGTCCCGCCTCGAAATAAGTCGGAGATTTATCTCACGGAAAAAATACCGAGCTGTCAACCTACTATGTGCTTGGAACTCGTCAGCTTATCAGAAGAGCGTTCATCTTTCAAGTGAAAGAGTGAAAGAAAGATAGTGTTGCAACCTCCACCTTTCTTTCATAGTTCAACGGATAAAAAGAAAGAACACCTGTTTATAGCTGAAGTCTGCTTTCAAGAAGATTCGGAGATCATTTCTTATGGGAGTACAAGTCGTAATCTTGCTTTCACTGTGTGAGGGCGTGTGGTCGCGTGCGCGAGTGCGTGGTGGTCACCGCAGGAGCAAAAGGCGTTCGTTGCCTCCCGTTTCCAACTGTTCTACAGCTGAGTGATGAATCATTTCCAATCTGGGCAATAGACAAGCATGCTATCGATCACCGGCCGAATAATAAAAGGTTTATTTTACCTTCGCTGTGGGTGCTCAAGGACGGGAAGAGTAAAGATTTACGAGGCTCCTCAGGTCGAGAAACGTCGGCCCATAAAATTGATCCCGGGCAGCGGACCGAGGTTTCCCGAGCAACAACCTGGTCTTGCTGGGATCGATTTTGCGATCAAAGACGAGCTGCGATCATTGCATTTACTGAAGTATATGAAATTTCACCCGGACAACAAAAAGTGGCTCTCCAAACACCCTTAGTGGTTTTCGACTCAAACAATGAAGGGCTTTCGGTAAAGTCGGGGAACTTAAAAAGTCATAAAACTGCTATGTGGATGGACATTTGTTTCGAAATAGTTTTGCGAAACATGTCTGAGAAGAAAGTAGTTTATCATTAAAAACTTGTGCGAACTAACTCGTCATTGAGAAGCAGCATCGAACATAAGGCTTCCTTTTCCTCAAATTAAGATTGTAAGGTCCAACATAGCTTTGTAGAGGAATTTCAATTCTTACAAAATCTGCCTATTATGAGAAACAAAAGATACGAAAAATATCTTTTGTGATGATGTTATCCAAGTCTTTGAAAAAGTGTTGTACTTTATGTTTTGTAAAAAAAATTTACGACTTGCCTAGATATACACTCACGGACAATGAAATTTGCGCACCTAGAAGAAAACATGCTACAATCGCGAAATTTTGCAAATAACTAGAGTGCGTGCCGGTATGCACATGACCTACGTTTGGTGCGAGTGCGCATGACCGCACACCCTGTGCTGGCGCTGCAAGCACGAACCGGCAGCCTGCGTGTAGTCGATGCCCCATGAAAGTGAAAAGCACCGGCCGACGCAAGCAAGAGTACAGAGTGACAAGAATGCCAGGTAGACGACAGAAACGTCGGTTTACGCAACTTACGGACTTTGAGAGGGGCCTGATTATCGGGCTGAAAACCGCAGGGTGGTTGGCGCGCCATATAGCCCGCCACGGGGATCATTCTAACGACACCGTCCGACTGTGGTGGGATCAGTGGATACGTTACGGCCCGTCCAGACGGCGGAGCAGCTCCAGACGGAGCAGGAAGCCCATCGGTAGAGAGGATCGACGGATCGTGAGCCGCGCACGAGCGGATCCCACGGGGACACAGTCCACTGTACAGGCAGATGTAGCGGCTTTTGTGTTGCCACGAACCATTTCCCGATGCCTCTCGGAATAGAATCTGCAATCCCAGAACCCCTTACGTGTGCTGCCATTAAAACCGGAACATCGCCGACTCCGTGTGCAGTGGTACCAGGCCAGAGCGACGTGGAACGCTACAGAATAGCGACGTGTGGTGTTTAGTGATGAGTGCCGCTTCGTTGTGGGGACAGATGATAATCGAGTCCGGGTGTGGAGATCCCCGGCACAATCCCAACATCTCTTTCGAGCGCCACACATCCCCCACTGCAGGCATTATGGTATGGGGGCCATAGCCTACGATAGCTGATCATCTCTAGTAGTGACACGTGGATAATTGATGGGCCAGCGGTATGTGGATGAGATCCTACTACCCCATGTGCTCCCATTCCTGGACGGGATTCCAGGTGCGCTATGCCAGCAGAATAATGATAATGCCTGCACAGGGGTCGGGTTGCCCAGGACTGCTTACGTCATGACCAGACACTTTCATTGCCTGCCCGCTCCCCGAACATGTCCCCTATTGAGCATGTGTGTGACCAGTTGAAACGCCGGCTGCCGTCGTGCCTCACTATCCGGGATTTGGAGCACGCCTTCCAACACGTGTGGGCCAGCCTGCCGCAGGACAACATCAGGCGTCTGTTCGCTTCCATGCCGGACCGTATTGCAACATTTATCACCGCACGAGGCGGTGCAACGCGTTATTGAAGATGATTAGACTACGTGCCACAGATCATTCTGTCATTGTCCTGAAGCTCTGTTTTTGCCATCATGTGTATCATTACGTCCATAAAATTTCAGTTCAATCCGATGCTTCCTTCTTGGTGCGCGAATTTTATTGTCCGTGAGTGTATTTTCAACCCTTTAAGATTTTCGACTTTTACGCTGAATGACTTTCTAAAGATAGGCAACACCTTTTCGCTGAACAACTACTTTCAACTCAGTTAATGCTTTTACTCTTAACAACGTTTTCTTTGAGAAGGGCATTAATTTTGCCCCGACCAAATCTGTTCGGAAATAAGGAATGCTTTTATTCAGAATGAGTAATTCTCGAGATGTGCAACATGTATCCGCTAAACACTTCTTTTCTTTATTGGAGCTATTCAGCACTTTTCCACTAAGTAATCCTTTCTCGAGATGGGCAACCCTTTTCCCACGGAACACTCTTTTTCGAGATGGTGAACACTTTTACTCTGAACTATTTCTTGAGACGGGCAATGCTTTCGCATAGAACAATAAGCTTTCGAGAGGGAAAAATTCTGAACTATTTCTTGAGATGGGCAATGTTTTCTCATAGAACAATTAGCTTTCAAGAGGGACTACAGTATTGTCCATCTAAAAAACGTTTCCCAGCATTTCCACTGGAAAACTGAACCCCCCCCACTTTGTTTAGATGGACAATACTGTTCTATTAAGCAATTCTTTTTCCAGCTGGCCAATACTTACTTTGAACAATTGTTTCTCGAGATAGGCAGTACTTTTCCCACCGAACAATCGGATTTCGAGCTAGTCAATACCTCTACTATGAACAACCATTTCTCGAGATGGGCAATACTTTCCCCGCCGCCGTGGTGGCGGAGTGGTCTAAGCGATGGCCTCTTATTATTCGTCAAACAGGGGTCCAGGTTCGAATCTCGGTGTGGCATG
Source organism: Macrothele yani (assembly GCA_039090855.1). Classification (NCBI taxonomy): domain Eukaryota; kingdom Metazoa; phylum Arthropoda; class Arachnida; order Araneae; family Macrothelidae; genus Macrothele; species Macrothele yani. Next base: position 13,252,184 of record CM077027.1, on the reverse strand, counting down.
GATGTTGTGTTTGTCTTACGGCACTGGCTCTCTCCCTTCTCTGGAACCAGTGACCCTAAATTAGGGACGGACGCCTGCTTATAGCCCATTGAGTTGCTCACCGTGGTCGTTAAACCTCCAATGAAAAAAACAAACAATACTTTTCCACAGAAAAACTCTTTCGAACGGAACAACACATCCCACTAAAATCTTTTTTCTGTGAGATGAACGATATTTTTCTACTGAACAATTATGTTTCGAGTTGGACAATACCTTTACTTTACAAAATTCTTTCTCTAGATGAGAAGTACTTTTCCCACTGAGCGATATATTTTTGAGCTAGGCAATACTTTCAGTACGAAAATATTTCGAGACTGTTGGGATGAGAGAAAAGTTCTGTTGCTGAACTCTACAAAATTCAGTCAGTAGTTGTAAACAGAGAAAAAGGAAAGAAAGGAAGAAGAAGTAAAAAGACCAAAATTTGCCTTGTGTTTCACTGCCGCCACGTGATCCTATGACAACAGCTCCTCTGCACCGCCGGCCCGAATGTTTGTTCCAGCATGTGTTGGCATGGCGCTTTTTTCTTTCATTACAAAGTTTTCCAAAAAAAAAAAAAAAAAAAAGAAAAAGGAGCAAGACTTTACTTCTGCATTACACAATATTGCTTTTCTTTTGACTAATTTTTGACACTGTATGAATCAGAAATTCATGCACCTCCAGAGTTTATTTTTTCAAAGGTGAATGCAACTTTTTCAAAGGTGGATGCTACTTTTTCAAAGGTGAATTCTACTATCTAAAAGGTGGATACTACGTTTTCAAAGGTGGTTTCTACTTTTTTAAAGGTGGATGCTACATTTTCAAAGGTGGATGCTACTTTTTCAAAGGTGGATGCTACTTTTTCAAAGGTGGATGCTACTTTTTCAAAGGTGGATGCTACTTTTTCAAAGGGGAATTCTGCTATCTAAAAGGTGGATGATACGTTTTCATAGGTGGTTTCTATTATTTTTAAAGGTGGATGCTACATTTTCAAAGGTGCACTCTACTTTTCCAAAGGTGGATGCTATTTATTCAAAAGTGCATGCTATGTTTTCAAAGGTGGATGCTACTTTTTCAAAAGTGGATGCTATTTTTCAATGGTGGACGCTGGTTTTTCAAAGATGGACTCTACGTTTTCAAAGATGCATGCTAGTTTTTCAAAGGTGGATGCTACTTTTTCAAGGTAAACGCTACTTTCTTAAAGGTGGCAGCTACTTTTTAAAGGTAAACGCTACTTTCTTGCAGGTGGAAGCTACTTTTTCTAAGGTGGATGCTACAGTTTCAAAAGTTAACGCTACGTTTTCAAAAGTGGATGTTACTTATTCAAAAGTGCATGCTATTTTTTCAAAGTTGGATGCTACTTATTCGAAGGTGGCCGCTTCGTTCTTAAAGGTGGATGCTACTTTTCAAAAGTGGATGGTATTTTTCAAAGTTGGATGCCACTTTTTCAAAGACGGACGTTACTTTCTCAAAGGTTGATTCTACGTTTTCAAAGGTGGATGCTAGTTTTTCAATGGTAGATGCTAGTTTTTCAAAAGTGGATGCTACGTTTTCAAAGGTGCATGCTAGTTTTTCAAAGGTGGATGCTACTTTTTCAAGGTAAACAATACTTTCTTAAAGGTGGACACTACTTTCTCCAAGGTGAATGCTACTTTTTCAAAGGTGGATGCTACTTCTAAATCAAAATGTACTCCAACACATCTCAATGAGCACAGTATAGTAGCTAGACTAATTAGCTGTTAAGAATAAATTAATTCTGTTTCGAATCTTTCATACAGCTAAGCACTGGTATCCAGAATACGATTCAAGAGAATAACCAGAACTTATTACACCTTTTGTCCCTAACGAATACTACGTATACACCACGGAATAAAGCTTTCGGAACTTTCTCCATCACACTGTAAAAAGACAGTCTAACACTCAAATTATTCCCAGGTGTGTAAAACTTGCGGAATTTTTTTATGTTGTATATCCACCACACTACGAGAACAGCAATCTCTAAACACATTCTTTCCATGTGATTAAGGGTCGCCGAATTTACTTTCTGAGATAATTCATTCCTGCTACAGTGAAAATTGTGTTAGAGATCACTCGAATTCGCCATCACCTGCAAAAGAGGGCAGTTTTGTCTGGCACAGATCTTATCGCCAATAGAAAAAATATTCTTTTGGCGGCCACCCGCAGGATGGGAGCCATTTTTGAAACGCATAACAGAATATACTGTATTGAAGGCTAATAACCAGAACTGTTTACGTTCGTTTTTGGAGAAAATGGTTAAATCCACCAACATTTTGTTGTCTCTTGTGCTATATCTGCTCGAAGTGTTTATGTCGGTATCGTATTGGAAAGGCCTGCTTAAGTTAATTGTAAAATGTATATGTTCATTACCCAAATGACTATTCCCAACTAGAAATGATTATCTCCAAAACTGAAATTTTGGACATAACCACTGCTCGTTGTCAGCCTTCGATATCTGCATTTCGCAGTCACCAACATGCGAAACTAATAGCAAAATATTGCTTAGTAAGTTCTAGAAAGACAAATGTACTGCCAGTTTAAATCTTTTTGTTTTCCTCTCTTTCACCACCCTTCACGAGGTTGTAAATGGCGGGTGGACCTTGCGGCCTATCAAGTTCTTAGAATTTTGTTTGGAGACGGTGTGGTTTTCTCTTAATTAGGGTACTCATGGTCAGTATTTAATTGTACTAAATGAGAGCGTGGAACGCACGTGGAAATCCACCGAACGCAGCCTTCTCACATTGCGATCGTATCGTTTTAGCAAGCTAATGGACCGCTCCAGGTGGCAAAAGAAAACACCGCTGGCTTTAAGAAAGAGAAAGGAGGGAGATGGTGGAAGTGGCTTTAAGGTTCAACCGCAGTAGTGCTGCTATTGCGTTCGGCATCTCCTTACCTTCCATTTCCTCCGACGGCATATGTGATAAGACTGTATTTTTCGCGACAACGTATGTATGTTTCGAACACTTTAACTTATTCCTCAGTCTTACTTCTGGCTCTTGGTGAGAGAGATTTAGTGAATAACATTTCTAAATATAACAAAATATTAGGGAATAAAGAAAGAACAAGCACGTCACAGCAGGCTGTATTAAAAACGGTAAGCTTTTTGTTTTTAATTTTATTCTCAAGTGTGGAAGAAAGATATTTGGGCACATTGAACCACAGTATTTGGTGATCACCTGTCAAGACGATCATTTTTTCACAGAACTGGGAGGACCTTGCTCGACAGGTTTCACTGTACATCAAAATGTAATGTTTTGTGTAAGCATTGCAACTTTAAGCTTCTAAACTAAAAACAAAGAATGCTTTTTTACTGTGTTTAAGATTAAGTTCGCCGTAGAGCCGTAAAGACTACTTTCACGGCCAATCTTCTTGAAACACAAATTCCGTTAAAATTCTCTTGAGTGAAGAACCAGTTGCAATTCTCAGCTGGAACACATAAGGTTTCAACTTGTTTTCAGTCGATCATGTGGTATTTCTATGGGTTTACGAAACGGAGATGAAGGAAATATATTTTCATCTTCACTAATGCTCCAACGATTGGCATGGTCTAACACGTACACTGCAGAGTAAATTTCATATATACACTCATCGTCAAAAAAATAGTTGCACCCAGAAGGACGTGTTGGATTGCAATGCTATTCTGGAGGAAGGTGAAGGTTACCAGAGGCAATAAATGATTAAACATTAAGAACGATATGGGCAATATGTATTGAGTTACACTCCAATAAGTAGTGTCTCTCAGTATGGCGTCGGGCAGGCAAGTATGCTCACACAGCATACCACACGTCTTGGCATGGAGTTGTACAGGTTCCTAACGGTGTCCTGCGATAAGTCATCTCATGCAGCTTGAATCTTCTCAGGCAGTTCCTGCAGATTGTGCGGTATCGTTGGAGTGTGGATACCACATCCAATAGAATCCCACAAATTTTCAATCGGCGATAGGTCTGGCGATGCGGCTGGCCATGGCAGTGCCAGTGGCTCAAAAGCAAGCTCTCGAGATAGCAGCAGTATGCGGACGAGCGTTGTCCTGGGTGCGTTCAGAAAAGGTAGGACCACTGGCTGCAGGACCTCATTAACGTAACATTGGGCTGTCAAAGTGCCTGTAATGAACACCAAAGGTGATCTGTCATCATTGGCAATTGCATCCCACACCATAACATCAGGCCTTCTGGACGTGTGACGCTCGACAACAAACTGTTCATCTTGGCGCTGACCACAGTGCCTCCACACAGGGATTCGTTGGTCGTCTCCTCCAAGACAAAAGCGGGATTCGTCACTGAAGATCACCCGCTGCCATTCTGAGTGGCTCCTTGACAATGGCACGACACCATTGCAGTCTTTGGCGACAATGCAATGGTGCTAAGGGCAGTCGTCGTGTGTGTAGTCCAACGTCGTGCAGCCGTCTGCCATTGGTGCTGGCGCTAATCGGATAATGCATAGAGGGCACCACTGCTCGTTGAATATCCGCAATCGTGACCGTTGGGTTATTCCGCGCATGTCGGTCAGCCCGTCGGTCCTATTTCTCCGTGGTTCGTCTATGTCTCCCAGACACTTCCTGTCGCTGCTGCGTGCCATTTTCTATGCACTGGCGCCAACACCGTGCTATGGTGATATCCGCACGACCAGTATGGCACACAATACGGCGATAAGACCAATCCGCTTCCCGGAGCCTGACGACGCGGCGCCTCTCGAACTCCTCCAACTGCTCGAATTACTTCCGAGGTTTTCGTCGAAGCATACTTCACTTGCAAAGGTTGCAACCAACACAACAGCATGAGTCAGAATAGAAAGCGCGCGCAAAGGTGCGACCTTATATAGCCGGTCAAGCACAGCGCTACTACCCCTCCTTGCTTGCATCACATGCGAGGCCAAGCGTGATGCTTGAATCATTTGCATGTCTCACGATGTCAAACCTACACACCAAGTTTCATTCCTGTCGGTTGCTTCGTTCCGGGTGCAAATATTTTTTTGACGATGAGTGTATTTCTTCAAGCACAATAAAACAATTCTTTTGGTGCACGCGTAAATCACACACGAAGCACATTTTTTTATTGGAGGTTTAACGACCACTGTGAGCAACTCAATGGGTTATAAGCAGTCGCTCGTCCTTAATTTAGGGTCACTAGTTCCAGGGAAGGGAAAGAGCCAGTGTCGTAAGACAAACACAACATCCATGCATCACCAGGATTCGAACCCAGCCCTCTTTCGGACGAATGATCAGAAGCCATCGCTTAGACCACTGCGCCACCGGGGCGGCGGAGCACATTTTGTAGAACACGCGTAAAACACACGTGAATTGGTCGACGAGCATAATGTGAAATGAAGTAGGTATTGCGAATTCTTTAATTTAGTTTACTTCAGAGAAACTGAAACAAAATACCAAGTTATGCATTCCACATGTAAGTTCGTTACTGGGATACGTGGAATGTGAGGAAAAGAGAGAATGCATGAATGCCCATTTGGAGGCTATGCGAGGTATAATTCTTTAACGCAAGAGCCGTTGTATTTCTTGAAAAATAACACCGGCATCAGCAATGGAAATTTTCGATTTCCCTGTAAAGTACCAAGTCACAACACCGATATCCACCTGTCGCAATACAGACCTCTGATGAATAATAAACCGAGAATTATCCACAACTGATAAAGCGTTATGCAATTATTATCCAATCGATCACCTTGCGTGATGGAGAATTCCTTCAGGTATAGGGCTTTTGAATTTTAAAAGGGTCGAGGGGAAAGTCAGTTTAGATTTAGGAATACGCGCAGAAGATCCAATAGGGGAGAAACTAATTAAGAAAACATAAGGATTTGTTAATTTCGTTAATTTTATCGATCATATGCGATGTCCAGAGGCAAACGTGATAGGCGTAATCACATAGTCATAATTCTTGCATGAGCTGTCAGGAATTTCGACTGTGCGGCTTTCATTTGAACCGGCGCAGAGATATTTAAAGCAACAACTGATTGACGTTGGAATCCAGAAGGGCTTTGCAAGCTGGAGGCAAACGTCAAGCATAATAATACTATCCGAACCCCGAATTGATCTTGTGCTTCCTGGAGAGGCTATCTTGGGCGCCAAGTTTCCTCGCGTAACTTTTGACTTGCGTGTGTTTGCGATGCAAATGAGCCGCGTCTAGTCACCTCGGTGCTTGTTTGGAGGATAAAGAATCTGTTTCATGCTAATTTTTGCACGAAGGAAAGCAACCGAGATCCTTTTTGAAGGAAGTACTTTAAAGATTCATTATGTGTCATGCGCAACAAACATTACGACGCCTGATCATCAAGTTGCCACACTGATTGTGTAAAATGTTATATATTTATAAATTCAGTGGCTCAATTACTAGGGCTATGTATTTTGTGATGTGTTCGGTAACCTTTGCCCTTTTGAACAGCAGCATCGCCTCATAATTGATTCGGGTAAGATTCTCTAACATACTAGCGCTCACCTGTCGAATAGCATATCACAGTTCACGCATATTGGATGTAAATGGAGACACAGGTCCGGTGTCCTGTTCTGCTTAACCCAACTATTACTGCGCTACATCGGCCATTATTAAGTTTTATTCGATGTAATTAGGTCATACTCGTATAAATAACTTTGGAAAGATTTTGAAATGCCATTGATGCTGTTGAGAGTTCTCTTTTTTCCAGTGCCTCCATATCTAGGGTGCAGTGGCATAGAGAAGGTGACTGTCGCGCCGGGGCAAGACACAGTTTTTGTTTTGACGTAGGACTAGGTCTAACTCCGGGGATAGTATGGGGCGACTTACGGCCGACCGCCTGTGATAAAAATAGGTCCCAATTGAAATCATTATAGAGGTAAAAATACGTGCCGCACACTAATCGTGTTGGCATATTCGTAAACACCTGGAGTCCATCGTGCGCGCGACGCTTCCCTCGCTCCCTGTACCCCGGGGAAAATGATGCAATATTTCTGGATGTGCAGCCGCTTTTGGCTCAGTCTATTTCGGCAACCGAGAGCGCAACACGACTGTGCGTGGTATCGTTTAAAAGCTCTTGACGAGATCTATTCAAATAGACGAAACAAATTTCGCAGTGGTTTGAACTGAACATTTTAAAAATTGCTTTCTTGTGAACCGGTGAACACGCTTGAAAACATTACGGTTTATCTGGATAACCGCGAGGGCAAAACGACTGTACGTGGTATCGTTTTAATGCTCTCGACGAGATCTCTTCAAATATATAAAGAACATATCGTAGTGGTTTAAGCTAAAAATTAAAAAAATGTTTTCGTGTGAACGGGTTAAAATTTTGAACAGTTCCGCGGAATTCGGAGAATGAACGCAAGCAAAAGTGGAGAAGATCAAAACGAGAAGTGATGAGGAATGTAAGAAGACAGAGCACCACGTTGGGTAATTCGTGTATCAATCTGTTTTGTGTTCGCTATGTATCCACCATTATTTGTAAAAATTATATGAGCTACCTTTCATATCATAGACTGTGTTGGCTATAAGAAATTAAATAAACGCTTTGAAACCATACTCTACTAGCTCATTTAAACTCTCCGATCTGCAAATCGTAGTCCTACGTTCCAAAATGACGGCTTAATTAGAGCTGAGCATACCTGTATTTTTTTTGTTTTGTTTTGGGGGTTTGATGACCACCGTGGACAATTCAGTGGGACAAAAGCAGTAGCTCGTTTCTAATTTAGATCCATTGGTTCCAGGGAAAGGAGAGAGCCAGTGCCTTTAGACAATCGCACTATCCATGCCTCACAGGGATTCGAACTTGAACCAATTTCAAACGAATGGTCAGAAGCCAGCAATTAGACCACTGCGCCATCGGGTCTGCCAAAGCACACTATACCAGGAAATAACTTGAGTACCGGTAAACACCTACAAGTGAAAAGTTTGGTCTATTTCTAAACTGAAAGTAATCTGAGAGTTTAATTCAAGGAACATTTAATTTGTTAACGTAATAAGCTCAGAAACATTAACCTACGTTAGACAGGGAAAATAGAACATACGCTATGAAACAGTTCCGGGTCTAATCAAAGAGTAACGAAATTTTCTAACGAAATCGCGATTAAAAAAAAAGCAAATAATTCTTTGCAATCCCGATAGCTGAATGGTTTGAGGAGCTAGCTTCTGATCATCCATTTGAGATGTGCCCCGTTAGTGGTGTATTTGTTGGATGGTGCTTTCTGTGTTCTGTATGATTTCCATTCGAGATGTGCCCGGTGGTGGTGCATTTGTCTGATTTGCTCCCTTTCCTGGAAATAGTGTCCCAAATTAGAGACGGGTGACTGCTTTACAGTTTGCACAATATAAAAATACTTGCCGTGGTGCATTTTCAACTTTAGAAGCAACAGCATTCCAATCATTTCAGCGACACGACCCCATGGACTGGTTCTAGGGGACAACTGCCATTATCTCTTTACCTTCGCTACGCCTCTGCCTGTTTGTGAATAGTTTACTGACCATCATGGGTGACTCTTAGGGTAATAAGCTGTCACCCGTTCCTAATTTGAGGTAATTGGTTTGAGCTCCATTAGACAAGCACACCATCCATGCCTTCCACAGGACTCAAACCTATGCTTATATTGGACGACTAATCCGAAGCCTGAGCCTCAAAAACCAGTCACTTGGGCCGCCAACTCACGGTTGAGCATTCGCATTGTGATTCATATGCAAACGCTACGGGTTCACCACGCTCTTCCATATGCCGTATAGGAATTCAATACGAAGCATGCATGTAAAATTGAAACATCTCGTATAACAAACACTTTAAACAACTTAGAAACTTTATATTTCTGAGTATAGAGGTTAAATGAATAAGAATAGGATATTTGCTCATTAATAAACTTAAAATGGGTGAATGAGTATCGTTGGAGTAGGTTACCTATATATTAGTATGGGTGTGTGGGTTACCTATACATTTGTCAAGATTTTGACCTGCTTTGTAGCTGAAAAAAATTCTTATCCCGTTCACTCGAAAACTGCGTTGCACTTACGAAAAATGAAATCACTGAATTACTCTGCTGGCACACCCAAAATGCAACACCAAGAACGAAGCATCCGATTTGCCTGAAATTCGCAGCATTCGTCGCCCGCGAGAGGACATGCCTACGATTAGCATTGCAGGGCATATGCAAATCATGTACGCCCGGCCCACCACCGAGAAGCACTATAAGAAGGGTGCACAGAAGGAGGGGTGTAGGTAGTCGAACTATGTAGTGCTTCCGGACCTGTGCGTGAGAAGCTTCCTGATGCCTCGTCGCAAAATACGGCAGTCATTCCAGCACGTTTCGGAGTTCGACAGAGGACGAATAGTGGCTTATCGCGACAGCGGTTTGTCGTACCGAGACATCGGCGCCAGTGTGGGACGACATCCAGCCACAGTGAGGCGAGTATGGATTCGGTGGGTGCAGGAGGGACGGACGGACCGATGTGAGCGATTGCCTCAGCCGCAACACACCACCAAACGAGAGGGCCGGAATGTTGTGCGGCGGGCATTGACGGCTCGCACCGCCACATCCCGAACGTTACCGCCGGAAGTAGGGTGTGTTGCGTAAAAACCTGTGTCAGCACGTACCGTTCGACGTCGTCTGCAGGAGCGGGGACTTGTCGCACGGCGCCCATTGCTCCGATTACGATTGGTGTTACATCACCGGCGAGTGTGGCGACAGTGGGCCGTTGAACGCCGCACATGGACTACGGAATGGCACGACATTGTCTTCTCCGACGAATCCCGCTTCTGCCTGCAACACCACGATGGTCGGATCCGCGTGTGGCGGCACCGCGGCAAGAGACTGTATGACGCCTGCATTATGCATCGCCATACCGGTCCGTCGCCTGGTGTTATGGTTTGGGCGCAATTGGGTATTACACCCGCACCCCTCTGGTACGCATCGCCGATACACTCAACAGCCACCGCTACATCTCCGATGGTTTAGAGCCTGTAGTACTCCCTTACCTGCAGAACCTGCCAGCGACCACGTTTCAACATGACAATGCGCAGCCGCACGTGGCACGCATCGTGCAACAAATTTTCACGGCCCACCAGGTGTCACTGCTGCCGTGGCCCACCTGTTCTCCCGATATGTCACCCATCGAACACGTCTGGTCGCTGATCGGCAACCGAGTGGCTCGGCAAGCACCACCCGCGGCTACGGCTGATGAACTGTGGCAACGTGTGGAAGCAGCCTGGACCGACATACCCCAAGTCGTGCGATTTTTGGTTGCTTCCAACATTGAAGGAAAAGTTCCGCGGCGCAATATTCAACACGTATGCTGATGTTATACAAGCTGTACAGGGGTCGCTAAAGTAGCTTTCACAAAATACCTTCGCTACAAGCTTTGAAAGTGAACTGAACGACGGGACCGTTGCATATCATCCGAGGGAAGATACTTCGAGAAAGCATAATATATACTTTTCCGTACCTATATTTCTTCATTTTCTGTGATTTTACTCTCAGGTTTTATGGAACGGCCGCTGGACATCCAAAGTTTGCCGATTTTGCGATATTTTCACACACAACTACACAAGTAGAGCCCGTTTGTCAGAACATCTTGATGCTGCCAGGAAAAGTTCATTTCTTTCAATTACATATCCTGCACACTTTAATTGATTTCAGCGTTCAGAAATGAAACCTTAACACGGCTTCTACGAACCTAGTTTCATTATCAGACTATCTCCGACATTCCTGAGGATAATTTCCAACAAATTTTCTTTGTTTCACAGGATAAGACACAATTACTTAAAACCGAAAGTGCACCTCTGCAAATGTTGTTTTCTCAAATCATTCGCTTCTGCTGCATCAAAGTTTAAAATAGATAGTTTCTGGCAAAACGCATCCTTCAAATATTTAATCAAAGCCACTTTCGAACAGTTTAAAGTTTTAAAAAAGGATTAAAGTACATCGTGACTACCGCTTGAATTTTGTTATCAATTCTTTACGCAAAAATCGTTTGAGGGATGAATCGGTAATAAAATTTTAGTATCCTATGTTATTCCTGAAGCCAAACTCAATATTTGGCACCTAATCTAGAGGAAGTATGACTAATAAAATTTTTTCTATAGGTTGCTGGAAGCACAAAATGATTATTTTACTGTCCGGAAGGTGTGTTTATTCTCTCTTTGAAGAGAAGAATTGCGCTGTGCTTTCTTTTAGTGCTGTTGTTGTGAGCAGCTTGGGAAATGGGATGCTTGAGCCGACTGTATGTGTCCATGTGTGAAGCCAACAGACCCGAAGAGAATGCTTAATTTATTGAACCCATGAGAAAAAACTATCTCTGTCGTAAGTATAACGAAATTAAGAGAACCTCTGCGTGATGTTTCGCATCGGTCGAAAACCGAAGCGGAATACGAAAAACAAATAATTGCCCACGAGAAATGAAGCGATAGCGAAACTTTTTTTTTTTCTCGTTTTCCTTATTTCTATTTTTTCTTCTTTTTCCTTCCGGATGGCAACGTTTCCCATGTACTGGGGAACTCTGTTCGTCCTGATGTGTAATATACTATGTGGAAAGTGAAAAGAACAGTAACTATCGTCATTTATTTATTTACACTGCACCTTCTAGAATCTCCGTATCGAAGCTGGTTCTTTTTGGAAATGGTCTATTTGACAGGACTTTAACATTATAGATGTATTCTCGAAAATAAACATGCATACCGAAATAAATATAGAAAGTAAGTACCCATTTCCCTGCATAATTATTATTGCAGTTGTTTTATAACTTATAATGTCGCCAAAGTCACATGCTGCCATAATAACATTTATGGACAATGTATATCTCTTAATAATTTTCCCATTTTCTTCGCAGTCCAATGAAGAAAGACATTCTGCAAGGTAGCACTGCTGAGTTTGGGATGCATGGTGTCAATTTTTGTCACCCACTTTCCAATGTTTGTACGTGCTGTGTTTTTGAAAGTCGAACTTTTACAATTTTACACCCACAACTGATGTAAAAAGAGAGGGAGTGATGTGTTCTTTCAATTCATTCAAATAAAAAAAATCCCCATTGCTCAAAAGAAATAAACATAGACAACTTTACCATCTTTAATTTCGAACTAAATTCCCGTCTAATGATAAGTGCAAAATAATATAAATGTTAAATCTAATGAATAGGTAAAGCAGTTAACGGAAAAAAACCCCACAACAGCAAGAAAAAAAAGGGTTCTGACTTCAAGACATTAAATGTAATCGTGAATGGGTGTTAATTGCTCTAGAAATGTTCTTTACAATGATAATTTATAGCTTTTATCTCATTTGTAGTAAAATACGCACAAGTACTTTTTATCTGTTCTCCGTCAGCAAAAAACAAACAAAAAACGAATAATTTCCACAAGTTTTTTGCTACTGAGCCACTGTTTGATGTCATTCTTTTTAGTTGTTGTTTTTAATTTCCACCCCTCCTCATTAAAGGCAAGTGTGAGCACGATGAAGGATTTATATTAATGCTTTAAATTGTTTAAATAGTGGTTGGCCACAATCAAACAGGATGAGGTCACACTCTCTCCTTCGAAATATCGCTCTTAAGAAGATAGTGCGTGCAATCAGTAGTAAAAAAAAATTAATGGCATATAAAAGTAAAAGCGTTCGCTGCATAAAACAAAAGATAAAAATAACGCAGAAGACAAATTACAGAAGGTATATGGTTGTGAGAAATACATCGAGACTCGTATTACATTATAAAACTGCTCACTTCCCTAACACAATACGTCAAAACGGATATGAACTTTAGGCTGCCATTGTATGATTCAGTAAAATCACGATGTCTCAACTACAAAGTTAAAAGATGAGTATTAAAAGCGTCGTGCGAATTAATCACAAAGATAAGAAGAGTGGCCGTTAATGCACGATGTATTAAAACCTAAGACTCAATGTTATATTTATCACTTTAAAAATACAGAATGACATGGGATCTTTCGGATCTTTAAAAAAGGTCCCTTTTTAAAGGTCTCATGTCATTCTGTATTTTTAACGTAATAACAATGGTAGTGTTTAAATAGTATAACTATACTAGTGATCCAAAATTTCTTGGTGTAGAGTAGAAATCAAAGTTTCCAAGCTTTCGCACATCAACCAGATGGCTTTTTCAAGGATGGTATACAGGCTGCCTACATCCCTACCTTCCTTGAAAAGCAATCTGGTTGATGTGCGAAAGCTTGGAAACTTTGATTTCTATTCTACACCAAGAAATTTCGGATCACTAGTACAGTTATGCTATTTAAGTACAGTTAGTATATAGTTCCTTGATATTTAATTAGGTAGTGTTCAGTATACATGAGGGGCTACGTCATCATTTCATGGAACAAACTTTTCAATCAAAAGCCTCCATGGGAGCGGGAGGTATGTCGGCAAATCGTCGTTGCAGCATACGTATGAGTACCTAGAAAAAAATAAACTTTCAGAAATTAACAGAGAGCGTTTAGAGTGTGCCGAAGCAAAAACCACGGCATTATCCCAGTCAGGAACATAGTCGCCCTGTGTCACTGTTCTTGCCAGGACAGTTGAGGAGGACTCTGTCCGGATAGTGTGTTTGTGTTCATTACCTCCAAAGACCTGAGAGTAGAGCCTATATAGATCTTTTAAGGTTCAGAAGCCACGACAGATACCAGAGGAATGCGATACACTCCATGTTTATGAGTAGTAGATACACGTTCACGGTCCCTCCTGATGAGGGAAAAAATGTTCTTAAAACGAATCATGACGTCAAGTTGATGTTTTCTGCACAGGTTCTTCAAAGTGAAAACAATAGAGGGTAAATTATCTATGGATCCAACAAACGTAGTTTGAGGTGCCTCACGGTCAAGGCTGATGAATGACCAACGATATTGGTTGAGAACGAGTCTGTTGAAAGTTTCACATGAGTAGCCTTGAGTAAGAGTCATATGAAAAACCTTCAACAGTTCAACATGACAAAGTTGTGCAGTTGAGGAGTGCGTATATGCTCGTTTTATAAGAAAACGTACGTAATGCTGAAAGTTCATAGCTGTGCGGGTGGGCAGAGGAGCATGGTATGAGAACTGGAATGAAGGTTGGTTTTCTATAGCCGGAGTAAGTAATCATACTAGAGGACAAATCACGACATAGTTGAAAACCTATATATATATATAAAAAAAGACTAAGTCCCTGTCCCTCAAGTTCTAAAGTGAGATTTAAAGACGAAAATTGAGATGATAGGGACTCAGCTAACAAGTAAAGTTGTTTCGTAGAGTGTGGTAAAAAAAAATATCATCTACGTACCTTAAAAGCAGAAAAGGTTTTAGAGAGGAATCGGCTAAAACTTTATCCTCCGAAGCTTGGAGAATGAATTCTGCGAGAATGGGTTACAAGGGGCACCCCATCGGTGTACGAGCCCTTTGCTGATAAATGACTTCATTAAAACGAAAATATGTATGGCGGGAAATAAGCTATAACGAAGTAAATTTCTCCGTCATTTTTGTCCACGCCGGGGCTCGAACCCGGGTACCCTCATTCCGGAATAAGCCGCTCTATCAATTGAGCTACGCGGACGTTTGTTGTCGCTGCTATCTGCCTTTATGTCATGTGCGTCCTGCTGGGTAGGCACTACACATCTCCCCCCCCGAAAGAGAGCCGGGGGCATGGCCCACGGGTCTGCCGTGACCATGAATCGTCGTAGGTAGCCATCCGCTGAAGCACGTGCACTTGAGAACTCCCAGTCAATCTAGTGTGTGGAAAGCAACGTCACACATATTTATATTTTTCGAAGCGCTGAAGAAGGGATTCTCTTATTTTTCTTATCTCGTGGTGTGGAAAGAACGTCACACCATTGCGAGATCTTGAACGGCCGGCTCATCCGGAAAGTTCGGGCGCCGTTATAACGAAGTAAATTTCTCCGTCATTTTTGTCCACGCCGGGGCTCGAACCCGGGTCCCCTCATTCCGGAATAAGTCGCTCTACCAATTGAGCAACGCGGACGTTCATTGTCGCCGCTATCTGCCTTTATGTCGTGTGCGTCCTGATCAGCAGGCACGTCACAAAGCCTAAGTGCCGACAGGATGGCATGAATTTCTAAAGGGGAAGAGCAATGTTTTTATTAAGCTTTCCCTCAATAATATCGTGAGCATTATCAAGTGGAACATTTGGGAACAGGGAAACCACATCTAAGGAGGCTATTAAAATGGGTACTTTGAGCATTAAGAGTTCGTATTTTATCATAGGCTTGAATTGAGTTCCTTACAGAAACGGTGGAAGACACAGTATATGGGGTTAGAAAAATGGCCAACGCTTTTACCAGGGGCCTAGTAGGGTTATTATATCCCGAGACGAGTAATCGAATAGGGTGATCTGGTTTATGGTTCTTCAACTTGCCAAAGGCCTAAGAGTTTCTGGGGCCATAGGGTGGTACCATATGGGAAGAAATACAAAATGGGAGATGACCCTGAGTTTGAGTTCCCTTTGTTACTTGAGTTTGCTCTGTTCACTTTCCCTGTAGAATTACAAAACGTCAGCGAACGGTACGTTTCTAAATCGTGTAAGACACTTAATATCGTGATGTTTTATCTTTTAACTACGAGGATGCAAAAATTGCAAATGTGCAGGAACAAACTTATGAAAACCCCAACGGGGTAATTCTGTTAAAGGAAAACACTCCCTTTTCGAATTTAGAAATCCTTACGTGTGAAACTGGAGAAAATCATAGCTTCTAAATCAAAGAGAATCACTTGATAAAGCGAGACCAACCACAAACACAATCAAATTGGGGAATTGTGTACCATCATTGGTCAGTTCAGAAACCAGTTTACCATTGCTCTACGGTCCAGGATCGATGTTCTTTGTACAAAGCTACACTGAGTATAAGGAACACCTAACCAATACCGCTTTGGTCAACGACTGACTGACGCCTAGGAACAAATTTTACAAAGTGGCGAACATTCTTCATGCGTAATTTGACCATGTCCGCTGCAGCAGCTCCGTCAGTTCACGCTTATTCCGTAAAGGATTATATCAAGAGTTTTCACACCCCGTTATAGCATATCCCACAAATGTTCAATTGGGTTACACTCAGAAGAGTTTCGGATCTAACAGAATGTGGTGGAATCATTACTTTGGCCCAGAAACTCTCGTAGCGATGATTCGCTTTAGCGATACGAGAGCTTCGGGGTGGCAGAAAGAAGCGCTCGCGTGTTCCGCCAACCATTCAATGGTTTTACGAGCTCAATGGCAAGGTGCGTTGTCCTGTAGAAAGATGGCACTGTGGTCCTGGTAAACTTCCTGCAGTTATGAAGGGAGATGGTCAGCTAATAGGTCCGTGTAGCGTCCACCGTTCAGTACTTGTGGGATGATAACCAACGGATCAAGGACTTCCTAGGAGAAAACTATCCAGGAAAGAACTACACTTCCACCGGTCTGTTGAATCTCAACTGTTCAGCCAGGGGATAGTGTTTCATGCTGCTTAAGAGTCTCTTTTCCTCCTGTGCCATCCAGCCACCTGCATGGTGCAGCACGAAACGGAACTCACCACTCCAAGCGACCTTCGTCCACCTGCTTAGGGTCCATTGCGACGTTCCTTGGCTTATGCGAGTTGTTTGCGATGACTGGGTATCATCATGGGTACCCTCGTTGGCCTCCGGCTGTTTAACCCCAGGCGCAGATAGGTACGGTGCAGCCAGGGATAGGGTTTCATGCTGTTTACGAGTCTCTTTCCCTCCTATACCACCCAGTCATCTCCATGGTGCAGGAAGAAACGGAACTCACCACTCCAGGAGATCTTCTTCAAACCTGCAGAGGGTCCATTGCGACGTTCCTTGGCTTATGCGAGATGTTTGCAATGACTGCGCATAATCATAGGTACCCTCATTAGCCTCCGGCTGTTTAACCGCTAGCGCAGAAAGGTGCGGTGCAGGCAGTTATAGGGCTTCATGCTGTTTACGAGTCTCGTTTCCCCCTGTACCACCCAGCCATCTGTATGGTACAGCAGAAAACGGAACTCACCACTCCAGGCGACCTTCTTCCACCTGCCGAGGGTCCATTGCGACGTTCCTTGGCTTATGCGAGTTGTTTGCGATGACTGGGCATCATCATCATGGGTACCCGCGTCGGCCTCCAGCTGTGAAACTCCAGGCGAAGAAAGGTACGGCGCATGGTGCCTGTGGAAATAGGTCGAACTGCACTGCTGTTGTACTGGTGGGGGACCTTGGTGACTGTTCTACTTTGTTGTTGATATACCAGTCGTGGCACTCTATGCTCATCTCTTGGATCAACCGCGTGTGCCTGATTAATATGATCCCTTCTGATTGATGTCTGTGCATGGTTAATCCAGTCCTGGAATACTCTTGATACAGTAGTAAGGGAGCAGCCAACAAGTGCGGCTATTTCCAAAATACTGGCACCTGCCTTCCGGGCTCCAGTTATCTGGCCGCGGTCAAACTGGCTTATGTCGTCACGTTTCTGCATTACTGGGAAACGTTCAGTGATTCCGCACAGAGGATAGTTGTCCACAATTTATAGCAGCCGCATGTGACGTTGATATGATGTGCTCTTCCGTTATCGCTCCGAACATGTAAAACGGAGTTTGTTCCTAATGCAAAGCTAACTCAGTGTAATTGCCGAGTGCCGCTTATCATGTCACATGCGGCTTATCACGCCAACTATGGCATTAGTCGACATAATAAGCGGTATGTGGGTGTTTGCGCGACCGCCATAACCCATGTTGTGCACAGGAATGTCGTACTTGTGGTAACATCAGTTCCAATTGCCTCACATAGAGTTTACGTGATTTCAGACACTGGAGATTTACATTCTGAACGCACTGTTCTTTACACATCTCTCCTGTGTCGTTCTGTAAGCTTTATATTGGCTCGGTTTCTATTGTTTTATTGTCACCCACCGTTGATCAAGAGATTTTGAATGTTGCTGAAACGTCACGCACGTACCGATTGCTAATGTGGCACCCAATTATTGATCCGCCCTGAAAATCAATTCAGTCTGTCAATAGACTGAATTGATTTCCCTTGCATTCACAGTTGTGCTATTGTCTCATAATAACACTACGAGCATATTTATAGATAGATCTGTGATATAGTGCTTCAGCAGAACCTAATTCACTATCAATAGAGAAGAGTGCGGTTATTTATGGTAGGGCAATATATCTTCAGCACGCATTTTCAGGCGGAAATAGAGAGTCGATCTCTCTGATTTTATTTTTCTGATGTTTTCGTATATTGGAACATATTTAGTAATGTGATATCTGTAAATCAAATTTAAAAACATTTTTCTTCTTCAATTATTCTTTATCTTTCAATTTTGATTTCATCATACATATATTTCCAAGACCGTCAGAAAACAGTACAAAAATTCACGTATTTGCAATGATCGTCTGTATTCGAATAAAAGTAAAAAACACCACTTCTCGTTAAAGATGTTTACATTGAAGCGAAAGACTAATATCTGAATAGGATTTTTTTTTGTTTACAGACATGGAAAATCTGAGCTTAGAATTATATCTCCTACACATTCATATCGAGAGGGAATTTTCCCAAGACACGTAAGGATTACTACATCTCATCCACTTATAAACATCTCACAACTTCAGCTTTGAGAAATTCCGAGTTTCTCTCGCTCGAACATTTAGAAGTCGCGTTTAACGGGATTCTTATGACGTCAAAGCAAAGCCAAATTCAAATAAATCTCCCATCACTGCTCGTCGTGTTTACTTTCAGAAAAAGAAGGGTGTTTTTAATTCGGTATTTTACGAAAGAACGGAAGCTCTTTTAAGTTAAGGAAGCACCGCACTCAGCTTGAAGAAAAGCATTGGGCATTTGCATTTCAAAAAAGCACCGGAAAAGAAGATAAGATTGTAAGCACTTCATAATTCCTAAGATCGTAAAACAATGTCTCGAACATACCTCGGCGCAGAACATGTTAACCCCATGTAATAGGGAAACTGTGTTTAAGAATTCAGCACGCAGTTTAGTTATTTACTTTTTTTCGAAGTATTTTAAAGCAAAACCTATAGTACATCAAAAAACATTTAGTCCATATTTTAGTAATCAGCACGCATCATTTATTTATTCGCTTATTCATTTTCCGTAAATCAAACGTACAGGAATATACCTTCCTACTACAGATGCGTGGGAAATGACCTCATCGTTACTGAGAAACTACTTCAGCATTAATACCAGTTACGTAAGGTACAGTTCCAAACTCACTGTATAACGAAGTAAATTTCTCTGTCATTTCTGTCCACGCCAGGATTCGAACCCGGATCCCCTCATTCCGGAATAAGTCACTCTACCAGTTGAGCTACGCGGACGTTTTTTTATTCTGATTCCTATCTGCCTTTATGTCGTGTGCGTCCTTCTGGCAGGTACGTCACATCTCCTGGTACGTTACATCATCTCCCCCCCCTTTTTTTTTTTTTCGAAGTGCTGGAGATGGGATTCTCTTATTTTTCCTATCTCGCGGTGTGGAAAGAACATCACACCATTGCGAGATTTTGAACGGTCGGGTCATCCGGATAGTTCGGGCGCCATTATAACGAAGTAAATTTCTCCGTCATTTCTGTCCACGCCAGGATTCGAACCCGGATCCCCTCATTCCGGAATAAGCCACTCTACCAGTTGAGCTACGCGGATGTTTTTTTTTATTCTGATTCCTATCTGCCTTTATGTCGTGTGCGTCCTTCTGGCAGGTACGTCACATCTCCTGGTACGTTACATCATCTCCCTCGTGTGCGTCCTTCTGGCAGGTACGTCACATCTCCTGGTACGTTACATCATCTCCCCTTTCATTTTTTTTTTTTTTTTCGAAGTGCTGGAGATGGGATTCTCTTATTTTTCCTATCTCGCGGTGTGGAAAGAACATCACACCATTGCGAGATTTTGAACGGTCGGGTCATCCGGATAGTTCGGGCGCCATTATAACGAAGTAAATTTCTCCGTCATTTCTGTCCACGCCAGGATTGGAACCCGGATCCCCTCATTCCGGAATAAGCCACTCTACCAGTTGAGCTACGCGGAGGTTTTTTTTTATTCTGATTCCTATCTGCCTTTATGTCGTGTGCGTCCTTCTGGCAGGTACGTCACATCTCCTGGTACGTTACATCATCTCCCCCCCCCTTTTTTTTTTTTTTTTTTTTTCGAAGTGCTGGAGATGGGATTCTCTTATTTTTCCTATCTCGCGGTGTGGAAAGAACATCACACCATTGCGAGATTTTGAACGGTCGGGTCATCCGGATAGTTCGGGCGCCATTATAACGAAGTAAATTTCTCCGTCATTTCTGTCCACGCCAGGATTCGAACCCGGATCCCCTCATTCCGGAATAAGCCACTCTACCAGTTGAGCTACGCGGATGTTTTTATTCTGATTCCTATCTGCCTTTATGTCGTGTGCGTCCTTCTGGCAGGTACGTCACATCTCCTGGTACGTTACATCATCTCCCTCGTGTGCGTCCTTCTGGCAGGTACGTCACATCTCCTGGTACGTTACATCATCTCCCCTTTCATTATTATTTTTTTTCGAAGTGCTGGAGATGGGATTCTCTTATTTTTCCTATCTCGCGGTGTGGAAAGAACATCACACCATTGCGAGATTTTGAACGGTCGGGTCATCCGGATAGTTCGGGCGCCATTATAACGAAGTAAATTTCTCCGTCATTTCTGTCCACGCCAGGATTCGAACCCGGATCCCCTCATTCCGGAATAAGTCACTCTACCAGTTGTGCTACGCGGACTTTTTTTATTCTGATTCCTATCTTCCTTTATGTCGTGTGCGTCCTTCTGGCAGGCACGTCACATCTCCTAGTACGTTACAACTGTTAAAGTGTCACAATTTTGGCCTTGGTGACCATCGCGTTCTAAGACAAAACTTCCCTCTGCACTTTTACCCTAAATGGCTGTTGACCGCTCCAAGTGAGTTGATGGAAGCCGTTATCACTAGTTATGGCATAAATCTTTCCTTCTTGGGAATTCATTCGTCATTCATAGGAAAGAACGATTCGCGAATGATCATTCAATTCTCACCACTCCCAGTTGTCTCATTACATTCACTCAGTAAATCACTCGATGCAGGTATCCCGGGTTTACGTCCTAAGCGGAAAATGAAAAGCAGCGCAAAAGAGCGCGATTTTAGTTGGAACCCATTTACCGTTCACGAATGAATCTCTGCTCGTGGCGAGGGAAAATTGGCGTTTGCCAATTTTCTCTTGTCAAAAAGTGCGGGAGCTCGGTTAGCACCCGTTCACCGTTCACGAATGAATCTCTGCTCGTAGCAAATGGAAATTTGCAAAGTGTTCAAAACTGCGCGAGTTGAGTTGGAACTCATTCATCGTTCAGGAATGAATCTCTGCTCGTGGCGAGGGAAAATTGGCGTTTGCCAATTTTCTCTTGTCGAAAAGTGCAGGAGCTCGGTTAGCACCCGTTCACCGTTCACGAATGAATCTCTGCTCGTAGCAAATGGAAATTTGCAAAGTGTTCAAAACTGCGCGAGTTGAGTTGGAACTCATTCATCGTTCAGGAATGAATCTCTGCTCGTGGCGAGGGAAAATTGGCGTTTGCCAATTTTCTCTTGTCGAAAAGTGCGGGAGCTCGGTTAGCACCCGTTCACCGTTCACGAATGAATCTCTGCTCGTAGCGAATGGAAATTTGCAAAGTGTTCAAAACTGCGCGAGTTTAGTTGGAACTCATTCACCGTTCACGAATGAATCTCTGCTCGTGGCGAGAGAAAATTGGCGTTTGCCAATTTTCTCTTGTCAAAAAGTGCGGGAGCTCGATTAGCACCCGTTCACCGTTCACGAATGAATCTCTGCTCGTAGCGAATGGAAATTTGCAAAGTGTTCAAAACTGCGCGAGTTTAGTTGGAACTCATTCATCGTTCAGGAATGAATCTCTACTCGTGGCGAGCGATAATTGGCAAAGCTGTCCAAAAGTGCGGGTGCTCGCTTGGAACCCTATCACCGTTCAAGAATGAATTTCTGCTCGTGGCGAGCAGAAATTGGGAAACTGTCCAAAAGTGGGGGATCTCCGTAGGAACTCATTCACCGTTCACGAACGAAACAATGTTCGTTAAGGATACATCATTCAAATGAAACGCATTCACTCATCATTCCCATTTCTAAGTGTCACCATATTTCTGACTAGCCGACTCATTGCTAACTCACGTAACAGTTGATGCTTATTAATTCCTAACATTACTTTTCTTGAAGATGACAATCCGATTTTGGGCGTAAATGTGACAAGGATGGTAAGTCAGATAATATCCGAAAACTTGAAAATTTTCATCGTCCTGGAGCGGGACTCGAACCCGCGTCTTCTAGAAAACGCCCGGGTATGCTTTTCTGGGAGACGTGGATTCGAGTCCCGCTCCAGGACGATGAAAATTTTCAAGTTTTCGGATATTATCTGACTTACCATGTAACGTACCAGGAGATGTGACGTACCTGCCAGAAGGACGCACACGACATAAAGGCAGATAGGAATCAGAATAAAACGTCCGCGTAGCTTAATTGGTAGAGCAACTTATTCCGGAATGAGTGGACCCGGGTTCGAACCCCGGCGCGGATAAAAATGACGGAGAAATTCACTTCGTTATAACCATCCTTGTCACATTTACGCCCAAAATCTGATTGTCATCTTCAAAATTGTATTATATGGCGTGATCCCGTATTTCTTTCATGATTACTTTTCCTATAAGGAATTTTTTGTGAACACGTGGGGGCGGAAGAAACTTAACTTACTGCGACGTCAGTATGTATCTCAATAATGGCGGACTAAATCATCATTGGCAGCGGTAAGAGCGAACCATTCACGGTGAAGATTCATTCGTTGTGAACGAATCGTTCACGAATGGTCCGTCATTGTTCACTTTCTCTGCAGCCTAAACCCCAATTAGTATACGTTGCAGTAATGGTACATTGAATGATCATTCACAGTGGTGAGAGCTAACCATTTACCATTCACGGTGAAGAGTCTTTCGTTGTAAACGAATCGTTCACGAATGGTCCATCACTATTTACTATCTCTGTTGCCTAAACCCCAGTTACTGTGTATCGCAGGAATGGTGTATTGAATAATCATTCACAGTGGTGAGAGCGAACCATTCACGGTGAAGAGTCATTCGTTGTGAATGAATCGTTCACGAGTCATTCATCACTAGTTATCACCCTAATCCCACCGGATAAAAAGATCGGGACGTTGGGAGGTGAACGACCTAGTTTACTTTTGCCGAATAAAGAAACAAAACATTTCCATTATATTTTAAGTATCGAAATGAAATTATGTGGATGATGTCTACCCGATCGACGAATTGATGTGAAGCAATGCCGACGATGCAGGTGGCTCCAATTCACCGCTATCTGCGGATTTTATCCTTTTAAGTTTTCACTGAAAGTATCGTCAATGATGCACTTGGTTCCCCCTTACAGTTTCATTGCAGAGTCTACCCTAAAACTTTTAAGCGGCTAGCGTACCTGAACCAAATTGTGCCTAAAAGTTTCTGCGCTCCTCAACCAGAAATGTTCACTTATAGACCAGGGTTTACAAAAGCTACAACAAAACAATTCATTCCTCATTTTTAACTTAGCAGTTCCAATCATAAAGCTATTGCTGGTGATAAGCACTTTCTTTCAGTCCTTTATTACCTGCTCCACGCCATGATGGCAAAGAAGACCGACGTCATGCCAGTGGGTAATAAAACAAGTAACTGAAATAACTTCTCTCTCCTCCTTCCTTAAGTTCTTCGCCATTGTTATAACCCTTTTAGAAGGTAAACAGCCTGAAAAGAATAGTGTTAATCACATTCCTTAATGGCCACTTTGATTAACAAAGCTAAGGGGAAAGAAACGCTTTCTGATGCGCTGGTTACTTTTTTCCAGTGCCGTTCGGCTCAGTTCTCAGACGGAGAATATATTCTTTCGAGCTGATTTTAGACCCTTTTATTCTAAACCCGAGTTAATTGCTTCCATCCGGTGTGACGGACCTGCCAGCAGGACGCACACGACATAAAGGCAGATAGCAGTCAGAACGAACATCCGCGTAGCTCAATTGGTAGAGTGACTTATTCCGGAATGAGGGGACCCGGGTTCGAGCCCTGCCGTGGATAAAAATGACTGAGAAATTTACTTCGTTATAATGGCGCCCGAACTTTCCGGATGATTCGGCCGTTCAAAATCTCGCAATGGTGTGATGTTCTTTCCACACCGCGAGATAGGAAAAATCAGAGAATACCTTCTCCAGCGCTTCAAAAAATAAATGTGTGTGACGTTGCATTCCACACACCAGATTGACTGGGAGTTCTCAGGTGCACGTTCTACAGCGGATGGCTGCCTGCAACGATTCATGGTCACTGTTGACCCGTGGGCCATGTCCCCGGCCCTCTTTGGGGGAGGGGATGTGACGTACCTGCCAGCAAGACGTACACGACATAAAGGCAGATAGCAGTCAGAACGAACGTTCGCGTAGCTCAATTGGTAGAGTGACTTATTCCGAAATGAGGGGACCCGGGTTCGAGCCCCGGCGTGGATAAAAATGACGGAGAAATTTACTTCGTTATACCGGCTAAAGCAGAGGTTCCCAATCTGTGCGTCGCAGGTCTTGACGCACACGACATAAAGGCAGATAGCAGTCAGAACGAACGTCCGCGTAGCTCAATTAGTAGAGTGACTTATTCCGGAATGAGGGGACCCGGGTTCGAGCCCCGGCGTGGATAAAAATGACGGAGAAATTTACTTCATTATAGCGGCTAAAGCATAGGTTCCCAATCTGTGCGTCACAACGGGCCTGTGCGTCGCAGGTCTTGGTCCGGGTCGTCGCGACTATAAGGAAAAACTAAAACTTATAATTTATAGTGAAACGCAACATACAAATTTATAAATTAATTTTCCTCCACAAACAGATGAACACAAGTGGGTTACAGACGCGTTTACAACAGATCCACCATAAACCTTCACTACTGCTGAGCAGGAACAGTTAATAAAAATTTCTTCAGACTCCACACTGAAAATAACATTCTCTTCTGGAACTCTGCCACAGTTCTGGCAAAGGAGTACCCAGAATTGAGTAAGAAAGCCGTGCGAGTATATATATGTATCCCTTTTGCCACATCCTACCTTTGCTAGGCAGGATTTTCAGCTCTTGCGGTAATAAAATTCAGATACAGAAGCAAAGTTAACGTTGAGAAGGAGATCCGTGTATCTGTATCGAACACTTTCTCCAGATCCGATGTATTGTGTGACGAGAAACAAGCTCCTCCTTCCCACTAAGACACAAATACCTCTGTTAGGTAGTTTCTAAAATTACTGTAAAAATGTGAAAGCCAAATGAAGCGTGTTACCATTGTGAAATTATGCCTACCTCATTAATTTCTTCTTATTCAGTTCTGTAAATTTATTCTAATATTGTATCTTTACTTTAAAAAGAATACAAGTTGGTAATGTAAATGACTATTTTCTTTTAAAAAATACCACAGACTCGAATTTGTTTTTTTTTTAATTTTGGGTACAGCGGCATTGCACGGAAAATGTGACATGTGAAGGGTGGCGCGATCTCAAAAACTTTGGGAACCCCTGGGTTAAAAGTTTGAATAACACCGACGATGCAGCTGCTTCTACCTTACAGCTACTTCGACCTTTTCCAATTTAAATACTTATGTGAAGCAACGTCGACGATGCAAGTCACTGGCTGAGAGCTCTGTCCTCTCACGCATCCATGTGAATCAACGTCGATCATGCATATTGATCCTCATTACAGCTTTAGTGAGCACTTCTTCCTTAAAAGCATTCGTATGAAGTAACTTCGACCATGCAGGTGGTTGCACCTTGCAAAGCAAAATGCACCACCCTACCGCTATTTAAGCATTGTGAAGCTTCTCTGTCAATCATCCATACGACGCGGTACCTGTAATGCTTCACCTTACCCGTATTTCAGCGTTTTATATTTTCAAGCATTGTGAAGAAACGTTGACGTCAGAGCTGGCTTTGCCTCATAGCCACCGGGGATTTCTACCGTTTTAATGATGTACGGCAAACAAAGTCAATGATACAAGTGGTTCCACCTTCCAAAACTAGCTCCACCTTCGTGACTTTCAATCTTCCATGTGAAACAGCATCATTGATGCATGTGGTTTCACCTTCCAAAACTAAATCCACTTCTTTACCTTTCAGTCTCCCACGTAAGACAACGTCGATGATGCAGGTGATTCCACCTTCCAAAATCAGCTCCAACTCCTTGCCTTTCAATCTTCCATGTTAAATAACGACGATAATTCACATGGTTCCACCTTACATAAAATTGTGCGTTATACCCTTCCAAGTATCCTCGACAAACCGCGATGATTATTTCTTTTCCCATATATCCTGTTAATACCAACCTTTCATTTCTCTACTGTGGAGCCAGTTGTGCATTCTGCCCTTTTACTCATAAGCCAGCAATTCAATGGTGGTTTTGAGGAATAAAGATAGAAAGAATTCAAGTCGTTTATGCTTTTACAGTCAATACACATCACTAATGGCGAGCGCACTTGGACATGCATTTGCTGCAAGAAACGGCTGCAGCAATGCTAACTAAAACCTTAACTAGAAAGTAAAAGGTTGGTATTAACAGGATATATGGGAAAAGAAAAAGGGCAGTGTTAAGGGATTGGGATCGAATTTTTATTTTTTTCGAAACTCGTCATCTGAATTTCATTTGGTACTGAACAAAAGCTCCTTTTTAAAGACGAAAGGCAATTATTATCATTGCCCCGAAAAAGAAACTATTATCACTACAATTATCCAAGCGAGAGAGAAAGAGAGAGAGAGAGAGAGAGAGAGAGAGAGAGAGAGAGAGAGAGAGAGAGAGAGAGTCAGACTATAAGATGTATCTCAATATCAAGGGACTGATATATGATCACCGGAAGTCATTAAACCACACCTTATCAGAAAATACTGGGTATCAAAATAACATCACAAACCATGATAAGTGTTGAAGGTAGAAAGAAACCACGACGCTCGCAACTATACGCTTCCCAAAATGATTAGGGGAGCATGAAACTTTGGCGACATTATGCTGGCTAATCGTGTTATAACTTACAGAATCGTGGAAAGCACAAGTCGAGTGTGACGAAGACAGCCAAATTATGCATATCTTTATGCAAAGTAGCGTCTGTGACATCGGAATGCATAAATCGCAGATTGGGATAAAAAGGAAGGTTTTTCCCGAGAGCACCCATATATTTCCGCGTTTATCGTGATATTTCTCTTCTTGAAGTCTTTCTTCGTTTTGAATGATGTCTCAACAAAATGATGTACCGTTTACCGGAATAAACAGCGTGGAGAGCTGTTGGCAGGCTGGAAGGAGGTCAGACACTGCGGGCGATAGCAGAATCCATTGGAGTGTCACAAATGTCCCCGACTATGGACACAATTCCAGGATACGAGAAGTGTTCGAAGAAGGCAAGGTCAAGGCTGTCCACGAGCAAATACCGTTATCTATTGTTAACAGCCCATCGGAACACGCGCACAGTGCTACTTACATGAGCGAGAACTTCTCACAAGGGACGACCCTTATCTATTGTTAAGAGCCAGCAGTAAAATGATACTCAGCTCCAGCGATATTTTTTCGTGTCAACAAAACGCAGTGAGATATTTCAAACTATTTGCAATCACCTTAACCAAAATAGTCTTTATACAGACAGACCAATGGTGTGTGTCCCTTTAAATGCACGACTCATTACGCCCCCTGTGTATCTGGGCTGAAGAACGTCCTGGTTGGAGACACGACGAGCGAAATTCCGACGAACCGAGATTCAGTCTCGAGTCAGACAGTCGACGAGTTCTTCTGGAAGGAACCCGGCCCACGGAATAACCTAGCGTTTGGGCAGGAAACATCACATTACGACAGACATGGATTGATGATCTGAACAGACATAAGTATCGGTGGACGTATTGTCCTATACGTCATTCGAAACAGCAGTCTGACGACCATCGATATAGAAACGAGATTTGAGACCTGTTGTCATGCTGTATCCTACAGCTGTCGGTGATTGGTTCCTTCTAGTGGATGAAAACGTCATGACTTCAGAGAGCTGTGCTAATGGACAACATGCTTCAACAGGAGGAAATCGGGCATATGAATTGGCCAACATGCTCCCCTGTCTTAAATTGAATTGAGCGGAGAGCTCTGCTAGTGGACAACATGTTTCAAGAGGAGAAAATCGGGCGTAGGAATTGGCCAACATGCTCCCCTGTCATAAATTGAATTTAGCAGAGAGCTCTGCTAGTGGACAACATGCTTCAAGAGGAGGAAATCGGGCGTATGAATTGGCCAACATGCTCCCCTGTCTTAAATTGAATTGAGCAGAGAGCTCTGCTAGTGGACAACATGCTTCAAGAGGAGGAAATCGGGCGTATGAATTGGCCAACATGCTCCCCCTGTATTAAATTGAATTTAGCAGAGAGCTCTGCTAGTGGACAACATGTTTCAAGAGGAGAAAATCGGGCGTAGGAATTGGCCAACATGCTCCTCTGTCATAAATTGAATTTAGCAGAGAGCTCTGCTAGTGGACAACATGCTTCAAGAGGAGGAAATCGGGCGTATGAATTGACCAACATGCTCCCCTGTCTTAAATTGAATTGAGCAGAGAGCTCTGCTAGTGGACAACATGCTTCAAGAGGAGGAAATCGGGCGTATGAATTGGCCAACATGCTCCCCTGTCTTAAAGTGAATTGAGCAGAGAGCTCTGCTAGTGGACAACATGTTTCAAGAGGAGAAAATCGGGCGTAGGAATTGGCCAACATGCTCCCCTGTCATAAATTGAATTTAGCAGAGAGCTCTGCTAGTGGACAACATGCTTCAAGAGGAGGAAATCGGGCGTATGAATTGGCCAACATGCTCCCCTGTCTTAAATTGAATTGAGCAGAGAGCTCTGCTAGTGGACAACATGTTTCAAGAGGAGAAAATCGGGCGTAGGAATTGGCCAACATGCTCCCCTGTCATAAATTGAATTTAGCAGAGAGCTCTGCTAGTGGACAACATGCTTCAAGAGGAGGAAATCGGGCGTATGAATTGGCCAACATGCTCCCCTGTCTTAAATTGAATTTAGCAGAGAGCTCTGCTAGTGGACAACATGCTTCAAGAGGAGGAAATCGGGCGTATGAATTGGCCAACATGCTCCCCCTGTATTAAATTGAATTGAACATGCTTGGGACGTGTCGATTGAGCATGCGTGAAACATGACGCATTGCAGCTCGGTCTGCACCTCCGTTGACTTTTCGTGAATTGGAGATAGTCCTAATCCAGGAGTGGCGAAGATAGCCCCCAAACCTCTTCGATAATCTCATCAATACCATGCCATTGAGCTGTGCAGGTGTCCTAGCCGTTTAAGGGAACCACGCACCTACTAGATAGAGGTCAGGTACCACCTTCAAAGAGCAATTTTTCTTGTTGTACAGATAAGTACACTGCTGGACAATTGCTAAGGACGGATCATAAACGGCAATATAGCGCATAAAAAAGTAAGTGTGGTTGGATGCT
This sequence comes from Macrothele yani, assembly GCA_039090855.1. Taxonomy (NCBI): domain Eukaryota; kingdom Metazoa; phylum Arthropoda; class Arachnida; order Araneae; family Macrothelidae; genus Macrothele; species Macrothele yani. The sequence goes on along the minus strand of CM077027.1, from coordinate 13,222,715 downwards.
AAGTGAAATAAAATAATGTCAGAATGCCAGGACATTACAAGAAAGACAATTTATTGTGCTCTGAAATCCAGAAGGCTTCGGAACGTGTTCAAGGGACAAACAGGCCATTTTGTGCAGAATACGTAAACGTGAAAAAAAATGCAATTACCGTCCGCAGGCGTTCCGGCGTAAGATGTCAATACGGGATATGGCCACCATGGAGGGCGATGCAAGATTCCACACGTCGTGTCATGCTTTGCACAACATTATCAAGCAGCTGTTGGGGAATTTATCTAATTCCTCTGTCAGTGCACGGATGAGGGTGTCCTTGTTTATTGGAGGGCATTGGCGACCAGCAAGACTCCTCCCTAAAGCACCCCACACATTTTCAATGGGATTCAGATCTGAAGAACGTACTGGCCATACGAGGCATTGAATATCCTCGCTCTCAAGACACTCCTGGACAGCGACTGTTCGATGACATGTTGCGTTGTCGTCCATGAAAATGAATCTATCACCGACAGCACCACGGAACATGCGAACATGAGGTAGCAGAACATCATTAATGTATCGTTGGCCAGTCATAGTCCCAGTTGGAAGCACATAGAGGGACGTACGGCCATTGATCATGATGCCAGCCCATACCATGACACTACATGTCGGATATCGGTCCCTTTCCTGTATGTTTGCTGGACAATAGGAAGTACCACTATCACGCCAGATCAGTTGTCGTCGACAATCAGACGATAGACTGTATCTACTCTCATCTGAGAAGAGGACAGCAGACCAGTCGTTATCAGTCCAATTGCGATGTTGATGGTACCATTGCAAACGAGCGGTACGGTGACGTCTGGACAGTGGGATGCACACAACAGGACGGCGGGCGTATAGTCCTCCTTCATGCAAACGTCTGGCGACAGTTTTTCGGGAGATCCGCTTGCCAGTAGCAGCCATAAACTGATTTGCTACCTCACTAGCTGTGCTGCGCCGGTGTCTTTTTGTTGATAGCACTATGTACCGATTTACTGCAGGTGTCGTACTGCGATCACGACCTCAACCGTGACGTTTGCTACACTCTCCATTTGTTTGAAATGATTTCCAAAGCCGTGAAACAACACTGTGGCTGACGTCGAACTCCCTGGCAACATCTGTTATTTTTCGCCCTTCTTCAATCTTGCCAATAATACGGCTACGCGTAAAATCATCTAGGTGATGTCGGGAAGACATACTGAAAATTGCAAGTTCGTCAATTGATTCTTTCCCTTTCAACTTTGCGTTTGAACAACAACGGTCAATACGCGTCAAATCCTTTATATCTCTTATCAGCGCTATGACGTCACGAACATGTTCGGCAATCCAAAATTTGCATACGCACAACACGTCTTACTGTATCCCGCACTTATGCTAATTTCCACATTTCCTGCCTTCCATTTTATGGTTGCTATCGTTGCTATTGTCATCCGTCCTTAGCAATTGTCCGGCAGTGTATATCGTTATGAATGATATCGCATCTACTTCTTCTTACTTTAAGCCATTCTCAGTCCTCTGCTGGACGTAGGCCTCCTACAGTTCTTTCTATTTTTCTATATTCTTGGCTTTGGTTGCCCAGTTTCCTCTCCACAAATTTTGACAGTTCATCGCTCTACCTTCTTCTAGGACATCCTGTACCCCAGTTCCATACTTTTGGAATCCATTTCGTTAGTATGTGGCCCATCGCTCGTTTTCTATTCTGGATAGATGTCCGGCCCATTTCCAGTTTAGTTGCTTGTGGTAAAGGATGATGTCTGTGATACGAGTCTGGCTTCTTATCCAGGTGTTCGGTTTCTTATCTTTTAATGTGATGTCCAGCAGCAGCCTCTCCAGTTTCCTTTGAGTTGTTGCAAGTTTATTTGTCAGTGCTTTTCTTAGAGTCCACCATGCGTGATGACTGGAAGTATGTGTACACTGCTTGAATGTTTTCCAAATGCACTCCAGGCCAGCTGAATTCTTCTATTTATTTCCTTTGGAAGTCCATTATGTAGATCAAAGCGATGACTTAAGTATGTGTATGAAGATACTGTTCCTAAGAAATATTTTCTAGTGTACTATGTTTTTTGGTGTTGCAAAATTCTTAAACATGATTTTAGTTTTTTCTCTGTTTATATTTTGACCAACTTTTCTGCTCTCATTACACAGATATTCTATCATTACATTAAAGTCTTCTAGAGTGTTCTGAAAAATGATGACATCATCGGCATATATTAAGTGTGTTACGTTTATGTCATTCATTTCTATTGCCCCAGTTTATATTATTAAATATTTCTTATTATATTAAATATTAATAATATAACATTAAAATATTATAATGTAATATTTAAAATATTAATATATAATTTTTATAATGTAAAATATAACATTAATATTATATGTAATAATATATATTAATGTTTATTGATTTGTAAGGAAAAGTTTATTATATCGCATCATGAGCATTAAATGATAATATTGTACAAAATTATCTAATGTGCTTTTTGTTACCCATATTACTGAATATTATGCTGTATGTTACAAACTTTACATTGAACAGAGTCAGTCGCACGTGATTTTCCTTACAATATCTCTTGCTCCCCTAATTCTTTTGAGCGGTGTAGAATTACTTTAAAGAGAAGTCAGCGTCAGATCAAAGCAGAGAAAAATCGAATACAAAACGACTGGAGTCAGCAGCAACGATTAGAGTTTGTGAGTGGATTGGTTAAGAGGATGAAAAAGAAGAAACGGAAATAGAGTCAGTGTTAAGAGAAAGGATCTATGATTTCCAAGCGACACTAACATACATCGTTTAACTTTGATAGGAGAGAACAGATACCAACTACAAGAAAATTAATCGTTTTCATCAAGCATTCAGGGTAAAAAAGATATCACAACACGAAAAGGATAGTATCAGCACTCAGGAACGTATGACACATCGAAACTACACCAATCAGCCATTACATTATGACCACCGCAGCCTAGAGAAATGAGCAAGTCTGGGGACCGAAGGGTGGCTCAGGTGAAGTTCATAGGGCAGTATATATACAACCCGATGACCGGCTTTCCGTTAACACAGTGTTCTGAGTGAGAATGGGAAAAGCTGCCGATTTATCGGAGTTTGATTAATAACAGATTGCGGCGGCACGGCACCTCGAAAGTACGATCTCGGAAACGGTGCAGCTTGTGGGTTGTTCACGTGCCTCTGGTGTGAGTACGTATCAAAAGTGGTACACAGATGGCCAAAAGACAAATCGTCGTCCAGCCCTGTATCATCCGAAACGCGTTGATGCCAGAGTGGAGCGGAGACTGTCACGCATTGTTCACAGCGACCACAGAGCCATAATGCAACAAATTACCCGCAGCTACAAGAGTGGTGATCATGGCAATGTGCCAAAGCACACAGTTCATCGCAGGTTTCTGCGCATGCGCCTGAGTAGCCGAAGACCCAGCCGGGTCGCCATGCTTACTGCACGTCATCACGAACAACGCATGAAATGGGCCCAAGATAATCGAGATTCGACCGTGTGTGATTAGAAGAAAGTGGCCTAGTCTGACGAATCAAGATTCCAGGTGCATCACGCAGGCGGCCAAGCGCGGATACGCCGATCACCAAGGGAGGGTATGGCACCTGGATTCACTGTTGGGATGAAAGAGGCTGGCGGCGTAGGCGTCATGCTCTGGGTGATGTTTTCTTGTGAAAATTTAGGCCCCATTATCCCAATAGCACAATTCCTTACAGCTGTCAGGTATCTGAACATCGTTGCAGACCAAGTTCACCAATTCATGGCAGCTGTGTTCCCTGCTGGTGATGGCCATCAGCAACAGAATGATGAGCCATGCCACACTGCCAGAATCGTCAAGGAGTGGTTCGAGAAACATGCTGGTGACTTTCTATCAATGCCCTGGCCTCCAAATTCACCTGATATGAACCCAATTGAACATTTGCGGTTCGAGTTGAAGAAGCGGGTGCTGGCTAAATCCCCACCACCCCGAAATGTACGGGAACTGCATAACCTGCTGGTGACATTATGGTACCAGATACCCCAGGTTACCTATCGCTATCTCATCGAGTCAATGCCTCCCCGAATGACCGCTGTTTTGAGGGCTAAATGGGGTCCTACAGCTTATTAGGAAAGTGGTCATAATGTAATAGCTCATCAGTGAATAATACGAAACTGACACGTCGATAATATGGGAAAAGAAACAAGATTGCCACAGTCCAAAGCAGAGTATAGGTAACTATAACATGACAGCACGCTTTAACATCAAGACGGCAACTAAAATCACCATGACACCAGAGTAGTGAGAAACCATGAAACTTAGAAGTTAGTTGTAACACCAAGAAAAATGAGCCAAGATAGAAACAGACCAATGCAAAAAAAAGCAGCACGACGGACGTCTCTCAATGTGGAGGATTTCAGGTGAACGCTACTTAACAGAATGTGTTGTGCCAGCTGTGAAGTTTGCTGGCTGAGACTACGCTCTGGGGAAGTTTTTATTGATTTGGGATGATCCTCCTAGTTCCAGTGTCTGCTTCGGGAAAAACTAAGACATTTTTGAAGTCTCCATTAAATCTTGCATTTCATGACATGCACATGATCAAATAATAATGAAAATTAGTTAGTTGAAAAAAGAGTTCAACTTAAAAATTCATGGTGTTTGCAGGTGATGCAATACGTTTTCATACCACTGTGGTTTCGTGAAATGTGTGTCGAAGAAGTTGACATGGCCTGCACAATGGCCCGATCTCAACCGCAATGGAACACTTTTGGTATGACTTGGAACGCCGACTGCGAGCCAGGCGGAATCCCTCGATGTTGTTGTCTGACATGACTAATGCTCTCGTCGCAGAACTGAAGGTAATTCCAGCAGAAACGCATCAAATTTTACTGAGAAGCCTTCCCAGAAGTGCAGTTTGTGATAGGAGCAAAGTGTGGACCAACTCGATATTAATTCCTTTCGTATTACAGAGAGTTTGCACATAGGCAAGCATCCGGATACTGTTCATACAGTAAGACAGTGTATGTTTATAGAAAAGAAAGACGCTAGGATCACTAAATTATGTGTACCATTCCTCTTATTTGCCCGATATCACTCTCTTCTAATAGCAAAGATCCATTTTGTCAATTAGATCTCCGAGCTGGAGAAAAAAAACCCTCGGCAACAGATGCGCAATGGTCACGTGCTATCGTGTAAAAACCACCGTCACGGGAGAGCCAATCCTGTCCGGGTGTGTCAATCTATGGTGACCCCTTGTCTGGGCTTGGGAGTTCCGTGTGGTCATTCGGAAGGAACGAAGGATTTTACCTTGTGTGTTGAGGTCGCGAATGTTGTCCATTCAGTAGGGTTTCTATAACCCATGCGAATTTATGTGGCGGAAAAGGTTAGTGATGAAGATCCATTTTTAAAAATTCTGGAATCTGAGATCGTAACGTATTGATCTCCAGAGTGATATTGCTAGCTAATTTGTTGGAATTTGTTTTCTTATACTGTATAATTTTTTCTTTCATATATCTCTTAAAGAGTTTCAATTGCATTAACAAGTTACTAAAATCATGCAATGCATTGTTTATTATACGCTTTCCAACATACCAGAAATCATTACTCAAGTTATTACTCAAGTTATGAGGATAATTAATGGCTGTAGAATAAATCTCGCTCCTCTGACCCGATCTTTGACCCCTTTTCGACGATATTCAACAGAACCGGTAAAGTATATTTCCGGAACAACATGAAGGGCAATGGAATGGATTCCGATCCTATGTCCTGACCTTTGACCCCATTTCAACCATATTCAATAGGGTTTGTCCCCAGATGACCCCTACCACATACTAAAATATCATCGAAATCGAACCGTTTTTACGTAAGGTATGACGCATAAGGGCAAATATCAGAGGCACAGAGCATCGCTCGGGTAAAGAGGGGATGAAGGCTTATAAAAACATTTATATTTTGATATGTTATTTCCAAGTATTGTAATGCTAAGTCTGAACCATCAAGATTAATAGTGATAGACGAATTAGAGACAAATTAATTTAGAATAAACATCAAAATAAAGATGAATGATGATTTTTTATTCGTGTTAGTGTAAGAATTTTTTTAAAATTGTTTTTATTATTTCCGAACATGAAACACCAAACAATAAATGTTAACATGGGGTTCTTTACCGAATTATATTTTGTAGATATTTCGATGAGGTGTTTAAGTCCTCCATGTTGTCGGGATAACTTCCACAGCTTTCTTCACAGTCAAGTGTCACGTGGATGGTAATCCACGTGACACTCTGTTAATAGTGATTAATAAAAATGAACTAATCATATTTTAGCACAGTGGATACGCTCGTCATCAAGTGACTATTCAAAAATGTAACAAAAAAAATGCTGTATTAAGTTTAAATTTTGAAGGGCAAAACATGCGAAATCAGCGTTCCGCTGCTTATACTGTACTACGCATCAACTCCAAGCAGCTGGCACAACTCACTTTTTGTTCTAGAAGAAAATAGAAGTAATGCGTAATATGAACACAGCGCGTGACGTAATGAGGCAGATGGTCTCGAGAGTGTGATGTCATAAAACTTTATTAGGATCCACAAACAACGCGTGATGTAATGAGACAGATGGCGTGACCGCGCGCCAACATCTGAATCGCGAGTCGTTCACGACAGTGTGACGTCATAAGATTTCTAAGAATGGGAACATTAATAGGACGACGCCATGACACTAAAAACGTGGTAACTCGGGGTGGTTATTTAACCCACTAAACGAATTTTTCCATAGTCGAGATCAAGTTAAATCGATTTCTAGTATTAGAAAACGGTAGGTTAACTACTTTCATCAAAATTCTTAGAGCCGTTTTCAAAATAAAATTTACATCTGCACAAGAATTGCTCCTTTAATAAGATGTGATGGAATGCATCCCGCTCCTATATCCTGACCTTTGACCCCACTTCACCCATTTTCAATAGGGTTCGTCCCCAGGTGGTCCTCTACGACATACTAACATTTCATTGAAATCGAACCATATTTGTGCAAGTTATAATGCATAAAGGCAATGGAATGCATCCCGCTCCTGTGTCGTGACTTTTGTCCCCATTTGTCCCATTTTCAACAGGGCTAGTCCCCAGGTGGTCCCCTGCCACATACTAAAATTTCATCGAAATTGAACCATTTTTACGCGAGTTATCGTGCGGACAGACGGACAGGCGGGCAAAGCTAGAGCATATACACAGTGCGTCAAAGAATTTTTGAGACTGGGTCTGTAAAATGAAATAAAAACAAGAAATTATAATTTGTTTTGTTTTGTTATTCAAAATATGTCCCTCCGGCTTCAATACACTTGTAACAGCGTTTTAATAATGATTCGAATACCTGTTCCAGTTCACTTTGCGGAATTGTCTCCAAAGCACGCGTCGAAGCCGTTTGTATGGTCGAAATACCATCAAAATAACACCCTTTTAACGTCATTTTAAGTTTTGGGAACAAAAAAAAGTCGCAGGATACTAAATCAGGCGAATACGGTGGATGATTCAACACACACACGTTATTTTTCGCCAAAAATCTACGAACAACAAGTGAGGTGTGACTGGAGTGCATTATCGTACAACAAACACCAACAGTTTTCATCTCAATATTCTGGACGAATGAGATGAATTCTGCCCATCAAACGCCTCAAAACATTTAAATAAAACTCACCAGTAATTGTTTGTCCACTTGGAACAAATTCTATGTGGATAATACTCTTACAATCGAAGAATGTAATGAGCATTGTTTTGATTTTCGATGGAACTTTTCTTGTTTTTTGGCTTGTGGCGAGTTGTTTGACTTCCATTCCGCACTTTGTCGCTTAGTTTTAGGATCATATTGAAAACTCAATGTTTCATCACCAGTAACAATTGATTTTAAGAAGTTTGGATCATTTTCAGCGGCTGAAATGATGTCTCTGCAATGTGCACTTCTCCTTGATTTCTGTTCATTTGTTAACGTGTGAGGAACAAATTGTTTTGCCCAAATCTTCATGCAGGATGGCACGAATCGTTTCTTTGTTGATGTTTAAAGACTCTTCCATCATTCTTAGTGACGCACATCGATTGTTTGCCACGAAATCACGCACTTTTTCAATAATCTCAGGTGTCCTAGATGAACTTGGTCTTCCGATATGCTTATCATCTTCTAGCGACTCTCTTCCGTCCAAAAAACGTTTGTGCCACAGGAAAACATTCGGTCTACTTAAACAAAACTCACCGTAAACTTGTTTCATCATTTGGTACGTTTCCGAGGCACTTTTACCAAGTTTTGCGTTTAATTTAATAACAGCCCTTTGTTCCATTTTAATAATTCAACATGAACAAAATTTTACAATTTTACTTCTCTAATGAACGGCAGTTTCGTTTGAATTACTTTAACAACTGCGCAGTACTTTTGGCAGAAAGCAAGCAGATGGTCATGGTTTATAACGCATTCGCGATTACACTGGGGGCGCCACAGTAGGCTAAAATCTAGCGCCAGTCTTAAAAATTCTTTGACGCACTGTGTATGCTTCTTCAACCTACGGTTGGAAAGCGTAAAAAAGGGGATTAGTAGGAATTTGCTATGTAAAGTGTCGTTTTATATACCAATCAACATCACCAAATAGTGGCGGGCAGATAACAGGAAAGTCCAATTATGTGACTAAAAATATGGCATGGATGCGCACTGAACGACGAGTTAAAAATGGTGCTGTTTTACTACCATTTGCTTTAGATAAGCTCAAAGCTTGTGTCTCACAACTGAAAGATCATATTCTAGATGCAGCGACGAGCATCGGTGGAGCTATTACATGCACATTGAGAATCCATAGTACAATAATATGATAAAAACAGCTCTGTAAACAAATTCCAGGTTCGTAATGCAGCAACTCATGCAGTGAAATAAAACGTAAACCTTGAACTGTTGCTAAAAAACATTGTCGCTTGCTCCGAAAAAAGATGGACTAGCTGTTCATGAATTCTTTTTAGTACGAAAACTAACTTCATGAATCGCTAATGAATTCTAATAGCTCTGATTCATGTTTATTAATTCAGTGGGAATGCAATAGGACGTATTGTAGTCTACTACGAAACAATACGTTAATTATTCCATGATTTAAAACCGTGTTGAAAGAGATACAGGTTTCTAATCTGGGCTTCCTAAAATAAATGAAAATTAAAGAACGTGAAATTACATTCGCGCGTTTCATTTCCTGACCTTCAAAACACATAATCCCTAGAGAGTAATTACTGCTTATTTTTGCTGCCCTTTCACCAAAATAGTTTTCCATAAATACTCCTAATTAAGTAATTACAAAAATAAAGTAGGAATGTTGTAGACGCGACAACTATCCCTTTCTCTTCAGTTCTATAAAAGCATAAGAAAATTCTGCTGCTGTCGTAAATATTGTGAGAAAAAGAGTCTGCGCATTTTTTAAGAGTTTTAATTAAAACAAGCTGGGACTGTTCTAATAACTAAAAAGATTCATGCGCGCCTTTATTTCTTGAAGAGCCTCACATACTGCTAAGAGAAGAAACAGCAACGCTGAATCTTTATAGAGTGGAAAGTAATGAATGTTCTCAAATTATTTTTAGGAACCCCGGCCTACTTAATTAAAACGAAATTAATTTGTCTGACAGGAAGGAAAGATGAAAAGAAAAGAACGACTTATGACTCCATTGGATAAAGATTTTTTTTAAGCATCAAGCCGGACAAATTTTGAAAATATGTCGGGTTGGTTATTACTATGGAATACTTTTTAGTATTCCAGTATGTATTTCTTTTTCTTATTTAAAAAAGAAAGCAATCATTTCTGACGAAATACGTCCCATCAGCTTGAACTTTTTTGTGAAAGCACATTTTTTTTATGTTTTTTCATCGCCGTTATAACACTTCTGAGGAAAGAATCGTAATCATTTTTCTCAAGAGGAACTGGTGTATTCTTCTTATCAGACAGAACACAAAAAACAAAAGAAGAAAAAGAAGGATATACTGGAAAATCCATGAAGCCAGTTTTTAATTTTTTGATATTTTTCTTACTTGATATGCATGAATGAACATCAAAGTAAACAAGAAAAAAACAAGTTGTGTTTTCACAAAAAAAAAAAAAACTTTTTTTTCCCTTCTTTTATTAAGTCAGTAAACATCAAAGCTTAAAGAAATGACGAGCTTGCAATTAAAATGAAATATGCACACCCTAAATTTTGAGGATAGAAAAAACGTTTCGATATTGTAACGTTTCTTTGTTTAGCGGAAGTCCTTTACATCCGAAAGCTTAAAGCTCGCCGCATTTGTTCGATTGTGCTGCATCATCAATCAATTATTCAGGATAGCATTACCATGCTCCACTTATGTAAATTTTTGAGAAGGATATACCGTATTTTCCCGAAAGTAAGACTTAACCGGAAAAATAAGCCCCAGTTACGATACGCAGTACCGTAGTTAGCCAGCCTATCAATGTTCAAAAAATCTGAAGCGAGTGCAAAAATCACTGGAGGGATACCCTGTTCATGAGTTTTATTTGCCTTGAATATCCAGAGTAAGAAAGAAAGCCGATTGACTTTGAACTCAGCCGATGATATGGTTTTTGTAATTATGGTGCATGCATTCAGTTCGGTTCAGAGAACTAGCGGAAGATGAAAAGAAGCCGCTTTTTGTTCGGCAGCTGTAACATCCAGTTCGGTAAAGGGAATCCGACGTGGGAAACTTTACCGGTGAACGGTATTTTTGGCATAAAAGTTATTTATCAACAAGCGGTAGGGGTTTTTAGAAAGAGGGGGGGGATATGCGAACTCAAAGGAAAAGTAAGAAGTGTTTTAACCGCCTTCAATGAATTACGGAAGGAGTTCGTCCCTGTCCAAGTTATTGTGCTGGCAACGGTAACTGAACGAATTCTTTAAAAATCAGAGAGTTAATATTTTGGGGCCGAACGTACATTCTTAACTGTCATCATTTTTGCTGCCAGTCCAGGACTGATATTCTAGCATTTGCCCTTGCAATGGCACCACAGTTAGAAATATCCCCAGAAGAATTCAACGCATCACAACACTGGCTTAATGGCTTCCTTCAGCGATATGATTTGTCTCTAAGAAGATCGACAACACTGTTAAAGCTGGAAGATACTGAAGTAATTCAACGTGCACTTGCATTCAAGTCAAAGACACGAAGAACTTCCTTGCAGAGAGAAGAATAGATCAAATAATGATTCCTGCAGGAATGACTGCCTATCTCCAGACTCTTGATATTGCAATAAACAAGCCATTCAAGGATCATTTGCGCATGGAAATCAATGACTACATTGAAAATAGAATGGAGAGAAATCAGCGTGGAAACTTTGTGAAGCCTAGACTTGGGTGAAGAATTCATGGGATAAAATCACCAACAGCTGTGTTGCCAATGCACTACGAGCAGGCTACATGGACAAGAAGTGCTCATTTAAGGAGAGCTTTATTGCTGGACATGAGAGATTGGGGTCAATGGTTCTACAAAAAATGGAGTCGTAAGAAATTCAGGCCGGAATTCGGGGTTTGGAGAGTTATGACGATGTTCCAGAAGAAGATGACATGACTGTACATTAATAAATGTAGATTTTTGTACATAAATATACGTAGATTTTTGTACATGAATAAATGTAGATGAAAAAAAAAGAAAAGTAGTTGGTAGTACATGAAAAAATAAGACATCCCCTGAAAATAAGCCCTAATGCGTCCTTTGGATCAAAAAGTAATATAAGACCCGGTCTTATTTTCGGGGAAACACGGTAGTTTTCGTTACCTAACTGTCGTTAAATGTATTGTTGTCGATTTCCCATTTTAACTGACGTACACCGATGAGGATTTCATTATGACCACTTACCTAATAAGCCGTAGGACTACCTTTAACCAGCAAAACAGCGGCCACTCGGCGAGGCATCGATTCGATGAGGTGGCGATAGGTATTCTGGGGTATCTGGAACCATAATGTCAACAGCAGGTTCTGCAGTTCCCGTACATTTCAAGGCGTTAATGACTTAGCGCGAACCCGATTTTCCAAGTCGATCCACAAACATTCGATTGGGTTCATATCAGGTGAATTTGGAGGCCAGGGCCTTCACAGAAAGTCACCAGCATGTTCCCCAAACCACTTCTTGACAATTATGGTAGTGTGGCATGGTACATTCTTCTATGGGTAATGGCCATCACCAGCAGGGAACACAGTTGCCATGAATGGGTGAACTTCGTCCGTAACAATGTTCAGTTACCTGACAGCTGTCAGGGATTGTGCTATTGGGATAATGGAAGTGTCGCAAGAAAATATCGCCCACAGCATAACACCGCCGCTGCTGACCTGTTTCCGCCCAATAGGGCATCCAGGTGCCATAGCTTCCTTTGTTAATCGGAGTATCCGCGCTCAATCGTCTACTTATGCACTTGGAATCTTGATTCGTAAGACCAGGCCTCTTTTTTCCAATCATCCACGGTCCAATCTTTATGATCTTGGGCTCATTTCATGCGTTGTTCGCGATGACGTGCATTTAGCATAGGGACCCGGCTGGATATTCGGCTACGGAGGCTCATGCGGAGAAGGCTGCGATGAACAGTGTGCTGTGATAAGTTACCCTGATCACCGCTTTTGTAGCTGCTGGTGATTTGTCGCACTGCGGCCCTGCCGTTGCTCTGAACAACACGCGACATCTTGCGCTCTACTCTGTCATCAATGAGCTGCGGGCAACAAATGGCTGGACGACGGTTCGTCAGTTGGCCATCTTTGCACCACTTTTGGTACGTACTCCATACAGAGGTACGTGAACAACACATAAGCCGTTCCGTTTCCGAGGTCGTAGCTCCGATGCGCCGTGCCATCACGATTTGTCCTTTATCAAACTTCGATAATTCAGCAGATTTTACCATTCTGATTCGAACACTCTGCCAACCGAAAGCCGGTCCTCGGGTTGTATACCTTACCTGCGCCACCGTTCTGTCTCCAGACGCGCTAATGTTTCTAGTCTGGGGTTGATCATAATGGAATGGCTGATTGGTGTATGTATACATTATTAGTTATCAGCTCCAGATGAGCCAAAAAAGTAGAATTTATAAGCAAACACAAATCCAGTCTCTTACCGCGGTGTTAAATCTAGTCGTAATGAATGATACACAAAGATTTTAATCCCTCGGCCACCGATTGACAATCTTGCAGTGTAGGTGTTTGTTTCCTTGTACCGCAAATTTTTAGAGTCAGTTAAATTTCTTGAGCCAATCTTCTCCATGTCACTCCAGCATGCTTTTGACTTTCATCCCACGCGATCCTCTTTTTGGATCTTTTCCTCTCCCTTGGAATCCAATGGAATATAACCCCTCCTATGTTGTTCCCAGTACGAGAGAATTTTGCCATTTTTGTTTTTCAATGACAACGAAATTTCAAAAAGCGTTGAAACTTTTAATTTGAAAGTGATGTTGAAACCCATAAAAGAAAAGGAACATATTTGGATCAAAGGACCATGTTGAAGATTAAAGTTCGAGAGGAATTTACAAGTCCCGTGTAAATGTGGCGTTTCGAACATAGGGCAGAGCCGTAAGTCCTTCCGTTACCGATTCAAAGAGCACAAGACACATACAATATTGACAAATGTAATCGGAAACCCCTACAAAATCAAATGAACGGATCAGCTGCATTGTTAAGATCCGCGCTCCAGCTCCAAACGGTATGAAGACAAGCCTGCAGCTGACCGCAATTATATCTCACTGTGAGGTTGAGTGAAAATGTCGAGAGGGAGAGAACTAACTTATAGAAAGGAAGATTGTTGGGTGATATTACATTGCCTTGTCCATAAGAGAAACCGAGCGATGTTTAAACATACCCAAGTCAGCTATTTTGGATGTACTGAATAATAAGTCGAAGAGACATGGCGTGCCTGAATCTGCAAAACGTACCGACAGATCAAAGAAAATCATTGATAGAGGACGTCGCAGCCTCAGGAGAGCCGTTACAGCTAATCGACGGAGTACTGTACAAGACCTCAGTGTACAGGTGACTATAAATGCTGGAACCTCAGTATGTACACGTACCATTCGCAGAGAACTTCATTCCATGGGTTACCATGGTCGTGTGGCTGCTCATAAAAGCCTTTCATCTCCACTCGGAATGCTACTCGTCGTTTAGCATGGTGTAAAGAACATTTATCGTGGACCGTAGTTCAATGGAAACGGATCCTATGGACTGATGAATCCTGATACATGATCCTTCAGTCTGATGGCCGTGTGTGGGTATGGAGGCAGCCGGGGTAACGCGATTTACCACAGTGCACTGTTCCTACGTTCAAGTTTGGAGCTGGCAGTGCACTTGTGTCGGGGTGTTTTTTCGTGATATGGTCCCGGCCCCATTGGTTATCGTGGATAAACCTGCTAACCAGCACGTCTACCGCGATATTCTGGACATTTATGCCCTACCAACTCTGTGGCAATACTATGGAACCTAGAATTGTTGGTACCAGCAGGATAATGCATTCAGCGATAAAGCAAGGACTGTTCCGGCGTGGTTTGACGATAATCCCGTATCGTGTGTGAACTGGCCACCACAAAGCCTTTATCTTTATCCCATAGGGCACATATGGGATAAATTAGAGTCCCGCTTAAGGAGTTTGGAACCACGGCCTACTACTAAGCAACAGTTAGGGGCAGCATTACGTACGGAATGAAAGCGCATACCTATAGCTGAGTTCCAAAACCTTGTCGAATGCATGTCTCGAAGGGCCAGTCTATGCATTAAGGCCAAAGCTGGAGTGACACCGTACTAATACACTGAAAAGCAATTGAATTAGAGATACCTGTCGAGTAACGTGTAGCACCACCTTTCGCCCAGAAGACGGCGGCGATTCGTTTCGGCATGGACTCGACAAGGCACCGGAAGCTTTGGGAAGCCATACGGATCCACGACTCCCTGAACACGCTCCCACAGTTCACGAAAATTTGATGGAGGGGGTCAGAGCCTCGAACATCTCTCTCAATGACATCCAAGATGTGCTCGATGGGATTGAGGTCAGGTGACCAAGCTGGCCAAGAAAGCGAGGTCACGTCGGTGGAGTGTTGATCCAACCATTCGGATACAATTCGGGAGCGATGACACGGTGCATTGTCTTGTTGCAGGATGAGGTCCCCAATGGGATGTTGAAGACGCACAAACGGGAGCAAATGGTTGTTCAGGATATCCCGGTAACGTTCACCTGTGAGGGACGATGTCACACGTACCAGCAGACGAGAATGCCACCCCCACCAGCTTGAAGAGTACCCTGCTGGCAAGAAGGATCGACCGCTTTATGTGGTTTGCGCCGTACTAGTATCCTGCCATCCGCATGTACCAACGTGAATCTCGACTCATCAGTCCAGGCGATATTTTTCCACATGTCTAGGGTCCAGTGGCGATGTTACCGCTCCCATGCTAATCTTTACACCCTGTGATGTACGGTCAGCAGCGGTACCCTCGTGGGATGATGGCTTCTGTACCCCATAGCGAGGAGATGGTTCTGGATGGTGTGGCTGCTTACACGTTTTTGTGCACCAGCTTTAAATTGCCGAGTGATTTCTTGCACTGTGGCCAGTTTATCCGCTGTTACAATGCGAGCTAGCCGACGATGACCCCGCTCATCCAAATGCTGTTGTACACGGCCATTGGCCCTTGCAGGGACGGTTTTACCGGATTCGATGTACTCACGGTGCACCTGTGACACAGTGGCTCGTGAAAATCCCAGTGCCTGAACGACTTCCGAGATGGAGTGACCAATTTGCCCACGATCAAATGCGCTTAGATCCTTTGTCTTACCCATACTGCGTCCGATTCTTACTGATTCCCGTCGCATCACTCCTTATATTGTCGGCTCGCTGCATACGCCATGTCGTTTCCGTTTACACGGCCGCCCACAGCGCCACATTTGCATAACGCCAGCTGTCTCTAATTCAATTGCTCTTCAGTGTACAAGGTGGTATTAAATTATAACAACAAACAAGAAGGTTTATTAATTCCTCACATTGAGCGGTACTTAGGCGAGTGGATTAATGAATGCGCATTTCGTAAAATGCATGAAAAAATGTGTGTGAGTCATAAAACTAGATATTTAACAGACTATGTTGGCGGAAACAGTGTTTCGACTGTTTGGTTTTTCAAAAATCAAGTATATTATGTAGTATAGTTATATATTATTGAGATTTAGACGAACGTAAGACACAACCCTGACACTGATGAAATGTACACAGTCCTATCAGAATAATATGACCACACAAAATGGTACGTTTTAGATGCACTTCAACGTTAAACCTGATCGTGGCAAGCTCATAAAAGAAAGTGTATTGACATGACCGACCTCAAAAAACATCATAATACCTTCAAATTCGAACTGAGGAACAGATTCTTGCTCTGGAAGTTCTAACGTCGGAAGAAGTGGACATCGTTGAAGTTAACAGAAAACTAACCAAGGCTCTTATGGAAACAGCAACAAAAATAGCTGGTACTAAGAACAAGTTGCATACGAACAAAGTATCAGGAAAAATAACATTTCTGATGCAAAAAGAAGAGAGATGAGGACAACTAAAGGAGAAGTGACTTCCAAAGTAGAATATATAGAGCTATGCAAGACGGTACGAAAAAGTATCATTGAAGATGTAAGGAAACTCTGAACTAGTGAGGAAAGCAATTGAAAACAATCAAAGCCTGAAGACAGCAAAGGAACATCTGAATAAGGGAAGAAAACAGATTATGGCTCTGAGAAAAGAAGATGGTTCTGTAACAAGACATAGAGGTGAAATATTGACAAGAGTGAAAAATTTCTGCTCAAACCTATATGAAAGGGATGATACATTTACTCCAGACATCATGAAAGGTACCAGTACCAGAGTTCTTCCAGTCCTCCCAGCAGAAGTTACACATGGAATCAAGTACATGAATCGGGGAAAAGCTCCAGGAGAAGGTGGAATTACCGTAGACATTATACAAGAAGCAAGTGGAGAAATTGAAACAGTACTCGTCCAAGTTTTCACTCGATGCCTTAATGAAGGGAAGATTCCTGAGGATTGGAACAATGCTACAATGATCCTGCTACATAAAAAAGGTGACATTGAGGATCTCAGGAACTACAGACCGATCAGCCTCTTATCAGTGGTTTATAAAATCTTCACTAAAGTTCTTTCACAGCGCTTGAAGGTGACAATGGACATGGCTCAACCGAGAGAACAAACTGGATTCAAGAGCGGCTGCAGCACTATAAATCAAATCCGCGTATTGAGAGAACTAATTGAAAGAGCGAGGGAATATGAACTTCCATTGTGCATGGCTTTTGTCGATTATGAAAAGGCTTTGATTCGCTGAAACCATCAGCAGTTACAATGACTCTGAAGTCCTGCGGTATTTAAGATGCATACATTAATATTATTAATAACATCTTTAAAAATGTAAGTGCAAAGATTCGTTTATTTGAGAATACATCACCCATAAAAATTGGAAAGGGAGTGAGACAAGGTGACACCATATCTCCGAAGCTCTTTAATGCCACATTGGAAAATGTCTTTCAATCACTGAACTGGGAAAACAAAGGGATAAAGATTAATGGAGATTATCTAACTCACCTTCGTTTTCTTGATGACGTAGTCATTTTTGCAACTACCTCATCAGAGCTGCAGAGTATGCCCCAGGAACGTGCTGACAAGAGTAAAGAAGTGGGATTAAAAATGAACTTTCAGAAGACAAAAGTGATGTACAATGCTTTTACAAAAAATGAAGATTTATCGATTGATGGCGAAAAGCTAGAGATAACCAATACCTACATTTATCTTGGACAGTAAATATCAAGTGAGGGGCACATTGATGAAAAAATTAATCGGCGTATAAAACTTGCCTGGAGAGCTTTTGGAAGAACCAGTAAAATTTTCAAGAGCAATATGTTATTATGTCTTAAAAGAAAAGTATTTG
This sequence comes from Macrothele yani, assembly GCA_039090855.1. Lineage (NCBI taxonomy): Eukaryota > Metazoa > Arthropoda > Arachnida > Araneae > Macrothelidae > Macrothele > Macrothele yani. The sequence goes on along the minus strand of CM077027.1, from coordinate 13,204,791 downwards.
ATCAATGCATACTTCCAGTGCCTACATATGGTGCAGAGACGGGGATCTTAACTAAAAGAGACATACAAAAGCTGCAGACAACTCAAAGTAGAATGGAGAGGTGCATGCTTGGTGTAACTAGGAGAGATAAGATGAGGAATTGGTGGATCAGAAAAATGACAAGAGTGGAAGACATCATGATCAGAGTAAAATCCCTGAAATGGCAATGGGCTGGATATATTGCCAGAAGGACAGACCATCGATGGACAGCCGAAATTTTAGACTGGATTCCAAGGGAAAGGAAAAGACCCAGAAGAAGACCACATGTGAGATGGGTGGATGAAATTTGAAAGTATGCGGGAGTGACATGGAGGAGACTGACACAAGATAGACCGTTGTGAAGGAAACTTGGGGAGACCTTCGTCCAGCAGTGGATCGGTCGTGGTTGACAATGATGATGATGATGAAGATACCTAATAATGGGAATAGCCACCTTTGTCCCGGATGACAGCCGTCGTGGCACGGACGCAATGAAGCAATCGAAGGTTGCCCGAGGCACACGTACCCATTCGGACTGCAGCAGAGCACGGAGGTCCCGAAGATGACGTGGTTGTGGGTCGGCACGTCGAACCTGTCGATCCAAATAGTCCCACAAACGCTCTATGGGACCAAGGTCGGGCAATTTTTTCGGCCGAGGGAGAACGTAAACATCGCTGTCGTGTTCCTGGAACCAATCACGCGTCCCCTTAGCGACGTGGCTCTGCACATTGTTCTGTTGGTAGACACCATCATCACCAGGTTAGACGTCCAACATGAAGGGATGCATGTCGTCAGCGAGGATGGATTGGTAGCCATTGGCGTTTATGGACCCATCCAGTGGTACCAGCGGTCCCAGGTGATACTAGGAAAACATCCCCCAGACAGGCACACTGTCACAGCAGGCTTGTACGTGACCGGCAAGAGTGTCCCGGTGTTTGTTCTTGTGTGTCTGACGCCGTATCTGCAACCACCCGTAACTTGTGTGGAGTAGAAACCTCGATTCGTCGGAGAAGGCAGACTTTTCCGCTCTTCCGGTGTCCACTGATGGTAGTCCCATAGCAGACGTCGTTGCCGGTGGTTCATCAGGATTAACGTGGGCGCTTTGACGCAGCGTCGGCTTTGAAGACCTATGCGTAACGGGGTTCGTTCTACTGTTATCGGGGACACATACCTGGATACTTCAGCGTTCATTTGCGTGTGGATTGTTCTTTACCAATCGAAGGAGGCGACGTTCACCTACTGGGGTTGATGGCCTTTGGAACTTCACAGTTCTGACGTCGGGAGGTACACGGTGTTTCACCGGTCCATTATTGGTACACCTTTACTACACCACCTCGCGAACAGCCCACGAAGTCTGTTGTTTCTGAAATGCTTCCACCCTTGGCGCGGCAGCCGATGACCATTGCCTTTTGAACGTTCATCAAATCACTACGTCTCCCAATGTGCGTTTTATATACAGTATATATATATATATATATATATATATATATAAATTGTAACGCATTATGGCTCATCTGTCCTGGCCGGGCACTTATGTATCCGTGTGGTCGACCTTGTCACGTGCACTCTGTGACGCCCTTGGTCGGGCACACTGTGAACACGGGGGTGGTCATATTATTCTGATAGGACTCTTTAATATAGCTACGAAAGTCTATATGCGCATGCGCAAGCTAAAATCTGACCTCAAGATAGAAAGAAAAGCTGAATCTTAAGTTTGTGATGAGGGGTATTGATAACCTTTGGTCTAGGGCATCTACAAGTTACACTCCATCGTGTTATACAATCTTTTTAAAGCTCTCGTCCGAGTGGAAGTCAATTTCCGCTAGGACGCACTTTTTTAGTGAATATTTTCTCTTATTTTTTAAGAGAGGGAGAGAGAGATAAGTTTTTTCAAATGTTATAATACAACATGAGATCAGATCAGATCATATGTAGAGGATTTTAGGAAGGGAGTGTCTGACCCCAGGTCTTAAACAACCCTTTGAAATAGGGAGCTAGGAGATTTGGGCTGGAGTGTCCGATAGGAAAGTGACACGGAAGCGAAGTAGAAAGGGGGAGGAAGACGCCCTTTTTTATTACCGGGAGGCCAGTACCCGGGATCCGACGGCTTAACGTGCCCACCCGACGCACGGCAGATATTCAGTGGATCGAATCTGAGGTCCTTTCCGTGGCAGCCACGAACGTTGCCCACTAAGCCAGCCAGCCACGGCCGAACATAAGATTAATTTTCGCGTTTTCATTTTATGCTACTTTTTTCTTACATAGTACTGCCCTTAATCGAGAAGTGCCTGTAGCGTAACTATTCTTCTTTGTTTTGGAACTGTCGCTAAAATAAGGTACGCGAATGCATTTCTTGTTTTCAGTTGCATAGGCCAGATTTATTATAGCGCTTCTGCTTCCGTTCATTTAACAAGATATAATTTCTTTCTTGTTCGTAAGAAGATTTAATCGCAAGAAGTTCCCAAAACCGATCTATGTGAAAACTTTAATAATAGTTGCTTTAATAATTAGATAACTGATTTTTTCTTCTTGTGTTTAGGTGGAGTTCTTTGGTAGCACATAACATCCCTCGCAAAAAAGAACGAAAAACTCTTTGAGAGGAGAAAAAAACTGAATGACAGCAAAAGAAAGGACAACCCACAAGATCAATTATTTTGGTTCAATCGACAACGTCGTCCCTTCCATCTGAGGCAACGATGCATGATTCCCATTTCTGCTGCAATACCTCCGAGACTGTGCAGGCGTTCACAAGTTCTTTCGCGTTCAGACAGAATGCGGCTCTTGTAACAATAGATGCTGCCAAGGTGAAAGCAACGCCTTCGTCGTTACTGAAGACGGTATTAATATATAATCCAGAATAAATTTTGCTTTTACACCGTATATATTTTCTACCTTGCATTTGTGAGAAACTGAGTTGTCAGTCTGAAAGAAGGGATATAATACCTTTCTTATCAAAAAGCTTCCTAAGAAGTGGAAATAATGCGCAATAACAAACGCCTTTCTTGCTAAACATTAAAAAAAGGGCTTGATTCGTACCAGGGTAAATCATAGTGAAGCGTGATGGGTGAAATTCACAAATTTGTCGGTGACGTACATCCAATAGGCACCTCCTCGCTCCGGAGCCAAGTGTTGTAACAGACTAAACTACACTGACGCAATGTATCGCTGCAGATTTGTCGTCTTGACACGTGCTTCACCCCTGTGGTACGTCACCCTGCACCAAAGAAATAATTCCCAGGAAAACAAATGTCAGTGTTGTCACAATCAAAGTTTACTTCCTGTGTTTCGACATTAGTTTCTTGAGGACTACAGAAACCTTGTTATTTAGGTTTTTATTTAGGAAATCGAATGTTTATCGCTAGGGGTTCTGAAGATTTAACAATAATTTCTCTAGGGAGTTGTTCTTCCATGGATCGATAACGCAGCTCTCTTTCTTTCCTTGTAACTTTCAGCGCAAAGTTTTCTAACAAAGCCTCGCCATTTGCCTTCATTATTGCAAAAGTCTCGAAAACAGTACTTTTATCTTCGCTGCTAAACATAAATTCCAATAATTTACTTTTCGTGCTACCATTATCGATGAATTGAGATATCTAAGCCCTGATAGGAAACCCAGCATTATTTTCAAAACATCCGCGCGTATATTCAATTAAAATAAATTAATTTTCTTTCGGAAATGGAACAGGTTACAAACCTTTTTGTTGCTATTCTTAAAAGAATAATAGCAAATGGATGCGTTATTATCACATCGTATTTATTATCAGGAAATCTTGCATTTTTGTCGGAGCTTTTCCCAATTTATTTTGGTAAACCGTAGTAGAAAAATCAAAACTAGCAGTTTTTTTTTGTGGTCGATGTTCCTTATTATAAAAGTCTTCTCTGCAGGATCGTTTTTTCTTAAGCATGCGAGGATCTACTCGCACATAGAGATGTAGCTGCAGCCTTACGTATTGATCTGCTTGGATCTTTATGACATTTTATGTTTCATGAATTAAAAGCAAGAAAGATGACACCGAATTTTCGGTTGTAATGAGCACTTCTTCTGAATGCTTTTCTACGCGAAGAAAAAGTTTGAAAGTTATTCATAGTCAATGGAACTCATTAAGAAACACTTAAAAACAACCAGCTGCAATGCATAATTTGGAAGATGTGAATCGGTTTATTGGTGTAAATATGACATGGAAGTTAAGTCAGATAATATCCGAAAACTTGAAAATTTGAATGGTGTAATCCCGTATTTCAAGTGATACACCATGTGCCTGAGACCAATCACGGGAATTAATTCTAATCCTCCATATTCGATGTACATGAATGCCAGTTGCTTGTACTAGTGAATCCTGTGATGGTTATATTAAAAATTATCGGAAACTTAAGACTTGGTCGTTCTGGGTGATGTAGTGGTTAGCATACTCAGGGCACTATCCGGGAGAAGCGGGTTTGATTTCCGCTCCACGGCGAAGAAATTTTCAAGTTTTCGGATGTTATCTGACTTAACATCCATGTCATACAAGGTTTGTCCGGAAAGTAATGAGACCACTTTTCCTGGGGCAATCAGAAGGGCCGGAGGGCGGAGTCTCCGGGCTTGAAGGGTGGCGGGGTATGTTAGGTAAACGATCGATGTCTCGTCAGTTGTCTCTGAGCTTTTACAGAGTGAGGATCTCTTGCGAAGTGGACAGCTGTGTGGGCATCGCGTAACGGTCAAAATGCAGAAGAGTGTCGAGCATCGACAAGCAGTAAAGTTTTGTGTTAAACTTGAAAAATCCACGACCGAGACGCTTGCTATGATACAGAAAGCCTACGGAAAGGATGCTTTATCGAAAGCACAAGTGTTTCGGTGGCATAAAACGTTCAAAGATGGAAGAGAGAGCGTCGAGGATGAGCCACGCCCAGAGCGCCCTTCAACGTCTCACACTTCGGACAATATGGAAAAGGTGAAAGCGGTTTTGGACTCTGACCGACGTCAGAGTGTTAGATTGGTAGCAGAGCACGTGGGACTCGCGAAATCCATTGTGCATGAAATCATCACCCAATAATTAGATGCGGAAAGTTTGCGCCAAATTGGTTCCTAAAGTTTTGACCGATGGACAGAGGAACAACCGTGTGTCGATTTCTCGTGATCTTGTGGACCGTGTGAGGAGTGAACCTGGTTTTTGGAGAAAGTGATAACATGTGATGAAACGTGGGTCTTTGAGTACGATCCGGAGACGAAAAGACAGAGCTCAGAGTGGCACACTCCCGAGTCGTCTCGACCAAAGAAGGCTCGAATGTGCAAATCGAAGATGAAATCGTTGCTCATTGTCTTCTTTGACTGTAAAGGTGTTGTCTATAAGGAGTTCGTACCACCCTGACAAACAGTCAAAGCTACATTTCACGTGGATTGCTTCAACGGCTAAAGAACAGAGTCGCGCGCGCCCTCCCGGAGATCACCAAGACTTGGGTTCTTCACCACGATAATGCGCCGAGCCATGAGTCGCGGAGAGTGAGAGAGTTACTGGCGAAACACAACGTGGCAGCGCTGCCCCAACCTCTCTACAGCCCGGACTTGGCCCCGGCTGACTTCTTTTGTTTCCCCGGCTCAAATCCATCCTGAAAGGACACCATTTTGGGACTGTTACAAACGTGCAAACTGCTGCGACGAGTGCTTTGAAAGCGATCCCTGTTCTCGACTTCCAGGCAAGCTACGTGGCGTGGCAGAACCGCTGGCAGCGGTGTGTTGATGTTCAAGGATGTTATTTCGAGGAATTTTAATGTTATGTAAGTAGAACGTTAATTAAACGTATGTTATTGAATGAGTCTCATTAATTTCCGGACAGACCTTTTATTTACACCGATAAACGGATTCACATCTTCCAAATTTGTATTGTACAATGGTGTAATCCCGTATTTCATTCATTAGAAATCAATGGTGTAATCCCGTATTTCATTCATTAAAAATGAATGGTGTAATCCCGTATTTCATTCATTAAAATTTCAATCATCAAAAATCTGAGGAAATATATCAGAGACAAAGCGATTTTCAAATTGAACAGTTAAAATAGCAGATGTAGAGGAAAACATAATAAATTTAAGCCCCCTATAGGAAGAATTTTGAATAATTAAAAGTAAAATATATGCGAAAATTATTCTTCATAGTAAAAGCTATGCTAATGTAAAATTTTTTTCAAACACGTCTCTTGGAAGCAGAGATAGCGAGAAAAGGTTTCGACATTTCTGACTATTAGCGGGCAAACTTTGCATTGTTCAAAACAGATAACATTCCTCATGTTTATTGTACCGAATGGCATTCATTAAAAACAGAAATGTTTCAATAGGAGTTACAGTATCAAACAAAATTACACACTAACACCGCCTAGCGCCCTAACTGTGAAATACAATACCCCACAAGTGCAGACCAAGTGTTCCTCAAAGTAAATAGCATACGGCGTTCAAAGAATATTTGAAATTGGACTTTTAGAAGCAGAGATATTGAGTAAAACCTGTTGGATGTTTGCGCCCTCTAGCCGGAAAATCTTGCATTAGTTTTGGTAGAAATTCAAAAGATTTTGGCAGTTAGTAGTATCTGAATGAAAAATAATCTTTCAATCGGGTTCAAAGACGCGCAGATATTGCTGCTAATATGCTTCTAACGGAAACGTGAACTTATGCTCTATAGTCGCACACTTCTGCGTTAAGAAAAGTTTTCAATTATAAGCAAAACACTTCGCATGAAGCTCTCCGACAAAGACAGAAATTTTCAAATCAGACTATTAGAAGCAGATATATCAACAAAAATAGGATATACATCAACGCTCCTGGCGGAAAAAATATGCACTATTTTAAGTAGAAGGGCGGCACATGAACACTTTATAGTTTTTTATATCGAGTTTCCAGAAGCGCAGATATTGCTGCAGATCCCAACGAACCGCGAGCGAGGCACCGTAGAAGTCGTCATCTGGGACTGCCTGGAGTGAAATGCAATTTGTACGCAGCTGACCTAGCTTAGTAACCGTGGGGATACAGTTACGGACGAGATGTTCTTTTGTAAGTAGGTGGTCCCGTGGATTGAACTACGTCGTCAGCCAGATCTGTGGCAGAGGGCGTGCGTATCTTCACATTTCGCAGTAAGATTCGTTTGGTACGATCATTTAGTTTAAGTGCACTCCCAGAACGCGGCTGTGCTGTAGTGACAGCTTTTTATTTTTTTGTTTTGGTTTGGTGGTTAAAAGAATTCCGTGAGTAGCTCAGTGGGATGTAAGCAGTCGCCCGTCCCTAATTTAGGGCCACTGGTTCCAGGGAAGGGAGAGAGCCAGCGCCGTGATAGAAACACAACATTCATGCCTCACCGGGATTCGACGCCGGACCCATCTCGGACGAATGATCAGAAGCCATCGCTTATACCACAGGGGCCACCATCTGGGGGCGGCCATCTGATTTTCCATGGATGAAGTACAGATTTTGGAAATCAGAGAAGACCAGCAATGCTCGCACTGGTTGCTTACTTTGGTGGCATCCTACAACCATGCCTCTTTCGAAGACCGTCAGTTCAGGCAAAGAATATATAATGCGTGAAGAAGGCCAACTCTCATGGAGATAACGTAAAAAAGGCGAAAACAGCGCCACCACATATTAAGAGGTAATATGCTCTGCGGGAAAGTTAACATTCAGGAGCAAAACTAGTTAGGGGGACTACGGCAGTGAAGCTTTTCTTTGATCCACGATGGTTTTTCTCGATCTGATGACTATTTGCGTAGAGCAGTTTTTTCTTGTTGTTGTTGCTGTCTTCTGTTATCCAGCCCATACTTTATTTTGGTGAGAAAAATATGCAATAGCATTAGTACTACTATTTAAATTAAATTTTAGCAAATATTGTAGTTAGGCCTAAGGATCCTTTCAAAATGCAGACATTCTCTAGTATTTGGCGTTACTGAAATTGTTTCTGAAAAACTGAAGAACAAACAAAAGCCGTACCTAACCCGATTGGCATAACAAAACTAACATATCCGATTTGCGAAGTTATTATGCTATGGTGAAGGTTAACAGTCACGTGCTGTGAGTAGCTCGGCTGACTGTTCTTTAACCAAAGAATTGAAGTCAACAGAAATACGCATGAGCAGTCTGCTCCGGCATCAGCCTGTATGTTGGATTCTGTGCACTGCATTTTAATTCTTAAGATATGGCGGTGATAGTTACGTCTCGCCGAGCTTTAACTTTTTCTCAGTTAGATATTCTTTGGTTCAGGTGCGCGCGGCTTTCCAATGCCGTCTGACAGGTGAGACAAAGCTCCCTTTTATATACAGCATTCAACTCACACCGTGTGTGCGCATTTGGTTCTGCAAAAGCTCGGTTACATGCGTATGTGGAGGTGTTCGAAATTTTTTTCTACGTAGTGTATACCATTCATTCCTCACTTGGGATTCGTAATAGATACCAACTCGGATGCCAGGTAATTCTACTGTAGTTAGTATTGTAACATATTAGAATAAGGATCAGAAGTGACTCTTCCTATTCCAATTTTTCACAAGTTACACAAATGGGATCCTATTGAACGAACTGGAACCACGCTATGGGACATATGCCAATAGTAATGTCTCCGGTATTGTGCCTGAAGACATAAAATGTTACGAGTGCGGAAAGATAAGTGACTTCAAATAGTGTCGTTATTATCTCAGTGCCTCACTTAATAGGCATCACATACGATTTTTCCAAATAAAATCGTCATACGTATAAGGTATAAAATAGAATTTAATGTGTAGGGAACACCGCTTCTAAAATCTTCTAACGCAGCTGTTCATGGATTTTTCATTCGAGATTACAGACTCTAAGATATATTTCTCAATCTTTTCAGAAAGTCTCTAAAAGCGAAGCTAATTTTTCGATTTATGATCACTGCTTCTTGTTCTCACGGTTTTAATGGTGGCAACAAATTTTGTCATAAGTTACTAGGATATTTAACTTTAAAATGTTTATATTTTTAATGTGCTCTGATACTTAATTCAGCATTCTTTCTGCTTATTTAATGATAAAAGATGTGCTGCAAAAACATTTGTAAAAATTAATTCTTTCTTCTCGTTTTCCGATAGTTTCTGCAAGAGCACAAGGATGAGATGCGCAAACATTGTCACTTTTGCGTAATAAATAATAAGAATTTAGTGTCCGTAAACGGTATTCTTTGTAGTTACTATTCTTTTACGTATCAGTAATTTTTTTTTCATATCTGACAAGAAGATATTATGTTTCATTACTTTCAGAGCAGTTTTTACGTTTTTCTGCTTAAAGAGCATTCAATAGTTCCCTGTTTTAACATTTTGGAACACAAAACAAGAACATTATTATTCATATTGATTTCACCATGTTTCAGATAAACATTTATTTAAATTGCCGTGTATCACGAACAAAGGAATCCAAATATTTGATTTCATGTTTATTTAAATTGCCGTGCATCACGAAGAGAGGAATCAAAATATCTCATTTAATGTTTATGTAAATTGCCGTGCATCACGAAGAAAAAAATCCAAATATTTTACTTCATGTTTATTTAAATTGCCGTGACACACGAAGAAAGGAATCCAAATATTTTATTTCGTGTTTATTTAAATTGCCGTGCATCACTAAGAGAGGAATCCAAATATTTTATTTAATGTTTATTGAAATTGCCGTGCATCACGAAGAGGGGAATCAAAATATTTTATTCAATGTTTATTTAAATTGCCGTGCATCACGAAGAGAGGAATCCTAATATTTTATTTAATGTTTATTTAAATTGCCGTGCATAATGAAGAGCGGAATCCTTCATTCTTATGGTAACACTGAAAGGAAACCCATACAGGTTCACAGACGCTAGTACTCGTAATATAGACCACCAAAGGAAATATTTTTAATATGATAATTTCCAGTATTTATGTGAGACATTTGTATTGAAAAAAACTGCAGCGAATTTAATGAATGAACTTCATTTCAGAGAATTCACGTGATTCTAGTGAACGAGCGTTGCAAATGTGGACAAGCATGTTTTTCTAGATATTTCCTTTACCAAACATAAAGTGAACGAATTACTTTTCCAAAGTAGAATCACTTCAGAAATATAAATTTTTCTGTTTATTTTGCATACCAATGTCGAAGTAGAACTGTGCGGAAAAACTTTTGTGTTAGTCGGAACAATGTCGCTTTCTAGTAAAGTGTACAGTTTTTAAACTTTTGCTATTGGGAAAAGAACAGCATGTAAGGCTCCTAGTGGAGCACTGATAATGCACCAACCACCTTTATCTGAAATGGGACTGGCACATTTACAATTTTCACTAAATCTTAAGCATGTCTGTAATTCCGAACTTTACTCTCTTTGCTCTTGCCTAACCTTCATTTTGATCTATTTTGCATCTTCTGTTCGGAAACTTCTCCGAGGCCCGAGGTAATCTCGAATGTGGTACCTACGGAGATAAGTTGCCAACAGTAGGCCTGGCCGGTCCCAATCCTTGTTGTAACGATATAGACTGGCCACAAAAAGTTACGGATATTGCATGAAATGAAGGATATGAATTCCGAGTACCTGACTGAAGTAACACGCACTGAAATAACATCAACGAGGCTACGTAACACAAATGATAAAATGTGCTTGTACAAAAACAATTTATTTTGCAATTTTGGCACACAAAAAAGTAGCACAGCAGTATAAACAAAATGGTAAATTCGGAGAATGCCCATATCTCTGGATTTCAGAACCCGGTAACACCACCTCTGTGTCGAAGGACGTCTTGACAGCTACGAGACATACTTGCAATGACATTATTGATGAATATCTGGGGCAGCTCTATATTACAGACACCACGCTACGGAGGTCTGCCAGTGTACTGGGGTATGGAACGTGGTTATCCAGACGTCGCTGTACAGCGTTCCAAATGTTGTCAATAGGATTAAGATCAGGAGACCTCGGAGGCAGCTCTAACGATACAATCCCATGATTTTCCAGCTCCTGAAGAAATGGGACTGGTTGCATTGAAATGGGATTGGACCCATGAATTTCAAGCTCCTGAAGAAATGGGACTGGACCCATGATTTTCCAGTTCCAGGAATGGGACTGGACCCATGATTTTCCAGCTCTAGGAATGGGACTGGACCCATGATTTTCCAGCTCCTGAAGAAATGGGACTGGTTGCATTGAAATGGGACTGGACCCATGTTTTTCCAGCTCCTGAAGAAATGGGACTGGACCCATGATTTTCCAGTTCCAGGAATGGGACTGGACCCATGATTTTCCAGTTCCAGGAATGGGACTGATGATTTTCCAGCTCCTGAAGAAATGGGACTGTAGGATAATTTCATGTTTTACATGTGGAACAGATAATTTAAAGCAGCGACCAATAGTTCTTTCCATGGTAAAATAGCTATTTTTTTATTTTTTTGTTAGAAAAAAATGAAATTGTATCTATGCGCGATTGTAGTGGTTTTATGGAAGGCTACCATTTGTACATATAAAAATGGCGGCGCGCATATATAATGTAAATAACTTGCGCTGCCAGAGTTCTGGTTATACCAAAGGGTGAATGAGGAATATTTTTCATCTGTTGGGTCTGTAAAAGTTGATTCACGTTCTTCATACGTCGAATAATCTGTCCGATAATTTTGATGCAAACGCTTCCATATCAAAAACGTAAGAATTGAAATGATCCTAGTCGGACACACAGCTGCACTATAAATTATAGTCTCCTTCTAAATTAAACAGAGTTGACGTGCTTTAACTCCTGTAGAGAAACTTTGGAACTTCAATGCCACACAACTATGCAAAGTAGCACTGATCAACAAAATTTAACATTGTAATTTTTCCTTAGACTTAAAGCTAATACTTCAATTACATACGGTGTAAAGTACAGAAAAATGAAGAAAAAAATCTTTACTTGGTTCTTATTGTTTTTAATGAATTATTTGTTTTCTATAAAAATAAGGTCACAGCGATAAATTCATACATGAATATCTCCGAAATGATAATCAACATTACTTTTTTTCTGATTACTTTCGATATCCCCGAGGGTATGTTTACTGGAATTAGTTACAATTTCCCTTAGAAAAAAATTCTTTGCTGATGAGTATAATTAATAAGCCATACTTGTGATAAATACAGATTTAGCACTAATGATATCATAAACGCTCTGTATTCCTACAATGATTAGGGCAAATCATCGGCCCACAACTCCTGCACACACCCTGGCGAGTGTGACATTAGAGATCCATTTTCCTAACTGTTAACTATATGGGGAGCTTTATCACCTGACTATCATACACCGTGCTTATGCATCACCTTCGTAGTACGTCAACTGCGTCATGCCAATTAATACTTCAACAACCGTCCGGTACAAGTCGGCCACGAGTCCGGAATTTCCCACCTGATTGATGAAACAAGTCCCTGAAAGCTGAGCAGCTTTATGGGTGGGGTCTGGCTCATGCAGACTTCCAGTAGGAAGACAAAGAAACGATGGTGAGAAGAAATAATGGTTAACCCGAAGGATTTAAAACAGAAAGGGACGAGGCACAGAACAGAATGGAGAAAACTTGCTGCTGCGGAAGATCTTAGGACTCTGTGGCACTAAAAGGGACAAAGGAAAGAAGATTTTGTACTTATTTGGCGTTCTTTAGAAGAGCTTAAAGTTGCCGACCCCTTCGCTGTCTCATTAGGATATAATGCCGCCGGTACACGCAGATTTTGCTTGACGCGCAAGGAAAGATTCCTTGGATGTCATTAGAAGTTTTCTTTCTTTTTAGTTCATATAGAGCAGTAGATTTGTTTTCGGATAATTTATAATACGGAGTCAAAAGGTACGTTGTTGATTGTGTGTGTCACTAAGATAAACAAACGACGTTGGCGTAAACTCTGCAGCTAATTAAGTATCACGAAGTCAGGGACTTCCAAGAGTCACGAACGACCAGCTTAGAAGTTAAGCAAATTAACATGACCTGCTGAGTTCCGGAAGCTTCAAAATGCTCTTGCGTTAAAAGAGATAATAAATAGAAGAGTAGCTTGCAAACAGAGAGACGTACTGGAGGCAGAAAGCCGTGTTATGAATTTAAAAACAATTTGGATTGTAAAGAGAAAGGACCTATTTTCTTCTGTGTGAGTTTTCAGGTTCCAGAGTTTTAGGAAACATTTATGGAATTTTATGACACAGTCACGCTGGTGTTGCGTCATTCAGTAACGAGCTCCGTAAAAGATTAATGATAGCAAACTACAAAGGAGATTCTCCTGTGTATTCACAGACTACATGCAAAAAATGGCAGAATAACACAAAACAACAGTAAATAATTAGAAATCAAAAAGCAATTAGGCTTAAATGATAAATTTTACTTAATTGTTCCTGAGTGTGTGCCGAAGAATAGCTTTAGGGAACTCAAACTACTTTGCAATGTCGAGAAACAAATCTTAGAAAGTTTAGCACATTGAAAAATCTGGTGAAGGGTTTTTCTCTTCCTGGAGAATTTGTTATGAAAGGCTAACAAGCGTACCATAGTGATCAATTTTACACTGTGCAAAGGTTTTATAAATACATAGAAATATCTTTGCTATTTCTTGATTATCTGCTGTAGATAGAAATATTTTTGTTGTTTCTTGATTATCTGCTGTAGCAACACAAAAACATCTCATATAATTAATTTGCATCGCAGAAAAACGTTAGGGGTATAGTGTTTTAAAATGCTTATTACATTACTAGCGTATAGCCCGTCCTAGGACGGTTGTTTTTAAGCTTTAAATAAATATAAATATATAGCGGATGTTGCTCGCCCTATGACGAAGTGAAATTTGTAATTGAAGCAGACTGAAAACAAATCAAATAGACGCCGGATTTCTGTAAGGAAATATACATGTAGTAAAAACTTATATAGTAAGAACTCATTCATGTCAGAACTAAAAATGATATGCTATTTATTTCCACTTTTAAAAAGACCTCGCGATTAATAATATTCTGTGTAAAATTGACAATTGCAGATTAGAGCGTTTAGATAGACCGACATTTTACAAAACGTGTAATATAATCAGCACTAAACTCCGAAAGTTGTTTTCGTGTAAACTTACCTTAATAACTTTTTCTTTGATCTTCGGCACACTTGTCATTCCCTTCACGGCTTGTTTTAGACTGTCTTATTCGACGGTTAGTTTGAAACTTCATAACAAAGCTTTTTCTACAAAATAATGCGACATCTGGCATTACAAATCGGAATTATCTAAATTCTCGACAATGTGCTATTGGGACGCCAATGATGCCCGCATGGACGTAGACTATCCAGACACGTACAAACCGCCCAGAGAGCAAGCGGTGGCCTACCCAATGTCAATGATGCCCGCATCGACGTAGACTATCCAGACACGTACAAACCGCCCAGAGAGCAAGCGGTGGCCTAACCAATGCCAATGATGCCCGCATCGACGTAGACTATCCAGACACGTACAAACCGTCCAGAGAGCAAGCGGTGGCCTACCCAACGCCAGTGATGCCCGCATCGACGTAGACTGTCTAGACACGTAGAAACCATCCAGAGGGCAAGCGGCGGCCCAACCAACGCCAATGATGCCCGCATCAACGTAGAATATCCAGACACGTACAAACCGCCCAGAGAGCAAGCGGCGGCCCACCCAAAGCCAATGATGCCCGCTTGGACGTAGACTATCCAGACACGTACAAACCGACAGCTTGGTAACTGGCGCAAATCACTTCCAGGTTAACTGTCGAAGGCCCAAGCAGCGTCACTGAGCGAACCGTACTGCGCACCATGCTTTCCCTGGGTTACGAAAGTGGAAGCTCTACTCATGTAACACTGTGGGCTGCTCAGCATTGGAAATTATGCTTCCCCTGTTGCCAAAACTAGACCTCTGCAGACTGGCTCCGCGTCGTGTTGTCAAATGAATCCCGTTTTCAGCTGTGCCGAGCTGACGGGAGGGTGCGGGCGTGTTTTCGGCAGCATGAGGCCATTCGTCGTGTCTGGTCGGCTCTATTTAAGGCGGTGGAGGCTCTGTGATGGCTTGGAGAGCCTTCTCATGGAACACATTAGGCTTGTTAGTGTGTCTGGGTAGTTACTTAACCACTGCACATTACCCGCGTGTTCTAGCTGATAGCCTACACGCTTTCATGGTCTTGGCGCATCCTGCGGCGAATTGTCTGTTTCAGAAGGACAATCCGCTACCCCACCAGGCCTCAACCACCCAGGAATGGCTTGAGAAATACCCAACTGAGTTTGGAACCATTCAGTGGAGTCCAGGATTCCAGTACTTAAACCCCGTGGAAGATTTCTGGGATGGCTTGGAGTGGAACATCAGATACACATCGACAGAGCTAAGTGGAGCGATACATTCGAGACCGAAACCTAAATCCTGCAACTCTGTGCGCTTTTCAGACGACTGTGGTGGAATCATAGACCATAATAGTACTCGAACGTTTTGAACATCAGTTAGAGCTCACTCCACGATCTGCTGCTGTTGCTGAAAATCTTCCAAATGCATGGAGACAATGTAAATAGACAAAGTCATCGCTCTTTCCACGTTTTTCTTTTATTAACGCACAGCAACCGAAAAATTGTATTTCAAAAACGCTGGGATCTAATCACAGATCTCTCGATAACTGGACGAGTGCGTTCGCCTTACGTTACAGCATTTGACCATTTCTCTCGCTCTTTGGATTTATTAATTATAATTTAATAGCTTGTGCCGTTAAGCCCAACCAGATGGAGACGTCTCATTTGCTGAGCCATTCCTACGTACGGATATGTAAAGTCATTACAGATAAACACACATGGATTGTTGGATCCGTAGCGTAAGGCGAACGCACTCGGCTAGTTTTCGAGAGATCTGGGGTTCGTTCCGCGCCGTGACGAAATACAATTTTTCAGCTGCTGTGTGTGTTAAAGAAAAACGTGTAAAGAGCGATGTCTTTGTCTATGTTACTGCTGCTGTGAGGGCGGAAGTTGGGCACACATGCTTTTAGGTGGGAGTGAATAAGGAATTTTCTCCAGTCAACATTCGTAGAACGTAACAAACAGGTGTTCAACACTGTAACCAGCAATCAGTTAACATTCACCGAAGAGCTAAAACATTATGACCAACGCGTCTTTATGCAAATCTAAAGAACCTGCAGGTAAACTAAGGTGCGTGTCGAGGTGATGACACGGTGTAAACAGCAATTGATACTAAGCTGTGTTAATTGGTGTTATTCTTGTTCTTCAGATGGGAAAGGCCGAGGACCCAAGCGAGTTGGACAAAGGCAAAATTGTAATGGCCAGACGACTGAATCAGAGCATCTCCGAGAAGGCAAGGCTTGTGAGGTACTGACGGTCGTCCGTGGTTAGTACCTTGAAAAAGTGAGAAGGCAAGGCTTGTGAGGTACTGACGGTCGTCCGTGGTTAGTACCTTGAAAAAGTGAGAAGGCAAGGCTTGTGAGGTACTGACGGTCGGTCGTGGTTAGTACCTTGAAAAAGTGAGAAGGCAAGGCTTGTGAGGTACTGACGGTCGGCCGTGGTTAGTACCTTGAAAAAGTGAGAAGGCAAGGCTTGTGAGGTACTGACGGTCGTCCGTGGTTAGTACCTTGAAAAAGTGAGAAGGCAAGGCTTGTGAGGTGCTGACGGTCGTCCGTGGTTAGTACTTTGAAAAAGTGAGAAGGCAAGACTTGCGAGGTACTGAAGGTCGTCCGTGGTTAGTACTTTGAAAAAGTGAGAAGGCAAGGCTTGTGAGGTACTGACGGTCGTCCATGGTTAGTACCTTGAAAAAGTGAGAAGGCAAGACTTGTGAGGTACTAACGGTCGGCCGTGGTTAGTACCTTGAAAAAGTGAGAAAGCAAAGCTTGTGAGGTACTGACGGTCGGCCGTTGTTAGTACCTTGAAAAAGTGAGAAGGCAAGGCTTGTGAGGTACTGACGGTCGGCCGTGGTTAGTACTCTGAAAAAGTGAGAAGGCAAGGCTTGTTAGGTACTGACGGTCGGCCGTGGTTAGTACCTTGAAAAAGTGAGAAGGCAAGGCTTGTGAGGTACTGACGGTCGGTCGTGGTTAGTACCTTGAAAAAGTGTTCTGAGGAAGGAAAAACCACAGAGCGCTTAAAGGTGCTGGCCGACCACGACTCATCAATGCTAAAGGCGAGCGTAGGCTATCCCGTATGGTACGAGCCAGTAGAAGGAATACTGTGGGGCATCTAGCATGTGATTTGGATGCTGGTGACGAGAGTAATGTGTCACAACACGCAGTACATCGAACCTTGCTGCAAATGTGAGTGCTTATCCTCACGCCGCTCTGCTAGGTTCACCATCGAAAGCGTCTACAATTGGCACGCTAGCAATAAAACTGGATGTTAAATAATTGGAAGAAGGTCGTCTGCTCCGATGGATCTCGTATCCTGTTGCACCATAAGGATGGTGGAAGTTGCGTGCGTCTTTTATTTGCAAAAGTGATTCACCGTTGGACGAAAATTTGCCGGTGGAGCTAAAAACATTTCCGGTGACGTGTTGGTATCAGATACCTCAAGACAGCTTTAGAAATCTTGTAGTGTCGATGCCTCGCGGGATAAGAGCTGTCTGCAGCCATGTTAAGGATCAACGTATTAGGCAGGTGGTCATAATGTTTTAACTCTTCGGTGTAGATGTAGTCCAACACATTGTGGAATCTATGCCAAACATTATACGTGCTGTAATTCGGTCTAAAGAAGGCGTAGCGTTCTTAACTTTGTTTTTGTTTTTTGGATTGGAGGTTTAACGACCACCGTGAGCAACTATAAGTAGGGTTATAAGCAGTCGCTCGTCCCTAATTTCCTGCCACTGGTTCCAGGGAAGGGAGAGAGCCAGCGCTGTAAGAAGACAAACACAACATCCATGCCTCACCGGGATTCGAACCGGGATCTCTTTTGGACGAATGATCAGAAGCCATCGCTTAGACCACTGCGCCACCAGGGCGGCCTTAATTATTTAAAACGTATGTATGTTGCTTTGAGAAAAAAAATTCGTGAAATTTCCCCTTCTAATTCGATCACCTTAAGTGAAATAAAGTCACTAAAATAAAATTCAAGAATGATTTACTTACAGTTCGCCTTTATTTCAGCCGTACTTTACTCAAGCATAGCTCCAATAACACAATAGTGCACGTCGGCAAAAGTGGTAAAAGTCGATTTAACTTGAATTCGTAAACACAGTAACACTTTGAAAAGACTAATATGAAATGTGTATAAACACAACAGATCAACAGATGATATTTGCGTGAAAGGCTACAGCTTACAGATTCGTTCAGCCTCCACGCTACCACTAAGGCACCACACTTTTTGGCTGGTTGCTTCAACATTAGATCTGTCGTTCTTATCTGTCCACATGCATACGTCACGCTATCTGACCTCATTATTGTTGCCAACATTTCATTTCACTTATTTCATTTTAGTTGCCGCATACAAAATACATAAATTAATTGAAGGTGATCATAGAGCAGATAACCAACAACAGGGATGAAGAGAGGTAAAAGGCCAGATGAGCCTAACTAGCCCTCTTCTCCCAAAACAATAATCCTTGAAACAAACATTAAGTCAAGCAGACATACTAGTGATTGGCAGCCCTGAGAGATCATTATAATTTCAAGTTAACTGCCGAAGAGTCTCCATCCGTTATTGCTTTATTTATATTAAAAATGTAAAGTAAAAGAATACCACTTAAGATTTTACCAGATTAGTAAAAAGTCCGAATGTTCAGCATTAAGACTGCCAGTAGTATTAAACATTAGTTTCTTTAATGGTTCAAAAGTTACAAACATTATTATTAATAAATAATAGTAAATTTAAGAACTTGTAAGCACAGCGACTGTTCCAATTTATTTATGAAGTAGCTGCTACCTATGTAGAAAAAACAATGATCATTCAGCAAGTGAGAAGATAAAGCGTTGAATTTGAAAACGATAAAGAAGAATGAACTCAAATTTACATAACGAAAGAAACTAAAAATGAAATTTAAATTAGAGTATACGTCATATACATAGGTCGAACCCGATGCTGAGCTAAAGTTTCTAATTCAGTGTCCATTATGTGTAGTTACTTTACTTTTACCCTATCGTTACATTTTTCTCATGCTTGGCTATGTTTCTGGCTAGTTCCATTTCATATTCAGTAAGGTTATCATACGCTTGTACGAAGAGGGAATAAAAAAACAATTATTATAGTTGATCGAAAAAATCATTCCTTAGTAATTCACGATGGCCCTCTGCGGAAAATTACCCAGGTGATTGTCATTCGAGGGTGCAAGAGGTATCCAAACACAATGAATAAAAGCCAGAATTTGGAAGATTAATCGTAAAATTTCAGAGAACAGTACATGTGAAGGAAACTGTCATATCTTAGAAAGAAACAAGACGATTTCTTTCAATGAAACCAGCAAAATAAATATGAACGCAAGCCTTGAAAAGCAGTCGTAGGAATTGACATCGATGGCTTATGTGCTGTTGCTAGGTGCAGTAACAATAGAAATGTTCCGGAAAGCTCAAAGCACCCATGTGGAAATGATTAGAATGACGTCTTTATTGTCCTTTCAGAGTCAGAAAATGAGAAGACTGTCATTCGTATTAGAACATCAGAGATTTGTTGTTTTACTTATTTCTTCAAAAATGTTCGGGAATTATTAGAATGACAAGAGAAATAACCACTTTTGTCATTGAAGCGTAAAATATCAGAATATCTTTTACCACTTTTGGCGACGTGCATTATATTAACGCTCTGCACACTGTCTACAGAAGTGCGGCATGTAATATATTTTAAGTCAGCATTCTAAAAGTTTCTTTTTTTGACTGAAGGTTTAACGACCACCGTGAGCAACTCGATGGGCTACAAGCAGTAGCCCGTTTCTAATTTAGGATCACTGGTTCCAGGGTAGGGAAAGAGTCAGTACCGTAAGACAATAACGAAATACATACCTCACCGGGATTCGAACCCGGACGGACTTCATCAGAAGCCAGCTCTTAGATCCTTTTTCACCTCTGTTTTATTTTTCTACGTTCCTTTTTCACCTCTGTTTTTATCTCAGAAGCGTTGTTTTCTATGCAAGCCGGGTGACAAATAAATACAATGACGTAACGGATCCATTAGTGTATACACCGATGAGCGAGTACATTATGACCACTTATATAATAAGCTGTAAGACCCCCTTTAACCAGCAAAACAGCTGCCACTTGGCGAGGCATCGATTCGATGAGGTGGCGATAGGTATCCTGGGGTATCTGGTACCATAATGTCAACAGCAGATCCTCCAGTTCCCGTACATTTCGGAGTAGTGGTGATTCAGTGCGAACCCGCTTTACCAAGTCAAACCACAAATGTTCGATTGGGTTCATGTCAGGGGAATTTGGATGTCAGGACATTAACAGAAAGTCACCAACATGTTCCTCAAACCACTCCTTGACGATTCTGGAAGTGTGGCATGGTACATTTTCCTGTTGGCAATGGCCGTCACCAGCAGGGAACACAGTTTCATGAATGAGTGAACTAGGTCCGCAACCATGTTCGGATACCTGACTGCTGTCAGGGATTGTGCTATTGAGATAATGGGGCCTAAAGTGTCCCGAGAAAACATCGCCCACAGTATTACACCGCAGCCGGCGGCCTGTTTCCACCCAGTAGTGCTACCAGGAGCTACAGCCGCAGTAGGTAATCGGCGTACCCGAGCTCGGCCGTCTACGTGATGCACCAGGAATCTTTATTTGTCAGACCAAGCCACTTTCTTCCAGTCACCCACGGTCCAATCTCGATGATCTTGGCCCCATTTCAAGCGTTGTTGGCGATGACGTGCAGTGAGCATGGGGACCCGGCTGGGTCTTCGGCTACCCACGCCCATGCACAGAAGGCTGCGATAAATTGTGTGCTGTGACACATTGTTGTAGTCGCGGATGATTTGTCGCACTGCGGCCCTGCGGTCGCTGTGAGCAATACGTGACAGTCTCCGCTCCCCTCTTTCATCTATGAGCTTCGAACGACACACGACTGAACGACGGTTTGTCATTTGGCCATATGTGCATCACTTCTGATACGTACTCACTACAGCGGCACGTGAACAACCCACAAGCCGCTCCGTTTCCGAGATCGTAGTTCCGAGGCGCCGTGTGACCACAATTCGTCCTTCATCAAACTCCGATAAATCGGCAACTTTTCCCATTCTTACTCCGAACATTCTAGTAACCGCAAGCCGGTGCTCGGGTTGTATATATACTACTCTGTGAACTTCACCTGCTCCGCCGTTCGGTCTCCAGGCGCGCTCATTTTTCCTATTCTGGGAGTGGTCATAATGTAATGGCTCGTCGGTGTACATTAAAGTAAAAGCTTATTCAAACACTTACCTGTTAACGTATTCGACCAACCTTGGCCTTCAAAACAGCCTCGAAGCATGCATTCAACGAAGTGCTGATTCCGTTCAACAGATATGTTCAGCCAAGCGAAAGTGATTGTTCTTCTACCGCGGAAAAGTTTCACTGGAGAAGGATCTCTGTTACGAATGATCCTTTAAATCTCATCCCACAGGTGTTCAATAGGTTTAAGATCTGGGGACTGTGGGGAACATTTTAGCACTTTGTGTCTTATCAGCAATGTTGTGAAGACATCTCCTGGCATCTAAGGTTTGTTCCATGGGTATTAAGGAGCTCCATTCCACGAGAACAGATCCCAGACAATTACGTTTCTACCACTAGCGTGTACAGTTACAACTAGGTAGATGGGATTCATCGATTCGTGCTGTTGACGCCATATTCTGGACGGCCCATCGGCATGTGTTAAGTGAAAACGTGATTTATCTGACCGGGCGACATTTCTTCAGTTCTGAAGGATACAGTTTTGGTATTCCTGTCCCCAGCGCAGACGAATTTGTTGGTTTTTACCAGAGACGAGTGGCACACTGTTACAGGCCATTCACGACTATGCTAACATTCTCCTGTGGATCCCGCTTACGTACTGAGCGATTAGTTGACACAACCGAGCTTGTCTGGTATCGTACAATCCTTTCCAGCTCCCTTGTCCTCGAACTTTGGCTAGTCCTTTCAGGAGACTGCACATGATACAGTTCTTACGCAGCAGACAAGACTTACAGTTTCTGACATGCTTACACCTCCCAGTCATATGCACAAAATTGTGATATTTACATTGATTTTGTAAATATCACCATATTGTACATAATTATCATCCATTCTGTAAGTATCACATGTAAATATATTCAGTAGACAATGCATTACAGATTGGGGTATGGGCAGCTGATATGGGCATCCCTGGCGAAGAATGGAACTGATCCAAGGCAGTTCTCGTTTTCGGACGTTACTCCTTGCCTGGTCTCGGAGGCATCACAACTGGATCACTGCAGTGGCACCGCATCGTGAGGTCAGAAGGATCCCATTTTCAGCTGTACCGAGCTGACGGGAGGGTGCAATTGTGGCACCACATCGTCAGGTCAGAAGGATCCCATTTTCAGCTGTACTGAGCTGACGAGAGGGTGCAATTGTGGCACCGCATCGTGAGGTCAGAAGGATCCCATTTTCAGCTGTACCGAGCTGAAGGGAGGGTGCAATTGTGGCACCGCATCGTGAGGTCAGAAGGATCCCATTTTCAGCTGTACTGAGCTGACGGGAGGGTGCAATTGTGGCACCGCATCGTGAGGTCAGAAGGATCCCATTTTCAGCTGTACCGAGCTGACGGGAGGGTGCAATAGTGGCACCGCATCGTGAAGTCAGAAGGATCCCATTTTCAGCTGTACTGAGCTGACGGGAGGGTGCAAGTGTGGCATCGACAGCACGAGGCCAAGGGTGCGTCGTGCCAGGTCGACTCTGTTCAAGGTGGGGTGGCTCTGTTATGATATTGGGAGCTTTCTCAAACCTACTCGCTTTCATGGCCTTCGTACATCCTGCTGCCGATCGTCTGTTCCAGAAGAAATATGCGACCCCTACCACCGGGCTGCAATCACCCAGGCATGGCTCGAAGAACACTCATCTGAGTTTGTAATTATCTGGAGCCCCCCCCCCACGTCCCGGGATTTAAATCATGTGGAAACACTCTGGCATTCCGTAGAGTGGTACATCAGATCCATGGATCCTAGAGAGACGTATTGGGTGGAATTGTGGATAAAACTGCAACAGGCATGGCTGGCATTACCTCTGGAAACCCTCTGGAATCTGGTGGAGTCCATGCCTCGCCACGTACAGGTTCTTATTCGAACTAGAGTAGGATCAAAACGCTATTAGGTAGGTATCTCCAATTTTTGTTCATTGAGTATATCTTTTGTCAGGTTTTTAAACTCAACCACATTCTGACCGCTATTTGTGCTCTCTACTTGTGTGCATCCTTTGCAGTGAGCTGTTTATAAAGACACTTCAATGTCATAGTTGCGTACCTAATTGAGGATGGAACAAGTTTAATTGCTATGGATATTTCTAATAATTTGCTACTTCGGTGTACATATTGTTACCAAAATAATATTATAGTTTTATGATAGAAAATTCCTGACGTAAGTCATGTAATTTTAGGCATGGCCCACAACTTTTGCAGTATTGATAATATACAGGGTGTCCCAAAAAGTGTAACCGATTTCAAATGATCATAACTTTGGATACAAAACCTAATATCAGCATTCTGTTTGTTGCAGGTGGTAAGGATTGCCCTCAAGTTTTCTGGAAGTGTACCCAATGGATCCTGCGACGAAAGCAGAGATTGTGGAGTGGTTTATTGAAACCAGATCCGAAACGCAGGTTCAGCAGAATTTCAGAACAAAATATGGGACTAAACCGCCCACACGCAACAGCATCAGAAAGTGGTACAAGTCATTCAAGGGAACTGGTACCGTCCTTACAAAAAGAGCCCTGGACGACCATCGCTGGTTCCAAAAACGGAGGATGTTGTGAGACAAACATTTACTCGTAGCCTTCGAAAATTAATCAGACAAGCAGGACGACAGCTGGCCATTCCCAAGTTGTCAGTGCACAGAGAATTACGTCAGAGATTGGAAATACACCCTGCAGATAAGCCATCACATAACCCCAGATGATCATGTGAAACGTAAACAGTTTGCTGAAGAGAGGTTGGAGAATATTGCAAATGCTTAATCTTTCCTGGGATAAATCTGTTTCTGAGATGAGTGCACTTTTCACATTTCTAGAAAAGTTAATAAACAGAATGTGAGAATTTGAGGAACTGAACACCCGCTTTGCATAGTGGAACATAAACATGCTGGCCCAAAAGTGAATGCTTGGTGTGGCATAATGGTTATTGGACCCCTTTCCTCTCAGGAAGCGACTGCGATAGCTAATAATTGCCTGGACATGATTAAGCAGTTTGTGTAACTCCAGTAGGCGGAATTTGTAACTCCCGTCATTTTACAACAAGATAGGGCGCCACCTCATTGGGTTTTGATTGTGAGGAGGTCTTTGGATACCAAATTTCCCAATCCATGGACTGGGCGTGGTGGGTCTATTTCATGGCCCTCACGCTCGCCGGACTTAACACCTTGTGACTTTTTTCATGGGGAGTAATCAAGGGTGAGGTTTGCAGGTACCCTGTTACAGACGCTGCTGAATTACATAGGAGGATTACACACGCACTGAAGAAAGTTAATACGGACATTCTTAAACGAACATGGTTGGAATTGGAATACAGTTTAGAAATTGTTCGAGTGACAAATGGTGCCCATGTTGAATGTCTATACAACTTCATGATATTTTCTGTCAATTAACACAAGTTGTGTATTGAGATCATTTATATTACAACTTATAACGAAGTACATTCCTCCGTCATTTTTGGTCCACGCCGGGGATTCGAACCCGGATCCCCTCGTTCCGGAATAAGTCACTCTACCAATTGAGCTACGCGGACGTTTGTTCTGACTGCTATCTGCGTTTATGTCGTGTGGGTCCTGCTGGCAGGTACGTCACAAACTGTTATGATTATTTGAAATTGGTTACATCTTTCTGGGAGGCCCTGTAGTAGCAAAAGATGTCAGGCTTTCATTACATATTTTCAACTGCAGCTGCTTTCACATATCAAATTGTTGGTATGGAACGATGATTCAAGTAAACATTAAAATAAATTGCTGTATTCTATGTAAAGCTATTACTTGAGTATCCGTAGGCACTCATCCGCTCAAAATAAAGAACTCATGCTGTAATAATCTGATAACCGGGCATTAGATAAAATTCGCTAAACTTCTCCTAGAACAGGTGATATTTCATTGAGTGTATTACGTACACGGAGAAATTACCCACTGAAATCTGCATCGGAAGATATTAAAAACAGCTTGCCATGAAAAATGGTGTTCGCATAAATCTAACGCAGATTATTATTTACGTGGGCACCTGTTTTTCGAAACATAAGATTACGGTTAATAAATCACTGTCATATGAGGCAAAAATAAAGATGATTTTCGTCAGCAGGCTGCAGTAATAGCTATTCATCAGGAGCGAATGAAATGATGTCGAAAAAATTCTCACTGAAATTTCTGTGATATATGTTCTATGATTTCCGTCAGACTCAAGTGAATATGAAGTATGTGAACGATGCGAGAACAACATATTAAATTTTTGAATTATCTGGACTAAGTTCAAATTCTTGTCATAGTAACGTAATCCAACACCCATGTGTGCAACGTGCTAATATGCACTTCCTGGCCAATTCATTAAGAGTACCTTCATATTGTGTTCATAGAAATGAACTCTTATAATTGATGTAATTACGAAAATATGAGAACTGTGCTTACGTGGAATTTAGTTACACAAAATGTACACAAAAACATAAACTTTCCGTCATTCTTTATTACATTTCAGGAAACCTTAGCACCATAAACTAGTTTTCTGTCACACAAACTAAATACCGCGCGAACAGCCCATGAAGTCTGCTGTTTTTGAGATGCTTCCACCATTGGATCGGTAGCCGATGATCATTCTTTTTGAACGTCCCTCAAATTACTACCTCTACCCACTGTGCTCACGTGACGAACTACGGCTTATCTTTCCAGGCCAGCCTTTTATATCTCCGTGTGGTCAATCTTATCATGTGTACTCCATGACGCCACTGGACGGGTACACTATGATTCCGGGGGTGGTCATATAATTGTGATACAACAGTGTACACGCCATTGGCGATATGTAGTGTTAATCTTCACAGAAGGTTTTAGTGTTCTGATAACTACCATAAATATTATAATCAGTGATAATAACTCCATGCGCTTCTGAGTATGAAACATTCCCGTCACTGAGTTTTTTATCTGTTACCTGGAGAAGGGCGAGAGCCGATGTCGTAAAATCCTACACCAGAACAGAATGCGAACTCATACACCGCAGTACTTGCAGCTAGGAGCCAGTGCCCTATACAACAAAGACAGTCTAGAAAACACAAGGCTGTGACATTAGACAGATGAGCTCCCTGCGTTTGTGACGTTACACTCATGATATACGGTCCGATACGTCAGTGTCATTTTTGACGTCATACACGACAGCGTTAGAAACCAATCGGAAGCCTTCGTTTCCGCGTAACGTCACCAAAAGAGGGAACTCATCTCTCTAGTGATAAGACCTTGTACTTTCTGGACAGTCTCGATACAAGTCTCCTAACGGAAGACCCCCTAAAATTTGTCATTACTGATCTGTGTGTACACAGACTATAAGCATGTGGCTGAAAGTATACAGTGAAGTCACATTATTGTGACCACCTCCTATTTTTGACGTCAACAGTGCTTAGCCAATGAAAGAAGGCACGTGTCGCGAGCTGGTTTGAAGGGCATATGAGGTGTGCTGTAGGCATTCTGAAAACATATCACTCGTTGCTGTCATAGATAAAAGGAGCGATTTATCAGATTTGCAAAAAGGGATGGTTATCGGCTTTTGAGCCAATGGTGGCAGTATTTTTGAAACAGCGCAGTTTGTGAACTGTTCGCGTGCTGCTGTAGTTAAAGTGTATGGTGATTGGAGAAATGGCACCATTGCGAATAAGCGAAGTGGAAACTGCGGAGCACCACGTGCTACTGATGTGACAGGTTGACGTCGGCTGCGCAGATGCGTGAAAGCCGATCGACACGCTAAATTGGAGCAATTCACTGGCCAAATGAACTAGCGGGCTACCGGAAGTGTGTCTAAAACGACAGTTCACGGAACCTTGCTGCGTATGGGGCTTCGATGCAGACGGATTGTCACTGCACCTATGCTAACGAATGTGCATCGGCAGTATCGGAATTAACTATGCTAACGAATGTGCAGTTGCACGGCAGTATCGGAATTGGACCTCCGCTGATTGGCAAAGGATTGCCTTTTCCGATGAGTCACGTTTCCTGCTTCATCGAACGGATGGACTTTGGCGTATGAGGTGAGAAGCATCGGAGAATAAACACTCTTCAACCATTGCTGACAGAACACAAGCTGGTGGGGGCAGCGTTATGGTCTGGGGATTGTTTTCGTGGCATTCTCTTGGTCCACTCATACCTGTGGAAGGCACTATGGACTAAATTCGTTATGAATCCATCCTTGCCAACCACGTACACTCATACATGGTGATTGTCGTCCCTGGAGCGGATGGGATCTTCCAAAAAAATAATGCGACGTGCCACACAGCTAGAAATGTCCGAGAGTGGTTGAAGAGCACAATGAAGACGTGAAAGTACTTCCCTGGCTCCTAATTTCCCAGCCTTAAACCCAATTGAGCATCTGTGGGACCACCTCGATCATGTTGTTCGTTCTATGGATCTTTCACCACGCACCGTCCAGCAGCTGTCAGGTGCACTGCAGTCAACATGGCTCCACATACCTGTGAACACTTCCCAGGACTTTATTGAGTCACTTCCAGCTCGTCAAGCTGCTGTCCGCGCTGCATACGGCGGTTGCTCTGGATATTATCTGGTGGTCACAATAATGTGACTCGACCGTGTATTTCCCAATAGGGATAGGAACTGAATTATTTAAATCCTGCTGAATTAAAATTCGTGCAGGTTGTTAAACATTAGCGCCCGAGACACTAGTGTTCTAATTTGTATTTTGCGTTAGTGTCAGACGTAAAGCCCACTTAACTGAAAAAAACTCGGAAATAAATGCCGTTCAGTAATCTGCGATCCGAATGCACCAAACCTTCACGATAACAATAAAATAACAAAAATGGTAAGAAAACAAAGACACACGTAGAGTACGATAAAGAAGAGAATAATTCAGTTAAGATTACTTTGATGAAATTTAACCTGTGACAATTCATCAAAAGCTACCGAAAATTCTGAAGTTCACACTTTTCTTCATTTTTTAAAGTAAAACGTGCGCTATTTAATTGCTCTCTAGAAAAAAAGCAAAAATGAAACATCACTTTCGCAAATATTCCCGAAGTTGTCCTTGTCATTTTAGAATACATTCTTCATTTTGCAGGAAAACACGCTTAATTTTATGATTCTAATAAAGAAAAGCGTATTTATTTTTCTCTGACTGTTGAATTTCGGGCACCCTACCAGTTAATGAAATTAAAATTGTCGTTTAATCAATGAATAATCTGTCAAAAACAAAAGCATCCACGCTTATTTTAAAGAAAATAATTTACTAAACCAGCTTTAATTACCTTGGCGAGTTCAGAAGATCTCGTCTTTTTCTTTTTCCATTTGTTTGCTGGAGTTAATTGGAGAATAATCTCAAAGACGGTGCATCACAAGTCTGAGAAAAATTTCGCGAATAACTTTCGAGGGTTTTCAAACTTTTTTAAATTAATATTTCAACTACCTAATTTTAGGAGCAGATAGGTTAACGCAATTACGCGTGTTAGTTATTTTTGACAAAAGAAGGCTTTACAAGCAGTTCTCTTTAAATTGAAGAAAATGTAAACTGGATTGTGTTCGTAGCTCTGTCTTTAAATAGAAAACAAAAAAACATGCTTCACACTCTTGGGAAAGATACGAGATTTGTACCGAAAGTAATGCAAAAGTGGGCATAACGTTTTTAACATCTGACAAAGGTCCTTCAAATTGCACATGTTGGTAGAATAACTCTTCCTTTATAGTAACTCTTCTTTTTCATTGCAGGAAAATAATGGATTCCCAGCAAAAGCAACGTGCCGTCATTGAGTTCTTGACGAAGGAAAGAAGCAGATTCTCCAACATCCACCTAAGACTAAAGGTTGTTTACGGAGATGACACCATTCACAAGAGCAATGTACACAGACGGACGAAGAAGTTTAAAGAAGGGAAACTCCGCACTGAGAACAAAACGCGCAATGGGAGACCATCATCTGCGACCACTGACTCGAATCATCAGCGTGTGAATGAATTGAATTGATTCACGTGGATAGACGAGTCACAATCCATGAGCTTGATGCACAACTGGAATGTGGTCACAATGCCACACAAAAGATGGTGGAAGACTTTGGGTATCAGAAAGTGTGTGCAAAGTGGTTAGCTCGGCAGCTGACACCCGATTTGAAGGAGAGAAGAGTGGAAGTCTGCTCTGACCTGCTGGAAGCGTTTAAAGCCAATGAAGACACGTTTTCTTTCGATCTGGTGACAAGGGATGAAACGTGGGCGTAGGGATGAAAGAGGTGTGACGCCATTCCATGAATTGTGACGCAATCCATTGAATGGCGTCACACCTCTTCACTAAGGCCTAAGAAGTTCAAGAGCCAGCAATCAGCCAAGAAAGTCACGGTGATTGTTTTTTGGGATGACAGGGGTGTCATTCTTCTTGATTTTTTGGAACGTAGCCATACCGTGATTAGCGAGCGGTACATTGAGACACTCAAGAAGCTTAGAGAAGCCATTAGGAGGAAGAGACTGAACAAGAATCTGAAAATGATCCACATTCACCATGACAATGCGAGACCGCACACATCTTTGACAACAAATCAGGCTGATCGGTGGTCCCCCATCCACTGTACAGCACAGATTTGGCGATCCCCGACTTCCACCTGTTCGGTACAATGAAGTACAGTCTCCGGGAAAAACGATTTGATGACACAGACGAGGTGAAAGTAGCTGTGAAGAAGTGGGTATAACAGTCCGCACCTGAATTTTTTCAAAGAGGATTCGAGAGTTGGGGTTAACGATGGCGTAAATGCGTCGCTTGTGATGGAGACTATGTTGAGTAGTACCTTTGTGTAGAGGAAGAGTTACTCTACCAGTGTGTGCAATTCGAACGACCTCTGTCAGTTAATAAAAACGTTATGCCCACTTTTCCATTACTTTTGGTACAACCCTCGCATCATCAATTTAAAATTTGTGTTAGTGGTATTGTCGTTACAAATATGCGTTTTCTTTGCTCTTTCATAGAGGAAGACTCAAAATCCTGTTTGATTTAAACACAAACTTTCAGTACTTCATCTTCGTTTTCTAAAACGTTTGTTACATTATCAGTTGCGAAAGGTAAGGATGAAGATTATTATTCTGAGTAATTAAATTTTGTTCGCTGGCAAGGCAGGAAATTATTTATGATAACAATTTTTGGAGCGATTGAAGGACACTGGTTTCAAGGACTGAATCAACACCAGAAGCATCTGCTTGCACTTTGTGTTACAAAAATAGAGTTTGTCAATAATTTATGCTATGCGTTTTCACATCCTAAGATCTTTGAAGGTGTGGAATAAAACGAGTGATTTAAGAGTGTACATTTATTTGCGTACAACAGATTTAATTTATTCCCGTCACTCACGAACATGCCGAGCCACAGTCCGGTACATACTAAGTGGAATTAAATCATAACAACAAACAATAACAACACATTCGCCTCACTGACGACCACATCGAACCACAGTCCGGTACATACTAAGTGGAATTAAATCATAACAACAAACAATAACAACACATTCTCCTCACTGACGACCACATCGAACCACAATCCGGTACATACTAAGTGGAATTAAATCGTAACAACAAACAATAACAACACATTCGCCTCACTGACGACCACATCGAACCACAGTCCGGTACATACTAAGTGGAATTAAATCTTAACAACAAACAATAACAACACATTCGCCTCACTGACGACCACATCGAACCACAGTCCGGTACATACTAAGTGGAATTAAATCATAACAACAAACAATAACAACACATTCGCCTCACTGACGACCACATCGAGGCACAGTCCGGTACATACTAAGTGGAATTAAATCGTAAGAACAAATAATAAGGTTTTCTCATTCCTGACATTGAGTGGTACTTACGCAGGCGAATTAATGAATGTTATTGTCGTAAAACCAATGAAAGAAGTATGTGAGTAATAAAAGGAAACATTTACTAAACTACGGTGGTGGCGGAAATAATAAGAATTTCGACTGTTTAATTTTTGAAAACAATATTTGTTATCATTATATTAATCATATTTAGACGAACTAAAATACCCCGATAGGTATGAAATGTGATGTAGCTACGAAAGTCCATCTGCACATGCTCAAGCTAAGATCTAAACTCAAGACAGAAAGAAAAGCTAAATCGCAAGTGTGTTAGTGAGGGGGCTTGGTAACTATTGATCCAGGATATCTACAGGTTGCACCCGATCGTGTTATACATCACTTTAAAGCTCTTGTCAATTGCAGGTAATCCTACCGTTGGGGAGGTCAAGAGGGAGCTAAATTTTGCTACGACGCACCTTTTTCATAGCACCAAAAAGCATTCTTGTAATAGCTTTTATCACATTTAGCATTAAGTTCTCGTAATTTACGTAAATTGCATCGAGATACTGTGGCGCTTATGTAAAACGTGATGAAATAATGTTCTGCGCCACTGGACCCTAGACATGTGGAAAAGTATTACCTGGACTGATGAGTCGAGATTCACGTTGGTACATGCGGATGGCAGGATACGAGTACGGCGCAAACCACATGAAGCGATGGATCCTTCTTGCCAGAAGGATACTCTTCAAGCTTGTGGGGGTGGCATTCTCATCTGGGGACTGTTTACGCGGACTGAAATGGGACCCCGGTTACGTGTAACATCGTCACTCACAGGTCAACGTTGCCGGGATATCCTGGACGACCATTTGCTCCCGTTTGTGCGTCTTAAACATCCCACTGGGGACCCCATCCTGCAACAAGACAATGCACCGTGCCATCGCTCCCGAATTGTATCCGAATGGTTGGCTGAACACTCCACCGACGTGACGTCGCTTCCTTGGCCAGCTAGGTCACCTGACCTCAATCCCATCGAGCACATTTGGGGTGCCATCGAGAGAGGTTTTCGAGGCTCTGACCTCCCTCCATCAAATCTTCGTGAACTGTGGGAGCTTGTTCAGGAGTCGTGAATCCGTATGGCTTCCGAACGCTTCCGGTGTATTGTCGAGTCCAAATCGAGACGAATCGCCGACGTCATCTGGGCGAAAGGTGGTGCTATACGTTACTAGACAGGTATCCCTAATTCAATTGCTCTTCAGTGTATATTCAGTATTGTGTATTCCATGCTACCTAGATTAGATGAGAAGTCCAGGGTATCAAATATGAACCAAATCAAGGAATATTTGCGAACTTATGCTCTTTGACTAAGAGTATCGAATCTCGCAATGAACGTTCCTCAGCAAAATAGCTAGCTGGGTCGTCTCGTGCGCCCCCATCTTCTCGGGCTGACTGAGAAGACACTGCAGTTAACAATTTGGCTAGCTTTCACAATGTAAGGGCATGTCAGGTACGTGTTTATGGGTGGGGCATATCCAGCTCCTGCCCCAGCTCCAGTCAATTACGATATATGAAATCTGGAAGATTCTTTCTCGTACGTTTTATAAAGTAGCACAATTTGTAGCGTAATTTTCCGTTACAAGCTACTTTATTCAGTTGTACCAGAAAAATTAAGTTGTAACCCGTTACAGCTACAACTATATTTTGCCATTTGCAGTAATGCCGCATGCCACACTACTGTAAAAGTAGCGTACGGCAATACAAACGCTGCTTGTAGCGAGTTATGTCCAATCACTGGCAACGGAAAGGTCTCAAGTTCGATCCCAGGCAGGTAGGATAGCTCCAACCACTAAATATCCACCGTGCGTCCGATGGGCACGTTAAGACATCGGACCTCGTGTACTGGCCCATAAGTTATAAATAAGAGCGTTTTCCTCTCTCTCTCTACCTCGCTTCCGTGTGACTTTCCTGTCGGGCACTCTATCCTAAATCTCCTAGCTGCCCACTTTTAAGGGTTGTTTAAGACCTCGGAGTCAGACTCTCCTTTCGTAAAATCCTCTGCATATGATCTCATATAGCCACTGGTAACGGACCGTATCTACAAAAACATTAATTGCACCATAGATAACTATTGACATCTGTTAATAGCTTTCCTCAGAAATATCACCCGGAAAATATCCGGTATCATCAGCAGAGCACCAAAGGTGTTACCAGTGGTATGTGCATCTACCACGAGCACTCTCAGTATCAGACCGATCAACGTTATCAGTAGGGTGTAATGTCAGTAATGTTAAGGTTAAGACCAAAAGCGGAAAGTAAAAATCGGTATCAGGAGCGGACAGTACTGGTGCTGTGCGTAAATATTGGAGTTTCACTTCAAGGAGTTTGCAGGTATCTATTTCTTCAAAAAAGGAGCTACAGACAACAGGTTGATACGACAGAACTGATGGAAAATGGCGTGTGATTTCCACAGTAAAGACATCTGACAGGAAAGCACAAAAAGCAATGGAAAAAAATAGACCACACTTCTACCGTATGATGATATCTTAAGTAGCACATAAACTGCTGCATGACAAACGCAGGATGTAGTCGAAAGAGAAATTCGACGGTACAGAGCATGTTTTTTTTCCTTAACTGATTTTCAACTTACAGTCTGTCACATATGTGATCCATTAGGTGTATGCAAAAGTTTCCGCCGTTTTAAAGAGAAAGGAGAGAGGAACATTCAGGAAACAAGAACACATTTATTCAACGAAATACAGGCCGTTGGCATCAAGGATCTTTTTCCATTTTTCAGGCAAACAAATGAATGCTCCTGTGATAAGAATAACTCGGCATTTGAGCTTAAGAACGCAGTGACGAAATTTTCCACTTCTGGAACTGTGGTGAACCGCTGTTGGGCTAGGGAATGTTGCATAGAGCGAAACAGATGAAAGTTTGAGGATGCAATGTCTGGAGTGTCAGCCGTGTGTGGTAAAACCTCCCAGTTTAACTGTTGAAGGATTGATTTCGTGGTGGGCATTTTCCTTTACCTGTCCATGGGCATTTTTGCTCGATTGCGGCGTTCAGGTTCATCAACTGATCGCTATATCGTTGTGCAGTGATTGTTTCGCCCGGTTTCAACAGTTCGAAGTACAGCACTCCATGCATATCCCACCACACACACAACAGCACCTTTTCCCCGTTCATATCCTGTTCTCCAGTGGAGGTTGATGGCTGGTCTGGGTCAACCCAGGATCGCTTGCGTACAGGGTTGCTGCAATAAACTCATTATGCATCCCCGGTGACAACCTTCCACAAGAAATTCTTCCTTTGAAACCTCTTCACCTACGACATTCAGACGCCCAATTGTTGGCCAATATTACGCTCCGGTAAAGTATAGTGAACCCACTTACCAATGTTCTGGATCTTCCACGAGGCCTGTAGACGCCATGCCACCGTCGATTGAGCCACTTCCAAACGTTTCTTCAGTTGCGTGGTCGATATGTAGCATCCTCTTGCAACAGCGATTCCAGCTCCTCGTCTGCGAGTTCCTGCACGTGGCTTGTCTATAACGAAGTAAATTTCTCCGTCATTTTTGGTCTACGCCGGGATTCGAACCCGAGTCCGCTTATTCCGGAACAAGTCGCTCTACCAGCTGAGCTACGCAGCCGTTTATTGTGACTG
Source organism: Macrothele yani (assembly GCA_039090855.1). Taxonomy (NCBI): domain Eukaryota; kingdom Metazoa; phylum Arthropoda; class Arachnida; order Araneae; family Macrothelidae; genus Macrothele; species Macrothele yani. The sequence goes on along the minus strand of CM077027.1, from coordinate 13,170,066 downwards.
CAATCTGCCTTTATATCGTGTGCGTCCTGCTGGCAGGTACGTCACATCTCCCCCCCCCGAAAGAGGGCCGGGGGCATGGCCCACGGGTCAGCCGTGACCATGAATCGCTGCAGGCAGCCATCCGCTGTAGAACGTGCACTTGAGAACTCCCAGTCAATCTGGTGTGTGGAATGCAACGTCACACACATTTATTTTTCGAAGCGCTGGAGAAGGGATTCTCTTATTTTTCCTATCTCGCGGTGTGGAAAGAACATCACACCATTGCGAGATTTTGAACGGTTGGGTCATCCGGATAGTTCGGGCGCCATTATAACGAAGTAAATTTCTCCGTCAGTTTTGGTTTACGCCGGGATTCGAACCCGAGTTCGCTTATTCCGGAACAAGTCGCTCTACCAGCTGAGCTACGCAGACGTTTATTGTGACTGCAATCTGCCTTTATGTCGTGTGCGTCCTGCTGACAGGTACGTCATATGTCTTCCAACCTTAGATCACCTTTCTTAAACCAGGCAAACCATTCTGGACACGTCTTCTCACCCATAACCGTTTCACCTTACGCTTGACATATTGAACAGTATGCTTCACTCGCACTTTTCCCTATAAATGAAACATGAATAAAAACAGTGCCGCGAATGAAATTTATCGACCGCCATGCTTGACGTCATGTACGAACTGACAGCACAGGTCGTCTGCCGGTTAGAACGCTACAGCTCCCGCTAGCGGGGCGGGCGGAAACGTTTGCATACTCCTAGTATTTTTGTACGTATTGGATGAGAAAGAAAGTAATGTCCGCAAATGCAAGGCGACAGAAAAGTGATAATTGCCGTATAAACAAGTACAAATCAATCCAAAATATGGTCGCCATCATTTGCCACGACCTGCTCTCATCGCCGGGGCAGCTATTGGATATCGTCCCTGCAGAATTATAGACGGAGATTTGTGTCATTATCGGTCTTCGGCTGGTTGCAACTGTGAGAGTCAGACGTCGACTGCCACTTTCATTCACTGTCGTTTTACGGGTACAGCACTGTCCACGATGCGATGCTATTCGGGAAATAGCGTATTCCTGATACACTCTTGATGCTTTTGAACGGGGATACTGCAATTCTTCACCTTTTCCGCGATAGATTAACCCATATGTCGGGCATCAACTATTATTCTCCTTTCAAACGCTCTTAACTCACGACATTTAACCACACTGGCATCAAATTATCGCCATTATGAATGCAGTCACGCCTTTCTACCTATGTATATACCTTCCAGTCTGTGAGTTCGTCCTCTAGCTAGAGGACTGACAGTGTCGCTTTACCGAGGAAACCAGTATACCATGATTTCTGTCTTTTCAATGTAAGCTGTAATAAAAGCACAAATGTGATACAGAAAAAGTTTAGAAAGACGATAATTTTCTTGAAGTATTTAGAAACTGGGCAGAAAATTTAAGGCAATATTTCCCCCGTTTTGGGGTTTAATGACCACCCTACACAAACTAATTTAAGGTTCCGTCCATAATTTAGGGTCAGTGGTTCCAGGAAAGGGAGAGATCTGGGATAGTAAAGCAAACACACCATCTTATCTCACACAGGACTTAAATTCGTCCTCATCTCGGACGACTAGCCAAAACCCAGCGCCTCTGACCGAGTGGGCGAGCTAAAATTTGCTTTTCCGTTCGGTGAAAAACTATGCCATGCGCTGTTGCAAATCGAGATATCCCATCGTTGGACAGAAGTGATTTCGTACGTCAGACCAACTTATTCTGTTGGGTTCTAAATCCGCATGTTTCACCAGTGAGCTACAGAAGAGATCAGTACAGAAGACGATAAGTATCACTACTCTCTCAAGGTGTTTTGTCGAACTTCCTTAATTTCGGTGTTTTAAATATTGAAATAATCACTTTTTAAATAAAAACACCGGAGAAAGTAGTGATACTTTCAATACTAGAAGTAGTGATACTAAATCACATTTTTATTATTAAAAACTATTTTTGTCTTTGATTGAGGGCTTAACGACCACCAAGAACAACTCATAGAGCTACAGGCAGTCTCCTGTCACAACTGTAGGACCACTGGTTTCAGAGTAGAGAGACAACCAGTGCGGTAAGACAGGTGCATAATGCAGGCTTCCTCCGGGACCCTAACAATGCAGGTCCATCTCAGACAAATTTTCAGTAGCCAGCGCCCTAAACCACTGGGCAACCAGGGGCGACAAAAATACTGTTTCGGAATTTTGGGCGCAGAAAGCCAAGTATACCGCTTTCTGTGGCATGCAGACAAGAGACCCTCTTAAGGAGCGCATGTCTTCAGTTTGTGTAGCCGGGGACGGACCGATGTGCTTACCAAGTAGTACACACGCCGGCACTTAAACTGAAATGGAGAGTGCAAAAAAGCGGTTAAGAGGCAATACTGTCTGTCTGTTGTACCTCGATCACGGGTGTAAAAGGAAGAACACGCAAGCAAGAGAGTTGAAATTATCAAAAAGAGCGTTGAGAACTCTGTAAAGAAACTGTAAGCAGTTGACGAAAGTCTCCCGAAAGATTCAGGGCTCTTATCTTCTTTGAAAACGATTGTCTGGGCGCTGTTGCGAGGAGCAATCCCGTGGATGCGCTATCGCTATCCGGAGAGTGTATGTAAGTGTCATCCCTCCTAGGAGAAAGAAAACCTCACAGCCTGTGTGATTCAAACGAGTGTTCCTGCCGAAGCTGTGGATTATTACGCTGTGCTTATTCTTTGGATGATGTATGCTAGTAATTCATTTTCTTTACTTGGATCATATTCCACTCACCCCAGGATAACTGAATGTAAGTAAGACTTTCATTTATTCTTATTCCTGGTCAGGGAAAACTTTGATAACTGATGAGCACTTATCAGACCCTCCGTGTAAATACATATGAACATAAATCGCCACTCGCTTTGTAAATAAACACTATCAAAAAATTTGCATCCCGTTTCTCCATGCTCAAAGCTGACCGCTAGATTGCTTTGAAATAAGGAGCGATGCCGTAATCCAGTTATTTGATCCCAAGCCAGGATTTACATCCGATAACAAATGGATCAGAAGTTCTGATGGTCTCCGATGCTTAAGTAGCTCGGCCGAAAGTATCTGGATGCTAAAGTAGCTCGGCCGCTTAAGTATCAGGTAATAATACATTGGAACATTATGTATCCTCATTGTCAAAGAAATAGTTGCACCCAGAAGGACGTGTCAAAATGCAATGCTATTCGGGAGGAAGGTAAAGGTTTTTAGGAACAATAAATGATTAAACGTTGAGACTGATATGGGCAACATTTATTGAGCTACAAGCCAATAAGTAGTGTCTCTCAGCATAGCGTCGTGCCGCCATGTTTGCTCACACAGCATGCCAGACGTCTCGGCATGGAGTTGTACAGGTTCCTCATGGTGTTCCGCCATAAGCCATTCCATGCAGCGTGAATCTTCTCACCCAGTTCCAGCATGATTCTGAGGTAGGTGTGGAGTGTAGATAGCGGGTCAAATAGCATCTCACACATTTTCAATCGGCGATAGGTCTGGTGATTCCACTGGCCATGACAGAGTGTCAGTGCTTTGAAGGCAAGCTTTCGAGATAGCAGCAGTATGCGGAAGAGCGTTGTCCTGTTGGAAAATCGCACCGGAGTGAGCGTTCGGAAAAGGTAGGGACCCTGGTTGCAGGACCTCATTAACGTAACGTTGGGCTGTCAAATTGCCTACAATGAACACTAAAGGTGATCTGGCATCGTAGGCAATTACACCCCACACCATGACACAATGCCTTCTGGGCGTATGACGCTCGACAACAAACCGTTCATCTTGGCGCTGACCACGGTTCCTCCACACACAGATTCGGTAGTCGTCTTCTCCATGACAAAAGCGGGACTCGTCGCGGAAGATCACCTGCTGCCATTCTGAGTGGCTCCATGATCGCGTGGCACGACACCATTGCAGTCTTTGTAGACTATGCAATGGTGTTAAGGGCAGTCGTCGTAACGGTCTGCGTGCGTGTAGCCCTAAGTTGTGCAGCCGTCTGCCAATGGTGCTGGAACTAATCGGACGATGCATGGAGGACACCACTGCTCGCTGAATATGAGTAGTCGTGGCTGTTGGGTCACTCCGCGCATGTGAGACATCCCGTCGGTTATCTATCTCTTCGTGTTTCGTCTAAGTCTTAGAGACCCTTCCTGTCGCTGCTGCGTGCCTTGTTCTATCCACTTCCGCCAACAGCGCGCACGACCGGTATGGCGCGCAATACGGCGATAAGACCATTTCGCTTCCCGGAGCCCAACGTTGCGGGTCCTCTCTAAGTCCTTCCGAACTTTTCTCCGAGGTATAACTTCACTTGGAAAGGATGCATCCAACACAACAGCACGATTCAGAATGGAAAGCACACGCAACGGGGCAATCTTATACAGCCGGTCAAGCACAGCGTTACGACCCCTCCTTGCTTGCGTCACATGCACGGCCGAGCGTGATACTTGAATCATTTGCATGTCTCACGATGACAAATCTATCCACCAAGTGTTATTCCTGTGTGTCGTTTCTTCTGGGTACAACTATTATTTTGACGATGAGTGTACAATTTAAGACTACACACTTGTGATGTTGATTTAGAATAAATTCTCATTGTGAATAAACGTTGATAATTTATTCTATATTGGAACATTGTTTTCAACAAAAATATTCGAAGGTTTTATTCTTATTCCTGGGCAGGCCATTTAGTTAATCATACCAACATGTGGCACATTGGTGGTATGATTACTTAGATGACCCAAACTAAAACCACGAGGTTTTGAGAGAAGAGTAAGGCTCTAGAATGGCTTTAAACGTTTTTGCTCATTTCCCAGAACCACCCATGGGGCAACAAGCTTTCTCGCATTGTATCTTTATTTAAGAGAAAGGGATTCCCAGTAGGACTAAGGAAAGCTCCAGCAGTGCATTCTTTGCTCTGAGTCGGCGTGGGGATGATAGCGTGACGTAGATATCCTGAGAGACTCAGAAAAACTGGTGTTTGATGGAGGCACCTTTACAGCATGACGTCCCAGGCAAGCGCCGGGTTCTCCTATGCAATAAAACTTTACTGATTGTCTATCTCCTGTAGCTACATAAATTTCTATTCACTTTCAGTTTCTTCATGCTGTCGCGTGCAAATGAGTTTACATATCCAGCAAGCATTTAGTTTCATTTTTACTAAATGCATAGGCATTATTTTTTCTATTTTGTAATTGACATTATAAATGAAAATCTAGATGTTTCGAATATAATATATAATCTAATTAGGAAAACCGTAAAGCATCTATCTTTTCCCTAAAGGCGGCAACAAAAGAATTTGTTCCAAAGAACTACTTTAGACACTTAGAGAACATTAGCACTGAAGAGAAAATAATTTAGGAATCTTACACAAAAACTACTTCAATGCAAAAATGTTTCACTCTTTAAAAGAACATAAACGTGCTAACGACCGATTCATTCAAAATGACGCAGCTATTAAATTATTGTGACATCCGAAAAGAGCACAGATCTCAAGACAGTAATTCTTTTTTAGGTCGTCTTCCTTTTCAATAAAAAAATCACGTCTTTTATTCTGAAGATTTCATTAAGTTTCTTTTAAAGCAAAAATTGCATTAACGTAAAACCGTTCTATTGGAATGAAACAAATATAAAACAAAAAAGGGGCATACTTACTTTCTGCATTAACAAAATCGGAAAAAAATATCCCACTGTAGTACTAAAGCGTATTGGGTTCTGTTTCTTCTTCATGAAGCGTTTGGTAAGTGCTGTTATTCCTTTGTAAATACTAAATAAAAAAACTATCATAGCATTAGCTGCAATGTGAAATCTAACAAGAATAAGAACAAATGCTCGGTCGACTTCAGTGAGAAGTTTCAGAAATATACACATCCCTAATATTTCTCCTCTACGGATATTCAGTGTTCAATAAACTATAATTAGAGCAACTGATAGTAGATAAGTTTGTTGCTAATGTAATCTTGTTGCAATTCTTTCATTCCACCAGGAAGGATGTAGCTTCTAAAACAAATCAGTGACAGTAGTTTTTGTTTAACATGAAGAACGATGACACATATTTAGCAAGTGATTAAACCACCTGTGCAACATTTATCAAATTTAACTCCAAAGCTCAACCTGAAACAGAAGTCTAACACTACATTCTAAAAAAACTTTCTGAAATTCACGAGCTATTTTCCCTTGATTCCTTTCGCAAATTAACAAAGCATATTTTTGATACCACCTTTTATGTGAAATGAGAGAAAAAAACTTGAATTTCACGGATTTTTCTTACGCCACGAAAATTTTGAATTTTCAGAAACCTTTCCGCAATTCCTTTCTTATATTGACAGTAAATTGCCGAAGTGTTAACCGAAAATTCTGAATTTTCCGAAATTTTTCTGCATTTCCTTTCCTATATTCTGTTCTCACTTTTCGGTATCCATGTGACGGAAAAATAATTTTTCTGCAATTCCTATCCTATATTCTGTTCTCACTTTTCGGTATCCATGTGACGGAAAAATAATTTTTCTGCAATTCCTTTCCTATATTCTGTTCTCACTTTTCCGTATCCATGTGACGGAAAAATTCCGGTAATAGGAACGACTCATGGGAATACTTGAGGTTTGATGAGCTATTAAATTGACTGTATGGTGTCTATGTATCAGTCTGTAGACCGCTACAGTACATACTTACATCATACATATGACTAAGCTGTTCTCTGAGATTCAGAGTTAGCTACACAAAGAAATACAAACTACCAGATAATTTTTACTTACTGTTGACGTATCAAACTTCTCCATTTACAGCGATCTTGACATACAACTAGGGCTTCACTCATGGATCACATGCCGTACACAAGATATTCTATACTTTAAACTCAAAATCTTTTTCTCATGCAGATACTCCTGAATCTGATCCTCAAATGACTACCTTGACCTTCCACTGACTTTCCTTCCAGCCACTTGGGCTAAAAAGATTTGCTTAGAAAGCATCTTATCACTCATTCTTTCCTTGTGGTCAAACCACCGAAGCATATTAGTCTCCACCTTGCTAACAATATTTTGCTTTACATTATACAACTGCAACACATCTTCATTCCTCACACAATCAGAACGTGTCTTGCCACAAACTCCCCGCAAGTAACGCATTTCTCCAGCACGCAAACGACTCCTATGTTTCTCCTGTAATACCGAGGCTTCACTGCCATACATCAAAGTAGGAACTATTACACTTTCATACACAGCCATGAGGGACTGTCTTGAGAACCCATCATTCCTGTGAAAACCTCTCAAAGTAGCCATGAATTTCAATGAAGAACTCACTCGCCTAATAATTTCATCATCCAATTTGTTCTCTCTGTCAAACATGCTTCCTACATACACAAACACATTCACCTGGTCAATCACTGCGCCATTTAGACTTATATTACATTCAGTACTACCCGTTCCTCTCTCAAAAACCATAACTTTGGTTTTGCCCTTAGTTATACTCAGTTTGAATTTCATGCACACTTCGAACATCCGGGACAACATACTCTGCAACTCACTTTTGCTCTCTGCCAACATGACAGTGTCATCAGCATATAGCAGTCTGCACACACGGATATCACCAAGACATAAACCAGTTTATCTATTTTGGCATCACGCATGCACGCATCCATAAATATATTAAACAGCCATGGTGACATTACACAACCTTGTCTAACTCCTGCACCTATAAAAAAACATTTTGATAAAACACCATTCACTCACACACAAGCTCTACTGCCAGCATACATGGCTTTTACACTGTTCAGTAAATTCTCAGTAACACCATATTCATTCAATATCTAACACAAGAGTGTCCTATTTACTCGGTCATAAGCTTTCTCTAAATCAATGAAGGCAGCAAAAACTTTCTTACCAACAGCCAGATACTTTTCAATCATCATGCGTAATGCAATAATTTGGTTAATGCAGCCTTTAAAAAGCATAAAACCGCTCTGAACATCCCACACTTTCCCTGATGTAAGACCCCGTACGTTTTCAATAACGACCCCTACCAAACACTTTCTCTGACACACTCAGTAGGCTAATACCACGATAGTTCTTACAGCCAGTCTGATCACTTTTTCCCTCATACAAGGGAACAATGACATCATCCTTCCAATCCCGAGGGACCATTTCTAACTCCCAGCACAACTGGCAAATTTCAGTTAACCAGTCAATTACAGAGTCATCACCATATTTCAACATCTCGGCCCTTTAGAGAAAAGCTATTATAACTATCAAGAGTTAATTTAGCAGTTTTGTGAAATAATACTATAAAGCAGTACATTTGACCTTTTCTTAAATAAAATGGAAAGTCATGGTACGTTTAAAAAGATCTTGAGTTCTAAAGCATTTTGTTACTTCAAAAAATCACGATAAAAATTATGTAATTTGTAATTAGTCCTCTTACAGAAAAGAAAAAAAAACTTATTACAAAGGTATTAAAAAAATTAATAAGCTCCAGCAGAAAATAAAATGACTGATTCACCCATATTAATAACAAAAAATCATTACTAAGCAATTAAAATCGTACCTTACACGCGAGATGTCTTAAAGAGAATTTCTGGCTCAGGGGAAAGCCACGCGCTTCCCGTTCAGGAGATACCTGGTTCCAATCACATCAGGGACGAATGAGGATAGGCTCGGTAACTTAGAACATCTGGAAAGAAACAGTCTGAATTGAAGTTTTTGTGAGAATTCAGAAAAATACGAAAAAACCCAAAACGGATATTTATGAAAACAACAACAACGGAATTACTGACTACAGGAATTCTGTCAAAATATTGGAGTTAGAAAAAACGGAAACTTCGTCAAAAATTTGATACCAGCCAGCAACTTTGCATCACGCTATTTTCAGAAAATTTTTGTGAGTTCACACCACTTCCTTTTTACAGTGTAGGATATATCTTTGATAATTTGTCATACATACATATCACTAAGTTGTTCTCTAAGATTTAGAGGTTAGTTTCACAAACAAATACAAACCACCACATACATTTTAACTGATTATTTATTTACTGTTGCCGTATCAAACTTCTCCAATTTACAAGCACAACTTCACCACACGAGGTACACAAGACCTTCTATACTTCATACTCATAATCATTTTCTCATGCAGACACTCCTGAATCTGATCCTTGCATGACTTCCTTGGCCTTCCTCTACCTTTCTTTCCTACCACGTCGGCTGAAACATTTTTCTTAGTAAGCATCTCATCACTCATTCTTTCAACATGATCAAACCACTTAAGAATATTAGTATATTGCCTCACATTACACAACTACGTAGACAGTTCGACACCACGATTTACATATCTCAGCTACCGGGATTAATTCGAGGATGATAGATCATTCGATCACCCGTTCCATATCTGATTTAGCGAAACCTAGAAACACTGAAGAAGCAAGTTATTAGGAACATCCAGTCGTAATCAGACACGCCATCTTCACTTACTTATGCAACAATGACGTTGAGATGGCTTTTTAAACAGCTCACTGCAAAGGATTCAGATGTGTACGAAGTGAATCTACACTGGCCGCCCCGTAGCAAATTAGTAGGAACAGCCAATATCCAATCAGACACGTCATTCCTCTGAAGGGGTCCGGGTTAGAATTGCTCGGAAAGCAACTATGGATGTTGAGATGGATTTGTAAACAACTCACTGCAAAGGATTCAGACGTGTAGGAAGTGAATCCACACTGAAGATTGGGAACAACCAATAGCAATTAGGGACGGGCGATCCGCTTATAGCCAATTGAGTTGCTCACGGTGGTCGTTAGAAGCCTCCAATAAAAAAAAAAAAAAAAAAAAAAAGAATCTACACTGAAGCAGCAAATTAGTAGGAACAGCCAATTGCAATCAGACACGTGCCGTCCTCACTTAACTATGACCTTCAAAGTTGCCATCCGTAAGCAACAATGACAAAGCAACTTTGTACAACTTTGTAAGCAACTTTGTACACAGCTCACTGCAAAGGATTCAGACGTGTATAACGAAGTAAATTTCTCCGTCATATTTGGTCTACACCGGGATTCGAACCCGAGGTCCGTTTATTCCGGAACAAGTCGCTTTACCAACTGAGCTACGCAGACGTTCATTCTGATTCCTATCTGCCTTTTTATGTCGTGTGCGTCCTGCTGGCAGGTACGTCACATCTGACCCCCCGAAAGAAGGCCGGGGGCATGGCCCACGGGTCAGCCGTGACCATGAATCGTTGCAGGCAGCCATCCACTGTAGAACGTCCACTTGAGAACTCCCAGTCAATCTGGTGTGTGGAATGCAACGTCACACACATTTATTTTTCGAAGCGCTGGAGAAGGGATTCTCTTATTTTTCCTATTTCGCGGTGTGGAAAGAACATCACACCATTGCGAGATTTTGAACGGTCGGGTCATCCGGAAAGTTCGGGCGCTAATATAACGAAGTAAATTCCTCCGTCATTTCTGGTCTACACCAGGATTCCAACCCGAGTCCGCTTATTCCGGAACAAGTCGCTCTACCAACTGAGCTACGCAGACGTTTATTTTGATTCCTATCTGCCTTTATGTCGTGTGAGTCCTGCTGGCAGGTACGTCACACGTGTACGAAATGAATCTACACTGAAGTAGCAAATTAGTAGGAACAACTATGACGTTGAACTAATAGCAATCAGACACGTACCATCCTTACTTAGGTACGCAACTATGACGCTGAGATGGCTTTTTAAACAACTCACTGCAAAGGATTCAGACGTGTACGAAGTTGATCTACACTGAAGTACCAAGCTATTAGGAAAAAGACAACAAATATATTCGTTCGAGCTGATTTATGCCCATTTTGCTAGCCCTCAGGTAATTCATTTCAGCCGGTTAAAGGGTTAATGGGTATTAATTTAATTTTATTTTTCGATAGGGGTTACGATATATTGACTTACATATTTTTTCTGTTCTTCACCGGAGGTCAATTTAATTCATTTGGAATACATCTTGCTCAGAGATTTTTATTTTCCTAATACTTAGTATAACGTTTTGATTTTTTTCTTTCCCCTGTTTCCTCACTAATTTTCCTCAAAGACCATTTTTTGTGAAAGAAATGTTTAAATAGAGGATTCATATTTACCCACAACAGAACTCATGGCGTGGCATTTTTTCTCAGTAGAGCTATTCCTTTTCATATTTTTTTCAGCCCACGCGTACTGTCCCATATTTTATAATTTTTTCAAAGGTTTCTACAAATTTCGAACGCGTGCATCTTTTTTAAGGGTTATTCATTTTTATTTATTTTTCCGTAGGACTATAGTCCTACGGAAAAATAAATAAAAATGAATGAATGCAATGTTTAAATAAAGGATTCATTTTTACCCACAACAGAACTGACGTGTTATGATCTGACATAGGATTATAGACGTATTATGATCTGACATAGGATTATTTCGAAGATCTCCAAAATCGTAAAAGATTGAGTTTCTTCTTAACGATCTAATCATTTATATTTTCTGTTAGGTATTATGACACAACAACATTATAAATAAAGTTGTATTTCTCATCCCATATAAGCTGCATTGCGTTCTGACATAAAAATGTTTCCAAATTTGTCGGGGACTATGTGTGCTTTTCATGATTCGATAACTTGTTAATACCTGCAATTCCTGGAATTATCTTTTTGCTAAAGCGTTAGCAATTTCTCACGGACAGAAGATTTCCTTTCTTTACTTATTGTGTGGCTTATGACAGAGTTTTTTTCATATAATTCCTATGCTTCGCCCAGCCGTTTTATTTATTAAGCGAAATTATTCTTTGATTCGCTTGTTTTTTTCCCAACAATTTGGAATGTACTTCGACTTTTACACTTCGAGTTTCCTCACAAATGATTTTTAAAGACTATTATTTCGAGTTAAATATACTTACGTCCACGTGTACATATCTACGACGAAATTCTCAGCGGGCTAATGTTTTCCTAACTGATAAATTTAAAGATTGAAATATCATTACATATGGGATTATTATCTACGCTTTCTTAACTACAGCTCCCACTCGTGGTTTGATATTTTTTCTCCACAGAAATGTGATTAAAAGTTAGTTCTCAGCACATGCAATGGGAGAAAAAATGAGAACACTGACGTTAAATTCTAACGAACCTTAAGATTTTGTCATTCTGAGTATGCATTAGAATCCAATTAGTTAATGTTTTTATTCTAATATTCGTTCGGAAATTCTTAAAGGAAAGGAAATAAAAATCGCAGCGCAACTTTAAAAGAAACTCCTAAGGCGGGTGTGTAACATTTTTCAAGGAATCGGACCGCAGACTGATGAAAGGAAGAGCTGTGGAAACAAATAACTAGCAGCTGTATTAGTTTGCATTGTTAAAACGCAAGGCGTTTACAACGGGAAAACATTCATTCCCTTCAAAAGGAAAAGCGCATCTCCGGTCCATTTCCCTCATTAGATTTCCCTTAAGCAGTAACCACCTCCCGTTACAAACAGTACGGCGGCATTTTCAAAGTGAAAACACATACTTCCCATCAACGACAAACAAATGGAATCTCTAAGCTGAATTATTTGATTTCCGTTTCGCTCTTGAAAACACTGTACAGACAGTGATTACTTAATTTCTAATTTTCATCACGTTTTTTTTTTTTATACTATCTCACCGTTTATATTTTTCAATGCACGTGCAGAGTGTTGGATTTTTTCAGAGTTTTTTACTTTTTAGCACGTCTTTTCTAAAAAAAAATACGTGCCTATGTTATCACTTTGTCTGTCTGTCGGTCCGTCCGTCCATCTGCGGACACCATATCTCTGCAACTATCAGACCGTTTTATAAAATTCTTGTTGCATTAGAAAAATTGAAAACGATGATCCTTGATTTCCTTTTTTGAAGTACAGTATAACTTTGACATGAGAGGGTGCGAATGCAGATGCTGTCTAATTGCAAATACATTTTATTTCATACCATTGCTTCTAAATATCCGATTAAAATTTATTTCTTCATTTCGATACAATTGACAACGAAGCTGGGTGCAATTTCTTTTTTAAGCAATAAACAGTTTTTTCGCAAAGGGTATGAAGAAAGATCTCTGCTTTTAAAAGTTCGACTTGAAAAATTGTTTTTGTATCGGACAGAGCTCATTGTACAAAATGTTCTCTATAGAAATTCTAATTCTAGGGAAAGAACGGTTTTTTCACTAGGGAGTGAAAGTGTTTATTTCTATTTCTGATATATTTGAACACCAAGAGCTGAAACTGGTGGTGGGGAAAATTCGTCTATCTTCGGTTGCCTGACACAGTTATAAAATGCCTCTGAAAGCAACGCCAGAACTAGAGCTGTTCTTCGAGAGATGAAGGGAATAGGTTTTCATAGCCAAGTAGCCGCGCGCCAGCCTAACATCAGTAAGACCAACCAAAAGCGTCGGTTGGATTGATGTGAAGCTCGGCTCCAGCGGAAAACGCGTTATGTGGAGTGATGACTTACGCTTCACCATATGGCATCCTTTGGACCAGTCTGGGTGTGGAGTGTGCCAGGTGAACGTTTAATGCCCAACTGGAGAGTTCGGTGGAAAAGAAATCATGCAGTAGTGCTATTGTTTATGGTTTGGGTTGGACCCCTAATTCCAATGACCGGGAATCTTAACACTGCTACCTATAATGACATTGTTGGCAATTCTGTGCCAACATTATGATAACAGCTCGGTGAAGTACTTTTCCTTAACCAACAGAACAATACCCGACCACAGAACGAGTTCTGTGCAGGAATGACTTGATGAGATGGGTGTGTAAGAACTCGACTGGCCTGCCTAGGGATCCAATCTGAACACCTATGACGAAGAAAATTTCTTCGTCATTTTCATGCCAAGGGCGGGATTCCCACAACTCTCGGCACCGGAGCTCCGAGTGCTATCCACTATACTACACTGGCATGTGCTCTCACTGCTATCTGCCTTTATCTCATGCGCGTCCTGCGGGGCAGACACGTCACATCTCACCTCTCCCCCCAAAAAGGGGACCGGGGGCATGTCCCACGGGTCAGCCGGGACCATGTGTCCCTGTAGCCAGTCATCCCATGAAGAACGTGCATTTGAGAAATCCCAGACAATTTGGTGTGTGGATCGTAACATCACACTGCTTTATTTTTTCGAAGCACTGAAGAAGGGATTCTCATTTTTCCTTTCTAGCGGTGCGGAAAGAACATCACACCATTGCGAGAAACTTAACGCTCATGTCATCCTGGAAGTTCGGACTCCAATATGACGAAGTAAATTTCTTCATTATTTTTATGCCCGGGGCGTAATTCGCACCCACAACTCTCGGCTCCGGAGCTCCGAGTGCTATCCACTATACTACACTGTCATGTGCTCTCAGTGCTATCTGCCTATATCTCGTGAGCGTCCTGGGGGGGGGCAGGCAGGTCGCACACCGTAGAACACCTTTGGAGACCTCACTGCGTGCCAGGCCGAACCTCACGACTTCGGTGACCGACCTGACTAAAGCTCGTATGGCAGAATGGAAGGACAGTTCCCACAGTAACGAACCATAATCTATTGGAAAGCATTCCCACAGAAGTGCAGTCTATGATATCAGCAAAGAGTGGTTCAACTCTATGTCAAGTTCACTGGGAGTTTGTGGATAGAAAAGTGTCCAGATAGTTTTGTTCAGAGATAATGAATATATTTTTTGAAATTTTGCAATAGTAAATTCATTTCTATAGTCTTCGCACTTGTAGACTTGGGAAGACCTTCAAATGGTTGATGATGAGATATTGTAACGTACCAGGAGATGTGACGTACCTGCCAGAAGGACGCACACGACATAAAGGCAGATAGGAATCAGAATAAAACGTCCGCGTAGCTCAATTGGTAGAGCAACTTATTCCGGAATGAGGGGACCCGGGTTCGAGTCCCCCGGCGCGGATAAAAATGACGGAGACATTTACTTCGCTATAATGGCGCCCGAACTATCCGGATGACCCGACCGTTCAAAATCTCGCAATGGTGTGATGTTATTTCCACACCGCGAGATAGGAAAAATAAGAGAATCCCTTCTCCAGCACTTCGAAAAAAAAAAAATAAGGGGGAGATGATGTAACGTACCAGGAGATGTGACGTACCTGCCAGAAGGACGCACACGACATAAAGACAGATAGGAATCAGAATAAAACGTCCGCGTAGCTCAATTGGTAGAGCAACTTATTCCGGAATGAGGGGACCCGGGTTCGAGCCCCGGCGCGGATAAAAATGACGGAGAAATTAACTTCGTTATAATATGTGTATGCTCTAACTCAAATATGGTTTATAGCATATATGATTTAGAGTACATATGGGTTAGAGCATTGAATGGTGCGTGCCGTTTAACAAACCTATTAAATATCATGAACATTTAATGCAACATACATGAGGCACCCAAATCTTATCTTGATCACAAAGTTTGCATCCAAAGTAATACTTATACAGATTTCCTAATGGCCGAAGAAATCCCATTACTTTGGGCTTTCGTAGTAAATTACGTAACAAATGATATTCGTATCGTTCACACATTGGCGTTTCCATGACATTGTAACTCTGTAGAAGTAGTACGTAAAATGCTCCTAACAGCTCCACGAAGAAATAGAAGTAACTGCTTTTAGTTGTCACAACCAAATCAAGTTAAAGCTGTGACCTACCGGAAATGAATCATACAATGGGAGGAGTGCATTTGACCTTTAGCCGAATACCAGGAGTTTCAACAGGAGTTTAAACTGCACGTGCGCGCCAGAAGTTCCGATTTCACAAGGGATGACACCCAGCCTCTCACAACAGAGATAGGTGCTAGGGGAAAATGAATTCATTTTCGCTTTTAACACATCTTAAGACGTACTATACTCAATGTTTTGAGTCGGGACAAATTTCAGTGTTTTGAGTCGGGACAATTTTCAATTATGTCTCAAAAGAAAAGTGTTATACACTTTTCTTTTGAGACATAATTGCAGGCTGCTCTTGAAAATTGTACTGTTTTTTTTCCAAAAGCTCTCCTATATAGTTTTATACGCTGATTAATATCTTCATTAATTTGGTCCTCGCTTGATATCTGTTTCCCAAAGTAAATGTAGGTAAAGGCAATCTCCAGCTTTTCCCCATCAATCGATAAATCTTCATTTCTTTTAAAAGCATTGTGCCTTAATTTTGTTTTCTGAAATTTGATTTTTAATCCCACTTCTTTTCTCTCGTCAGCAAGTTTCTGGATCATACTCTGCAGCTCTGAAGGGGTAGTTGCAAATTTGACTATGCCAACGTCCAACCCTCTGCCCCATAAACAAATATATATAAACAGTCTTAGTAAATCATGAGTCTTAAAGCAATAATGATATTCCTTAAGAAAAAATACCTACAGATATCTTTAGTACAATAAACAGGGGGATCTGAAAGTTCCCGAACCCTAATTTAAACAATTTTTGTTCGCATTATACAGATACATAAGGTTTACTTACAGCTGTGATGCATCTTCCATCGACTTTTGAACAACTGATGTTGACCTAAAGAAGGTGCTGAAAATGACCTCCATGCTGCTGGAGGTAAATATCCACGCGACAGCACGTGTTTGTTGTAACGCGTTTCAGCATAGATGGCGTGATTTCCGCTATAGCCTGAATAATGTTTGTTTTCAAGGACTGCAGGTCATGCGGGTTGTTTGCATAAACAAGGTCCTTTAAATATCCCCACAGGAAAAAAATTAATTACCAGGCTTCATCCGTAAAGAAAAAAATGTTCAGTAAGCTCTTGTATCGAGTAAATTTACGAAACCAACGGCAATACACCAGAAGCTTATGCGTATCATGTGCCTTCAGTTCTTGGACAACTATCACTTTGTATACTTGAAGCTGCAATCTTTTAGTTGCTTTCGGTACTGAGCCGTAAGAAAGTTTCACTTGCTGAGATAAGCGACGAAGCGATTTTGTAGGTGACGGTTGCAAACGTTTTTCAGCATCGCTTATCATTTCCGGCACACTTGGCCGGCCATTTCTAGGCATTTCATCAACACTTCCAGTTTTCCGAAATCGTACGAGCAAACTGTGTATCGTTGATTTACTTAGCATAGTGTGCTGCGGAAAGTTTTTCCTTAACTCTTCTTTACACTGTTTGTAAGACTGCGAATAAGCTTCAAGTGAACAAATTCTTTGCTCCCTCGTCAAACCCATGCCTCTGTGCAAATAAAATGGGCAAACTGCGTAGCACACGTGAACCTTATTAATTTCTGGCACTCTGCCAATTTCCTTCAAGCATTCGACAAGCACAGTATTTGATCTCGACGAGTTACTGACTCGTGTTGCCACATCAATTGGTTGAACTTTTGCTTATAGCATACGCAACAATTTTTTGAAATCAGGGTTCGGGAAATTTACGTACTTAAGAAAAATTATGATGTAAACCGAAGGAAACACATGGTAGGATATCATGGAGTTAGGGGACTGGTGCCTTGCCTTTGGGTGTGTAATAATAGATAATACACCATTCACGTCTTACCCGAAATTGAAATCCAGTACAATAGCGCGGAAATCACCTCATGTACCATACATGACAGGCATTGTTTGTGTTGACTATCGTTTCTTTCTACTCGATTACAGGATACAGGCTGTGGCTATCATCATTTTCACCCACTAGATAATGGGATACAGGATGTTTCAAGATATAAGCGTAACCACAGGAGGGAGGGGGGTCAGGACCCCCAGATTTTTAGATTCGGGTATCTCCAGTGTAAAGGACACCTCATCAAATTTTTTGGGAATATAATGATATAGTGCATACTTTTTTCATGATGTGAACCAACTAAAGTTAATAATATAAGATTGTAATTTTTGTAGAATGCAAGCACATGTATATTGTGCACTTAATAAAACAGCGATATCGATTTCTAATCAGCAAAGTCAGTTCTACAACTTTATAATTAACATTTCTGCCCTGTGTATCATAGTTTTGCAGTTGTGTTTGCTAAGTTCTATAATTCGCCAACAGTGGCGCCTATGTCGTGCCCGTTAAATAGCGCCTCAGCAACTACTTTTTTTTTTTTTTTTTTTTTTGATTGGAGGTTTAACGACCACCGTGAAAAACTCAATGGGCTATAAGCAGTCACCCGTCCCTAATTTAGGGTCACTGGTTCCAGGGAAGGGAGAGAGCCAGTGCCGTAAGACAAACACAACATCCATGCCTGACCGGGATTCGAACCCGGACCCCTTATGGACGAATGATCAGAGGCCAGCGCTTTAGACCACTGCGCCACCGGGGCGGCCAACTACTTTGTTCCTGCGTGTATGTGTGTGTAGGGGGAGGAGGTCTCGAACTCTAGCTTATATAGTATGCATTTACATATGTATAATATGTTATTTATAATTATATATGTATACATACATATAATGTGTGTATGTATGATCGGATCCCCCCCCCCCCTGCAGATTTTGAAACATGGTTACGCCACTGTTTCTAGCATTCGCATTTCCACTGGTCTGCGAACCACAGGTTTTATTTAGCATCATCTTTACAACTTGACACTTGATTATGAGCTACAAATCCTGCTTGATAGCGTCTAATTTGTCTAAACTATTAAACTATGCAAAAAATACATAATCTTTAGTACACTGAATAAAAATAAAGCAATAATTATGAATGTGTTTTTCATCCAGTTAAGAACTATTGTGCGTAACGACTAAATATTAACACATCTATTAATACGATAAAAAAAGACGTTGTTATTTCTATGCTAAGAACGCGAGTCAAGGAAGTTTGTAGCTCAGGCGAACAAAAGTTTAGAAAAGTCTTGAATATTAAAATGCGTATATATAGTTTTATCGCTTTGGGATTAGAATGAAGCCCAGATGGGGATAAAGTGCTTTCCTCGTAACCGTATTCAAAGGGCGCCATGATCATCATCCAGCCTTAAAAACGCGACATGTCTTTTCTGCTGTTATTTTTCCGCTTAATTAATGGCTGACAGTGACGCGAAAATTACTTGCGCTTAATTGGATGACGACGTTGAGTGAATGACATTTTAAGGCTGTTCTTTAGAGAAGAAAGGATAAGGCGAATACTATTGGGCAAAGGTGTCTGGCAAGAAAGTTATTACGACTGATGCGTTGAACGGCACCAGGGAAAGCTGATAAGACAATGCGCTTTGAAAAAAAACCTGGCTACATGAATAAGCCCTGTCTTGTAATATCGTCACTTGGATTCAGTTTGCTTTTTGGAGAGGTAAGTGTTTTACTTCCAGACGTATATTTCAAGTCATGGTCAGAAAACGTTAAAAAAATGTTAGTAGAAAGTATATCGGCATTAAAAGTTAAAACTGAAAAATATCATGCAAACATTCATCATATGATGTAGTAATTTTATGATGATGACTTCTGTGCTCAGAATTGCAGTATGCCTTAGCGGTATAATAAATTTATGGTGATGAGATATTGTAGTGTTATATAAAAACGGGATGTTTTTGTTTCTACACTTGCCTTCGGTTTACTTATAGCGCTATGTTCCAATGGACCGACCTGATACTTCGGAAGTTATTGTACGCGAATAAAATGCCTCATCTTATATATAATAATCCAATACATGAAGATGAAGATGACATTTGCACTTAAGAATACACTATATTGACAAACGTCACCGGACACGAAGAAGAGAAACACAATATAGCATTTATTGATATACATTAGTACGGTGTCGGCCCACCTTTAGGCTTAACGCATGCACTAACCCTTCGACACATGCTTTCGATAAGGTTTTGGAACACACCGAAAGGTATGCGCTTCCATTCAGTACATAATGCTGCCGCTAACTGTTGCTTAGTAGGAGGCCTTAGTTCCAAACTTCTTATACGGCGCTGTAATTCATCCCATAGGTGCTCTATGAGATTAAAATCAGGGCTTTGTGCTGGCCAGTCCACACACGATACGGAATTATCGTCAAACCACGCCAAAACATTTCTTGCTTTATGGCTCGGTGTATTATCCTGCTGGTACCAACAAGGCTTGGTTCCGTAGTATTGCCACAGAGTTGGTAGGGCATAATTGTCTAGAATATCGAAGTATACGTGCTGGTTAACAGGTTTGTGCACGATAACCAATGGGCCGCGACCATACTACGAAAAATACCCCCACACGAGCGCACTGCCAGCTCCAAACTTGACCGTAGAAACAGTACACTGTGAAAACTAGCGTTCCCCAGGCTGCCACCATACCCACAGACGGCCATCAGACTGATGGACCGTGTATCTGGATTCATCAGTCCATAGGACCCGTTCCCATTCATATACGGTTCACGATAAATGTTTTTTACACCATGCTAAACGACGAGTAGCATTCCGAGTGGATATCAAAGGCTTATGAGCAGCCGCACGACCACGGTAACCTATGAATGAAGTTCTTTGCTAATGGTACGTATACATACCGAGGTTCCAGCATTTTTACTCACCTGTACACTGAGGTCTTGTGAAGTACACTGTCGATTCGTTGTAACGATTCTCCTGAGGCTTTGACGTCCTGTATCAGTGATTTTCTTTGGTTTGCCGGTACGTTTTGCTGCTTCAAGCAGGCCATGTGTCTTTCACTTATTCAGTACATCCAAAACAGTTGACTTGGGTATGTTTAAAGTCTTCTCGGTGTCTCTTATGGGCAATCAAAGTCAGTTCTCTCCCGCCGCGACATTTTCAAACAATCAGTGCAAAATCATCGCGGTCAGCTACAGGCTTGTTCTATACCGTTTGCAGCTGTGTCGCGCATCTTAACAACGCAGCGGATCCGTTCATTTGCTTTTGAACGGGTGTCCGGTGACTTTTGTCAATATAGTGTATATCTTTAATTGCTATAGACGCACGCCCACGGAACAGAAATAAAAGGAGGTTTCTAAAATATAAGTCTTAAAAAACATGGAGTGTCAGAGAACACAACACACACTGTTTGTGAAAAACACCGCAGCAGAAGAAACGATACATGGCATGTGAGAACATTACGAACCTTTCTCTTTCGCCAGGTATTCTACTTTTCTACTTTTTTTCACGGATCGATCACTTTAAACTGTCAGTACAAAACGCAGAGAAGTGAAATAATAACAAACAACTCTTTCTCCGCTGTGAAACGTACTTATTGACTTATTTTTCCAACAGAGACAATTATTGGTGCACAACAGTGGCGTTCCCCAAATTTTTTTTCGGGGAGTTTATTTTTTATGCAACTAAATGTGTTATAAAATTTTTAAGTTTTTTTTCGAAATTTATTTTTTATGCAACTAAATGTGTTATAAATGCATTTTAAAAATCTATGCAACATCCGCGCAGAAATATTAAGAAAATGTTGCTGGAAATTATTATTAATATTCCTATTATCTATATTCTTAACACCACATAATGGTTGGCTATGTTTTGATATTTATTTATGCAGAAAACAAGCTGGGAAAACTGACTGGAATTCTGTTAAGACCGATTTGTGTGCGATAAATCTATTTTCCAAAGCACTAATAAACATGTCTAAAAATGGTAAATAAATTGAAATCCTGTAATAGTCTTGTGGGTTTTCTGGGTTTATGTTACAGCGTTGGTTTTGTTTGGATGTAATTCTTGGTATTTGAATCAAAACTCCTCGCTTTTCAGAGTGCTTTAGAGTAATCTGAAATAAGTCATGGAACTCAAATTTGGCATTTCCTCGTCGTCACAGAAACTTTCAGTATATCCATTTATTGGTTTCTAATTGCAATGGGACATTCTGGTCCTTGGCTTCTTGTCGCTCCCTTGTCTTCATGGAGAAAACACATTTAATTGTTACCATGAGACATAAAAACAAGTTCAAATGCTAACAAAAATTTGCCATTTAAAATCGTGTTTTTGAAATATCGAAAAGTTCAAAATTTGAGGGGTTTTTAACACCCCCCGCCCCCTCTCTCAGACACACCACTTGCTCACAGCAATTTTTTTCTTTTTTCCGGAGTTTAATGCCCACCAAGAGCAACTCTAAGCAATGTAGTCAGTCACCAGAGTCTAATTTACTACCGTTAGTTCGACAGCGGGGTCGGGGACAGCGCCACCGCAGTCGTTCATATGCACCGCCAATGCCTCGTTCGGCGCTCGAACATAGACCCAGTTCCTCGCATCACTGGAGTACCGCGGCGGTAGATTTTTTACACTTGGTTATCGCTCGAATACATTGCTGGTGATGAAACCCCGAAGTGGCCGCCCCGGTGGCCTCTGATCATTCGTCCGTATGGGGTCCGGGTTCGAATCCCGGTGAGGCATGGATGTTGTTTTTGTCTTACGGCACTGGCTCTCTCTCTTCCCTGGAACCAGTGACCCTAAATTTAGGACGGGCGACTGCTTAAAGCCCATTGAGTTGCTCACGGTGGTAGTTAAACCACAAATTAAAAAAACCCCCAAAAAACCACGAAGTGCAGATATTCTTGTGTGTGTAAGTGCTATAATCAATGCCGTACATGCTCGCGTATAATTTGTTTTTATTGAAGGTTTGACGACCACCATGAGCAACTCAATGGGCTATAAGCAGTCTCCTGTCCCTAATTTTGGGTCACTGGCTCCAAAGAAGGGAGAGAGCCAGTGCCGTAAGACAAACACAACATCCACGTAACACATAAAACGAAGGTTCGGGTATATTACACCAAAAAAAAAATCAATAACAAATAGCATTAAAATATGCGTTTATTGATATACAAATATTATTGAAGCTTAAGCTTTCAACACCAACGGGTGTCTTCTTCAGACTTATGCGTGGTTCGGCGGGGCAAGAGAGATAAATAAACAACTGGAAAACATATATATATATATATATATATATATATATGTTTGGAATGTAAGGTCAGGTGATGCGTAACATCACAGCCTCTCCTTGACAAATGTCAACCCCGCCTTCTCGTGGTGCATCCTGTTCCCACTAAAGGGGCTCTGACGACCGCCAATAGCGGTATAACTATACCATCGGGATTAGAGGAAATTCTATCCCACACTCACCAACCCGCTTGGCCAGCGTGGTGAGTTATGGCCAAACCCCTCCAAAATGATTCCACAACTTAAATCTTGGCCCTCAGTCTCCGGCAGCTGGAATGTACCTGGCCAAGGCAGCGGCCAGTGCGACATGAAGGCAGAGGGTGCTAAGAATCCCCGGAGGACCGGACTAGGCTGCCATCTGATGCTGACCTTGGCTACGTACAATGGACGCTCCCTATCTTCTGATTCAAGGCTTCTTGAATTGGAAGAGGAACTACAAAGGATCAACTGGGACATCGTGGGGCTAAGTGAGGTAAGGAGAAAAGGAGAAGATCTCATCGAACTGAAAAGTGGACATCTCTTCTACTATCGTGGGACAGATACTGGCAGAACTAGTGGGGTTGGATTTATAATAAACAAGAAACTGAAGGATAAAGTTGTAGAAGTTGAAAGTTCCTCTGACAGAGCTGCACGACTTGTTATCCAACTCTCGAAAAGATACCAGGCTCAGATTATTCAAACTTATGCACCCACCACAAGTCATCCTGAAGAAGAAATTGAAGAATTTTATGAGGAAATTTGTCATCTAAATAATAAAGGTAAGTAGCACTTGAAAATAATTATGGGAGATTTCAATGCAAAAATAGGGCAACGGCAACAGAATGAAACTTCAGTAGGTAAATTCGGTCACGGCAACAGAAACCAGCGTGGAAATACTCTCGTTGAGTTTGCAGAGGCAGAAGGGTTTTTCATCTTGAACTCCTTCTTCAAGAAAAAGCCACACAGGAAATGGACATGGAGACATCCAAACGGGACGACAAGTGAAATTGATTTTATTATGTGTGTAACAAAAAATTCGTCATAGAAGACTGCAGTGTGCTAAACAAGTTCAACACAGGTAGTGACCATAGATTGGTGAGATGTAAGATGCACCTCAACACTAAACTTGAACGTGGCAAGCTCATAAGACAAACAAAATCTATTGACATAACCAACCTTAAAAACACCATAATACCTTCAAGTTGGAACTGAAGGACAGGTTCTCTGCTTTAGAAGGCCTAACATCAGAAGAAGTGGACATCTCTGAAGTTAACAGAAAAAGTAACCAAAGCTCTTATGGAAACAGCAACAAAATTAGCTGGGTCTAAGAACAAGTTGCATGTAAACAAATTATCAGGAAAAACGAAAATGTTGATGCAAAAAAGAAGAGAGATGAGGACAACTAAAGAAGATGTGACTTCCAAAGTGGAATATATAGAGCTATGCAAGACAGTAAGAAAAGTATCACTGAAGACGTAAGAAAATTCAACTGTGAACTAGTGAGGAAAGCAATTGAAAACAACCAAAGCCTAAAGATAGCAAAGGGACATCTCAGTAAGGGAAGAAAACAGATTATGGCACTGAGAAAAGAAGATGGTTCTGTAACAAGAAATAGAGGCGAAATTTTGACAAGAGTGAAAGATTTCTACTCCAAATTATATGAAAGGGATGATACATGCACTCCAGACATCATGAAAGATACCAGTACCAGAGTTCCTCCAGTCCTTCCAGCAGAAGTTGCACATGCAATCAAGAACATGAAGCGGGAAAAGCTCCAGGAGAAGATGGAATTACTGTAGACATCATACAAGAAGCAAGTGGAGAAATCGAAACAGTACTCGCCCAAATTTTCACTCGATGCCTTAATGAAGGAAAGATTCCTGAGGATTGGAACACCGCTACAATGATCCTGCTACATAAGAAAAATGACATTGAGGATCTCGGAAACTACAGACCTATCAGCCTCCTATCAGTAGTTTATAAAATCTTCACTAAAGTTCTTTCACACCGCTTGAAGGTAACACTAGACATGGCTCAACCGAGAGAACAAGCTGGATTCAGGAGTGGCTACAGCACAATAGATCATATCCACGTGCTGAGAGAACTAATTGAAAGAGCGAGGGAATATGAACTTCCATTGTGCATGGCTTTTATTGATTATGAAAAAGCCTTTGATTCGGTGAAACCATCAGCAGTTACAATGGCTCTGAAAACCTGCGGTATTGAAAATGCATACATTAATATTATTAATAACATCTATGAAAATGCAAGTGCAAAGATTAGGCTGTTTGAAAATACAACACACGTAAAAATTGGAAAGGGAGTGAGACAAGGGGTGACACCATATCTCCGAAGCTCTTTAATGCCACATTGGAGGGTGTTTTTCAGTCGCTGAGCTGGGAAAACAAGGGGATAAAGATTAATGGAGATTATCTAACCCACCTTCGTTTTGCTGATGATGTAGTCATTTTCGCAACTACCCCATCAGAGCTGCAGAGTATGATCCAGGAACTTGCTGACAAGAGTAAAGAAGTGGGATTAAAAATGAACTTTCAGAAGACAAAAGTGATGTTCAATGCTTTTACAAGAAATGAAGATTTATCGATTGATGGAGAAAAGCTGGAGATAACAGAACACGTACGTTTATCTTGGACAGCAGATATCAAGTGAGGGTCACATTGGTGAAGAAATTAATCGGCGTACAAAACTTGCCTGGAGAGCTTTTGGAAGAAACAGCATAATTTTCAAGAGCAATATGCCATTATGTCTTAAAAGAAAAGTGTTTGATCAATGCATCCTTCCAGTGCTTACATATGGTGCAGAGACGTGGACCTTTAACTAAAAGAGACATACAAAGGCTGCAGACAACTCAAAGAAGCATGGAGAGGTGCATGCTTGGTATAACCAGGAGAGATAAGAAGAGGAACTCGTGGATCCGAAAAATGACAAGAGTGGAAGACATCATGATCAGAGTTAAATCCCTGAAATGGCAATGGGCTGGACATACTGCCAGAAAGACAGATCATCGATGGACAGCCGAAATTTTAGATTGGATTCCAAGGGACAGGAAAAGACCCAGAAGAAGACCACATGGGAGATGGGTGGATGAAATTCGAAAGTATGCAGGGGTGACATGGAGGAGACTGGCACAAGACAGACCGTTGTGGAGGAAACTTGGGGAGACCTTCGTCCAGCAGTGGATTGATAATGGTTGACAATGATGATGATGATGATGATATATATATGCGAACTTAACTCCGTTTATTAGGCTTATAATCAATATAAACTTAGTTTCATAAAATATAAATTTAGTTTTATATTTTTAAAAATTTACATAAATTTAGTTTTATATTTTATAAAATTTATAAAATTTAGTTTTATATTTTATAAAATTTATATAAATTTAGTTTTAAAAACAAATTATAAAACTAAATTATAAACAATTTAGTTTTCAAACAACTGAAAAATAAAAAAAAAACACGAACAGAATGTGAGAACATGATATGTTGCGTCTCGTGCATGCGACAATGAGAGATGTCCACAGAAACGTAAAGAAACGTACGCCACACGTGGGGAAGCTCAAGTGAGACGGCCGCCCCGGTGGCGCAGTGGTCTAAGCGATGGCCTCTGATCATTCGTCCGAACGGGGTCCGGGTTCGAATCCCGGTGAGGCATGGATGTTATGTTTGTCTTACGGCACTGGTTCTCTCCCTTCCCTGGAACCAGTGACCCTAAGTTAGGGACGGGCGACTGCTTATAGCCCATTGAGTTGCTCACGGTGGTCGTTAAACCTCCAATCAAAAAAAAAAAAAAAAAAAGTGAGACGTTATCATTTGCAATGATGTGACGTCTTACAATGATAACGTCTTCATTTGCAAGGATGACGTCTCACTTGAGCTTTTCCACGTATGGCGTACATTTCTTCACGCTTAGCACGTTTCTGTTGACATCTCTCATTGTCGCATACACGCGACGCAACATATCATGTTCTTTTTTTTTTTTTGATTGGAGCTTTAACGACTACCGTGAGCAACTCAATGGGCTATAAGCAGTCGCCCGTCCCTAATTTAGGGCCTCTGGCTCCATTGAAGGGAGAGAGCCAGTGCCGTAAGACAAACATAACATCCATGCCCGATGGGATTCGAACCCGGACCCCTTTCGGACGAATGATCAGAAGCCATCGCTTAGACCACTGCGCCACCGGGGTGGCACATCCATGCCTGACTGGGACTCGAACCCGGACCCATCTCGGACGAATGGTCATAAGCTAGAGCTTAGACCACTGCGCCACCGGGTCAGCCTCGCGTATAAGCCGACAATGTTTGCAAGGGATTCGTTTTTTAAAATAAAAAGGTTTGCTTACATGTGAGTGTTTAAATACACTGGCGGAAAGTGAAAAAAGAACACCAAGAAGGAGACGTCTGATACCAACGAAATTTATACAGCATAATAACGGAATACAGAGGATAACGTGATCAAAACATTATGGCAAAATACAGCTGTATTTGCTGGTAAACTGAAAAATAACATTTCCATGTAACATGGTTAGTACGAGGTTGAACCGCCATAAACTGCGTCACACTGTGCAATTCTGGCATGGAGTCTGTCGTACAGATGTTGGATGTAAGTTTGGGGTATTGAGTTCCAAGCATCCTCAACCTGGACGCGTAAATCGGGGATGGTCGTGGCTGGCCGTGGAGACCGGATAAGTCGTTGTCCCATAAAATCTCACACGTGCTCAATGGGGGACAAATCCGGAGAACGTGCAGGTCATGGAAGTTGTCTCACACCCTGAAGTGCATGTTGCGTTGCACGTGCCGTGTGTGGGCGCGCGTTATCTTGCCGGAAAACACCACGATGAACCGAGCTTACAAATGGCACATCAATGGTCTGAATGATGTTGTTGATGTAGGAGGTGCAGTTTAACATACCCGGTACAAACAGTAGTTGTGTACGGGAATGATAGCTGATCGCTGCCCACACAAGGAGACCAGGTGTAGGCCCTGTGTGTCGCTGGCGGATGCAAGAAGGGTGGAGACGTTCCCCTGTGCGTCTGCGAACACGCATACGGCCATCGGAGGCTCCCAAGCAGAATCTGCTTTCATCGCTGAACACGACAGATCGCCATTGCGTTCTCCAGTGCAGACGTTGGAGACACCACTGCAGCCGTTCCTGACGGTGGGCTGGAGTCAGAGGTACACATGCCAGAGGCACACGTGCACGTAGTCCTGCATCCAGTAAGCGGTTGCGGATTGTTCGCACAGTCACCTCAGGTGCAACGGCAGCTCGGATTTGCGTCGCAGTGGATGTTCTGCTTGACAACGCCGCTCTTCTTGTGCGTCGATCGGTCAGCTCATCAGTCCGTCTGTGACTCCCGGTTCCGCGTCTTCTCGTGTGGGAATGTTCCTCGGACAATCTACGCCACCATCGTACCATCATCGATACTTTTCGTCCAATTCGCTCCGCAATACGATGATACGACCACCCGGCTTCGTGGAGTTCAACTAGACGACCTCGCTCAAAGTCCGATAACTGCTGAAATCGTACACGTCTTCCATGTCCAGGCATTGCAGCTTCTTCAGGATCTTCGCACGTGTCCGTACGCCGACGACTGATTACATTCACTTCGCCGTACTCTTTAAATACCACCGACGATAATTTGCATATTATGCCGTGCTGTGGCGTAGGCGCTCACCGGTTGGTCCCAAAATTAACATCACACCTACGTAAACTTGACCCCATTAACATATGTAAATTTCATAATCGTCCGCCAATTCCTCATTGGTGTTCTTGTTTCACTTTCCGGCAGTGTATAAAAAAGTAATGAAATACTTTTGTACCCAGCGTAAGAATTCAAGGAATGGACCGCCTCTCCAGTCCTACAGGACTATTTGTCGCTAATAACAGAATTGACAAATGATCACACACTGCGTGATAAGGTGTTGCTTTCCTTTTTGCCCTCACAACAGCAGCAAGACGTCTTGGCAAGGACTCGGTGAGGTGCTAAAAACCAGGAGATGGATTTTCCCCCGCCTTGAAGCAAAGATCAGACATCCACCTGCAATTGTGGATGTCTTACAGCATCCACAATTACAGGTGGGTTTTGGCTGGCTCGAACGGATCTTTCCATAAAGCAAAACAGGTTTTCGTGCTGGATAAAATCATCATCAGTAGTGAAACAGCCGTCGTAGCACGATGTGTGATAATCGTGCTACGACGGCTGTTTCACTACTGAGGATCTTTCCATCCCCTTCTATAAATTCTCAGTGGAGCCGATCAAAGAGTCATTCGAGTGTGGTAAGCTCACTTGAATACTGCTGGAGCCAGTTTATCGCCATTCGGGAAGCATGCGGCGTGGTGTCAACTTCTTGAAAGATAGCGTCATGGTGCAGAAAGAGAATAGTTACGAACGCGTGTGGATGATAGTCGAGGATGTTCAAATAACTCATGCTAGTGTGACAGAGGTCTCATGGGTATGAGGTACTCCAAAGAAGCCCAGGCAAACGTACCCCAAACTTTTATACCGCCTCCATCTACTTGTATCACCGCAACTTTGGCAAGCTGAGTCCATCGCTTTGTATCGTTTTCGGTACACACGCAATCAGCCATCTGCGTGATAGAGCTGAAACTCAAATTCCTCAGACGAGATGACATGTTTCCGATCTTCCACACTCTAGTTGCGACAGGCGTTTGCAAACTACAGTGAAATACATAGTTCGGTACCTTGCCGTAAACAAAGGGACTTGATATAGATGTCGTCTACGTTCACCCAGGACTATTTTTCCATGGTGCAAAGGAGAGTCTGTGTATAAACATGCGGATCTGCCCCTATTAAATTTCGACCTTTATCTGCTCCGCGGTAGCCGTGCAATTCCTTGTAACGGCACAAAACAGTCTGTCATCACCTCAAGAGTAAACTGCACGATTACGGCCACATTTCTCTCGTAGATTGGAAATTTTGCTGTATTTCAGGTGGTCTTTGTATACATGTGCGACGGTCTGACGTGGAAATATCAACAGTTTAACAGTTGCGGTGACCGAGCAGCCGACCTTTCTCGCAGCTACTGTCTGAGCACGGTCAAGCTTATGTCGCTGCATTTTTCCATGGTTACATTTCCGTGACTAGAGACCTGCTGTATTTATAGGCATTGCTAATTCTAGCGTTCTACGTGACTGGATGTGATACTTCTGCGTTGCGTATTGATATCGGGATGTACATAATAATTTGTTCATGAGAGTATTAGTGTGAAACCAAATCCCGTTTCAAAGTGAGACGACGGAATTCCTTGCTGCTGAGAAGGAATTAATAACCTGGTTGCTTGACCTACAGGGAGTTCACCATACCTTTGTTTGGGTACACAGCAATCAGACTTCAGACAAATCCTTCGAATTTGGGGAGGTGCCCAACGAATTAGCTGTCTCCGGTATTCTCACAGAAAGCGTGCGAGTCTCCTCTTGTGACTTCATACCGTGTCGTTTTAAAGGAAGCACAAAGTCGTGATCATTTAAAATATTCTGCATAAAGAATGGCATGGATAGTACAGAAGCTGGTCTAGTTTATGACTCAGATGAAGGAAAAGACAGCCACGATGACGATGATGTTTATATTGATGACACAAATTTAGCGAAAATGGTCTTACATGAACTACACTGCTGGCCACCCAAAATGCAACACCAAGAAGGAAGCATCCGATTGGCTTGAAATTCGCAGCATGCGTCGCTCGCGAGAGGACATGCAAACGATTAGCATTGCAGGCCATATGCAAATCATGTGCCCCCGACAAGCCACCTATAAGCACTATTAGAAGAGTGCACAGAAGGCTGGGTGTAAGTAGTCGAAGTGTGTTGTGCTGCCGGACCTGTGAGTGGGAAACTTCCTGATGCCTCGTCGCAGAATACGTCAGTCATTCCAGCACGTTTCGGAGTTCGACAGAGGACGAATAGTGGCTTATCGCGACAACGGTTTATCGTACCGAGACATCGGAGCCCGTGTGGAACGACATCCAGCCACAGTGAGGCAAGTACGGATTCGGTGGGTACAGGAGGGACGGACGGACGGACTGACGTGAGCGATTGCCGCAGCCTCGACACACCACCGAACGAGAGGACCAACATGTTGTGTGGCGGGCATTGACGGCTCGCACCGCCACATCACGAACGTTAGGGAAGAAATTAGGGTGTGTTGCGCAACAACCTGTGTCAGCACGTATCATTCGACGTCGTCTGCATAAGCGGGGACTTATCGCAAGGCGCCCATTGCTCTAATTACCATTGAAGGTACACCACCGGCGAGTGCGGCGGCAGTGGGCCGTTGAACGCCGCACCTGGACTACGGAAATGACACGACATTGTCTTCTCCGACGAGTACCGCTTCTGCCTGCCACACTAGGGGTTCGGATCCGCTTGTGGCGGCACCGCGGCGAGAGACTGTATGATGCCTGCATTATGCATCCCCATACCAGTCCGTCGCCTGGCGTTGTGGTTTGGGGAGCAATTGGATATGACACCCGCACTCCTATGGTACGCATCGCCGGTACACTCAACAGCCACCGCTACATCTCTGACGTTTTGGAGCCTGATGTCCTCTCTTACCTGCAGAAACCTACCAGCGGCCACGTTTCAACAGGACAATGCGCGCCCGCACGTGGTACGCATCGTGTAACAATTCTTCACGGCCCACCAGGTGTCACTGCTGCCGTGGCCCGCCTGTTCTCCTGATATATCGCCCATCGAACACGTCTGGTCGCTAATCGGCAGCCGAGTGGCCCGGCAAGCACCACCCGCGGTTACGCCTGATGAACTGGGCCAACGTGGGGAAGCAGCCTGGAATGACATACCCAAGCCCACATCCAAAGTCTTTTTCGTTCGATACCGCGGCGTGTAGCGGCCGTTATTGCCAGCCATGGGGGCTACACGAACTGTTGATGTCTGCGTGTTCCGCAAGTCTCACGGGCCTGTAAGCTCAATCGTTTCATCTTTGTATCTGTTGTTATGTGTCCAGTAAATCTGGGTTTGCTATCTCATGTCCTTCTTGGTGTTGCATTTTGGGTGGCTAGCAGTGTAGATATTATAATAAAAAACTGTCACAAACACTTTCGGAGACCGCAACTCTACCCATGTGGCTACTCAGGTGGCTTAGGGGTACGCTATCCAGGTGGCTACTCAGGTGGCAGAGGGGTGCGCTACCCAGGTGGCTGAGTGGTAGGAAGCGTTCGCTTCTAATCATTAGTCCAGGTTCGTATCGCGGTTGAGGTATGGATGGTGTGTTCTGTTATGGTCTTGGCTCTGTCTTTCTTAGGAACAACTGGCCCTAAACTAGGGAGGGGCGACTGTTTACAGCACTTTGAAATGCTTACTGGTGGTCGTAAAATCTTCAAAAAATTAAAACAAGACCACAGAACTTTTATTGCGCTTTCAAGAAGATACAGATAGTTCATCTAACCGACGAGGCACGCCGTGAAACTTAACGACGAAGAACCCATACGTTATTTTAGCAGATACTATACCATGTCTTGAAAGGCGCCCACGAACGACACAAACAGTTGGATCTGGTACATTGCATCAGATCAGATCAGATGTAGAGGATTTTAGGAAGGGAGTGTCTGACTCCAGGTCTTAAACAACCCTTAGAAATAGGAAGCTAGGAGATTTGGGCTAGAGTACCCGATAGGAAAGTCACACGGGAGCGAGGTAGAAGACGCCCTTGTTTACCACCGGGGGCCAGTTCCCAGGGAAGGCACTGCAACAGAGCACGACGTTCGCTTTACGTATTACAGCGTACAGCAACAAATGCTTTTGCATTTGCGACTGAGAAACATTTCTGACACATTTGTTTGAAGGAAACTAAGTTAGCAATAAGAATAAAGTTTGTCGCATGTGCATAATTCGATCTGTCAGAATAGAAAGGTATCAGGTAAATTTTGATAACACAGCTCATGCACTTTCTTCAAAATTACATCTTTCTCTGATAGTCATCACGATTATTCGTACACGGCATTCGGGGATTAATTTACGTATTGAGTTAGTCCCCTTTAATTTTATCAAATGCGCTTGAAATTTATTTTATTTTATTTTATTTATTTATTCATTTTTGTTGTTACATGCTCTTAGAAAAAAAGAAGAGTGAAACAAAAATTTAAAATTCATAAATGATGAACATAGACTGTAACAACAGGGAAGGCAAGGGAAAAGGCCAAATGGCCTGACATTCCCCTATACTCCCCGTAGAAGAAACAAATGAAACAACAGATAGACACATCAAGTCAGACAATCAGAAGACGTTTTGCCAATCCTTTTTTTTTTTTAATTATTGAAGAAGATAGAGTTTTAATTTTTTTTAAATAAATTAAAATATTTAAGTTAGTCTGGTTACTAGGTAAGTATTGAGGGCCTCTGCAGTTTAGAGTAAGCTTAACTGATTCCGTTTTCGGAAAAATAGGTTGTAATTGTAGTTTATTCCTTGTTTCATACGAATGTGCATGTGTATTAAGAAATATGAGATCTGAATATATATTATATTTAATTCATTTGAACATAATTTTACCAAGATTAAAATAGTATAGTTGAGTAATTGTAAGTATATTATATTTATTAGGATATACTTTTGTTCTAAAATTTATTAAAGGTCGAGTATTAGGATGTGATTTGAGATCAATTAGTCTAATAAATTTATTGAAGTCGTTGACGAAATTCGTGCCAATAACATCAATTGCTAGAATGCCGTCGTTGCACGATATAAGATGAAATTCAAATTTAACGATGAAAAATTGACTTTTATTTACACTGAATCAAAAGCTGAAAGTCAAAATCACATCACTAGATCTTTCATGCTGGCTCCCAGCACATCCTCAGGTGAATTCTAAAACAGGTATCGTAAAGACTTTCTGTTGAAGAGAAACCCTATATCACAAATTATTTCTTTTTCAGTATACCGCAAGCCTAGTGCAACATCAGCAATAATACCATATTATTCAGCACATCCTAATACATATAAACTATCTGCATTCCAGTTTCTCATCAGTAGAGCATACACACATTGCTCAAGCGTTACTGCTAGGAGATGAGAATTAAATGAAATAAATGCCATAGCAGACGAATATGGGTACCCCAGAAATATTGTAAACCGGATCCATCGAAAAATAAGAAGCACAAACTTTTCTACATTAACTAAAGAATCCAGTCAACGCAAATATGTTGGGTCACTGGATTATATTCCGAAAATTATGAATATACTTAAATCTTCCTGTAAAAAATACAACTTGGATTTTGGAATTAAAACAAACAACCTAATGTCAACTATTAAAAAAGATCGGGACCCAATTCCGAGTAATAGCAGATTCGGAGTTCACGAAATACCTTTACAGTCCCTGGATACTGTTGATATAGATCAAATTTATATTGGATCAACCATGAGGAATTTGAACTTTCGTATGGCGGAACACAAGTACAGTGTCAAAACATATTCAAACTCTACAGCACTTGCAAGATTAGTTAACCAGGGAGCTCACATCCCTCTGTGGAATGAGGTAAGAGTTATTTCTTCTCACAAAAACAAAAATGCGACTTTGCTAGCGGAGAGTTTACACATCGTCAATAACGCTGATAAATGTTGTAACGATGAAGTACCCAAATTCATACCTCCGATTTGGATGCAGTTAATTTCGAACAAGAAGAAGCAAATAAACCAATAACTCGAACTTTATTTCGGAACTCACCCAATAACAATTAAGAAACAACAATCATAAGTCAGAGTATGGTGACGTTTTTTGAAGTCATTCGGGTGCTGAACGCGATGTATATAAACAAAAGCAACGTTCCACGGTGGACTCTTTTTTCCAATTTTTACGATACCTGTTTTAGAATTTACCTGAGGATGTGCTGGGAGCCAGCATGAAAGATCTAGTGATGTGATTTTGACTTTCAGCTTTTGATTCAGTGTAAATAAAAGTCAATTTTTCATCGTTAAATTTGAATTTCATCTTATATCGTGCAACGACGGCATTCTAACAATTGATGTTGATAATAAATTTATTTTGTAGAATTTGTAATTTATTAATATTGTCTTGTGTCGTTTGTCCCCATGACAGTATGCAGTAATTATTATGAGTTTGAAATAATGTGTAATACAATGAAATCAATGTTTTAGTTGCCAGATTGGTCAGGATATTACTCACTACACCAATGTTTCTAGATAGCTTAATTAAAAGAAAATCGATATGATTATTCCATTTGGGGTAAAAGTTTACTGTAGTTCCCAGGTAGTTAAATGAAGGTACTATATCAATTATTTTATTATTAAAGGATATTTGTGCATTTGGTGTTAAAGGCGATAACATATTAGAAATTAAAGGATATTTGTGCATTTGGTGTTAAAGGAGATAACATATTAGAAATTAAGGGATATT
The DNA here is from genome assembly GCA_039090855.1 of Macrothele yani. Classification (NCBI taxonomy): domain Eukaryota; kingdom Metazoa; phylum Arthropoda; class Arachnida; order Araneae; family Macrothelidae; genus Macrothele; species Macrothele yani. The sequence goes on along the minus strand of CM077027.1, from coordinate 13,134,900 downwards.
TGTGCATTTGGTGTTAAAGGCGATAACATATTAGAAATTAAGGGATATTTGTCCATTTGGTGTTAAAGGAGATAACATATTAGAAATTAAGGGATATTTGTGCATTTGGTGTTAAAGGCGATAACATATTAGAAATTAAGGGATATTTGTGCATTTGGTGTTAAAGGAGATAACGTATTAGGAAAAGTCATTGCTTTAGTTTTATTAAAATACATATTGTCTGTACACGATTCTAAAAGGAATACTTAAAATATATACAAGACAAAAAACATTAGCCCTTTCATATGACTACCGATAAAAACATTAGCACTTTTATATGACTACCCATTTGCCACTGTTAATGTCATAATGCGACGAGTTTTTATTGCCTAATGGTCTACATTACGGAAAACAAGACCGACTACCTCGTATGTGGGCACAATGCCATACATCCCCGTAATCACAAATGTCCTAAAAAACGCATGTCGACCTTTCAACATCGACTTTGGTTTAAAAGCGTGTAACATCCTCGCCTATATCAAGAAGGACAGGGATCGAATACCCCCTGATTCCAAGATTGGTGTTTATTCAATTCCACTAAAAGCCATGAACGATGATGTCTCTGACCAAATACACATACACTGGTGTACAAAAATTAAGGACGAAAAGGAGAAATTAGCATAACAGCGGAACGAGCAGGCAGAACAGACCGAAAGGCCACTCAGGAGAAAGACTAGGGTCCGGTACGGTAGGGCATGCGCATATATGCAGCATGACGTGTGGGGGTGGGGGTGGGGTGTCGGAAGGGTATAAAGTACACGGGTGCTGTACGCTCAGCAATTCGGTGAAAGCTAATGCACGGTGTACATTGGTTTGAATGATGTCGAGTTGCTGCCAACGTGTGATATGGCCAACAGGCAATCCAGTAGACCACATCTGGATGACTTTACCCGAGGTCGCGTTATTGGGAAGTTGAAAGAAGGTCAAAGTGTGACTAATGTGGTCGAGGAGTTCGGGATCGCTCACAGTATGGTTTCACGAGCTTGGAGAGCATTTCAAACGACAGGAACAGCTGTCTGAGAGTTTATCAGTGATCGTCCACGAGCAACCACGGCGGCGGACGACCAGTATATTTTCCTACAGGCGAGAAGATACAGACGGCAGATTGAGGGAGAAATCGCAAGGCACATGCAACAAACAACTGGACGTCCGTTATCGCGTTTTACCGTGGCCAGGAGGCTGCACAAAGGTGGTCTATTTGCACGACGACCAGTACGGTGTGTGCCATTAGCGCCTGCTCATCGGAGACGGCGGTTTCTGTGGTGCCAGGAACACAAGAACTGGACACATCAGCAATGGGGTAGAGTTCTCTTTACGGATTAGATCCGATTCAGTCTGACGAGCGATTCTGAACGTATAAACATCTGAAGAGGGCAGGGAACACGCAATCACACCTCCAACATAATTGAAAGGGACCGGTTTAGAGGTGGCGGAGTTCTCGTTTGAGGCGGTATCATGCTTGGTAGCCATACTGACCTTCACATCTTCCAAGGAGGTTCAGTCACTGGTGTCCGCTATTGTACCGAGGTTCTTCCGCCTCACGTGCGCCTGTTTAGAGGTGCTGTGGGTCCTGAGTTCCTCTTCATGGACGACAACGCTACACCTCATCGCACAGTGGCTGTCGCAGAACTGTTGGAGAGTGAAGATATTCAACGCATGGGTTGGCCCGCAGGGTCCCCAAACCTAAATGAAATCGAACACGTGTGGGACCTTCTCGGGAGACGCTAGGCAGCACGTCACCAGACTGCAACAACGATTCCGCAACTGCGATATGCGCTACAAGAGGAATGGGTCGCGATGCCTCAACAGCTCCTTCACAACCTCGTTCGCAGCATGGACAGACGTTGTAAATCCTGCAACGCAGTCAGGGGTGATCATATTCCTACTGAAGACTGGATTTTTCTTGTCAGTCGTCTGTCACATGGACGTTTCTGTATTTTGTCCAGTTATGCTCGAAGCTACCTTTTGAATAAAGTGCCTTTGTATCCTTTGCATTCCGTGTTTGGACGGTTTCGTTCACTTGTCCCATATTATTACATCTTGGAGATCTTATGGTATGATGTTAGTCGATGTGGAGCACTTCTGCACGAAGTTACATTCGAAAAACCATCTCGTCCTTAATTTTTGCACGCCAGTGTCGGATCGACCCGTCGTAATCTTAGTTTACGTGTATCTGAGCATAAATATAACGTCAAATCATATTCACCTTCCACCGCCCTTTCACGACTATGCCTGGGGAGGTCGACCCTAACCTATCTGGCAAGATGTAACTATATTTAACACGTCAACCACATGCTCCTCACTTCTCTTGACAAAAAGTTTATTGATTCATAAATTTAGAAGAAAGTGTTGTAACGACGATGCCCCTCTTACCATACCTTTACCATGGAAGCTGTTTTGCAATTATTATGGCGAGGGGGACAACTCAGATAACGACCCAATCTCCGATGTATAACAACATGACTACATTATGAGCATGCGCATTGACAACACTGATACGTCGGTGTGCTTCCTGCATATATACCTCTTATATATTTTAAGTATTCCTTTTAGAATCGTGTGTACAGACATCAATATGTATTTTAATATCTTCCACCACGAATAAAGTAGTTCATATGGCTTTAGATTTATTAACATTAATTAATAATTCATTAGAATTTAACCAGTATAACGAAGTAAATTTCTCCGTCATTTTCGTCGACGCCGGGGCTCGAACCCGGGTCCCTCATTCCGGAATAAGTCGCTCTACCAATTTAGCTACGCGGACGTTCGTTGTTGCTGCTATCTGCCTTTATGTCGTGTGCGTCCTGCTGGGCAGGTACGTCACACCAGTCAGATGTAGTTTGCAACTGTTTATTGCATTGCGTTTGTATTTCGCCTAAGTTTTTGACAAATTTCAGCAAGTGAGATATTTCAAATTGACAAACTTCAGCAAGTGAAACATTTCAAAGTGACAAATTTCAGCAAGTGAAACATTTCACACAGTGTACTGTGAGTAAATCGACAAATTGCAGCAAGTGAAACATTTCACACAGCGTACTGTGATAAATTACTGCTTCTAAATCTCCCCAAACCTTTCGTCCGTGAAAGAATCCCCCTAGATACTGTGAAACTTTTGGTATTATGAAAAGCGAAAGAGAACGTAACGATAATTTCAAAGCCTCTTTCCAGCGGTGTGTTCCCAACCACTCTAACGTGTTCAGAATTGTATCTCTCGAGCTATTTGCTCTCCTAAATTTATAAGTTTCCTCTCTAAAAATGCCGAGGGGGAAAGCAACGTGTAATGATTTCGCTGAAGATTTTCCAAACGTCGCCATTAGTTCAGTATAATGATATCTATTTATACATCCTATTTCCATTCCTGTAAACGCGCTATTATAAATTTCGTCGCCATGGTTGCGTACATGTGTGAAGGTAAACAACTGGACCAGATAGACGCTTGGCACTCTACGTCCTTTAATTTCATTGTACCCGTTTGACGCATTTCAATTAGACGTCATCGAAGAATACTTTAATATATTCAGAACTCCAAACGCCCGAGTTCTGGAAACATTCATTATCCATTGTTCATTGATCGTAGCAAGTTGCGCTCAATAATTCACCGCAGCATTCGGTATGTCGCATGCGGCTTATCGATTGCTTTCTGAATCTGTTATGCTCTGTGTGTTCTACACGGAGATCAACTTTTGTTGAGAAACTGTGGGAAGTTACAAAGTTTAATTGCGTGATATCTCGCTCATGAAATGATTGCAAAGAGAAGAGATTGCGTCTATTGACCATTTTGTTTGGAATCACCTTAGATTAATTGAACAGCAGTGATGATTTTCACAAAAAGAAAACGTTTCGTTTGTAATTTTAATATTAACACTGTGCCTTCTGCAACAGTAGTTGTTACTCTAGCTTATGTGGTTGCTACTGTGGATCTGTCTTCTCCATAAACTTCTAGCTTGCTTCATTCAAGGAGGTTGAAATTCTATTTTTAGAGATCTATGTAGAATATTTTAGGAAGGAAGTGTCTGACTCCAGTTCTTAAGCAACTCTTAGAAGTAGGAAGCTAGGAGATTTGAGCTAGAATGCCAGACACGAAATCCCGATAGGAAACGAGGTACAAAGAGGAAGGAAGGCGCCCTTATGGCCAGTACTCGGGGTCTGTGTGCCAGTACTCGGGGACCGACGATTTGAAGAGCCTGTCCGTTGTTTAGCGCTAGTACCTGCCTGGGACAGACCCTGAAACGTTTTCGTAGCAGACACGAACGTTGACCTTTAGGCTATCTGCGGCTCCCTAAGGGTGTTTTGCTTTCTGTCTTAATGTAAATAACAGTCTTTCTTCTTGGGTCGCGTTATCACTGGTTCTGTTCTCATTTACTCATTTATAACATTTATTTCTCCGTTTGTACCGTGTTTCTCTGGCAGATCGATGCTCATAACTTAAGTATAACAAAAATATCTCATAGTCCTCTAAATACAAGTCCATAAAAACACAGTCTTTCTTCTTGGGTCGCGTTATCACTGGATATGATCCCATTTACCCATTTCTAACTTTTTTCTGAAGATCATTTATGCCCACCTCAACATCTTCTTGAGTCACGTTTTAATACTGGATCTTTTCTCATTTACTAATTTCTAACTCTTTCTGAAGATCATATATTCCCACCTCAGCATCTTCTTGGGTCGCGTTATCACTGGATCTGTTCTCATTTACTATTTCTAACTCTTTCTGAAGATCATATATACCAACCCCAACATCTTCATTCCTAAAGCGTTAGTCTTTTCTATATACATTTTGCCATTAGCCGAGTCTCAAATTATGCGCAGAAATTTTTTTTAATGTAGTCTTGAACACTCTGCGTTTTACCCTCCTCGGAAGCCTTCTATCACATAAAGCACCTGCCGTATGTTTTCTGGAAGCACAGAGTTTTAAATAAGCAACAAATTTCAGTGAATTAGTCTATGATCTCTGGTTCAAATGTTGATAAAATTATATAGAGCCAGAACACCATTGCCCGGCCAGTTTCTCGCATTTTCCCACAGCTACTTCCCTTCACTCATGATAATTGAAAATAACTTAAGAAACACGACAACTGGGCTATATCCTCGTAGTTTTTGTTTGATACTCTGTGGTACACTCTCTCATCAAAAGTATCCGGACACTTGCCTATCCACAAACTCTCTGTAATAGAAAAGGAATAAATATCCAGTTCTTCCACCGTTTGCTGCTGTTACAGCCTCCAACTTCTGGGAATGAATGCTTCCCAATAGTTTTGGTACTTTTTGTTAGGATGGCCTCTCATTTACGACAATAGCTTTAGTCAGGCCTGTCACAAATGTTGGCCGGTTCGGACTGGCGTTTCAGTCATCTCAAAGGTGTTTCATGCGGCTGATTTCAGGCCTCTGCGCAGTCCAATCAAGTTCTTGCACACTCATCTCATCAAACTAATCCTGCACGGAGCGAGCTTTGTGGACGCAGGTATTGTTCTGTAGGTAAAGGATAGGGCCTTCACCGAACTGTTGCCATGATGTTGGGAGCACAGAATTGTCTAGAATGCCCATTATACTCCGCAGCATTGAGATACGTGGCCTTTTTTGTGGATACAGCCATTGCTCTGTTGGTAAAGAAAAGGGCCTTCACCGAACTGTTGCCATAATGTTGGGAACACAAAATTGTCTGGAACATCATTATACCCCGCAGCATTAAGATACGTAGCCTTTTTTGTGGACAGAACCATTGTTCTGTTGGTAAAGAAAAGGGCCTTCACCGAACTGTTGCCATAATGTTGGGAGCACAGAATTGTCGATAATGGCACTTTTGGCCCCAGCATTCAGATTACCGGGCAATGGAACTAGCGGGTCCAGCCCGAACCTCGAAAAAACGCCCGACAACATGATTCCTTTTTCACCGAATTTCATATTTGGCGCAACACAGTCGAGAAAGTAGCTCTCACCTGGCATTTTGCACACCCAGACTTCTCCGTCAGGCATCCAGATGGTAAAGCGTGACTTACCACTCGAGGAGAATGCATTTCCACTTTTCCAAGGCCCACTAGCACCGAGCTTTACACTACTCCAACCGACGCTGGACTGTGCTGATGCTGATATTAGACTAGTGTGTGACTGCTCGTTCATGGAAACCCATTCCCTTTAGCTCTAAACTAACCTTTATGGCGCTGGCGTTGCTTTTCGATGAAGTTTGGAACTCGTGGTGGGTGTTGCAACCGAGGAAAGGGGATTTTGTCGCAAAACCCGCTACAGCATTTGACGGTGCCGTTCTGTCAGCTGATGTGACTTACTAGGTCAGGATTGCTGTAATGTTTCTCCTACGCGTTTTTACTTCACAATAAGATCCCTTGCAGTTGATCGGGACAGTTGCAGCAACGCAAAAATTTCCCCAGCTGACTTGTTGCTAAGATACGTAGTAGCACCACATGATCTTAGCAGGTTGGCACCCTCTAAACTCTGTCATACGACCCACTCTACTGTTCCTGCTTATCTATTATCTTTGCCAGGCCACTTACAGGCTTGTATGCTTGTATGGGCGGTGGCTATGACGTGTGTGGGTAAATCCACAACTTAGGAGTGTCAGGATACGTTTGATCATATAGTGTGTCTCTCAATTATGTTTCCCACGAGATTCGACTTAGTCTTAGCGGCCATGATTTAAAAGGTTTGTATTGCTGAATAAAGAACACCAGGCACTCTGAAGTTTCCATACCAGTTGTAGTGTTTTAATGTTTCACATTTGGAGTTTTTAGCAAATTGTTGTTGAAATGCACAGTTACTTAACATTAAAAAATTAATTACAGCCAGAGTCTTATGAATAAGCAATGTAAGTAAAATTGCAGTAATCTTTACTTATACCCACTTGTCGAAGTCACATTTATGGAAGCTTTACGACAGCATGAGTAATACTGTGTCGCATTTCCATATAACCTTTTTTTTTTTTTTTGATTGGAGGTTTAACGACCACCGTGAGCAACTCAATGGGCTATAAGCAGTCGCCCGTCCCTAATTTAGGGTCACTGGTTCCAGGGAAGGGGAGAGAGCCAGTGCCGTAAGACAAACACAACATCCATGCATCACCGGGATTCGAACCCGGACCCCGATCGGACGAATGATCAGAGGCCAGCGCCTTAGACCACTGCGCCACCGGGGCGGCCATATAACCTTTGAAGTTACATGGCAATCCTTATCTGTAAATCTTCTCACGATCGTACCACCACTATCATTAAGCGCACCACACACGTTTTGCTCGTGGCGTAGGTTTTATTTACACTCAGACCCACTGTAAGTGTTTCAAAAACATTTAAGGAAATTCGAGGAAGTAATACGCCGTTCAGAACGAAAATCAAACTGAGAAGTAACAAAATGTATATAAAAATAGAGAGTAAGAAGGGAGGTTAGATAAAGTTATTTTTTATGCCACAGATCTATTCAATTCTGAACTGACAATGAGCTTTATATTTCTTTTTGTACAACGGCTGTTCCATAAAATCTGAGAGTAAAATCCCACAAAATGAAGAAATATAGGTACAGCAAAATACATGTTATTCTTTCTCAAAGTATCTTCCCTACGATGACATGCAACGGTCCCATCGTTCCGTCCACTTTTCAAAGCATATGGCATTTTGTAGAAGCTGCTTTTGCGACCCTTGGGCAGCTTGGATGACGTCAGCATCTGTGTTGAATGTTGCGCCACGGAACTTCTCCTTTTCGTTGGAAATAACCAGAAATCGCACGGGGCGAGGTCAGGATTGTAAGCAGGCCGTGGCATGATTTTAATTCTGCATTTTCTAACAAATTGCTGAACACAAGCAGCCACATGTGGGCGGGCGTTATCATGGTGTAGGGTCCACTTGCAAACCATTTCCGGTCGCTTAATCGATATGTGTCGTCGCCGACTGAAATGTTATACTCAGCATTGATAGTAATTTGTGGAGGAACGGCATGTTGGTAGACTACACCTTTATGATAAAAGAAAATGATCATCATCACCTAACCAGCTGATTTGTTTTGGCTGACTTTTTCGGAGGAGGCGAGACTGTGTGTTTACCGATGCTCGTTGCGTGCTTCGTGAGGAGGTCGAAATAGTGGACCCATGTTTCATCGGCAGTTATCACTGTGTTTAGAAAGTTTGGATCATCTGCAATAATTTATTTCCACTCATGACACACCTGAACTTTGACTAACAATTTGCTCTCTCATCAGGCAATGAGGTACCCATGTTGAACACACCCGATGCAGCAGTAATTTGTCGCGTAGAATGTGGAATGCCGACAGTTTTGAATCATTAGTTGACGCCGCTATGTCTACACGCGTCATTCGTCGATTTTCTTGAAGGATTTTCCAAACAGTGTTAACAACACGCTCCATAATCTCGAAAAAGTGCGTATGCTCCTGCCGACAAACGCCCTTTTTTGAAATCATGGTGCCATCTAAAAATCGTTGACGCACCGATACATTTATCTTTGTAAGCTTTATTAATTAAATCAGATGTTTCTGGAGCCGTTTTACCCAAACGTTAAAATTTTTTTATCGCACAACTCCGTTTCACTTCTTAAGTCTGAATCACTCACCTTCATAGCTGTATATAGAAATGCAGACGTACCATAAACAACTGCGTTATAACAAAACCAGAATCGTCTTCCACGGCTAATAACTGTTGCCATAGATACTTTCTTAATTCAGTTAGTCGTCTGCGTATTTATTTTCCCCCTTCGCACTGTTGCCAACTAAAAAAAAATACTCGCAGTTTTCATGGAAACGCTTTTGTATTGTAATGCAAAATGAAATCTCAGTGTTCATTTTAAAGATATTAAGGAGTGGAAGAGCTGATCAGTCAAATCAACTCCTTCTCATCTATAATATTTTTATGTGAAGGATCTGTTCAGTTTTGAACTGACAGTGAGCCTTACTTTTCGTTTTGTAATTTCACTGACGTAACATTGGTATTCTTCTGTTGTTTATCTATCAATATTTCCTAAACATTAACATGTATATAATTTTTCCAACAAATAGTGTTAAATGTATTTGTAAATTCTCTACAATTATCGAGCACGTAATTACAATGATTTTACTCTTAACCAGGAAATCAGTTTTTCTCGTCTGAGAGAACACTATGAGGCAGGAGCAGATTTCATACCTGACCCGTAACGGACGTAAACTTGTAAGCCAGTCGTTTTGACAATCCGAAGGAGCGAAAGGGAAGAAAACTCCCGATAGAAGATGAAATCTCGTGACCTGCCAGGTTTTGTCATTGAATACACACACGCTAGGGTCCGTTTAGATATGCTACCATATATATGCAGCCAAACAGATTGCTGAGTTTAGCTACTGTAGCAGATTTTAGTCACATGCACATTTCCTGAAACCATTATTCAGGTTTCGCAGCAACAAGGAAGTGAATGAAAATATTACAATCGTTATGAGTTAGTTTCTGAGTAAGTAATTGGTGTTACTTTGTAATTTCATAATGAAATTAATAAAAGTTAGGACTTCAAGCACATGATGAGAAATATGATATTAAATTTTAACGAATCGAAGACATATTGCATGGTTTTAGATCAACTATTTGATGACGACAATGAATAATACTGATTTTTATTGTGAGTATTGGCCCGTAAGTATTCATCTACAACCCACTAAAAATTTATTTGCAAGAGGTCACTTCAAATTAAATCGATCCCTTTAAAACCTGACAAAAATTGAGGTCTGGCTAAGACAACAGTAAGAGGATTTAGTGGAATACGCAGAGGAACGAAAGAATGCATTAACTAGGTGCAGGTCTAAATTTAATATTTGAACTTTCAACTCAATCATTTACACATTTCCAGAATTTTCAAAAACGGCACAAACTCAGACCACTCGTTCACGTTGGGCATAAGCAAATAAGTAGGTAGGAGTGTGGTATCTTTCGAGAATGGTTTGGATTCAGAATTTCCGGATCTTAAAGGCGATGGCGGAAGAGAGGAACTAAGTTTTTCGGCAGAATATCTAAAGCTTTATGTACGCTATCTCGTGTAAAATGTTTGTATGATCATTTTGCTATTTTTGTGTTTTCGCGACTTTAGTTATATGATGACCAAACTTAGTAGATTGTTCTTGACAAACTAACGCCGTTTTCTCAAAGGTTCTCTCCCTCTATCTCTCAGAATTGCTCCGATTTCGGTTATCTGATGAATATTACAATCTTGACAGCATTAGCAGCTGTTGAAAAATGAAAGAAAAAGAATAAAAAAAAAAAACCAGTTCCAGCAAATAATTTCTGCATCAATTCGTATGTACGAAATCGGAAAAAAATGGTATTAAACCAATCCTTTGAAAATTTCCGGTACAGAATTGAAAATAATGTCTTTAAAGGATTTCTTTAAAAATAATTTGGGTATATGAAATCGGAAATGCATACTTTTAAATAATTGATTGAAAAGTTCTGATAAAAATCACAAGACCTAACTGAATAGGAGCTTTGTGGATCAAGAACTTTAAAAAAATGTACATATTCGAATATTACTCGAGTTTTGATGTACTGATTCGTTCGCCATTTTTACCTTTGGTGAAAACATTCTTCCTCAATATTGAATGGGATTTATTATAAAATGATCTGTGCTATGCCTGAGGCACTTAAATTAGCTGTACACAGGAATAAGCCTTTTTCGTATGTCAGGGTTTTGCAGTTAAATCGTCAAATTTCAAAGAAGGTTTCGAATCGCTGGCGCTAGTAAAATAAAGATAACTAATTATTATGTATAAATTTTCAAAACTAATGCAAAGTTATTCAGAAATAGCACAGTTTTGTAAGAAAGTTTAAATTATATGGAAGAAATGTATAGAAAATAAAACAAACCACAAATGCAGAGAAAATACACTGCTGGGCACCCAAAATGCAACACCAAGAAGGACACGAGATAGCAAACCCAGATTTACTGGACATATAACAACAGATACAAAGATGAAACGATTGAGCTTACAGGCCCGTGCGACTTGCGGAACACGCAGACATCAATAGTTCGTGTGGCCACCATGGCTGGCATTAACGGCCGCTACACGCCGCGGCATCGAACGAAAGAGGCTTTGGATGTGGGATTGGAGTATGTCGGTCCAGGCTGCTTCCACACGTTGCCACAGTTCACACAGTTCATGAGGCGTAGCAGCAGGTGGTGTTTGCCGGGCCACTCGGTTGCCGATCAGCGACCAGACGTGTTCGATGGGCGACATATCGAGAGAACAGGCGGGCCACGGCAGCAGTGACACCTGGTGGGCCGTGAAGAATTGTTGCACGATACATGCCACGTGCGGGTGCGCATTGTCCTGTAGAAATGTGGCCGCTGGTAGATGCTGCAGGTAAGGGAGGACTACAGGCTCCAAAACGTCGGAGATGTAGCGGTGGCTGTTGAGTGTACCGGTGATGCGTACCAGTGGGGTACGGGTGTCATATCCTATTGCGCCCCAAACCATACCTCCAGGCGACGGACCGGTATGGCGATGCATAATGCAGGCGTAATACAGTCTCTCGCCGCGGTGCCGCCACACGCGGATACGACCATCTTGGTGTTGCAGGCAGAAGCAGGATTCCTCGGAGAAGACAATGTAGTGCCATTCCGTAGTCCAGGGGCGGCGTTCAACGGTCCACTGCCGCCGCACTCGCCGGTGGTGTAACGTCAATGGTAATCGGAGCAATAGGAGCCGTGCGATAAGTCCCCGCTAATGCAGACGACGTCAAATGATACGTGCTGACACAGGTTGTTGCGCAACACACCCTAATTCCTGCGCAAACTAACGTTCGTGATGTGGCGGTGTGAGCCGTCAATGCCTGCAGCACAACATGCCGGTCCTCTCGTTCGGTGGTGTGCCGCGGCTGCAGCAATCTCTCACGTCAGTCCGTCCGTCCCATCTGCACCCACCGAATCCATAATCGCCTCACTGTGGCTGGATGTCGTACCACACGGGTGTCGATGCCTCGGTGCGATAAACCGCTGTCGCGATAAGCCACTATTCGTCCTCTGTCGAACTCCGAAACGTGCTGGAATGACTGCCGTATTCTGCGACGAGGCATCAGGAAGTTTCCCACGCACAGGTCCGGCAGCACAACACACTTCTACTACTTACACCCCGCCTTCTGTGCACCCTTCTTATAGTACTTCTCGGTGACGTGCCGGGCGCACATGATTTGCATATGCCCTGCAATACTAATCGTTTTCATGTCCTCGCGCGGGCGACGCATGCTGCGAATTTTAGGTCAATCGGATGCTTCTTTCTTGGTGCTGCATTTTGGGTGGCCAGCAGTGTAGATGAAAAAACAATAAGTTAGAGGTAAATATTCAAGGAATATCTGCTATAAAAATTAAAATTCATGAAATCTAGCAAGAGTAAGAAAAACATGTTCAGCGTATGTATTTGTGTAATATCAGGAGCTTGAACAAATAGAGCACTTCATCGGTTTTTGTTTTTTTTTTCGTTTTGCTGGAGAGGTGTCTAAAGGTTGAAGAACATGAGTTTCAGGAGATTTTAAGGCTCCGGAAATCCAGTTAATAGTGAGAGAAAAAAAAGTTTTAGTGGCCCTACAAATTCAGGAACCAAACAAATTGTCTCGTTTGACAACGTTAACTAAGAAAAGCTCTTTAGCAAACGAGGGTAAACACACCAAGAAAGGAAAGCGAAAAGCCAATTTTAAAGAAAGCCCAGAAAGAATTTGTCTCTAGGAACGCAATAGACTACGGACGAAAAATATTAAAGCTAGGAATCATTCCTCAGATAGAGAGAAAAAAATGTCCTTTGGAACAGCATTCAGTACTCCAACAAACTAAAGAGCACAAACGAATTGAAACAAAATTGCGTTTGAGATCGCAGAAAGCCGAAGCTGTGACCTACTTCTCCTTACGTAATCCAGTAAAGAGAAAGAGAAGAGTTCTTCAAAACTGCAAGAAAACGAATACAAAAAATTCTTCTCAAAGCACTTTTCCACGCAATTTTAAGATTAATTCACGAGGCATCTGAAAACTGTGCGGGACACCAATAAAAGTCAGAGCTTCTACAAAACTGCTGAAAAATGTAAATGCATTTGTGTTTCCTTTTACCAATTTCGGAGGTCTTTGTTTTCATAACGCGTGGCTAACTGCGGAAAAAATTCATACAAACATATACACAGTCGAGTCACATTATTGTGACCACCTCCTACTTTTGACGTCAACAGCGCGTAGCCAATGAAAGAAGGCACGTATCGTGAGTTGGCTTGGAGGGTATGTAAGGTGCGCAGTAGGCATTCTGAAAACATATCACTCGTTGCTATCGTTGATAAAAGGAGCAATTTATCAGATTTGCAAAACGGGATGATTATTGGCTTTCGGGCCTAGGGTGGCAGTATTTCTGAAACAGGGCAGTTTATGAACTGTTCACGTGCTGCTGTGGTTAAAGTGTATCGTGATTGGAGAAATAGCATCTTTGCGAATAAGCGACGTCGAAACTGCGGAGCGCCACGTGCCATTGATGTGAGAGATTTACGTCTGCTTCGAAGGTGCATGAGGGCCGATCGACACGTTAGAGTGGAGTAACTCATTGGCGGAATGAACCAGAGGGCTACCGGAAGTATGTCTAAAACGACAGTTCAGCGAACCCTGCAACGTATGGGATCCGATGCAGACGGTTGATCACTGCACCTATGCTAACGAAGGTGCATCAGCAGAAAAGGCTTGCATTTGCATGACAGTATCGGACTTGGATCCTTGCTGATTGGCAAAGGATTGCGATCTCCGATGAGTAACGTTTTTTGCTACATCGAATGGATGGACGTTGGCGTATAAGGCGAGAAACATCAGAGAACAAACACTTTTTAGAATTTGCTGGAAGAACACAAGCTGACGAGGGCGATGAAGACCTGAAACTTCCCTGGCCTCCTAATTCCCCAGACTGAAACCCAATTGAGCATCTGTGAGACCACCTCCATCGTGTTGTTCGCTCTATGTATCTTCCACCACGCACTCCCCAGCATCTGTCAGATGCATACAGTCAGTATGCTCCACATACCTGTGAATACCTTCCAGCACCTTATTGAGTCACTCCCTGCTAGTCTAGCTGCTGTCCGCTTTGCACACGGCGGTTGCTCTGAATCAGCTGGTAGTCACAAAAATGTGACTCGTCCGTGTACCATCATCATCATCATCATCATCATTGTCAACGATTATTAATCCATTGCTGGACGAATATCTCTCCAAGCCTCTTCCACAACGGTCTGTCTTCTGCCAGTCTCCTCCATGTTACTCCCGCATAATTTCGAATCTCCCATGTGGTCTTCTTCTGGGTCTGTTTTTGTCTCTTGGAATCCAATCTGAAATTTCGACTGTCCAGCGATGGTCTGTTCTTCTGGCAATATGTCCAGCCCATTGCCATTTCAGGGATTTAACTCTGATCATGATGTCTTCCACTCTTCTCATTTTTTCTGATCTACGAGTTCCTCTTCTTATCTCTTCTGGTTACAATAAGCATGCACCTCTCCAGGCTGCTTTGAGTTGCCTGCAGTCTTTCTATGTCTCTTTTAGTTAAGATCCACGTCTCTGCACCATACGTAAGCACTGGAAGGATGCATTGATCAAACACTTTTCTTTTAAGACATATAGGCATATTGCTCTTGAAACTCGACCGTGTATATATATACAGAAACCCAATTATCTCGAAAATCGGCATCTACGGGACCCAAAATCTCGAAAATTGGCATCTACGGGACCAGACGAGTGCTGGATTTATGAAAATTCCGGATTTCTGAAGCTATCCAAAAATTGCGTAACGGGCGTTATATAAAGCAGGTACCTACACGTAACAGGTCACGTTAACGAAAATGTGCGCGTCTACGCCTTGTAAATATGCAGGGGTCACCTTGCCGATCGCATTCTTCCAATTTGCGAAAAACAAAATCGGTTTGGCAACGGAAAAAAGTTTTGGCGAAAATATTGGCGATTACCTTTTTGGTACTATTTATTGTAAAACTCTGTCAAAAAAAGTTGAATTTGGCGAATGGTTAGGGAGAAACGTGAAAAAAAAAGCCAGAGCAACCGCTAGGGTTGGGCGATGTATCGATACATCGCAAAAACTCGATGTGAATTTTCCATCGATGTTACGGTTTTTTGACTGACGAAACTACGATACATTGCGAAGGCGATTACCGCGATGCATCATGAAGACCGATGTAGATGTCGATACACTATCGAATCCACATACTGCCACCACGAAGCACAGATCTTCATCATAACTTCGATACGCATTTCAAACGTACGTGCGGATCCGTGGCCGCATTGGTCCGCGTCACTTCAGCGCGTCGCAATGAGATGACGAATTTGAGAAACCTCCCGATGTTACATGTAGGCGGCAATCGGCAATTTGCACGCTGAGATCGGATGATCTCGCGATGTGTTGTTGAGGCGGTACATCGGGAGATTTCCATGGTTATTGGCGAAACATCGGATGTTCTCGCGAAACCGAAATCAAAAATGTGCAAGATTTCTGAAGTCGCCGGTTTTCTTAATGCCGGATTTTCGAGGTTTTTGCTGTATGTATGTATATATATATATACACTGAAGAGCAATTGAATTAGAGACTGCTGGCGTTATGCAAATGTTGCGCTGTGGGCGCCCTGTAAACGGAAACAACATGACGTATGCAGCGATCCGATAATATAAGGAGTGATGCAACGGGAATCAGTAAGAGTCGGACGCAGTATGGGTAAGACGAAGGATCTAAGCGCATTTGATCGTGGGTAAATTTTCGGGTCCCGACGAATGGGTCACTCCATTTCAGAAGTCGTGCAGGCACTGGGATTTTCACGAGCCACTGTGTCACGGGTGCACCGTGAGTACACCGAATCCGGGAAAACCATCCCTGCAAGGGCCAACTGCCGTGGGCAACAGCGTGTGGATGAGCAGGGTCATCGTCGGCTAGCTCGCGTTGTAACAGCGGATCGACGGGCCACAGTGCAAGAAATCACTCGGCAATTTAACGCTGGTGCACAAAAACGTGTAAGCAGCCACACCATCCAGAACCATCTACTCGCTATGGGATAGAGAAGCCATCGTCCCACGAGGGTACCGCTGCTGACCGCACATCATAGGGTGCAAAGATTAGCATGGGTGCGGGAACATCGCCACTGGACCCTAGACATGTGGGAAAATGTTGCCTGGACTGATGAGTCGAGATTCACGTTGGTACATGCGGATGGCAGGATACGAGTAAGGCGCAAACCACATGAAGCGATGGATCCTTCTTCCCAGCAGGGTACTCTTCAAGCTAGTGGGGGTGGCATTCTCGTCTGGGGACTGTTTACATGGACTGAAACGGGACCCCTGGTACATGTGACATCGTCACTCACAGGTCAACGTTACCGGGATATCCTGGACGACAATTTGCTCCTGTTTGTGCGTCTTCAACATCTCACTCGGGACCTCATTCAACAACAAGACAATACACCGTGCCATCGCTCTCGAATTGTATCCGAATGGTTGGATGAACACTCCACCAACGGGACTTCGCTTCTTTGGCCAACTAGGTCACCTGACGTCAATCCCATCGAGAACATTTGGGATGCCATCGAGAGAGATGTTAGAGGCTCTGACCTCCCTCCATCAAATCTTCGAGAACACTGGGAGCTTGTTAAGGGGTCCTGGATCCGTGTGGCTTCCCAACGCTTCCGGTGTCATGTTGAGTCCATGCCGAGACGAATCGCCGCCGTCATCAGGGCGAAAGGTGGTGCTACACTTTACTAGACAGGTATCTCTAATTTAATTGCTCCAGTGTATATTTGCTGATCTATAGGAGCTACAAATGTAATTTGATAAGAGTTTGTAAAGAAAATTTTTCTGATTAAAACAGAATTATCGCGATTGCTTCGATAGCAAATTCTTTCACGAATGGAAAGTGGACGAAACGTAGAAAAAAACTTCAGGATTATGTTATTAAAAGGAAAATTAATTAAAGTGTTAATGTTGTTTCTTCCTTGAATAGCAATAAACTACCTACCGTTGAACATTCTTCCGTGAGAAAAATGATCTTACAAGATGCAGAATGCTTTTTATTCTCTTTACTTCGTTCGTTCTGAAGTGGGACTATTGCTTTGTCTAATATCAATGTGAAGACTGATGATGCAACAGTTGCTAGCATGGAAATACGTACGTCTACAAGACATCAAGTGAAATAGTGGAAAGCAGATTTCCAACTAATGAAAGTCTGTACTTGACGTGCAGCCCTTGCTGTTTCATGTATAGAACCCTGCATCTTCCTTCCTTCTTCTTCCGTGTGGTTTAGTAGTCCGCTGTATGTCTTGAGTCCTCCAGTGATTTGAATCATCTCCTTACCGTTAAAAACAAGAAAACAAGATAAAAGAGCTAAAATTGAGAATTTGCTAAATATTGAAATTGAGTGCAGGTGCAAACGTTACTTCTTTCTCTATTTTGTTTCGGCGTTTTACTGCTACCATGAGCAACTCTAAGGGCTATATGCAGCCGATCGTCCCTAAATTTGGTCTACTGGTTACAGAGAATGGAAAAAGCCTGCGCCATAACACAAACACATTGCCCATGACTTACATGAGACTCAAACCCGGGCCTACGCAAACGAATGTTTGGAATCCAGTGCTCAGACCACTTCGCTGTCGGAGAGGCTTAGCTCTCAATTGAACAGCGATACTTGACAGAATCCAAACCAATGATGGATGAGACATATTGTCTTACTAGAAAAATAATACAAGCCTGCAAAATTCGAGTCCCTTAAAATTGTGTGCAAGTTTTTGGTTGATTTTAACGGCATTTGGTGTACTGATTTAAAAAACACCACTACGGTTTTTTTTTAAAACATAAGGATTCTTCACATGATGAATGTGGTAATATGAAAATATAGCCTATTCACGTGTATTGAGGTGAAAAGTATTTTATTTGAAAAAGTAAAAAAAAACGTTCTATGTACAAAAATATTACAAAGAATCATTTTAGAATGCTATTTATATTTGCGAGTCCTTAAGCTTTGTCTTTTTATTTTCACTTTAAAGCTTAATTTGGTACTTTTTCTTCTATACACAGGTTTCGGGTCTCCACTGTGCAGAATCTAACAGTAGTCTGCCACCATGTTGACATTCCATCTTCCTCAGTGTCGTTGTTCCTCCTCATTTATGTCTTGGTGAAATCTTTCTGCTTCTTCCTCAAGAACAACCTCAAGGTTTTCAGAAAAGTACTCCAACTGAGCGTTCAGAAAGTTCACCTTGAAGCTAATTTAACAACATAATGCTTTCAAACTCTCTAGCATGTTTTCTGCAATTTTTTTGTAGTTGGGATCTTTGTAGTTCCCCAAGAACTTCTTTAAAGCTTTCCTGTTCTCTTTGAAGAGTTTCCATTTTTGTTCCAAACTCTCTGCTATTTAGGAGTTTTCGAAAGTCTGGTCCGACAGAAATGCTTTTTTATTGCATCTGACAATTCTGGAACATTTTTACACAGGTACTATAAACTTTCTCCTTCTCTTGACAAAGCTTTTACCCACGGCTTCATTTGACATGGAAGACGTAAGAGGACGAGGTTTTTGGGGATGAATCAAACTTCTTCGGACAACATTTTTGTTTCCTGGTTTTAAAACAGGACTTCTTGGTCATTGCTTTTTGATCCAGTGTTTGACCTTCACTCGGCTGTCCCATTTGCATAAACTGCATCGGTATTTTGTGTATCCTCCTTGCTGTTCAAGGAGCACTGATAGTACTTTGAGATCACCACATATCATCGTACATCTGTAATATTTGTATTGGGTTGATGCATAAGTTCCTGCCGTTTTGTTTCACCCCTCTACAAAAACATATTACATCAAAAGAGAAAACCGAATCAATCAAATATGTATTCTCCCCCTCCCCCTCCATTGTTACGATGGTGTCCCAACGTCTGGATAGGTCTGCAATGCCATTCTTGAAAAAGCGTGCAGGTTTTGCTGCGAAGAAATCATCAAAGACATTCTGGAGGTCAACAACATTTTTAAACGTTCTGCCAAGGAGTACATTCGACAAAGATCGGAGCAGCTGATAATCTAAAGAGGCGACATCTGGGGAATATGCCGGATATGGATAGAATCTCCCAATTCATGTTACGAATGGCCATTTTGGTCGTATTTGCACTGTGAGGGCGTGCGTTGTCACGTTGGAGAAGGACACCATTGTGCCGATGTGGCCGTTTCTGCTAAATTGCTACCACCACACGGCGGAGTTAATCACAATAAAGTGCATCATTGATGGTTTGATTCCTCAGCAGCATTTCCCAGTGAATAATCCATGTTCCACCAGGCACATAGCATGATCTTCGCAGGACGGAGGTCATGTTTTGAACGTGGTGTGAGCGTCTTGTCTGGGCTCAACCTTTCCCTCCGATGCCTGAAATTCACGTACAGGCACCACTTTTCATCTTAAGTAACAATACGTAACAGAAAGGGTTCATGTTGCTGAGAAAATTCGCGATAACGGGCGAGCAAGTAACCACATATGGCAACAAGCTGATTCTTGCTGCCCTCGATGAGAGTGTGAGCACACAAGACCTCAATTTCTGGACCTTTCTCATGAGTTCCAGGCGCAGCACTGTGGCTTGACCACAGTACATCTCAGTGGCCAATTCGCGTGTGGTCTGACTTGGATCCAAATGTATGAGATGGTTCAAATGATCCTCATCAAAGTGTTATGGACGACCTGAGCGTGGAGAGTTGTTGACGTCAAAATTGTCACATCGCAACTGCTCAAACCATTTGTGGGCTGTCCTAGGATCATTACCATCCTCCTCATATACAGCACAAATTTTTCGAGTAGCCTCGGCGGCTGTGGATCACTTGTTAAACTCGTAGAGGATCAGATGTCGGAAATGTTCATTCCTCTGTATTTGACACTCCATATTTCTGGACCTGAAAACCGAAAAACCATTGCCACAATCACACAACGCAATGCGATTTAGATACACGATATTACTGGCTACATTTTGATATACAACTGGCCATCTGCACCGTCACTACTGACTTGGGAAGCACTCGTGAAATAAAACGGCATGAGCTTATGCATCGATCCAATAGTTGAGCTTCGTGAGAACAAAGAGTACATTTTCATAATTTTCTTTTTTCCAACTAGTTTACTTTTTGTAGTGAGAACAAGGTTGTAGTCTTCTTTTTGTTACAGAAATAATGCTTTTACAGTATATTTTCAAATGATAGTAAAAACATGAGTTAAAATTCAAATAATTGCTTTTTACTTCAGAACAGACGAATTAACAGACAGCGAAATTAAATTTTTATTTTGTGGAAAACCGATACAAACCACGAGCGTTGTCGTTCACTCCACTTCGTTTCAAAGAAGTGGAACTATTGCTTCATTTTATGGCTTCGCGAATGCTAGTGATATGGAGCTTCTGTCGTCACACAGACAGCAGATGTAATAGCTGAAGCAGGATTTCTGACGGTCGTTTTTCAACACGCAGCTCTTATTACTTAATGTGTGAGATCCTCTGACTTCCATGTTTCTTCTTCGACGTTGTTCGATCGTCCACTGCACATGTTTTGTGAGTTCTGTACCTTCCAGGGATGGCTGTGAAAGGAGACAGGGAGATGGGAAACAAACACAATCTACATGTTTCCGTAATAACGATAAGAATTATTGCGCATCAATAAATCAGTGATTGTTTTATTTGTGTTTTAATGCGACAATGCCGGATATTACGCATTCCATCTGAACAGCTGTTGTTCTGCATCCCTACAGAACCAGGCTAGTTTATATTATTTAATTGTGTGTCGCACTACATATTTCTAGCTTTACGGCGTAGGGCATTCTTCTTCTGTTATAGTGAATGAATTATTCTTCCATTGTAACTCCTTTTTGTTTTACCTTCTGTCCTCTTATCATTGAGATGGTTTTCTATTGGGAAGTATGAAGAGATTCACAACAAATGTTTCCGTTCTTGGATTTTCAATACTATTAGTTGTAATCCATCGCACAGGATATTTACCTCTACAATACTGAGGACATTTTTTCAGACTTTTCAGGATAATTTTGAAATTTTCTACTTTTGGAAAGTCCATTTTATTGTTGTAAGCATGAAAATACACTGGTGCTGAAAATTAAAGTAACGAACTCCAGAAAGGACACACCAGTGAACATGATGATGTATTATGTCACATACTGGGGCTAAAAGGGAAGAATGTAATGCCTTCACAACTGGGTACAATGGAATGTGGCCCAAAACATCATCCACAAGCTTCATATGAGTCCCTTTCTCAAGCGGGGTTGTAACGAAACTTTGTTCCACATTCTCTCCATATCAATGTTTACCGAGAATCAATTTGCAAGCAGAATATTGACACGGTAGTGAAACCCGCATTAGCCCATTTGATATGAAGACTAATGTCCTCATTTATACATTTGCTTTGTACGTGCGACAGTATTTGGGGTGATTTCTTAGCACCACCCCAGTGGGGACTTAATTTCTGTGATTGTTGCTTTAATTTTGAGCATTAGTGTATGCAAAAGCCTTACTCCTCGTTTTGTGTTAGAAAACAGAAACACTTCTCATTCTGTAATAATCAATGAAAAAATGGAAGAGATACGCAAGAGTATGAAACCAAATCCTATTCAATTTTCTATGTGAAGACATACATTCCGATACATTCTCTTTTAAGGAGGCATATCTTACGGATCAGTTCTTCCGCATGCTAATGACTTCCTTTCCATTCCAGTTAACTAAATTCCCAGTTTTGCTGATGGCAGCATTCTTCATTCATGTTACGCCTTGGGTTATTCATATGCTAATGAAAATCATCGGCAGCTCTGTAAGTGGGACACTGAGCTCTTTTGTCGTCGATATGAGGCTCATGTTGAACAGTTTAATTGTTGCAAAAGCATAAGCTACAGAACAGATGAAGATTTTTTACCACTTGCATCTCGAATACGTTACTTTGTGAATATTTGACCTTTATTATAAGTGTTTAATCGCATGACATCTCTGTTATGTTCGATACACTGAAAAGAATGATTTCTAAAAATAATATGCCGCCCCGGTAGCGCAGTGGTCTAAGCCATAGCTTATGATAATTCGTCCGCGATGGGTCCGGGTTCGAATCCCGGTGAGGCATGGATGCTGTTTTTGTCTTACGGCGCTGGCTTTTTCCTTTCCCTGGAACCAGTGACCCTAAATTAGGGACGGGCGACTGCTTATAGCCCAATGAGTTGCTCACTGTCGTCGCTAAACTGCAATAAAAAAATTCATGCTTGTCATGCTCTTGCTAAATCGTCAGAACATAACTGAGAGCGATTTTACTAGATACAGTCTCATCCGTTTGTAACGAAGTCGTTTATAGCGAAATTACAGTTGCAGCGAAGGAACTGATATTCGCCGCCCCGGTGGCGCATTGGTTTAAGCGCATTCGTCCGAGAATGGTCCGGGTTTCCGGGTTGGAATTCCGGTGAGGCATTGATGTTGCGTTTGTTTTACGGCACTGGCTCTCCCATTGCTGAATGAAGATTCGTATTGAACGCAAAAATAAATGTATATTCATTAAGCAAGCATTGCTGAATAAAGATTCGTCCCAAAAGCAAAAGGAACTAGTTGAACAACTGGGGGTAACTCACAATCGTTTACGCGCAATGGGAAAGACTCAGAAGCAAGGAAAATGGGTGCCACATGACTTGAACCAGAGGAACAAGGATGAGCGCGTCATGAAGTGTTTGAATCTGTTGAATAAACAACATAGAAAGTCTTACTGTGGAAAATCGTTACGAGTGATGAAAAATGGATATGGTACGACAAACGCAAAAATCACTGGGTAGACCCCGGTGAAGCAACGACTTCGACACCGAAACACAATATTCGTGCATCTGGTGGGATATGAAGGGTGTGCTCTATTATGAACTATTGGAACAGGGTCTAACTGTTACTGGTGATCGCTACAAGAAACAATTGCTGCGATTGAACCATGAAATCTGTAGGAAACGTCCACTCACAGGCAAAAGACTGCGTCCCGTGAAATTACTGCATGACAACGCTAGGCCGCATGTCGCGAAATCGGTCAAAGAAACGTTATTGACGCTTGGCTGGGAAGTTTTGGAGCACCCGGAATATAGTCCCGACATAGCCTCTTCAGACTATCATTTGTTCCGATCGATTCTCACATGGTTTGTCTTCTGTACGGTTCCGGACATGTGACGAAGTGCAAAAATGGGTTGACGACTTCATCACGCCACACGACGAAGTATTCTTCATGGCTGGCATCCGTCAGCTACCCGACCGATGGCGGTAGGTGACAGATAATGGTGACGCATATTTTGATTCGTAAAGGTATTGTTGTTTTCTCTTAAATTACATGTCGAGTTGTCTTAAAACGCTTTAAAACTTATTTGTGCACCTAATATAACAGCCAAGTGTGCGCTTTAAAACTGGCAAACCAGTACCTTAAGATCACAAATAAGTACTTGCTTTTCTCAAATGCACGGGCAATATATCACGTTTAAACGTTTCAGAAGATTTAATAAACTTTTCAGCAAGCGCGAAATATCTCTCGCAAAAATCTGCTACGATAAATTGCTCCATCGTTTTGCTCAGGAAAAATAATTTCAATATAGTTCCGCAGCTGCTGGCGTAACATTAAATATAATCTTCAGTTTATGTTAAATATACGACCAAGCTCAATCCCTATTGGGAACTTAACACGCGGACACTTAGCAGCATGGAAAGAAATATCTCCTCGTGTACTTCCAATAAGTGAGCTGTTTTATAGCAGCAGAGGTTTGTGCGCGTGCATCAATCTATATTGCGAAATTATGATTTAGCCAATGTGAATCTTTACCAGCATTCTGGAATGCTTTCCTTAAGTTCCGCTTTGGATAAATTTCCTTCAGTTCACGTTTTACACTTCTTCATTGCCTCATTACTTAACATTTAATAATTAGCTGAGTCATAGACGATCGCTGCTGATTTAATGTTGACATTTGCCTTGAAACTTTGCATTAGCGGTTTTAAAACATTTAAATCTCAGAAACGTTGTCTAAAGAGTTATTGAACTAATCAATCATCAAGAAATTCTATGTAAGCAGAATATCTTAGTGTTTTGAAATTCCTTTCATGGCCAAAACCATGTACTGTGTTGCTAATGTACTATTACAAATTACGCTATTTTAAAAAATAAAATTACAAACATAAATCACCTAGAATCTTAAAAGAAGAAAAGATAGCAAAGTGTGTACTTTATCGAATGACAGAATGAGTTCCGCTTTTGATAAAAATCTTGAAAATAAATTAACCTTTTTTAAAGTTTTAATTTTTTGAATCACATAAATAAGAAGAATCGAAATGGCTAAGGGATACCTTTCTTAGAGGCAATGACTGCTTTTCAAAGTATTTGTTGTTTTTTATAGTCTTCATAGGTTATTCGTGCTACTAAGAACTTACCGTGATGTCGACACATTGTCATTTGTATTTATTTTTTCGTCTTTGTATATGGAAAATGTTAATCGGATTGTTTGGGAGTTTATTTTCAAAAGAAAAATAAATAAACATTATGACAACTTTTATCCTATGATAGAAATTATAGGATTTTCCAATCACACCGATTTCGATAAATATTACCAACATTCATCGGTTATCGGATCGCAATCAAGTATTGAATTTATGCTTGTATATGGAGGGAAACCTGAGTTACACTCACATAACTTGCTGTTTCGTATTTTGCGATGATGCCAGAATGTTTTTAGCGCTAATCAATGACTTGCGAGTATGAAATTTAGCCTCTTGCCGTTGATCCTTAATTTTTGGACATCAGTGTACATGTTTTTTGAAGTGCTACCACAAATAGGAGGACGTATAATGACAGCGTTATCTTTCTTATAGCAAGTTAGTAAAACCAAGCAATGAATTGGTTATGATGCGCTTTCCAACATACCGGGAAACATTACTCAAGTTATGAGGATAATGGCTGTGGAATAAATCTCGCTCCTGTGCCCTGACCTTTGACTCCATTTCGATGATATTCAACAGAACCAGTTCAGTATACATCCGTAGCAACATGACAAAGTTTTATCGCAATCGGAGCATTTTTAGTTAAGTTATGAGGATAATGGCTGTGGAATAAATCTCGCTCATGTGCCCTGACCTTTGACTCCATTTCGATGACATTCAACAGAACCAGTTCAGTATACCTCCGAAGAAACATGATAAAGTCATATCGCAATCGGAGTATTTTAAGTTAAGTTATGAGGATAATGGCTGTGGAATAAATCTCGCTTATGTGCCCTGACCTTTGACTCCATTTCGATGATATTCAACAGAACCAGTTCAGTATACCTCCGAAGCAACATGATAAAGTTTTATCGTAATCGGAGCATTTTTAGTTAAGTTATGAGGATAATGGCTGTGGAATAAATCTCGCTCATGTGTCCTGACCTTTGATACCATTTCTATGATATTCAACAGAACCACTTCAGTATACCTCCGAAGCAATATGATAAAGTTTTGTCGCAATCCAAGCATGTTTATGTACGTTATGACTCATAATGGCGATGGAATGGATCCCGCTCCTATGTCCTGACCTTTGACCCCATTTCGTCCATTTTCAATAGGGTTCGTACCCATTTGTCCCCTACCACACACTAAACTTTGATCGAAATCGAACCAGTTTTACGAGAGTTATCATGCGGAAAGACAGACAGACAGACGGACAAAGCTGGAGTATATACGCTTCTTCAACCTACGGCTGAAAAGCGTTAAAAATGACGGATGCTTGAATAACTTAGCGTTCCGTGTGGATATGTTGTACCATTAATATCCGGACATCCATTTACTGATAGTAAATTCAGTCCTACGCCACCACGAAGTCACAGACGCAACTATAAATATGTTCGTAGGGAAATGATGAGATAGTAGCACTTATTTTTTTTCATGGATGAAAATAAAATTTCCCACGAACCAAAAAGCAAAAGAGGTATGGAGGAAGGCTAATCCCCTTCTACAAAAAAAACATGTGCTTGATTGTTCGAATGCTCGTTTCTTTTTTGTGCACTCATTGGATCCTTCAAAGCCTTTAAGAGCCAAAAGTCCATTTTGGATTAATAAAGCATTTCAATCTATAGCAAGCTCTTCTAAGAGCGTTAAGAAGCTCCAATCTGGAGATCTTCTTGTAGAGATGTCCACTGTGGCCTACAGTTCCACACTTCTCAACACAACCACGCTGCTTGAGACTCCGGTCAAAATAACACCTCATGGGTACCTAAATTCATCTCGAGGTGTTGTCTCCTGTCAGGACCTCGTTGAGTGTTCTGAGGAAGAACTACTTGAAGAACTGAGGAGTCAACACGTTACGGGTGTGTGACGTATTCTCTTCAGGCGGAATGGGCAGTCTGTCCCATCCCGCAACATCATTTTAACATTCGACAGTACTTCCCTGCCTACGTCCATCAAGGCAGGGTATCTTCACCTTGAGGTACGCCCGTACATCCCTAACCTTTTGAGATGTTTTAGGTGCCAGTCGTACGGCCATTCTCAGCAGTTGTGCAGGAGCAATCCTAGGTGTGGACGTTGTGGTGCCACAGATCATCTGTTGCAGGAATGTGTGGCCGAGGCTGAGTTTTGTGTGAACTTCAAGGGTTCACACGCAGCATCAGCCAAAGATTGTCCCAAGTGGAAGGAGGAAAAAGAAATTCAAAGGCTAAAGACTGTGGAGAATATTTCCTATCCTGAATCCAGAAGAAGAGTAGTTCCAGTTTCTTTTGATCGGCGATCTTATGCATCGGTGGTGGTTGCCAAATCTACGGTTGCTATTCAAACCGACATTCAGATCCCTGTTAAATGTCCCTACAAGCTGGACGATATCATCGCAGCCGGACTGGAGGCACTCCAGTCTTGAGCTAGGGGTCTGAAAGCGCCACCCACCACTTCGCCGAAGCAGACTCATCCCACCACCAGCAAGGGAACTCAGGCCACTTCTTCTAACAAAAAAACCAAAACCCAGGATAAGAAAAGCATTTCTTCTCCTCCAAAATCTCAGGAAACGACTCAACGTCGTGCGCCTCCCGTTAAGACACTTGGGACAAAGCATGCTCCCATCATAGCCCCTGGTCACTCGCCTCCAGATCTGGGGAAATCCCCATCAGAGGTGATGGAGCCTGTCTCCGTTTGATCAGTTTCATTTTCATTTCATTTTTAACCATGGCTTCAATCATTCAGTGGAACTGTCGAGGTTTTCGGACGAGTTTTGATGAAGTGAAACATCTGCTTTCGTTGTACTCTCCGGTGTGCTTTTGTTTACAGGAAACAAAACTTAAACCATCAGACCTGCTTTCAGTTCGAGGCTACAGTGCGTATCGGACAAATAATGCATCGGGAGACATCGCCTGCGGGGAGTCGCTATTCTTGTCCCTCACAGTGTTCCGGTGTCTTCCGCTGCAATATCAACAACTTTGCAGGCCGTGGCGGTTCTAATTTCTGTGCCTGTGCCTCTTACTGTCTGCAGTGTCCATCTGCCGCCGGACGAGAACGTGAGCGTCTCTGTTCTGGAGAGCTTTGTCGATCAGCTGCCTTCACCCTTTCTTCTTTTGGGTGACTTCAATGCCCATCATCATTTGTGGGGTAGTGTCAGCATCAGCACGAGAGGTCGTCGCATAGAGTCTCTTCTGTCCTCGGCCTCTCTGTGCCTTTTTAACACCGGTGCTGACACGTACTTCCATGAGCCGACAAGATCCTTCAGTGCGATCGATTTGACCTTGGGATCACCATCGATTATTGCTGATTGGTCGTGGACGGTGTGTAATGACCTTCACGGGAGCGACCATTTTCCGATTTTGCTCTCGCATCATGCGAATATGCCATCTTCTGCATCCCGCCCTCCTCGGTGGAGGATGGAGCGTGCGAGATGGGAGGTCTTCTCACCGTCAGCATTAATATCTTCTGCAATGGTGACCCAAGAGTCAATCGACGCATCGGTTCTTGAAGTCACAAATTGTATTCTTCAAGCAGCTGATCTTTCTATACCAAAAACATCTACGACACTCTGCAGAAGTCCGAAGCCTTGGTGGACCCCTGAATGCGCAGCGGCTAGGAGACCTCAACATAAGACCTGGTATACGTTTCGGCGTTATCCAACCGATGCCAACCTCGTTACATTCAAACGAGCAAAATCCTATGCTCGGTTGGTGCGTCAACGTAGCAAGAGGGAGTCTTGGATCCAGTATGTTTCATCTCTCACTTCACGTGCCAGTTCGAAAAGTGTGTGGGACAAGATTCGTAAGATTCGGGGTACCTACAGCTCTCACCAGATCTCCATTCTCGAGAGTAACGGCTGAACATATGCTGAAGTCGGGAGATTGCTGACTGTTTGGGGGAAGCGTTTACCTCCGTGTCGAGTGACCTGGCGTATCCTTCCTCCTTTCTGAGGATTAAATCCACTGCGGAACGACAGAGAATCTCCTTTGCGCCTTTTAACGACGCTAGTTATAACTCCCCCTTCAGCATGGTTGAACTCAAGGTAGCTCAGCATCGGTCCGGCGCTACGTCTGTCGGTCCCGATGGCATCCACTAAGACATGCTCCGTCATCTCTCGCAGTCGTCTCTCGAGAATCTCTTAATCTTGTTTAATCGTATTTGGTCGGAGCACAGTTTCCCGGAATCTTGGCGAAAAGCTTTTGTTCTGCCTTTTCCCAAACCTGGCAAGGATCGCAAGTCTCCCTCTAGTTATCGTCCAATTGCTCTCACTAGCTGTCTGTGTAAAGTTCTTGAACGCATGGTTAATTCCCGGTTAGTTCATTTTTTAGAATATCATCAAGTACTTTCACCATCACAAAGCGGCTTTCGCCGTCATCGTTCACCTCACGATCCTCTCCTGCACCTTGAGACATCTGTGCGCGAGGCGTTCGTGCGTAGGCAGCACCTGGTTTCTGTTTTTTATATTGAGAAAGCCTATGATCAAGCGTGGTGGCACGGTATTATCCGTGACCTCCACGCACGCGGGTTGCGAGGAAATCTTCTAACCTTCGTTGTAAATTTCCTTCGCAATCGGGTGTTCCAGGTGCGCCTGGGTACCACGCTCTCGGCACCGTTCCACCAAGAACAAGGTGTTCCTCAAGGTTGCATTTTATCTGTTACATTGTTCATCCTCCGCATTAATTGTCTTTTCATAAATCTTCCTCCTGCGGTTTCGGCTACTGTTTATATTGATGAATTACACATTTTCTGCTCTTCATCAAGCATGAATTTTATTGAAAGGCCGTTGCAGTCTGCAATTAACCAGATCTTTAAAGCGGCGAATAGCAATGGTTTCGTTCTTTCTCCCGACAAGACAGCGTGTGTCCTTTTCTGCCGGAGGCGCCGCCTCCATCCTGACCCAGAGCTGTATTTAGACCGTGCAGCCATACCAGTTTTGCCGGAGACCAAGTTCCTTGGACTGACCGTCGACCGTGCGCTTACGTTCCGTGCGCACGTTCGGCGGCTCAAGAATTCCTGTCTGCGGGCTCTATCTATTCTTAAGATCCTTTCGAGAGTCTCGTGGGGCGCAGACAGAATGTCTTTGTTTCGAATTTACCATTCATTAATACGGTCAAAACTGGATTATGGTTGTATCGTGTATGGCTCTGCTCGTCGTTCCGTTCTCCGGCCTTTGGAAACTATTCACCATCAAGCACTGCGTCTTTGTACGGGAGCATTTAGAACATCTCCGATGCCCAGTCTTTACGCTGATGCGAACGAACCATCGCTTGAATTACGCTGTCTGCAGCTGTCTGCTCAGTTCTACTTGAAACTTCGATCTTTTCCAGACCATCCTTTATACGATGCAGTTTTTCATCCTCAACATGCTCATTTATTTGAGAACCGGCCCTCGTGCATTTCAACCTTCGGCCTTCGTATGGCGGCCGTAGCCCGTGATGTAGGGCTCGACTTGTCACTTGTTGGAGAGACCAGGGGCTTTGGGGATCCTCCATGGCACCCACTTGGTGTCATGGTTGATAACACCTTTACCTCTTTCGATAAATCCTCAACCCCGGCGTCAGTGTATCAGCAGCTCTTCGCTGAGCACCGTGCCCTCAACTCTGACTACACTCCCATTTTCACTGATGGCTCCAAGATGCATGGAGTTGTTGGATCCGCGGCTGTCTGTGTAGATGACGTTTCAGTAGCGCGGATCCCAGCTGAGGCCACGGTGTTTTCGACGGAGATGCATGCTGTGTATCTCGCCCTTCTCCATGTTCACTCGGGTTCTCATCATCGTGCTATGGTCTATACGGATTCCTTAAGTGTCCTGCAGTCTTTATCATCTGCAGATTGCCGTGACCATCCTGTTCTCTTGGATGTGAGACAGTTACTTCGTCGTTTGCTCGGGGCCGGTCTTAATGTTCAGTTTTGCTGGATTCCTGGGCATGTTGGAATCTTGGGTAACGAGTGTGCTGATGCGGCTGCTAGATCTGCTTCCTCTTTGGTCGTCACACCCTTGCCACTGTATCACCGGGATTTCCACTTTATCTTTCGCGACCATATCAAGCGAACGTGACAGTCAGTGGGACCAACAGGTGGAAAATAAACTGCATCGTATTAAACCTAATCTTGAAGTCTGGAAATCCTCATATTGTCGGAACCGTAGGGAGGAAGTGGTGCTTGCGCGTCTCCGCATTGGGCATTGTCGTTTCACTCACCGCTTTTTACTGTGTGGCGACACTGCGCCGATGTGTGAGGCGTGCAATTGCCGACTCACTGTCACTCATCTTTTGTGTTCGTTTTCGTGATGTGCGTTTTCATTTCCTTCATTCCCATTTATTGACCGAGGACGCCGCTGCGCTGCAGCAGATGCTAGGTGACCACTGCGATACTGGCGCTGTTTTCTCATTTTTAAAACACATTGACTTTTTTAAACGTATCTAGATTTTAGCCCTATCATCATTCTCATTCCTCAGTTTTACTTAATGAGCTAGTTTTTAACCATTGTACCATGTTTTTAATACTGTTTGTTTCATTGTCTTTTTAGCCCTTCCATCATTCTCATTCTTCAGTTTTATTTGATCAGCCATATTTTAAGCTTTATAGCACGTTTTTAGTACTGTTTGTTTGTCTGTCTTATGTCTGGCGCTCTTTGGCCAAACATGGCCCTTGCGCCATAAAAATCAAACAACCAACCAATTAACCTTAGTATCCTGAGGTTTGCTACAAGGAAATCGTCATTGAAAAATCCCACGCAATTTATAATAGCATTGCAAGTAACCTTATATGAAAATATCTAGGAGAGACAACCAGTAGAACAATTATTTTCCTAAAGAAAATAAAAGCCCTTGGCGTATCGTTTTCAGAAGGGGTGGGGGTGTGTTCTGGAGCTCATCTTATCATACTTGTTTGTTTCAGATCGCTAAGCTCCAAGAAAAGAACTTAAAATTTAGACTGTTGTAAGGCTTTAATTTGCTTAGCGTGCTACGTGAGGAATAGGATATCAATAAAATCGAAGTGCATAGCATCCGAAAGCAATGGGGAATTGAACAGCGTTTTAAAAGAGGGATACTCGGAGATGAAACATAATACTGAGAATCGATGTGACATTGAGAGAAGGAATTAATTTTGTGACCTGAGAATTTCCTAGCTGGAAATCATTTCTCCATTTTTAACATATTATTATGTGTTTGGAGTATTGATTTAAGGCACAGGAATCGATAAAGGTTTTAATATGCTAATCAATTCTTTTCTGCTTTTTTGAGGGTATAGACGCACTGAAAAATGATAATCAGGCATTCATTACTTGATTGCCAATGGAAAGGAACGGTTTCCGAAATTTGTGCATTTTTTTATGTTTTTTTTTATTCGAGGTTTAACGGCCACCGTGAGCAACTAAAGGGGATATAAGTAGTCGCGTGTCCCTAATTTAGAGCCACTGTCTCCAGGGAAGGGAGAGCGCCAGTGCCAAAAGAAAAACACGACATCCATGCCTCACCGGGATTCGAACACGGACCTTTCGCGGGCGAATGGTCATGAGCCAGCGCTTAGACCTCTGTACCACCAAGGCGGCTTTTATAGTAAAAATGTTTCGTAAAAAAAATCATTAAAACTACACTGCTGTCCAAAATTAATGTGACAAGCACACAATCATGAATAACGCAAAATCTATACGACAAAGTTTGATGACAGTTGGTACGCACATGCATACTCTAAAACGTAGCAGTACACAACAGAAAAGGAATGTCATTACCTCATGAAGAGGAAGCATGCGCATGAGAGTATGACAGTTCAAAAGTGATGCAGCAAAGTGGCGCGGATTTGGAGGGGCCATTAGTGAGTGTTATTACCCCGAACAGCAATACAGCTCACATAACCAGCCTCATGCTATTTACAAGGCTGTGAATGAGAGTTTGGGGTGACGAATTCCATTGCTTCATGAAGGCATATCCTAGGTCAGGAGGGTTCTGGGAAGGGGACTGCCGCCTTGCAGTGGCTCTTCCCAAGGCGTACCACACATGCTTCAAGATTTATGATGTAATGCTGTGTGTTTCTGGAACGTGGAAACAGCGATTTATTTATTTATTTACTGTCGCCACGTATTTGGAGGATTTTCACCTTGGATCTCGCCCTTTGGATTTAGCTGCTATAATATATATATATAGCCAGTGCTATTAATGCCCACCAGATGGAGACGTCTCAGTAGCTAAGCCCATCTTACGGATTTATGATGTCAGAAGCTGACTTAAAAATACACATAGCACCGTGGATTGTTGGCCACCGTGGTGTAAATGTAACGCACTCAGCTAGATAGCGAGAGTTCTGTGGTTCAATTCCACAGCGGCGGCTGAAAAAAATATTTTCAGTTGCTGTGTTTTTTCTGGAACGTTGAAAGAGCGACTTATTTTACTGTCGCCACGTATTTGGAGGATTTTCACCTTTAATCTCCTTAATCTTTATCCCTTTGTTTTCCGAGTTCAGTGATTGAAAAACATTTTGCCATGTGGCATTAAAGAGCTTGGGAGATAGGTTGTCACCTTGTCTCACTTCCTTTTCAATTTTTATTGGTGCTGTATCCTCAAATAACCGAACCTTTGCAGTTTCATTTTCATAGATGTATGCACCTTAAATACCGCAGGATTTCAACGCCATTGTAACTGCTGATGGTTCCATGGAATCAAAGGCCGTTTCACAATCGATAAAAGCTATACATAATGGGTGTTAATATTCCCTCGTTCTTTCAGTTAATTCTCTCAGAACATGGATATGACCTATCGTGCTGCAGCCACTCCTGAATCCAGTTTGTTCTCTCGGTTGATTCATGTGCAGTGTTACCTTCAAGCGATGTGAAGGAATCTTAGTGAATATTTTATAAACCGCTGATAGGAGGCTAATGGGCCTGTAGTTCTTGAGATCCTCAATAACACTTTTTTATGTAGCAGGTTCATTGCAGTATTGCTCTAATCTTCAGGAATCTTACCTTCATTGAGACATCCAGTAAAAACTTGGGCGAGTCTAGTTGCAATTTCTCCACTCGCTTCTTGTACAATGCCCACGGTAATTCCTTTTTCTCCTGGAGTTTTCTCACTTTTTATGTTCTAAATTGCATGTGCAACTTCTACCAGGAGGACTGGAAGGACTTTGGTACTGTTACCTATCATAATATCTACAGTAGATGCATCATCTCCTTCCTATAGTTTTGAGTAGAAATCTTTTACTCTTGTAAAAAGTTTGCCTCTATTTCTTGTTACGGTGTCATGTTTTCTCTTCTGAGTGCCATAATCTATTTTCTTCATTACTGAGATACCCCTTTGCTCTCTTGAGGCTTTGGTTGTTTTCAATTGCTTTTCGCACTACTTCACAGTTGAATTTTCTTACATCATCAGTACTACTTTTTCGTTCTGTCTTCCATAGCTGTATATATTCCACTTTTGAAGTGATATCTTTACTTCTCCTATTTATTTATACGACTAATATCAAGACGCTAATGTAAAGTAAATCATCTTTAAAAAAAAACCATTAAATTTTTCAATTTGTTAAAAATTCTGACGTGGTACATAAATCTTAATTTAATTTTCGAAATCAACAACAAATACATTTAAATCACCATATTGATATATGTGTTGATTATGAGCTAGCTCCAGTTTTATTCACATATTAAGCTGCCATAAATTTCTTGGTTTGTCGTTTTTGTTAAGCTTCATGTTCTTTTTTCTTATATTCTAAATAGAGGTGGGCTATGTTAGACATTATGGCCTTTTCCCTCCTTTTCCTAGTTGCTGCAGTACATATATTGTTTATAGATAAAGCATTATGTGTAAGAAAATGTGGCAACTGAAGGAATAAATAAATGAAATGAAATAAATCAATCAAACAAGCTGATAGTACTTCATATATACCGAATGATCATTGAGTTATGACCAACCCTATCAAAAGGGGATGCGGTACTTTGACTACGTGATTTCCGAGAGGGCGCGATTTCTCGACCGACATAGCATATATATAAGGTGCGAGTAGAGCAGTAGATAGTAAAATTCGGAGCGTGATGGGTTAACTGAAGGATATATCGTACTTTCATGTAGGACAGATTGCGGGAGCTCAGATAGCGGTCGCCTTGATTTCCCAAACGTATGAATTGGTGGGTTGTTCTCGAGCCGCCGTAGTTAAAGTGTATTATGACTGGCGGGAAATGGTCAATGAACAATTCAGAGGCAAAACTGCGCAGGATTCGAGAGGTTGAAAGTGAGTGCGGGGTCCGACAATTCGTACAGGCCAACATACTCAACACTGTTCAACACCTGACTACCTGATACAACACAGGTCAACACGGAATGGTATCTGTTGTGACCATGCGTCGTAAGCTCCCACGAATTGGCTACAACAGTAGACGACCCCAACGACATCTACTCCTAACTTCGGTTTATCGGCGCAAAAAATTCGCCTGGTGCAAAGTTCATGCAGGTTGGACGTCGGATGACTAAAAAAAACAACTGTGCTGGTATGACGAGTCGCGTTTTTACTCCACTCCGTGGATGGTCGTGTGCATATTTGGATCAAACAACATGAAACACTCAATCCAGCCTGCATAGTCTCCACAGTGCAATCCAGTAGAGGCGGTTGTATGGTGTGGGGTATGTTTACCTAACGGGAACCTGGACCTCTGGTGCATGTGAAGCAACGTATGACCGTATGACTGTAGTTCACTTGCTGACTTTGTACATCCAGCAATGTTGTACTGTTTCCCGGATGGCGACGGTGTCTTTTAAGATGACAATGCGCCAATTCATGTTGCGCAGGAATGGTTTGAAGAACATAGTTCAGACTTCTAGGACATCGATCGGCCACCGAACTTTCACGATATCAATCCAATAGAGCACTTGTGGGACATTATGGAACGGGATATCAGGCGTCTGGGTACAACAATCACTTCTACACCTGCATTAAACACTGCATTACACACAAATTGGTTGGGCCATACCTTACATTTGCTTCCGACACTTTACTGAATCGATGGCATGTCTGATGGCTGCTGTGCTGAGGGCGAAAGGAGGAACTACGAAGTATTAGGTAAGTGGTCGTAATTCAGTGATCACTCAGTGTATGCTGAATCGATGCCACGTCCGATGTCTGCTGTACTGATGGCGAAAGGAGAACCTACGGAAAATTAGGTAGGTGGTCATAATTCAGTGATCACACAGTGTATGTTGAATCGATGCCATGTCAGATTGCTGCTGTACTGAGGGCGAAAGGAGGACCTACGAAATATTAGGTAAGTGGTGATAATTCAGTGATCACTCAGTGTATGTTGAATCGATGCCACGTCGGATGTCTGCTGTACTGAGAGCGAAAGGAGGACATACGAAGTATTAGGCAGGTGATCATAATTCAGTGATCCCTCAGTGTATGTTGAATCGATGCCACGTCAGATTGCTGCTGTACTGAGGGCGAAAGAAGGACCTACGAAGTATTAGGTAGGTGGCCCTAATTTAATGATCACTCAGTGTATATTGCTGTTTTAGGGTGTTTTCTAGTCACGTATTGAAGGTCGTTTCCTTTCTGCTGAGTTTACATGAGTTTTCTACGTGCTTCTTGAAGGATTAATTAAGGGAGACTTTTAGCGTATACACATTGCCCTTATAATTTTGCGGCGCTTTAATTTTCTTCACAGTCGATCGGTTGACTAAGTATGCAACATGTGCGTTAGTCATCTTTTCCCAACCCTCACCAACTATTTCCACTGAAGCATTTCAACTTTCATAATAACTGCGTAATGCGCACCAAAAAGTTTTATTTCGGTCGGTGCCTTGACGATAACAGCAGTAAAATGTGTTAGATATTTTAGAATGTGATGGATATAAAAACTCTCTTCAGATTTATTGCGTTAAAATCTGTCAAAAGCTGAGATCCCAGCGAGAGAAGCAATTATTCATGGTAGAAATTATTCTGCCGTGCGACGAGGGTGATAAGTTGTTGGGGAGCTTAATTAGCCATGTTCCAGATAGCGATATTGGTGAGAAAAAAATTGAACTTGTGGCTCTCAGGGAACATTAAGTACAACTAAACGAGGACTCTGCTTGGGTCAGGGCCCTTTGCGCATATAATTAAAACATTTCCGTTTCGTTTGGTTTGCTCACTTACTCTCGACACAACGGGGAACTGTAAACCAAATGCGAGAGACTGCGTGATTGATTGCGCTTAATGAAATTTTGCAGGGAATATTGGCGTTTGGGGAAACATTTAGTTTTACTTCATTCCCTTCAATGGAAATTAAGATATACCAGCGACTCCACATTTTCCTCTTCTTCACTTAAGAAAGATTTTTTAGCCGAAAGTTCAAGCTGAATATTTCAGTGAGATAAATACGTAGTGGATTTAATTCCTTCATTTTCTCAGCAGCTGCTCCTTAACATTCTGGATCCCCGCTGAAGTTCTTATCGGGAACTGATAAAGCAAAAATTCAGTTGGAGAATTTAGCATTCTTAGACAGAAAGGTGCAACACATATAGGATTTTATGTTTAATTTCCCAGTTTAGCAAACCACAGAACATCTCAGTCCTAGGATTTTTTTCGGTTCCGGGTTTAACAAGCAATATGGAAAACACGTGAGAAGGGGCCTGTTCTTAATTTAGGGCGACTGGTTCCAGGTAAGAGACAAAAGCTCACCACATGTACTTGATAGGTGGCTAGAGACAATTACTGAAATAGAAAGTGTTTTTGCTTAGGTATTAGGTGTGCAACTTAATTCTCGGCCACAGCAAATTATAGCAAATCGAATAGTGACAGCAAATTACAGCAAATCGAATACGTACCTAATCAGGGAAATAATCCCCGCTGTGTTGGATAGATTTGAGCCATCGGTGAGGGAGCTTCCGAATGCCACTGCGGGAAAAATAGGGCTGTTTCGAGTTGATAAAATCATCAATACTTGTGTGGACTTCCTCGACAGAAGTGAAGTGCGTATCACTCAGGTGATATTGCAGGGAGCGAAAGAAGTGGCAATCCGATGGGGCGAAGTCTGGAGAATACGCCGGGTTGGACAAAATCTCCCATCCCTGGTCGGTGATCGTGTTAAAAGTCATTTTCGCGGTGTGATAACGCGTGTTATCCTGAAGCAACCGAACCGACCTTCTGCCCTTGCCGGTGTATGGCCTTTTCGCCACCATCACGGCCCTCACACGAATCAGTTGCTTACAATAACGCTCAGCATTGACCGTTTCACCAGGTTTGAGCAACTCATAGAGTACGACACCGCGCTGATCACACCATATGCACAGCAACAACTTCCTGGCATGGATATTCGGTTTGGCGGTACTAGTGGTACGCTGACCTGGATAAACCCACGATTTGCGCCACTTAGGATTATCGTAGAGGATCCACTTCTCATCACAGGTCAAAATCTTGTAGGGGAAATCCTTCTTCTTGAATGTGGAGAGCACGGACACAGTAGCATCGTAGCGCCTAAACTTGTTCGCAGCTGTGAGTTGGTGAGGCACCCAACGCCAGGCCCTTCTTGTGAATCCGTCCAAGCTTGTGTAGACGCTTTGCAATGGCCTGCCGTGTTACTCCGAGTTCTTGGGTGAGCTCTGACTGTGTGAGACAGGGATCCACGTCAAGCAGTTTTTCCAGTTCCTCATCGTCAACTTTCTGTGGCTGTCCCGGACGTTCTGCATCACGGAGATCGAAATGTCCATGCGTAAACCTCTGGAACCACTTCTTACACGTGCTGTAGGACACAGGAGCCTCACCCAAAGCAGCACAGATCATTTGCTGGGCCTCCGCGGCACTTTTTTTTAGCTGAAACGCGAACAGGAGGCAGTGCCTCAAATGTTGCTTCTCGAACGACATTGTTTTTACCGCAAACTTTCGTTCCTTCTGTCACTAAAGCTAAGAACAGTTACGATTGCCTGGAAAGCTGTTGGATGGTGATGCAATCAGCCATTATCGCACACAGCTATTTGAATTTGCCGACGTTCTATGATCGCTTGCGGTTAGGGGCCAAGAATTAAGTTGTGCACCTAATAAATAAGTAAAACGAATGGGTGGAGTAATTTTCTTTTTCTTTTGGGGTTTATGGTGGATCTACCTAAAAACTCTCTGCTCTATATTTCCAATGATAAAAACATCTGTACACATTTTCTTCACAATTAATGTATTCCCAAAGATGAAAATTTGGTAATCGATAAAAATAAATTTATACGTATTAGTCTAGTATGCTTAATATTTGCTAAAATCCATAATTACACTAAAAATCAATAACTTTTCTTTGGGGAAGTGCTTAGATCTGATAATAGATGGCGCCACCTATATAGATAACTCGCTAATTGTAGTCATGCCGCAATTTTGTTTCCATAATTTTAATTGTCGGAATGGAATCAACACTTGAGTCTAATCATGGAATAGTCTGGAGCGTTTAGAATGATTTGAGCCACAGAAATTCCATTTTCTGACAATAATTTAGCTGAAAATGTTGCAGAGTAAGCTTGCTGGTTTACTTCGGACTTAAACATCAATAGTATTCTTCTGTTAACATTTTCAGCTAAATTGTTGCCAGAAAATATAATTTCAGTGGCTCAAATAAATCTAAACGTTCCAGACTATTGCATGCTATAGACTTCAGCGTTGATTCCCTTCCGAAAATTAATATACTTATTGAAAAAAAGCGACATGATTGAAATTAGTAAGCGATCTATACAGGTGGCGCCATGTGTTGGCCGATCTCGACACTACCCAAGGAAAAATTATTGATTTTTAATATAATTATGAGCAAATTTTAGCAAATATTAAATATTCTAGGGTATAATTTAAAGTTATTTTAATCAATGTGCAAACTGTCATCTTTGGGAATACATTAATTGCGAAGAAAATGTCTACAGAAGTTTTTACCATTGGAAACACAGAGCAGAGTTTTTAGGTGGATCCACTTTAACGACCACCGTGAGCATTGCGACGGATATAAGGAGTCAACCGTCTCTAATGTAGTGCTATAGGTTTCAGGGAAAGGAGAAAGATCCAGTGTCATAAAGCAAACACAACATCAATGCCACACCGGGACTGAGCCCGTACTCATCTCGGATGAATGGTCCGAAGCCCGCGCTTAGACCAGTGAGCCACCCCGACTACATTAAGTTGAGATATAGCTATAGGTTTAACATTTATGTGCTTAACTATGTGTATCTACTAATGTTCGTAATGAACTTCGGGAAAATACTATATCACACTTATCAAAACAGTATTGAAATAGCCAAAGAAAGAGCCAACATAATAACTTACGAATAGTTCCATGTTTTTATTTTTTCCACAAGTAGAACGACAGGCCACTCACGCACTATATTCATAAACTCGCCAACAACAACTCTCGTTTATAAATATCGACACATACACTGAAGAGCAATTGAATTACAGACAGCTGGCTTTATGCAAATGTGGCGCTGTGGGCGGCCCTGTAAAAGGAAACGACATGACGTATGCAGCGATCCAACAATATAAGAAGTGATGCGACGGGAATCAGTAAGATTCGGACGCAGTATGGGTAAGACGAAGGATCTAAGCGCATTTGATTGTGGGCAAATTGTCGGGGCCCGACGAAAGGGTCACTCCATCTCGGAAGTCGTGCAGGCACTGGGAATTTCACGAACCTCTGTGTCACGGGTGCACCGTGAGTACATCGAATCCGGTAAAACCATCCCTGCAAGGGCCAACTGCCGTGGACAACAGCGTGTGGATGAGCGGAGTCATCGTCGGCTAGCTCACATTGTAACAGCAGATAGACGGGCCACACGGCATGAAATCACTCGGAAATTTAACGCTGGTGCACAAAAACGTATAAGCAGCCACACAGTCCAGAGCCATCTCCTCGCTATGGGGTACAGAAGCCATCGTCCCACGAGGGTACCGCTGCTGACCGCACATCACAGGGTGCAAAGATTAGCATGGGCGCGGGAACATCGCCACTGGACACTAGACATGTGGAAAAATGTTGCCTGGACTGATGAGTCGAGATTCATGTTGGTACATGCGGATGGCAGGATACGAGTATGGCAAAAACCACATGAAGCGATGGATCCTTCTTACCAGCACGGTACTTTTCAAGATGGTGGAGGTGGCATTCTCGTCTGGTGACTGTTTACGTGGACTGAAATGGAACCCCTGGCACGTGTGACATCGTTCCTCACAGGCAAACGTTACTGGGATATCCTGGACGACCATTTGCTCCCATTTGTACGTCTTTAACATCCTACTGGGGACCTCATCCTGCAACAAGACAATGCACTGTGCAATCGCTCCCGAATTGTATCCGAATGGTTGGATGAACACTCCACCGACGTGACCTCGCTTCCTTGGCCATCTAGGTCACCTGACATCAATCCCATCGAGCACATCTAGCTAGGTCACCTGACCTCAATCCCATCGAGATCATCGCGAGATATGTTCGAGGCTCTAAACCCCCTCCATCAAATCTTCGTGAACTGTGGGAGCTTGTTCTGGGGTCGTGGATCCGTATGGCTTCCCAACGCCTCCGGTGTCTTGTCGAGTCCAAGCCGAGACGAATCGCCGCCGTCATCAGGGCGAAAGGTGGTGCTACACGTTACTAGACAGGTATCTCTAATTCAATTGCTCTTCAGTGTATACTGTAGATCTTTATAATCTATCATACATAAATCTTTCCACAATTCCACATCAAATACATCGCTTAACTCTCAGTCTGCGTGACTCTGCGTAACATGCGTTTCTGCCTCTAACAACTCTGCCTATTGTATACAAATTCTCTGTGTCTGCCTATTGTATAAAAATTCTCTGTGTCTGCCTATTGTATACAAATTCTCTGTGTCTGCCTGATCTACATTCAGCATTTAGATTATATGCTGCTCGGACTCACTACCAGTGATGCCAAACAGAAAAAAGCTCTTCGGGGAAATAATGCATCGGTGTGTAAGAAAACCTTCAACGAGAACAAACAAAATTTGCTTAAGAAAACAGAAACTCATAAGGGCAGTTGAATAGAGGTATACATCATAAATGAGCCTAACCCAAAAAAATTTCGAATTTTTGTGATATTTTTATTTCGGGATATATCACGGATTGTGAGGAGAACACTAAATAGCCTAAAATTTGTTGAGACTAACGAGCCTGTGGCCTTAATATATGGTATTGTTTTAAAAAAAATTGAATATTCATTTTAAAATTGCTGCTGAACAAGAGTTCACACTGTGTTTTAAGAAAGTAGGTCCTACATAATAAAAGGAGTTTCCATCAAAAGATAAAACAAGAAAGATGACACCGAACTTTCGGGTGTAATAAGCACGTCTTTTGAATCCGTTCTGACGCAAATTAAATCTATCAAAGCTATTCAAAGTCAATGGAACCGGTATGGAAAACAATAGTATCTAACGGAAGAAAGAAGTTTTTCAATTGGGTTTTTAATCCCTCAGATATTGCTGTAAACTGAATCGTGAACTTACGCCATCTGGATGCATACTTGTGCGTTAAGAAAAACATGAATTTATATGAGAAACATTTCGCATCGGAAACGCTCTCCAACACCGAAAGAAATTTTCAAATCGGACTCTTAGAAATAGAGATATCGACAAAAATAAGATGTGACTTTACGTCCCCTGGTGGGAAAACCATTCATTATTTTGGGAAGAAAGTATTCTCAAAAGGTTTTTCCATATGAACAGTATCGGTGCAAGAAAAAGAATTTAGTGGAGTTTTCAGGAGCCCAGATTTTGCTGCAAATACATCAGAAGCAGAAATTAACACTTATGCTCCCTAGTGGCCAAACCATTCTTTACCAAACATTAGAAATTATGTGAAAAATATTTTCCATCAGGTCTAGTATACAATACAAGAAGAATTTTTCAAATCGGAGTTTTAGAAGCAGAAAAAACGCAGAAAACCCAATTTACCTT
This sequence comes from Macrothele yani, assembly GCA_039090855.1. Lineage (NCBI taxonomy): Eukaryota > Metazoa > Arthropoda > Arachnida > Araneae > Macrothelidae > Macrothele > Macrothele yani. The sequence continues at coordinate 13,092,530 of CM077027.1, read as the reverse complement.
TGTGCCCCCTAGCGGAAAGTTTGATTCACTTGAAAATTTTGAATTTATAAGAAAAACATTTCGCATCGGAAACACTATCCAACAAAGAAGGATTTTTTTCAAATCGGACTACTAGAAGTAGATATATTAACAAAAATAAGATATACATCTACGCCCCCTGGCGTAGAAACCATGCATTATTTCAAGAAGAAAATGTTCCTAAAAGATTTGTCGACATGAGTAGTATCGGTCAACAAAGGACTTTTTTGGCAACCGTGATTTTAGAAGCTCATCATCATCATCATCATTGTCAACCATTATCAATCCACTGCTGGACGAAGGTCTCCCCAAGTTTCCTCCACAACGGTCTGTCTTGTGCCAGTCTCCTCCATGTCACTCCCGCATATTTACGAATTTCATCCACCCATCTCCCATGTGGTCTTTTTCTGGGTCTTTTCCTGTCCCTTGGAATCCAATCTAAAATTTCGGCTGTCCATCTATGGTCTGTCCTTCTGGCAGTATGTCCAGCCCATTGCCATTTCAGGGATTTAACTCTGATCATGATGTCTTCCACTCTCGTCATTTTTCGGATCCACGAGTTCCTCTTCTTATCTCTCCTGGTTATACCAAGCATGCACCTCTCCATGCTTCTTTGAGTTGTCTGCAGTCTTTGTATGTCTCTTTTAGTTAAGGTCCACGTCTCTGCACCATACGTAAGCACTGGAAGGATGCATTGATCAAACACTTTTCTTTTAAGACATAACGGCATATTGCTCTTGAAAATTATGCTGTTTCTTCCAAAAGCTCTCCAGGCAAGTTTTGTACGCCGATTAATTTCTTCATCAATGTGACCCTCACTTGATATCTGCTGTCCAAGATAAACATACGTATCTGTTATCACCAGTTTTTCTCCATCAATCGATAAATCTTCATTTCTTGTAAAAGCATTGAACATCACTTTTGTCTTCTGAAAGTTCATTTTTAATCCCACTTCTTTACTCTTGTCAGCAAGTTCCTGGATCATACTCTGCAGCTCTGATGGGGTAGTTGCAAAAATGACTACGTCATCAGCAAAACGAAGGTGGGTTAGATAATCTCCATTAATCTTTATCCCTTTGTTTTCCCAGTTCAGTGATTGAAAGACATTTTCCAATGTGGCATTAAAGAGCTTCGGAGATATGGTGTCACCTTGTCTCACTCCCTTTCCAATTTTTATGTGTGTTGTATTTTCAAACAGCCGAATCTTTGCACTTGCATTTTCATAGATGTTATTAATAATATTAATGTATGCATCTTCAATACCGCAGGATTTCAGAGCCGTGGTAACTGCTGATGGTTTCACCGAATCAAAGGCTTTTTCATAATCGATAAAAGCCATGCACAATGGAAGTTCATATTCCCTCGCTCTTTCAATTAGTTCTCTCAGTACGTGGATATGATCTATTGTGCTGTAGCCACTCCTGAATCCAGCTTGTTCTCTCGGTTGAGCCATGTCCAGTGTTACCTTCAAGCGGTGTGAAAGAACTTTAGTGAAGATTTTATAAACCACTGATAGGAGGCTGATAGGTCTGTAGTTCCTGAGATCCTCAATGTCACCTTTTTTATGTAGCAGGATCATTGTAGCATTGTTCCAATCCTCAGGAATCTTCCCTTCATTAAGGCATCGAGTGAAAATTTGGGCGAGTACTGTTTCAATTTCTCCACTTGCTTCTTGTATGATGTCTATAGTAATTCCATCTTCTCCTGGAGCTTTCCCCCGCTTCATGTTCTTGATTGCATGAGCAACTTCTGCTGGGAGGACTGGAAGAACTCCGGTACCTTTCATGATGTCTGGAGTACATGTATCATCCCTTTCATATAGTTTGGAGTAGAAATCTTTCACTTTTGTCAAAATTTCGCCTCTATTTCTTGTTATAGAACCATCTTCTTTTCTCAGAGCCATAATCTGTTTTCTTCCCTTACTGAGATGTCCCTTTGCTATCTTTAGGCTTTGGTTGTTTTCAATTGCTTTCCTTACTAGTTCACAGTTGAATTTTCTTACGTCTTCAGTGATACTTTTTCTTACTGTCTTGCATAGCTCTATATATTCCACTTTGGAAGTCACATCTTCTTTAGTTGTCCTCATCTCTCTTCTTTTTTGCATCAACATTTTGGTTTTTCCTGATAATTTGTTTACATGCAACTTGTTCTTAGACCCAGCTAATTTTGTTGCTGTTTCCATAAGAGCTTTGGTTACTTTTCTGTTAACTTCAGAAATATCCACTTCTTCCGATGTTAGGCCTTCTAAAGCAGAGAATCTGTTCTTCAGTTCCAACTTGAAAGTATTATGGTGTTTTTTAAGGTTGGTTATGTCAATACATTTTGTTTGTCTTATGAGCTTGCCACGTTCCAGTTTAGTGTTGAGGTGCATCTTACATCTCACCAATCTATGGTCACTACCTGTGTTGAACTTGTTTAGCACACTGCAGTCTTCGATGACGAATTTTTTGTTACACATAATAAAATCAATTTCACTTGTCGTCCCAATTGGATGTCTCCATGTCCATTTCCTGTGTGGCTTTTTCTTGAAAAAGGAATTCAAGATGAAAAATCCTTCTGCCTCTGCAAACTCAACGAGAGTATTTCCACGCTGGTTTCTGTTGCCGTGACCGAATTTACCTACTGAAGTTTCATTCTGTTGCCGGTGCCCTATTTTTGCATTGAAATCTCCCATAATTATCTTCAAGTGCTGCTTACCTTTATTATTTAGATGACGAATTTCCTCATAAAATTCTTCAATTTCTTCTTCAGGATGACTTGTGGTGGGTGCATAAGTTTGAATAATCTGAACCTGGTATCTTCTCGATAGTTGGATAACGAGTCGTGCAGCTCTGTCAGAGGAACTTTCAACTTCTACCACTTTATCCTTCAGTTTCTTGTTTATTATAAATCCAACACCACTAGTTCTGCCAGTATCTGTCCCACGATAATAGAAGAGATGTCCACTTTTCAGTTCAATGAGATCTTCTCCTTTTCTCCTTACCTCACTCAGCCCGACGATGTCCCACTTGATCCTTTGTAGTTCCTCTTCCAATTCAAGAAGCCTTGAATCAGAAGATAGGGAGCGTCCGTTGTAGGTAGCCAAGGTCAGCATCAAATGGCAGCCTAGTCCGGTCCTCCGGGGATTCTTAGCACCCTCTGCCTTCATGTCGCACTGGCCGCTGCCTTGGCCAGGTACATTCCAGCTGCCGGAGACTGAGGGCCAAGATTTAAGTTGTAGAGTCATTTTGGAGGTGTTTGGCCATAACTCACCACGCTGGCCAAGCGGGTTGGTGAGTGTGGGAAGCTCATATTTCGCTGCAAATACATCAGAAGCGGAAAGTAAGACTTATGCCACTTGGTGGCCAAACAATTTTTTTCAAAAATTAGAAATTACGTGCAAAGGACTTCACATCAGGAGCTGTATCCGGTGCAGAAAGAAGTTTTTAAATCGGAGTTTTAGAAGCAGAGATATAGGGGGAAAAGCAATTTACTCTTACGCCACCTAGCGGAAAGTCTACGAATATTGCTTGAAAATTTTGAAATTATATGAAAAACATGTCACACTGGAAACACTATCCAACAAAGAAGGAATTTTTTAAATCGGACTTCTAGGAGTATAGATATTGACAAAAATAAGATATACATCTACGCCTCCTGGCGTAGAAGCCATGCATTATTTTAAGAAGAAAATGTTTCAAAAAGGTTTGTCGACATGAGTAGTATCGGTCTACAAATGAAATTTTTTTCAATCGAGAATTTAGAAGCTCATATTTTGCTGTAAATACATCAGAAGCGGAAATTAAGATTTACGCCCCCTGGTGGTGAAACCATTTTTTTACAAAAATTAGAAATTATGTGCAAATTATTTCCCATCAGGAACTGTATCCGGTGCAGAAGTAATTTTTCAAATCGGAGATTTAGAAGCAGAGATATAGAGAGAATTGCAATTTATCTCTACGCTCCCTAGCGGAAAGTCTATGAATTACTTGAAAATTTTGAAATTATATGAAAAACATGTCACACTGGAAACACTATCCAACAAAGAAGGAATTTTTCAAATCGTACTCCTAAAAGTAGAGATATTTACAAAAATAAGATATACATCTACGCCCTCTGGCGGAGAAACTGTGGAATATTTTAAGAAGAAAATATTCCGAAAAGATTTATCGATGTGCGTGGCATCAGTCTACAAAATAATTTTTTCAATCGATATTTTAGAAGCTCAGATTTTATAGAAAATACATCAGAAGCAAAAATTAACACTTACACCCCCTGGTGGCCAAAGTATTATTTATCAAATTTTTTTATTTTTTTTTGATTGAAGGTTTAACGACCACCGTATGCAACTCAATGGGCTATAAGCAGTCGTCCGTCCCTAATTTAGGGTCACTGGTTCCAGGGAAGGGAGCGAATCAGTGCCGTAAGACAAACACAACATCCATGCCTCACCGGGATTCGAACCCGGACCCCTTTTGGACGAATGATCAGAGAACCATTTTTACGCAAGTTATGACGCATAAGGGCAATAGAACAAATCCCGTTCTTATGTCCTGCCTGACCTTTGACCTCATTTCGCCCATTTTCAATAGGGTTTGTGCCTAGGGGTGTCCTACCACATATTAAAATTTCATTGAAATCGAACCATATTTACGCACGTTATGACGCATAAAGGCAATGGAATGGATTCCACTTTTATGCCCTGACCTTTGACCCCACTTCACCCATTTTCAATAGGTTTCGATCCCTGGTAGTTTCCTACCACATACTAAAACTTCATCGAAATCGAACAATATTTACGCAAGTTATGATGCATAAGGGCAATTGAATGGATCCTACTCCTATGGCGTGACGTTTGACCCCACTTCACAGATTTTCAATAAGGTTCGTCCCCTGGTGGTCCCCTACCACATACTAAAATTCCATCGAAATCCAACCATTTTTACGTGAGTTATCGTGCCGACAGACAGACGGACGGACGGACAGACGGACGGAAAAAGCTGGAGCATATACGCTTCTTCAACCTACGGTTGGAAAGCGTAACAATGGGATTGAAAATGTGTTTTGCCGTCCCGGTGGCGCATTGGTCTAAGCGATGGCTTCTGATCATTCGTCCGAGATGGGTCTGGGTTCGAATCCTGGTGAGGCATGGATGTTGTGTTTGTCTCACGGAACCAGTGGACCTAAATTAGAGACGGACGACAGTTTATAGCCCATTGAGTTGCCCACGGTGGTCGTTAAACCTCCAATAAAAAAAAATTGCTTTATTTTGCCAGTTTAGTTTTAGAAACTTTTATTTTTTGTATCATTATAAAATCTATACTATTATATAAAGAAAGAAAATTTGTGTGTTTGAGGTAATCTCGAAAACTACTGAACCGGTTTGGATAATTCTTTCACCATTGGAAAGCTTATTCCTTTCCGGTGGACATCGTTTACTTTTTATTATTTTTGGCTGTACTACCGAATCAGATCGCTTTCAAGTAGTTCCCAATTTCTCGTGTATCGTTCTGCTTTGTTTACATATAACCTGATTACACCCAAAGTGAAAGAAAGTAGCTCACGATAATATACTGATTTTTTTAACCGATTCGTATAATTACAACTACTTAGTTGATAGTGGAGGGCTTAGTTCCAGGTCCGACCACCGCAGAGAGATAGATGGCGCTGCAAGTATTGAAACAAGAACAAACGCCAGAGTAACGAACTGCGGTTCGTACAAAGAAAATACCACGGTAACGTAAAAAATAATAACTTATGACAAAAAAAGTATCGATGGCAATCCTGTGGGTCAGTAGCTTTCCTTTAAAAAAAAAATGAAAATCGCTCCAGTGGGTGGCGCTGGTGGATTGTAGAAAGAAACGGCAATGTGTTTTAAGTATACAGATCAAAAGTAAAATCATTGTGTATTGCATGTTTGTAGAAAGTTTGAGCAAAATGTGTGTTGTAACTACTTGTAGAAATCACAACTGTAAATGTGTTAGTTTATAAAAGGAATCGATGTCGCTGGGTTTGCTTTCTTGATCTATGATTCGAGTTAAAGATTGATTTCCATTCTTCTGTTCCCTTTTTTCCGCTTCATATGATCACATCGACTTTCTTGATTGATGGTGCTCAGCTAAGCATATTTAACTCCTCTAGGTTTTTAAAAGTGGATACTGAGCAAAAGAAGCTCTCAGATTCATTCAAGCGAAAGCACAAAGTACAAAGTGAAGACATTTATGGATTTTTAAAAACTACTAACAGAAGAAGTTACATTGAACACGTGAGTTTTTGTTGCAACTGAGTGAGTTCCGATATAGACTCAGAGAAGAAAAGAAAAATAACGAAACACAAAAACTAAATAAAAACGTTATCTGATTCTTTCTACGTTTTTTACTTCTTTTTCAGGTACAGCAAGAAATGGTTTCCATATTTCTTCCCTGAAGGGTCTTTTATCTTCAAACTTCGTGCTCTAAAAGGCAGGTTTAATAAACCTCAAAAACTCATCGTTCATGAAGAAACTCGAATCTACTGAGAAAAAAAATCTAGTGTTGGAAATATTATTATGGTACTTCAACTATTTTTGGTGCTATGCATCTTTCCCGACAGTTGCAAATTAAATCCCAATTAAAAATTTTAGATGCAGCGAATATGGGTAACGGAAGTAGTCAAAACCATTATTGAAATCTGTTTTTTGAATGCTGTCACACATCAATGTTCAATTTCCTGTTACTCAAAAATATACAGAACTATAGCCGAACATTATTTCATCAAATATTACATACACCAATGAACCATTAAATTATGACCACCACAAGCCTACAGAAATGAGCGCGCCTGGAGACTGAACGGTGGCGCAGGTGCAGTTCGTAGAGCAGTATACTGTATATACATCCCGTGAACCGGCTTTCGGTTAGTAGAGTGTTCGGAGTCAGAATGGGAAAAGATACCAATTTATCGGCTTGATGAAAGATAAATTGTGATGGCACGACTCCTCGGAACTACGATCTCGGAAACGGCGCAGCTTGTGGTTTGTTCCCGTGCCACTGTAGTGAGTACGTATGAAAAGTGGTGCACATATGGCCAAACGACGAACCGTTGTTGCGTCGTGGGTAGACCGCAGCTCTATGATGCCAGAGGCGATCGGAGTCTGTCGCGCATCTTTCACAGCGACCGCAGGGCCACAGTGCGACAAATCACCCGCAGCTACAACAGTGGTGTTCAGGGTAATGTGTCGTAACACACAGTTCATCGCAGCTTTTTGCGCATGGGCCTGCGTAGCCGAAGACCCAGCTGGGTCCCCATGTTCACTGCACATCATGGCCAACAACGCACGAAATGGGCCCAATATCATCAAGATTGGACCGTGGATAATTGGAAGAAAGCGATCAGGTCTGACGAATCAAGATTCCTGGTGCATCACGTGGACGGGCTGAGCGCGGATACGCTGATTACCAACGGAGACTATGGCACTTGGATGCACTATTGGACGGAAACAGTGCTGGCGCGGTGGTGTTACGCTGTTGGCGATGTTTTCTTGGAACACTTTAGTTCCCATTATCCTAATAGCACAATCCCTGACAGCTGTCAGGTATCTGAACATCGTTGCGGCCAAGTTCACCCATTCATGCTAACTGTGTTTCCTGCTGGTGATGGCTACTACCAAGAGGATAATGCCCCATGCCACACTGCGAGAATCGTGAAGGAGTGGTTCGAGGAACATGTTGGTGACTTTCTGTTAATGACCTCGTCTCCAAATTCACCTGACACGAACCCGATCGAACATTTGTGGTTCGACTTGGAAAAGCAGGTTCGCGCTAAATCACCATCGCCCTGAAATGTACGGGAAAATGGAGGACCTGCTGTTGACATTATGGTACCAGATACCACAGAATACCTATCGCCACCTCATCTAATCGATGCCCTGCCGAAGCCGAGTGGTCGCTGTTTTGCGGGCAAAAGGAGGTTATTCAGCTTTTTAGATAGGTGGTCATAATGTAATGATGACGCATCGGTGTAGACGCAAAATATTTCTCATTGCGATCTGTGTAAATTACGAGAATATCATGATAAATGTGATAAAGCCATTACAAACATACATTTTTCTGTCGTAGCGATATTTAGCTTCCTCTGTTCTCCCCCAAGGGAGGGGGAGTAACATGCTATTGACGACAGCCTTGAAATGAAGTGCAACACGATGGGGTGTAATCTGTAGATATCCCAGACAAAAAGTTACCAGTCCCCTTCGCCAACACTCTTGCGATTCAGCTTTTCTTTATATCTTGAAATCAGATTTCAACACGCGCATGCGCACATGGACTTTAATATCTACATCGCATTTAATCGGTGTGAGGGTCGTTTCTTACGTTCGTCTAAATCTGAATAATGTAAAAAATATTAATAAAAAAAATATTGTTTTCGAAAAACTAAACAGTCAATGTACTTACTATTTTGTCGCTATAGTTTTGCAAATTAGTAAATATTTGCCTTTTATGATTTACATAACTTCTTTAATTTGTTTTGCGACAATAACATTTATTAATCCACCTACCTAAGTACCTACCTCTCAATGCCAGGAACGGTCGCGTTCGTTTTGCGACCGTTCCTGACACTAATCAAAAATCCGATGTCAGTAACGTTCACGAAACCCTGCAGGGTTTTGTGACCTTTTACAGATGAAGGAGATTTCAAAAATGACAAACGGTCAGCTTGCTCAAGTGACACAGAACATTAAAGAAGGGATTACAGCTGAAAACTTTCCATGCATGCCCTCCAAGAGTGTCATGCGTCAGAAAATCAAAAGAGCACGCAGAGAAGAACGTCCTGCTGAAACACAAACGTTGGAAGAATTTTCATTACCAGAGGAATTTTTATTGACACTGAATGGCGTGAACGTTTGCCGAGACGTAAAAGATACAGATCCGAGAATTTTGATTTTCACAACAAGTGATAATCTGAAATCTCTGAATCACGCAAAATTCTGGGTTATAGACGGAACCTTTAAAACTGTCCCCGTCGTATTCAGGCAACTTTATGCAATACACGCTCTGGTCGACAGTCACTTCGTCAACAAATCATTTCGTCGACAATGAAAACCCCACTCAGAACACCCATTCCTGGAATCCAACATGGGTTTTAGCATCTAGTGTGTTTACCAACTCTCCCACCAGGGGGTGCGCCAGTGCCTCAGGTTGCGCGGAATACCGGGACGCCGCTCCATTTTTGATTAGGTGCAAACTAGTTACCATCTTGACTGAGAGTTGTGTGGTGAGGATTTTTATTTTACATTGGATATCTCAAAAGTTATGGAGGTTCTGAAAACAACAAATAGTAAGGATTCAATCACAGTTGATGGGTTCATTTAAACAACAGATCGGAATAGAAATGACAGTTACTATTGGAAATGTGAAGATTGTAAATGTACAGGAAGGGCAATTACTACATTGTTTAATGGCCAACACATCCTTAGTCAACATGTGGTTTCCAAACAAACCCATGCATCAGAAGGAAGCAGAGCTCCAGTGATCAAATCCTGCATACAGATGAAAGGGACTTCACAAATGAAAACCGATCAGCTTGCTCAAGTAATACAGAATATTAAAGATGGGATTTCAGCTGAAAACCTTCCATGAATGCCCGCCAACAGTTTCATGCGTTAGAAAATCAAAATAGCTCGCAGGGAAGAAAGTCCTGTTGAAACACAAACGTTGGAAGAATTTTCATTACCAGACGAATATTTATTGACACTAAATGGCGTGAACTTTCGCCGAGACGTAAAAGATGCAGACCAGAGAATTTTGATTTTCACAACAAGTGATAATCTGAAATCTCTGAATGAAGCAAAATTCTGGGTTATGGACGGAACCTTTAAAACTGTTCTCGTCTTATTCTGGCAACTTTATGCAATACACGCTCCAGTCGGTGGTCTATCTGTGATGATGTAAAAATATTTAAGACAGGAAAAATGGGAAAGAAATCCGATATGTGAGGCGGAACGCCATTTTTGCCCTGTACGAAGAAAAACGACATCAGGTCAGTCATATTGTGTGCCACGGTCCCACGGAGAGAAGGAGGGAGATGGAAATTCTTTCATTGGTGAATTCCACGTTGAGGCAGGAGTTCACAAAACATGAGGACCTCTTCGTTGCGCAGAAAGTACGAGCAGCTAGAGACAGGCGGGGAGTAAGATGTTTACCACATGGCCCCTTTCTCCAAAGGCGTGCACTTACTTGATTGGTTGTGCAAGGTCAGGGCTGCACAGGGCTGTACAGGGCTGCAAGAGTTTAAGCTGGAAAAAGTTGTAACGAAATTTTGCGGGACACTTCTTGCTCGGAAAGGAAATAGGACAGTCGTTTTGTAGTAGTCGCTCAAGGGATGAGAGCGCTCGATATTTATGCAAGCTAGTCGGCTGCGGCTGACTAGGTAGTTAGCAGCCTACCTGCGGGTTAAGGCCACAAGTGGATATACACTGCATCACCTGAGGGTAAATGTGTAATAATTACACTGTTGGCCACCCAAAATGCAACACCAAGAAGGACACGAAATAGCAAAGCCAGATTTACTGAACACGTAACAACAGATACAAAGATGAAACGATTGAACTTACAGGCCCGCGCGACTTACGGAACACGCAGACATCAATAGTTCGCGTGGCACTCATTGCTGGAAATAACGGCCGCTACACGCCGCGGCATCGAAAGAAAGAGGCTTTGGATGTGGGCTTGGGGTATGTCGGTCCAGGCTGCTTCCACACGTTGCCACAGTTCATCAGGCGTAGCCGCGAGTGGTGCTTGCCAGGCCACTCGGTTGCCGATCAGCGACCAGACGTGTTCGATGGGCGGCATATCGAGAGAACAGGCGGGCCACGGAAGCAGTGACACATGGTGGGCCGTGAATAATTGTTGAACGATGCGTGCTACGTGTGGGCGCGCATTGTCCTGTTGAAACGTGTCCGCTGGCAGGTACTGCAGGTAAGGGAGGACTACAGGCTCCAAAACCTCGAAGATGTAGCGGTGGCTGTTGAGTGTACCGGAGATGCGTACCAGAGGGGTCTGGGTGCCATATCCAATTGCGCCCCAAACCATAACGCCAGGAGACGGACGGGTATGGCGAGGCGTAATGCAGGCGTCATACAGTCTCTCGCCGCAGTGCTGCCACACGTGGATTCGACCATCGTGGTGTTGCAGGCAGAAGCGGGATTCGTCCGAGAAGACAATGTTGCGCTATTCCGTAGTCCAGGTGCGGCGTTCAACAGCCCACTGCCGCCGCAGTTGCCTGTGGTGTAACGTTAATGGTAATTGGAGCAACGGGCGCCGTGCGGCAAGTCCCCGCTCCTGCAGACGACATCGAACGTTACGTGTTGACACAGGTTGTTGCGCAACACACCCTAATTCCTGCGCTAACGTTCGGGATGTGGCGGTGTGAGACGTCAATGCGCGCCGCACAACATGCCGGCCCTATCGTTTGGCAGTGTGCCGCGGCTGCGGTAATCACTCACGTCGGTCCGTCCGTTCCTCCTGCACCCACCGAATCCATACTCGCCTCACTGTGGCTGGATGTCGTCCCACACGGGCGCCGATGTCTCGGTACGATAAACCGCTGTCGCGATAAGCCAGTATTCGTCCTCTGTCGAACTCCTAAACGTGCTGGAATGACTGCCGTATTCTGCGAGGAGGCATCGAAAAGCTTCCCACGTACATGTCCGGCAGCACAACACACTTGCACTACTTACACCCCGCCTTCTGTGCACCCTTCTTATAGTGCTTCTCGGTGGCGTGCCGGGCGCACATGATTTGCATATGCCCTGCAATGCTAATCGTTTGCATGTCCTCTCGCTGGCATGGCATGCTACGAATTTCAGGCCAATCGGATGGTTCCTTCTTGGTGTTGCATTTTGGGTGGCCAAAAGTGTAGAATCGCACGAAAGGCTGCGGTCTGTCAAGGAAATCCTCCACCTGAGAAATCCTCCATACTGACAAGCAACGAATGATAAACTCTGAATGCCATATGTGCACGCTTATAGTGCAGGACTGAACTGTGAATGAACTCTGACCGTGCTGTGATATTGGTTTGCTCGAAATCAAGAACCGTCTATGTCAAATGCATCATCATTCGTGTCGTCAGCGGAAATCACTTCGTTGCTGAAGGGTAACTTGTAAATAAAACTGTATATATTGTGTAACCAATGCTCAGATCTCGGTTTATACAACTCATCTTTTATTTCACCATGCCTCTGAGGAGCAGCACAACAGCGTAAGTTTGACCGGGACTGACTGATAAATCCTGGGTTGGTGGCAGCTAATACCGCACTGGAGTCACTTAATCAAACTCCAATCTACTCGGACAAAATATAAAGAACGATTGATAAGCACATACGTTAAAATTTTCAACCCCACAAAAGATCACAGTACGTATACACGTGACACTATCAAACAACAAAATCTCTCTTCTAGTTCATGCATTAATGACAAGCAAAAGCGAAGAATTCTACATGAGACTGTTTCAATAGCTGATTGAATGGGCTGCAGAATACGATCTTGAACTAAAACCAGAATTTGTTTCAACAGATTTTGAGAAAGCAGCAATCAATGCAGTAAATGCAGAATTTTCAAGCGCTCAGAGCAAAGGGTGTCATATTCATCTGTGCCAGTCAGTTTACAGACAGGCTCAATCATGTAGATTGGCTTCCAAATATGGATCTGATGAGACTTTTAGTCTCTTCATACGGCAAATACCTGCATTGGTATTTTTGAGTGCACTAGAAATACCAACTGCATCTGATGAAGTGAAAATGAGTATGCCAAGCGATGCGGAACCGATTGTAAAATGGTTTGAAGAAATTTATGTACATGGACGTGTTCGCAGAACTCTCAGGAATTGGCAAGTTATAAGAAATCCGCTTCTTTTCCCACCAGAAATATGGTCTACTTTTTGAAAACAATGCATTTGCATTTCCCCACACACAAAACAAAGTCGGAGAATGGAAAAGGCGCTGGAAAACGCTAGTAGGTCATGCGCTTGTTGGAATCTTCGCGATCATCTCTGAAATTCGCATGGAACAGAATGAAAATCCTCCAATTACGTGGCGTCAGTGAATAAACAAATACATCGCTCTTTCCACGTTTTACGAACACACAGCAACCGAAAAATTGTTATTCGGCTGAATATCGCGAGATTCGGGATTCAATTCCCCGTGGTGATCTAATAGCAATTTTTTGGTTGCTGTGTGTTGGTAAAAAGTGGAAAAAGCGATGTATTTGTTTATGAACAGAATGAAACTGAATCAGATATCGAAAAAATTATACGTGACGAACCATCACAGAAAAAAACAACAGAAAAAACCAAAGAAAGGAAAATTCAAAATGTCATTTTCAATAGAAATCATATGTCTACTTTGGATTTTGTTAGGGGCATTGCACACAACCTTTCATTGTAATCATTTCTTTATTATCCATTTATTGAATGTATTTTTATTGTACTATTTCTACTTTTATTAATTGTATTTTCATCATCATCATTGTCAGCCATTATCAATCCACTGCTGGACGAAGGTCTCTCCAAACCTCTTCCACAACGGTCTGTCTTGTGCCAGTCTCCTCCATGTTACTCCCGCATACTTTCGAATTTCATCCACCCATCTTCCATGTGGTCTTCTCCTGGGTCTTTTCGTGTCCCTTGGAATTCAGTCTAAAATTTCGTCTGTCCATCGATGATCTGTTCTTCTGGCAGCATGTCCAGCCCATTGCCATTTCAGGGATTTTACTCTGATCATGATGTCTTCCACTCTTGTCATTTTTCTGATCCACGAGGTCCTCTTCTTATCTCTCCTGGTTACACCCAGCATGCACCTCTCCATGGTTCTTTGAGTTGTCTGCAGCCTTTGTATGTCTCTTTTAATTAAGGTCCACGTCTCTGCACCATACGTAAGTACTGGAAGGATGCATTGATCAAACACTTTTCTTTTAATACATAATGGCATATTGCTCTTAAGAATTATGCTGCTTCTTCCAAAAGCTCTCCAGGCAAGTTTTATATGCCGATTAATTTATTCATCAATGTGACCCACACTTGATATCTGCTGTCCAAGATAAACGTACGCATCTGTGATCTCCAGCTTTTCACCATCAATCAATAAATCTTCATTTCTTGTAAAAGCATTGCACGTCACTTTTGACTTCTGAAAGTTCATTCTTAATCCCACTTCCTTACTGTTGTCAGCAAGTTCCTGGATCATACTCTGCAGCTCTGATAGGGTAGTTGCAAAAATGACTACGTCATCAGCAAAACGAAGGTGATTACGCGGATATGATCTATAGTGCTGTAGCCACTCCTGGATCCAGCTTGTTCTCTCGGTTGTGCCATGTCCAGTGTTACCTTCAAGCGGTGTGAAAGAACTTTAGTGAAGATTTTATAACCCACTGATAGGAGGCTGATAGGTCTGTAGTTACTGAAATCCTCAATGTCACCTTTTTTTATCTAGCAGGATCATTGTAGCGTTGTTCCAAACCTCAGGAATCTTCCCTTCATTAAGGCATCGAGTGAAATCTTGGGTACACTTGTTTGCAAAAATTAAGGACAAAGAGGAGAAATTAGCATTACATATAAATGCAGGAGGACAAAAGTTTTGGAGATACACGGACAGGCACGTCTTGGAGCAAGTACAATGTGTCGTTTAAATTCGCTCAAATCACTCGTTTTGCTAATTCCGATTCTCAATGGAATTAACTTATGTTCAACAAGCTAGTCAGCCCGACTGATACAATACAACGTTCGCATCTTGCGCTTTACTTGTTGGAGTGGGCCATTTATATGACTAGAACAGGTGCCTCTAATAAACTGGAATCTTACTATATGTAAACATAACAAGCTAGACGTGGTGCAACGCCTCATTTGAAAGCATCAAAACTCGATACACCAGCGATTACCCCTTATAACGTAAAGTGTCTTTTCGTACTGATACGTTACTTTAAAAACATAACCATACGATGAAATAGTTCCTTAATTAAACCTTAATGGCCAGACGAAACATTTAAAACAGAAGTCAAGCTTACGGAAATTGGCTTTATTTCTCCAGCACAGTTTATAGCACTTCAGGATAATATAGAAATCACATAACACAAATCAACACTCCACACTCCACATTCCACCCCCACAAGCAACTGTTGTATCGTAGTTTATATCTCTCGTTCTTATCTCATAACAGGCATACGTCACGTTCATTCTACCTGAATTATGTTGCCAAGAGTATTCGTTTGAGAGAAAAGTTATCACGTTAAGTATGAAGTTTAACTGAGAACAAACTCAAGATTTACATAAGGAAACAAACTAAAAAGGAAAGTTAATTTAGAATATACGTCACAGCCTCTTCGGAATTCTGTTAAACTTCAGTTTTTTCTTATGCATGGTCTTCATACCTTTCCACGCTGCTCTGTCCTGATGCCACCACTGCTGAAATGCAAACGTTCTGAGTGGTTTTACAATTCCCGCAAAGTCCACTCTGGGTGTGATATCTCTTGAACTCAGTACAATCGAATTTTATGAATTCACACCATTAGACAATGAACAAATCACACTATGTTCGATTGAAAATAATTCCAGTAGCCCAAGTTGGATGAGATACCAATCAAAGTAATATCTTTCTGACCTAACACACTTAGCCTTTCCCACCTACATATAAACCATGCTGCCAAAAATGTTCTAAGAACAATTTCAGTTTAGTACACCGAAAATACATGAAAATGATTTCCAATAAAGTTTTTTTTAAGGATTGTTGCAGTTTGAGGATCACAAAGAAGTCTCATGGACAATTTCAAGGTGGTACAGCGGATCTTGAAATAGCGGTACACATAGAAGATCCAAAACATTATGACGAGTACGTCTTTATGCAAATCGAAGCAACTGCAGACAAACGGCGTCGCGTGAGTAGGATATGAAACGGTATAAATAACACCTGATACTGAGATATGCTAATCAGTTTTATTCTTGTTCTTCAGATGGGAAAGCCAGCTGACTTAAGCGAGTTTAACAAGGCCAAATTGTAATATCCAAACAAGTGGGTCAGGGCATTTTCTTCCGAGACGACAAGGCTCGTGGGGTGTTAACGGTCAACCGCGGTCAGTGCCTTCAAAAATAATCCAGGTTGATTACAGCTCATAAACTCTATTGAACATCGCCAGCGTAATCTGACGTCATAATCACAGCATTTAACTTCATGAGACCTTCTAACGTCTAGCTTGTTAAGCATACCTGTTTTCATCCTTAACTGTAAGTATATTATGGCGTCTGTGTATGTTGTGTTGTCTTTCAAGTAGTCTTTAACATGTCGTGTGGTTTTAACTTAGAAACATCATGTAGCTTTTAACCACCTTATTTCTACACCTGATGATAGGAACAAGTTGAGTTTCCCGAAAGTACTTGTGTGTTTTAATATTTGTAATGAATAAATGTGTCAACGTGCCTCGCCGGTATTTATCCTCACCTTGTGGATAAGGGATACTGCGGCACACCTCACCGATAATTTGAATGCTGGTGATGAGAGTAATGCATTACAACACACAGCACATCGAACCCTGTTGAAAATCGGGCTGCATAGCCGAGGCCGGAGTGGCCAGGTTAAACTCGGTTCACCATCGAAAGAGCCTACAATAGCCACACGAGCGTTAAAACTGGACCTTGGATGATTGAAAGAAGGTCGTTTGGTCCGATGGATCTCAGGTTAAACTGGGTTCACCATCGAAAGAGCTTACAATAGCCACACGAGCGTTAAAACCGGACCTTGGATGATTGAAAGAAGGTCGTTTGGTCCGATGGATCTCGTTTCCTGTGGACTCCGTGTGCGTATGCATCGTTTATCTCGGGAAGTTTTGGCACCCGTGTGCACGGTGGGATGAAAAGGAGCCGATGGATGAAGTGTAATAGTTTGGGAAATATTCTGCTGGGAAGCGTTTGGTCTAGTGATTCATGTGCAGGAAACTATGACGTACAGAAACATCATTGCAGACCAGGTACATCCTTTCCTGGATACATAAAGGTTAACATTGCAACCTGCTTCTAACGTTTTGGCACCAGATACCACAAGACACTTGAAACAATCTAGTAGTGTCAATCACTCGCCGGGTAAAGGCTGTTTTGGCGGCACGTGGAAGATCAGCGTCATATTTGGCAGATGGCCATAATGTTTTGGCTAATCCGTGTATTTATATTTTAGCTATGTCTTTCCAGAATAAAAGAATCAAACGGTAAATATCTATCGACATAGTAAATAATATAAACACCCAGATCTGTCTGCCTCTCTGGAACGCTTGACGACACAGCAACGTCTGCATTGTTGCACCATGTCAAAATAATTGCGTGCTATATAATAACACGCGATCACCTTTCGATGTCAAGGTGATCACGTGCTAATTTAAAAACATTGGATTATTAATGACTCGAGCACTGTTTTTTCGATCTACAGAATTCTAATTGAATACTTAATATCACCGCAAATTGAGTTTGCACGCGATCACATTGAGATGTCAAGGCGATCGCGTGCTAATTTAAAAACACCGGATTTTCAATGACTCGAGTTCTATTTATCGTATCTACAAACTTCGAATTAAAATCCAAATATCACGGAAAGTTGTGTTTGTATATTAATTTAATTTAGCACAATTAGAATATTAATTCGTGCACTTTAATTATTTTTTACTGTTTTAATTTAGCTAACTTCCCGAGTTTAATGCTGATTATATTAAACATTTTGCAAAATAACAATCTATCTGAACGCTCTAACCTACAATAGAAACTGAAATCTTGAGATGTAAAAGTGAGCAAGATTGCTTCTAAAAGCAGATGTCGCCCCAATAGTACATTGTCGTGAATTTAGATAATTCCGATTTGTAATACCAGATGCCGCATTATTTTGTAGAAAAAGTTTCGGTACGAACCAAATATTTTAGTTCGTGCTACTAGAAAACAACATAGATTCACCTTCAAAGTACTAAAACAACATAGGTTCACCTTCAAAGTACTAAAACAACATAGGTTCACCTTCAAAGCACAGAAACACTCCTTATGAATACAAACACATGAGTTAAAAATTTTACTTGAAAGTTTAAAATAAGATAGATTAAAACAGTAAGACCTATCGGGCTCACTATGAAGTCCATCTTCACACTGATATCAACAAGAGTTCCTGTGTTCAATATACAGGGTGATTCAGAAGTCATGGGACAAACTTTAAGGGATGGTAGAGCACACTGCAACACACATTTTTTGTATAGGAATCTATGGGCGCAAGTGACACGTTGAGGCACAAAAACAAGAAATAGACATGAAAGGAAACATAAATTGTTTACTTACAGCATCGTTGACAAGTGCTTCTTTACAGCAATGTTTACAATAATTGCTCAAAATTGCGTCCACCAACAGTGACACATGCGTGGCAGCGTCGACGGAGTGATTGGCGTACAGTTTCAAAGATGCCAGATATTTCTCGCACACGTGCAGCCACAACGGATATTCGAGCGACGAGGTCCTTAACAGAGTCAACTGGAGTCTCGTAAACGAGGGCCTTCAGATGTCCCCATTAGAAGGAATCGAGGATCGATAAATCGGTCGATCGGGGTGGCCAACGGACTGGTCCACTACGGACAATCCATAGCGCCCCAAAAGTGGCATCCAGGTAATTGCGCACATTAATGCTGAAATGGGCTGGCGCCCCATCACGCTGAAACCATAGTCTTTGTCGGATGGCCAGAGGTACATCTTGTAGCAATTCTAATAAAAACCTCTTCCAGAAAAATACGATAAGATCTGCCATCGAGTAGCGTTGGTAGTAGATATGGGCCAATCAGGAAGTCGTTAACAATACCCGTCCACACATTCACGGAGAATCGTACTTGGTACGCATGTAGACGTGTAGCGTGTGGGTTAGAGGTTGCCCACACGTGACAATTGTGCACATTGAAAACACCTTCGTGTGTAAAAATAGCCTCATCTGTGAATAGCACATGAGCTAGGAATTTCTTGTGTTTGTTCCTCAACGCGTCACGTGCGTCCATACATTCCTATACAAAAAAAAAATGTTTGTAGCAGTGTGCTCTACCACACCTTAAGGTTTGATACACACGTTAGTTACAATTCGCCGGTGATGGCTAATACGACAATCCACGCAGTCCGTGCCCATGCGTGAAAACATAGAAGAACTGAAGCATGGACGGTTACAAACGTTATGTTGGACGATTAGGTGTTGGTTCGATAATTTGCACTGCTATCCACATAAAATAAGTTTTTCCAGGGTTGTGGAATTTCGGTTGGCAAAGTGTCATTACAGCACAATTTTTCTTCAGAATAAATACACAAGCTCTCCGTAAATAGAAAGTAAGACAAATTTGTTGGGGTATAAATAATTCGAGCTTCCTCCCAGATTGGGTAATGTGCACCATTGTGAGTTGTACGGGCCAAAGTTGTGGTCATAGCCCCCATTAGAATGCTATAAGCGTGTTCCTCCAGGCGGGTTTTTGAACTTTAGGTTCGGCATGAAGTTTCAAACTAACCGTCGAAAAAAAAACAGTTTAAAACAAGCCCTGAAGGGAACAACAAATGTACAGGATGAAAAGCAATTTAACGCAAAAAATCAAAGCAAAAGTTATTAAGGTAAGTTTACACGAAAATCACTTTCCGCGTTTAGTGCTGATTATATTAAACATTCTGCAAAATATCGATCGTTCTAAACGCTCTAATCTACAATTGTTAAACAACAAATATTTTACACGGAACGTTATTTATCGCGAGGCCTTTTGTAAAACGGAAATAAATAGCATATAATTTTTAGTTCTAACATGAATGAGCTCTTACTTTATAAAGTTTTACTATATTTTCTTACAGCAATCCGACGTCTATTTGATTTGTTTTCAATCTGCTTTAATTAAAAATTTCACTTCGTCATAGGGCGAGCAACATTCCCTATATAATAATATTTATTTAAAGCTTAAAAACAACCATCCTAGGATGGGCTGTACGCTAGTTTTGAATAATTTTATAATATAACATGAAGTGCCGTGAGTTCACATGACTTAATCGTTCGTTCGTTACAGATATAGTTTTACATCCTAATCGGTAGTAATTTACTGACATGATTTTTTGTAATTGTATAAGCGTAACATCAGATGACAACTCTTCTTCAGGTGGTGCTGTACATTGCACATTTGTCGCAGAGTGAGTTTTGAATTAGGCCTCTACGAGTGTTCTTTGATTCCAAGCAAAAATATATCCTCACCGTAAGTAATAACTACGCCATTTGCGAAATCGTTACTTGCATTTATTTCGAAAGTAATCACCACGCAAAAAAGTAAAAAGACACTGAATTCATAAAAATTAATTGTACACTCATTACCGGAAGCCTGTTGCGTTTTAGATGGCTCCTAATTAGCAGAATGCACGCAGCTTAGCTAAAAGAATATCGCGAAAAAACCATTAAGTTAGATATTTGAACCAATGAGCTTCAAAAGGACACAGTTAATGAATTCACCTGCGCCAGATGGTAATAAGTGAACATCATTAAAATGGAGAAAAGGAAAAGAAATGCTGGAGCGACATGTGGGGTTGTTCTGATAAAAATTTATTGCTGCGAATAAGTTAAAGATAATTCCTACCATAACAAAAAATATATATAAAAGGATTTGCAACATCAGATCTTAAGATCCAAGCTTAGTTATGAAATTTATGTAGTAAATTTTAAAGCAGTATTTAAAATTAGGAATTTAATGGAACTTCATTAACATTATTTAAGTCCGTAATCTAAAATTTTTATTCATTCGATATTCCTCGAACATGGATTCATTTTGCAAGGAGAAGAGACATTTCTTCATTCATTGCTTAAGTTACGTTGCAGTTTATGAAACGCGGAATAAAATCTAAAGTTTAGCTGCAATTTGCCTCCTTACTTAAAGCCGCAATTTAGAAGCTTCAGGCTGAGATATTACGTAAATACTTACAGATATATTCTTGCAGAGATTTTGCGGTGTGAACTTCTCTTTGGTCTTTCAACATTAAAATTCCACAAATTTTAAAACTTTTTTTTTTAAAAGAAAAAAAAAAGAAAAGAAAAATTAGCCGTTTTTGTGAGCAAGTGAAATTTTGGATGAACTCTAATGTTTTTCAATAATAAAACATAGGCAATCACTATTTTCTCGCCATCTATTTGGATAAAGAGAACAATAATGCAGTTATCCTAGTTTTAGATATGCCAGTTTATTAGATACTATCTTCGCAACATAAATCCCTCATTCCAACAAACACGGCACGTGCTGAGTGTGTTACGCATTATACATCCTGATGTATGCATTAATACACTGGTGTGCAAAAATTAAGTTCGAAGAGGAGAAATTAGCATAACAGCGGAACGAACAGGTAGAACGGACCGAAAGACCACTCAGGAGATAGACTAGGGTCCGGTACGGTAGGGCATGCGCATATATGCAGCATGACGTAGCGGGAGAATGTCGGAAGGGTATAAAGCACACGGGCGGTGTACGCTCAGCAATTCGGTGAAAGATATTGCACGGTGTACATCGGTTTGAACGACGTGGAGTTGCTGCCACCGTGTGATATGGCCAACAGGCAATCCAGTAGACGACATCTGGATGAATTTACCCGAGGTCGCGTCATTGGGAAGTTGGAAGTAGGTCGAAGTGTGAATAGTGTGGCCGAGGAGTCCGGATCGCTCACAGCATCGTTTCACGAGCTTGGTGAACATTTCAAACGACAGGAGCACCTGTCCGAGAGTTTAGCAGTGGTCGTCCACGAGCAACCACGGCGGCGGACGACCGGTATATTGCCCTACACGCGAGAAGAGACAGACAGCAGACAGCGGGAGAAATTGCAAGGCGCATGCAACAGGCAACTGGACGTCCATTATCGCGTTTTACCGTGGCCAGGAGGCTGCACAAAGGTAGTCTATTTGCACGACGACCAATGCGGTGTGTGCCATTAACGCCTGCTCATCGGAGACGGTGGTTTTTGTGGTGTCAGAAACACAAGAACTGGGCACATCAGCAATGGGATCGAGTTCTCTTTACGGATGAGAGCCGATTTAGTCTGACGAGCGATTCTGGACGTATACACATCTGGAGAGAGCAGGGAACACGCAATCACACCTCCAATATCATCAAAAAGGATCGGTTTGGAGGTGGCGGAGTTCTCGTTTGGGGCGGTATCATGCTTGGTGGCCGTACTGACCTCCACATCTTCCAAGGAGGTCCAGTCACTGGTGTCCGCTATTGTACCGAGGTTCTCCTGCCTCACGTGCGTCTGTTTAGAGGTGCTGTGAGTCCTGAGCTCCTCTTCATGGACGATAACGCTACATCTCATCGTACAGTGGCTGTCGCAGAGCTGTTGGAGAGTGAAGATATTCAACGCATCGATTGGCCCGCAAGGTCCCCGGACCTAAATCCAATCTAACACGTGTCGGACCTTCTCGGGAGATGCTTGGCAGCGCGTCAGTAGCCGCCAGCAACGATTCCGCAGCTGCGATTGGCGCTACAAGAGGAATGAGCCGCGATGCCTCAACAGCTCCTTGACAACCTCGTCCTCAGCATGGACAGACGTTGTAAATCCTGCAACGCAGTCAGGGGTCAGGGGTGATCATAACCACTACTAAAGACTGGATTTTTCTTGGCATCAGCCTGTCACAAGGACGTTTCTGTCTTCTGTCCAGTTGTGCTCGAAGCTACCTTTTCAATAAAGTGCCCTTGTATCCTTTGGATTCCTTGTTTGGACAGTTTTGCTCCATTGTTCCATATTTTTACATCTTCGGGATCTTATGGTATGATTTGAGTCGATGTGGAGCACTTCTGCACAACGTTACATTCGAAAAACCGTCTCGTTCCTAATTTTTGCACGCCAGTGTATATTACTCCGAATATAAACTCTATACACATTTTATTCATATGCGGAGAGCAAAGTTCCGTTGTGACGATAGTAAC
The DNA here is from genome assembly GCA_039090855.1 of Macrothele yani. Taxonomy (NCBI): domain Eukaryota; kingdom Metazoa; phylum Arthropoda; class Arachnida; order Araneae; family Macrothelidae; genus Macrothele; species Macrothele yani. The sequence continues at coordinate 13,069,584 of CM077027.1, read as the reverse complement.
CAAATAACGAAAAACTAAGTTGTTGTGAGAAACCTTCTGACCATAACAAGGCTACTAGTAAAACAGCTAAACAATAATATGATAATATGTGAATAGGTGTAGCACTTCTGTAGTTCACATGGGCCAGAAACACTTCCCTTAAAACAGTTTATCTGGAAAAGGTCTTGAAAGTCAAAACAGTTTTAAACACGCCTCACTTTTAAAATTTTAAACCTAAAGAACTATGAAGTTAAAAAGTTAAAAGGACTAACAATATAAAGAAAATCTTATTAATTGTTCCGAATTCCGGTCAACAATGATTTTAACGTTTTCAAAATCTGGGGTACAATTATTATCAAGACAATACTTCACTACAGTTGTCTTTTTTCTTTCTTTTTCCAATTGTCTTTATGTTGCTAAACACCGGATCTAAGTCGAATTTTAGTGCTAGCAACATAAATACAACTACAAATACTATAAATCCCAGCCACACATGACACGGCTCTTCCAGGACTGCCTCTGTAATGTCGACACCCTTCCTTGGCCAGCCTGATCCCCCGACCTCTCACCGATCGAACGTGTTTGGGAAATCATGAGTCGCGGCCTACCCCCATCCCGGAATGTCGGTGAACTGGCCCGAAATTTGGACACCATCTGGTATGCTATAACTCAGGACAGTATCCCTGAGCTGTATGCGCCTATGCCACGCCGGCTAGCAGCTTGTATCCGAGTCAGAGGTGGCGCTACAATGTACTGACTTGTCCCACTCGTGTAGCTATTTTGTCCGAATAAATGATTCCTTCTGGGTGCTTCGCTCTTTCGGTTTTTCTTGTTTTGTAAAGAGTGTATAACGTCAAAAACATTATAAGGCAAAGGGTCATTTCAGTGGCATTCTTCTTTGCCTGTAGTTAAAAACAATCTAATTTAAAAGATTTGATGTTTCAGTTACAATTAAATGAAATGCGATAGAGAAAGCGGTGACGATTCTGAAAACTGAGTTAGAGATTTCTTTCATTAAGTAATGGCTAAGACATTGCAATGCTCTGATGGAAGTTGCAATCTCTTTTTTTTTTTTTTTTTTAAATTTAAAGTCTTCGCTTAAATATTGTCTATCGTACATTTGATGGCACAGCACATCCAATCTATACTTATTCATCTCCTCAATCACCTCATTCATCTGGACATTTATACCTCTAGTATTCCATACACCAATCTTACATTCACTCAGCCGAGAGTGTGTGCATGCGTGATGCCAAAATAGATGATAGTGGTTTATATCTTGGTGATATCCGTGTGTTCAAATTGCTGTATGCTGATGACACTGTCCTGTTGGCAGAGAGCAAAAGTGAGTTGCAGAGTATGTTGTCCTGTATGTACGAAGCTTGAATGAAATTCAAACTGAGTATAAATAAGGGAAAACCCAAAGTTTTGCTCTTTGAGAGAGGAACTGGTAGCACTGAATGTAATGGAAGTATAAATGGCACTGTGATTGACCAGGTCAGTGAGTTTGTGTATTTAGGAAGCATGTTTGACAGAAAGAACAAATTAAATGTTGAAATTAGTAGACGAGTGAATTCTTCATTGAAAGTCACTACTGCTCTGGGAGGTTTTCACAGGAATGGTGGGTTCTCTAGACAGTCCCGCATGGCTGTGTATGAAAGTGTAATTGTTCCTACTCTGATGTATGGTAGTGTAACCTGGGTACTACAGAAGAAACATAGAAATCGTTTGTGTGCTGGAAAAATTCGTTACTAATGAGGGGTTTGTGGCAAGACACGGTCTGATTGTGTGAGGGATGAAGATGTGTTGCAGTTGTGTGATGTGAAGAAAAATGCTGTTAGAAAGGTGGAGACTAATATGCTTCGGTGGTTTGGCCATGTTAAAAGAATGAGTGATGAGATGCTTACTAAGAAAATCTTTTTAGCCCAAGTGGCAGAAAGGAAAGGCAGAGGAAGGCCAAAGAAGATATGGGCGGATCAGATTCAGGAGTGTCTGCATGGGAAAAAGATTATGAGTATGAAGTATAGAAGATCTTGCGTACTGCGTGTAATGGATATTAGTGAAGCCCGAGTTGTATGTCAAGATCGCTGTAAATGGAGAAGTTTGATACGACAACAGTAAGTAAATGTATCTGGTAGTTTGTGTTTCTTTTCGGAGCTAACCTCTGAATCTCAGAGAAGAGCTTAGTGATATATGTATGTACAGTTGATCGATATTGTAACGCTAGAGCTTCTTAATGTTGTGCTACGGATATCTAGCACAAAATCCTTAAAATTATGCGATGAGCAGTATTAGGCGACCCACCGGCTAGAAGAAAGAAATCTTGTAATCACTGACAAATAAAATGTATTTATTCTAGCAGCTTCAACTCATCAAAGATAATCACAGCATCCTACTTCAAAGTTCTTCAACAACTGAAACTGTGTAATTTTAAATTCCAAGTATCTCAGTCACAATATAATCTTTATCAGCAATATATCTAATTTCACAAGCACACACAAAGCTACACTAATCTACCCACCAGCCGCCCCGGTGGCGCAGTGGTCTAAGCGATGGCCTCTGATCATTCGTCCGAAAGGGGTCCGGGTTCGAATCACGGTGAGGCATGGATGTTGTGTTTGTCTTACGGCACTGACTCTCTCCCTTCCCTGGAACCAGTGACCCTAAATTAGGGACGGGCGACTGCTCATAGCCCATTGAGTTGCTCACGGTGGTCGTTAAACCTCCAATCAAAAAAAAAAAAAAAAATCTACCCACCGCACTTTTCGCTGTTTGCTCCACACATTATACAGCTCGTTCTTATCTTGTCCTACATACACACGTCATTCAACCTGACTTCAAAACTGTTGCCACATAACATTCAGTGTGAGAGGAAATATAACGCTTAACGAGAATGAACTCAAAATTTAAATAGGGAAAGAAACTAAAAGCGGAAGTTAAATTAGAGTATATGTCATAAAGTGTTAGAATTTTGACGAAATATGATTAGGATCACAGAAATAAATTAAATTTTTGAATTGTCGGAGAATTTGATTTAATATTAACACATGCATTACGGTGTTTGCAATGCAGGGATGGATACAACAACTTAAAACCATGAAAAGTGGAAAAATTTAAATACAGGGATCTACTGATATGAAGAAACATGGAAGGATACTATTTTAAGCCATTATGTAAAACATTACGTGCGAATAATAGAAGCTAAAACCAAAAGCACGTATAGCCCTTTTTTTATTTGTCGCCCCGGTGGCGCAGGCCTCTGATCATTCGTCCGTAAGGGGTCCGGGTTCGAATCCCGGTCAGGCATGGATGTTGTGTTTGTCTTACGGCACTGGCTCTCTCCCTTCCCTGGAACCAGTGACCCTAAATTAGGGACGGGCGAACCAAATTGAGATTATCCTTCTTTGCCCATTGAGTTGCTCACGGTGGTCATTAAACCTCCAATCAGCCTCCCCGGTGGCGCAGTGGTCTAAGGCACTGGCCTCTGATCATTCGTCCGTAAGGGGTCCGGGTTCGAATCCCGGTCAGGCATGGATGTTGTGTTTGTCTTACGGCACTGGCTCTCTCCCTTCCCTGGAACCAGTGACCCTAAATTAGGGACGGGCGACTGCTTATAGCCCATTGAGTTGCTCACGGTGGTCGTTAAACCTCCAATCAAAAAAACAAAAAACAACCTCCAATCAAAAAAAAAAATAGCCCATTTTAACAGTAAAATTCGAAAATTTGGAGGTAAAAAAGTCAGTATCACTATGTTTTAAAAAATCCTTAAGCAGCCATTACGAACTCCTGAATTAATATGTTTATCAAAATTTCAGTATCTCTTTATTGAGTAAAGACAATATATTTGGATTACTTTATAGCAAGAGAAACAGGGCGAAATTGTAGTTTCAAGAAAGGAACTTTAATATCAGATCCAGGGAATAAACTGTTTTATAAGACAATAACGCAGGATGAAGGATAATCTCAATTTGGTTCTAAGAAAGTGAAGAAATACAGAGGTATATTAAAACGCCTTCAAACCACATATTAAATAAGATCCTTTCGAACTTTAGTACTTTATTTTCATAACGAAAGCATGAGATCAAAAACCTCCCTTAAGTTTACGCTTATTGGTGCCGCGGACCAAAAAATTCATCGGCGTTATTGTTTAATATACGCAGTTTAGTGGCGAAGTCATTTAATATACGCACACTAGATCTAAATAGCATTCATATTTTAAACTCAAATTCAACCGCTGCGAAAACTTTCGGTTAAAGGAAATTTTTTTAGTAGCTTCGCTGGTTGAATCTTTATAGATTAAGAAGCCAGAATATAACGGGCGTCATAATAAGCACACGATAAACGTTTTAAAACCTTGTAACTCTGCTCAGCATGACTACTGGGCAAAATGACAATTTTAAAGAGAATGTGGGATATAAACTGTCACTCAAAAAATTATAACACGGCGTTCTAAAAGTATTTCAACTTGGTTAAAGCTAATGGCACGGATAATAATCCATTCAGATGCATCACTGAGGTTTTCGATTGATTGTTATTATAAAATGTTGTTCATAAATTAAACCATGAGGTGTTAAAGCTCAGAAATAGAACGCAAAAGGTTTAGATAAGTTTATATACTTATTTTCTGCCGTTTCATATGTCGACGCATAAATAATGAAATGGCATTTAGATTATGGATGTTCTTTTAGCGTTGGAAGCGCACTTGGTGTAGTAAGTTGATTATGGTTAGTGTTTGAAGATGTGCCTGAAACACAAAAAAAAAAATGTAGACCTTCTGGATCGGGAAAGTGGTTTCGTCGAAGATTTCTAAGCAAACTCAAAGAACCTACTCTTAACTGTAAAGGAATGTATAAGATCATTAGAACACTCCCCGATAAGTGTTCAGTAAAACTTTATTACGGTTTAAACAACTACGAAGAATGTTACGAGCAAAAGTATCGGAAGGAGAAAAAACTAAAATTTAATCCACACCATGGACAGCAGATGAATTCACTTTTTGACACAGCCCCCACTCTTGCGGTCTCGTTATCGCCAAATCAACTGCGTATTCGTGACTGCCTTTTCTATGGTTATTGCCAAACCAATTGCGTATTTGTGACTGCCTTTTCAATCGCTATCGCCAAACCAACTGCGTATTCCGTCAGAAGTTACTCGTACACCCCTTGTTGCATTTCGCAGTCACGTGAACAGCATTTTCTTTGAGTGGGCTAGAATGAGTGAAATCATTTGGAGCCAAGTATGGGTTGTAAGACAATTGAGAGAAAACACTCCTAAACGTAATTTCTGCAATTTGTATTTTTTGGTTACGAGTTAACACCACACTGAGCATCTTAGGCTATAAGGAGTCATCCGTCCTGTGTAGGGTTTCTGATTCTAGAGAAGGAAACGAACCACAGGCATTGAAAAATCACACTTGACATGCCTCATAGGAAACTCGAACCAGGATGAATAATCAGAAATCCTCGTTTCTGACTAAGCGGACAACGGCGGCTTCTGATTCATCTGACAGGAATTCTGAGTCATCTGAATGTCTCTGAGTACTCGGCTTCTGAATCATCTGAAATTTTCTGAGTACTCGACTACAGGTCGCTTTTAAATGAGTTCCGAACACCTGACAAGAACCGAGAGGGGCGTGCTGCTGCTAACAAACCTATTTACCGGAGGAGCTCAAAAGTCTGTACCAAATTGCAGTCCTCACAGGTTCCTTAAGCAGATTCCTGTAAGACACAATACTGACAACTGTACTTCCTTCTATAACGAAGTAAATTTCTCCGTCATTTTTGGTCTACGCCGGGATTCGAACCCGAGGCCGCTTATTCCGGAACAAGTCGCTCTACCAACTGAGCTACGCAGACATTTGTTCTGATTCCTATCTGCCTTTATGTCGTGTGCGTCCTGCTGGCAGGTACGTCACATCTCCCCCCGAAAGAGGGCCGGGGGCATGGCCCGCGGGTCAGCCGTGACCATGAATCGTTGCAGGCAGCCATCCACTGTAGAACGTGCACTTGAGAACTCCCAATAAATCTGGTGTGTGGAATGCAACATCACACATTTTTATTTTTTTCGAAGCCCTGGAGAAGGGATTCTCTGATTTTTCCTGTCTCGCGGTGTGGAAATAACATCACACCAATGCGAGATTTTGAACGGCCGGGTCATCCGGATAGTTCGGGCGCCATTATAACGAAGTAAATTTCTCCGTCATTTTTGTTCTACGCCGGGATTCGAACCCGAGGCCGCTTATTCCGAAACAAGTCGCTCTACCAACTGAGCTACGCAGACATTTGTTCTGATTCCTATCTGCCTTTATGTCGTGTGCGTCCTGCTGGCAGGTACGTCACACTTCTTCCATATGACTAACGAGAATTCATCCTATACTGTTCCAAACCGTAATCACACTTACAGGAGTTTATCAGAAGTGAAAACACTTACTGGTGCTGAGATCTTATTAAAAAGCTGCAGGCCCACCACGGGAATTCATAACAGAAGCAGTTCGACTTGGAATCGACTTATACAAGTCATGCACATACGATAATAGGATTTTACGACCATTCCTCCAGTAAAATATGTCTGAATTGTTCCAGTGATGTTGGAACTGGAAAATGTGATCTGGCCTTTCGCTCTAGATAGATATTATCTCAAACGATCAATAATATTGAGATCTGGAAACTCAAGTAGCTGCTGTATCTCATCCTCATGCTGTGTAAATCAAAACGTGACATGTTTCGAACAATGAGCGGGTGCATGCTTAAAACCAGGGAAGATCAGTAGGGAACAATGCCTTCAAAATTAGGTGAAGGTGGTTTCCAAGAATGGGCTCGTAATTCACAGGTGTGACAAGATCCTGTAGATCAAACAATTACCATCAGGAATGCCATCATATGGCACCCCACAGCATCATGAATCCACTTCCAAGCATTGTTATCGGAACCAAACAGTTGCGATGTTCCGCCCTGAAGGTTTAGGACAGATGTGTACTCTGCTAGTAGTGCGAAACAATATGAAGCACTATTCATCAGAAAAGATGGCTCATTGTCAATCGTTAGCATCCCAGTTTTTATGTGCTTTGCACTACCTTACATGTTTTGTTGCAGTGTATTGGCAATCATAGGTTTCTGTATTGAAACAGCTACATAAATACTGGCAGGATGGAGTTCCCGACGAACTTGTTAGGAGAGAAACGGAATCATTCTGACTGGTGATGAATTCTGCTGCCATTTGCAGTGCCGTTGTCTTGAGGCTTCCGCTGTACAATCAGTGCCAACGTTCATCATCATCATCACTAAGCTGTTCTCTGAGATTCAGAGGTGAACTCCACAAATAAATACAAACTACCGGATAATTTTTACATACTGTTGCCTGATGAAACTTCTCCATTTACAGCAATTTTGACATACAACTCGGGCTTCGCTGACATCGATCACACGCCGTACACAAGATCTTCTATACTTCATACTTATAATCGTTTCTCATGAAGACACTCCTGAATCTGATCCTCCCATGACTTCCCTGGCCTTCCTCTACCTTTCCTTCCTGCCATTTGGGCTAAAAATATTTTCTTAGTAAGCATCTCATCACCCATTCATTCAACACGACCAAACCACCGAGTCTCCACCTTGCTAAGAACATTTTGCTACACATTGCACAACTGCAACACATCTTCATTCCTCACACAATCAGAACGTGTCTTGCCACAAACCCCCCGTAAGTAACGCATTTCTCCAGCACCCAAACGATTCTTCGTTTGCCTATCCCTATTTGACATCTTCTCATGTAGTCCACAACTTGCACGTTTAGAGGCAACGCCCCGTCCTTTTTGATAGATAGTCACAATCTTCGATGCATTTCCTCGTTTTACATCTACTATTTCAGCTGTTGTAGATATTGAAGCTCCTGCAAAATGCGCGCCAACCTTATGCTTTTTTGAAGTCACTGGAATCTGAGATTTTCGACAATTACTCAACAACAGAGCTGTTTCACCTGCGACTGTGGCACCGTTACGTGATAGCCGACATTACACAGCACCCTTTACATACTTCACATTGCGGGTGACGTCGTCCTTGTGATATTTGTATTTGGCGCATTGTGCGTACTGCAGTCGCAATCGCATAATTACCATTAGTTAGATGTGAGGACATGCTGACTGCTATCATAGCCAAGGCGCATTCTTGTAAGTGCTATGCTTCGAAAACAAAATATCTGCGTGCGATTTGGAATTCATGCTTTAAGCACATTTGACTTTTGATTCCACTGAGTACGTAAACGATCGTTTAGCCAGAATTATTATACATAAATTTGCACGTACTAAATTCGAATGGCTGAAATGTTTTTTACATTATCTTATTTAGTAGCACCGGACAGCAGTTTTCGTTTTTGCTGCGTAGTTTGAGAAAAGCTATTTTTATGTTATTTTGAAGTTTAACGACCGAGCATTTTATTCAATGAATAAAAAAAGCGCAGGGGATCCGAGAACTTACCTCGCTCCAATATATGTTTTCTTTTCGGAATCACCGTTCCTTTGGTAACCCTCTGACGGCACTGCGGTGAAGCCGTTTGGATAATACGGAGGAAATAAATTGTCGATAGATAAAATGAATTAGGGTCATTAAGAAATAACATATACTGCAGTGAACATGACGGTTTTTTTATGTGGTCCTAGAAAGTATTCGGAGAATGAGCTTTACGACCTGAAATCTTCGGGTACACTAGAGATGATTCCTATCTAAAATAGACTCATTTACGATACAATGAAAGACATTTTGGGAATATAACGTCGATATCCTAACAGCAAGTGTGTATCAATCTCCGGAAAGCATTCTTACCTCATTTTCAGCTGCATTATGTGAAAGAAAAAGATAATGCTCTGCAATTAACACAAAGTTTATGGTACAAGGAATTCCAATGCTTTTGGAAAAGTGCCAAATCAATTACACTGCCCAACATACATTTCGGTGCCTTGAAAGTTAAACCTATTTTTGGATATATTTGGGACGCTGATTCCAAAAATGGCATCAGGTTTACCTCATCAGCTCGAGTTTGGGAGATACCCACCTGTAATGTACCAGGAGATATGACGTACCTGCCAGAAGGACGCACACGACATAAAGGCAGATAGGAATCAGAATAAAACGTCCGCGTAGCTCAATTGGTAGAGCATCTTATTCCGGAATGAGGGGATCCGGGTTCGAATCCTGGCGCGGAAAAAAATGACTGAGAAATTTACTTCGTTATAATGGCGCCCGAACTATCCGGATAACCCGACCGTTCAAAATCTCGCAACGGTGTGATGTTATTTCCACACCGCGAGATAGGAAAAATAAGAGAATCCTTTCTCCAGCACTTCGAAAAAAAAATAAAAAAATAAGGGGGAGATGATGTAACGTACCAGGAGATGTGACGTACCTGCCCGAAGGACGCACACGACATAAAGGCAGATAGGAATCAGAATAAAACGTCCGCGTAGCTCAATTGGTAGAGTGACTTATTCCGGAATGAGGGGATCCGGGTTCGAATCCTGGCGTGGACAGAAATGACGGAGAAATGTACTTCGTTATACACCCTATATGCTGATTCCACAGGTTGTCCGTCAAATGTCGAGATCCTACATGAAATGTCGAGATCATGATCTTGACAAATAATCTTCTATTTTTGACATGATCTTGACAAATATTGATGCTATATACATACTAATGAAACAAGCACATATTACTAAATCTGTATATTTCAACACAAGAGCATATAAAATGCTCAGCCATTCAACATATGAGAAACGTCTTTTATAAGACTATTTTTGACATGATATTGACAAATAGTGATACTAAAAAACATACTATTGAAACAAGCACATATTACAAAATCTGCATATTTCAACACAAAAGCATATAAACAGATCAGTCATTCAACATAAGAGAAACGTCTTTTATAGGACTTTCTAGAAATAGATCTACGAGGAAAGTCCCGCTGAAGGTTCCAGCAGTAATCTACCATCATGTGGGTATTCCACCTACCCTGGTATCTAATTTCCATAGTCTTTATGTACTGGTGAAATCTTTCACCTATAACGAAGTAAATTTCTCCGTCATTTTTGGTCTACGCCGGGAATCGAACCCGAGTCCGCTTATTCCGGAACAAGTCGCTCTACCAACTGAGCTACGCAGACGTTAATTCTGATTGCTATGTGCCTTTATGTCGTGTGCGTCCTGCTGGCAGGTACGTCACATCTCCCCCCGAAAGAGGGCCGGGGGCATGGCCCACGGGTCAGCCGTGACCACGAATCGTTGCAGGCAGCCATCCACTGTAGAACGTGCACTTGAGAACTCCCAGTCAATCTGGTGTGTGGAATGCAACGTCCCACACATTCATTTTTCGAAGGCCTGGAGAAGGGATTCTCTGATTTTTCCTGTCTCGCGGTGTGGAAATAACATCACACCATTGCGAGATTTTGAACGGTCGGGTCATCCGGATAGTTCGGGCGCCATTATAACGAAGTAAATTTCTCCGTCATTTTTGGTCTACGCCGGGAATCGAACCCGAGTCCGCTTATTCCGAAACAAGTCGCTCTACCAACTGAGCTACGCAGACGTTCATTCTGATTGCTATGTGCCTTTATGTCGTGTGCGTCCTGCTGGCAGGTACGTCATACACCTTGCTCTTTGCTTAAAGCACTCAGGTTTTCTGGAAAGCGATGTAGGTGGCTGTGTAGGTAATGGAACTTGGTGCTCATATTACAGCCGAGCTTATTAAAATTGGAGAGTATGTCCTCAACTAACTCAAAGTAGTTGTATGCCTTATGTTCGCCAAGAATGTTTTTGACAACTAGAATAAAGGAAGTCCAGGCACAAGACTCAATGTTGTCCATTGAATCTATAAAATATGGATCATTTATAAGTTGCCTTATCTATGGACCATCGAAAACCCCGGCTTTCAGTTCCTCCGTGCTCAGTCCAGGGAAAGTACGTGATAAATAGCCAAAGCACAAACCTTCTGTGTTCAACGCCTTTACAAATTGTTTCATTAGGCCTAGCTTGATATATAAAGGTGGCAGGATGGTTTTGTCTCTGCTTACCAAAGGTTCCTTAATGACGTTTTTGTTCTCCAACTACCATATATTTTTTAAGAAACCACACTTTTCTTATCCAGTGGCTCGGCTGTCTCAAAGACATATAAAGCTCGGATATTTTGTGTAGCCACTTTACTGACCAAGGAGAAAGTTCACCATCTTTAGGTCTACACAAATCATCCATTGATGTTCTTGATACTTCGGGTTTTCCAAAACTAGAGAGATTGTGTCGTACTTCTCTGTCAAACTGGCTGAGTGACCAATTGGAATTGAGCCATATCTGTTGCAGTTGTGTAAAAGAAAACATTTTGAACTCCGCTTTTAGCTATCAATGAAAAGGCGCCATGCATTTGGCATGTATGGTGATAGACCCATTTTCCTGAGAAAGCCAATGACATCATTGCAGAACACTAGGTTGTTGTCCTTAGAAAAAAAGGGCAGCAAATCCTTTTCTCTGCCAAGGTATAACGTAATGCTGGTTCCAGATTGAAGAAAGTTCTTTCCATTCAACCTGGAGGCCAGCAATTCTGAAGACTCCTTAGAGAAGTTCAGATCACTGATGAGGTCACTCAGCTCATGTTGGTTGAAAAATTGAGCACTTGATGAAGTTCCTACGAAATCACTGTCACTTTCCCTACTGCTGTTATCTCGTATGTGATCAGCCATGCTTGATTCCTCATTCTCTGGCAGCTCTGGTAGGTGGATGAAAGATAGAATAGGTACCTCGTTTGAGTGTGGAGGCGGCGTCTTTTTGAATTGAGGTCAGGATATGTCCCATTGCTTTGATTGCTTCGATTGATGTTCTTGATGTTGACAAGACAAAAATAACAGTTATCATGGTGGTTTCTAGGTTCCCTCCACACCATTGGTATTCCAAATTACAGATAGCTCCTTTTTCCAAAACTTGCACGGAGCCCACGACTTATCTTGGTCTCGAAGATGAACACCAAAATAACCAAAATATGCCCTTTTCACAAACTCAGAAGTAGCTTTCCTACTTTCGTTAAGGGTGTACTCGCCACAAATGTAGCAAAAGACATCTGGATGATTCAAGCAACTTTTTCATGGAGAAGCCTCATGCAAACAAAATTCTACTCAGTCTGCAAACAAAGCGTCTACTCAGTCTGAAAACAAAATTAGATCACATTAGATTATCTGGTTGTATAGTTGTTCACAAACTTCCAATAAGACTAACATACACTGGCTTTACACTCATAAAATAACAATATACACTGACTTTATGCACATAAAATAACAATATTTATGCACATCAGCATATAGCATATACAGTATATCTCCAAAACTAGAGCTGATAGGGCAAAACTGATGCCATGTTTGGAACCAGCGCCCAAATTATAACCAAAAATAGGTCTAACTTTCGAGGCACCAGAATGTTTTTTTTTGTTGAGCTGTGTTATAAGATAATACAAAGGGTATATTGAAAGTAATGACTCGTCCCTCATAAATTTGTATTTGTAGAAGCAAAAATGTGAAATTTGGTGGCAAAATCCTTGGACCTATTGTTGATAATGCTAGCACATTCAAAGTATTGTCCATCACTTTCTATACATTTCCTCCATCATTGCATCCGTTGCTAAAACCCATTTTGGAGAAATTCCTGAGGCTGTTGCTTCACCCATGAGTTCAGAGCCAGTTTAATGTATGTTACATCGTCGGAACGTTCCCCACGAAGGATGCTTTCCAAAGGAGCAAACAGGAAAACATCTCAGGGAGCAAAATCAGGACTGTAGGGGGCTTGGGGCATCACCATCTACCCCATTTTGGCAATAGCCTCTGAAGTCTCCATTGAGGTGAAGGGACGTGCGTTATCATGGTGTAAAACAACAGTATGCAGTGGAATGTCACGTCCTTTCCTTCTGATAGCTTGCTTTAGCTTCTTCAATGTCTGCACATAGTGGGCACTATTTATTGTTGCACCCCGTTCAAGGAAATCAGTTAAAATGACACCGCGTTTGCCCCAGAAAACTGTCACCATCACTTTCCCTGTGGAACGAGTTATTTCCCCCTTTTTCTGTCGAGGTGAAGATGTGCGGTGTCATTCCATTGACGCAAGTTTTGTTTCTGGGTCATGAAAGAACACTCAGGTTTCATCTCCCTCCGTCACAACATCATATAAAAACACCTCACCCTCCTTCTCATACCAGTCCAAAAGGTTCCGGCGCATGCCCGCCCTTTGCTCACATTGTTCACTGGTTAGGTTTCTTCGGATCCAATTTGAACACTTTGATCTGTAGCCCAGATTCTTAATTAATGTTTCGATAGAACTATGACCATAATGAATTGCCTCACACAACTCCTGGATGGCGACAGGACGATCAGCTGTGATGAGGTCTTTCACTCGTTGCCTGTTGGCATCTGCCACTGCAGTTGCGCGTCTTCCGTTCGTTGTTTGTCCGACAATGAACTTTCTCCCTATCAAAACCTTTTCATCCATCTTCGGACATTACTCATATCGATTGTGGCAGCTCCATACACTTCCAGGAGTATTCTGTTGATTTCTGGGGTCTCACATCCCTCTTTTTCTTCGGGAATTCAATTACGGCTCCCTGCGTTTTACTGCCGCTCACGATCTTTATCTCTGATTCTGAAAAAAAAATTGTTTCCGCATCGGTAACATGTCGTAGTACATGTCAGCGCCGTTTTATTAAAATCACTTCAAAATTTCAGAAGGTAGCCTCGGTGGCGCAGTGGTCTAAGCGATGGCTTATGACCATTTTTCCGTGAAGGGTCCGGGTTCGAATCCCGGTGAGGCATGAATGTTATGTTTGTCTTACGGCACTGGCTTTCTCCCTTCTCTTTAACTAGTGGCCCTAAATTAGGGCTCATAGCCCATTGAGTTGCTCACGGTGGTAGTTAAACCTTTGATCGAAAAACACATTTCAAAAAAAGCAATTAAGAAGGATGGTCCCTGTACTTTACCCTGTGAATAATAACCACCTGTTTTACTACTTAAAATACGTTTTGAAAATTTGTTTCTTCTTGTCAATGTCAACTAACATAACTCTTTTTTATCACTTGATTGCTGTATAGTCAAGAGGTTTTTCTAACACGGGAAACGTAAAAGACAATAAAAAAGGTATTACGAGAACAATATGTTGTCCTTAACCCTCGGGTGTGTCCCCCAGATTACCATAACGCACGAAACTGTCTCTGTTGCTACGTTTCAAATCCCCACCGCACCCGTTTACAGCGTAACACAAGAAGGTGTAGTGCTGAGTCTCCACAAGAAACTTCCAATCTGTAGGCTTGATATGCATTGATCTTCAGACCTTTCTCAGGGTTGCTCCGTCGTTATTTCGCGGGGAAAAGATGCAATGTCACGTAGTGAATTATATCGCCCAGGGAAATTCCAACTCCTGGGTTACGTCTTTATTTAGTGGCAATAATAATGACTGAGGGGACTTCTGCTAATTCCACAGAGGAAGCGCGAATTCAAAGAACCCGTGGGATTAGGAAATGTTACTCCCACAAGACAGGCGATTTGGGTAGCCGGTGTCGTCTGTATGTGCGTGGGTGTTAGACTATATAGTCTTCAAAGGGTTAACTAGGGGGTGCTTACAGTAATCTTGTCTGTGCATAAGAAGCCTATATTTTGTAGACGTAAATATAGCAATACTAATAATTTACTTATGAATGCGTGCTTATAATAACACAAAAATATAGCATAAATATTTGTACTCACAGCAAGTAGTTTTACTAGTGAAAGATTTATCTAGATCATAATTTTTTTAATCACATACCTTCAAGCACTAAATTCAGATCTCGTGTAAACTATGTTCGTCCTCTCTCTGTGTCAGTCCAGAAAGCGAGCAAGTTACTCTATCTCCGTGTATGTGTCGTTTAAACATAAAATAGAATTCACATCATCTACGGGTGGTTGCTTGCATTGGGCTTCTGTTGCGAATTCTAGGAATGAACCACGAATTACCGGATTACAAAAAGTGTAAAGAAAATGTCTGAGAGATATGCATTTTAACTAGAATGAGAAAACTGTAAGAAACAAAAATCAGGAAAAATAAAAATCAAGCTGTGAAAGAAAAAGCAAACAGCAACAAAGTAATGTATGAGAAAGGTACTAATTTATAAAGAAAAGTACCTAACGATAATTTATTTCTTGTTATGATAGGAAAGTTGCAACACTGAATTAAACTGTAAAAAACAATCCACAGGATCACAGGGAAATTGGACTATGCGTAACACACACACACGCAGTACAAAGCTGTTTCCTTAGATTTGGAGGTTAGCTCCTCAAAACTAGATCATCTTCCAATGCAAATATACTGATGATTTTGGACTTGATTTATTCTGGACATACCAATAATATCCATTTAAAACGATGATTCAATCCATCACACGCTTTGCAGAACTTCTGTTCCTCATACTGATAAAATGTTTTTGCTTTCAGGCTTTACTAAATCTGTTCCTTTCTGACGATTTCCTTGCCCTTCTACCTTTCTTACCTACGACTTCCACAGCGGCACTGCTAGTGCTGGCTAAATGCGTACCGGCGGACCTAGTGGTAACGAGGGAAGCAACAATGCAATCCTTCAAGTTCGGTCATGATGTGGATCTACTAAGAGACTGTATTCGGTCTTCCGACGTAGAACTGCGCAGAACTGACTGGGCTTGCCAACCGGCCAAAAACTTCTATCCCACACGGACAAGAGTCTCCCCTCGGGGTTTAGGAGAAAGCTGTTTTCCGACGGCTCTAAAGTAGGTATATGCGTAGGTACAGGGTTTTGAAAACTCTCAGACGGCAGGGGGAGACGTTCGAAAGCCAGATTAAGGTTTCGCCTAACTCTTGTGTTTTCCAAGCAGAGTTGTTACCGATTAGAGAGGCGTGGTTATGGGCTCTTCTCAGCAGCAACGTGAATGAAATTAAAGTTTCTACCTGACAGCCAGACGTCCTTAAAGGTGCTTGGCCAGTTCAGAAGTAAAACTCCTCTGGTCAGGGAGATAAAGTTTCTGGTTGAGACAGCAGGAGATTTGGTGATCTCTTTCCACTGGGTACGAAGCCATGTTGGAACTAGTGGAAAAGAGAGAGCAGACCAGCTGACGAAGAAAGCCGCTGGGAAGGAAAATGTTGATTTTCATCTGAGAACGCCTCTGCAAAGCGTCGGAACCCAAATGAAAAACAACCACTCTAGTAGAGTGGCAGAAAAGGTGGGCGAAGGGGATACGAGGAGGTAAGCGAATCGTATCTTTCCCAGAATCTCCACCAGGAACGTAGAATCAGACGGGTTCCTGAACCAGGTACTCACCGTCCATGGCGTATCGCCGGAGTACTTCCTCTGGTTTGCGGTGAAGGAATGGGCGTGAGGATGCGGTGCCCTGTCCGAAGACGTCGGCCTCATGATTCTTGAATGTATATCTCTTTCAGGGAAAAGGAAAGTCTTCGCTCCTGAACTGGGAAAAACGAAGGACCTCTTGATCCTGCTTGGTCAACCCAGATCGAGAGAGGGGCTCATCGAGTTGGTCAAAGACCTCGTCGAAAGGAAAGAAGAAGTACTGAAGACGGATGAAGGAAGAACTACTGAAGGCGGATCAAGGAAGAACTACTGAAGACGGATGAAGGAAGACACAATGTGGATAACGATAACTCCTGCCTAGAGTCATAACAATATGCACCCGCCCAAGTGCTATAAACGTAGTAAGATAATGTAAATACCTTTTTCATACTTTCATCTCTGTAAGAGGGTTCATGAAAATAAAGGATTAGTTTCCCAATGCATGAGACCCTCAGTGTAGATAATGTGAATGTAACCATTTAGCCTAAACATCAATAAAGGACTTTTGTTCTAATTTTCATTGCCCTGGCGAACGAACCTCCCAGCCAGACACAAAATTAAAAACCCTTTAAATAAACAGAGCCATCACTCTTTCCATGTTTTTCTTTAATTAACACACAGCAACAGAAAAATTGTATTTCGACACCACTGGGATCGAACCACAGATCTCTCGATAACTAGCCGAGTGCGCTCGCCTTACGCTACGGTGCCAATAACCCACGTCGCCATGTGTGTTTATCTGTCAGCATCTGAACGCACTCGGCTAATTATCGGGGGATCTGGGGTTCGTACCCACCGGTGTCGAAATACAATTTTTGGGTTGCTGTGTGTTAATTAAAGAAAAACGTGGAGACAGCGATGACTTTGTCTATTTACATTGTCTCCACGTATTTGGAAGATTTTCACCATTAAGAACCCCGGTCCATTAACACGTCGCATATGCGGGCTATGCCAAAGGGGTTGGAAGTGGTGGTCCTGTGGAGGCAGCAGACTCTAGCTGGTCTGTGGACCGTTTCTGTCCGGATGAAAGATCTACCGGATCCGGGCAGGACTGCTCCCGCAACGCCTTCAGTATCAAATTTTGAGAGACTTCCACATATCCTTTCAGAGTCGGAATTTCGCGGAGCAGGTAAAGTCATCAATCAGCCTAGCATAACTTTATTACCTGCGATTTTGGCTGAATAAATATTATTTTAATTAGCACATCATCATTCATTCTTTCATCATGGCCAAATCATCTTAAAATCTTTGTTCCCACGCTATGAAAGACACTTTGCTTCACATTACAGATGCGTAACACTTCTTCGTTCCTCAGATGTTCAAAATGAGCCTTACCACAAACACGCCTGAAGTACTGCATCACCCAAGCACACAAACAACTCCTATGTCGTGTGATGTACCTACCTCTGAGGAGACACACAGGTCCAGACGGCAAATTTGCAGCGATAAACTTGGTCGGTTGTAACAGATTTGAGAAATCATACTGCTCCGGAAAGGAAGGATGCAGGTTCGATTTTTGCCATCGGCAGATGGCTTTTACACTGTAGTCTCTTCTTCAGTTTCCAGGTTTCACTCCGGCACATCACAGCAGGACCAATTACTCTTTCATTTACAGCCATTCCGGATCTTAAAGACAATCAGTTAATTCTGTCAAATTCTTCTAGAACAGGTAGGATGTATAAAAACATAGACCTAAGTCATTACACTATCGAATTTCATGTAAACATATCCTCAAGTACCTGATGTACCTGATAGTAGATACATAGGTTCGACTTTTAGAAATTTTGGTATCAGGTTGTCTGGACATCAGTATAATGTCAAGCGTAAATCTACTGATACTTCTCTCTCACGCCTGGTCAGTGCTGCAGGGTACTTACATTCCTGACTGGAATGCTTCGCATCTGTTGACTTACGGCCCAAAAGACAAAGTTTATTTATTGTACATAGAAAGTATGTTTATTCACCAGTTCGGTGATAAATGTTGCAATGATGATATGCCGTACCATATTCCTCGGGACTAGAAGAACTTGTTAAATGGACTACCATTACCTTTATAATTACTATTCTGAGTTTATTTTGCAGAGGGCGTTACGAATGTATTTCAGTGATGTATGTCATCACTGTACTGTCAGGCGGCGCTTTATAGTTTCTTCAATACCATCATATTAAAACTATTTAAGAACTCTGGTTCCATATGCTATGTGCCACCCGATGATGCGGTAGCTGCTACAGCGAAAGATTTTGTGTTTTTAATCTATTGTATATAGCTTTTAACCTCATGTACATAAATATACACTGACGGAAAAAAAAATTCCCTACACCAAGAAGGGGTTGTGTTAGATAAACGACAGTTGGTAAGCGGTGAGAGAACATCTGTAAGATGACGTCTATGCAAATTTCGCGCTCGGCGCATAGGTGTGGTGCTAGTAGCGCCCCTCGGAACATGCAAAGAAGGTTTGTGGTAAATACGCGCTGTAACGTTCGTGAGCGTTAGTTATCGTCGAGATTCGACGTAGTGTGTTGATGTTAGTCAAGAATGGCTGTAAGAAGACGAAGAAGCCATTATCAACAGCTCACGGAGTTTGAACGAGGTCGTGTAATACGACTACTAGAAGGTGGATTTTCGTTCCGCAATATTGCAGAACGACTTGGCAGGAATGTAGCCACTGTGCATGATTGTTGGCTGCGGTGGTCATTTGAAAGTACTGCTTCAAGAAGACCGGGTTCCGGCTGGCCACGGGGCACTACTGAGAGGGAAGACCGCCGTGTACAGCTCAAATTGCTGTCTGCGGCAGCAATTTGAGCTGCAGTTGCCACCACAGTGACACAACGAACTGTTACAAATCGGTTACTTGAAGAACAGCTCCAAACCAGACGCCCTGTAGCGTGCATTCCATTTACTCCAAACCACTGCCGTTTGCGACGTCAGTGGTGTCAAGCTAGAGCTCATTGGAGGACGGAGTGGAGATCTGTTGTGTTTTCTGATGAAAGCCGGTTCTGCCTGGGTGCCAATGATGGCCGTGTGTTGGTTAGAAGGAGGCCAGGTGAGCGCCTGCAACCAACCTGTCTGCGGCCGAGACACACTTGACCTACACCTGGAGTTATGGTCTGGGGAGCAATTTCCTATGACAGCAGGAGCACTCTCGTGGTTATCCCACGCACCCTGACGGCACAGTTGTACGGCGGTCTGGTGATTCAACCTGTTGTGCTGCCATTCATGAACAGCATTCCAGGGTGTTTTCCAACAGGATAACGCTCGCCCGTATACCGCTGTTGTAACCCAACATGCTCTACAGAGTGTCGACATGTTGCCGTGGCCTGCTAGATCACCAAATCTTTCACCAATCAAGCACGTATGGGACATCATTGGACGACAACTCCAGCGTCACCCCCAACCAGCATTAACCGTCCCTGTATTGACCGACCAAGTGCAACAAGCATGGAACTCCATCCCACAAACTGACATCCAGCACCTGTGCGACACAATGCATGAACGTTTGCGTGCTTGCATTCATCATTCTGGCGGTTACACCGGTTATTAATGTACCAGCATTTCACATTTAAAATGGCTCTTCTCGCGCTTACATTAAGCTGTGATCTTGAAACCTTAATCGATTAAATATGTTACCTATACAAATGTATTGCCGCCATTTCATTCCTCTACAACTATTTTTTCGTGGTGTTGGGATTTTTTTCCGTCAGTGTAGTTTAGTACAGTACGTGAGGATATTTTTACATGAAATCGGATCGTGCAATGACTTAGGTCTATGTTTTTATACGTTACGCATAGCCCGAAATGATGTTGTAGTGAACAGGTAAGATTTTTGTTGCCGAATTCAGTTGTCTACCATTTTCACCATGAAATCTATTTTTGTCTGTCAAATATGAATCTTAAATACATAAACTCATTTACCTGGCCTAACTTTGCACCATTTCAACTTACCCTCCATCTAGTAAACACATCATCTTTCAAACAGTTATTATCTGAAAAAACAATACTTAGCTTTTCTGTTATTAATGCTAAATTCTAGTTTCATTAATACTTCATTTGTCCGGAAAAACATACTCTCCAACTAAATTTTGCTCTCCGATAATAGGTGTGCCCTCAAAATACCGCAGCCAACGTTAACACCAAAATTTGTACACCCCGTTCGTACCGCGTCACGCGGACCGTCCCGTCACATGTCGCGGGATATGCGCAGACCAATGCACAAGCGAGCACGCGTTCATTCTCCTCGCATGTGTGGTTTGTGCTGCTGATCGTTAACACCATGGCCGGTGTGATTCCGAATCCGTCCAAGGTGGATCAGCGAGAGGTGTTTCATTTCCTAACAGCGGAAGGATGTCGCCCAGTCGACATTCATCGTAGAATGCAGGTGGTGTATGACAAACGTGTGTAGAAGACAACAGTGACAGACTGGGCGTCAATGTTTCGGGAAGGACGTGAGAAAACGATAGATAATCCGTGGCCGGGACAGGCGCATGTTGTTGCGACAGACGAAGCCATCGCCAAGATTGGCGCAGGAATACGGGTGGACCGTCGTCTGATCTTACGTTCGCCAGTGGAGGAATTCTCTATGACATTTGGGACAATTCAGGCGGTAGTTACGAAGACACTGCAGTATCGGAAGGTGTGTTGTTCACAACGGATTCCACGGATGCTGACCGACCGCCATAAGGAAGAACGCACGGGTTGGATATTGAACCACTTGCTACGTTACGAAGCGGAGGGTGATACATTTCTGTCGGGTATAGTGGTCGGCGACGAATCGTGGTGCCGCAACTTTGAGCCGTCTGGCAAACCAGCGAGAATGCAATGGAAACACAAAAAAATCAAGTCACAGGCTTCCGCCGGTAAGGTTATGCTGTCCGCGTTTTTTGATCATGAATGGCTTTTCTTGGTGGACTTTAAAGAGCCTCACGTGAACATCAATGCCCACTGCTACAAGGAAACACTGGATAAGCTGCATAACGCCATCAAGAATAAGAGACCCGGCATGCTTTCGCGTGGTATGATTCTGTTGCGAACATTGTTCAGGATACAATAGCACGGAAAGAGTAAGAGGTTCTGCACTACAATCCTATAGCCTCGATCTGTCACTGACTTTCGTTTGTTCGGACCCTTCAAAAAAGCTCTAAAGGGAAAACTATTCCATTCAAACGCAGACGTCATGGCCGCAGTGACCAAGTGGTTCAAGGAGCAACCAAAGTCATTATTAGGTAGCTTATACACTGAGTGGCCACTTTATTATGACCACCCCCTCAGCACTTCATTGGGCCACCTTTTGCCTTTAATGCTGCGTCGATTCTTCGTGGCATGGACTCCACGAGATGTTGATAGGTGGTCTGTGGAATATGAGACCATGCTTGATGAATAGCACTTTCCAGGAGTGTGATATTGCAGTGTTGTGGATCCAACTGCCTGATGGCTCGTTCAACTTCATCCCACAAATTCTCAATGGGTTTGAGATCTGGAGATTGTGTGGGCCACCTAAACAAAGTAAACTCACCGGCATGTTCCTGACACCAATCCTGTACAATACGAGCACTATGGCATGACGCATTATCTTGTTGAAAGTAGCCATCGCTATTGGGATATAAACCATTCACATGACAGGATGCACTTGGTCCGGAACGATGTTTAGATATGATATGCCAGTCAGACACGAATTAAAGGGCCCAAAGCATGCCAGGAAAACATTCTTCAAACCCTAACAGATACCAAGCACTTCATATGTCGGCAAGCTACCATACATCCCTGCTGTCACAAATATCCTATAAAAACGCATGTCGTCCACTTAATTTTGATTTTGGCATAAACCTCAACGTGACAAAATCTACTTCATCACCAGAGATTGCATATTAAAGAATAATCACTACTGAAATCCAGATTCCCCATGGTTCCAAATTCGGTGTGTACGCAATCCCAGGATAAAATCGGCAATGAATGCTGATGTAACCGACCAGATATACATACGCCAGTATCGACGAGTCGAATGATTGTGGCGTGAATAACTTAAACTCGCAGAGTTGAGAAGGATGATACGGAAGTTCGAAGACAAACGAGAGCTGCTGGGTGAACAGTCGGAAATAGGACGTTCGCCAGTTTCCAAAAATGTCGTGAATGAACTTGCAGTTGCCAGTGTCGACAGGACAAGCCGGAACACACTCTCGCACAGCAATTATAGAGCGGCGACACCTTCTGTGGCTAGGCGTACAGTCTGCAACGTACTGCGATCTATCTTAGGTTGCAGAGACTGCTACTGAGCGATAAGTGAAAAAAGTTCCGACAGACGGACAGGGACTGGTAAATCGCATTTGGCCGGAATGCGGGAAAGCAACCTGTCCTGCAACAGGACATTACGTGATGCTTTTGCCAGAGTAATAGAAATCCAGCAGTGAGCTCCAAACAGGGTACCCACTCGAACCTTGCGACATTGTTGGTATGAAGTGGACTCAAGTCATTTCGTTAAAACTAGAACCGAGACCCGTCGCTTAGAGAGCGAGCGAGAGGGATCCGTTCAAAGTCAATAAAGGGAGAAAATGAAATCAACATTTTTTAGCGAGTTGTTCAGATTCTTTCAATGACGCTATACACTAAAGAGCAATTGAATTAGAGACAACTGGCGTTATGCAAATGTGGCGCTGTGGGTGGCCCTGTAAACAGAAACCACATGACGTATGCAGCTATCCGACAATATAAGGAGTGATGCGACGGGAATCAGTAAGAGTCGGACGCAGTATGGGTAAGACGAACGCTCTAAGTGCATTTGATCGTGGGAAAATTGTCGGGGCCCGACGAATGAGTCACTCCATCTTGGACGTCCTGCAGGCACTGGGGTTTTCACGAGACACTATGTCACGGGTCAACACCAACCTATCTGGGACAATGTTACTTTGTTACATATGCCAACTACATGTTCATCTATCCTCCCGTTAGAAAGCCTATTGATACATAAACATAGGGCTGAATGCTGTAACGACGATACCATTATCATTATACCGTTGCCATGGAAACTACTCTGTAACTATTACAACGAAAGAGACAATACCGGCTGCTCTAATGAAACGCCATGATTAGGTAGTGAGCATGCGCAAGCCCAAAATTCCGTGTCATTGAGGAATAATCGTCCAAAGACTTGCAGTTTTAGGGGTTTTTCCTGGGTTTTGAGAAGGGGTCGTTTGTTACCTATTTCCTCCAAAGATCTTCAGCCGATCGTGTACCCTCCCAGGGCATAGTGCAACCACAGCATCTGATGGCGGGTCCACAGTGGCCTCATGGTGATTGGTCGTGTCATATAAAAATAATATCCATTAAAAACTGACCAATTTTAATAATAATTGAAAAATCCGCTCTCTATACGAGACTGCAAAACTGTGTTCTTAATATCCTTCAGCACGTCATAAATTTTACACGTTCGCTTTTTAGAATTTGTTATAATAGATACATTAATAAGCTTAGATTTTGCAATAGCTTCGCTCAAAATTAGCCAACTGTACCCGAGTTATCGGTTACCGTTGGCACCTTGTCCTAGTTTTACAAGAAAGAACTGAAAGTGTTGCCGACGGTATGCCTTGCCATCTGTTAGCTTGTAACTCTAACAATATCTAAAAGAAAGCTGATAAATGTGAGCAGTTTGCATACATTTCTCATCAGCCTTATTTATTTGCGTATTTCTTACCAGAGGTAGATTTCCATGCTTGTGATTCGCAAAGATTTACTCCTAGGTGTTCTTGTTTCAGTTTTAAGCAGGTGAAAATTAAGTAATATACAGGGTGTTTCAAAAAGTTATTGACAAGCTCAAGGACCGTATAGACATGTCAGAATGTACAACTTTCGAATAGGAAACCGTATTCTCCGAAGTAACCTGAGTCAATACAAGCCTTTGAATGAAAGGACTACATTGTGGGCATAATCGTACTGGGCGAACAGGCATTGGGTTACATGTGTTTGTTATTTGTGCTCGCAGATGCTGGTGGATTATTTGCGTTGTTCAGTTGAAGCTAACTGGTGTCTAAGTGCGTTCGTAATCTTTTGTTATCCATTAAATGGAACGATACACATATGCATGCATTTCATCTATGACATGCATTTCATCTATGGCACAGTCGCTGGAAAAATGCACGCGAAGCTGAACGTCTGCACCGGAAGCAATTTCCGAGCAGCTGCCATCCAGTACACACGGCATTCTGAAATATTCACCAGTGACTCGGAGAAACAGGTTCCCAGCGCACAGCACACGTGCCATCCAGCAGTGTGTGTCGAGTCTTGCATGATTACCAGCTCCACCCCTATCATACACAGAAAGTGCGCGGATTGTCTGCGAAGGATTTCCCACGACGGGTGCAATTTTCCCACAACGGGTGCAATTTTCCCACAACGGGTGTATTTGCAAGAGTTCGTCAGAGTTTCCTTCGAAGATGAAATGCCTGCATTGCACGTGGTGGTCGCCAATTTGAGTAATACGTTCAATGAGCCCATGTAATCTTTGTTTACTTATTAAATTTTGTGCAAATTAAGATTATTTCATTGTTATATTGTCCTCAATATAGTTTCTTACATTCTAGGTATTCAAATATAAGTACAAACAATAAGATCTGCTTGCCCAAATTACAGAAGAAATCTGTTCGCTATATGCGGAACACAGGTTACATGTCTCATTCAAAACCACTATTTATAAAACTAAATATTCTAAAAATTCACGAAATTTTTACCTTGAAACTAGGTATCATATTTTTTTTAAATAATGCATTTTAAACTGCCTATTTTTCAATCTGACATCAAATATCTGGATTATGCTGTCTTCACTAGATCTGTTGTTAAAAAGAAATTATGTCTACCCTCTGTTAGATTTTTTTATGGTTTAAATAGCATATTGTATAACGCCATTATCCTATAGAATAATCTCCCAGAGAGCATAAAATCTCTGGCAAATATCAAAAAGTTTTCCTTGTCTCTGCGAAATTACATTGAAAATCATCGTGATCTCCATAATGAATCTCAATCTTATCATTAAATTGTAGTTCCAAGCTATGTTGCTAACAGTGGCGTTTCTGTTATAACCATCTTACTTGTCTTTATATATTTTATTCTTAAGGGGAAATCGCCGTACAACCGATATGTTCAGATTCCTCCTGGTGTATTGCATTTTCATATGATTCTAAGTTTTAAATGTGTGCAATAAAATAATTGTAGTAATTGTAATTGCAGGGCTTATTCTGACTCGGATATTCTTCGGAGAACACGGATAACTAACTATTCGTACTCTCCGAGGGTCGTTGTATTCCGACCCCTCAATACGCTCCTTAATTTCGATAACCTTTTGGATCACCCTGTATATTTATATATAGGGTGTTTCAAGGGTTATTGAACTTAAGAACTTAAGGTTATACACAGTTGAGTCACATTATTGTAACCACCTCCTACTTTTGACGTCAATAGCGCGTAGCTAATGTAAAGAGGCAAGCATAATGAGCTGGCTTGGAGGGTATATAAGGTGTGCTGTAGGCATTCTTAAAACATATCACTCGTTGCTTTCATGAATAAAAGGAGTGATTTATCAGATTTGCAAAAAGGGATGATTATCAGCTTTCAGGCCAAGGGTGACAGTATTTCTGAAACAGAGCAGTTTGTGAACTGTTCGCTTTCTGCCATGGTTAAAGTGTATCGTGATTGTAGAAATGGCAACATTACGAATAAGTGACGTGGAAACTGCAGAGTACCACGTGCCATTAATGTGAGGGGTGAACGCCGGCTTCGAAGGTGCGTGAGGGCCGATCGACACTCTACAGTGGCGCAACTCACTTTCCGAATGAACCATTGGGCTACTGAAAGTGTGTCTAAAAGGACAGTTCAGCGATCCCGGCTGCGTATGGGGCTCCGATGCAGAGAGATGATCACTGCACTTATGCTAACGAAGGTGCATCGGCAGAACGGCTTACATTTGCCGGACAGAGTGAGAATTCTTCGTATCTTTTCTTTCCTAACCCCCAGATAAAACTTTCTCTGCTGTTTATACTTTATAACTCCAATAAAGCCTCGAACTTAATTAATTAATACCTAATTTATGTCATATATCCACCACGCTCATTAAGAGGTGGGTCGTAACAATATATACAATGTATATATATATTCCTTATGAAGTATATTCAGGTTAAAGGAATATATATATAAATGTGAACACAGAGGTATATTCAGGTTAAAGGAAATACACTGTTTTCCAAATGGGATGATTCATAGTGATATACGAAAAAGAAACAGATGAAGCAGTTTGTAAACCGTATCTGAGAATTGCTACTGCAGGGTGCACGATTTCCGGCACATGCGACGCACGAGTGCTTTCACGTCCAGTGATAATCTTAACAAACCAGAAAGGTTCACACTAGAGAATAATTGCACTTCTGTGTTTCATTATGCACAATTCAGCCCACTGACTTAAGAGTGAAAATGACCGCAGAAACAATGGAAGTTCTGCGTTCGCTTACCAATCGTTTGCTTCCTGCTCAGAGATTTTGCCAGAGACCGGAAACTCCCGATTTCGTGCGCGCCAGGAACTTAATGGATTCCTCATTTACTGCCCACCATTAAATCCGCACAGCATCCGGCTCTTACCTGGCATTCTCCTTCATGAAATTGACAAAATCGTATTTAATAGTTAATCTGAATTACAATAGTTTCAATTGGTTAAACTGTAAGTACAACATACACACTGCTCGGTCGATTTTAAAACCACACTTCTACTATATGTATGGAATCGAACGTTCAGAGTTTGTTTAATAATTGCAGAAGTTTCACGACAAAATGTACACTTAAGACATCGTGGAAACTCAAACGTTTGTGCAAAAATTCCTGTGGGCTCTATATTTTTCTTCAATTCCATATACGTTTACACACACACACACACACACACATATTTTCTACAACTCACGCAGTTATCCTTTTACACCCACGAGGGTTCTTCTGTTGAAAAACATCTCAGTTGCTGAACTTGAGATCTGTTGAAAAAAATGAGTTTGAAGCAGGACCATAGCTAGACCCAGGAAGACTGAAAATTAATCTGAGGGGGTCTGTGTTCACCTGTAAACTATATATTTCCACGAACCCACGTGCAAGTTTTTCTTTGTATTCTATTCCTTCCGCTTACTTGCTTTATTACGGAATAACCAACCCTTGTCAAAAAATTAAAAACGCTAAAATAAAATACAAAACATGAAAAAAAATAGAGTTTTTTTTTTTTTTTTTAGATTGGAGGTTTAACGACCACCGTGAGCAACTCAATGGGCTATAAGCAGTCGCCCGTCCCTAATTTAGGGTCACTGGTTCCAGGGAAGGGAGAGAACCAGTGCCGTAAGACAAACACAACATCCATGCCTGACCGGGATTCGAACCCGGACCCCTTACGGACGAACGATCAGAGGCCAACGCCTTAGACCACTGCGCCACCGGGGCGGCAAATAGAGTTTGGAAATTGTATTTTATTAAAATGGAGGTTCCATCATTGATGGTTCCTTGTCTCTGGAAGCAACTCCAAACTAAAACTGACTAAACCATTATATATTTTTTCAGTTTGCTAGTTTGATCCCTCCCATGGATCTACGCAGTGGCACCGAGGAGTTATTGATGATTATATTTCAGATCATTCTATTCTATTCTTCAGTTCTACTTTCTTTCCCTTAAGCTTGAATAGTGCATTCTCCTTGGCTGCTGATCGGAAGTAATCTCTTCTTACCGCGGTCAAGAGTCAAAACCCCTTACCTATTCAAACAGAAAGTGTCCTCAGATTGCCTCTTACAAACCCCTTTCACCCATTCAAATACAAAGTGTCCTCAGATTGCCTCTTACAAACCCCTTTCACCCATTCAAATACAAAGTGTCCTCAGATTGCCTTTACAAACCCCTTTCTCCCATTCAAAGCAGAATAAAATCATTCTCAGTGACAGCAAAATAATAAACAAGAAGTGGTTCACCCTTTCTCAGTTTCTCCCTAACACAAACATTTCCTTCTAATATTATTCCTACGCCTATTGCTAAAACGTCAGCACAACTCTTTAGACAATTAACTCTGTGCAAGTTTTACAAAAAAGCAGCTTTGCATCTCATTGACACATACAAAATGACAAACAGTGTTTTGGTCATCAGAGCAATTATGCGTCATTCTACGCCTCTTCTTCCTCTTCCTTACCTTCCCTATTTTTTTCAAATAGGTTTTCAAATTTTACATTTTTCCGAAAAAGAAAAGACATTTCTCTCTTACGAGTCTCTTAACATTAGCAAGCCTTGTGCCAGTTTGGTAGGGAATAATTTCCGCAGATGTTCCTACTGATTCAGCTCGAGAAATAATGTCTTTTGAGTTATCAATTGTTTGTACTGTATCATTTAAATTTTACTTTTTAAAACAATGTGCAGTGCACGAATAAGTAAGGTAAAATTCAGTCGTAATTTAAGAGTGGGGGACATCATAATCAAAGTAAAATCCCTGAAATTGCTATGGGCTGGATATTTTCTAAAATAACTGACTAGCGATGTACAACTAAAATATTAGACTGGATACGAAGGGACAGAAAATGACTCAGAAGTACAGGCTGTTCATAAACACCCCTGTACTTCTGGGTCATTTTAAAAAAATGTATTACAGGTACAAGAAAGGGATTGCACGACAATGATGGTAGACAAGTAAAGTTTTTTTCCAGTGTCAGTTCATCTCTACATGGGAGCCATTTGTGGCCCGGGGGATATCAAAGTGATATTCGATTTCATGCCATGTTTTGGGTAAAACCTCAGCAAAGACCGAACCAATGACGTCCGTTGTTATGCTCTTCAACATCTCGCCATCCGGAACAAGGGTAGAGTGAACTTGGGCTTTCACATAACTCCACAGGAAAAGGTCTAGAGGGGTTATGCCTCATAATCGAGTTGGTCACGTCATGTGACCGTCATGTCCAATCCATCTGTCTAGAAATGAGGTAGTCAGGAAATCACGAATCGTTATTGACCAATGTGGTGAGGCACCGCATTGTTGGAAAATAACCGAAGGTTGGAGTGCATGTAACTGAGGTGCTACAGAAAGTTCCAGCATGTCCAGGTACAAGTTGCATGCTATCGTGGGCTCTGTAAAAAAGAAGGTATAACAAAGTCTCCGTCATTTTTGTCCACGCCGGGGTTCGAACCCGGATCCCCTCATTCCGGGATAAGTCACGCTACCAATTGAGCTACGCGGACGTTTGTTCTGACTGCTATTTGCCTTTATGTCGTGTGCGTTCTGCTGCCAGGTACGTCACTTCTCCCCCCCTCCGAAGGAGGGCTGGGGGCATGGCCCACGGGTCAGCCGTGACCATGAATCGTTGCATGCAGCCATCCGCTGTAGAACGTGCACTCGAGAACTCCCAGTCAATCTAGTGTGTGGAATGCAACATCACACATTTTTATTTTTCGAAGCCCTGGGGAAGGGATTCTCTGATTTTTCCTATCTCGCGGTGTGGAAAGAACATCACACCAATGCAAGATTTTGAACGGCCGGGTCATCCGGAAAGTTCGGGCGCCATTATAACGAAGTAAATTTCTCCGTTATTTTTAGTCCACGCCGGGGCTCGAACCCGGGTCCCCTCATTCCGGAATAAGTTACTCTACCAATTGAGCTACGCGGACGTTTGTTCTGACTGCTATCTGCCTTTATGTCGTGTGCGTCCTGCTGGCAGGTACGTCACAAAGGGTCCGATGATTCTGTCATGCATCAGGCCGCATCATACGTTCACTTTCGGGCTAGTCCTCTGTTGTATGACGAAAACAATGGGCATTTTCTGATCACCAGATTCGCACATTGTGCCTATTTATCATACCAGAGACGTGGAATGTGGCTTCGTCTGAGAAACACACACGGTGCAGATAACCACTATCATGAACTATGCGCTGCAACATCTCCGTCACAAATATAGTTCGGCAAAACCGGTCATCAGACTGAAGAGCTTGAACAATCTGCCCCTTATAAGCACACAGGTGAAAACGTTTGTGTAAAATTTTGTAAACCGTGGCACTGGGAATCCCAGTTTCCAGTGAAGCACGATGAACAGATTTCCTGGGGATTCGCAGAAATGCCTCCTGAATAGCTGAAGCTGTCTCTTGTGTAACCGGTAGTTGGCCAGCTCGGGGAAGATCGCCAACACTACCCATACCTTTAAAATTTTCATACAAAGCTTTTATGCTTTTTTGGTCCGGTAGTGATCGTACTGTTTTCTGAAATGACGCTGGACAGTAACCGCCGATTTGGTCTCATGGAACCATTGCACACGCGCCGCTTTTTCTTGCATGGAAGCCATTTTCGATGAAATGCTCCTCTTATCCAGCAGTAGCGCTCACATAAAGAACAGAAAAAAATCTATATGAGCGCTACTATATTACGTTGCCAACCATTTTATTTGAACTTACATAGATTTTTTTGTATTATATTTTGTAATGTGGGAAAGACTTTATGGATACCCTGTAGTTGGGGGTGACATTCGGAAGTATGCTGGAGTAACATGAAGAAGACTGGCTCAAGGCACTGGGCTGTGGAAAAAACTTGGGCAGACCTTCATCCAGCAGTGGATTGATAATGATTAATGATGATGATTTATGCTTATAACGAAACACAAAAGTAATTTTCATATATCACCAAAAATAAAGGTTCATAGGATTTACAACAATATCAGTTTTCCAGGAGCTGCTTGCAGGGAGACAAAGCCCTCTACTAGCTACGGCTTAGGTTGAAGTTACAACTGAAGTTATTATATTTTCTTAAAGAGTTTATCCAAATATAAAAATATAAGTGTGAAGAAAAGAGCGGCATTTATTGGCAATCATAGTGTATAGTAAACTGCCTAAATGAGTTCCTTCTATCGCTTAAAGCTTTGTGCCGTTTGAAGTTTTGATCAGTGAAGAACAACAAAATTTTGCATGTAGTCATTAGAACTGTTTTCAAGCTGCATCGTAAGTAATAGATTTCAAATAATACTAACAAAAATTGCTAATTAGATTGAGTTTACTAAATTTTAGATATGAACCATATCTGGATATTATTTTGCGATACACTGCATGTTTCTATTTTTCTCCCAAGCTCGTTATTCTACCTTCTTATCATAAATAGTCCAAGAAACGTATTTTATGTTGGAAAGAACGATAAGATTAAATATATCAAAATTATATCCGGGAACCATATTCTGTTAACCAGAATTTAAAAACAGCGTTTAAAGATTAAGTCGGAAGTTAGGACATGGACATGGATCTGCGAATACTCAAGACATTAAGGTTGCGTTAAGTAGGGGGCATAAACAAAAAGCTCTCCTCATATGTTCAAATTAGCGGTTTATTTTATATATGTAATTCTTGCAAATGGAAATTTAGCTTCGTTCTCCTCACATGAGACGTATTTAGAATCCTTGAAATGGAATGATTTAGTGCATTTCATTGTCCACATTCCCAAAATGTGTTAAATCATCATCATCAACCATTCTTAATATCATAATGATCAACATCATCAACCATTCTTAATATCATCATCATGATCATCATCAACCATTCTTAATATCATCATGATCATCATCAACCATTCTTAATATCATCATGATCATCATCATCAATCATTCTTAATACATTGCTGCAAGAAAATCGCTTTCTCCTACAACTCTGTGGTCTTCAGTTATTTTATTCAATAATTCTTCGGAAGGCTTCCAAACTTTATCCACATATCTTCCACATGTTTTTATTCCGAGTCTTTCCGTATGCGTTGGTACCCAGTTCAGTATTTCGGATATCATCTCTGAGTCTTATCTTTCCAACCGGTCCCAGTTTGCTATTTAAAGCAACCATGGTTTTAATCCCTATGTTGCCACGTCTGGGGTACCCCAAGGCTATAATTTAGAACCACTTTTGTTTTCCATAAACATTAATGACCTTTCTATTTACACTGATGGCCTTTGTCTCTTGTTCGCTGATGATCTCAAGCTTTATCGCAGTGTAGAGACATTTGACGACTGCTTTGCTCTTCCAAATGATATCAATAACCTGCTTCACTTGTGTACGTTAAATCATCACCACCTCAGCATACCCAAGTGTCATGTCCTTTCCCTTTTACGGAAAAGAAACCCAATTCTTTTATACTACAAAGCTGGCAACTATTCTCTTAGCGGGACAAACGATGTCAGGAACTTGGGAGTCACATTTGATTCCAACTTTAACTTTAAAAGCAATATCCAAGGAATTGTACGTCCAGCCTGCAGAAATCTTGAATTTATCATGCGGCTTTCTAAGTATTTCTCCAGTCCTCAGACACTTATTCGCATTTTGAGACTGCTGCCAGATCTTCACTAAGTACGCTGCAATCATTTAAAGCCCTAGCCTCGTAACATTAATAAATGAAATTGAGAAAATATTTTTCCAATCCGCAGACACTTATTCGCATCTTTCAGATTACGGTCAGATCTTCAGTAGAGTATGCTGCGATTATTTGGATCATCTAGCATCGAAACACTAATAAATGAAATTGATGAAAAACAAAATGGATTTCTACGACACCTTTTCACAGATCTATTGGTGTTTATATCGCGGATATCCCGACGGTTGGCCTTCTGTCATTCTTCTTATACCTTATCTTTTTATTCTGTCTTATTTTTCTTTTCTATTTGTTTCATATACCATTTCCTTGGTTACACGAAACACGAATCTCACTGACGCTCGTTGCAGTTGTAGGCAGCTTCTATATGTCTCTTTTAGTGAATGATATAGTGTTTTGCTCAGATTTTCTGTGGTACGATATTCCTTTAACCGGCTGGAACGAATTTACTCGGGGTTAGCAAAGTGGGCTGAATTCAGTTCGAACGAATATCATCGTCGTAGAAGAGCTGGGACAAACGTTGCTTGGAATAATAAACCTGCGCATCAGAAAATATTGCCCTTTCCTTAGCTTCGTTATTCAAAATGGTCATTTCGAGCGATGGCTTACATTAATCCTTTCTGATTGTTTACCAGCTAAAGGAGCTATAACAATGGCGGCGAATTGAAAAGAGAAGATGCTTAAGGCACCTTCTACCTAGTGGCATGGTGTCCATGTCAGTGGGTTTAGCTTTTCCCTATTATGTCTTCTGTAATGGAACAGAGAATAAAGGACTCGAACGAGCGCTCGTCATCATTGACAGGCTTATGGTTCGTACTGCTGAGATAAGAGAAAGCTAAAAGAATTGTTTTGCCGTAGTTTCCGTAAAACTTAGCGGCTACATAAACATCTCTGTTTGGGAAGCGCGAAAAAGTTTCGGCACCATTTGGCTGTGGTATATTGGCCGCTTAAAGGGTTACAAACTAAACTAATACAAACTAAACACATTAACAGCAGATTACTCGGAGAATGGCAAGTAGTGGTGGTCTGGTAGAGCAGGGAGTGGTTATCTCATTAATGGCTGCTGAAAACTAGGAAAGGAAACGACGCAGTTCCTTCTCAAGCACACTAACGAAAGGGGTAAAAGAACCACCATGAGCAACTCAATGGGCTATAAGCAGTCACCCGTCCCTAATTTAGAGCCACTGCCTCCAGGGAAGGGAGAGAGCCAGGGCTGTAAGACAAACACAAAATACATGCCTCATTGGAATTCGAACCCGGCCCATCACGAATGAATTGTTACAAGCCAGCGCTTAGACCACTGCGCCACAATGGTTAAAATCACAATAAAATCTATTGCTCAATTCTTTGCTTCAGCAGACGAGATTTATTTGACTCCACTTCCTTACACACCTCTCTCTCTCTCTCTCTCTCTCTTCCTCTCTTTATTGCACTTCATTAACTCTTTTCTTACAAAGACGTGCATTTTGTGGCTTATTTATAACCCGAGAGTCTTGTGCGTAATCCACGTGTATCTTCTTGAAAAGCAAAAGATATCGCAAGCATTTTTATTGTTTGGTAGAGAGAAGCTGAAGTGGGAGTCAAATCCAAATCTTCAAAATCATTTTATTAGAACGTTTTTTATTAAAATGTGAATCAGTCGTGACCGGAGGAAAAGTAATAAAACCATTACACGATTTTCAAATTATGTTTTTCGCACAATAACACCCGAGATATTGAATAAAATGTTAGCTCCCAGAAGGTTATCAAATTGCTCTTGGTGACTTTCCTTTCCAGCATTCATTTCCCGAATCGTTTGAAAGGATGTCTTCGAATCGAGGAGGGGATGAGCTTTCTCGTTCACTGAAAGACTGCCCTCGAGAGACGCAGGTGCGCAGACGTCAACTACTTGTCGCTTTCACTCTGGTTGCTGTTTGTTCTTCACTTTCTCCACAGATATCATTCTGAGCTCCCGTCTTTTGTGCTATCTTTCCTTTTAACATCTTACAATTTTTTCACGACTTCTTTCCGTATTGCAAATTAAATAAACGTCGCGTGAATTACCTGCCTTAGAGTTTGTTCTGATATCTGAGTATCTTCAATATCATTCTGCGCCCGCGTAACTTTTAAATCGAGGTCATCAAGATAGTTTAATTAAAAAAACCTCATTAAACAGAAGAATTACGACTCGAGAAATTCCGCGGAAGGAAATACTCTGAAAATTTGTATGAATATCAGTGAAAGGAAATCTTTTACTTCATCTGCTCACAGTATTAGGGCGTACGGTTATCTTTAATTGCGTACATTCTGAAAAAGACTATGCGAATGATATTGCGTACGTTCTCGAATGAAAATAAACGTCACTTACTCTGTTTTACGTAGATAATTTTAAAAGTTTTGCACACTGCGCAGACGCTGCCCGTAGGACGATCTAATCTCTCCAATCGCTGCGCCATTTGTGAGTCAGACTTCATTTACAAAGTTGTGTCTACGTTTGCTGGCTAATTTGTTCCTGTTCTGAAAAATTCTGCCTAGAAATGGAGGAAGAAAGTGAGTTAGGTAAGATCTCGACCAACGATCCTACATTAAAATTTAAACTTTGCAAAAAGAAAACTCCCTATCGAAATTCATAAAGCTTTGTGTGAAGTTTGTGTGGTTAGTGTTTGGATCTTAGCAGAGTGTCACCTGGGCTTCGTGTTTCTGCTAAGTTCGGGAAAGCATCGAAAACTACCCAAGAAGCGGCCGGCCATCAGATGCAACGGACGACACTTCTATGGTCATCGTCAACAGGATTTCGGAAGAAGATCGACGGAAAACATGTGAAGAGATTGCACATGAAGCAAACATGTCTAGCGCTTAGGTTTTCACAATAATAACTGAAAAATTACAAAAGAGAAAAGTGGCTGCCAAATGGGTTCCGCATAGTCTGAGTGAAGAGTAGCAAGCAGTTTGCAAAGGGACCGCAGAAGAATTGCTTCAGTGGTACGAGACAGAAGGCGAGCAGTTTTTGGGCAGAATTGTTGCCATAGACGAAACATGGATATCAGATTTTGAAACAGAACTGAAATCTCAGACCGCTCATTAGTATCATCCATAATCACATCGCCAGAAAAAGTTCCGCAGCCAGCAATCAAATGTGGAGCTGATGATGATTATGGCCTATGACAAGGTTGGAGTTATGCAAAACAGACAGAGAGCCAAAGGGGACAACTGTAACAGCGGAATACTGCAGAAGGCTTCTGCAAAATGTTTTGTGCCAGAAGATTCGCCAAAAAAGGCCCGATATGCTCGAAGCTGGTGTCATAATTCTGCACGACAACGCGTGACAGCATGTTACCCGTATAGTAAGAGACATTGTGGAAAAGTATTGATGGCAATTTCTTTCCCACGCGAAATACAGCCCTGACGTAAGCCCACCAGACTATGACTTGTTCCCAAAACTGAAGAAGCCACTCCGCCAGAAATGATCCAGGATGTTTCTAATGAGGTGACCCGAGAAATTCGACGCCTCAACAATGGAGGGGGTCCTAACTGGAATACAAGACTTGCTCAAAACGTTGGCCCGCTGTCATACTGTCATAAAGAAACGTGGATATTACTTCCAAGGCCTGAAAAGGTATGTTGAAGTGACCAGAGTAATCCCACGCCTCAACAATGGAGGTGTCCTGACTGGAATACCAGACTTGCCCAAAACTTGGGCCGCTGTCACAAAGAAACGTGGAGATTACTTCGAAGGCCTGTAAAGGTATGTTTTGAAATAAATTATTTTTTAAGAGATAAACCCCAGTATGCAAAACTTTTGAAATGACCCTCTAGCCCAAGAAATAAAAGGAAAATGTCTGGAATAATTAGGGGAAAACTGAATTTTGGCCAGTTGTTAGAACACTATAAGATATGTATTTTCCCCAAACTCCCCGCGTCTCCCCCTTGTGTTTTCCCCCTGTGCCCCCTCCGAACTTCCCATTCGCAAACTTTTAGAAAATGACTTATATCTTCTGCATAACAAATGGTCGTAACGACGTAAATTTGTTTTGTTTTAATCCTCATATTAAGCACTACAAAATTGTTCCTTTTTACATTTACAATTTACAATATATACAGAGTTACTCGTCAAAAAAATTGTAACTTTCTTCACTAAAAGAAGGTGAGTTGTAGCATGATAAGCCATTGCAGTGTTCACACATTGCAGTGCAATATAGTCCAGATTTCCGACATCCACAATAATTTCCACAAGCTGATTTACAGCTACAGGACACGAGGCGTAGAAGTTCATCCGGGGCAAAGTTATTGAGCTAGGAATAGGCTTCAGTACTTTCTTCTTTCCTCCGTTTTCTTCCAGGTATTCTAACTTCCATCCCCAATCAGTTGCCAGAAGTTTATTTCCTAGCCACCCTTGGACTTGCAAAGAAACCCTCAGAAGATGTTGATGAGATGCCTTCGATGTTGGAGGAAGTTTTGCCAGGTCAAAATTTGATCTCAAAGCAGACTTTCTTGTTAATGTCTTGAATAGGGAGTAACGAGCTTCGTTCAAATTCGAGAATTTGCTCGTCCCACACAATGCAAGTATAAATTTTTCTCAATTGACAAACAGTTTTTCTCGAGGAATTTCTTCTTGAGTAAAAATCCTAGCTTGGCCCTCAGTTTCAGATGATGATTTTATCATTTTAATGGCTTTGATTTTTCCCAATCCATAAAAACACGATGTCGTGTCACAACCAGTTATTGCGTGAGCGAACAATAGAAGTTTTCTGATTTTACTGTACCGCTCGATCAAACTTTTATTCGATTCTGTATAATACTTTTGAAGGGCTTTTACCGCCTTTCTGTTTACAGAAATAAATAAATTTATTTTCAGGAGCAAGAGCAACTAACAGCACTAGTAGATCTGTGCATGAGCCCACGACAACAACTTTAGAGTGACTGTTCAGTTTTTCGATTGCTACCCTTACTATGTCTACGTCAGCATCTTCTTCAGCAACAAACGTTGTTAAGCCACTTTTTTATAGTTCTGATGCTACTGAAATTACTAGTCGGTTCTTGTTTCTTTTATTAGCTAAAAATCCTCCTTTGCTGTCATACATTTTGTGTTTTCTTCAAACGTGATGTCACATGAGGTTTTTTTGACTGATCTTCTATTTTGTTCTTGTTTTGTTGTAGAATTCTCGGGGTATCCATCAAAAACAATGTTTGTATTTTTCCATACCTTGTAAGCACAAATGAACAGCAATTCTGAACTATTTCTCCATATAAGCTTCCCTTTGGCCAAGAGATATGTGAATCAGAAACCCTCCATCTATCGCTATTGCTGCATCGCTTAGGTCAAATGTTTCTACAATACCCTCTTCAAAAACCTTCATGAGAGAAGATTTACTAATTTACATATCTGATATTCCCCCGCGTTGTTGTCATGTGACCGTAACTAATACAGAGTATAAAATGTGAAAAAGAAGTCTGCCCAACAGTCAAACGCACTTACACATCGGTAGGTGAAAGATGGCAAGCGATACTGCATTTATTCGGCACTACATTCATTAGGAATTTCATCAAAGAAAAAGTGCTGCAAAAGCATGTGCATCAATCTTTTCTGTTCTTGGGGAGAATATTGTATCGCAAAGCACGTGTGAGTTTTGGTTTAGACGGTTTAAAGCAGGTGATGCTCTTCATGTTAACTATCGAGAAAGTAGCGGCGCCCCGCAGAAGGTTGCACATGAGGAACTGCAAGAATCGCTGAATGAAGATTCGTCTCAAACGCAAAAAACTAGCTGAACATCTGGGGTTACTCAGAAAACCATTTCCAATCGTTTACGCGCAATGGGAATGATTCAGAAGGAAGGAAAATGGGGGCCACATGACCTGAGCCAGAGGAACAAGAATGAGAGCGTCATGAAGTGTTTGAATTTGTTAAATAAACAACAAAGAAAGTCTTTCCTGTGGAAAATCATTACGGGTAATGAAAAGTGGATATGGTACGACAATCCCAAACGCAAAATACACTGGGCAGACTCCGGTGAAGCAAAGACTTCGACACCGAAACGCAATGTTAACTCCAAGAAAGTTCTGCTGTGCATCTGCTGGTATATGAAGGGTGTGCTCTATTATGAACTATTGGAACAAGGTCAAACTGTTGCTGCTGATCTATACAAGCAACAATTGCTGCGATTGAACCAGGAAATCGGTTGGAAACGTCCATTCACAGGCGAAGGATTACGTCAAGTGAAATTGCTGCATGACAACGTTAGGCCGCATGTCGCCGAATCGGTCAAGGAAACGTTATCGACGCTTGGCTGTGAAGTTTTGGAGCACCAGGCGTATAGTGCAGACATAGCCAATTCAGACAATAATTTGTTCCGACCGATGCAACATGGTTTGTATGATGTACGGTTCCAGATATGTGACGAAGTGCAAAAATGGGTTGACGACTTCATCGCGTCCCAAGCCGAAGTATTCTTCAAACCTGGAATCCGTCAGCTGCCCGACTGATGGCGGAAGATGATAGATAATGACGGCGCATATTTTGATTCGTAAAGGTATTGTTGTTTTCTCTCAAATTACATGTTGTGTTGTCTTAAAACGCTTTAAAACATGTTTGTACACCTAATATAAGTATATATATATATATACTTCTCTCTCTCTCTCTCTCTCGGTTCTACAGTCATCTGTAATATCTTCCTTCCTACAAACCAAACTGAATATTAGTTTGCTGTTGTATAACTACCATGAGCAATCTAATTAATACAAGCAGTCAGCAGTCCTTGATTCCGGGTCACAGGTTTCAGGGAGGTAGGCAGCAACGTAGAACACACACACACCAGCCATGCTTTATTCGGAACTCGAACCCGACCCACTCACACAGACGGACAGAAGCCAGCTCACAGACCACTCCGCTAACGAGGAGGCTGAATAATTCCAGTGTCTATTTTACTCCATTGCCTGAAGCTGTCACCATCCGAATTATCAATACTCAATGTCCTTCTGCATGCCATTTTTTGTTTTCGTGGATAGCTTTTGGCAGTTCTTCTCTTGCAATTTCCTGTTCTGGAGACTTTTTTAGTTGTTAAAAATATCTTCATTATTTAATAGCTAATCCAAATGTTTCCGTTGTGTGTAAAGTTTACTCGAATTTAGCTATCCTTTTCGGTTCCTGTTACCATATGTAAATTTTGATTCTCTCTCCTTAAGCGTTTTCTGAATTTAACTTTGCATTTTCTATCTCCCTGATTGTTTTTACGGAAACCTGAGGTCCAAGGTTCAATGGCATACGTTAAGGAAACAGATAAGAGTGATGTTAACGATGCATCGGTGCTCATATGAGAATCATTGTAATTGTCTTGGAGAGAGATTGTTTAGAGCGCTCGATTTGCAACAATATTGTGTGATTAGAGGTTGACATTGAATATAACCCTTCATTCATATTGAAGCCTTAAACTTTTGTTGCCTTGAGAAGTACGCTATATTGACAAAATCCCCGGACACCTAGAAGAGAAACACAACACAGCATTTATTGACATGCATTAGTACGGTGTCGGTCCACCTTTGGACTTAATACAGGCACTGACGCTTCGAGAAAGGCTTTCGACAAGGTTTTGGAACACAGCGATAGGTATGCGCTTCCATTCAGTACATAATGCTGTCGCTAACTGTTGCTTAGTAGTAGGCATTGGTTTCAAACTTCTTATGCGGCGCTCTAATTCATCCCATATGTGCTCTATGGGATTACGATCAAGGCTCTGTGCTGGCCAGTCCACACACTATACGGAATTATCGTCAAATCACGTCATAACAGTCCTTGCTTTATGGCTCGGCGCATTATTCTGCTGGTTCCAGCGAGGCTCGGTACCATAGTATTGCCACAGAGTTGGTAGGGCATAATTGTCCAGAATATCGAGGTAGATGTGGTGGGTAACAGGTATGTCCACGATAACCAGTGGGCCAGGACCATAGCACGAAAAACACCCCCAGGCGAGTACACTGCCGGCTCCAAACTTGACCGTAGCAAGAGTACACTGTGGTAAATAGCGTTCCCCCGGCTGCCGCCATTCCCACACACGACCACCAGACTGATGGATCGTGTATCTGGATTCATCAGTCCATAGGTCTTGTTTCCATTGATCTACGGTCAACGATAAATGTTCTTTACGCCATGCTAAACGACGAGTAGCGTTCCGAATGGAGATGAAAGGCTTATGAGCAGCCGCACGACCACGGTAACCCAAGTTCTCTGCGAATGGTACGTGTGCATACCAAGGTTCCAGCGTTTTTACTCACCTGTATACTGAGGTCTTGTGCAGTAATCCATCGATTAGCTGCAAACACTCTTCTGAGTCTTCGACGTCCTCTGTCACTGATTTTCTTTGATCTGCCGGTACGTTTTGCTACTTCAGGCACGCCATGTGTCTTCCACTTATTCAGTACATGCAAAACTGTTGACTTGGGTATGTTTAAACGCCTCTCGGTTTCTCTTATGGACAACCCACTAATATAACATCCAACAATCTTTCCTTTCTCAGTCAGTTCTCTCCCGCTTCGACATTTTCACTCAACTTCACAGTGCGATATGATCACGGTCAGCTGCAGGCCTGATTCTATACCGTTTGCACTTGTATCGCGCATCTTAAAAACGCGGCATTTCCATTCATT
Organism: Macrothele yani; assembly: GCA_039090855.1. Taxonomy (NCBI): domain Eukaryota; kingdom Metazoa; phylum Arthropoda; class Arachnida; order Araneae; family Macrothelidae; genus Macrothele; species Macrothele yani. The sequence continues at coordinate 13,028,260 of CM077027.1, read as the reverse complement.
TGCTTTTTAACTATATTGACAAAAGTCCGGTGACTTTTGTCAATATAGTGTATGACTTTTGTCAATATAGTGTATGACTTTTGTCAATATAGTGTATGACTTTTGTCAATATAGTGTACTTTTGTCAATATAAATATCTGTATATTGAGATTTGTTGCATTTCTTATGGAAGTGCGAGATGATTACGTACGTACGAAGTGAATTCTGTTGTGATGTGTTGAACTGAATGCCTATCAAGATTAAACAAAGGTTGAACTGTAAGTACAAGCCTTGTTATTTATATCTGGCCGTTATACTATTAAGTGTCTAAGCTTGCTTTAATTGTTTAGTTAAGCTATCCTGAGCACCACGTAACGCTACGGAACGTTTCAGTAAGAAGAGTATTCACATTTACGTAACGTTAGTGTTTTAATGTTAGATAAACAGTTAACTGATATCTGCAACTCAAAGACACTAAAACACTACAGGTGCTTTAACTTTTATCTCTAATAAATTTAATATTACCGAAATATTCAGGCTCCCAGTATTTATTCTTAATTATTTTGTAAACTGACATTCCCATCCCTTATCTTCTACTGCTTACAACAGACGAATTTATCATTATCAATTTTACGACTACGCTCTTTTTTGGCTTAACGTTTCTTTGCTTCGTGATTATCCCATGTATCTAAGACTGTTGCGTGCTTCCTGTTCTAAAGCCCCCTTGTTTTTTGCCTCTATGCTTTCTGCTCTACGTAGACGGCCGCCATGCTAATCCGTTCTTCCTAGACTATTTTCCTTTGTTTTTCTGCATTTTTCTTGCGTTTAACTTTTGCCAATACCTTCTTCATGTCACTGTTAACGTTATTCATTAATGAGTTTTTAATTTCCTTTCATGACTTTTTCTTAAAATTATATTTTCGCTCACTTCTTATCTTTTAGGATTTCAATTTCTTCCCGCATTAAGTACTTTTCTTTTTTAAAACTATAACATTTTTAGATTAAGTAAAGCCGCATTATGTTGACAAAGTGATTGGACACTGTAAGTAAATAGAAAAACAGCTGTATTTACATCAGTAGCGTATAGGTGCTCCTTTTAGCCACCCGTTGAGGTAACATGTCCACAAGTCCATAGATTGCTGGAAGAGCTGGATGTTCCTCCATTCCGCCTTGAGTACATCAACCAACTCTATCAGTGCAGAGGGTCTAGACCTGTTGTTCTAGTTAATCCCATAGGTGTACAATGGGATTGAGGTCCGGGCTTTGAGAAGGCCAGTCCGTCCGCGATATCTTATTTTCCTCATGCCACTCCATTGTAGCTCTGAAAACAGGACAAGTGGCATTGTCATCTTGTAAGAAACAATCGTCGTGTCCGTAGAACTGCCTCAACGTTGATAGCATTGAGTCATCCAGGAAGCCTGTATACAGCACAGAGTTCATGCTGCCATGAATGACAACCAGTGGATCCACACCACACCAGCTGAAACAGCCCCATACCATAACTCAACCGCCCCCACGCTTCACAGTAGGTACATGTACACTTCGGAAGCAGACGTTCTCCGGGTAACCGCAGAACCCAGACACATCATCAGATCAGAAATAATGTGAAGCAATGTTCAATTTTTGTGCTGTTGACAACATCGTAGTCACGTGGTTTTATTAGTTTTTGTGACTCGAAGTTTATGGGTGGCTGTTCGGCCATGATACCCGAGTGCATGGGACTACCTTTGAAGTGTCCTGGTGGAGACCATAACTCCGGAAGCAGACGTTCTCCGGGTAACCGCAGAACCCAGACACTTCATCCGATCGGAATAATATGAAGCAATGTTCAATTTTTGTGCTGTTGACAACATCGTAGCCACGTGGTTTTATTAGTTTTTGTGACTCGAAGTTTATGGGTGGCTGCTCGGCCATGATACCCGAGTGCACGGGACTACCTTTGAAGTGTCCTGGTGGAGACCATAACTCCGGAAGCAGACGTTCTCCGGGTAACCGCAGAACCCAGACACTTCATCCGATCGGAATAATGTGAAGCAATGTTCAATTTTTGTGCTGTTAACAACATCGTAGCCACGTGGTTTTATTAGTTTTTGTGACTCGAAGTTTATGGGTGGCTGCTCGGCCATGATACCCGAGTGCATGGGACTTGGGACTACCTTTGAAGTGTCCTGGTGGAGACCATAACTCCGGAAGCAGACGTTCTCCGGGTAACCGCAGAACCCAGACACTTCATCCGATCGGAATAATGTGAAGCAATGTTCAATTTTTGTGCTGTTGACAACATCGTAGCCACGTGGTTTTATTAGTTTTTGTGACTAAAAGTTTATGGGTGGCTTCTCGGCCACGATACCCCAGTGCATGGGACTACCTTTGAAGTGTCCTGGTGGAGACCATAACATCTTTGGCCATCTGGAATTCATGAACCATGGCGTGCATAGGTCTGGACCTGGTTTACCGGATCTCCCTCTGCAGAACCCTCCGCTCCCTGGGTTGCAGTTTCGTGGGTTCTCCAGTGCGAGGTGAATTCCTGCAGTTTCGTCTTCTTCCACTTGTTAATGACAAAGGCCACAGTCGATTTAGCGACCTGTCTAACATCAGCAATCTTCTTATGCTGATACGTCCAATTGAGAAGCCTACTATAAAGCCATTTTCAAACTTGAAGAGCTCTCTCCCACTAGACACTTTATCAGCGATTGATCTCAGCGTACTCCCATTACTCTTTTTAAAACTCTTTGATCACGTGTCTGCTGCGGGAACACACCGTTGCGCCTGCGTAGGAGTGCCCAATTTCTTTTGTCCACATAGTGTATTTTGCGTTGTCGTTTTTGAGTTTTTTTCCTGAAACGATTTTATAGTTACATGATAGTTTCCTGCTGACCCACTGAGTACGATATTGCCAATTTAGGTTCTCTTGTCCATACTCGCATGTGTTATCAAATGGGAAATACGCATAACAAAAATGACATACCCTCAGCAAATTCCAAATTTTATTTTGTATTTTTTCGCTTCTGTTTCAGGACCATAGCCACCATATACTTCGCTTCCCATTTATATCATTCCAATATCTGCTTCGTAAGATTAGACGTTTTCTACAAATCTTTCACAAAATTACCAGATTTTATCTTGTGATTTTTTTCGCATTTTCGCATTCTGCTTGTGACACGATAATATTAAGGAAGTCTTATCTTTCATGATCAGTTTAACTTGAATTAGAGGATCAATAATCTATTGACTGCACTTCTAAACATTTAAGGCTTCCATTCACTACGATGCGTATTTTTGTTGGTCTTCTTTGCAGTAAGAAAATCTTGTTGGCTTCTCCAAACTCCCTTCCTTATTTTTACTTCATCTATCTTTTCTTACGCAGGCTAACATTTATTTTCCTTTTCTTTAGCATATCTAATTTTCTTCTTTGCCAGTTAGCGTGCCTACATCTCAAACAACAACAGGACAGTTTTCAACTTCTTTGATCTCAATCGTAGTAATTCTAATAATAATTTCCCACCGGTTGAAGATTCTTGTTTAGTGTCACTTCTAGAGTATTCCCTAGTCCAGGGTTGAGGAATCTGCTGCCTTCTAGGCCATTAAGTGCGGCCTTTTGAGTGAATCCAAATTTTTCAGAACAAATCCTTTTATTTTTATTAATATGCTTTTGTTCGTATTTTATTATTTTGATTTCAATCTTAAAATGATCGTATTTAAAATACCAAATAGTAAATGAAGTTTCAACGAAATAGTGCTCCCAGACTGACTGCCACAATTAAAACATTAGTAAGTCATAAGGGCTATTTTGACACCTGCTACGCACCCAATTTCGTTCTATGGCTCCTAAAGAACTACAGGTGGAACTGATTGAGCTCTCAGAAGATGACATTTTAAATTCCTTATTTGACGCTAAGAAAGATTTAGTTGAAATATGGAAGAATGCAATAGAATACCCACGCCTTCGGCAACATGTACGAAAAATGCTTAATTACTTTTCAACCACATATTGCTTCGAATCTACATTCCCCTACTTAACCTAAATCAAGGCGCCCTTAAGGTCACAAATGACGGATACCCGTCTAGAGTATCACCTAAAAGTGCGGACCTCTATATTGCAACCAAATATTCCAATGCTTTCAAAAAGGAAAAGCAGTCGCAACAAAGTCATTAAAAGGTTAGTGAATTCAAGAATTAACATTTTTTTTAATTATTTGAAGTTAGTTACTAATAGTAAGATTTTTACAAAATAATGTACATTTCGAAGCATATCTAATTGAAGTTCCTTGAATGATGTCTTGTTAGATTACAACTAACTTAAGGCGACATTTCAACATGAAAAGGGTCCCCACCTCTGCCACAGTCTCTCTTTACAAGATGATCAAGATTCCTTTTATGTTGTTTTCGACAATTTATTTACGGTTGAATGGCCTCTTAGACACAATATCAGTCAAAAGAGCGTAGATGTTTTATTTCTCATCGACCGCTCAGCTGAAGTACCAACATAATTTGCAGTACATCCAGTCGATACACGCGAATATGGTTCTCCCACCTTTACTAATGTTCTGATATCTTGATCCAGTTTTAAAGCCGTTGGGCATTTTTTAATTCTAGCGCCTACAGTAAATAAATTACTCATAATCAATTAACATCAGAAACTATTATCAATTGTGACGCACACATGAAAACGGCAAGTATCATTAATAAGCACTTGTCGATGTAACTTAATTGGGAAAGCATTCGGCTCCGGAGCAGAACGATGTGGGTTTAAGTTTGCCACCGACAAAATATGTTTCACTATATTGGCGCCCAAACGTAGAAACTTGATCTACTGGCCGTTAAGTTCCTCTAAACTTTCCTTCATATATCATCTGGAAATAGCAAGAATTTCTTCTTCTCTTCTAAAAATATTTAATGCTTCTCTTCCACATATCGTCTGGAATTAGTTAGGTTTCCTTCTTCGACAGAGAATTACTTCAAGTATATGGTTTGCAGTGAACCCGAAACCTGTGATTATGTGCCACCGCCTCTTTCAAGAGGAGGCAAGGGTACTACATAGGTGACGCACATGTGAAGACGGCAGAGTTGCAGCTATAAACTTCGTCAGTGTGGCTTAATTGGGAAAGCATTCGGCTCCGGAGCAGAAGGCTGCTGGTTCGAGTTCCGTCACTAGCAAAGGGCTTCTTTCGATAAAAATCTACTGCTGGATGAACGTATCCAGAACTCTCCGTCTTGAGCAATTTTTTTACTAGTCGTTCGGGCGTGCTTCTGAATTTCATCCACACACATCACCGGCGTGGTCTTCTTCTGAGTCATGTCTTGTCCCTTGGGATTCAGTTCAGTACCTCAGTTTTCCAACGGCTGCCAGTTTTCTTATCAATACGTCTCTCCCATTGTTAATTCAGAGTCTTTACTTTGATCACGATGTCATGCACTCTTGTCACATTCCTGATCCGTGATCTTTCTTGGTTACCCCAAGCCTGCACTCTTCATGCCTGTTTGAGTTGCTAGTAACCTGCGTATGAGGTCCATGAGTCCGACCCATAAACAAGAAATGGAACGATGCATTAGTTAAGCTCTTTTCTTTTAAAACATAACTGTTAATTTCTTTCGCATATTGTAGAGCTTCTCGCAAATGCACTCCAGCGAAGTTTCGTGTGCCTATTACTTTCTTTTTCGGTATGCCCTTTCACCGAAATCTGTTGCCCAAGGTAGATGTAGGCATCAATTACTTCAAACTTAGATACATCAATCTCTAAATCTTCAGTTCTTGGAAAGGCATAGTACAAGATTTTTTCGTACGTTCACCTTTAATCTCACTTCTTTACTCTTGCCAGCAAATCCTTTGAATGAGTTCTGATCTCTGAGGGTGTACCTGCAAAATTGACTATGTTGTCAGCAAACCGAAAGTGTGTCAAGCAATCTCCCTTAAATTTAATCATCTTGTCTTCTCAGACCAATGTTTCAAAGACCTTCTACAATGTGGCTTTCAAGAGCTTCGGAGATATGACGTCACCTTGTCGCACTCCCTTTTCAATATTTATACGTGCTGTGTCGTCCAACAGTTGACCCTTTGCGCTTACATTCTCACCGATGTTATTAATAATATTCGTGTATGCATTTGCAATACTGCAGGATGTCAAAGACATTATTTGTGCTAATGGTTTTACGGAATCAAAAGTGTTTTCGTAATGAATAAAAGCCACACATAGTGGAAATTTTTATTCATTCGTTCTTTCAGTTAGTTCTCTCGGTACATGGATGTACTATAACCACTTCTGAATCAAAAGTTCTCTCGGTACTGCAGTACTGTAACCGCTTCTGAATCAAAATTATTCCCTTAGATGAATCATGTCCAGTGTTTTCTTCGCGCGGTATGACAGTGCCTTACTGAAAATCTTGTTGCGACTGATAGGAGCAAGGCCGTCTAGAAAATACAAGGCCATGACATTAGAGAGATGTGTTCCCTCCGTTTGTGACAACTCTCTCACGTTACACCATCTGACACGTCGGTGCCGTGTTTGACGTAATACACGACAGCATGGGAAACCAATCAAAAGCCTTAGTTTTCGCGTGACGTCACTAAAAGAGGGAACTCCTCTCTCTAATGTCATGGACTTGTACTTTCTAGTCGGCTTTGATAGGAGGCTGATGGGTCTGCAGTTCCTGAGATCCTCGATTTTCCCTATATTGCGAAGCAGGATCAACGTAGCATTGCTCCAGTTGACAGGAACCTTTCCTTTGTGGCTACATCTACAAAAAACTTGGGCAAATATAGTTTCTATTTCTTTACTGGCTTTCTGCAAAGTGTGTAATGGTAATTCAAACTTCCTCTGGAGCACTTCCTGGTTTAATGTTCTTAATTGCATGATCAACTTCTGCCAGGCAGACTCGAAGCACTTTGGTGCTGGTATATACACTATATTGGCAAAAGTTACCAGACACTCCTTCAAAAGCAAATGAACGGATCCGCAGCGTTGTTAAGATGCGCGGAACAGCTGCAAAAGATATAAAAACATGCCTGCAGCTGACCGCGATTATATCGCACTGTGAGGTTTAGTGAAAATGTCGCGGCTGGAGAGAACTGACTTTGAGAAAGGAAAGGTTGTTGGGTGTCATTTTTGTGGGTTGTTCATAAGAGAAACCGAGAGGCATTTAAACATACTCAAGTCAACTGTTTTGGATGTACTGAATAAGTGAAAGACATGGCGTGCCTGAAGCACCAAAACGTACCGGCAGACCAAAGAAAATCAGTGATAGAGGACATCGAAGCCTCAGGAGAGTCGTTACAGCTAATGGACGGGGTACTGCACAAGACCTCGGTGTACAGGTGAGCAACAATTTTGGTACCTCGGTATGTACACGTACCATTCGCAGAGAACTTCATTCCATGGGTTGCGTGGTACTGCGGTTGCTCATAAGTCTTTCATCTCCACTCGGAATGCTACTTGTCGTTTAGCATGGTGTAAAGAACATTTATCGTGGACAGTAGATCAATGAAAACGGGTCCTATGGACTGATGAATCTAGATACACGATCCATCAGTCTGATGGCCGTGTGTGGGTATGGTGGCAGCCGGGAGAACGCTGTTTAAAAAGTGTACTGTTCCTACGGTCAAGTTTGGAGCTGGCAGTGTACTTGTGTAGAGGTGTTTTTCGTGGTATGGTCTCGATCCATTGGTTATCTTGGACAAACCTGTTAACCAGCACATGTACCTCGATATTGTGGACAATTATGCCCTACCAACTCTGTGGCAATACTATGGAGCCGAGCCTTGTTGATACCAGCAGGATAATGCACCGAGCCATAAAGCAAGGACTGTTAGGGCGTGGTTTGACGATAATTCCATATCGTGTGTGGACTAGCAAGCACAGAGCCCTGATCTTAATCCCATAGAGCACGTATGGGATGAATTAGAGTGCCGCATAAGTAGTTCGGAACCAAGGCCTACTACTAAGAAACAGTTAGTGGCAGCATTATGTACTGAATGGAAGCGCATACCTACCGCTGTGTTCCAAAACCTTCTCGAAAGCCTGTCTCGAAGGGTCAGTGCATGCATTAAGGCCAAAGGTGGACCGACACCGTACTAGTGTATGTCAATAAATGCTATGTTGTGTTTCGCTACTAGGTGTCCGGTGACTTTTGTCAATATAATGTATATTTACGTCTGCAATAGAAGCATCATATCTTTCGGATAGCGTTATGTACAGCTATCCAGCTTTTTTCAAAATTTGAATTTCTTTTGTTATAGTATCCTCTTTTTTGTTGTGTGCTATAATCTGTTTTCTGCCACATTTGCATACTTCAGGCTTTAGTTGTTTTAAAAGTTCACAACTGAATTTTATTAAGTTTTCAGTGATCATTTTTAACTGTTTCTTTTAGTTCTATGTAATCCACACCAGAAGTTACATATTTTTTTCATCTTCATCTCCCATCTTTTTTATCATCAATTTTGTTTGTTCTGATATTTTCTTAATGTAGTTATTATTCTTAGTGCCACATGTTAGTCGCTGTTTCCGTAAAAGCCTTGGTAATTGTTTCTATTACGTTCGGAGATGTTTTATACTTCTGTTTTTAGACTATCTACTGCAAAAAATATGTTTTTCGTTCCCATTGGGAAGTTTCGTGATGCTTTTTGAGATATGATATTGTATTTTTAATGTATTCAGTTTAAAAAAATGCACAGACGTGTTCTTTTCTGATATCCTATAAAAGTTTTCTCTACCACTGTTACCCTTCATTTTGACTTTATTGATTTTCTCAGAAATAATCTCTGAAGTATTTAGGTCTTGCTTGCTAGAGATAACTGGTACTCTCCTGCATTTTATTAATGCTTTATGAAGCTGCATATTTTGCTTTTCGTTTCTATTAGAGTCATGCTGTGTCACGAATGAACAAGTCTCCGAAATATCACCTTTTAGAAAAATGGTTGGCTATTGAATTTGCTTTGAAAATTTAGAAGAATGATCGGTGTTTGCCTTACTTCTAAGAATATTTTATCTGGCCGCAGTCGCAATTATTCGAATTCTGATTTCTAGAAGATTAATGTCTTTCAAACCCTAACGGAAACTGAAGACATGAATGCAGATCTAAAATTTATGTGGTCATTATTGATGGAGCTTTTCATTCGCCTTCAAAAGCATGAGAAACGGAAGAGCTAATTTCGCTGCATAACCAGAATTAATAGGCATAATTGCCATACCGAAAGTACTTTAAGGAAGCCGATATAATTTAGCCCGTGTTTATTCAAAATCATTGAAACACGAACTACGAACGAGGGAAATTCGCTGATGTCGGAATCTTACCCAATACAACGAACATAAAAGCATTGGAGACCTCAAGCAATGTCGATCGCCAGAAAAATGTCTTTCTTAAATCAAGTAAAGAGGAAATGAAAGATACATGTACCAGAGAGTAGAATACAGCTTCTATAGAGTTGTTCGAAATGTTAACTAAATACTGATGTGTTTGCATTAAAAATATTTCTCCCAAGTGTTCTCAGCATGACAAATATTTTTAGTAAACTACATTGAAAAGGAGTGTCTTCTTGTCTTGTGCTTTTCTAAACATGAACTTTATTTTTGCTAAAAAGCTTTTTTATATCATTCAAGCATTATTTTCTTGTTCCTTTCTCTTTTCCTTCTCTGTTTCACTATCCTTTTCTGTGAATTTGGGGTCCATTGACTCTTTAACGGTAATTTCACTATTTTTATAAATTCTTTTTGGAAAGCTAACACCTACTTCACAGATATTTAAAATATTTGTTTTCAACTTTCTTTGACATTTAAATATTCTATCCACTCTTCTTCAGCCTCAGATGCGATGATAAAATCGGTAATCTTAATTTCGCAATTTCTAGAAGTTGATTAAGTCTCGTTCGCACAGAGGAAGACCTATAACAATTTACTATACATACACCGTACCATGAAATACAATACATATATTTCAGGGCATTTCTACTCTAGAGTTATTTATTTAAAATTAATGAATATGGCAATATTCTGCATAAACCATACTTGAATATTTAATATATTTATTATAAATTTTACTGGCATGTTGCAAGTCAACCGTTACGGCAATCACAAATATATTTCTTCTGGTAGTGTGCATGCCGGAAAAATGAAGAACAGAAAGGTTTTTGTGATGCAATAATACCACACCAGGAGAGAGAGAGAGAGAGAGAGAGAGAGAGAGAGAGAGAGAGAGAGAGAGAGAGAGAGAGAGAGAGAGAGAGACAGAGAGAGAGAGAGAGAGAAAGAAATCTGATGGTGGCCTTTGTAAAGGAAGATAGATGTTAGCTCTGATGCACGATATATTGGGAATGCAAGCACTTCCACAATCAGGGCGAAAACAGAAAAAAATGCGTCTCAGAAACAGAACTTCACGTAAAGAAAATCGAAAACTATTTTGAGGATGGTTACAGCTGTCCAAGGAAAAGACGAATTTTTTCAATCCGAAAAGAGAAATTAAAGAGATTGTAACAAAGTCCGAGTATATTCTTATGTTAGCACGCAAAAAACTGTGACTGTAAACTCCATATTGGTCTGCGCGATGGCGCTGTGGTCTAAGCGATGGCTTATGACCATTCGTCCGAGATGGGTCCGGGTTCGAATCCCGGTGAGGCATGGATGTTGTGTTTGTCATACGGCACTAGCTCTTTCCCTTCCCTGGAACCAGTGGCCCTAAATTAGGGACGGGTGACTGCTTATAGACCACTGAGTTGCTCATGGTGGTCGTTAAACCTTCAATAAATAAACAACAACACAAGAAACATCATATTGTGTGGTTGATCTTGATCATGTTTACACCCTCCGAACGCAAATTTTTTTTTCAGTTCGACCTTTCATTGCAGCAACGTTATAATAAAAATAAATACCGGGTATTTCATAAACATTTAAACCAGAGTTTATTTCCTCATGGGTTGGCCTTAGACATACTATATATTTCCAATTGGTAAAAATATCAGAGTTGGTCTTAGACAGAAAAAAGTGCAAAATTCTGTCGTGGCAGTTTCGCCATCCAAGGTGGCATTTGCGTACAAAATAGGTAATCTAAATTTTTATATGACCCCGGAAACGAACAATATCCATTTAGAATGAGTTACGTGCAGTACTTATTAGTCTAATGAAAGCAATCCTGTCTCTTTAGTAGCTCCAACAGTCGCTGTGATATTTGCCATACGAAGTACGAATATGTGTTGTGCAAAGCCCTGTATTTAATGGGCTTATAGCACAAATACAGAGCTTTCACTTGAGTACGACGTTTCACAGTATCTGCAGCGCTGCGATTGCAATAATCGCAAATAAGCACCCGCGTTACCATATCCGGCCATTATCTCCTACAGCTAATATTATGCTACACTAAAGCAACAAGTTTAAGTACGAGTAAAGTCACATGACGTTTCACAAATTTGCATGAGACAATGTGAGTGGCATCAAAAGTTTCATCGGCACCCAAGAGCGTACATTATGAGCCCTCAGTCCCCATCCGAAATTGATATCGGTGTAAGTGCATTAGCAACTGGTCGCCCAAGTTGTGCAGTGACTAAGCGCTGGCTTCTGACTATTCGTCTGACATGGGTCCGGGTTCGAATTACAGTGAGACGTGGATATTGTTTGCCTTATGGCACAAACTCTCTCCCTGCTTTAGAACTAGTGATCCTAAATTATTGAAGGCGACTGCATATAGGCCATTGATTTGCTCATAGTGGTTGTTAAACCCACAAACAAAAAACAGCAACTGTAAATCATACACATAGCGCATAAACGAGCTTTAACATAACTGAATACAGGGTTACACACGTTCGTAATTCATGTTGCTAATACATATATCAGCGACTTTTGCAGTTACAGAGACGGGATTGCTCTTTACTGTAAATAGCACGCCTCGAATCATTTTATCAATTTTTTCTGCGGGAATAGTATGGAAATTTAGATTTTGTACTTTATGTAAGTACCATCAATGGTAATGAAACTTTTACAACAGAATTCTGAGCTTCATTCTGACAATTTCATGAATTGGAAGTACACTATACTGGCAACAGTCATCGGAAACCTTGAAGAGAAACACAACACAGCATTTATTGACGATGTCGATCCACCTTTGGCCTTAATGCATGCACAGACCCTTCGAGACAAGCTTCCTCAAGGTTTAGGAACACAGCGATAGGTATGCGCTTCCATGCAGTACGTAATGCTGCCGCTAACTGTTGCTTAGAAATAGGTCTTGGTTCCAAACTTCTTATGCGGGGCTCTAATTCATCCCATAGGTGCTCTATGGGATTAAGATCAGGGCTCTGTGCTGGCCAGTCCGCACACGATGTGGAATTATCGTCAAATCACGCAGTAACAATCCTTGCTTTATGGCTCCGTGCATTATCATGCTGATACCATCAAGGCTCGGTTCCATAGTATTGCCACAGAGTTGGTAGGGCATAATTGTCCAGAATATCGAGGTAGACGTGATGGTTAACAGGTTTGTCCACGATAACTAATAGGCCGGGACCATACCACGAAAAGCACCTCCACACGAGTACCCTGCCGGCTCCAAACTTGACCGTAGGAACAGTACACTGGGGTAAATAGCGTTTCCCCGGCTGATGCCATACCCACACATAGCCATGAGACTGATGGATCGTGTATCTGGATTCATGAGCTCACAGGACCCGTTTCGTTTGATCTACGGTCCACGATAAATGTTATTTACACCATGCTAAACGACGAATAGCGAAAAGGAGAAAAACAAAACGAAGGACGTTGTGACAGTAAAAAGTATAGAGATTATAGAACTTAATAAAAATGAAAGTTGTAAAATAAAGTCTGGTTGTGCTGATGTAAGTGGGAAAACCAAACGAAATTGACGCGTTTTCTCAAGAAGGGATGAACTTTTAGAATTCATCAATTTATACTTTTACAAAACAGGTTAGTTGTTTTCACTTTTTATTCTGTGTAAAACGAAAATGTAAAGACATTTTTTTAAGCTGTTTGATTTTTAATTCATGATTGCTTTACTTATGTCAGAGCAATTTATTTCTCCAAAAAATGTGTAAGTTAGAATATTTATGAACAAGTAAGTAAAATCATGCAATGCATTGAATATGAAACGCTTTCCAACATACCAGAAGTCGCGCGCAGAGAAACCCTCCTCCCTACCCTGGCTATTGATTGGTTCAGTATACTTCCGGAACAACATACTAAAGATTTGTTGCAATAGAAGCATTTTTAATCGAGTTATGAGAATAATGGCTGTGGAATAAATCTCGCTCCTGTGCCCTGACCTTTAAACCGATTTCAATGATATTAAACAGAATTAATTCAGTATATCTCCGGAACAACAAGATAAAGTTTTGTCTCAATCGAAGCATTTTTGCATAAGTTATGACGCATAAGGGCGATGGAATGGATCCCGCTCCTATGTCCAGAACTTTGGCTCTATTTCTCCCATTTCCAATAGGGTTCGTTCCCAGGTTGTGTTTTACCACATACTAAAATTTCATCGAAATCGAACTATTTTTTCGCGAGCTATCGTGCGGACAGGCAGACAGACGCCCAAAGCTGGAGCATGTACGCTTCTTCAACCTACGGTTGGAAAGCGTAAAAAGCTGTTTTATAAGTAATGCGTGTAATCCAAAATAATCAGTTTGTACCCTAAGCGAACTCAGTATACACGTTACTTTTGTCTCGCTGTATTCAGGATTTTTGATTTGACCTCACAATCACCTACACAATTTTCAGCAGACAAAGAAATGGTTTCTTGCATCGACAAAACGGTAGGCCCCATCTTTAACCGATACCTTCAGCAACCCGTCTTACAATACAGTCATTCTGTCGATCTAAAAAAAGCCTCATGACGTTTCGTGAAAATACGTAGTAGTGTAGTGTGTCTGTTGTGGATGAGCATGGAGACGACGCGACGTCCAGCAAAGTACCATACATGCTTCTTATGCGACAATAGAGCATTTCGTGATTATTCTTTGCAACAGTAGCATTTATACACGGCTGTTAGCGCGGCGTACAGCAGGCATTGTCTTGTTGATTAAAAGTTCCCCCCACATCTGTTACCAAGAAAATATTACGGACTTAAGGACTGTGTAAACACAAATTCCTCCCGTGACGGGATCCATAAATCTGAAGTAAGTTGCTCTCCCAACTAATATGCCCGGACGGAATGTGTCGCTGCAGATTTGTCGTCTTGACACGTGCTTTACTTCTGTAGTACGTCACAGGATGTCCATGACCAGGACGTCGCTTAACTCTTTTAGAGGAGCTAAAGCTCCCACCAATTGTATCTAAAGTTCCCCGTTCAATAATCTTACAATAATCTCCAAACAAGTCTTTCACTTAAATTAAAAACAAAAATTTCTAAAGCTTTTGTTTGTTTGGGCGTTTAACGACCACCCCGAACAACTCAGTCGGCTATACATATAAGCAGTCGCCCGTCCCTAATTTAAGGCCACTGATTCCAGAGAAGGGAGAGAGACAGTGCTGTAAGACAAATACAGCGTTCATGCCTCACCGGGATTCGAACCCGGACCCATCTCGGACGAATGGTCCGAAACCAGCGCTTAGACCACTGCCCCACCGGGGCTGTTCTAAACATTTAAAAAGTTGAGAGTATTAGTATTATTGTTATTAAATAAATAATCAATCATCACAAAATAAAGAAAGAATGCAGAAAAGTTAATAACGAATTTAGTTTTAGCCTTTTATGGCACCGAAGGAGGCGGAAGGAACTACCTTTTGCTTAAGGACACATCTCGCGGATTGTAGGGTGTTTAATGTGATACGTATGTATTTTTACTTTTTAGCCATAGGTACCTTCAAGAGTTAGCAGCACTGCATGCTTCTGTTGAACGTGGGGATCAACTGGGCGCTAACAGATTTTAGGCGTGGTACGCTGAGTTAGGTCTTTACATTGTCAGTTTTCATTTCCTGCGGCGGGTCTCTTTCTCTCTCTCTCTCTCTCTCTCTCTCTCTCTAGCTCTCAATTGCCCTTAACTTAGGGTGCTGTGTCTTGGAAGTCTAGCACAACGTGGTGTTCGCACCCTAGCAAAACGTACAATGCAGCCAGCAAGAAGAGAACACATGGGATTCGCTCTTTCTTTCTCTTGTTTAAATTGCTGAGGTTACGAAACTAAAACTTTGGCTTCTATACTGTATGCACTATAACGTAGAAGTCTTTTCTTACTTCTAGGTTAATTTAAAACATCAACATACTAAGAAATAGTTTCTAAATGAAAGAAACCTTAACGGCCAGACGAAACATGTAAACAATAGAAGTCAAACTTACGGAAAAGATGCTTTATTCAAGGTTGTAGCACGTCCATAACAGAACGATATCAATATTTAAAACACACCACACAGCTCCACAGCTCTTAACACAACGCTCTCTTTCAACGCTCTCCTTACAACGCTCTCTAGCAACAGTTTAGTCGTCGTTTTTATCTCTCGTTCTTAACAAATCTCAAGCATACGTCACGTTCATTCAACCTCAATTGTGTTGCCAAACGTATTCGTTTGAGAGAAAAGATATTACGTTAAGAGTGTAATATAACTGAGACTAAACTCAAGATTTACATCGGGAAAGAAACTAAAAAGGAAAGTTGATTTAAAATATACGTCACAGCACCCAGAATCAGTTGCTCGTTCTAACAAAGGCCACAAATAAAATTCCACCTAGACAGAAGAAAGACGAACTCATTGCAGCACTTCTCAGTTACCATCAGCGTATTAAAGCAACTTGAGGCCCAATTCTCAAAACCCACCAGAGAAGGGGAAGAGATCAACATTTAAATAATATTATGGTCGCCCAAATGAAACTGAGACCTCGTTTTTTTTGCCGTAAGGATTTATAGGTCGGAATATATGAGCATATAGGAAGTAAGAATGATACATGGGCTACATACCCGCTACACATACTCGCCTTGTCGGTTCAAGCAAGTGTACCAGCGCGGCACGAGTTTGTGGATAGCCTGAGCGTAAAACGTCCGTGGTTGGCTGTGGAACCAGTCTTCAACGGCGTCTCGGAACTCTGCGTCGTTAGCAAACCGGCGGCCCTTGAGAGTTCTTTTTCAGTGGCCCGCAGATGTGGTAGTCGCAGGGCGACCAATTAAGTCTATAAGGGGATGGTGGAGGACCTCCCAGGGCAAGCTCCGAAGCAAATCTTAGCACACTGTCACCACATTCGGGCGTGCGTTGTGCTGCAGCAGAATAACCTCATTCGACAACATAGCGGGTCGCTTAGGCTTGATGGCCGTTTTGAGGTTGCGTAAAGTATTGCAGTATGTGGTTGCGTTGACCGCACTGCCTGCGTCCAGCCAATCCAACAGCTATGGGCCATTCTCATTGAAGAAAACCGTGAGCATCACTTTTCCAGCTCTTAAGAAGAACTGAGCTCTTTTGGGGGGTGGAGAGTTGGGATGGCTCCATTCCATAATCATCCGTTTTGTGGCCGGATAGAAGTGGTGGCAGCAAGTTTAATCAGCAGCCACCATCTTGGAAAGAAACTCGCCTTGGTAACGATGCAGATGCTCCAGGCCAGCACCCATTCGTCGATTCTTCTGCTCCTCCTGGAGATTCTTGGGGACCCTTTGTGCACAACCTTGCTGCATCCCAATCAGCGGTGGAGAATGGTGTTAACAGTTCCCTTACTCACGGACGATGATGCCGCAAGCTCGCGGTTGGTGATTCGGCGATTCCCCTTCACAAGACTGTCCACGGTAGCAATCGATTCCTTGGTGATGGTCACGTGTGCTTCCCCAGGTCTCTGCATGTCTTCCGTGCTCACACGTCCTTTGTGAAATTCACTACACCAGCGGAACACTTTACAACGTGACTGACACACATTCCCATAGACATCCTTCATACAACGATAAATGTCGCTCCACTAACACTTTCTGCCGTCAAAAATTGCATAGCTGCCGGCTGGGCCTGTTTGGACGAATCCATGTCACATCCCTACATAGTCAACTTGCCTCCGCACTTGCAAACATCACACTGATACGTGCCGCTGATAACAGCGTACTTCCTGACATAACACTCCATCTACCGGCGCAAATGCAATGCTCTGTATAATTACACAAGGACGTTATTACACGATATCACTTTCATTTGAGCCACCCTTGTATTACACGATTTCCCCTAAAAGTGAGATCTTGAGGTTACATCAAGGATAGGTTAAATTAAATTAATAAATCTAATTATTTTAAATTTAAACTGCAGTTAAACTAAAAGTAAAAACTATCAGTTTTAAAATGACCTAATTTCATTTAATTTTCATTGCAGAAGAGGGACATGGGGTAAGCACGGGATAATGAAAAAAATTAGGCCTTATTCATTCCTCCAATGCTCTTAGACTAGCCGCGCCCCTGTCCAGGACATAGATTCAAGCTGTAAAACTTCCTGTGAGACAAGTTAGAGATTTTCGGCTATAGTAGCTAATCGCTTCTTAGACCACGAAGCCTGACGTTAATATTCTATGGTCTTCTTCTATGGATGCGAGATCAGTTAGTTTATTGAGTCCTTTATTTGCTTGTATTTATTGATTATCGGATCTAAGGCAGAAGCGGGATTTGTCGCTATGCATCACATACAGCCAATTTGTACTCCAGCTGACTATTGAGCTGTACAATCCCAGTGGTTTGTGGCAGTGGTCTAAGTGATGGCTTCTGATGATTCATCCGAGATGGGCCCGGGTTCGTATCCCGGTAAGGCATGGAAGTTTTGTTTGTCTTACGGCGCTGGCTCTCACCCTTCCCTGGAACCAGTGGCCCTAAATTAGGGACGGGTGACTGCTTATAGCCCATTGAGTTGCTCACGGTGGTCGTTAAACCTTCAATAAAAAAAATGTTTAACTTGCAATAAGTCATCATACAGAGAAAACACAATTATTACAATCTATTCAGACCCAACATAATATGAAATGACCAATTCACCCGCATTAATCCGTCCATCTATCTCGTCCGCCCATGGCGGGTTGAGTCCCGCAAAGACGAATATGCGCTCTTGAGGGTTACTGGCAAATTAATGCAACCGACGTGACCTGCATTAACAGCAAAAAACATTTCATCATCGCGCGATTAGAGTTCTACCTTATACATAACTTTGCGTACGTGTCTCTGTGGCTCAACGGTAGTACGCTCGGCTGCCGTTGAAGACGGTTCGAACTCGAGTTGTGGCAAAGGAGAGAATACGTTAACTTCGAACATCAAGAACATAGATTTTCTGGTAAGAGAGCTGAAAATGTCAAAATCAAAGATTTTGTGAAATTTCTGTAAAAATACGGGAAAACCAGAGATTGACTCTTCTGAAATAAACGGAATTACTGACTACGAAAAATCTGTCAAAATAGTAAAGTTACAAGAAACGGAGACCTTTTTTAAACAGAAATTTCGTTAAATGACGGACACCTGTCGGCAACTTTGCTGCACGTTGTTTTCAGGAAAGTTCCACGAATTTACACCACTTATTTTTTACAATGTAACATCTTGACATGACGCATTCGCCTTCTTATTTGGAACATCTTGACAGGACGTATTCGCCTTCTTATTTGGAATATTTTGATATGACGCATTCGCCTTCTTATTTAGAATATTTTGACATGATGCATTCACCTTCTGATTTGGTACATCTTGGCATGAGACATTCGCCTTCTTATTTGGAACATCTTGACATGACGCATTCGCCTTCTGATTTGAAACATCTTGACATAACGCATTCGCCTTCTTATTAGGAACATTTTGACATGACGGATTCGGCTTCTGATTTGGTACACCTTGGCATGACGCATTCGCCTTCTGCTTTGGAACATCTTGACATGATGCATTCGCCTTCTTATTTGGAATATTTTGACATGACGAATTCGCCTTCTGATTTGGAATATCTTGACATGACGCATTCGCCTTCTTATTTGGAACATCTTGACAGGACGCATTCGCCTTCTGATTTGGAACATCTTGACAGGACTCATTCGCCTTCTGATTTGGAACATCTTGACATGACGCATTCGCCTTCTTATTTGGAATATTTTGACATGACGAATTCGCCTTCTGATTTGGAATATCTTGACATGACGCATTCGCCTTCTGATTTGGTACATCTTGGCATGACGCATTCGCCTTCTGCTTTGGAACATCTTGACATGACGCATTCGCCTTCTGCTTTGAAACATCTTGACATGACGATTCGCCTTCTTATTAGGAACATTTTGACATGACGGATTCGGCTTCTGATTTGGTACATCTTAACATGACGCATTCGCTTCTGATTTGGAATTACTGACTATAAAAAATCTATCAAAATATAAAGTTAGAAAAAACAGAGACTTTTTTAAACAGAAATTTCGTTAAATGACGGACACTTGTCGGGAACTTTGTTGCACGTTATTTTCAGGAATGTTCCGCGAATTCACACTACTTATTTTTTACAATGTATCATCGTGACATGACGCATTCGCATTCTGATTTGAATACAAACGCTGTACATTTGTTCTTGTAATTATGTTTTTACGCTCCCTTTTGAATTTAATTTTGGGTTATCATCTGTGAAAAGGCCACCTACTCGGAAACGGATTTTGTGAGACATTTGTGTGATTTCATATGCATTAAGAATTCATAACACTGAGTAAACGAGTCTACTATTCTGATACATAGTCACGATATTATATTGATTTGCTGCGATGGAAAGAGACATCCCGTGGGAAACAAAAGCCAATACGCGACTCTGCAATGGATATTGGCTTAAAATAAATGACACGCGAAATTCCCTCCGACAAATTCGGATTCTCATTTTCAACGCACGTTGTCTCCAAACGAGCTTTAATATTGCTTTAATTATAAGCATGCAGTGCGTGTCACTCTAATAGTTTCCAACCTGATGCACAGACATAAGGAGAAGTACGTATCCGATCAGTTTTAATGCGGATATATTCTTAGCTGGAGTTCAAAAAGAAGAATGAACATGAATTAGAAAGATCCTAAGAATGTCTTTCCAATCTTTTACACAATGGTGTGTTCAAGATACCGAAGTGTCATTACCTTTGCTCTCGCAATATCAAGTAATAGATCGGCAGTCATAGATGTCTTTAAAACTTATTGTCATCTTCCAAAAATAACTTAGGTGGATTTCATCTTTTAACGGCACATGTCGGAGAAAACTAATGGCGTTGTTGCTCTTCTGACAGATTCTTTTCTTTGTGCTTTCTTATGACTTGTTTTTTTTTATAATTAATCTGAATTCTGTTTTTAATCATAGAGTGCCAGTAAACACTACAAATTCAAAGGTATGCGACATATGTATCAGAGAGTACAATTTACTCTGATGTTTGTCGTCGGCACGAAATAACAATCGCGCAAAGATAATGCCGAAAATTGCGACTGGAAAACAGTCGTCAGGGTAGCGGGGGTATCGAGAGTTACTGTGTCTAGCGTCATGACAGTATACTATGTTCGTGGCAAAACCTAATCTGCGAAACACAAGAGCGGCCGAAAAACGACCCTGACTGATAGAGACAGGAGAGCATTAAAGAGGATTGTTACCCGCAATATAAAGACCACAGCACCGAAAATTAGTGCGGAGTTCAATCTTCATCTGCAGACCCCAGTATCAACGGAAACAATGCGCAGGTAACTGCATAAACAATATATTAATGACAGACCTGCTATTGCAAAACCTCTGTTGACTTGGGTGAATGCACAACGGCGACGGCACTGGTGCCAGGAGCATGCAACGTGAACTGCCGATGCGTGGACTGCCGATGAATCCACATTCGCACTATTTCCCACCGCAGGACGTGTTTACGTGCAGAGAACACCGTCAGAAGCGTACAACCCAGACGGTCTGCTCCCAACAGGGTAGCATGGTGGTGGTTCTGCAATGCTGTGGGCGGTTATATCGTGGTTTTCAGCAGGTCCCCTGATCACCTTGAAAAGACGGATGACTAGCAGGGCGTATGAAACCCTTTTGGTCCACAAAGTCCATTCAATGGCTCGGGCATTGTTTCCTGTAGGGGATGCCATCTATCAAGATGACAACGCCCTAATTCACAGAGCTCGGAATATCCAATCATGGTTTGAGGTACATGAGGACGAATTTTCACACCTTCCTTGGCCTTCTGAATCACCATGCTTAAACATCATCCAGCTACTGTGGTCTATGTTGGTAAACAGAGTAAGATCCCGTTATCCTTCTCCTGCATCTCTCAAGGACATGGAGCAGTTTCTGCATGAAGAAAAGGTGTAACATCAACCACCATCTAGAATTTGTATACGTCCATTCCAAGGAGGATTCAGGCGGTTTGGAAAGAAGGTCCCACATTCAATTAAGTACCGGGTGATCATAATTAAAGTATCCCTATTTAACGTTCTCTGGCGAGATATCTAGCAGTCCAAACGCAACCAAATTAGGTATGCTGACAATTCAGGACATGCGGAAGAGATTTCCGCAAAAAAAAAAAAAAAAAATAATAATAATTAAAAAGTCATCACCAGGGGACTTCTGGCGCAAGCTGCAATAATATAGAAAATTTTCGGCTCTACCAGGGAAATGAGTCCTTGTGGCGCTACGAGCGACAAGAAAGCGTATCATTTACAAAATGCACTCCCGCTACAGGCGACTCGTGGGTACGAGACTGTCCTAGACATGGTGAATGCGATTCGCATTCCATCAACCGCAATGAGTATTCACCTTACCGGAACGCCCCCTTCTAGTGAAGCTGTTTTAAGCAGAAACCAACGCAACAGGTGTGTTTGTTTCTGCTTCGATTTTTGTGTCGGTTCTCTCGTAGAGCCGAAAATTCGAAAATTGTCTATATTATCTCGCAGCTTGCAGCGCCAAAAGTTCCCTAGTGGCGACTTTTCGAACCTTTTTTTTTTTTTTTTTTTATCTCTTCCGCATGTCCTGAATTGTCAGCATACCTAATTTGGTTGCATTCGGACTGCAGGATATTTCTCCACAGAGTGTTGACTAGGGATGCTGGGCCGCAGATGGCCTAGTGGGCAACGTTCGTGACTGCCACGGAAAGAACCTCAAGTTCGATCCCTGGCAAGTACGAACGCTCGATCCACTAAATATCCGCCGAGCGTCGGATGGATACGTCAAGCCGTCGTTTCCCGGGTACTGGCCTTCCGGTAAAAAATAAGGGCGTCTTCCTCCCCCTTTCTACTTCGCTTCCGTGTCACTTTCCTATCGGGCATTCTATCCCAAAATTCCTAGCTTCCTATTTCTAAGGGTTGTTTAAGACCTGAGGTCAGACACTCCTTTCCTAAAATCCTCTACATATGATCATTTGATCATTTGACTAAGGGTACTTTAATTACGATCACCCTGTATATAAAACCTTCTTTTCCTAAGTGTTTGTGACGTACCTGCCAGAAGGACGCACACGACATAAAGGCAGATAGGAATCAGAATAAGACGTTCGCGTAGCTCAATTGGTAGAGTGACTTATTCCGGAATGAGGGGATCCGGGTTCGAATCCTGGCGTGGACAGAAATGACAGTAAAACCTTATTCGTTATAATGGCGCCCGAACTATCCGGATGACCCGACCGTTCAAAATCTCGCAATGGTGTGATGTTCTTTCCACACCGCGAGATAGGAAAAATAAGAGAATCCCTTCTCCAGCGCTTCGAAAAATAAATGTGTGTGACGTTGCATTCCACACACCAGATTGACGGGGAGTTCTCAAGTGCACGTTCTACAGTGGATGGCTGCCTGCAACGATTCATGGTCACGGCAGACCCGTGGGCCATGCTCCCGGCCCTCTTTCGGTGGGGGGGGAGATGTGACGTACCTGCCAGAAGGACGCACGCGACATAAAGGCAGATAGGAATCAGAATAAGACGTCCGCGTAGCTCAATTGGCAGAGTGACTTATTCCAAAATGAGGGGATCCGGGTTCGAATCCTGGCGTGGACAGAAATGACGGAGAAATTTACTTTTATATGTTCACATCATTCAGTCCAACCCCTATATCTAGATCTCTCGAAACAAAAGATACTAAATAGCGGAGAAAGGAAACCTTTATCAAGTAATGGAAAGACGATTATAACATTCTTTATAAAAAGGTATTATAAACTTATAAATGAGATTTTTTCCGAATTTATCTGGTTCAAAAACATTATTACTGCACTGCAAACAAAATTTTGACATACACTGAAGAGCAGTTGAATTAGAGATACCTGTCTAGTAACGTGTAGCACCACCTTTCGCCCTGATGACAGCGGCAATTCGTCTCGGCATGGACTCGACAAGACACCGGAAGCGTTGGGAAGCTATACGGATCCACGACTCCTGAACAAGCTCTCACGGTTCACGAAGATTTGATGGAGGGGGTCAGAGCCTCGAACATCTCTCTATATGGCATCCCAGATGTGCTCAATGGGATTGAGGTCAGGTGACCTAGCTGGCCAAGAAAGCGAGGTCACATAGGTGGAGTGTTCATCCAACCATTGGGATACAATTCGGGAGCGATGGCACGGTGCATTATCTTGTTGCAGGATGAGGTCCCCAGTGGGATGTTGAAGACGCACGAACGGGAGCAAATGGTCGGCCCGGATATCCCGGTAACGTTGACCTGTGAGGGACGATATCAGACGTACCAGGGGTCCCATTTCAGTCCACGTAAACAGTCGTCAGACGAGAATGCCACCCTCACCAGCTTGAAGAGTACCCTGCTGGCAAGATGGACCCATCGCTTCATGTGGTTTGCGCCGTACTCGTATCCTGTCATCCGCATGTACCAACATGAATCTCGACTCATCAGTCCAGGCAACATTTCCCCACATGTCTAGGGTCCAGTGGCGATGTTCCCGCGCCCGTGCTGAACTTTGCACCCTGTGATGTGCGTTCAGCAGCGGTACCCTCGGGGGACGATGGCTTCGGTACCCCACAGCGGGGAGATGGTTCTGGATGGTGTGGGTGCTTACACGTTTTTGTGCACCAGCGTTAAATTGCCGAGTGATTTCTTGCACTATGGCCCGTCTATCCTCTGTTACAATGTGAGCTAGCCGACGATGACCCCGCTCATCCACACGCTGTTGTCCACGGCAGTTGGCCCTTGCAGGGATGGTTTTACCGGATTCGATGTACTCGTGGTGCACCCGTGACACAGTGGCTCCTGAAAATTCCAGTGCCTGCATGACTTCCGAGATGGAGTGACCCATTCGTCGGGCCCCGACAATTTTCCCACGATCAAATGCGCTTAGATCCATCGTCTTACCCATACTGCGTCCGACTCTTACTGATTCCCGTCGCATCACTCCTTATATTGTGGGATAGCTGCATACGTCATGTCGTTTCCGTTTACAGGGCCGCCCACAGCGCCACATTTGCATAACGCCAGCTGTCTCTAATTCAATTGCTCTTCAGTGTGTACAGTGCATAAATAACAACGTTTTCCACAGCTGGACAGTTCGGATGGTAGTTCTCAAAATACAATGATTCACTGCAGTAAAAAATTAGAATTTATAGATTGCAGGTTAGACATTGTAACAGGGCACGTCAGAACAAGCTAGTAGAGAACAAGAACTTTTGCAGAAGCCGATTTCATACTTCAAATTTCCGAAAAAAAGAAATCAGACGGAATAATGCATAATGAGTTCTCATTATTCAAATGTTGGTACCTCGAAAAGAAAAAAAAACTCTCTCCTTTTTCTTAGTTTACAGTCTGTGCAAAACATGAAAGTATCTACGCATCGAAATTTTTTTCGGTTTCTGAAACTTTAATTAAGTCTTGGTGATAAATACAAACTTCAAAAAAATACCCGAACATTAAAAATAAGTACAGGATATTGAATTTCACTTTATGCTTAATCAAGCGTACACATTTTAATTTTTTAATTGTCTTTATCAGTCAGGCAGAAAGTTTTTGATAACGGCACGGCGTGCTTTCCCTAGCGTTACATATCTTAACAAAATGAAGCGATGAAAATCTAATTCATTGCAGCGAGTAATTAAAACGAAACTTACCTCATCGGCTTTGTAATCCGTGTAATTCGAGAACAGTTCTACAAAAGAAATGCTTTCCTGCTTTCTTTTTTATTTACTTTTCATGCCCTTTTGATCCCGGTTTCTTTATTTGTTGAAGTAGTAGTCGGTTTCAGTGCTTTAGTCTGCTATACTCTTTTTTTTAACAAATGGCAAAAAAAAATTGTTCCGAAACAAACCAGTAATATGAAGATCTGTAACGACCAAACGTAAGAAAAAAGTCAAGGCATTTAACTTGAAAATAACCAGATGTTTTAATTCCTATATACTGTATATTATATACACACTATATTGACAAAAGTCACCGGACACCTAGAAGAGAAACACAACATAGCATTTATTGACATACATTAGTATGATAGACCTTTGGCCTTAATGCATGCACTGACCCTTCGAAGCTCAGTGGTTGGGTTTTAAGCTCCGTGATTTTCGTTGCTATAAGGTGTTTATTGAGTGCTTTAGTTTCTGTGGTTGCGTGTATCTTCAAGTTGAAAGTCCACGCTTTACGTTCGTGTATCTCCCAGGTTGGTGAGTGCCATATTTTTTCATTATTCACTGTTTTATTTTTCAACCAAGCTGGTCTTCTTTCGTTAAAGTCTCGCCATTGCTTCGATGGCGGAGGCAGACAAGGGTGACGCCCACATCCTTATCTTGGCAGATCAGCCAGCACCCTCTTCTTCTTCTACGGCGGCAGCTCCTGCTCAGCTAAATGAGGTGGCTCCCGAGCGTCATTGCGACGTCATGGATACCTCTTCTTCTCCAGCAATAACTTCCTCCCTTCCCACCAAGTGCGGTGGTGCCAAGTCTCCTATCTACATCTCAGCAGATGATGACGTCTCCGTGATCAGCGATACTGAGCTCATAGCTTCTACTTTTCATCAACTTTCTGATCCGCCCTCACTGCTAGGAGCCGCTTCATCGAGTTCTCGACCCATGCCTGCCCAAGCATCTTATGCTTCTGCAACTTCTGGGGTCCTCACACCCCCAGTTTCATCTGCTAAGCCTTTTCCTGAATCCTATGTCACTGTCGTCGGTTCTACTGCTACAATTGACATACCAGAGGATTCCCGAGCTGGTCACCTTTTTTCCTCCACTATGGAACGGGGCGTCTATTTTGATGCGCTTCCCGACACTAAGCTGTGGCAATATAGCCGAGCCCTCAAAACTATCTTACCAAAGGATGCAATAGACTTTGTAGCTCGAAAACCCAGATCTGTCTTGGTCTATTTTAAGGATAAAGCGCATGCTGACCAGGTCCTTACGGAAGGTCTAACCATCAATGACGTGCATCTGTTAGCACAACCGGTTGCGCACCGCCCGGTGCAGGTGACCTTCTACCCCGTACCACCAGAAGTATCCGACGCTGCACTTTGCACCTTTCTCAGCAGGTACGGCAGAGTTGTTGGCTCCATAACAACTCTCTCTGCGGCTCCCAGAGATCCTGAAGACAAATCGATTCGAGGTTTTCGCCGCACTGCTCGAGTCCTCTTTTCATCTGATGCTCAGCTGAAAGCGGTTCCGAATGTTTTGCACATCCGCTGTGGACAGCAGCGCCGAAGAGTTGAGGTAATCACTTCACAGTATTGCACTATATGTCAGAGCGAAAGTCACATAAGGGCTCAGTGCCCACGTGCCTCCCTGCAAACAGCTCCACACACTACATCTTCTTCTACTTTGTCCACCAACGCTTCACAGACTTCTTCCTATTCGAGGAAAGTCGCGGAATCAAGATCTTCCAAAAGTCAGCTTACTGCCATTGGTCAACAAACGACTTTGATGCCTCCACCTCCTGCTGATCCTAAGAATTTTCCCAGGCTTCCAAAATCGACTCCCCCTTGTACTTTTACAACCACTGCTGATGTACAAGTTGACCACTCCTCAGATTTTACCGTTGGCTCCATGACACGAGTCACAGGTAACGCTTCGGGTTCAGACTCTCCAGACGATCATGAAGCTTTAGTGGTTGCTGGAAAACGCAGTGGTCTACTCGCTCCAAGACGAAGAAGTCAAAGACTCTGGCGTCCCGAAGATCATCTCGCTCTTCTACCCGCTCATCCTCTCGCTCCGTCAGCTCTCAACGACCGTTCTCCAGGTCGCCTCTACACACTTCCTCTGAGACAG
This sequence comes from Macrothele yani, assembly GCA_039090855.1. Taxonomy (NCBI): domain Eukaryota; kingdom Metazoa; phylum Arthropoda; class Arachnida; order Araneae; family Macrothelidae; genus Macrothele; species Macrothele yani. The sequence continues at coordinate 13,001,197 of CM077027.1, read as the reverse complement.
CATGTGAGGGTGCCTTTCCCTCACTAGAAGAATTCACAACTTTTCTTGCTGAAAATGCTTTCCCTGCTGAGCCTCTGCCATACGAGGACGTGCTGGATTGCCTTTTAGGGTCCTCTAGCCCTTCCTCAGCACGCACTTCCATTCAGCAGTATGAAGCAGCTCTTCCACAAGTGCTGGTTCAATTACACTCACTTGAAAACACTCTTCGGCGCACTGCGGACGAGGTCCCGTGGAATGCTTGTTTTCTCCGTCGACTCCACTCCATCACTACAGCCAGTCAATTCCTACTGCATCCCACAACTAACCTAGACATTCAAGGTGGTGTCACTTAATTGTCGCGGTTTTGCGACACCTCTTGCGAATGCGCTGGTACGAGAGGATCTTGCTCCGCTGAATGCTGATATATTACTTCTGCAGGAAACAAACTGTACTTCCACCACTCAATTTCATCAATGGCGTCAGTGGGATCATACTTTCCATCACGCCTACAGCCAACTGTCGCGTGGTGGCATGGCAGTTGGTGTTCACTCACGTTTTCGTTCAACTCTTTCCTCCTTCTCAGTGAAAAACTTATGTCGAGACTTATTACAACGAGTCTCTTTCACCGTCGCAGCTGAAAAATTTCATGTATTCAACATTTATGTTCCTTGCACTCCTACTCACGTGCCAGAGTTGTTTGCAAACCTTCGACGGACTCTGTCACGTATTCCCATCACCGACCGGGTACTTATCGGAGGTGACTACAATTGCACTCTACATCCCCTAACTGATCGCTCTTCTTCTTCCAGAGAACACCGTACGGAAGTAGTACATCTCTTACAGTCTATCACTTCAGACTTCTCACTAGTAGATGTTCAACGCCATTTGTCACCAACCCAGACTACACATACATGGCGTGCAGCAAGAGCCATTGATCCTCCTACAGCAAGATTGGATCGCTTTTATGCAACTTCTCTTCTTCTACCAGCAATATCAGATTCATGCTGTACACCCACAGCTTCCTCGGATCATTGCGCCATTGCCATAACAGTTTTTGCTACTTCAACACAGCCACGTACAATCCGGCCTTGGACTTTTGACGACACTCTTTTAGATGACTCAGCCTTCTGCTCATCGGTGCGAGATTTTCTTGCGGATTGGCGTACAAGGCTTCATTCTGCACCGTGCCCCCTCAACGTTTGGTTGGAAGTAAAACGCCACCTCATATTACTGGTACGAAACCTGTCATACTTGATCATGACACAACGGAGGATGCGACTTGATCATACTAGGCAAATGCTTTCTTTGCTCAATCTTGCTGATCCCCTATTTCAAGTCTACCAGGCAGAATTACATTCACTTTTGGTGCCACTTGCAAAACAAGCCCTTCAACGCCTTAAACTACAACACCTGAAACCTGATGCTTGTTCGTACGAATTCCTTACGTCACTTGAGTCAACTCGCCGATCCTCTTCTGTTCTGCAGCACCTTCGTCTTCCAACTGGAGTAGTTTCATCCGAACCAGTTCCAATTTGTTCTATGGTACGTAATTACTACATTTCAAAATTTTGTGAAACTCCTCCTCCCTCCCCTTACGGCTTCTGCTCTTCTGTTCTCTTCTTTGCCTCAGGTCCCTTCTCATCTTTCAGCCAGCCTCCTCCATCCTCCCACTTTAACTGAGCTCTCTGACACTTTCTCGTCCCTCAACCCCCGGGCTTCACCTGGCCCGGACGGTCTCCCTGTTTCTTTCTATAAGGCTTTTCTTCCTGCCCTCCTTCCATTTCTCCTCTGTGCCTTTTCTACTGCCATGCATCTTGCATCTCTTCCAAGGAGTTTCACGCTCGCACATGTTGTACTTTTCCCCAAGAAGGGTGATCCGCTTGACTTGGGGAATTGGCGTCCCATCTCACTCTTAAATACTGATTATAAACTCTATACTAAATTTCTGTCCCGCCGGCTTAACCCCATACTCCCTCATATTCTCTCCACTAATCAAACCTATACTGTACCCGGGCGCTCCATCTCCCATAATATTCAGCTTCTTAATGATCTAATTCACCTCGCCCGCTCTCGCTCAGAACCCCTTGCTCTTCTTTCCCTCGATCAACGCTCAGCGTTCGATAATATTTCTCATGATTACCTTCTTGCTACATTACTAAATTTCGGATTTCCTCCTTCCTTTGCTTCTCTTCTCATCTCCCTCTACCGGGACGCAGTTTTCCACGTCAAGCTGCTCAACCTTCTCACAGCTCCCATACCCTTTCGTCGCGGCGTGCGTCAGGGTTGCCCCTTATCCGGGCAGCTCTTCGCCCTCGCAATAGAACCTTTTTTACGCGCAGTCCATCGATCCTTCTTTGCTTCACTACCACCGGTGGTAGCCAGCACACGTCATCATGTTGCTACCTATGTTGCCTACGCCGACGATATTACATTCTGCATTCGGCAAGACTCACAATTTCACGATCTCCACAATCTCTACAATACTTACGCCTCATGTTCCGGAGCAGCGCTAAACACAACGAAAAGCACAGGCCTATGGACCGGTTCGTGGACTAACCGCACTGACTCTCCTTGGGGAGCAGAGTGGTCCAACACCTCTCAACGATTCCTAGGAGTCCACCTTGGAAAACCAGCTACTGCTTCACTCGTCACCTGGTCGACTCTCCGACCACGCCTACATCGCTCGGTCGCAATCTGGCGGCGCGCACAATTCTGCACCTCCGTCTTTCAAAGAGCACGTCTAACGCACACTTACCTGCTTTCAATGTGCACGTATTCCTGGTTGGCTTCGAAGCAACCAGCACTACGTCTTCTTGAACTCACCCGCTGTCAAACTCAGGTTATCTGGCCCGGCCATCACTGGGTCGGAGCACCTCAACTCAGCCTGTCTCCTTCCAACGGAGGCATTAGTCTACCCGACGTCAGATCCTATTACAAGGCTTATCGTGTGTCTACGTTTTTACGATCACTTGCGGCACCTGCTCCCTCTGCAGTTGCTGCTCGTGATGTCATAGTATCTCCGCATAACCCACGCTTTACTCTCCTTTCGTTCTTACTCATGGACCACTGTCCCCTTCTCACACTTTTCCCTCCTGTCTACAAAGAGGCTATCTCCTTTCTTCGTTCCCTCCCTCTTTCTCGCTCTCTCCCTGCCTCCACAAATGACCTACTTTCCGAACCTCTTTTTTTCTTCTCTGCTACACCCTCCCCATCTCCCATGTTTTGCTTTTCCTTCATGGCTCAGAGCTGGAGTCGTTACTGTCAGCGATCTTGTTACCACCGATCTTTCCTGGCTCTCCTTCTCTTCTCTACCCTCTGCTCTCCGTTTCAATGCCAACGCTCACTTTGTTCACAACTCTCTTATTTCTACTATAATCTCCCTGTTCCCTGAGCTTGCTACTCCCTCAGGTCTCATTTCTGTTCACTCTGCCTCTCTCCTTCTCCCATTTTTTCTGTCGTCCATTGGTCCACCTCTTCCTCTTGTCTCTTTCTCAACAGCTGATCTCTACCGTTTTCTCTCTCGCTCTTCCGCACCTCTTCCCATTTCTGGTGTTCCACTTTCTTCTACCTCCGCAGTGTGGTCCGCTGCGCTTTCCCCACTTTCAGCACCCCTTGAAGTCAATTCACATTGGCTTTTCTTACACAACCGCCTCCCTGTGCCGTCGATTTTACATCGCATGACCATTTTATCTTCACCCTCCTGTCCGTATTGTGGCGAGGAGGCTGACGTTCAGCATGTCTTCATGTATTGCACAGTATTATTGCCAATACTCCATCTCGCTTTCACGCTAGCGCAACGATCCTGTGAGACCGTCCTCACCTTCAGCGCCTACCGAACACTACTTCTGAACTCTTCTCGCCCTATTCACCTTCCGGCAGTCTGCTCCTACATCTTCGTGCTTGTAAAACATATAATTCACGTGTATCATCTTCAGCGTCCCCCGAAGCTTCTACTGACTTAAATAAAGTCAGTACTGCGTTACTTTGTCATTTTCGTAATCGCCTACTCTCCCACCTTCGACTAGAACTTACCACTGCAGTTGCACGCTGCAGTGAACCACAGTTCCTATCTACTTGGTCACCAGCAACCACTTGGTTTGCAGGGTCGCCCACAACGCTTCACCTTACAGTCGGAACTTTTGTTTCACCTACCTCCTGATAGATACAATTTTTGCCATGCTGATTTGTCTTCAATTTCTGCTCCATCAGAGACTATTTTTTGTCTTTTCCGACAAATTATCATACATAAACTGTATTCTCTCACCACTATATTGAGCTTTGTGAATAGGTCGTTGCGTCAGCTACAAGCACCTGTAAATCTTCTTTTCATATGTCATTTTGAGACGATTTTTCTATACACATTTCCTGTTTTTTTTTCTTGCTTCGCAACTGAGTGCAATCTTGTTCCTCAACATTCACTGTACTAAATTATTTGTACTCTCTATTTTATCAGAATTTTTTTGTTTGTCTCACTATTGTACATAACTTTTAGTAGATCAATTATTGTATAGAATCCTATGACTTGTTCGAAGCATGAGCTACTTATAATTGTCAATTTCTTTTCACGCTTTTTTTAAGACTCTGTTCTCATCCTCTTCATATGTATCATTTCGTGTATAACTCATGTGTAAATTTTTTTGTTTTTCATTACTCATCTTGCTGAATTATGTATTCTCTCTGCGATGTCAGAGACTATTTCTTTTTACCACCTCTGACAAATCAATATATATAAATTGTAACTTCTCATTGTACAGAATCATGTATATAGGTCGTTTCACGAACCACAGACATCTGTAAACTTTGTCGTTTTTACAGTATATTCTTATCTTCAATTCCTGATTCAACAGTGTAATTTTACTTTTCAACTGTGTAAATTTGTGTTCTCCAATACTCACTGTGATGAGTTGTGTTTTCTCTCTGTATTTTCAGAGATTATTTTTTCTTTTGTATTCTCAGGAAAATTATTGTATATAACTATTTTTCAAATCACCGTTGTATGTAACATGTAGTACCGCGAGCCACATTCATCTGTAAATTTTTCATCATCTGTCTTTCGAACTTTCGATTTCATGTTTGTCCCTTGATCACCTGCAACCTCCTGGTTTTCCAGGTCACCCACAATGTATCACCTTTCGGTCAGAACTTTTTTTTTTTTTCATCAATATTGTGTAAAATTTATACTCTATAGTGCTCATCATTCTGGATTGATTTTACTCTCTGTATTACCAGAGATTCATATTGCCTCGCCAGATTTCTACTGCACTTAACTGTTGTCATGCAAACGTTGCACCGACTCCTGTAATTAACGTAGCGCAAGCTGCACATTCTGTCAAATTCTCATCACCTGTCTTTTGAATCTATGTCTGCAAGCTCGAATTCTGTATTATTCCTTGCATCAATACTGTGCAAAATTAATATTGTATAACGCTCTTCAAGCTGAATTGTTCCTATTCTTTGCTTTGTCAGGGACTTTTGTTGCCTCACCAGACACTCGAGTGTAATTAACTGTTTTTTTACTATCATCAATGTACAGAACCGTGTAAATAAGCAGTAGCGTAAGCTACAGGCATCTGTAAATATTTTTTTGTCATACATCATTTGAGATGATTTATTCAAGCACATCTCCTGTATCTTTCTTCTAATAAATACTGTGTGAAAACTGACCCTTCAAGACATGCTTTCGACAAGGTTTTGGAACACAGCGTTAGGTATGCGCTTCCATTCAGTACATAATGCTGCCGCTAACTGTTGCTTAGTGATATGTCTTGGTTCCAAACTTCTTATGCGGCGCTCTAATTCATCCAATAGGTGCTCTGTCATATTAAGATCAGGGCTCTGTGCTGGCCAGTCCACTCACGATACGGGATTATCGTCAAACAACGCCATAACAGTCCTTGCTTTATGGGAAGTAAGTCGTGTCTGTTTTGAGCTCCGTGTTTCGCCGTCTACTGAGTGTGTTTTGTGTGCTCTGTCGTTTAACTTTTGTGCGTGCCTTCAAGACGAAGGTTGTATCTTTCATTTAAGACATCTCCCGAGTCGGTGAGTACTATTTTCAATTAGCTATCAGCACTTTATTTTCTCGACCAGTTGGTCGTTTTTACTAAATTAGGCCTCGCCTACGGCGATGACGACTGCTGATAAGAGCAACATTCCCGCTCTCGTCACAGCTTCTCCTACTACGTCGATCCTTATCTCTGACGGAGCAAACCAATCAGCGTCCGTCCTTGATGATAGGGAATATCGTCCTCCTCCTGATGCCTATTGCTCTTCTTCTTCTACGCTTCAACTCTCTGACTCCACCACCCCTCCTGGTGGCGAGGCTATGACGTTCGTTCCTGATGCTACCGATGACGTAATGGATATCTCTGAGGGCGTTGCTTCTCTACCCTCGGTAGCCTTGCCCAGCGTTGTGTCAGCTCCTTCATCCAGCGCTGCACCTCTGCCTTCCATGGAGGATTGCCTTCCCGCTCTTATTCTAGCGTTACCTCAGGTGCGTCCCTACCGACGCAATCGACTCGCCTTCCCCTTGCAGATGCCCATGTCCAGATACATGGTGACTCACTTCAATTGGACGTTCCGCACTTCTCACCCGCTGCGCAGGAACGTCACTCCACCCGCGAGTTGGGAGTGTGCCTAGATGCTCTTCCGAATACACCGCTGAAAGTCTATTGTGATACGCTCCTTGCTTTTCTTCCAGCCGGAGCCATTACTCACCTCACCCGCCGGCCGCGGACGGTGATTGTTTATTTCACATCCAAAGAGCATGCAGACACGCTTCTAAACTTTGGTCTTGACCTGGGAGACCACCACCTGGAAGCTGAACCGAATGCCAGGCGCCCTGTTCAGGTCTCCTTGTATCCGGTGCCCCCGAAATCTCGGATGCGATGATATGTACTGCACTCAGTAAGTGTGGTAAGATTGTTGGTCCTGTTATCACACATTCAGCTGCGCCCAAGGATCCAGCAAATAAGAATGTTCGTAGTTTTCGCCGGAGTGTTCGACTCATCTTTCCATCAGAGGAGCATCTCCGTAAGTTCCCATGGATCCTAAACGTCCGATGTGGGCAGCTCTCCTACAGAATTGAAATGCTAACATCAGAACACTGTGCTAATTGCAAAGAACTTGGGCATTAGCGTGCTCGATGCCCCAACAACGAGTATCCAGCTCCCACGGCTTCTACAGTGCCTACCGCCTCTAAGCAGCCTCCTGCTACATCTCGCTCTCGACCTGCACCGTCTTCAAATGTGCCAACTGCCCTAGGGCCGAGTTACACAAAAAGTATATCTACAGCCTCTCGTCCACGAGCGTCTTTTGATGCTGATCTCCCCTCCCACCTTCAATTTCCAGTGCTCACCTCACCTATAACTCCTCATCCCGTGGCAACAACGGGAGACTTCGCCGCTGGTTTCCCACCAGTCTTCACTGTTGGTGTCTCCGAGTGTGACGGCGGTGCCTATAACTCCTCTGACTCTGCGTCAGCTTCCCGAGCATCGTCGCTACCTGGAAAACGAATTTCTGGCACTCGTACAGGTACCCGACGTAAGAGGTAGAAGAAGAAGAAATCTTCCTCTGCGGATGGGCAACCGTTCCGTACTACCAAATCTTCAGGAGATATTTCTCCCTCTCCAGCGCCAATAGAAATTGAAAGGGACACTGATGATGATGGGTCTCCGCCTTCGTTTGAGGTCTTTTCAAGTGTACTCTCCAAATGTGGTGCTCCTTCAGAACCTCTCAATTTTGGAGATTACTATCAGTTTTGCACCCACACCACGAACCTGGAGTCGACGTATGACTACCTCCGAGAGCGCGAAGACATTCTTCCCGCGCTGCTCCTGCAAGCCGGATGCATTGCTAAGTACCTTCGTGGGTTTGTACATGACCCCCTGCACCACTCATGGACCCTTGGCTGCGTAAACCGATTACAACAACTCCTGAAAGTTGCTCCGCGACTCCTCCAACCAACGACTGACCAGTTCATTCAAGGTCACGACCCTTAATTGCAGAGGGTTCGCTAGCCCCTAGCGAATGCTCTTGTAATGGAAGACCTCTCGCCCCTCGGGGCCGATCTGTTACTACTACAAGAAACAAACTGCCATTCCTCCACTCTGTTTACTCGCTGGCGTGCTAGTGATTATGTGTTCCATCATGCTTTCCGCTACTCATCTCATGGTGGACTTGCTATCGGAATACATCAACATTTCCGATCCACCCTCACTGCACTCTCAGTGCAGAACTTATGCCGAGATTTACTCCAGCAAGTCTCCTTCACAGTTGGCGGAGCTCGATTTCACATCTTTAATGTGTATATTACATGCACCTCTATTCATTTATCCATCTTGTTCACCAAACTCCGTAAAGCTCTCTCGAAAGTCTCGCCTTCGGATCGTGTGCTCTTGGGTGGAGACTTCAATTGCACCCTTGACCCGGCTGTGGATCGCTCTCCTTCGTCACGAGAGCGTCGGACGGATCTCGTCGCACTACTCCATGACCTTGTTGCTGATTTCTCCTTCACCGATGCTTATAGGCGCCTTCATCCACAAGAGACCTCACACACGTGGCGCTCGTCTGGGAGTCAGCTTCCATCAACTGCACGCTTGGATAGGGTTTACGTTTCCACACAGCTTCTTGCGTCTATTACCGAGTTGCAACATCAACCTACTGCTTCCTCAGACCACTGCACGGTCACCCTCACAGTGTTTGTTGCGGCGTCACTCCCTCGGACTGTACGTCCGTGGACATTTGACTCCAATCTCCTCACTGATCCTGAATTTTGTGCCTCTGTCCGTTCTTTCCTCGCTGCTCGTCGCGCAGGGTTGCATTCCGCACCCTGTACCTTGACGTATTGGCTTCGCGTCAAGCATCAGCTCCTCTTACATATCAAGAAACTTTCCTTCACCATGAAGACTTCTAGTCAGATGCGCCTCGATCACGCCAGGCAGATGCTCACACTGATTGGGTTATCAGATCCGCTTTTTCCAGCATATCAGGCGGAGCTCCAGGCTTTGCTGAAACCTCTTGCGCAGCAAGCACTTTTACGTCTGCGCATTAAAAATCTCAATCCGGAGGAATGCACCTATGATTTTCTAACATCAATGGAATCTGCACGTAAGTCTTCTACCTCGCTTCGTCATCTTCGCCTCCCCTCTGGCGAAATCACATCCGATTCGGCAGCGATTTGCTCTCACGTTCGTCAGTTCTATACCATGTTCAGTGAAACTCCTCCCCCTTCTTCCTCTGCTCTCCCTCATCTTCTCAATAACCTGCCTCAAGTTCCGTCTCATCTTTCTCACACCCTGTCTCTTTCACCCACATCCACGGAGGTGTCCGACACCTTCTCTTCCCTTAACCCCCATGCCGCTCCGGGTCCGCACGGCCTCTCTTTTCCTTTTTACCGTGCGTTCTTGCCTCTTTTGTTGCCTTTTCTCCTCTCCGCTTTTTCTGCTGCATTTAACTGCTCCCCGCTCCCGAGGAGTTTCACGGACGCACATGTGGTCCTATTTCCCAAGAAGGGTGACCCTCTTGACTTGGGAAATTGGCGCCCCATTTCTCTTCTCAATCAAGATTATAAACTCTATACTAAGCTTCTTTCCCGTCTACTAAACTCTATCCTCCCTCACATCCTTGCTGACTCTCAAACCTATACTGTTCCTGGCCGTTCTCTTTCCTCCAATGTTCAACTTCTTCGCGATCTCATTCATCTTGCCAAGACTCATTCTAAACCTCTTGCTCTCCTTTCCTTAGACCTCCGTTCCGCTTTCGATAATATCTCACACGCCTATTTAACACAAACCCTGCTACACTTTGGCTTTCCTCCACAATTTGTCTCCGTTCTTCTCTCCCTCTACCGGGACGCCTTTTTCCATGTCAAGACGGCATCTTTTCTCACAGCACATGTTCCCTTCAAGCGGGGAGTTCGTCAGGGCTGCCCGCTTTCTGGTCAACTGTTTGCGATTGCCGTTGAGCCTTTTCTACGCTCTCTGCAAATATCTCTCCCAGCACAACTTCCACCACCAGTTGCCAGCTCACGGCATCACTCAGTCATTTACTCTGCTTATGCAGATGACATCACCGTCTGCATTCGTAGCGACTCACAGTTCCAACTGCTTCGTCGTTTGTTCTCCGCATATGCTTCATGTTCTGCAGCTGAACTGAATACGTCTAAGAGCACTGGATTGTGGTGCGGGTCGTGGTCCAATCGCTTGGATGCTCCATGGAGGGCCACATAGTCATCCACTACCCAACGCTTCCTGGGTGTGCACTTAGGCGCACCACAAGCGACATCCAGTGCAACTCGCTCGGAATCCATCCTCGCCTCCTCCGCACAGCTGCATTCTGGTGTCGTGCGCAGTTCTGTACGTCCTACTACCAGCGTGCAAATCTCACCAGGACATACCTTCTGTCCATCTGCAAGCATTCTTGGATTGCATCTACGACCCCGCTTTTCTGTCTCCAGGAGGTTACACGCTGCCTTACTCGAGTAATGTGGGCGGGTCATCACTGGATTAACGTCCACAAGCTCTGTGCTCCTCCCTCCTGTGGTGGTGCTGGCCTACCTGATGTCCCGCTGTGCTACAAAGCAAGCCGAGTGATCAACTTCATTCACTTTTTCACGGCTCCAGTGGCTTCCGCAGTTCAGGTACGTGACGTTCTTGCCTCCTTGCGTAACCCACATTTTTCCTTTCTTTCTTTAGTTCTCATGGATTGCTGTCCTTTCCCCCTCCAAACTCCCACCAGCATATTCTGAAGCCCTCACTCACCTTCGCTCTCTCCCCCTCATTCGCTCCCCTCCCTCTTCAACTCTAGAGCTTCTTTCTGAACCCCTCTTCTTCAACTCTCTTGTTCATCCCCCCATCTCCCCTGTTTTTCATTCCCCTCTTGGCTCCGAGCAGGTGTAGTAACTGTACAAGACCTCACTAACTCGGATCTATCCTGGCGCCCTTTCTCTGGCCTCCCCCTGCTATTCTCTCGTCCCCATCCGCCCATTTGGTCTATGACGTCTGCTAACTGCACTTCTTTCGCTTTTTCCTGATCTTGTCTCCCCCACCGGTCTCGTCTCTGTCTTTTCTGCCCCTCTTCCGCTGCCGTTTTTCCTCCGACTCACAAACTCGGTTCTTCCTCTCTCCTCTCTCTCCTCTAAATCTCTTTATCGTTTTCTAGTGCACCTTGCCACCCCTTCACCGCTTTCTATTCTGGAGGTTACCCCTGCTTCTCTTCCTCTTGTCTGGGCCGCTGCCCGCTCACCCTTATCTGCCCCTCTTGAAATTAATGCCCACTGGCTCTTTTTGCATAATCGCCTCCCTGTTCCGTATTTTCTCTTTCGCATGTCTCTTCTCTCCTCCCCTCTCTGCTCCTTCTGCGCACAGGAGGCAGACGTTTCTCACGTCTACCTTTACTGTCCCATCCTGATGCCTCTCCTCCACCAGGCTTTCCGGATTGCCAGTCGCTCTTGTTCTCAAGATCTTCCGTTCACTGCCTACAGACATCTTCTTCTGCGGGCTCATTCACCTACGCCTCTTCCGTCAGTATGTGCCTATCTTTTCGTGCTGGTTAAACACGTTATTTACGTATACCTTCAACCTCTCCGGTCTCTTTACACCAGGCCAGCACAGCACTTTTGTGCCATTTTCAAGATCGATTGCTTTCTCGACTCCGCCTGGAGTACCAGTCGGCTTTTTCCAGTCGTCGAGAAGCCACCTTCTATGCTACCTGGGCGCCGGCCGCTCCATGGTTTGCGGTTGATTCTGGACTGCTACACCTATCAGTACCCTAGGACATTCTACACCTCCTTTGCTGAGTTCCGTGGCACCCTGGTGCCCCTCCTCCACTCTACGACTCGTGCAATCCACACTACCGTTGAATTGTGAATGCTAATGCCATCTCAGTGTATTTTCATGCTTACTCGTGTACATTACTTACTTTCACCCCGCCTGTATTATGTTGCTTTGGTGCCCTCGTTAAATAACTTGCACAATTGTGCACGCTGTGTTTTTATCTCATGTATGTAATGTTTTACCTTCACAGCGGTGTTTGTGCTGTTCTTTTTCTAATTGTGTACTATTGTTTCGCTTGTGTTATCCTGTAAATCATGCCCACCCAATGTCGTGTGACACGATGTGTTTCTCTCTGTCACTTCTGCAATTTTTATTCAATAAGCTTTGCTTGCAGCATTTGTTATTCATCCCCATTGTCATTGCAGTGTATATACCATCATGTTTTAACAGTTTTGTATTATTTCCCAGTGAGACGCCCAATACTGTACGTCTCCCTCTTATGTTTTCTTATGATAAATTAGAATAAAGCGATTTTGAAACCTTGCTTTACGGCTCGTGCATTATCCTGCTGGTACCAATAAGCCTCGGTTCCATATTATTGGCACAGAGTTGGTAGGACATAATTGTCCAGAATATCGAGGTAGACGTGCTGGTTAACAGTTTTGTCCACGATAACCAATGAGCCGGTACCATACCACGAAAAATACCCCCACACGAGTACACTGCCAGCTTCAAACTTGACCGTAGGAACAGTACACTGTGGTAAATAGCGTTCTCCCGTCTGCCGCCATACCCACACACGGCCATCAGACTGATGGATCGTGTATCTGGATCCATCAGTCCACAGGACCCGTTTCTATTGATCGACGGTCCACGATAAATGTTCTTTACAACATGCTAAATGACGAGTGGAATTCCGAATGGAGATGAAAGGCTTATGAGCAACCGCAGGACCACGTAACCCATGGAATGAAGTTCTCTGCGAATGGTACGTGTACATACCGAGGTTCCAGCACTTGTACTCACCTGCACACTGAGGTCTTGTGCAGTAATCCGTCGATTAGTTGTAACGAATCTCTTGAGGCTTTGACGTCCTCTATAACTGATTTTTTTTTGGTCTGCCGGTACGTTTTGCTGCTTCAGGCACGCCATGTGTCTTCCACTTATTCAGCACATCCAAAACAATTGACTTGGGTATGTTTCCCCATCTGCTTCTTGTATGGACAACCCACTAATATAACAACCAACAATCTTTCCTTTATCAAAGTCAGTTATCTCCCTCCGCGACATTTTCCCTTAACCTCACAGTGCGACATGACCGCTGTCAGCTGCAGGCTTGTTTTTATACCGTTGGTAGCTGTACCGCGCATCTGAACAATGCAGCGGATCCATTTATTTGCTTTTGAAGGGGTGTCGGGGTGTCCGGTGATTTTTGTCAATATAGTGTATGTATATCTGGCGCCCGTCGTTGGCCTTCCGATTTTTAAGAGTTTTTTGCCATCTTTCTCTATTCATCCAAGGACCATTCCTACATCAGTCCATTTTGACTAAGTGCTCCCTTTATTTCATCAGACTATGTTCTTTTGGATCGGCCTCTATTTTGTCGTTTGTTTGATTCAAATACTATAGCAATTTTGGGCAGTCATTCACTGGTCATTCTTTTTACATAACCAAAGCAACGCAATTGTCTCTGCTCTATGTCTTCTAAAGTTGTTTCTTTCAATTCCATTAATTCTTTAATCCTTTCTTTCGTTATTTTCTGTCTTATTGACACTTCACATGATGCTTTTAAATCAGCCGTCTCTACAGCTGTTATTTTATTTCTATCTGCTTCTGTTAACCGCCAGGCTTCAGCGCCATGTAGTATGCTACTCTGAATAACACTATTAGAAATACCACACTTCCTTTTTCTGGTTACTTCTTCACTCCACCAGACTCCATTCGGATGTTTAACAGCTTTTCTTCCCAGTTCAATTGTATTTCTTAATTCCATTGTATACCTACTTTCTTGTGTGATTTTGACAGCAAAGTAATTATAATGATCATATCTTTCAATTTCTTTGTTGTCTTCTAGCTGTAGGTTTGTTTCATTACTTCCAATGCAAAAGTATTTTGTTTTATTTAAATTCATAGTAAATCCCCATTTTTCAAATTCTGCTTTTATTTTTTTGGTCATATATTCTAAATCACATTTATCTTCTGCAAGAAGTACTTGATCATCGGCAAATTGTAAAGTAAAAGCCATGGTTCCATCTTAATTATTCTCCAGTGCTCGACAGTTGCTTTTCTATTGTTTCAAAACCTGTTCCACATGAATCCTAAATAATGTTGTAGATATGCAACATTCCTGTCTTAATCCATTAGTCACAAGAATCCTTTGAAGTTTTGTGGCCCATTTTTATTTATATTATTGATCCTTGATAAAGTTCTTTAACGGTTTTGATAATCTCAGTATTAACATTGGTATCTTTTAATGTTTTCCATAGTTTTATAATAGGTATATTTTCATATGCTTTTGCAAGGTCTATGGATAATAAGTGTATTTCTTCATCAGTTGCAATTTTTTTCTCTATTGCTTGTTTAAGACAGAATCTATTATTCATGCAAGATCTGCCTGCTCTAAATCCACATTGTTCTTCTACTTCGTTTCGTTGATATTCCTCCTCAATTAAAACTCTAATACTTCGACAATACAGTTTACTAAAAGTCGATGTCACTGTAATCCCTCGATAGTTCCCACATCTTTGAATCTCCCTTTTTTTAAAAATAGATGTTAGGAAGCCAATTTTCCTTTCATCTGGGATTTTCATCATAAGTTAGTTAAAAAAATGAAACGTCAAGAAAAAAAATAGGCGAAAGTAATTTTGCCGCAAAGATTTTGTTTTGCTTCTTTGGACGAAAATTCGGTACTTTTTCTCCTCTGGATCACCATTAAAAAAACTAGTCTGTTGTTTCGATATGGCCGATATTTTCTTAGAAGTGAAAAAAATGGAGTATTATTTGTTGCCTATCCAGAAGAGGATTTAGACCCCATTTCCGAACTAATTACGTGTCTGAGCAGAGAAAGAAATTCAAAAGATTTCATTACGGTCGATGGAGATCCGCGAATAGATGAGGCAACGAAAAATGTGCGCGAACCAGTCACGCACACCTGTTTTTTCAGTTGCTTTGAAAACATAGGAAGAGAATGATTTGATTGAAGAAGCATTTGACGCAATTGTTGAAGAAGAGGTGTGCTATATTTTAAAGATCCTGCAAAAGTGTAGTGAAGATTTACAAAAGCTTTTTGTAAACACTAGGGTTACGAGGGGATCAGCACTGCACTGCTATGCTATGTGTGGTAGGTTGCACCAAAAAGTGGTACTACACCAATTTCTCTACTTTCTAAGAGAATATGCACCACCGTGTCGTGCAAGCAAAACCCAACAACATGGTGAAAATTTAAAACACATTATGGTACAAGGTTTCACACATTATGGTGCATGGTAGCACCATGTTATCCGTTTTGTTAGCAGCACACAGTGGTACATATTTTCTCAAAAAGTAGTTCAGTTGGTGTAGCACCAATTTTTGGTGCAACCTACTACAAACGTTTTAACAGTGCATTGAAAAATTTAAAAATAATTTTCGAAAAACATGAAACCAATTGCCACAAAATATAAAAATTGTAGATTTTTTATTAGATTTTTTTATACATTTATTAGATTTGTTTAGACAAAATTGTTGCCTGATTCAATTAAATAATGAGTGGTAAGTTAAGTGGTCTCTAAAACTCATGGTGAAACACAGTTTATTCGGGCGTTCATATATTTAAATACGCATAAAAATACGCACATTGTATATATTGTATTTCAGGATGAAAATGCTGTGCATGTACTGTATGTATCCACACGTATTTTATTATATTTCCCTGTACAACAAGAGCAAAAAATCAAGTATTTAATCAAAACGCATCATTTTATTTATATA
Source organism: Macrothele yani (assembly GCA_039090855.1). Lineage (NCBI taxonomy): Eukaryota > Metazoa > Arthropoda > Arachnida > Araneae > Macrothelidae > Macrothele > Macrothele yani. Next base: position 12,985,478 of record CM077027.1, on the reverse strand, counting down.
CAGGGTGTCCGAGAATTTTTGGACACATTACAAAATTATGTACAAAAAAAAAAAAAAAAAAAAACTAAGGGCATTGTCTGTTTTTCTATGTCAGGTATTACTAACACGGTTTCTAAATTTTTGTTTTGCAGAATGGTTATTCCCAGAATCCGGCGCCATTATAACGAAGTAAATTTCTCCGTCATTTTTGACCACGCCGGGGTTCGAACCCGGGTCCCCTCATTCCGGAATAAGTCGCTCTACCAATTGAGCTACGCGGACGTTCGTTCTGACTGCTATCTGCCTTTATGTCGTGTGCGACCTGCTGGGCAGGCACGTCACAAAACCTTGGAAATCTTGACCTGCAGCGAGGCTTGCAATGATAGTGTCGCTCTCGAGTTGCCATGCATTTGTAATCAATTCTTCAAATAATGTCGTTTTTTCTACCACGATACCGCGTGCCAACCAACGTGACCTGGTTTCTTCGAATGACTGATCATATTTGCGCATATTCATTTATTTTCTAGTCAAGTCACCGCGTTAAAATTGTTGAAGTGTTCTATTATCAAGTTTGCTGTCCACGTTCCTTGAAAGAGCCATCTGATTGATGTGCGAAAGCTTGGAAACTGATTTATATTCTAAGCCAAGAAATTCGGATCACTAGTGGTATTTTAAAATTACTAAGAAGAATTAAATCATAACAACAAACCATAAGGTTTACTAATTCCTGAAGTTCACAAAATTACACCTTCATTATTTCCCTGTAAAATATCTTGGCACGCCATTCTTAAAACAAAACAAGTTAGACAAAAATCTGAAATTTTGTGTGGAAAAGCGAGATTACCAAACCCTGGCATAGCACACAAATAACGAGAAGTAGCCAACACATGAGTATTACTGCATTCACACAGGACAACTGGATTTGAAATAACATTCCAGAAAAAGTTTAATGACATTTGGCGCACATGGAAGCAAAGTTCCATTCATACTTAGACCGTGCAAAATAACATTGTGAGCTACTCAGAGCTCAAAACTCATGAGGCTTGTGACGTACCTGCCAGCAGGACGCACATGACATAAAGGCAGATAGGAATCAGAATACATGTCTGCGTAGCTCAGTTGGTAGAGCTGCTTGTTCCGGAATAAGCGTACTCGGGTTCGAATCCCGGCGTAGACCAAAAATGACGGAGAAATTTACTTCGTTATAATGGCGCCCGAACTATCCGGATGACCCGGCCGTTCAAAATCTCGCATTGGTGTGATGTTATTTCCACACCGCGAGACGGGAAAAATCAGAGAATTCCTTCTCCAGCGCTTCGAAAAATAAAAATGTGTGATGTTGCATTCCACACAGCAGATTGACTGGGAGTTCTCAAGTGCACGTTCTACAGTGGATGGGCCGCCCAGATGGCGCAGTGGTCTAAGGCGCTGGCCTCTGATCATTCGTCCGTAAGGGTCCGGGTTCGAATCCCGGTGAGGCATGGATGTTGTGTTTGTCTTACGGCACTGGCTCTCTCCCTTCCCTGGAACCAGTGACCCTAAATTAGGGACTGGCGACTGCCTATAGCCCATTGAGTTGCTCACGGCGGTCGTTAAACCTCCAACAACAACAACAACAATCTACAGTGGATGGATGCCTGCAACGATTCATGGTCACGGCTGACCCGTGGGCCATGCCCCCGGCCCCCTTTCGGGGGGGGGAGATGTGACGTACCTGCCAGCAGGACGCACACGACAGATAGGAATCAGAATAAGCGTCTGCGTAGCTCAGTTGGTAGAGCGACTTGTTCCGGAATAAGCGGTCTCGGGTTCGTATCCCGGCCCTCTTTCGGGGGGGGGGGAGATGTGACGTACCTGCCAGCAGGACGCACATGACATAAAGGCAGATAGGAATCAGAATACATGTCTGCGTAGCTCAGTTGGTAGAGCTGCTTGTTCCGGAATAAGCGTACTCGGGTTCGAATCCCGGCGTAGACCAAAAATGACGGAGAAATTTACTTCGTTATAGGCTCTAAAATGAAAGAAAATGACTGAAAGTACTGGTTATACAGTATAATCCCAGTATTATCACTAAGCGCACCTGTCGCTCGCAACCCATTTCTCCTAAGGTTACAAATAAACATACTTCATATTCCCTTTAGTATGAAACAGGAATCTAACTGAATACAACATAAGCTTGAAACTGAAATTAAGATTCTGTGTGTGTGGCATGAGACAAGGCCATTCAAGTGAACATCAACTAAGACAAGAAAGATGACACTGAATTTTCTGGTGTAATAAGCACGTCTTTTGAATCCGTTCTGACGCAAATTAAGTTTATCAAAGCTATTCGAAGTCAATGGAACCGGTATGGAAAACAATAGTATCTGACGGAAGAAATAAGTTCTTCAAACGGGTTTTTAATCCCTCCGATATTGCTGTAAACGGAATCGTGAGCTTACGCCCTCTGGTTGCAGACTTGTGCGTTAGTAAGAAAAACATTAATTTATATGAGAAACATTTCGCACCAGAAACGCTCTCCAACACAGAAACAATTTTTTCAATCGATATTTTAGAAGTTCAGATTTTATGGCAAATACATCAGAAGCAAAAATTAACACTTACGGCCCCTGGTGAGCAAATTATTCTTTACTAAAATTTTCAAATTATATGCAAAACATTTTCCATTAGGAGGTGTGTCCGCTGAAGAAAACATTTTTTAAATCGGAGTTTCAGAAGAAGAATTATCGGTAAAAGTGTAATTTACTTTTATGCCCCCTAGCGGAAAATCTGTGCGTAATTTGAAAAGGTAACTATATCTAAAATACTATTCGACATAAATGGAATCGAAAGATAAAATAATTTTTTCAATCGGATGTTTACAAGCAAATGTGTCGAACAAAACCGTATTTTTGAATTCGACATCATCTGTATTTTCCCCTCTAGCGGCGAAATTGTACATCGTAAAAAAAACGAAATAAAGGATCATCATTCGCATATTTCAAGCTTTCCAATGCAAAAGAATTTTTCAAATCGGACTAATAGTTGCAGAGATATCGTTTGTACAGACGGACGGACCGACAAACCGGTAACATAAGCACGATCATTTTTTTACAAAAGACGTTCTAAAAATGAAGAGAATAGTGCTCTTCGTAGATAATTTATGTTACACATCTTTCACTCGGCACGGTCTTTGTGGGTGTGAAATAAAACAAATTAGTAAAATCATGCAATGCATTGATTATGATACGCTTTCCAATATACCAGAAATAATTACTCAAGTTATTACTTAAGTAATGAGAAAAAGGTCTGTGGAATAAATCTCGCTCCTGTGCCCTGACCTTTGACCCCATTTCGATGACATTCAACAGAATCGGTTCAGTAAACCTCCCGAACAACATACGCAATAGAAGCATTTTTAGTCAAGTTATGAGGATAATAGCTGTGGAATAAATCTCGCTCCTGTGCCCTGATCTTTGACCCCATTTTGATGATATTAAACAGAATCAGTTCAGTTCATCTCCGGAACAACATGATGAAGTTTTGTCGTAATTTTTTTCTTGGACCGATACCGCTCATATGGAAACACCTTTTGAGAATACTTTCTTCCTAAAATAATGCATGGTTTTCCCACCAGTGGAGGTAAAGTCACATCTTATTTTTGTCGATATCTCTGTTTCTAAGAGTCCGATTTGAAAAATTCTTTCGGTCTTGGAGAGCGTTTGCGGTGCGAAATGTTTCTCATATAAATTCATGTTTTTCTTAACGCACAAGTCTGCAACCAGATGGCGTAAGCTCACGATTCCGTTTAGAGCAATATCTGAGGGATTAAAAACCCGATTGAAAAACTTCTTTCTTCCGTCAGATACTATTGTTTTCCATACCGGTTCCATTGACTTTGAATAGCTTTGATAAATTTAATTTACGTCAGAACGGATTCAAAAGACGTGCTTATTACACCCGAAAATTCGGTGTCATCTTTCTTGTTTCATGTGGCATGGAAATTGACTAAAGAAGCAGCATGCTTGCAATTATATAACGAAGAATGCAAGTTTGCCACTCTGAGAAAAAAATTGTTAGGAAACGTACTGAAGATTTAACTTCAATCGTTCTTTTAGGAGCCACCTGTGTGCTCTAAATTTTTCAAAAGTACCAACATTTCAAGACGAAAGTCATCGAGAATTCTTGACAAAATATTTTTGACTTTTTTTTTTCATTTCATTTATTTTTCGTCATTGGGTTACTATTGATCATGTTACATTTCAAAGTTAATTTTATAACATATCATATTAAGAAAAGAAAAACAACATATATAATATGAGTACCAATGTACAGGGTAATCACAGAACAGGAAATTGAGTTAAAGGATATATAGATATAGCTTGAATGAATCTCAGTTCCCCTAAAGTGCGTAGTCAAACCAAACGTCCTGCGCATATAAAATTTACGCATATGTGGGCTGATTAATAAATTTTACTTTTAAATTTTATATTTTAGTTTGTTAGCAAATATTTTTAGTAGCTTTCGAAAATAATTAGAATTATTAATATGTGTTAGTTGATAAGGTATGTTATTCCATAACATCAATCCCTGGTAATCAATAAATCTTTGTTCAGATGAAGTGTTAGGGCATTGGCAATAAAAATGCATTTCTGTCTCTTGTTTGATAGTCGTGACCCACAATGTTCAGCTGAATTAAATGTTGATACCTATTCTTTTTTATTCTTTTGTACCTAAATCCTAATGCTATATATTACCATAATTTCTTAGTATCTAAAAATCCATAAAAAAATATCTGTACCTCCATATTCAAATTAATTCCCCTAAAATTATTTAAAGTTTTGACTATCCTATTTCGTAATGCTTGTATAAATTAGTCTTAGTATAAATTAGACCCCATACTAATAAACAATAAGTCAAACATGGATAAATCAGAGTGTAATACAGCATTTTTAATGTTTTAATTGTTAAATTATTTCATATTCCCGTAATTAAACCCAATGCTCCTAAAATTTTATTTAAAATATTTGGAATATTAATATTCCATTTTAAATTTTCCTCAAATATTATTCCCAAATATTTAATATTATTGACTATTTCAAGGGTACAATTTTCCACAATAATAGATGGTGGCTCAACAATCTGTCCATCTCGCTGTTTTTAAAAATATAGTTTTAGTTTTCTTAATATTTAAATACCGAAAATCGGTATCTAGCCGTTCCATGAACTTTTCAATAAATTTATTACATTTTATTTTTGCCTCGTTTATATCTGCACTCATAGTCATAACTGTGGCATCCGCAAGTAAAATAAAATCCTCATCAGGTTCAATGTTAAAAATGTCATTAATATAAATAAAAAAATATAATGGTCCCAGAATTGAACCCTGCAGTACTCCTATTTCAGTAATTAACTTGTGCGATTTTATTTTATGAATCTGTTCATAGTGTTTCCTATTATGTAAGTAGTCCTCTAATAAATTGTAATATTTATTTCTTATTCCATTATCATAGAGCTTATCCAAAAGTATCCCCATGATCAAACGTATCAAATGCCTTTCTGAAGTCCAAGAATATCGCAATGGTTACTAATCCCTTTTTTCTATTATTTAAAAAGATGTTCTGAAATGTTAAAATGGCTATTTCGGTTGATTTGTTCTTTTTAAACCCATATTGATTTTTATTAACAACATGATATTTCTCAAAAAAATTACCTAAGCTTGTATATATACTACTTACCTCAAGTAAGTATATATTATACTTACCTCGTGTTTATGGAGATAGAACCAGTACACATTACCATATCAAACAAAAACAATACCATATTCACAAAGGCACACCACCTCTTTAAATGTTTAATGATATAATATTTCTTTACTTGAAAATAGTGCGGTGAAACAAGAGAATTGTTCCTTTGTTCATAATTGCACAGGGCGAAAATTGCTAAGTACGCTACTATTTGTAAAAATTGGCAACACCATGAATGACTGCTGCTATTAGCTTGAAACTTACAAGATATGAACAAAAGTTTGGGATATGCAAATGATTAAGATGCCAGTAAAAATGCGCATACGGTTTTAGAGAAGCGCCCACTAAGCTTTCCGGTCTTAGGTTTAAAAAGCTAGCTCAAACGAGATGCTGCAATCAGTGAAGAGCCGACATTCAGTCAAAAGGGTGTTTCTTATGAACGCTTGATGGACTTTGAGCGACGAAGGATTGTTGGGATGAGAGAAGCTGGATTTTCCTGCTATGAAATTGTAACTTGTACAGGGCAAAACGCAAGTACAGTGATGCAAAACGTGGCGTCAGTGGACAGATGAGGTTCGGACGCACAGAAATCTGAAAAATGGACCAGAAAATCGCACGAGTGTATGGAATGACAAAACAAATACCTCTACCGCATGACAGTCACCGATCGCACAGCTACATCCGCGGTATTAGCGTAGCAGTGGAGCACCGTCACAGGGTGAAGCTTTGTCCTCCAGCACAGTTCAACAGAGGACTGGTCGCTAGCAGCCATTGCTGCTCATTCCTTTGAGCCTGAACTGCAGACGCCTCAGGCTGCAATGGGGGTTCGAACACAGACTTTAGCGCACTGATTGTCAAACAGGTCTTGTTTTCCGACGAGTCATGATTCAATTTGTTGCACCGCGATGGTCTCATACGTGTTCGAAGACATCCTGGTCAATGGCAACTTTCAGCGTTATACCGGCCTAACACCAAGTATCATGATTTGGGTTTGGGGAGCTATTGGGTTCAATTCATGATCTCACCTGATACGAATTGAGGGAACCCTCAACAGCCAGATATACATCAGGGATGTTTTAGAGGCAGAGCTGATACCCTTCCTTCAGAGTTGTCCTGGGATATATTCCAGCAAGACAATTCTCGGTCGCATGTGGCTTGGAATGTCCAAGATCTCTTCCATGCACGGCAGATACCTCTTCTTCCCTGGCCTGCACGTTCCGCGGATATGTCTCTGCTTGAACATGTCTGGGACATGGCAGTTAAGAGACTAACCAGTCAAACACCTCCACTAGTCATCACAAATGGATTCTGGTCACTTATAGAAGCAGCCTGGCAGGTGATTCCCCAGGACTATATCAAAAACCTCTTCCATTCAATACCACTCCGTGCAGAGGTTGTTATTGTTGCTTGAGGTGACTTCACACGATAGTGAGTTTTGAAGGGATATTGTGTAGCTGTATAAATGTAATTTGTTATCTCCTGTAACGTGAGAAATATGTGATATAAATTTCATTTGAATAGCGCGATTCTTTCTTGGTGTTGCAATTTTCACAAGCAGTGGTATACTTGGAGGTTTCTTTTGCTGAAGATAACTTGTCTCTTGAAAGTTCAAAAAGATAAGTCAAGCTTTGATTCGTAAAAAGAATATATGAAAAAGGAAAGGAACAAATCAGGTAATTTAATTAAACCGAAGAATTACTTTAAAGATAATTAATTGTCGCCCTAAAGCAACAAAAGTGCAAATAATTACTTCTATTGTTTTCTCAATGTATTTAAAGAATAAAAAGGAATTTTAAGACACTGAAGGAGAGGGCACTGTCATTTTCTTTAAAGTGTGTGGAAAGAAAAACTCTCAATTAAAAGAATATAGGAATATACTTTATTGCTCTCACGAGAGTGAGATGTATAATTTTGTTTATCAGTTTGCGCATTTAATTTGCAGCAAATCGTGACGACGTAAATCATCTAAAAAGAAAAATTATTCGTATTAAAAATGGATAACCTTTACGGAGTACCTTCCTTCTCGGAAACGTATCCCCTGGGCTACTGAGAAAATAAAAGTTATTATTTTAAAACAATAAAAGCGCTTTGCCACTCTGCTTAACTGCATTTGTTCTTAATTTTGCTCCTCTAAGAAAAACCATGGTAGCAGTGCGCTGAGAAAAAATGAAAAATGAAAATGCGTTTCCCTCAAAGTGACTGTTAGGTGTACAAATAAGTTTTAAAGCGTTTTAAGACAACGCAACATGTAATTTGAAAGAAAACAACAATACCTTTACGAATCAAAATATGCGCCGTGATTATCTATTACTTTCCGCCATCTGTCAGGCAGCAGACGGATTCCAGCCATGAAGAACTGTACAGCAGTCAAACCTTGTTGCATCGATCGAAACAAATGATAATCTGAAGGGGTTATGTCGGGACTATACGCCGGGTGCTCCAAATCTTTTTAGCCAAACTTCAATAACGTGTCCTGGGCCGATTTCGCGATATGCGGTCTTGCGTAGTCATGCTGCAATTTAACGGGAAGCAATCGTTTGCCTGTGAATGGACGTTTCCGACAGATTTCCTGGTTCAATCGCAGCAGTTGTTGCTTGTAGCGATCAACATTAACCATTTGACCCTGTTCCAATAGTTCATAATTGAGCACACTCTTCATATCCCACCAGATGCACAGCAGAACTTTCTTGGAGTGAATATGGCGTTTTGGTGTCGAAGTCGTTGCTTCACCGGAGTCTACCCAGTGTATTTTGCGTTTGGGATTGTCGTACCATATGCACTTTTCATCACTCGTAACGATTTCCCACAGGGAAGACATTCTATGTTGTTTATTCAACAGATTCAAACAATTCATGATACGCTCATCCTTGTTCCTCTGGCTCAGGTCATGTGGCACCCATTCACCCTTCCTTCTGAATCTTTCCCATTGCGCGTAAACAATTGGAAATGGTTCGCTGAGTTACCCCCAGTTGTTCAGCTAGTTCGTTTTGCGTTTGAGACGAATCTTCATTCAACAATGCTTACAGTTTCTCATGAGAACAAAGAGTTGCTTACTGTTTGCAATGAGTTGTGCAACCTTCTGCGGGGCGCCGCTACGTTCTCGAACGATAACATCAAAATCACCTGCTTTAAACCGTCTAAACCAAAACTCACGCGTGCTTTGCGATACAATATTCACCCCCAGAACAGAACAGATCGATGCACATGCTTTTGCAGCACTTTTTCCTTGATGAAATTCGTAACGAACGCTGTGTCGAATAAATGCAGTATCGCTTGTATGCCATCTTTCATCTACCAATGTGCAAGAGTGTTTGATTGTTTGGCAAACTTCTGTGTCACATTTTATACTCTGGACCAGTTACGGTCACATGAAATTAATGCTGTGGAATGTCGGATATCTAAATTAGCGGTATACGTCACTCACAAAACGCTTTAAAACTTTATTTGTACACCTAATATAAGAATAAAAGTCGTAGTGCAAAAAATTAAGGGCAAAGAGAAACATGAGAATGAAATGATATACTGAGTGGCCCATTATTAAAGAATGAATTAGCGGAGCGCTGTAACGACGCGTCGTCACGTGACTTACTTTGCAGCTGTTCAGACACATGCAGCTTCATTTTTTCTGCATTGGTTTGTTTCTGCGCTATGACGTCATCCTCGTTACTTTTTGGATGACCTACGTATGCGTTGAAGTTTGTGTAACAACAAAATGTGACAAAAATTAACTTACCCTAGTATATCTATCCTGATTTCATTTTAAACATTTCATAAAAGGTGCAGTGTCTTTTAAATAGAACAAAGTCGTTTAATGTAGACATACCTAGCAACGATCTGAGTTTCATTGCAGATAATTCGGTGAGTAATTTTGCTAGGGACAACGCTTTTCATGCGTTTTACTCGCTGTTTTACATACACAAAACTGAACATTTATACATTTTGGACGGTGTACCAGTTATTAGGAATTGCTACAGCAAGGCCATTTATCGATGAAATGACAGCAACACCGTTTAGCTCTTTTCTTTCGTCTGAAGTAATTTCTGACGAGGAGCACTTATCTGTCGGCCCTTGATCTGAAGTTTTTTCTCGAATCATCTTGAATCAGGCATACACATAGAACTCTTTATTTCTTCTAGCGTTGAGAAAAAAATAAACTCTCTGGCAGAGTCTTTCTAAGCAGATCACTGCATCTGCAGTTTAGCAGCCAGTAGAACACTTTTGTGTGCCTTTCAGAGCTTAAAAGAAAAAAAGGAAATTGTGCGTGGAACTTATAGGGTACTACTTTGAAAAATAAAGTTTCGATCCCGTGCCATGAATAATTTACAGGAAAAAAATCAGGGGCCTTGCATCTTGAATACACTACGAAAAAACAAATCTCAATTTCCATCTCAACATCTTCCACGTCTAACCGATTTCCTTTTATAAATCGAACCTCAGTATCTGCTAAAATGCGATGGGAGGTCCACCTAAGTCAGGATTCCTATCTGCTTTGAAGTCTTTCTCCTGCCGAGCTGATAAAATGCTATTGTTAGGAGACAAGCACTTGGTTCGTCAACGTGGTGAGAGAATATTTCTCTGATCGCAGGTATTGTGACGTACTTACCTCATTGGTGACGCATATGTCAAGACGGTAAATTTGCAGCGAAAAACTTCGTTGGTGTAACTTAATTGGGAAAGCATTCGGCTCCTGAACAGAAGGATGCTGGTTCGATTTCCCCGAACGTAAAAAAGAATCTCCCAGCCGTTCTGTTCTTCGAAAAATGTGTGATTTTCTTGCCCCACATAGTCTGGAATTCGTCAGAATTGCTTCTTCTGCAGTGACCTCCTTCAAGCGTGGTTTCCCGGCTCACCCGGAAACCTACGATTCCGTCCCAGCCCTCTCTCAAGGAGGATAAATATGTGACGTACTTACCTTGGGGTTAGCGGTGACGTATATGTCTTGACGGCAAAGTCTCAGCGACGAATGTCGTCGGTGTGGCTTAATTAGGTAAGCATTCGGCACCGGAGCAGAAGGACGCGACTTCGATTTTCTCCACCTGCAAATGGCTTCTGTGCTATAGTATACAGAATGTTACACATTAAAAATTTACTTGAGCTGTTTTGGAAGACGTTGCACATACACGATTCCAATGCTGCAAATAATCTTTATTTACAGAAAATTTAACACCGCTTGGTGTAACGTTTGGCCATTATGAAGGTTGTTAGTGTTCATGGGAATACCTTCTACAAGTTAATACCCTCCACCGGCACATGGCTGCTATGCTATAGTATACAGAATGTTGCACATTAAAAGTTACTTGAACTGTTTTGGAAGACGTTGTACATACACCGTTTCACCGCTAATATCATTAAATATATTTGCATATCTACAAATAATCTTTATTTACAGGATATTTAACACCGCTTGGTGAAACGTTTGGTTATTATGACGGTTACTAGTGTGCATGGAATGCCCACCACAAATTTTTTGTACACTTTCTAACCGTAGCTTGAAGAAGCGTATATGCTGCAGCTTTGCCCGTCTATCTGTCCGTCCGTCCGCACGATAACTCGCGTAAAAATGGTTCGATTTCTATGAAAATTTATTATGTGGTAAAAAACAACCTGGGAAGGAAACCTACCGAAGATGGGCGAAATGGGTTCAAAGGTCAGGACATAGGAGGGGATCCATTCCATCGCCCTTATGTGTCATAACTTAGGTAAAACTGTTTCGATTGCGACAAAACTTCATCATGTTGTTCCGGAGATGTACTGAACAGATTCTGTTTAATATCATCCTAACGGGGTCAAAGGTCAGGGCACAGGAGCGAAATTTATTCCACAGCCATTATCCTCATAACTTGAATAAAAATGCTTCTATTGCAACAAACCTTTAGTATGTTTTTCCGGAGGTATACTGAACCGGTTCTGCTGAATATCATCGAAATGGTGTCAAAGGTCAGAGCACAGGAGCGAGAAATATTCCACAGCCATTATTCTCATAACTTGAGTGAGTAATGATTTCTGGTATGTTGGAAAGCGTATTATAAGCAATGCATTGCATGATTTTACTAACTTGTTTTAGATGTCCGCCGATATGTTCCGCTATTCTACCTTAAAATCAAAGATCAGTTCAGTTTTGTTTTATGTGCGATATCTTCTTCCATGCAGCAGATGATCCAATTCGCGCCTCAGATTTTCTTTAGAGTTTAGGGCAGTGTGTCATCTATATTTTCGACACCCATATACTGGAAGCAACCTGTAAAAACGTGAGCGGTATGAGTTTGAGGCAGAACTCTGGGTTGTCTAATCCATATCTTCGACGCTCATATACACAAAGCAATCTGTAAAAAACGCGAACAGTATGAGTGTGTTGTCCTGCTGATAGAGGTAAGGGCCTGCGACAACGATGGTGGTGCAAAGTTATCCAGAATGATTACGTAGGTAGGACTCATAATTGACGGTTTTGTCCAAATCGACTAAGGACACAAGACGAACCACGAGAGACAGCTCCATGAAATCACGCTGCTTCCACCAAACTTCATTATCAGGACGACGCAGCAGCTTCCACTGTGGCACAGTGGTCTAAGACCTGGCTTCTGATCATTCGACCGAGATGAGTCCGGGTTCGAATCCAGTTGTGGCATGGTTTTTGGGTTTGTCTTAGGGCACTGGCTCTCTCTTCCGTCCCTGTAACCCGTGGCCCTAACTTAGGGATGGACGACACCATATAGCCCATCGAATTGAACGTTTTGGTCGTTAAGCGCCCAAACAACAGCGACAAATAAATAAAGGGCGACGTGGTTTGGAAAGTACCTTTCTCCTGTCACCCGCTGCAGCCAGGAACGACCACCAATGTTCTGTGACTCGGCAGCCCAAAATACTCTTCTCTACTTGTCTACAGACCAAGATGGACATTTCTTACACCATGCTGACCTATGAGGCATGAGTCGAAGTGATTAGAGGTTTCTGACTTGTTGTTCGACCTTGGAAACACATGTCATGTAGCGACTTCGTTTGCGTGATTTTAGAAAATGTTGGTTTGCGTTCTGAGCATACAGTCTTCTGTAGAGTTCTCCTGTCACGTTCTGTCAATTTCGAAGATTTACCGAGTAATACCTTGGTAGATGACACAGCTCCAGCCCGATCCCATTTGCAGTTAGGACCACTAACCGCAGACTTAGGTATCGTCAATGTTGTTGAAACGTCACGTACTGGTCGACTACTTATGTGGTAATCAATTATCAGTCCACTCTGGAAATCAGTTAAAGCTGTCGATCAAGGCATCTTGCATTTACAGACGTGATGTTTCCGCATCATAGCTCTACGCTCATATTTGTAGTTGGTCTACGACATGGAGCTTACGTAGAATCAAATTTGCTATCAATAGAGCTTACGTGGGATCGAATTCGCTATCAATAGAGTGTGTCAGGATATTAACGGTAGAATATGTATTTGAAACGTTTAGTGCAAGTACGATTTCAGTTGTACGCTATTACGCAAGTCCTTTTAAACTATTAGTATGGACGACGGTTCGTCGTTTGGCCATATGACATATGAGCACCACTTTTGATATGTACTCACTACAGCGGCACGTGAACAACTCACAAGCCGCGCCGTTTCCGATATCGCAGTTCCGAGGCGCCATGCCATCACAATTTGTCCTTTATCAAACTCCGATAAATCGGCAGCTTTTCCCATTCTGACTCCGAACACTCTACTAACTGAAAGCCAGTCCTCGGGTTGTATATATACTGCTCTGTGAACTTCATTTGTGCCACCGTTCAGTCTCCAGGCGCGCTCATTTCTCTAGGCTGGGGGTGGTCAAAATATAATGGCTTATCGGTGTATGTAAAGAAGTTGTGGTTTTCATTGAAAAGTAGAGGTACTCGTTTTTGCGCGACTGATGATTATCGTAGAAACCTTATTGACTTGAAATATTTAAACGAGTACCTATACTTTTCATTGAAAAGCAGAGGTACTCGTTTTTGTGCTGCTGATGAATATGGTAGATGCCTTATTCACTTGAAATATTTGCATAATAATGTACAGTGATTTCTGTAATTTTAAAACGACTCATTTCTGGCCGTTATATCGTCCAATGTAGCTTAGTGTGTAATTAAAAATTTTGTGTGTTAGCTATACGATGTTTAGGACTTCCGAGTTCAACTGACAGATAGTAAGATAGTAATGTTTTAAGTAGTTACATTTTTTGTGCGAAAAACAGTGCATGCTCAGCAATCCACTGAGTGCTGGCATTAAAAGCTCAAACCCCGTTCGTCAAGTGGGATTATGTGAACTTCAAGCAGACGAATTTATTACAGATCGATCAGATACTGATGCAGAATTATTTAAACTTTTTTCACTGAGAAATACACAAATAGGATTAAAAGTTATTTCAAAGTTTGAAAGTAATTACGTATGTGAGACGGCATTTCCATTAATAATCAGCACGAAGAAACAGAACGAATAACTCTATTTTTAAGAAATTACTTCGACTTTCAACAGTGATATATTCAAAGTGGACGTGCAACAAATATAAGTGAAGTTAAACCGTTGACAGTGCTTTCGTTACATGTAAGTTGTTATTCTTTAAATTTTAAATTTCAACTGTTCTGATATAAATTAAAAGAGTTTAAAGATTTAATAAATTAAGCATGAGATCTTTATATTCACATCATCATTCTACATAAATCAAAAGAAAAAGTGGCTCGCTATCTGATTCTCTTAAAAACCTTAACATTTGGCTCTATAAAAGTTGGACAGAATTGCTCTAATTAAAAAGTTATGGCAGTAAGCCATAAGAGTATTATAATGGAGCTAATAGTTGAATATAAAGTAAACTTAACCAGCTCAGATTTTATTGTTTTACACGAAAACAGACCTAATACACGGTCAAGCTACATCATTTTGACCACCAGAAAATATCCAGAGTAACCACCGTGCGCAGTGCGGACAGCAGCTAGACGGGCTGGGAGTGACTCAGTAAGGTGCAGGGAGGTGTTCACGCTGACTGCAGTGTATCTGACAGTTGCTGGAGGATGCGTGGTGGAGGATCCGTAGAGCGAACAACACGATCGAGGTGGTCCCACAGATGCTCAATTGGGTTTACGTCTGGGGAATGAGGGGGCCAGGGAATTACTTTGAAGTCTTCATCGTGCTCTTCCAACCACTCGCAGACATTTTTAACTGTGTGACACGTGGCATTGTTGTGCTGGAAGATACCATCCGCGCCAGGGAAGGCAATCAGCATGAATGGGTGTACGTAGTCTGCAAGGATGGATTCATAACGAATTCGGTCAAATAGTGCCTTCCCCAGGTATGAGTGGACCTAGAGAATTCCACGAAATCATTCCCCAGACCATAACTCTGACCCCACCAGCTTGTGTTCATTCTTCAGTGGTTGAAGAATGTTTGTTCTCCGATGTTTCTCGCCTTATACTCGAACGTCACTCGTTCGATGAATCAGAAAACGTGACTCATCGAAGAACGCATTCCTTGCCAATCACCAGAGATCCAAATTTGATACCGCCCTGCAAATGTAAGCCTTTTCAGCCGATGCACCTTCGTTAGCATAGGCGCAGTGACCATCCGTCTCTATTGGAGTCCCATACGCAACAGGGTTTAACTGTCGTTTTAGACACACTTCCAGTAGGCCCTTGGTTCATTTGACGAGTGAGGGGCTCCACTGTAGTGTGCCAATCGGCCCTCGCGCACCTTAGAAGCCGACGTTCACTTCTCACATCAATGACATGTGGTGCACCATAGTTTCCACGTCGCTTATTTGCAAGTGGCTATCTCTTCAATCACGATACACTTTAACCACAGCAGCACGCGAACCGTTCACAAAGTGTGCTGTTTCAGAAATACCGTCACCCTTGGCACGAAAGCCGATTATCATCCCTTCTTGTAAATCTGATAAATCGCTCCTTGTATCCATGACAGCAACGAGTGATATGTTTTCAGAATGTCTATAGCACACCTTATATACCCTCCAAGGCCAGATCACGACACGTGCCTTCCTTCATTGGCTATGCGCTTTTGACGTCAAAAGTAGGAGGTGGTCACAATAATGTGACTCGACTGTGTATTACTTCCTTATTCCTGCACTTGTACTTCGAACTTTATGACAGGAAGTACCATAAACGACTGTTTGGGAAATTTGCAACACGACGAAGGTATGGCCGTAATCATGTAGGATTTACAAGATATGCAGAGCAGGGTAGGACATGCAAATGATTAGAAGTGCAGAGTCATTGCGCATGTCTGGGCTCGGCAGCACTCTTTGAACGGTCGAGTGAGGGACATAAAGAGAGGGATATTTAGGATATACACCAGTAGTGCATCGCAAACAGCGTGTTGTAAAAGGATCTCTAGGATTCAATAATGCCTCGGCGACGACGAAGGGTGCAATGTCTCCATACGACAGAGTTTGAACGGGGACGAATGATTGTCTGCGTGAAGGTGCATTTTCGCACTACGACATTGCGGATCGGAAGGGACATAACGCTAGGACAGTGTTGCTCATGTGGCGGCAGTGGACCAAGGAAAACGAGGTGTTTGTTGTTTGTTGTTTGTTGTTTTTTTAAGTTTAACGACCACCGTGAGCAACTCAATGGGCTATAAGCAGTCGCCCGTCCCTGATTTAGGGTCACTGGTTCCAGGGAAGGGAGAGAACCAGTGCCGTAAGACAAACACAACATCCATGCCTCACCGGGATTCGAACCCGGACCCCTTACGGACGAATGATCAGAGGCCATCGCTTAGACCACTGCGCCACCGGGGCGGCGAAAACGAGGTGCATCGACAATCTGGCAGTGTTTCGAGAAATGTGGAGACACCGCGGTTTGACCGACCCCTCATCCGCATGGCAGTGACGAACCGTTCTTCATCTTCACAAGTGTTAACAATGGAACACCGCAAAAGGTGTGGAATTGTCTGCCTCCACAGCTCGATGCCGTTTGCTGCATAGAGGACTGGTTGCACGCATCACTTTGCTGCGGATTTCTTTGACCCTGGACGATGGACGCCTTGACGCTGGAATGCGGTTTTCAGTACAGACAATGGCGTGTGATTGGGAGCATGTCATGTTTTAGGACAAGTCCCGATTGAACTTGGACTACCATGATGGCCGCATACGCATTACATGGTATTGTGGTGAGGGCCTTCTTCCAGCGTGCATGGCCGAACGTCATACGGGCCGAATGCCAAGCCTGATGGTGTGGAGTGCCATTGGGTATCATTCGTGATAGGACTTGAGGGCATTCTCAACAGCGACCGCTATATGAGGGGAGTTGTATAGGAAAAAGTCATACCCTTGTTTCAGAGCACCCCTTGCTCTATATTACAGCAGGACAATGCCAGACCACACGTTTCATGGAATGTCCAAGCCCTCTTTATAGCACAGCTGATACCGCTTCTTCCTTGGCCTGCATGTTCGCCAGACATGTCGCCTATTGAACATGTCTGGAATATGGTCACTCGGCAACTGGCACATCAAAGTCCTCCAGCGGTCAGTATCAATGACCTATGGACTCGCGTATATGCCGCCTGGCATGCAATTACCCAGGACACCATCCAATGCCTTTTCGATTCTATGCCACACCTTCTAGAAGCTCTTATTGCAGCTCGCGGAGGCTTTACAAGATACCGAGTTTTGCAAATAAATATTGTTGTATTGTTTTGATAATTAAATCACGTATCTACAGTCATATCAGTAATGTCTGGTATAAATTTCATTCGAATCGCATGGTTCCTTCTTGGTGCTGCAATTTCCACAAACAGTAGTGTATATTGAGATTGAGTTTTGCATTTAGTACTCACCAAATGGCGACCACTACCTAATACTTTGTGGGCTCTCGTTTTGCCCATTAAACGGTAGCCAGCCTACATGACATCGACTATACGAGGTGTCTGTACAATACTGTGGGGATTAGAAATCATAATGTTTGTATTGCTGTCCAGAGTTCCGGTATTTTCCGGTTTTATATCAGCACTGTGTTAATCCAATCATACCTACACGTGATGGGCCATATGCCATGGGGCATTATCATCCTGAAAGAAACCATCCCCTCCGGGTGGAGGAACAACATTGTTGCGTATAAATGGTCCGCAAGAAGTTCCTGGCAATAATAGGCGTCCATAAGTTGGTTCATATGTATCACGTGTTTCACTTGACACCAGCTAAACGTTGCCACATATCACGCAACCTTCCCCATCTTCCCGGATAGTTGATTCCATGAATGGGGAATTCATAACCTCACGCTGCTGTCACGAGATACAGACTCGACTTCCAACAGAATGTCGTAATTCATTGAACCAATACACCTGCTTCCAATTTTCTATGGTCTAATTCCAATGCTGCTCATACCAATGGAGGGGGTTACGTCGATGAACTGTTGATAGGAGTGGATGTCGTACATGGCGCAGTTCTTCTAGCACATCTGTGCTAGTTGTTTCCGATTGACTCCTACTGTATCGAGTCATTAATTGCTAAATTGTGCTGCGCCTATAGCCATGTACACTTTGCGACGTATTACAGTTGTGTCGCAGCGCCGTTGTTTCAACATATTGGCACCAGTTCTGGCACACTTTAACCACGGAGGAACTGGAAAAACCCACAGGTGTCGCCTTTTCCGAAATAGATGAACCAACTCTTCGTACCTTAAAAATTTGGCCTTTCGTAAACTCCGATAAATGTCCTTGGTTTAACACATCACGTCTGTAAATTCATTCTCAAATGAAACCCCAAACCCTTGAATACATCTATTCAGCCCAAACTCCACGACGTTCTCTTCGTACCGATAGTATCGGGCGTAATTCACTTTGCAAAGGGCTAATCATAATTCGATGAGTACTTGGTGCATCTGTGATAATTAGAACTGAGATAAAGCTAAGAGTTAAAGAGATTTTCTTGCCATACTGATGTATGCCACATCATGAATTTTTTTAAATTATAATTACAAAGGTTGTAACACTGTTAAAAGCCATGAATGAAATTTGGAACAGCAGAGCTATTAACTTCAAAACTAAGTTAAGCATCCTCAAGACATGCATCTTCAGCAGCATGTCAAATGGATGCGAGACTTGGAGAAAGGAATCGGAGAAAAGGATACTTGCCTTCGAAAGAAAGTGCTATCGTAAAATCTTACGAATTGAATAGACCCAGATGATAAGAAATGAAGTGCACAGAAGAATGCAAATAAAAGAGCCTCTATTCCATTAAATCATACAGAGAAAACTAAGACTTTTGTTGACACATCTGCAGAATGAAAAATGACAGAAAGATAAAGACTTTAGTGTTTGGTTTAATGAACAGAAGAAATGAAAGAGGACGCCTTTATCGTGTGTAGGCTGACGATAACAAAGGCTGGTGCTGTGGAACTCTTCAAGAACTCAGCCACTCTGCAATGAACAGACTTTAATGGGACAATATAGTTCAAATGACAACAGACACACCTATGGGAATCGTACCCATGTTTGATGATGATGAACAAAATTCTATCATTTCTGATAGTACAGAACCAGAAACTGTACTTAAGTTAATGGGAGGCAGGGTACCAACTTTCTTTGGTGATTTAAACCCCTTTCGGCATTAAACAATGAGGTTTCAAGGAATTATTTAGTTCAAAACGAGATGCATGTCGATAATACCGGAAATCTGTGAGCTCGTTAGCCAGTAAAATCTGAAGAGCGTAATTAATCATTTATTAACAGAACACAGATCAGATTTTCTCTACACAAAAAAAGTATTCTATACTGTAAAAATTGCTTTCGCCGAAAGCAATTTATATAATACAGAATAATTCCGTAACCCTACTCGCACTAAATGAAAATCGTAAAAAATGTCAAGGAAGCTTTTATAATAGATGTGAAAGAAGAACAGAATTATTGAAGCGTAAGAAGCGAAAGCGTCAAGGAGCCTGTGCAAAAATTTAAGGTGTCCTTTACATCACAGAAGAATCAATTAAGAGATATGCAAAAAGAAAATACTTTCTGCCGTAAATAGCATGGAGAAGCAAAGTGTTCTGTATAAGCTTACACGTCATTTTTGGAAAAGAATTAAGGCTCCTCAAAAATTTACTCTAGTGACATTGTTACAACACGAAGCCGTCTTTCGTAACCCTATCAGAAACTGATAATAAGAGGAACGAAGTGCTTTTCTTTCCTCGTAAATATTTACTTATGAAAAATTCTTGCAATATTGAAGTATTTTACGGCCATATATAAGCACAAAAACTTCGTTATCTGAGAAAGAATCCTAAAAAACTGCATTATGTTAGGTACGAAAATGCATCACCGTAAGTAAATGAAATACGTCTATTAAATTACAACTATGTTGTCTGGGCGAAACACTCTTAGCGTAAAGCATGGCTGCAGGGATCTTATCTGCGTAAAAACTTTTTCATTTTGCCCGTAACACATGGATTCTGTATGTGCGTAAAAGCTATTTTTCAAATAGCAAGGGAATTATAAAAAGGCTCGAAGAGCGATCGCGAGGAAGTCGTTGGGCTTTTTCCCATTTCCGCGTTCTCGATACCAGTTATAATATTTCAAGAATGCCCTTTTATGACTCGAATCTTATCCTTTTATGAAGCAGATCACTTAGTCCATTCAAGCGGAGAGAGAGAGAGAGAGAGAGAGAGAGAGAGAGAGAGAGAGAGAGAGAGAGAGAGAGAGAGAATAAAAAAAGAGAAAAGAGTAAAAGAGCAGGATAGAAAGTGAGAAAAAGAGCAGGATTGAAAGTGAGAAAAAGAGCAGGATTGAAAGTGAGAAAAAGAGCAGGATAGAAAGTGAGAAAAAGAGAGACAGAATAAGCGTGTATGGTACGAAGTGGTTAGGAGACCATCTTAGGTAAGTTCTCATTTCTGGTTCTGCAGGACACGTAACTTGTTTCATGACGCAAATCAACTCAATGAAATCACTAGTCCCGTATACTTTAAGTTAACATTTATTAGCGTACAATGTACTGTTGACCATATATTGTGCGATTACGGAAGAGATGACATCTATTCTTCAGATTCAGATTTCCATTTCTTTGGCCATTACAGTCCAGTTACTTTTTATCCACTGACTTTTATTTATCTTTCTTTCCTTGCTTCCAACCCAACCTCGCTAGGAGTTTCTCCTTGAAGAAAGGTTATTGGCAGCATGTAATTCATTCACTTAAAGCCTAAGAGAGAATCAAATCAAACTGCTCCCAACACGACGACTAGCATTCGTCTTTGAAGAATGACGTCGACTTCCTTCAAGCCAAACCCATCATCGCATTCCCATGACAATTCTGTTGGACAAATTGCACGACTACCCTCAATACACTGGCTCCTTTCTGTGCTACAAATAGAAAGCACATGTTCGTCAGAGGTTATTTTAGTCGTGTGCTCTGATCAATTATTACGTGTCAGTAAATTGAAATGAGTGACATTATACACTTGATGTGTTCGGTGAGTTATTAGTGATACCATTAATGGACTCTTTGAAATGAAGCCATTTTCTCAGCTTTGGTATGAAGATAAACTTCGAACTGTGGTGAGAATTAGACAAGTCAACATTTCCGAAACTTCAAACCGAACTCGAGAAAACAATCAATGATATATTAGGTGCTCTGATGTAAGTAATTACTAAAAGCATATCTAATTAACTGAAACGCGACTCTCAGGTAAATCGTACTATGGCCGTGCTTGCTTTATTACGCGAGGATATGATAGGCACCTAAAATAACCGATATGAACAAAGGCCGTTGCATAAAAACTGAGAGGATTACGTTTTTGAGTTGGCAACAGTGCGAAAGAGAAAAATAACCACGCAGACGACTAACTGAATTAAGGAAGTATCTATGGCAACAGTTATTAGCCGTGCCAGACGATTCTGGTATTGTTATTGTGCAGTTGTTGAAGGCACGCCTGCATTTCGCCATACAGCTATTCAAGTGAGTGGTTAAGAGTTAAGAAGTGAAATGCGTAGTGCGATAAAATTTTGCTATCGTTCGGGTAAAACGGCTCCAGAAACAGTTGATTTAACGAAGAAAACTTACAAAAATAAATGTTTGGGTGAGTCAACGATTTTTAGATGGCACCATGATTTCAAAAAGGGCGTTTGTCGGCAGAACTCGCTCCTAGGCCTCGTCAACATGAAAGTGTTGTTACGGATGGTATTGCAAACACTCTTTGCGCAATCATGCAAGAAGATTGACGAATGACGTGTTAAGACATAGCAGCATCAACTAATATTGGGTTGGTACGAATGAAATGTTCGGCAAAGAACCAGCACACGTGGACGGCGAGTACGGAAAAGTAGGACAACTTACCTAGACAAAATAATACCCCCCGGCATCGACATATATTTGCCATCTGTTCGGTCAGGCCGTGATCCCGGAACGAAAAACGTCTTATGGCTGGGACTCGAAGAAGTCATCAACTGCTCATCGAACCTCTTTTCTGTCGTGACATGCTTCCCGGACAGGAAGTGATCCAGGCGACGAAACAGATGATAGTCTGTCGGAAACAAGTCCTGGGAAAAAGGCAGGATGATGCAGTGCTTCATATCCCAAGGCACTTAGTGTCAGCATCGTTCGTTGTGCGACATGAGGGCGGACGTTGTCTTGGAG
The DNA here is from genome assembly GCA_039090855.1 of Macrothele yani. Classification (NCBI taxonomy): domain Eukaryota; kingdom Metazoa; phylum Arthropoda; class Arachnida; order Araneae; family Macrothelidae; genus Macrothele; species Macrothele yani. The sequence continues at coordinate 12,963,188 of CM077027.1, read as the reverse complement.
CAGTAGAACACCATGTTTGTTGACTAAACCTGGCTGTTTCTTCAGCAATTTCCTGTGCATCTGTTGCAATTGAGCACAATAACGTTCTGTAGTGATGGTTTGGCCTCTTGCCAAGAAACTCCGATGAATTATGAATTATCCCAGCTGTGGACCACCGGACAAGGAGCATCATCTTCTTGGTGTGTAGGGGTGGCTTAGGATGCCGTCCAACAAGCTGTGCCTTGCTTAACCACTGTGCAGATCATTTCCGATTATCATAAAAGATCCACCTTTCGTCATAGGTGATGATTCGATGCAGTAGACGTTCCTGTTTATTCCTGGCAAGCAGCGACGTGCAGACTCCCAAACGCCTAAGATACCGGACACCTACCTCTGCCAGTATCTCACGACACGTTTTTCGGGGCTCCGCTTGAACCACACGTAACAGAACATCTTCAGAAACAGCAACAGGTCGGTGACAACGTGCTACGCTTTACAGGTCCGTATCTCAGCTTTGAAACCTTACAAACCATCACCGAATGGTTCGTTCGTTGGCTGTATTCGTGTTGAGCGGCAATTCCTGCAGAATGGCCCAGTTTAAATTCATACAGGAAGATGACTCTCAAATCCGGTGTCTGCATGTTTTCTTTGCAAGCTCTGTTACGTCCAAACAAACTACGCCTGAACTTTGTTCTTCACACACGTGCTAGCTATTTATAGCAACTCTGTGACGTAATACCCGCAACACCTTTGGGTGGTTCTATTCTGCTGTGGTGGGAACCTGTCTCCACTGCTCGTTCGCGCCGGACATTTCATTCCCACCAACCCAATATTTAAAAACGTCGGCATTCCGCATTCTACCCGACAAATTACTGTTGCATCGTGTGTGTTTCAGATGGGTACCACATCACCTGACGAGAGAACAATTGTTAGACACAGTTGAGGTGTGTCATGTATGGAAGCAAATGATTACAAAGGATCCAAACTTTCTAAACACAGTAATAACTGCCGATGAAACATGGTTTCACTATTTTGATCCCCTCACGCAGTGCGCAACGAGTGTCTGTAAACACACAGGCTCGCCTTCTCCGAAAAAAGTCCGCCAACCCAAATCAGTTGGGCAAGTGATGATGATAATGGTGTAGTCTACCAGCATGCGGTTTCTGCACAAATTTCTGTCAGTGCTGAGTATTGCATTTCGGTTTTTAAGCGGCTGCGAGACCAAGAGACGCCGTATGTTTTCCTGGAACTGATTGGCCCACACCTCTCGCAACTGACGCTCTAAATCACGAACACTGGGACATGGAGAAAGCTGGCGTCCCATCTGGTCCCATACGTGTTCTATGGGCAAGAGATCAGGCAATCTGGCAGGCCACGGAAGCGTCGAAGCATGAAGTAGACAGTCCTGGGAACCCCGAGTCGTGTGCGAACGGGAATTATCTTGTTGGAAAATGGCTCTGGGCAGCCTCTCCAGGAAAGGAAGAACATGCGGCCGTTGGATTTCCTGTACGTAGCGCTGGGATGTCAACGTCTCTCGGATCACTGCGAAGGAACTCTGGCTGTCACACGCGACGGCTCTCCTGACCATCACGCCGGCAGTTCGAGACGTGTGCAGCTGTACAGTGAGGTTAGGATTGTAGCCCTCACCAGCGGTCCTCCACATTCTGACACGGTGGTCGTCCGTTCCCGTACGGCAGCGGGATTCTTCGCTGATCACTATACGTCGCCAGTCCGTAGCATTCCACGTTGCTCGCTGGTGACACCACTGCAATCGACGCGGACGATGGTCAGGTGTTAATGGAAGAAAAATTAAGGGCTGTCGAGAGTGAAGATTCGCCTACACTAGGCTTCTGGAAATGTTCCTGGCGGACACAGGAGTCCTTTGTACATCCGCCACATATCTCTCGATATTGGGAAAGGACGTCATTGCGTCTGTACGTGCCGCTCTTACGATCCCACTGTCATCTGTGCTGGTAGTGTGTCTGGATTGTCCAGAGCCAGTCCGCCATGTGTGGGTGCATTTTCCTGTCCATTGCTCCCAACACGATCGCACCGTATTGTACGACCAACCCAAATGGAGGCCGATTCGGCGCGTCGGCCACCCTGCCTCTCTCATCCCGACGATACGGCCTCGTTCAAACTCCGTCAGTTTCCCGTAGTCACCTGTACGGCGGCTCCTCGGCATGTCTGTCGCTTAGGTATCTCACCTAACTCTTAGCGTGCACTTCGACACGAATGTGGAGTGCCTTGCAAGACGCATTATGAGCCCCAAGGACGACCATTGCGGCGCCGGTCCTAGACGCGCGGACATGCGGAATCGCACGAAACTTTAATCATTGGCATGACTGCCTTCCCCGTAGCTATTCGCCGAGTTTCGCTTTAATCGTACTGTTTTTACTTGGTGCGCGGATTTTTATGACAATGAGCGTATATACTGTATATAACTGATACCTACATTTATAATAAATTATCAACGTTTATTCACAATTAAATGTTTTATTAACATCGACTATAGTTTCGCAGAGCGTTTGGCTCGGCATCATCAGGACGAATAGAGCGTAAACATTAAAATCATTGTGACATCATCAGAGTTCTGACGGTCACGGTTTTTGGTGAGTTGTTTCCACGCGCTTGAAAGAAATGGCGTAGACGTCATGTCATTGACAAGTCGTGAAGAATTCCGGTATATGTGGAAAGCTTCTAATACATTAAGCTTGTTAGTCGAATCAGGTTTATGAATAAAAATAGCGTTTCCAAACAAAAATTTATGGTTATTTTCGTGACATTTATCTTCGACAGCAGATATCAAGCTAGGTTCGCATTGATGCAGAAATTATTGGGCATATGAAACTTGGTTGGAGAGCTTTGAGAAGAATCAGTACAATTTTTAAGAGCAATATGCCATATGTCTTGAAAGAAAAGTGTTTAATTAGTGCACCCTTCCAGTGCTTACGTACGGAGGAGAGGCGTGGGCCTTAACTAAAAAGACGTAAAAAGACTGCAGACAACTCAAAGAAGCTTAGAGAGAAGCATGCTTGGTGTAACAAGGAAAGATAAAAAGAGGAACGCATGGATAAGGAAAACGACAAGAGTGGACGGTATCATGAACAGAGTGAAATCCCTGAAATGGCAATGGGCTGGACATGTTGCCAGGAGAACGGACAACCGATGGACAACCAAAATTTCAGACTGGATTCCGAGGGACAGGAAAAGACCCAGTAGAAGACCTCATGTGAGATGGGTGGATATAATTCGAAAGCTTGCGGGAGTGACATGAAGGAGACTGGCTCAAAGTAGACAGTTTTGGAAGAAACGTGGAGGGACCTTCATCCAGCAGTGGATTTATAATGGTCAACAATGACGATGGTGATATATTTATATACGCGTGCATTTTTTAATGAATGTTGACATATGTAAATCAACACAGATGTTCATGCATATTAGAAAAGGTTTTTTGAATAAGTATTCGTGTGGTTATCAAAGCAAATTCGATAATCATTGACCGTAAAACGTTCAAAGAAGTAACGATCAATATGAAAAATAGAACTAAAACGAATAGAAGAAAAATTCAACATAACGAGAATAGTAAATTTATAAAACCATGTGCTGAAGGGTTTTTTCTAATTTAGCCATAGTCGGAAGGTATTTTACAAGAAGCATCATTTCTTTCCCTTCATTTGATGAATGCTTGGGAGGGTCCGGACCATGCGGATCATCCCCGCGTGAGCGCCACTGACCGGTATCTCGGGAAAAGTAATGCCAAAAAGGGTCGCTGGAGCAGTGCTGCCATTCTACTGATTTCGACTCTAATATACTGATACATTTTCGTAATTTACTGATTTTTTTTTCTGTTTTAAGACAACCTACACACTTAGGGAGGGATATGCTGTCTAAGAACGTCTGCATTCTTTCAGTTCTCACGATCTACTGATACAATCGACAAGACGCATCTCAGAACTGGTATGCAGAGAAAATTCTGACGAAGACTAAAATTATTCAACACCTGTTATCAATTATGCTTTAAAACTCATACTGGTTGCCATGAAATATTCTTTTATTTCTGATAACTGATTATTCTGTTATACAAAGATTTTACTGCTGATTTCTACTGATTTTTTGAGCTCTGGTTTACTGATTTCAGCTAAAGTTTCTGGCAACACTGCGCTGGAGTCAAAACGGACAAAGCTGAGCCGATTATCTATTGATTTCGGCTAATAAATGCTCTTCTTCCTTTTCGACCTACGTATACGAATGCTTTTGTGTTTATAGAGTATTCTCAGATCATAGGTACGGATACATTTCGGGTGTTCCATACCAAAGGAAACGGCACCCAAATCGTGCAATTATTTTGTATCACAGGAAGATATTAATTCCAAGATTTGCATGTCAAAGGTTACGTCATCGAAATACAGGTAAAAATCTCTCTGAGAAATTTCAAACAGCTGCGTTTTGAAGCAATGTAGTGCAGTGAACACTCGTTCTTCTAAACTCAGCAGCATTCTTTTCTTTCTAGATCTGGTGCGCATGCGCAGTTGAAATGGTTTTGGTTATAGATACAAATGTGGGATGAAAATACTCTGGGTTACGTCATAAAAATACCATGCCTTTGGCACACTGAAATGTCAATAATGTTTACAGAATGTTGCTCACATTTTAATGAGCTCTTGGTTAACATGGTCATCCACCATTTTTATTTTGTAATGTCCCGACTGAAATTTACTTTGTCGCAGTGGTCTAAGCGATGGCTTTTGACCATTCGCCCAACGGAGGGGGTCTGGGTTCGAATCTCGGGTTAGGCATGGTTGTTTTCCTTGTTCACCCGGCATTCTGTATTCAATGTACATGATGTACATTGCTGACGTCGAAATACAAAATGTATATACTGTATATGTCAATGTATCTGTCAACCAAGTCTAATAAATACTTTTTTAAACTTCCAACCTGAAAAAAAAAAAAAAAGAAAAAAGATAATTACTTGGATTTTTCACCCGTGATCTTGAACCTTCCAGCCGGAAATCTGAGCATATTGCACTCGTTTAGGCATTAACGAAAATCAAAATGTAATACAAAGGAAGTTAAAATAGGAAACCAGACAAATTTTGCCTCAGTGATTTAGTTAGCTGCATTGCCAAAATTATTTAATGTATATTAAATATCCCTGGAGCACTATTCAATTCAGATTTTTACCTTGTTCATAGCTTTGTTTCTGAACAGTGAGAACTAAAAAGAGATAAATGTTGCGTTTCTGTGGAGGTCTTCTGCTTTGGAAGACAGGTGTCTCTCTGCTAAGGAATACAGGCGATATCCGTGGGGCACGTTCTTAACTTTCGCTGAAACGCCAGTGACACAAGAGGCTGCTTCTCCCTCGTGAGACTCTAAGTTCATTTTGGTCGGATGGATGGAGCCGTGTCTCGGGCCCTAGGGCCATTTTGGAGTTCCAGAAACAACGACGGTTTATATACAACCCCATGAAAATGCCATTTAGTTTACTAACTACTAAAATTATCTAACTTATTTCTTTCGTTCGAAGTTTAGTTTTTCTGCAATTCTTCTGCGGTATTTCCCCCCATTTTGTTTTTATCAAAGGACTAAATAAGAACTTGCCAGTACCTTTTGTGTTTTTTTAACCTCTTTACATTGCCCTGAAACGAACTTTCTAAGTGATGATGGAATCGACTGATCTCCAGAGCAATGCGCGTTTCCCGAGAACAAAAAGGACTAAAATTTAAAATATTTTACATCATTTCAGAAATCGCTTCAATAGAAAAAAATATCGGCATATATTCCCAAACATATTATTGAAGAGCTGTTCAAAAATATCCCGGAGTTTTTACATTTTGAAAAAGCTGTTTAATTAATTAACTAATTAATTAAAGTCGTTGAATAAATTTGTTGAACATAAATCTCACTTCTAAAATAACTAAGTCAATAATAATAATCAATCACAGCAATGGTCAAACTTATAAGCATCTAGGAATAGAGAAAAATGGAATTTGAAATCACAGCACGCTTTAACGAATTTATTAAAAAAATACACCGGTCGCCTAAAATATTCTGAACACTAAATTACACACCAAAAATAAAACTGCTGCTATCAACTCCTGGGGCATACCTACATTAAAGTAATTTTGACGAAAGTTGGACTAATACTGATCAACATGACAGACTCGCTAGAAAATTTTAACCAAATCATCAGTTGAAAGGCTATTCTCAAAAAGAGAAGGAGAAGGAATGGGACAAATCAAATCAGTATGTCAGATCTTTAACGGAAACAAAAGAAACAACTGAAACAATATTTCTCACGGAAAAAAACACGCCATCACTACAGTTGTGGCTGAAGCAGACGATGCCTTTTCCTCACTGAACCCGAATACTGTTCAACTTCTTCCTCAGTCAGAAGACATTTCAGATCTACTGAAAGTTTGGAAAAACAAAATTCTGCAAGGTAAATGTCCAAAGTTCCGAGATCTGGAAAACGTTGACAAAACACCCTCATTACAATGGTTAAATAGCAATAAGCTTTATCCAGAAACAGAAGGATTCTTCATTGGGATTCACGACAAAGTTATCGCGACCCAGAAATACAGTAAACATATAACGAAGGCTGCAAATGATGACACCTGCAGAATGTGTGGAAAAGCCAATGAAGCCACAGAACGCATTTTAGCCGGCTATTCTTTCCTTGCTTCAAAATAGTCCCTTAACAAACATGACTAGGTAGCTAAGAACGTACATCAAGAGCTTGTTATTAAATATGAATATTTGTCCAAGGCCATACTTCATCTTATTACGACTACTAAACAGAACATATTTTTGAAAATCCTAATTATATCACATATAAACGTATCACCACAGAAAAGACCATTGACAACAACCGTCTTCACATTGTAATTGAAGGGTTTGTTGCAAAAATGAGTTTTGGGTGTGTTGAGTTATACATCCAAACTTGTGCAAAGAATAATCTTCTTTCGATTGGTGCAAGAAGAAGTTTGAACCAAGCAATAGTACCGGAGTTATTCAACATATGGAGATGACTGTCTAGTTCGTCAGGGACAAGATAGATGCAGCACCAGGAGCTGCCTCCTTCTTGCCCCAAATGACTGACGTACAGGGTTGCCAGGTTGGCCTTATTATGGCCTAATTGTGAAAACTTGCCCTTTTTCAAAGGCGTTCAGCCGTAGAAGAAAAAAGGGATCTGGCAACCCTGCTGACCTGATTTGTTGGCATGACGGTTACAGTCTAGAGGCTCTGTTATCCACTGCACGTGTGGTGCATAACCAGTGGTAAAAAAAGAGAAATATTTTATTACTAAATACAAAAGTTTGGCTTATGGAAAGCCTCATATCGAAGAAGAAAACATTCTATGCAGTGAGAGTGTTGGCATGGTGTTGCCCAAATCAGTACGGATGTTTAACCACCAATATGGAACTCCTTGGACACTGGAAAATCTTCAACCAGCATGCAGCTACTCCCTACCTCTCAAGGCTGCCAAATTCAAAGATGTTATGGAACTTGCCCGCAAGTACGTCGGTCAAAACGAAATGTGGTTTCACAGTGGACTGAGACCAGATAATGCACCGAATGAGCCAGATGTTACAGAGGGTGAATTTGACGAATAAACCATGTAATTTTCCGTTTGGCTGCATTGAACGAATGTTTAATTTCAATGTCCAGTTTTGTAAATAAAATACTTACAGGGTAGTATTATTTTTGTGTAAAATTTGTCCCTTAGAAAGTGATTGATTATAATTTCGTAGGAAGAAGGAGGTAGCTCCAACATACTAAAATTCGCAATACTTTTCCATACTAACAGAGCCAAATCATGTGAAAACCAATGGAAATTAAGTGGAAAAAAATGTTTTTTGACGTGACTTGAAAATTGCAATTTTAAACCGTTTTCTTTAGTTTTTCAAAATTCGATGAGTCTGGAGCTACCTTCGTTTTGCAGCAAACCCTTCAATTGTAAACAAAAAACAATGGAAGGAGGCTCAACTAATTGATGCAGCTGTTTCCGTACACCATTAGCAGGGCTTAATTTCCAAAACAAAAGTACGAGAGCCCACATTTCGAGCTACGTCATTAAGCATTGCGTCATTACCAGTTTGATTGTAGACTGTCTTTTCACCCAATAAGAAGAGAGTGCTAAAAATAGCTGCGTCACCATGGAAGCAGGTCACGGGACCAGAACTTTCCTGTGTGGTTACTGCTGAAGACAGAATAAACCGCTCGTTCCTTTCCTTTGAGTCTTTAAAAAATGCTTAAAAATCAGAAAATGACTTTTTCTTAAAAATATTCTTTGAAAAAGAGGGAGGATAGCTGGGAGTTTATGCTGTAAAAGTTGCAATGCGTTATGATTTATAGTTTGCCATATATCAGTTTTTTAAAATGGATACAATCGCGAAATAGAGAATTTTGTGAAATTTGGGAATTTAATTTCTCGTAAACTAAATCGAAATTCAAAAAAAGGGCGACGAGGTGCAAAAATACAGCCATGGCCATATATGCCTACAAAGTTTCGTGGTCCTGTTGCTGTTAGTTTGTCCGGAACGCGAACTGATTGCGCTTTTTTGCTTACCTTAACTTTGAAATACAATAGCTTTTGAAGTATCACAAAATCGAAAAATGGCTTATTTTTTAGCGTATTTTCCGAAAAATTCGCTACAAACGATGTAAATCTCATATTTTTGTGTTCAATATTTTTTGCGCTGCGAGCTAGAAAAGCGCGAGTGCCGCGAAATTTCTAAAATAGCGGCAGCGGCAGTTACTTTTTTCAGAACAGAGAGATACAAACCCTGTTGGTTTGACCAGTATGATGGCAAATTTTCTGAAAAGGTGTTTTCACTCGGATTCTCTTCATTTGAAACACATGGTTGGCTTATCGTTGTCGTCTGCAGTTCGTTATCCCTCGGAGTCGGAGTCCCGCTGGACGGTGCAGTCAAAGCTGTGTTTTTACTGCTGGTACAACCAAAATAGACATTAATTTTTTGCTTACTCATGTTTTAATACAAACCAACGTGAAAATTTAAGTGTGGGACAACAACATCAACGATAACTAACAGGCAACAGCAGTTACAGTTAATCTTCATATACTTTTCCCTGCCGCCCTGGTGGCGCAGTGGTCTAAGCGAGGGTTTCTAATCATTCGTCCGAAAGGAGTCCGGGTTCGAATCTCGATGAAGCGTGAATATTGTGTTTGTCTTACGGCACTGGCTCTCTCCCTTCTCTGTAACCAGTTGCCCTAAATTAGGGACGGGAGACTACTTATACCCCATTGAGTTGCTCACGGTGGTCGTTAAACCTCCAATCAAAAAAAAACTTTTCCCTCGTAGACTGATAGTCGACAGAAAGTGTGGCGAGAAGTTCATGAAGCGATGGAGCAGGCATGTCTAGTGAACACAATCCAAACATTTGCAGGTGGAACCAGCTGTGGGGGTGTATTTTTGTACTGTTGGTACGAATCGGGTCAGCTAATACCAGAGAAAGGCAAGGTGATATTCAGGGAATACTGAGTGCTGTAGCTAACCAAGTACACTCTCAAATGATGCGTCTTTCTCCTGCTCATCATGGTATATACACTATATTGACAAAAGTCACCGGACACCTAGAAGAGAAACACAACATAGCATTTATTGACATACATTAGTATGGTGTCGGTCCACCTTTGGCCTTAATGCATGCACTGACCCTTCAAGACAGGCTTTCGACAAGGTTTTGGAACACAGCATTAGGTATGCGCTTCCATTCATTCGATAATGCTGCCGCTAACTGTTGCTTTTAGTAATAGGCCTTGGTTCCAATTTTCTTATGCGGCGCTCTAATCTCTAATTCATCCCATAGGTGCTATATGGGATTAAGATCAAGGCTCTGTGCTGGCCAGTCTACATACGATACGGAATTATACGCAGTAACAGTCCTTGCCTTATGGCTCAGTGCACTATCCTGCTGGTACCAACAAGGCTCGGCTCCATAGTATTGCCACAAAGTTGGTAGGGAATAATTGTCCAGAATATCGAGGTAGATGTCCTGGTTAACAAATTTGTCCACGATAACTAATGCGCCGGGACCATACCATGAAAAACACCCCTACACGACTACACTGCCAGCTCCAAACTTAACCGTTGGAAAGTACACTACGGTAAATAGCGATTCCGCGGCTGCCGCCATACCCACACATGGCCATCAGACCGATGGACCGTGTATCTGTATTCATCAGTCCATTGGACCCGTTTCATTGATCTACGGTCCACGATAAATGTTCTTTACAATATGCTAAACGACGAGTGGCATTATGAGTGGAGATGAAAGGCATATGCGCAGCCGCAAGACCACGGTAACACATTGAATGAAGTTCTCTGCGAATGGTACGTGTACATACCGAAGTTCCAGCATTTTTACTCACCTGTACACTGAGATCTTGGGCAGTACTCCGTCGATTAGCTGTAACGACTCTCCTGAGGCTTCGACGTCCTCTATCACTGTTTTTTTTTTTTTTTTTTTTTTTTGGTCTACCGGTATGTTTTGCTGCTTCAAGCTCGCCATGTGTCTTCCACTTATTCAGTACATTCAAAACAGTTGATTTGGGCATGTTTAAACGCCTCTAGGTTTCTCTTATGGACATCCCACTAATATAACACCAACAATCTTTCCTTTCTCAAAGTCAGTTCTCTCCAACCGAGACATTTTCACTCAACCTCACAGTGCGATATGATCGCGGTCAGTTGCAATCTTGTTTTTATAACGTTTGCAGCTGTATCGAGCATTTAACAACATAGCAAATCCGTTCATTTACTTTTTAAGGGGTGTCCGGTGACTTTTGTTAATATAGTGTATATTACTGTTAAACCGAACCATCTATACAAATATGTAATGTTTCCATTTTACCTCCAGCTCCATTTCCCAAAATCTCATTAATTGGCTACTACAAGCAAGCTGAGACAATGTAGAGAGCCAGAATTGTTTTTTTATTTTCACTAAAAAACATCAAAGAAACATTTTAGCTTCTTTCGGTGCAGGTAACATCTACAACCTTGTAAGTTATTGCCTCCTACAGAAAACCGGAAAATAGCGATACTTGCCTTAATGGGATTCAGAATGAATTTTCCAATCTATGCATAAAGAATGAATTTTCCAATTTATGTATATGATGAGAACTCTGCGTATACCGGAAAAGGAAACACTATGTTCAATCCGAAGTGTTTTTTACATCGGACTTTCGTCCATTTTAAAGTTGTAATATTTTTCTCGTACTTAACGTTTGACCATATCAGCCCCAGGAATTTTTATTGCAGGAATTTCTATTGAGTCTTTTGTTTAAATTTCGCAAGATGAATTTACTTAGAATATAGTTATTTATTTAAATCTTTGTCAAAATAGCCGATGCTAAGTAACTAAAGGTACATATAAGGTCCCCGAAATAAACTAGGTGTTTCATCAAGGTAGTAATGATGTTTTTGTATTGCTCTCAATAAAATAAATGTTTCCATGGGGGATAGTGAAAACAAACCAGAGATGTGTTGCTCTGACTATCAAATTTCTCATAAACAATATTTTCATTTAACAAAACTCAGTTTCTTCCAGTTTACAGGTGTTACTGAGTGCGCAACCTGCCTGATTGCTGTAACGTTTTTCTTCCGGGTATACCAAAAGCAGAAAGTTATCAAATTATTTCGAACAGTTTCTAAAGTAAAATCATGATGCTGCTTTATGGGTTGTGACAAGAAATGGTATTTCGCTCAAAACGAGGTGAAAAGAATAAATTTTAAAGTGCTATCAACTAAATTAATAAGACTTCGTATTTTTACTTTGCAATAAAGTTGAGCAAATCACTTTAGGATATCCCATACTATTAAAGGAGCAATTCTTGTACGTATGTAAATTTTATTTTGAAAACGGTTTTAAGGATTTTGATGAAAGTGGTTAACCTACCGTTTTCTGGTACTAGAAATCGATTTAGCTTGATCTCGACTTTGGGAAAATTCGTTTAGTGGGTTAAATAACTACCCCGAGTTACAATGTTTTTAGTGTCATGGCGTCGTCCTATTAATGTTTCCCCATGCTTAGAAATTTTATGACGTCACACTCTCGCGATTCAGATGTTGGCGCGTGGTCACGCCATATACCTCATTACGTCACGCGTTGTGCGTGGATCCTATTAAAGTTTTATGACGTCACACTCTCGCGACCATCTGACTCATTACGTCACGCGTTGCGTGCGTATTACGCATTACTTCTATTTTCTTCTAGAACAAAAAGAATTGTGCCAGCTGCTTGGAATTGATACATAGCACAGTATAAGCAGCGGAACGCTGATTTCGGGTGTTTTTCCCCTTAAAAATGTAAACTGTTAATACATCATTTTTTGTTACATTTTTGAATAGTCACTTGATGACGAGCGTATCCGCTGTGCTAAAATATGATTAGTTCATTTTTATTAACTACTGTTAACAGAATGTCACGTGGATGGTAAAACGATATAAAAAATATGGCTGATCAACCCCCTACGAAACCTGGACGTTTAAACTTTAATAAGAAGAATACGGCACTGTTGGAAGAAGAACAAGCGGAAGAAGTATATATGGAACAGCTTAGACATTCAAGAGCCGATGGTTTCCGATCACCTTAAAGTCTCGAAACATATGACCTTTCATTGGAAGAAGATCAGCCTAGAAAAAGACCATTCCAGCAGATAAGGTGAGGAGCATGGAAATAATGTCCGATGTTACTATAACTCTCAATGGATCTATATTGGAAGAAAACATCGATCAAATGCGGCGAATACATAGACAGCGAATCACAGCTGAATCATCCGAAGGACGTAACCAGCGCTTGGAAGAACTACGAAGTCGTTCATCACAGGGAATCGTAACCAAAAGCGCGAATGAACGTGTTCAGTGACTGCAACACTTGCGACAACGTACAACTAAACGACTAGTCAACGGAACTAATGAACGACGTAGCCAGCGGTTGGAAGAACAACGACGTCGTACATCACAGCGTGTCGCAGGCGAAACCGCGGATGAACGTGTTAAGCGACTGAAATTAATTTGTCTCTAATTTGTCCATCATTACTAATCTTGATAGTTTAGAGTTAGATGACAATACTCAGAAATAACATATCAAAACATAATTTTTTTGTGCCGTCATCCCCCGTTTAACCGAGCGATGCTCGATGTTCCTGATATTCAGTGTTTATAAAGCAGATAATTTCAGCTGTTTAAAGCCCTGCATGTAAATTTGAAAAGAAAAAAAAGTCGGCGTTTAACGATTCACATAAAAACTAATTGTTAAAAGGAGGATACCATATCTAACTTAAAGTCATTGTGTCAGGGATGCAAAAGCAATAGTTCCTTTAGAACAAACTACATGCATCTCATACTCGGTACTTGATTCGAAAACATACTCAGAATACGAGTAGTGAAAACCCACTCCGTTTGCCTTCCAACAACTGAGCAATAGCTCGTTCCTTCGGTGAAATAAAATTGAATATTTGGAAAATAATAATAATAATCTAAGTGAATGGGCACAAAAGGGTGGATACAAAGTTTACCCGTGTTTAACGTTCACGAATCATCATCGTAATCAATAATTTTCAGTTTACTGCTGGATGGTTTTCCAAAACTCCCTGACGCTGCCCCGGTGGCGCAGTGGTCTAAGCGCAGGTTCTGAGGATTTTCACTTCTGACCATTCGCCTGAGATGGGTTGGAATCTCAGTGAAGCATGGATGTATCCTTGTTTTACTGCACTGGCCTTCTCCCTTCCCTGAAACCAGTAGCGCTGAGTTTCAGGCCTAAATGTGGTGATCGTTAAACCTCCAAACAAAAAAATCCCTTCCTTAAGCTTCTCTTTTCTGTCAATCCCAAATGTTTATGAATTCATTCACCCATATTCGCGGTTAATTTCTTCTGAGTCTTTTTGGTCACTTGGTATTTAGTCTAGAAATTCAACTACCCATCAGTTCGTTTAGAAATATGTCCAGCCGATTGCTACTTGAGGGTGTTCAATTTGTTCGTGATGTAATCTACTGTTTTAATTTTCCTGATCCGTGAGTTACTTTTCCTATCATTCTTGGTTACACACAACATGCGCTTTCCATGTTTCCTTAAGTTGTCCACAGCAACTATATATCTTCCTCAGTTCAGATCCATATCGCTGATCAACAAGGGAGAAATGTAAAGGTGCATTAATTAAACACTTACTTTTAGGACATAACAAATTGCTCTTGAAAATCGTATTGTTTCTTCCGAAAAAGCACTGCAACCTAGTTTTATATTCACATTAGTACTCATAATATTTATAAATATGATACACGAAATGTCAAATTTGCGATGGCTTTTATAGGTTTACATCTGTCAGATGAAAATATTTTTTTGAGATTTATCCAGAAACGGAAGTACAGTGAAAACTGTGAATATATCAGGTAATCACAAAAGCATTTGCCGGTTTTTCGAGGGAGCAAAACACCTTGTGATGATTGAATTTGCGGAGAGATGGCGTTCCTCCCACGGTATATCACCAGCTGAAATCCCAAAATGCCCTGCCCATATGAATCAGATGCGTAAGCAGTCTGGTAGTGGAAAGACGTGTGATTGCAATGGCGGTAACTGTGAAGGTTATTCGCGGGTGTTTGTTACACGAATTTAAAACTCTGTTCATCTGCTCCAGAAACAATTCATCGCATTTGCTTAGCATTCGGGGTAGAGTCTCTGAAGGAACGCACAACTCTAAATTGGTATCAAAACTTCAGAGACGGAGATGAATCCCTTCAGGAAAAGTCCCGAAGTGGTCGTCCTGTCAGCCTTTGCACAAAGGCCCTGAAAGTTGCTATTGAGCAGGATAGTAGCTAAACATGCCAGTAACTGGCCCAGTCATTTGGTGTTAGTGATGAAACCGTCCGAAGACATCTGCATGCAATATGTAAGACATACAAATTGTCTAAGAGGTCCCACACGAATTTTCTGCAGTGAACAAACAGCAACGTGTCTCAACTTGTCTTGCATTGCTGTCTCGCTATGACAAAGAAACTGCTTTTGGATAGCGTACTCACATGTGATGAGAAGTGGGTCCAGTACAGCACCACAAAACGTTCCAGACATTGGTTGTCCACCAGTGACTCAATTCCTCACACATTAAAGCCAGCACTGCATCCATGTAAAGTTAAGTTGTGTGTATGGTGGACAGTACATGGTGTTGCTCATTATGAACTCTTGCAACGTGACCAAACGATTACCGCTGCAATAAACAATGAACAAATATAACGTGTGCATGAGGACCTGAAAACGAAGGAAATAGCACTGCTCAACAGAAAGAGAGTTCTGCTCCTTAAAGATAACGCTTGTGCCAACTCCGCTTCATTCACCAGAAACACTATAAAACAACTTGGGTGGGAGCTTTTATGTCATGCAGCTTACTCACCAGATATCATTCCTTCAGGCAATCCCTTTTTTCTTTCACTCAACAATCATTTACGTGGACACGCCTTCAAGTTTGATGAGGTGAACGGTGCTTTCGAAAACTTTTTCTTTCCCCATGACATAGCACTTTATCGTAGAGGTATACACTGAGTGGCCACTTTATTATGACCACCCCCTCAGTACTTCGTTGGGCCACCTTTTGCCTTTAACACTGCGTCGATTCTTCGTAGCATGGACTCCATGAGATGTTGATAGGTGGTTTGCGGAATCTGATACCATGCTTGATTAATAGCACTTTCCAGGAGTGTGAGATTACAGGGTTGTGGATCCAGCTGTCTGATGGCTCGTTCAACTTCATCCCACAAATTCTCAATGGGGATTGTGGGGGCCACCTAAAAATGTAAACTCACCGGCATGTTCTTGAAACCAATCCTGTATAACACGAGCACCATTGGAGGACGCATTATCTTGTTGAAAGTAGCCATCGCCATTGAGATAAACCATCCACATGACAGGATGCACTTGGTCCGCACAGATGTTTAGATATATATATATATATATATATATATATATATTTTATTGGAGGTTTAACGACCACCGTGAGCAACGCAATGGGCTATAAGCAGTCACCCATTTAGGGTCACTGGTTCCAGGGAAGGGAGAGAGCCAGTGCCGTAAGACAAACACAACACCCATGCCTGACCGGGATTCGAACCCGGACCCCTTACGGACGAATGACCAGAGGCTAACGCCTTAGATCACTGGCTTTAGATATGATATGCCAGTCAGACACGAATTAAAAGGCCCAAAGCATGCCAGGAAAACATTCCCCAAACCATACCGTTGCCTCCACCAGCTTGAAGGGTTGTAACAATGCATTTGGGGATCATGCTTTCGTGCTGTTTCCGCCAAAATCTCACTCGGCCATCGGCATGGTGCAACTGAAAACGTGATTCTTCGGACCACATAATTTGTTTCCAATTATCGACTGTCCAATCCTTGTGCTCCTGTGCGAACTGGAGACGTTTTCTCTTGTTAACTGCAGACAGCTAAGGTGTTCGAACAGGCCTTCGGCTGCCATATCCTATCCGATGCAGTGTACGACGAACAGTGCGTGCAGAAATCATTTAAGGGGATCCTTGATTCAGATGGTCTGTAATTTGTTGCGCTGTTGCCCTTCTGTTGTCTGTTACCATTCTGGTCACTCTCCGTTCCACCCAAGCAGTCACTAGTCGATGACGACCACACATTGCAAGTAGAGACCCAGTTTTTTGGATGACAGCCCAGTCTTTAAACACTTTAAGAACAGCTACTCTGGAACATTTCACGAATGCGGCGGTTTCGGTAATACTCGCTCCATGGCTCCAAGCTCCTACAATCATCCCACGTTGAAAGTCCGTCGAAGCGCATTTTTTACCCATCTCGCCACCCAAAAATCAGTTCTACTACTGTCGCAAGCACTAAGCTTTCCCTTTTTATCCAAGCCTCGCCCTCTGGCGGCAACAGCGTGCAGCCATAGCTCATTTGCTTAAAACTGTCAGGTGGTCATAATAAAGTGGCCGCTCAGGGTATATAAGTTGTTAACATGTTCACAGAACGTTGGCCCATGATAGTCATTTGGATGAATAAATTGATTTTCTACTACGTATGTGTTATACTTTGCCTCAGTCTCCGAAAACGTCAAATACTTTTGTGTTTACCTGATACTTACTTTTATACTGCAAGGTAAAGTAAATGTTCCTGAGAAAGGGCTAGAAAATGTATGTTTATCTTGATTATATTGTTACGTGGCGTAATGAATTCCATTCACTTGCGAGTAGGAAACGTCTTCTTAAGTGCTTCACTGTTGATATGGTAAACAATATGTCGTTTCGAAACGAAGCGTTGCTGCTCTGACATGGGTGAGCGTTGCCACCTTCCTTTTCCCTGCCCGTGGGAAAAGTGTGTGGGCAGCGAACTTGATGGCTACAAGAGAACCAATGATCGTTTCTTTTATTGTCGTTGGAGCTGGGCGTGAGTCACGTGATGCCATCTGTTTGCATCAGAAAAGAACGCGACAGATTGGAAGAACAGTGTTCTTGGGACAGTGAAAGAAGTCACTTGTGTTTCAATGACAGGCGTCGTCATTTTGTGTGTGTGAAATTAGTAATCCTCTGTGTGTGGTGAAGTACTAATTGGATTATGCTTTCGTGATGCGTAAGGTAAGAAGATGATTTGTGTGAGCGGCGACAGAGATGTTTATTAATTTAAAGCAAAAATTTACGGAACATAAATTATTGCTCGCAGTACCAAGGAAATTGTGTGATCGCTGCACTCATTATTTAGGAACAGTTCGACATTCTGATATTCATATGAGTTATTCACTTTTCATTCAGCGTGACTGTGCAGTATCTTATAATCTCGAACATATATTTTTAGTTATTAAATGGTGCTATCATTTTCTTTGATTTAATGGTCTCTAGCAGAATTTTTTTTTAGTTCTGGTTCTCTTCTTTACTATTCTCTGATCCAGAAGTGAAACCCGACAGTTTCGGTTTCATCCTGTGCGTGGCGTCTCGAAACTGATTCGGGGCAGATGGCCACTAGCGACGTAATGATATTTTCTTGTATATAATAGAAGCAGAAATGTCTTTCGTCTGGAATCAGCTCCCGTAACAGAGAAATGCTATGTGATGTATGCTTAGAAAAAAATCTTTCTTTAATATGCTTAACAGTCTTTACGTTAGCCTTTTGACTGGCTGGAACTAATTAACTCGGGTTAGCAAAAAGGGCTGAAATCATCTCGAACGAATATATGCGCTATCTAAGAAGTAGGCCGAACGCGGCGAGTGAACCTGCGCATTATCATCGCCACTTAGCTTTGTTATTCAAAGTGGTCCTTAGGATAATGTTGCACACTTACCCTATCAGACTGATTACCTGTTAAAAGAGCTATAACAATGGCCACGAACCTCAGAAGGGAGATGAGATATTTAAGTCACTTGTTTCTACCGAGTGGCATGACGTCCGTGTCAGAGGGGCTAACCATTTCCCATCAGGCTTTTGGAGAGATAAAAGACTAGGAGGAAGCAATCTCTTATCACAGTGACAGCTTTACGGTCAGTACTGCTGAGATGTGAGGGGCACAGTAACTGAATTTTA
Organism: Macrothele yani; assembly: GCA_039090855.1. Taxonomy (NCBI): domain Eukaryota; kingdom Metazoa; phylum Arthropoda; class Arachnida; order Araneae; family Macrothelidae; genus Macrothele; species Macrothele yani. Next base: position 12,944,657 of record CM077027.1, on the reverse strand, counting down.
GCCGGAGGGGGGGGGGGCAGTACCAGGGGTCTGAAGGCTTAACATGCCCATACGACGCAAGGCGGATATTTAGTGGTTCAAACGTTCCTACCTGCTTGGGATCGATCTCGGGACCTTTCCGTGGGAGTCAGGAGTGCTGATCACTAGGTACTAAGTTAGATCTCTACTGTTCTCTAGTTCTGAACGTAAAGGAGCTGCGAGTTCTACAAGTTTATGGCTTATAAAACTCCCAGCATGTATAACATAATTGCGAAGCGCATAAGCACATTTTCCCCTACCAAATCTGCAGGGTGAGGCAACATGACATTGAGAATATATCAAAGTTTCTGTTCAAGCAGAATTTGTCTACCCCCTCCTTGTGCGCATTTCGAAGTGTAAATTAACTCGGAGAATTTTGCAAGACTTTTAGTAAACACATAAATACTGACAAAGTTAAACCAACCGCATTGAAACTGAAAAAGTTGAACGACTACTACTATGCCTTTGCATTACAGTCCATCTAGGACCTAAGCCTGCCTCAGGATAGCCCTCCATACTTCAAGATCCTGTGCCTTGTTCCTCCTGTTCTTTATTATCATTTTTTAAAATCATCCTTCACGCCATCAAGCCATCTTTATTTTGGTCGTCCTCTGGGCCTAGATTCACCGGGTCCATATATGAAGACCTTTTGTGGTGCTCTGTCATCTTTATTCGCTGAACATGTCCCAGCCATCTCAGTCTTCCCACCTTTATTTCAGTAATCATCTCTTAGGGGGTGCTTACCCACCCCCCGAAAATTCATTAACGACCCCCGTAGGTTTCCTCTTAAATTTAGCCTATAATGTTTTTCGTTTATAGCTGAATATTTGAAGAAATTGTTAAAAAAACAACTTAAGAAAATGAGAAAAAAATATTCTAATAGTAAACAGAAACAAGCACATGGACTTCAATCTGAAATTTCTATCACCCGTCACTAAAACATTAAACAGTCCTCGTTGAAGGGGAAATTTTTCAAGCACTGACAACTCGGTCTATTTCAGTACTAAAAACCTAATTCCGCAGAGTAGAGGTGTTTGTGCTGCAATACATCATCATATTTTGAAAGCTGGCATTCAGCTTCATTTCCGTCTTTTGTATGCCAACTTACCATGTTTACTGTTAAGCCTCAGTGTAGCTAACGTGACGTTAGTGCCTCCAATACAACAAAATATTTGCTACCAAATTTTTAACAATAGCAAATTATTAGAAATTGTTCCGATTAAAAGTTTTTTCATCCAGACGGTTAGTTAGTTTTTTTACTACTGTTTGGTAACGAAATAATATAAAGCGGCTGAAACCAAGTGGCACAGAGTAATGTTTCTCCAGCACAGCGTTACCTTACTAGCATCCTCAATATTTTACACCACCCCATGGTAAAATCCGTGGTGTATTATTGAATTAAAGCAAAGGTATAGCATTTTTACATTTATAATCATTTTTATATGCAGATAGATTTCTTGGAATTTGCATTTGCGTTGTGCAAGCATACCATTTTTTTAATCTTCATTTAAAATGTTTTTTATGTATTAATGAACATATAAATAACAAAACTGTGATTACATTTATATAATCAGTCAACAAGTTGCAACCCACTCAGAATTTGTAAATGTCTCCGCGGAGAAAACTCTCTGAATGCAACACTGTCAGTAATATTATTCATTTCATTGAATTTCTCCATTATTTCTTTGTTGTTCCTCACTCTCCAAAATCCATTCTCTTTAATTAGGCCAAAGATCTTTCTTAATACCCTTCGTTCCCATATTTGGTATCTGTTTTGGTCTCTCTGGATCATTGTCTATGTTTCACAGCCTTATAAAAGTACGGGTGTAAGGATTACTCTGTATAGTTGAATTTTACTTTGTATTGTTGGATGATTTGCCGAAGTCAAATCATCCAACCTTACGCCCACTAGCTTTCATGCATCTTGTTTTTATTTGTTGGATGACTTCTGACAGACTGATAGTATTGCCACAAAAACATAAAATTGTGGGAGTTCAGACTTGACGTTAAAATCAGAAAGTACAACGAAAAGTAACCAAAATATACGTAACAGACAGCAAATAAAATGGGAAAGTTCAGATAGGAAATTTACGGCACATAATGGAGATTCACAGTCAGAATACTAAGAAAGCGTTTTTCTCTAAAACTGGTACCTTCAGTTTTATTGAATTTTAACTCTACATGAATATTGTTGGGTGGAAATCTATCATCATAGGAGTGTGTCTTTGTTTTTGAAACAGTGTCCTTCGTCAACTATTCAACGTATTTCCTTCCAAGATTCTGAAATTAATTTGAACAGTAAACAAATCCGCGCATTAAGAATTGATACTTTTCCGTCACGACATGAAAGTGGCAGTTTTGTTGAGACTGTTTACGTTCTATATGTATATGAGCAATTTACCTGAGGCAGACGTCACGGATTTTAACTGGCGTCATGAAGAAACTTATACAAAACAGTCAGCACGTTTCACTTCTGAAAATTCTTTTCTCCTAAATATCTACCGAAGGAGAAAAACAGCTCAACATTTTCTCATTTTAGGATCTTTTGTGGGAGAAAAAGACCTCCAGCTGCAACAGAAGTATGTCAACAGCAGTGCACAATTCTTAGTTCTTTGGGCAGGCGTTATTCATGACAGATGAAGGAACCGTATTCATTTAAAGCGCGCAGTAGTTTTAAAACTCTATCCAGAGCACGCAGAAAAAAAAAGCAAAAAAGCGGCGTAGAATGTCAAGACCATTATAGTTTAGCCAAAATTGAGTGTCAGTTTCTTCTACCTCTCGGCAAACAAACAAAACGAAAAAAGGAAATACAGTAAAACAGAATGAATTAAATTTTTCTCTAGGAGAACGCGCGCTCTCTCTCTCTCTCTCTCACACACACACACATATCAATCATAGCATAGCGTTTCTTCGTCTTTTAAATATTATTAAGTAAATGTAGGCTTCTCTGGTGTACGCTATTTTGAAAAACAGGGAGCATTTTATACGCATCTTCGGCGAAATGATTTCTTAAATTTAACTTTTGAGGATGACAATTCCTGCTCCCTTAGCTAATGAACCAGCCACAGTCCTAAAAATATTTATTGCTACTACATGTAAATTAAAAAATATTAACACGTGCACGACGTAGTGGGACGAAAGCTCACCTGATTTTAAATATTCATTAAGCGTGCAAGTGATGTTAGGACCAGTAGATCGTTTTGTACAAATAGCTAATACATCATCCGTTTTCGCCGCATCACAATGATCACATAATCAAGGGAACGTTTCGACGTTCTTTTTGGTTTTGTTTCGGTGTTTAACTTCCACCGTGAGCAAATCCAATGGCTATAAGCAGTAGCTCAAGCAAGTCTATATAAGCAAATCTAATGGCTATAAGTCGTCACTCAAGCAAGTATATGCAAGCAAATCTAATGGCTATAAGCCGTCGCTCAGTCATGTATATGTAAGCAAATCTAATGGCTAAAAGCCGTCGCTCAATCAAGTCTATGTAAGCAAATTTAATGGCTATAAGCGGTCGCTCAAGCAAGTCTATGTAAGCAAATTTAATGGCTATAAGCGGTCGCTCAAGCAAGTCTATGTAAGCAAATTTAATGGCTATAATCCGTCGCTCAATCAAGTCTATGTAAGCAAATTTAATGGCTATAAGCGTTCGCTCAAGCAAGTCTATGTAAGCAAATTTAATGGCTATAAGCCGTCGCTCAAGCAAGTCTATGTAAGCAAATCTAATGGCTATAATCCGTCGCACAAGCAAGTCTATGTAAGCAAATTTAATGGCTATAACCCGTTGCTGAAGCACGTCTATGTAAGCAAATCTAATGGCTATAATCCGTCGCTGAAGCAAGTCTATGTAAGCAAATAAGTCGCTGAAGCAAGTCTATGTAGGCCATAAGCCGTCGGTCAAGCAAGTCTATGTAAGCAAATCTATAGATCTAGTTAAGCAAATCTATAGATCTTGTTTTCACCTGAGGAAATTTCAATTTGCTTTATCCAAGGAAGCATTCGAAAATCAATACTATAAAATCAAGAATAATGCCAAAAGATGAATCTTGTACTGCTAACTAGATTTAATTCCTGAACATATGATAATAACTAAGATTAAAGTTAGTATTCAGTAAAACTACAGTTCATTGATTCACAATCGTTTAAAATATTTTTAGAAATATTTTATTTTACTTTTTGCCTAAGCATAAAAATCACACCCGTCTTCCTAAACTCAGTAAGTTCAGAATGTTCGATGAAACAATCGTAGAACTACCAGCACTCATAAGGAAAATGTCAGTGTTTTAAGTCATTTCTCAGCACAACCAAAAGTGTTCGTCGCTGCCAGATGATTCTCCCATGAGGCATCAACAACTTTTCTTGTTTTAAATTTAAGGTCACGTGATGCGAGAGGAAAACACGGGAACATATACACCTAAGAACCAAAACATTATGACCACCTGTCTAATATGATGCGTGTACTCTACGTGCTGTCAAAACAGCTCTTACCCGGCAGGGGTGGAATCTACAAGATTTCTACAGGTGTCTCCTGATAACTGGTACAAACACGTTACCAACAGATTTTTTAAACTCTTGTAAATTACGCGGTTGAGTCGCAGCAGATCGGATTTGCTGTTCAGTTCAAACCACAGATGATCGATTGGATTGATGTTTGGGGAATTTGGAGGTCAGGACAATACCCGGAAGCCTTCTTTATATTCCGCAAACCGTTCTCGAACAGTCCGGGCAGTGAGGCAAGGCGCATTATCGTTCTGCAAGAAGGCATAAACAGAGGGAAATACCGTTTCCGTGAAATCATGTACTTGGTAATGTTTAGGTAGGTACTAGACATCATAGTTTCCTGCACATGAATGACTTGACCGGGCGTTTTCCAGCAGAACATTTTCCAAAGCATTACACTTTCTCCACCGACTAGTTTTCGTCTCACGTTGCATCCTGGTGCGAACATTTCCCCAGGTAAATGACGAACACGTACCTGTCCGTCCACATGCTCGTTTCCTAATTATAAAAGCTCCATTCCTGGTGCTTGCGGGCCCATTGTAGGCGCGTTCGACGGTAAACCGAGGTTAGCATGGTCACTCGGAACAGCGTGCGGCAATTGAGTCCTATTTTCAGCAGGCTTGGATGTACTGCTTGTTGTGATATATCACTCCCGTCACCAGAATTCAAATTACCGGCGAGTAGCCGTATAGCATCCTTCTGTTGGCTTGTACCATACCAGATCGCCTACGATCACCTCTAGCATCGGTGAGCTGTGATTGGTACACACCAATCAAGTAGGGAGATCAGGGCTTTATAGTCAGGTCCTCAAATAACTTTTCCCTGATTTCCTTCGCTGATATTATAACTACTCTTGTTACACTGAAACGTAAATATAAAACTTGATGTAAGATATGATGTAACAGATAAAACAACAAAATTATTATTACGTAGTACGATCGAAAAATTCCGAGACTGGGTACGTAGCGCGCTAACAGATGGCAGTACGCGGATGCGCGAACAACAATTGAAGGCAGTGACCTTCATGAGTCATTGTGCAGTGTGGCGTCGTTCTGTTAACATCAGGAGCTTTGCTACACGATATTTGGTGACCACGTGCGGGACACAACTGCGATTTCAGTATGTACTGCAAACTAGAGCAGCGAACGGACATCAAATTCTACGTTAAACTCGGCAAATCGAGAACGAAAACGCATGAAACGCTGCGGCAGGCTTATGGCAATAAAGCAATAAGTCGTACGGTCGTACGGGGTGTTTTGAGTTGCTCTCGCGCTTCAAGAGCGGCAGAACGGCACTGGAAGACAACGAGAGGTCAGGACGACAGTCCACATATAACGAAGTAAATTTCTCCGTCATTTCTGTCCACGCCAGGATTCGAACCCGGATCCCCTCATTCCGGAATAAGTCGCTCTACCATTTGAGCTACGCGGACATTTTATTCTGGTTCCTATCTGCCTTTACGTCGTGTGCGTCCTTCTGGCAGGTACGTCACATCTCCTGGTACGTTACATCATCTCCCCCTTATTTTTTTTTTTTCGAAGTGCTGGAGAAGGGATTCTCTTATTTTTCCTATCTCGCGGTGTGGAAAGAACATCACACCAATGCGAGATTTTGAACGGTCGGGTCATCCGGATAGTTCGGGCGCCATTATAACGAAGTAAATTTCTCCGTCACTTTTGGTCTACGCCGGGATTCGAACCCGAGTACGCTTATTCCGGAACAAGTCGCTCTACCAACTGAGCTACGCAGACATTTGTTCTGATTCCTATCTGCCTTTACGTCGTGTGCGTCCTTCTGGCAGGTACGTCACATCTCCTGGTACGTTACACACAAACAATCCCCCCCCGAAAATGTGGACAAAATTAGGGAACTGGTGCATGAGGATTGTCGAAGAACCATTCAAGACATTGCTGCCATCGTCAATGTGTCATACGGAACAGTGCAAGAAATTCTGACGTCGGTTTTGAACATGCACCGCATTACTGCAAAGTTTGTGCCAAAGATTCTGAACCTCGAACAGAAGACGCTTTGTGTCGAACTGTATCAAGATCTTCGTCAGCAGGTGGTGTATGAACCAACGTTCCTGTCGCGGGACATCATTGGGTACGAGACTTGGGTCTACGGTTACGACCCGGAGGCCAAATAACAGTTGTCGCCGTGGAAGACCCCGGCATCTCTACGACCGAAATAGTCCCAACAGGTCTGGGGCGCAACCGAAAGCATGCTACGACATTCGTGGGGTTGTGCACCGTGAATTCGTCTACCGAGGGCCAGACACCGCTTCTTTTTTACTGCAATGTTCTGCGGCGTCTTAGGGAGGACATTCGCCGCAAACGACCTGAAATGTGGCGCAGGGGTTATTTCCTGCTCCATTACGACAATGCAGCAACTCACAGAGCGTTAACAACACACCAGTTTTGCAGCCGCAACAGCATGACTACCCTTCCTCACCCGCCTTACTCGCCGGATTTGGCCCTCTGCGACTTCTTGCTGTTCCCGAAGATGAAGGTGAAGCTTAAGGGTCGCCGTTTTGAAACCGTGGACGAGATCTAGCGCGAATCGCAGACGGTGCTTGACACGATCCGGGAACAGGACTTCCAGGGAGCGTTCCAACAGTGGCAGAAATGCTGGCAGCAGCGGTGTGTCACTGCCCAAGGAGAATACTTTGAAGGAGATCATAGCCAGACTTAAGTAACGTAAGTACTTTGTTGCATATCGGCCTAGTCTCGGAACTTTTTGATTGGACCTCCTATTATTATTACCTTGTCGGCGGTTTGTGGTTCTTCCTTCCTCGGAACACTTTTTGAAGTTACTAACTACAGCTGACCGTCATCACCTCACAAGCTTTCTGTCTCGGAAATGCTCTGACCCAGTCATCTGGCCATAACAATTTGGCCTTTGTCAAACTCGCTTAACCCTTTAACGACCATAACGCCGAAACCGCCCGTACGTAGAAACGACTATAGCTGCCCGAAACCCCTGCCCAGAGTGAGTCAGATTTCCTACCCTTTTTTGCACGACCTATGAGGGATCAGCAAGAGTCACACTCAGTCACTATTGCTGTTATTAAACAAAGAAGTTAACCAACAGACAGTTTCAGGCGTTATGCTGTTTAGAGTGATACAAGATTTTCGGGTCATGGTCGTTAAAAAGTTAAGTCTGCTGCCTTTATCATCTGAAGAACAAGAATAACATTGATTGACAGAGCTCAGTATCAGGTGTTATTTATAAGGTTTTGTTACACGCGCCGTCGTTTATCTGCAGTTGTTTCGATTAGCATAAATACGCCCTAGTCATCATATTTTTGCTCGTCGGTGTATATTCCGTGGTGGTACTCTCTTGGTAAGGCTACACGATGAGAGCTGCAAGTGAAAGAAAGTAAATAAAACAGGTAATATGTGAGCTGTTGGCAAAAACTGATGCATTTGTTTCACTAATAGGTACTGCTGTCTGTATAACAGCAGGTGAAGAAACATGGCGTTTTTGCCAAATCTGGGGCATTGTGAGGTGCACCATTTTCCTTTTCAGTTTCGAGCAAAGAGCCGAGTGAAAAACTTTATAATGGTGCTTCCCCTTTCCTAAGATTAAACCTTTTTTTTTAGTTTTATCGTTACTTCATCCAGCGAGATATAAAATATTTTTTTTTGAATACGAAAATGAGTTAAAACAATGCGAATGATTTTAACAGGTGACCGATGGAAGGTTTAATTCAATCTGTCTTGCTCTCAAACCATGCAAGCCTTAGTTGCAAGCGTTGAAACATTCCTATCTTGATAGTGTTGCAGCGTCCAATGCTCAAATATACGTAAATGTGCAGTGTTTTATTTCGCGATTTCAATTTGAGGGGAATTTCTGTATCAATTCAGTTGCATTTGCATCAGCTGTTTTTACATTAAAATGCATATTGATCTGAAAGAAAAAGTTCCTTCGCCGGCAAATGTAAAGAAAAAGAGAAAGGTAGTATTTCCCTTCTCTTTGGCTGCCGTTTTTTCTAGAGATTTCTGCAAGCGTTCGAGGGCAGTGGAAAAATTATTTCCTCCCACCATCGGCTCCAGCAAGATAATCAAAAAACAGTGAAGGATAAAAAACGCCGATTTTTTTTTCCATCAAACCTTTTGAAAAACACTGAAAGAAACAGAAGAAACCGCAGTCCATCTCGATATATCACTTTTTTCAGCTTCTTGTAGAAGTAATATCCTTTCAGTCTAAATCAATTTAGAACTTATTTTTTTTCGAACAGTCGTTTCTTTCTCATTTCCAATTTTACTTCTAGAGGAGTACGAGGTACTGATACACTAAGGATTTATTATTGCAGGTCCTTTTGACTTGCGGGGGAAAAAGTAGGCTGAACACATTTGAACCTGTGTTTTTTTGAAGCGATGAAAAAATACACAAGAGGCAGAATTTAATTTCTCTTGTTTAAATTGTTTTATCTTCTTTGTGTTCATCTTTTCAGATAATAGATTCAAGAACACCGAGTAGCCAATTTATTAAATATACGCTCATTATAATTCCGTGAAAAGGGTACTCATAGTCAGTGCAACATTTCAAATAACAGTTTCGTGAGAAATAACATCACTGAACACAAACTGATATCTGGTACCACGATATAACATCAGTTACTTATTAAACCGCAGAAATCGCAAATTAATAAAATGTATTTAATAAGATATTTTAAAGTGTGTGATCAGTATATTTTTTAAAAATTTTAATTTCTCTGGAAACATTCTGGTCAATTTGGTTATGTTTCGTAGAGACATTCTGGATAAACTTAGTCATTTTTCCTGCCACTTGAAAAATCTTATTTATATCCCTTGGTGTAGTAATTCAGCTTCCTTATAATTTAATGTATACATCTGATCATATTCCTTGGTGCCAACTGGGTAAATTTAGACATGTTTCTTTTGCACTGTGCACAGTGGAAACTTGGTCGTGTTCCATGGTGCTTAGTGTTTAAATTTCGTCGTATTCCTGGGTCATACTGGATACATTTTGACCATGTTTCTTACTGCACTGTTTATTAACTTGACCATATTTCTTGGTGCACTTTGGATAAACTTGGTAATGTTTCTCGGAGGACATTGGGTACATTTGGTAATGATTCTCTCCGTGTAGAGATAAATTTGTGATATTTCTTGAAGCAAAGTTCACCCACTTTGCTTCAAGGAATATCACAAGTTTATCTCTACACGGAGAGAATCATTACCAAATGTACCCAGTGTCCACCAAGAAACATTACCATGTCGGTCGTTGTTTACTGTATTTTCATGGCCATATTTCTTGGTGCTCAGCATACAAATGTTGCCAAATTATAAGCAGCAACAGTACACAGTAGATAAAAGTGGCCATGTTCTTTCTACTGAGGGAAAAATTTATCATGTTCATTGCTACGTAGTAGTGTGTAATCTTTTCATATTACATGGTGAACACTGGACAAATTTCGCCATATTCCTTGATGCATTATGAATAAGCTTGACCAGTGTTCTTGGTCCACAGTGTATACCTTTGTCACGTTCTTTGATACTTAGTGGATAAATTTTGTGACGTTTTTGTATCACAGTAAGACAATTTAGTCCTATTCCTCGTAACATGTTGAATAAATTTAGCCAAGTTCCTTGGTGTGTAGTGGCCAAATTTCGTTATGTTCTTTTTACTTTGAGTAAAAATTTGGTCATGCTCATTGCTGCTTGAGAAACTTCTTCATGTTCCTTGATGTACATTGTGTAATTTCTTTATTAAATAAAATATTTCACTTATAACATTACGCGCACGTAGTATTTATCGGTATCTCCTAAGCACCACAAAATGCGTAATTATATAATGAGCAATATCAGGTTTCCTAACAGCCAAAAGAAAAAGCCTTCAATTACTCATATAAATTTACTTTATTTCATTTTCCAACAATAACAAAATTATGCGTCAAGGTACTTCAGCAGTCTCAACAACACTGCTTCAAAATACTTCAACAAAGTGAACTTCTGTAACATTAGGCTAAAAAAGTATCCATTTCCATACAAATTTCATTCAATATATTTATATATACACAAATGAGCCACTACATTATAACTACCTCCATCCTAGAGAAATGACAGCGCCTGGAGACCGATCCGAGGTCCGGATTTCGGTTAGTAGAGTGTTCGGAGTCAGAATGGGAAAAACTACCAATTTATCGCAGTTCGATAAAGGACAGGTTGTGATGGCACACAAATTGTCCTTTATCAACTTCTAAGTCGAATCACAAATGTTCGATTGGGTTCATGTCATATGAATTTGGAGGCCAGAGCATTAACAGAAAGTCACCAGCATGTTTCTCGAACTACTCCTTGACGATTCTGGCAGTGTGATATGGCGCATTATCCTGTCGGTAATGGCCATCACCAGCAGGGAACACAGTTGCCAGGAATGGGTGAACTTCGTCCGCAGCGATGTTCAGGTACGTAATAGCTGTCAGGGATTGTGCTATTGGGATAATGGAGCCTAAAGTGACCCAAGAAAACATAGTCCACAACATAACACCACCACCGTCTGCCTGTTTCCGCCCAACAGTGCATCCAGGTGCCAAAGCCTCAGTTGGTAATCGGCGTATCCGCGCTCGGCCGTCTACGTGATGCACCAGGAATCTTGATTTGTCAGACCAGGCCACTTTCTTCCAATCATGCATGGCCCAATCTCGATGATCTTGGGCCCATTTCATGCATTGCTGGCGATGACGTGCAATGGGCATAGGCACCTGACTGGGTCTTCGTCTACGCGGGCCATGCGCTGAAGGCAGCGATAAACTGTGTGCTGTGACACATTGCCCTCATCACGACTGTTGTAGCTGCTGGTGATTTGTCGCACTGGGACTCTGTGGTCGCTGTGGACAATGTGCGACAATCTCCGCTCCCCTTTGGCATCATTGAGCTGCGGACGACACACGGCTGGACTACGGTTCGGCGTTTGGCCATCTTTGCACCACTTTTGATACGTACTCACTACAGTGGCACCTAAACAACCCACAAGCCGCACCGTTTCCGAGATCGTAGTTCCGAGGCGTCGTGCCATCACAAATTGTCTTTTATCAAACTCCGATAAATTGGTAGCTTTTCCCATTCTTACTCCGAACACTCTACTAACCAAAAGCCGGTCCTCGGGTTGTATATATATACTACTCTGTGAACTGCGCCATCATTCGGGGTCCAGACGCGGTCATTTCTCTAGGCTAGGGGTGGTCATAATGGAATGGCTCATCAATGTATTTGTGAAAGAGTATTTGTGTGTGTACGAAGTGAGTGGCAGCATTGTTTAATTACAATAAAGTAGATGACATGTGTAGGTTCTAACGAGCAATATTCTTCAGTTCCTTTGATCTCTTTATAATTGTATTTATATTTGTGTGATGCCAGAAGAATGTTTTCAATATGTATTCCAGGAACAAAGCGTCCTTTTGCACCATCTGGAGAAAAAAACATATGGGAGATTTACAGAAGCATTTTGAACACTCGCGTACGCCACCTGGTGGAAACTTCGTGCATAGAAAAACCAAAAACACTTATGATATGTCTACTTTTTAACTTATAACTATAATAAGATTTATAAACTTTAAGATAAACGTCGACATCAACGAAATTTATTGGGATTGAAAAATAAAGTGAAGCAGGATATGGTGGCAATTTCTTTTTGTTGCAATTCTTTGATTTATTTTTCAGTCTCGTAGCCCATAAACGCAACTACCAAAAAGTTTGGACATTAAGAAAAGTGAGTCTACTAAACAATTCGAATTTTAAATTATCAGTGTGTGTGTGTGTGTGTGTGTGTGTGTGTGTGTGTGTGTGCTTATGCAAATCATGACATCTGAAGCTGGTATGAGTGACTTGATGATTTGCATTTATGCATTATTCAGGAGTAAGGAAATTTACGCATATGTGAGAACTGTAACAAAAATAATACATTTCCGTCACGCTCGAAAACTTGTTTCATGAGTACGTTAGAACGTGATTTCCATACGTAATAAGACTGCAGACGTTGGAGTAAAATATAGAACAAGAGAAATCATCTTACTTTTAAAGAAAGACGTATGAATTCGTTGACACCCCGCCTGCTCTAATTCTTTAACTATATTGAGAAAATTCCTTAATTTCTACAATTACAGTACTTTTTGACACGTCTCATGTTGTGCAACTGTGTATGAGAAGTATCGTAACAAATTTCTGCTATCGGTCCAGTTTCCAGACATAATGTCTTTTTACTTTCGTACAAGACTCGAAAAATTATAGTCACATTCAACAGGGGGACAAGAAAAATTACAACTCTTGAATTTTCCACTTTTTTTAACATATAGTTTCCTCTCTAAATAAAATAATAATATTTTTGTACTTTTCATATCTCCATTTTTAAAATAAATTCGTTTCAGCATTTCATTACGGAAAAGTGACCAAATTTCCTTTACATTATCTGCTTTTCGCGGTGTAAAACATTTCTGTAGATAGGGAAAACGCACAATTTCGATAGTGGAAGTTATAGCATGTCTGGGAGTGGCATGAAACTTCCGTTTTTAGAAATACTCTTAAAATCCAAAATCTTAGAAGAAATTAAAACAAGACACGTGGAACTGAAGTTCTGTAAGACAAAAAGAAATCAGGTGAAAGAAATATCGTAATGAAACACGGAATTAATTTGAGTTCTCAAAAAACGCGCCATACTACGAATAGTTACGTTATAAAGTGACATATACAGAAAGAAAAGAAGAATATCGTAGGGAAATAGAGAATTCTTTTGCTTCTTCAAGAACATGATTTGGGTAATGAGTACGTATAATCATGAAGAAAGGTAGAAAGAGAAAAAGGAAAATGGAAGTATAGTAATGTGAAATAGAAGATGTCGTGCATTTCCTTTCTCCAGAAAATATACGACCCGATGAATACTATACAAAGCCACGAAAGAGAAAGAAATGAAAGTAAGGGTTTTAATAAAGGATCAAGTTCATCTGCTTTTTTAGAAAATTAATGGCTGTGTGAAAAAAAACATGAAGAGAAAAAGAATAAAAGGAATAGATCGCCATAAGAAATGGAGCTTATTTGCTTTATCATGATGATGGTCAACACAAAGTTAATTTTTTTGAGCAGGAAGAGAAAGGCTCGGGAGAGAAACTACCATCCTGAAGAAAGGAATTCATTTGTTCTCTAAAGAAATGCTCGAAAAGGTAAATATTTTCGTAATAAAAAATTGAATCAAAATAGGAAGCGGAAGGTAGCATCGTCATGGAAGATGGAGTCAATTTTTTTAAGGTAATATTACAAAATATTATTACAATTAAGCAATTTAATTGATGAGCTAATATTACATTAATATACTTTTGATTGCAATATGAAGAAGCAACGTTTATAAATGTATTTATTAGTAACTTCATGGACTACTACAGTTTCGCACGGAACCCATTTTTGGCTTGCTTAGGACAATGACGTGTTGATTTTTTGCGACGACGGTTGTTCGCTTCACACGTTACGTGTCACTTTGGTGGTTAACGGTTTTTATGAGTGCCTTCCACGCTCTCGAGGAATATGGCGACTAGGATGAGTCATTCACCAAGAAAGTACTACCTCTAAAAACGCGAAAGGCTGTGAAAGCGCAAGTTTGTCTGCGACGAAAATCGAAACCATGTCCCCTCACTCCAGAGTAAGTCGCTCTTCCAACTGAGCTACGCGAACAGAATGTCTCGATGCAGATATTTCGTTTTGACACATGTTTTTACTTCTGTAGTACGTTACATCATCTCCCTCTTAATATTTTTTTTATTTGAAGCAAAGTAAGAATTTTTCATTAATTCCAAACAATGTGTGGAGAAAACATCACACATTTGTCGAAGAATCAAACGGCCAGTGGATCCATTTTCCACAATCAGGCGCCAGTGTGAAAACACAAGATTGTCCGCGACGGGTATCGAATCCGTATCTCCACACTCCGGAGTAAGTCGCTCTCCCACTGAGCTACCCGGACGGAATGTCTCGCTGCAGATTTGTCGTCTTGACACATGTTTTCACCTCTGTATTACGTCACAAGGCACCTATAAGATCAAGATCAAACGCTAATCTGGGTTTCGGGCCGCGGATGGCCTAGTGGGCAAGGTTCGAGACTGCCATGGAGAAGACCTCAGGTTCGATCCCAGGCAGGTACGCACGCTCGATCCACTAAATGACAGCCGGGCGTCGGATGTGCACGTTAAGCCGCCGGACACCTAGTACTGACCCACCGGTAATAAATAAGGGCGTCTTCCTCCCCCTTTCTACCTCGCTCCAGTGTCACTTTCCTATCGGGCACTCTAGCCCAAATCTCCTAGCTTCCTATTTCTAAGGATTGTTTAAGACCTCGGGTCAGACACTCTCTTCCTAAAATCCTCTACATATGATCATGATCATGAATCTGGGGTATTTTAAAAAATGTGCGCCAAACCGGTGGTGCAGTGGTCTAAGCGATGGCTTCTGATCGTTTGTTCAAGATGGGTCCGGGTTCGAATCCCGGTGAGACATGGATGCTGTGTTTGTCTTACAGCACTGGCTCTCTCTCCCTTCTCTGGAGTCAGTGGCCCTAAATTAGGAACGGGCGACTCCTTATAGCCCATTGAGTTGCTAACGGTGGTCGTTAAGCCCTCATTAAAAAATGGCGTCATCAAAACAGAAATTCGTGGTTATTCTCCTAACAGTTCTGGGTTAGGGAACATTTATTGAGTTCACATCTCGATTCATACGAATGGTGCTCATTTAGCCTGACTCTAAAAGATCTTCGTGTCTGACCAATGTACGATAGGCCATACTGACACATGGGCGTGATATATTTTCCAAGAACTTTTATCAGTTAGTGAGTGCTTTTTCGTACACCAAATCATCCTACTTTAGAGAGATAAATTCACTTTGAAATTTGATGACCTTAGGATTTTGGCTGTTTTGAAGTAAATATTAAAGATAAAAGGAAGAACAGCCACGTCTCTGAAAAAGTTTCGAGAGATCGGGGTCAAGACGACTTTAAGTTCAAGGCTATTTGCCTTGACACTGACATCGTGCCACTGGAAAGAAACAAGTGACTCAAACATATCTTCTTTCCTCTCTTAGGTTCGTCGCTGTTGTTACAACTCTTTTAGCAAGTAATAATCAGTCAGAAAACTTTAGTGGCAATCAGTCCCCTAAATGGCCACTTTAAATAACCAAGCTAAGAAAGAAAGCAACGATTTCAGATACGCTGGATCACTCGCTCCATCCGTTTTCCGCCCACTTCTCAGATAGTGAATGTACGTATATTCGTTCGAGCTGATTTGGGCCCATTTTACTAACACCGAGTTAATTTGTTCCAGCCAGTTAAGGGGTTAAGACAAAAATGTGTCGTTTTCCTAGCTGAACACACATACTCCTTTCCTTGGGAAACGACACATTAATCACTTAAAATGCGAACCTTTGCTAAAACGAATCAATTCAATTCTTCTCAACTACCAGGAAATAATGAACGGGCTATATATACATGGTAATCAAACGAGAACGAAAACAATGATTCTGGTTAAGATAGACAGGAGTATTACAGCAGCCTAATAACTTTACATAGAAACAATGTGAGCATACTATACACAATCCAGTCAAAATAATGATAACCACATGTTAGTATGAAGTATGACCTCTTCGTGCTGTCAATACCGCAGATATACGGCGTAGCATTGATTCAGTGAGGGCTCTGAACGTTTATGTAGGGATTCTATACCATGCAAACACCAGACTTTTTTACAGATCATTAAGAGTCATCGGGGGTGAATCCATAGGCCGAACCTGTTCATCAAGATGATCCCACAACTGTTCAATGGGATTCATGTCCGGCAAGTGCTGTGGGCATGATAATAAGCTGAAGTCACTGGAATATTCCTCAAACCATTCTTGCACGCGCATAGCAACATGGCAGGAGGCATTAACTTTCTGAAAGCAATCCATACCATTGGGGTAGACAGTCAATCATGAATGGGACTACTTGATCCACCACAATAATATAGATAGCCTGAAGCGTTCATAGTGCGATAGAGGGGGATGATTGCTCATAATGGTTCCAGGAAAACATGCCCCGCACGAGTACTAGCCCCCACCGTGGCACAGTGGTCAAAGCGATGGCTTATGACCATTCGTCCGAGTTGGGTCCGGGTTCGAATCTCGGTGAGGCATGAAAGTTGTGTTTGTCTTACGGCGCTGGCTCTCTCCCTTCCCTGGAACATGTGGCCCTAAATTAGAAACGGGCGACTGCTTATAGCCCATTGTGTTGCTCATGGTTGTCGTTAAGCCTACAATACAATACACGAGCACTAGGCCACCTTCTGCCTGTTTCTTCTCTAGCATAGAGTTGGGATGATGTCTGTCAGCATTGATTCGCCGTACTCTCCATCGACCATCCCCACGATAAGTTAGCTGATGTCTGTACCTTCTCCGTCCAAATGCGGACTCTGCAGGGATATGATGAACTCTCTCAAGATTTTTGATAGTGACGGCGTTGAGGGAGCAATCCCGCCAGTATCCAGCAGTCTTTCACCCGACAAGTTCGGTCCAAAGACCGGCAGGGGTCTGCTGCCCCCACGGGACCGACAATTTCCACCCTTCGGCCATAGCCCGTGCGTGTTACTTGCTAATGGGCGGGGGCGCTTGATTTCGCGTCTGGCTGGGAGATTCATTCGCCAACGCTATGGTATTTCGAGCCAAAGTCCTTTACTAGTGTATATGCTAATAGAAAAAGGTTACACGCACATTAATTTACACTGAGGGCCTCATGTTGGGAAATTATTCCTTTATTCTATGAGCCTCTCACAAAGATGACAGTAAAGAGGTCAGATCAGATCAGATCATATGTAGAGCATTAGGAAGGGAGTGTCTGACCGCAGGTCTTAAACAACACTTAGAAATAGGAAGCTGGGAGATTTCGGCTAGAGTGCCCGATAGGAAAGTGACACGGTAGCGAGGTAGAAAGGGGAAGGAAGACGCCCTTATTTATTACCGGGGGACAGTACCCGGAGTCCGACGGCTTAACGTGCCCATCCGACGCACGGCGGGTATTTAGTGTTTCAAACGTTCGTACTTGACCAGGATCGAACCTGAGGTTATTACCATGGCAGTCACGAACGCTGACCACTAGGCCACCCGCGGCCCATGACAATAAAGTCATTATTTACACGGTATTTATATACATACCGCGAATCTACATACCGTCCGCGAGTCCCTGCTCTTTTAAGGTGGTTCCACTTAAAATCTCTGCCTTATATTTTCAATGGTAAAACTTCTTTACATATTTTCTTCGTAATTTATGTATTCCGAAAGATGGAAATTTGCACATTGATAAAACTAACTTTACGTTATAGCATGGAATACCTAATACTTGCTAAAACATAATGATAACTAAGCAATCCAACATTTATTTGTCTACTGAAGTCATCAAGGTACAGGTCGCGCCATCTATTAACAGGTCTGAACATTACTAAAAAAAATGATTGATTTTTAATATAATTATGGTTATGTTTTAGCAAGTATTAAGTATCCCATGGTATAACTTAAAGTTAGTTTTATCGATGTGCAAATTTTTATCTTTGGGAATATATTAACTGCGAAGAAACTATGTAAAGAAATTTTACCATTGGAAACATAAGGCAGAAATTTTAGGTGGAACCATATTAAATACCTTTCATCATTTGCATATGTTCCTACGCACTCCATCTCGCTGCTGGCTACAGCTCCTTCTAACGTCAGGGGTGGTTGCAATTTTTTGACTGGACATGGTCTTTTCGAACGGCTTGAAGCAGGATAATGTTGCCCTCTCCTCGCTCAGTGAGGCAACGGATGACTTTATTTTTTATTTCATTTCTCAACTTCATACGTGGTCATGTAGTTTCAAAACACCTTATTTGAGTAAAAAATATTTGTGCTATCCATATGCAAAACGCTTGTTTAATTAAGAAAAAAGTTATCTCCTCATTCACGGAGCTTTTATCCCACTATCTTAAAAAACATTCATCTACACACCTCGGAGCTGTGTTCCAAGCAAGCGTTATCTTATATTTGAGAAATGCACAAAGTTTGCCGAAGATCTGTCACTTTCTTCTGAAAGCCGTCATGTGTTTACCGGAGAAATGCGCTTACAATTCTCTCCATTACGTGAAGGTCCATTTAAAGAATTTTTCCCCAGAATTTTTTTCTTTATATCTCATTCTTTCACGTCCCTTTCATTTGCTCGCGAAGGAAAGAGGACCTTGTCCACAGACGAACACGTTACGGATCGAAGACAACGATTTTTCGGTGACAAAGCATTTTTCACATCAATGTTCTCGCTTTGTCAGTGGGAAGAAAACGCAGGAGATAATATCGGGCAACGTCGTCATTTGATCGGCATAAAAACACCATTTTATTTTGCACTAGAGTAAGCTTCACTTAGGCGACTGGGATGAAGAAAGAAACTGCACGTCCGGCAATTTCGTTTCCCGCCCGTTTCTTTCCTGTAAATACAGAAACCCGCTGCTTCACTGTCACAATTCGAAAAGGAAGTTATTCCAACCAGAAAATACATCTCTGAGCAAAGATACCTTGTCTTCTCAGATAAATGCACCAAGAGAAATGACGCTTTGAAGATAAATCCATTTATGGAACAGCCAATACGGGAAAGTAGCGTAGCTACAGTAGCACGCAATTTTTACGGGGTTAGCTGCGTAACGTAACTTTAAAAATTAAGATGTTTTTTCATAGAGCGTTGAAAAAGCCACGCAAAACTTTATGGACGACATTTTCAGCTATTTTCCATTCAATAACTCGACCAATAATACTTCCTGTGGGTTATTTTATAGTAGAAAAGAGACCTGTCCTTGTCCTGGCTTAACAAAAATTACACCAACAAGTTTTCTGGGTCAGCGTTTTATGAGTTGTCCTAAAATTATGAACAGTGCAAATTGCCCGAAAATACAGTGTGTCCCACTAACTGCCGAACCCGGCATTTCTTTAATAATATTAACACCAATGAAGATATTGCAACGAAATGTGAAGTGGACTTACCTCATTTCCTGCGAAATGTGATGACATCACAACATGTGCTGGTAGTGGCCACCATTTGCGTCCAGACAGCATTGAACCCGGCACCCAGCCAGTTGGAGTGCTCCTTAGTGGCGGACACATTCCTAAGTGTGGCGTCACTGTGGAGCTAGCTGTTCGCCAGCCAGAATGACGCACATCTCTGCTTCTTTGTTATGCCATTTCGCTGAGCTGGTCTACACAATACGGTTGTTGATAGTGAGTGCTCGTGCGCGTGGCTGTTAACGTACGTGTGAAAATGTATAGCTATACTTTGGGGGAGCGAGTGTTTATTGTTCGCACTTGTTGGAAAACAGAATCGATAAAATCTTGTCAACAGAAATTCCTGGAGGGGTTTGCAGGCTACATCCGCCGAGCAAGTCCACCATATGGGCATTGTCAAAGAAATTGGAAACCAAGGGGACTTTATTAGACGGCCATGCAGGAAGTAGTCCACAAATATCCGATCCAGAATGTAAAGGGCGGACTACTTGCATCTCCGAGGAAGTCACTTCGCCGACTGTCACAGGAAACAGGGTTGTCCAAAAGCACTTGTCAACGTGCTGTGAAAAAAGCGAAGCTTCATGCGTATCGGCAGTGAGAGAAATTCAGGCAGTGAAGACTGACGTACTGGCAAGAATTTTCTACAATATGGTGCGTCGAGTTCAGAGTGCTTTCTGGAAGGAAATGGTTGCACATGTTGTGATATCATCAAATTTCGCACGAAATGAGGTAAGTTCACTTCAAATTTCGTTGCAGTATCTTCATTGGTGTTATAATTATTAAGGAAATGCCGGGTTCGGTAGAAAATGGGACACCCTGTACCTGATTGAAATATGTTTCAGTAACAAAAAGTAAGGAATTTTAAAAAGAAGAATAAGATCTGTAATTGTGCCGGTAAAATTGGCTGAAACCAGTTGTCTTTATTTATTGTCAGTAAATATAGGAAATTTAAAGTTTGTAAAATCCTACACTTTTCTGATGGGTTAGGATCAATGTAAAAAACAGTTCTTCCGAAGCGCAAGTAAGTTCATTCTTGAACTCTAGGTCAAGGACGTTGACCAAGAGGCTTTTTTCACTCAGAACCTAGACAGAAAAGTTCTAAATTTCATCAACTGTAGAGCAGCCAACATACAGTTGGCCATGGGAAAAGCATAAATTTTGCAGGTTGAGTCAAACAAATTTTAATGACTGAAAATTAACCCTTTGATTATTGATACGTATAACGAAACTGATACGAAGAGGAAACTGTAGGCGTTTAAGATGAAATGGAAGGTCAGATGGGACGATTGGAATGCGTGAAATACTCTATAAGCATGGTTTGAAACACGCCACTCACGATAGTAGTGTAGAAGTGGGGATTCGAATCCACATACCGCATGCCGCATGCGGTATATGCGGTATATACCGCATGCGGCATGCGGTATATGCGGTATATGCGGTATATGCGGTATATACCGCATGCGGTATATGCGGTATATGCGGCATGCGGTATATGCGGTATATGCGGTATGTGGCGTGCGGTATATGCGGCATGCGGTATATGCGGTATGCGGCAAGCGGTATATGCGGTATATGCGGTATGTGGCGTGCGGTATATGCGGTATGTGGCATGCGGTATATGCGGTATGTGACATGCGGTATATGCGGCATGCGGTATATTGGGATTAGAAACCCCATGGGGATTCGAATCTCACCA
Organism: Macrothele yani; assembly: GCA_039090855.1. Taxonomy (NCBI): domain Eukaryota; kingdom Metazoa; phylum Arthropoda; class Arachnida; order Araneae; family Macrothelidae; genus Macrothele; species Macrothele yani. The sequence goes on along the minus strand of CM077027.1, from coordinate 12,923,393 downwards.
TACCGCATGCGGTATATGCGGTATGGTGAGATTCGAATCCACATGTGGCATGCTCTCCAACGTGAAGCAAGAGTTTATTGACCAACGAAACTCGCACTTTTTACCGGTGGCAACACTATTTAATCCGTCTCCTCTTCTAAATGGAAGCAGAGGTAATAAGTTAAGCTTTTCGGAGGTGGCAACAGTGTTTAAGCTCACATGAGTTGCGGTAGTGCCCATAAAAGGGTTAAATTTATGCTTCCACTTGGGGAAATCACAAAAATACTGTGTCAAAGGGTTAACTCTCCAACTTGAGAAGCAAGAGTTTATTGAGCGACGAAACTCGCACTTTTTACCGGTGGCAACACTATTTAATTCTACTCCTTTTCTAAATGGAGGCAGAGGTAAAAAGTTAAGCTTTCTCGAGGTGGCAACCCTGTGTAAGCCAAAATGACTTGGGATGACGGCCATAAAGGGTTAAATTTATGCCTCCACTTGGGGAAATCCCAAAAATAGGGTGTCAAAGGGTTAACTCTCCAACGTGAAGCAAGAGTTTATTGAGCGACGAAACTCGCACTTTTTACCGGTGGCAACACTATTTAATTCTACTCCTTTTCTAAATGGAGGCAGAGGTAAAAAGTTAAGCTTTCTCGAGGTGGCAACCCTGTGTAAGCCAAAATGACTTGGGATGACGGCCATAAAGGGTTAAATTTATGCCTCCACTTGGGGAAATCCCAAAAATAGGGTGTCAAAGGGTTAACTCTCCAACGTGAAGCAAGAGTTTATTGAGCGACGAAACTCGCACTTTTTACCGGTGGCAACACTATTTAATTCAACTCCTTTTCTAAATGGAGGCAGAGGTAAAAAGTTAAGCTTTCTCGAGGTGGCAACCCTGTGTAAGCCAAAATGACTTGGGATGACGACCATAAAGGGTTAAATTTATGCCTCCACTTGGGAAATCCCAAAAATAGGGTGTCAAAGGGTTAACTCTCCAACGTGAAGCAAGAGTTTATTGAGCGACGAAACTCGCACTTTTTACCGGTGGCAACACTATTTAATTCTACTCCTTTTCTAAATGGAGGCAGAGGTAAAAGTTAAGCTTTCTCGAGGTGGCAACCCTGTGTAAGCCAAAATGACTTGGGATGACGGCCATAAAGGGTTAAATTTATGCCTCCACTTGGGGAAATCCCAAAAATAGGGTGTCAAAGGGTTAACTCTCCAACGTGAAGCAAGAGTTTATTGAGCGACGAAACTCGCACTTTTTACCGGTGGCAACACTATTTAATTCTACTCCTTTTCTAAATGGAGGCAGAGGTAAAAAGTTAAGCTTTCTCGAGGTGGCAACCCTGTGTAAGCCAAAATGACTTGGGATGACGGCCATAAAGGGTTAAATTTATGCCTCCACTTGGGGAAATCCCAAAAATAGGGTGTCAAAGGGTTAACTCTCCAACGTGAAGCAAGAGTTTATTGAGCGACGAAACTCGCACTTTTTACCGGTGGCAACACTATTTAATTCTACTCCTTTTCTAAATGGAGGCAGAGGTAAAAAGTTAAGCTTTCTCGAGGTGGCAACCCTGTGTAAGCCAAAATGACTTGGGATGACGACCATAAAGGGTTAAATTTATGCCTCCACTTGGGGAAATCCCAAAAATAGGGTGTCAAAGGGTTAACTCTCCAACGTGAAGCAAGAGTTTATTGAGCGACGAAACTCGCACTTTTTACCGGTGGCAACACTATTTAATTCTACTCCTTTTCTAAATGGAGGCAGAGGTAAAAAGTTAAGCTTTCTCGAGGTGGCAACCCTGTGTAAGCCAAAATGACTTGGGATGACGGCCATAAAGGGTTAAATTTATGCCTCCACTTGGGGAAATCCCAAAAATAGGGTCTCAAAGGGTTAAACATCGCTTTCCAGCGTGAAGTAAGAGCTTAGTTAGTTATAAATCTAGGGCTTCAAAGGGTTAATTTTTGCCTTAAGAGGTTAAGCTTATGATCAGAAGTTGGAGGGAAATGAATAAATTCAATGTGAAACATCGCTTTCCAACGTAAAGCAAGAGCTTATTGAGCAACGAAACTCGCACGTTTTTCCAATGGCAACACTCCTACATCAATTGGGGCACGTGTTTTTATTTTGGGAGGTCATTTTAACCCTCCTTGTAAATATACGTGGGTGAAGTGGGTTCATTTTATCCACCAAACGTTTTTAACCTCTTGGGGTTTTTGGGTTCCCACTCTACTTGATTAAAACACACAGTAAAATTTCCATGCGGTGGTTATATGAAAAATTTCCCACCAACGGCGATTGAAACAAGCGGATTTATGGGGAGATTTACAGTTAATTTAACTGTAAATTTAATTTATAGTTAAATTATTTCGTGGTAAGGCATCTATAATGTTGGTTCTAAGCAGCCACGCCAGCCCGTTTTTCTTTGTGTTTGTGTACGATAATGTTTTATCGCTCCCAAATATGGGAACGATGTTGGCGCTTTATTACATTAATGCAAGATGCAAATTAAATGCAAATCACCTATATGCAAGAAGTTTACACCCGTGCGGTTTCTTCACACACATATAACTTAAATCTATGGCTTTTCCTAACCATCGAAGTGAGAACGAAATTCCAAAAAACCTATAAAAAAAAAAAGACACTTTGAGGGAATTAGCCAACGAGTGACCAAGATTCTCTCGTTGCTACCGACACAGAGCGTAACGGTTTTATCGAAAACTTGTTTATTCAAACGGTTCCCGAGAATATGAAACATCAGACTGAGATTATAATACAAATATTTAAGAAGCGCCCAGACATTATATCCTGGGATTCAAATGGATAATATATTTTCAAAGGAAATGTTAAGGAGAATTCCAATACTGTTGACTTGGTAGATTTCTTAATGAGAAGTAAATCTGATAATGCCAGTATTTTCGCATTACCACAATTTTCTCAAGCCTTGAAAGTAATACACTTACTCTCGAGGTATGTAAAAAATAATCGTGTACTTCATCACCCAACTGAAATAGTTCCAAAACACCCCGTAACTAAAAGGGGTGGAATCGATTGTCATCTCCCTTCTGGTGGGAAGGGACCCTATGAAAAGAATAAGCCTTGATGTTTCCACTAATCTGTATGTGTTTTTCTCTTGAGTATGTTTCATCTACAAAATATTTACCGTTCATCAAAATAATAATATTACACATCAGAAAAGGCAGGTTTTGTTTGCTTCGAAAAATGGTTTCGGGCGAAATTCGTTCGTTTCATTTTTTAACCCGGTCGAATTCAGACAACGTGATTTCAGCCTGAGAGCGTTTTGGATTCGGTCAAAGGGCTGTTTTTGATTCGTTAAATATTTAAAATGTGTATATTTTCCATTGATTAGTATGTGGAATTAACGAAAGACAAAAGATCGGTTTTGAATTAATGAAAAAAAATGCAAATGGTCAAATTTAATTCACTCATTTATGACATGGGAAGATTTTTACACATGCATTTTCATAGCGAAGTGTGCTTCGAATTTAGGGAAATTGGTATTTATCTTCGCAGATCATTCATCAGTGAATGACATCAATTCATTAGAGAAAATATTAATGAATTGACGCTGCCTCATGTTCTTATAAAGAATGCCGTATTGCGAACTTATTCTGCGTTTCGGGCATCTACATTCAGGCGCAATGCGCTCCTACCTACACAGAGATGATATACACATCTCTGCATAGGTAGGACTTTTAAAAAAAAATTTGTAACTCTTTAGCAGTCTTCACAACACAGTTCACAAGGTCTTTCATGCACGGAGGTGAGAAATTTCGGTGGTACTGGAAGATCAACTACATCTACAAACTGACGTGCTAAGTCCATGGGTTGCAGTCTCACAACGGCTCTCTCAAATAATCGTGATGCACGTTTTTCCCCTGTTATGGAAAGACAAGCGTACAACTCCTGGTTGTATAGTCAATATCCTTAGCCGACCACGAGTGGCAGTAGATTAACTCAGCCACCCTACATTGGATAACATTGTGAAGCAAGACCAAAAGCGATGTAGTTAGCTCCATTTCATCCTCATCCTCCGAAAGCTGCGTCGTTGAGGGATTCTTTACAAAATGTTTCACAGAATTCTTAAAACATTCACCAAGCAATGTAGCGCATATAATACCCCATAGCTTATCTTCTCCATGAACATTATTGACATTAAAAGTGAAGGCCTCTAATGCTGCCTGGAAGAATTTTGCTTTTCTACACTACATTCTATGTAATCTCATTTTTCTAACACCTTCATCAAATGTGGAGATAAACAGTTCATTACGAAGCACAAAAGTTTGCGGTGGATTACCAATATTCTCCAAATTTTTCATAAAGTCCCAAACAGACGACAGTTTGAAAGTGAGGCTATTTCTCATCCACACACCCCATCATGAGGTATGTGGGGTTTCGGAAATGCCTAGACCGTATTTCTCTTCCCGACTCACACAAGGGCCAGATCCTGATGTCAAATCTATGGATACTCCTACTGCTCCGGCTACGCAATCCCCGTCAAGCAACGAGATTGTTCTTGTGTGAGTCGGGAGGAGAATTGCGGACTAGGCATTTTCTAACACGACGATTCAAGTTCATTTCTGTTCCTATAAGAAAGAATGAAGTCTGAGAGTGGAACAATGGATGTAACAACACTCATTTTACAAAGTTTTGAGATGTCATATATTGGATGGTGGAATGAAAGAATAAGAAAGTTTGATGCGTGCTTTTTTGAGATGCGAAAAATTGATTTAGTCATGTGATCCAAACGAACTTTATGAACCATGAACGTTCCAAATATTGACATACTAAAAAATGTACGTTTCAAATACTGACTTTAAGAAAAAATGAACGATTCAAATATGGACATTTAGTTGTGCGGTATTTCCCATGTTATTCTATGGGATTTTAGTGATTTGAAGAAAACGAAAATTCCAAAAATCGCCCTCTTAGGGAAAAACAACAAAACCATTTTTGACTTGTGAAAATTTATACGGTTCAAAAACGAACTTTTTGAAACATGAACGTTTCAAATATTGGCATATTGAAAAATACACGTTTCAAATATTGACTTTTATAAAAAATAAAGGACTCAAATATTGACTTTTAGTTGGATGGCATTTCTCATGTTATTCTATGGGATTTTTGCGATTTAAAAAAAATGAGAACTTAAGAAATCGCACTCTTAGTGAAAACGTCAAAGCCATTTTTTGACTTGTATAGGTTTAATCGATTCAGAAACGAACTTTATGAAAAATGATCATTTCAAATATTGACTTTTAGAAAAACATGAATGAATCAAGCAACTTCATAAATTCATTCTGAAAGACTTCTGTCAGCTCGCTTTCCCAACTTCAAAGTGAATGGGAGCGAAAATAGCATTTGAACGCATAAACGCATTTTGTTAAGACTGCATGAAGTTATGCACATTGTTTACTGGGTTCTTGTAAGAGGCTTAGTTATTGTTTTTGGAGAAATAATTTCTAAGAATAGAGAAAATATGTCTGTATACAAGGTGAATCGTTAAGAATAACATTAATGTGGAACTATAGAATTTGATGTGGAAAGACATGAAAGCAACTAATTGAGGATGTTTGTTTCAGTGTGGGATACTCCTTGTTGTCTGTTTCTTTAAAAGAGACAAGAGAAAACATATTTAGAATACGATTGACTGTTCTCTTTGTTCAAGACTAATATGATCTTGAAGTAATTAAATAAATGAGCTGTGATCAGAAAAACAGATGCGATAGGAAAAACCCATTTAAAACGAAAGTTAACGCCTAAAGGGAAATACAGCAAACGAAGAAGTTTCACATGTAGTGTAATGTCTTGCACGTTAAAACTGGTCATTGAGTGAATGAAATATACACAGAGTTTTGACGCATCTCGATGTAAAGCGAAATAAATGAGGAAAAGGAATGTGTTTAAGTGTGTTCATACTAACTTTGGAGAGTAGAGTAAAATGACCAAATCAAAAACGGACCCGAGGAAAATTCATGAACTCAGATTTCGTCTTTTAGAAGAAAAAATGAAGTTTCAAAATATTGACCTTTAGTAAAACATAGGATTTTCAGAAACTTATATTTAGTCGATTTACATTTCCCTTATAATTCTATCGGAATTACATGGGAAAATTCTAGTATACGGCGTTTTTGACTCACGAGGTATGCGAATGTTTGTGATCCATGAGGTATGCAGTGAAATCCCTCCTCTCGACGAAACGCACCTCATGTGGGCTTATACAGTGTTCCCACCGTTTCGTCGGGAGGAGGGATTTCACTGCATACCTCATGGATCACAAACATTCGCATACCTCGTGAGTCAAAAACGCCGTATACTAGAATTTTCCCATGTAATTCCGATAGAATTATAAGGGAAATGTAAATCGACTAAATATAAGTTTCTGAAAATCCTATGTTTTACTAAAGGTCAATATTTTGAAACTTCATTTTTCTTCTAAAAGACGAAATCTGAGTTCATGAATTTTCCTCGGGTCCGTTTTTGATTTGGTCATTTTACTCTACTCTCCAAAGTTAGTATGAACACACTTAAACACATTCCTTTTCCTCATTTATTTCGCTTTACATCGAGATGCGTCAAAACTCTGTGTATATTTCATTCACTCAATGACCAGTTTTAACGTGCAAGACATTACACTACATGTGAAACTTCTTCGTTTGCTGTATTTCCCTTTAGGCGTTAACTTTCGTTTTAAATGGGTTTTTCCTATCGCATCTGTTTTTCTGATCACAGCTCATTTATTTAATTACTTCAAGATCATATTAGTCTTGAACAAAGAGAACAGTCAATCGTATTCTAAATATGTTTTCTCTTGTCTCTTTTAAAGAAACAGACAACAAGGAGTATCCCACACTGAAACAAACATCCTCAATTAGTTGCTTTCATGTCTTTCCACATCAAATTCTATAGTTCCACATTAATGTTATTCTTAACGATTCACCTTGTATACAGACATATTTTCTCTATTCTTAGAAATTATTTCTCCAAAAACAATAACTAAGCCTCTTACAAGAACCCAGTAAACAATGTGCATAACTTCATGCAGTCTTAACAAAATGCGTTTATGCGTTCAAATGCTATTTTCGCTCCCATTCGCTTTGAAGTTGGGAAAGCGAGCTGACAGAAGTCTTTCAGAATGAATTTATGAAGTTGCTTGATTCATTCATGTTTTTCTAAAAGTCAATATTTGAAATGATCATTTTTCATAAAGTTCGTTTCTGAATCGATTAAACCTATACAAGTCAAAAAATGGCTTTGACGTTTTCACTAAGAGTGCGATTTCTTAAGTTCTCATTTTTTAAATCGCAAAAATCCCATAGAATAACATGAGAAATGCCATCCAACTAAAAGTCAATATTTGAGTCCTTTATTTTTTATAAAAGTCAATATTTGAGTCCTTTATTTTTTATAAAAGTCAATATTTGAAACGTGTATTTTTCAATATGCCAATATTTGAAACGTTCATGTTTCAAAAAGTTCGTTTTTGAACCGTATAAATTTTCACAAGTCAAAAATGGTTTTGTTGTTTTTCCCTAAGAGGGCGATTTTTGGAATTTTCGTTTTCTTCAAATCACTAAAATCCCATAGAATAACATGGGAAATACCGCACAACTAAATGTCCATATTTGAATCGTTCATTTTTTCTTAAAGTCAGTATTTGAAACGTACATTTTTTAGTATGTCAATATTTGGAACGTTCATGGTTCATAAAGTTCGTTTGGATCACATGACTAAATCAATTTTTCGCATCTCAAAAAAGCACGCATCAAACTTTCTTATTCTTTCATTCCACCATCCAATATATGACATCTCAAAACTTTGTAAAATGAGTGTTGTTACATCCATTGTTCCACTCTCAGACTTCATTCTTTCTTATAGGAACAGAAATGAACTTGAATCGTCGTGTTAGAAAATGCCTAGTCCGCAATTCTCCTCCCGACTCACACAAGAACAATCTCGTTGCTTGACGGGGATTGCGTAGCCGGAGCAGTAGGAGTATCCATAGATTTGACATCAGGATCTGGCCCTTGTGTGAGTCGGGAAGAGAAATACGGTCTAGGCATTTCCGAAACCCCACATACCTCATGATGGGGTGTGTGGATGAGAAATAGCCTCACTTTCAAACTGTCGTCTGTTTGGGACTTTATGAAAAATTTGGAGAATATTGGTAATCCACCGCAAACTTTTGTGCTTCGTAATGAACTGTTTATCTCCACATTTGATGAAGGTGTTAGAAAAATGAGATTACATAGAATGTAGTGTAGAAAAGCAAAATTCTTCCAGGCAGCATTAGAGGCCTTCACTTTTAATGTCAATAATGTTCATGGAGAAGATAAGCTATGGGGTATTATATGCGCTACATTGCTTGGTGAATGTTTTAAGAATTCTGTGAAACATTTTGTAAAGAATCGCTCAACGACGCAGCTTTCGGAGGATGAGGATGAAATGGAGCTAACTACATCGCTTTTGGTCTTGCTTCACAATGTTATCCAATGCAGGGTGGCTGAGTTAATCTACTGCCACTCGTGGTCGGCTAAGGATATTGACTATACAACCAGGAGTTGTACGCTTGTCTTTCCATAACAGGGGAAAAACGTGCATCACGATTATTTGAGAGAGCCGTTGTGAGACTGCAACCCATGGACTTAGCACGTCAGTTTGTAGATGTAGTTGATCTTCCAGTACCACCGAAATTTCTCACCTCCGTGCATGAAAGACCTTGTGAACTGTGTTGTGAAGACTGCTAAAGAGTTACAAATTTTTTAAAAGTCCTACCTATGCAGAGATGTGTATATCATCTCTGTGTAGGTAGGAGCACATTGCGCCTGAATGTAGATGCCCGAAACGCAGAATAAGTTCGCAATACGGCATTCTTTATAAGAACATGAGGCAGCGTCAATTCATTAATATTTTCTCTAATGAATTGATGTCATTCACTGATGAATGATCTGCGAAGATAAATACCAATTTCCCTAAATTCGAAGCACACTTCGCTATGAAAATGCATGTGTAAAAATCTTCCCATGTCATAAATGAGTGAATTAAATTTGACCATTTGCATTTTTTTTCATTAATTCAAAACCGATCTTTTGTCTTTCGTTAATTCCACATACTAATCAATGGAAAATATACACATTTTAAATATTTAACGAATCAAAAACAGCCCTTTGACCGAATCCAAAACGCTCTCAGGCTGAAATCACGTTGTCTGAATTCGACCGGGTTAAAAAATGAAACGAACGAATTTCGCCCGAAACCATTTTTCGAAGCAAACAAAACCTGCCTTTTCTGATGTGTAATATTATTATTTTGATGAACGGTAAATATTTTGTAGATGAAACATACTCAAGAGAAAAACACATACAGATTAGTGGAAACATCAAGGTTTATTCTTTTCATAGGGTCCCTTCCCACCAGAAGGGAGATGACAATCGATTCCACCCCTTTTAGTTACGGGGTGTTTTGGAACTATTTCAGTTGGGTGATGAAGTACACGATTATTTTTTACATACCTCGAGAGTAAGTGTATTACTTTCAAGGCTTGAGAAAATTGTGGTAATGCGAAAATACTGGCATTATCAGATTTACTTCTCATTAAGAAATCTACCAAGTCAACAGTATTGGAATTCTCCTTAACATTTCCTTTGAAAATATATTATCCATTTGAATCCCAGGATATAATGTCTGGGCGCTTCTTAAATATTTGTATTATAATCTCAGTCTGATGTTTCATATTCTCGGGAACCGTTTGAATAAACAAGTTTTCGATAAAAACCGTTACGCCTGTGTCGGTAGCAACGAGAGAATCTTGGTCACTCGTTGGCTAATTCCCTCAAAGTGTCTTTTTTTTTATAGGTTTTTTGGAATTTCGTTCTCACTTCGATGGTTAGGAAAAGCCATAGATTTAAGTTATATGTGTGTGAAGAAACCGCACGGGTGTAAACTTCTTGCATATAGGTGATTTGCATTTAATTTGCATCTTGCATTAATGTAATAAAGCGCCAACATCGTTCCCATATTTGGGAGCGATAAAACATTATCGTACACAAACACAAAGAAAAACGGGCTGGCGTGGCTGCTTAGAACCAACATTATAGATGCCTTACCACGAAATAATTTAACTATAAATTAAATTTACAGTTAAATTAACTGTAAATCTCCCCATAAATCCGCTTGTTTCAATCGCCGTTGGTGGGAAATTTTTCATATAACCACCGCATGGAAATTTTACTGTGTGTTTTAATCAAGTAGAGTGGGAACCCAAAAACCCCAAGAGGTTAAAAACGTTTGGTGGATAAAATGAACCCACTTCACCCACGTATATTTACAAGGAGGGTTAAAATGACCTCCCAAAATAAAAACACGTGCCCCAATTGATGTAGGAGTGTTGCCATTGGAAAAACGTGCGAGTTTCGTTGCTCAATAAGCTCTTGCTTTACGTTGGAAAGCGATGTTTCACATTGAATTTATTCATTTCCCTCCAACTTCTGATCATAAGCTTAACCTCTTAAGGCAAAAATTAACCCTTTGAAGCCCTAGATTTATAACTAACTAAGCTCTTACTTCACGCTGGAAAGCGATGTTTAACCCTTTGAGACCCTATTTTTGGGATTTCCCCAAGTGGAGGCATAAATTTAACCCTTTATGGCCGTCATCCCAAGTCATTTTGGCTTACACAGGGTTGCCACCTCGAGAAAGCTTAACTTTTTACCTCTGCCTCCATTTAGAAAAGGAGTAGAATTAAATAGTGTTGCCACCGGTAAAAAGTGCGAGTTTCGTCGCTCAATAAACTCTTGCTTCACGTTGGAGAGTTAACCCTTTGACACCCTATTTTTGGGATTTCCCCAAGTGGAGGCATAAATTTAACCCTTTATGGTCGTCATCCCAAGTCATTTTGGCTTACACAGGGTTGCCACCTCGAGAAAGCTTAACTTTTACCTCTGCCTCCATTTAGAAAAGGAGTAGAATTAAATAGTGTTGCCACCGGTAAAAAGTGCGAGTTTCGTCGCTCAATAAACTCTTGCTTCACGTTGGAGAGTTAACCCTTTGACACCCTATTTTTGGGATTTCCCCAAGTGGAGGCATAAATTTAACCCTTTATGGCCGTCATCCCAAGTCATTTTGGCTTACACAGGGTTGCCACCTCGAGAAAGCTTAACTTTTACCTCTGCCTCCATTTAGAAAAGGAGTAGAATTAAATAGTGTTGCCACCGGTAAAAAGTGCGAGTTTCGTCGCTCAATAAACTCTTGCTTCACGTTGGAGAGTTAACCCTTTGACACCCTATTTTTGGGATTTCCCCAAGTGGAGGCATAAATTTAACCCTTTATGGCCGTCATCCCAAGTCATTTTGGCTTACACAGGGTTGCCACCTCGAGAAAGCTTAACTTTTTACCTCTGCCTCCATTTAGAAAAGGAGTAGAATTAAATAGTGTTGCCACCGGTAAAAAGTGCGAGTTTCGTCGCTCAATAAACTCTTGCTTCTCAAGTTGGAGAGTTAACCCTTTGACACAGTATTTTTGTGATTTCCCCAAGTGGAAGCATAAATTTAACCCTTTTATGGGCACTACCGCAACTCATGTGAGCTTAAACACTGTTGCCACCTCCGAAAAGCTTAACTTATTACCTCTGCTTCCATTTAGAAGAGGAGACGGATTAAATAGTGTTGCCACCGGTAAAAAGTGCGAGTTTCGTTGGTCAATAAACTCTTGCTTCACGTTGGAGAGCATGCCACATGTGGATTCGAATCTCACCATACCGCATATACCGCATGCGGTATGGTGAGATTCGAATCCCCATGGGGTTTCTAATCCCAATATACCGCATGCCGCATATACCGCATGTCACATACCGCATATACCGCATGCCACATACCGCATATACCGCACGCCACATACCGCATATACCGCATGCCGCATACCGCATATACCGCATGCCGCATATACCGCACGCCACATACCGCATATACCGCATGCCGCATATACCGCATATACCGCATGCGGTATATACCGCATATACCGCATATACCGCATATACCGCATGCCGCATGCGGTATATACCGCATATACCGCATATACCGCATGCGGCATGCGGTATGTGGATTCGAATCCCCACTTCTACACTACTCACGATGGTAGATTTCATGACTTTTGACAGAGTTTCTGAAAGCGAGTCATGCACAATCACAGGGTGTTAGTGGATTCAGATCACATGAAGATAAAATAAGCAAACTGTGAAGCTCAAGTGGGAGAATGCGCAAAAGTAAAATAGCAATATCAAGCTTTTAAGAAACGAAATGCGAGAAAATTAAAATTTTCCTTACATTTAATTTTCTGTACTCTATTTGTATTTCATTGAAATAAATTCTTCCCTTAAGGAATCGCGGAACTATTTTCTAAATAGAGGAGCTATTTATAACGCGTAGTAAGACATGGAGAGCCTCGACCTGAAGCGTGAACAAACTGCAACTGCTTCCAATGGATACGTGTAGCACTGAAAGTCTAACACATTAACTGCAAGATCAAATTTCGAATTATAAAACGCGCGCGTTATGTCAAATATGAAACAATGGTTAAAGAAACCAACTCAAAATCTTACCGTAGAAATAGCTTGGATCTATTTATAGCGGGTGGTAACACGCACACAGAGCCATGGTCTAAAGCTCCAGCAACTGCAGCGGAAAAACACATGTAACACTTTAGAAGTGCAGTTCCAAAATTTTGTCACAACCTGTCGCTTATATCACGTTCGGCGTGAGGTCGCGTAGTTTCTGCGACACTGCAATGAAAAAATTGCTGCGTTAATTTCAAAATGTAACGAAATGCTGTTACATAAGACTGCAACGAAATGATGTTGCGCAAAAGTGAAATGAAACGTCGCTGCGTGAGGAAACCGCAAAATCAAATTTCAGCAATAGTTGAAAGCTTTAAAAATGTAATTTAATTATTTGAAATTTTTGAAATTTCAATTAAAAAAATAGAGCTCCGAGGTCTACACTCTAGTGTGCCTCTGCAAAATTTCAAACCTGTAAGATCACCAAGTTCGTTCTGTAGGTGACTGAAAAATCCACACGATAATTTTAGTACGTGTAAAATCGGAGGCTTGATTCTAAGCTACATCCTATATTCAGCATGGTGCCATTATACATGCTGTGATAGCAGAGTAATATGAGGTCAATGTTTAGTTGGATGAATAATGAGGGCGTTTCAGTTGGGAAATATTATTAAAGAAGAGCGGTGTGTCATTCACCGGTTTGCATGTGCAGGAGGGTTAATAAGGCTTCATGAAAATCCATTCGGTATGATTGATGATAAGTATGTAGGTTTTCAGAAACGCGAATATGCGTGACGGTTTTGCTTTTGGTCTGAAAAAAAGCTGTCCTTTTCAAAACGAACCCGTTTGGTCTACGTACCATGCTTATAAGAGCATTATCATCAACCTTCGTCTTGAGACGTTTTTCAAATTTTGGTAGGGTATGCCTTTATTTCTCTTTACTCATCTTTATAATTGACTTTTTCTTGGTTGTTTCCCATGTCCTTTCGTAAATTTTCTAATTTTTTTGTGTTGGACAATACTTCTAAAGTGAAAACCCATTGACACTTGTGTCGTACCTGCCAGAAGGACGCGCACGACATAAAGGCAGATATCAGTCAGAACGAACGTCCGCGTAGCTCAATTGGTAAAACGACTTATTCCAGAATGAAGGGAACAGGGTTCGAGCCCCGGCGTGGACAAAAATGACGGAGAAATTTACTTCGTTATAATGGCGGCCGAACTTTCCGGATGACCCGGCCGTTCAAGATCTCGCAATGGTGTGATGTTCTTTCCACACCGCGAGATAAGAAAAATAAGAGAATCCCTTCTTCAGCGCTTCGAAAATAAATGTGCGTGATGTTGCATTCCACACACCAGATTGACTGGGAGTTCTCAAGTGCACGTCCTACAGCCGATGACTGCCTACGGCAATTCATGGTCACGGCTGACCCGTGTGCCATGCCCCCGGCCCTCTTTCGGGGGAGGGGAAGGGGAGATGTGACGTACCTACCAGTAGGACGCACACGACATAAAGGCAGGACGCACACGTCATTTTGTCCCCGGCGTGGACAAAATGACGGAGAAATTTACTTCGTTATACACTGTAGTTTCCAGAGAAAGATAATAAGCACACCGGACAAAAAATTAGTCACCCCTATCAGAACATGCCTAATAACGGGTGGAGGCGCCTCTTGCCTTGATAACAGCATGAATCCGGTGTAGTAGAGAATCAATAAGGTTGTGGATGTATTGAACATCGATTTGCAGCCACACGTGCGTCAATTGGTCCCGAAGTTCCGCCAGAGTACGTGGCTGTCTATTCCGGCGTTTCACCTTCTGTTCCAAAGATCTCACAGAGTTTCAATTGAATCGAACTTTATAATAACTTCAACTCTGGATTTTTATCAAGAAAGTCAAGCAAATTTCTGTCAAACGAAGCGCCGTTATCGGACGTTGTTTCTCTTTACCCTCCGGTACCCGTGCCGGAAGCCATCGGAACGTTAAAAGATGCCATAACTAATTCGTCACTTTATTCGCAGGAGTCCTGTCTCAGCATCTTCAAGTTAATGGACTTGGTCTCAAATTCCAGCTACTTCAGTTTCCAAGGACAAATTTACAAACAGATAAATGGCGTTCCGATGGGATCGTCCCTTTCAACCGTCCTCGCGGAAGCAATACTTCGCCCAGTTGAGCAATGTGTATTCACCAACATCACCCGAAGGCCTGCCACTTAGCTAAGATATGCAGACGATGTGTTCTTCATATGGCCTCACGGAAAGGAGTCCATCCCACTTTTTCCAGATGAAATCAATGATATTCACCCTACTATCAATTTCACTATGGTGCCCGAACACAATGGCGGCTTGCCTTATCAGGATGTGTTACTGACTAAATTACCTAAAAATCACCTTCGCACGCAAGGCTATTATAAACCCACATATGTATATAACCTGATGCTCCGCAGCTCATTCTGCCCCGCTGACTACAAGACAGCTTTATTCCGTTCTCCAATCCGAACAGCCTTTGCAGTCTCCTGAGATGTTCCTTCTAGGTAGTGCGAATTGAGAAACGTTATCGACTTGGCCACTGAGGAAGGATACGCATTTAACCTGATACATCGGTACATCAAGAAGACCACAACCAGTCGTACTGATCTTTCTATACCGCAGCTACGCTACCTGGGCTCAATTCCCAATACACCAAATGTTTGCTATCAGCTCAAGAACGCGCTGAAGAAGATGAACCTCGGTGTTGGCATCAGGTCTCCGACATCTTTATATACCATGCTTAAGGGAAACCCTGACAAAACCCCACCTTCCAATGAAGCAGATGTTTATGCCATTCCTCTACTATATCCAGACGGCTCCAAGCGATGCTACATTGGAATGGCAAAACGTTCATTTAGAATTAGAGTCAACGAACATAAAAGGGATTTAAAGAACGGCAAAGTAACCACGGCCCTATCCATAGAAATCAAGTTCAAGTCCACTGCTCCTATGTGGGACGACGTCAAGAAATTAGCTTCCGTCTCCACCCCAAAATCTACTGCCATTCGCGAAACTTTGGAGATCATAACCAACAGAGAGTCGTGCAATGATAGTGCCTCACTGGAGTTGCCACGAATTTGGAATCGTTCTTCAAATATGATTACCTCTTGATTTTCCTTCCCTGCTACCGCGTGCTAAACGAGCATAACGCCTCGTGTCTTTGAATACCTGGTTACGTTCGCATCTGTTCGTTATTGCCAAGTCAAGTCAAGTCACCGCGTTCAAATTGTTGAAGCGTTCTATAATTCAGTTTGCAGTTTGCTGTCTAACTTCCTTGAAAACGTCATCTGGCTGATGTGCGAAAGCTTGGAAACTGATTTCTGTTCTACACCAAGAAATTTCGGATATCTAGTATAGGTATACTATTTAAGTAAAAGACATAGTTAACGTTAAAGGATACAGCAAAGTGTGTGCTCATTGGGTATCGCACCGCGTCACCTAACAACTGAAATGAAGAGATCAAGACTTGAAACATGCAAAAGGTTGCTTGCTCGCTATGAAAAATATTTTATTCGAAGCATTGTGACTGGTGATGAGAGTTGGAGGGTTCACCATTATTTCCCAGAAATGAAAAACCAATCGTTGGAATACCGACATCCATCTTCTCCTAGAGGGGAAAACAATTCAAAACTAAAATTTTTGTTGGTAAGCGTATGCTCATTGAGTTCCGCGAGTAAAAAAACCTTATTAATCAGGAGTGCATGGTCAAAGATACGACTATCAACTCTGAAAGCGACATGCGTACCTTAAAAAAAGTTAAAGCAGAGAATAAAACGCGTTCGTGTGGGGGCCCATGATTCTGCAACACGTAGTACTTTCACTTCAGAGGTCCTATAGAAAATCGAGTTTGAAGTTCTTGAACACCCTACCTGCAGCTCAGATTTGGCACCGTTGGACTTCTGGTTATTTGCTGCTGTCAAGAAACATCTGAAAGGAATTCATTTCACCTGTGACGAAGATATTCAAGCCACCACGACGAAATGGTTCCGAGAACAGCTACACTACATATCACTAAGCTGTTCCCTGGGATTCAGCGGTTAGCTCCACAAAAAAATTCAAACTACCAGAATTTGTTTTTAACTGATCATTTACTTACTGTTGCCGTATCAAACTTCTCAATTTACAGCGATCTTGATATACAACTCAGGCTTCAGTGACATCCATCACACGAGACACACAAGATCTTCTATACTTCATACTCATAATCTTATTCTCATGCAGACATTCCTGAATCTGTTCCTCCCATGACTTCCTCTGCCTTTCCTCCTTGCCACTTAGGCTAAAAGATTTTCTTAGTAAGCATCTCTTCACTCATTCTTTCAACATGCCCAAACCACCGAAGCATATTAGTCTCCACCTTGCTAACAACATTTTGCTTCACATTACACAATTGCTACCCATCTTCATTCCTCACACAATCAGAACGTGTCTTCCCACAAACCCACCATAAGTAACGCATTTCTCCAGCACACAAACGACTCCTATGTTTCTTCTGTAATACCCACGTTTCACTGCCATATATCAGAGTAGGAACAATTGCCCTTTCATACAGAGCAATGCGAGACTCTCTAGAGAACCCATCATTCCTGTGAAAACCTCCCAAGGTAGCAATGACTTTCAATAAAAAATTCACTTGCCTATGGTTCCGAGAACAACCTGTGATTTTTACAGAGGTGAGTTTAAAATAGATCTTGCTAAATTTGGCGTAACTGAATCGAGCGCGAGGGAGACGTGTAAAAAAATAAAATATGTGAATTAAAGTAGAAATTCTGAGCTTTGTTCTGGTTTTGTTTCAATCTGAAACCATACCACTGGGCTTGTATATAAATATGGAGGCATTACAATTTGAGCACCCTGTGTAAAATGTTAACTACACCGTTTCTTTCCCCAAAAGTTAAATTTTGTGATCAAAACTTCTTTGAAATAATCGATATTAAAAAAAACCATGTATTTTTACTCTTTTTTTCACTTGTTCCATGAGTCTTATTCCATTTTTCCCAAGTTGTCAGCGATTAAGAAAGCTGATTACCCGTACTCGAGAGAAATAAAGTTCCTCTATTGAACTGACTTACCTTATAGTAAAATGAATTGTAACGTATACTCTAAATTCAGTTTCTTTTTGATTTTACTATCTCTTGTTATTTTATTTTCCTATGCAAATTATCTTCTCACTTAACGAGATGTTGTTTCTCCCGCTGAATTATATGTGGCAACGAGTGTAAGTCCTGACGTGGTGGTATGCAGTATATATTATAATGAATAAGCTTTATTTGCTTTCCGCTAAGCTAATGATAATGAATAAAGCTTCTTTCTACCAGCTAGCTAATGATAATAATGAAGCTTTCCTACTGCTGAGCTAAGTATAATGCTTCTGCTACTGAATGATATGCTTGTACTAAACTTCAAATAGTGAATTCAAATGGTTGTTGTTACTAGTTAATTAAGAACATGAATAAAGTCTCCTGCTAGTAGTGTAGTAATAGTATTGAACAAACTTGTAACTGGTAGTAATGTTGTAGCAGTAATTAGGATGAATAAAGTCTTAACGCTGGTTGTTAATAGTAATAAACTAATGACATAAACCTAACAGCCAGACAGAGGTCTGACAAAAACTATGAATTGAGAAACACAAAGCTCTTTTATTATGTAACTCTTGATCACCCAACGCACACACACAACTCGTTTCACAATAATGAAGAATCAAACTAATCACATAGAACGAAGCTCTCAATACAACAACAACAACAAACTCTCTCCTTCACAACAACAACGCTCCTCTAGTATAACAACAAACGCTCTCCTTGGCTATCGTTGAACGCGCCTATTTATACTGGCTACCACCACGTCATGACTTACACTCATTGCCAGATCTCATTCAGCGGGTGAAATAATATTTCGTTCAGTAAGAAGATAATTTACATAGTAAAATAAAATAACCAGAGATAGTAAAATCAAAAGGAAAGTGAATATAGAGTATACGTTACAATATAGGCGCGCTCAAGTATACCGAAGAGCTTCGTTTTATATGTGATAGGTTCTTCCTGATTATTGATATGCGATTTACCTACGTTTCTACGATACTGTGATAGTACGAAAGTTCGGAATATCAGTAGTTGTGTTATTTTGGAGTGTGTATTTGAGTAATACCAGGAGCTCCACAATAAAAGGTTCAAAGTGAGTACGTTTACTTAGTTCATTTTATTGTCAGACCTCTGTCTGGCCGTTAAGTCTATTTCATTGAGTGTTTACGTTAAGTTCAGGGTATATTGTGTTTACCGCTCTAATAAGGAGCCTTCAAGGTACTAATGTACTAAAACCGAAGTTATATTACTGATATTCAAGATAATGAGGAACGCTGAGTAAAGAATAATTTCATATTCTTGGAATTTATTGCACGTGCTTGTCTTACCTAAAAAAACTTTAGCACTTTGAAGATTAAGCACACTTTAGCTACGTCAAGTAACCTTTCAATAACCCTAACATGACATAACGTAAGCTTTCCTGCACTACACGTCCAGTCGGAGAATTTTATTCATTATAGAATATAACGGAAACAGACAGTGCCATTTCTTGTACGAATTGCTCTCACACACGTGTCTGCATATCCCTGTTATATATGTGCACACGCTTAAATAAAACCTTTTTTTTTTTTGCCTTGTTATACACTTAAGAATAAACAAGGTAAATTTGGTTCCCCAAACAAGTAAAGAAATGTTTCCAATTTACTCAACTCTCTTGTTGCGACGAATGTCGCCAGAAATTCGTTTTGGTTTTGGTCTCGCCAAGTTGAAAACTCTGTTTACGTAAACTTTTCTCAGAAAAGGTAAAAGCCAGGTGTTTTAGTCGCTAAAGCCAACGAAGTGAAAACGGAATTTAATTCCAACCTTTAAAGAAATAAATCATTCCGTCAAACTCTCATCTTGCAGCCCAGCTTGTCGGTTTCAGCAGTAATTATTAAATGTATCCGGTGGAAAAACTCAGTGAACTTCGACATTTGATTATTTGAGAAGACAATCTTCTTTCTGTGAAAATTTTCTTTAATCCGGAAGCAAAATCCTAAACTTTCCAGTACTGCCCTGGCCCGTCCCAAGTCCCGTATTTTTCACTTAACTGATGAAAAACCCCGGCCGGCCCTTGCACAGGGCCGGGCCAGGACCGAGCTGACTTCTACTTAGGTAGTCACTTCAGAAATATACAGCTTTACATTTCTCTTTGAAGATATTTTCACACATTTGTAATTGAGATCTATGTCACTTACGTATAAAAACACCTGTTGTTGGATGGGCTGAAGAAACTCAGTATTTAGAGACGAAGCAGCAGTTCTTTCTTGAACACAGCATACCTTTTGACCTCTTCTTTGATGCTAGAATTAAACAGCATGTTTCCGCAAGTTTTGAATTTCATGCGCAAAACAAAAATCTCCATTATTTTTGCTTAGATTTTTAACTGATATGCTGTCAACTTTCTGATAGTTTTACATCACGATTTGCCTTTTTCACCGTAACGAAAAATAAACATATTTGGCCGAATGAAAACAAGTTACATGGCATTCATTTATCTTTTCGGTGTTTATGAGAGTTCTCAGAAAGATATTCAAAACGATTGCATTGCCGCGCTTGGCAAAAAATGATTCAACCTCTCACTGTAATTTTTCAAACAACATAAGACAGAATACGCATGAAAGTTGGATTGAGTCCTCACGCAACACAAGGTTTTGCTTAGTTACATGAATGTCCAATTACGTTGACGAAAGAAAATATCTGAAGTCATTTCAGCCGTCAAAAGAATCTTTGAAGTTCATCAACTCACACTTCTAAAGAAGTGAAAAAGACTTTTCTCTCATTATCGGTCATGCAGAAATGTAAAATTTTGTATAGCTGCAGTACTCTGTGTTCTTTAATTAATTTCTGGTAATTGAGATAGAGAGATGCGCACGTTTCCGCTACAGCATATATGTTATTTTATAGATATGCTAGGGGCTGCGCCTCTAGGTATATAATATAGAATATACAAAGGCCGTTCCATGAAAACAGAGAGTAATTATTTTTGAGTTGGCAACAGTGCGAAGGGAAAAAATAACCACGCAGACAACTAACTAAATCAAGGAAGTATCTATGGCTACAGTTTTTAGCTGTGGCAGTCTATTCTGGTTTTGTCATTGCGCAGTTGTTTAAGGTAAGTCTGCATTTCGCCATACAGCTATGGAGGTGAGTGATTCAGAGTTAAGAAGTGAAATGCGTTGTGCGATAACATTTTGCTGTCATTCGGCTAAAACGGCTAAAGAAACAGTTGATTTAATGAAAAAAGCTTACAAAGATGAATGTTTGAGTGAGTCAACGAATTTTAGATGGCACCGTGATTTAAAAAAAGGGCGTTTGTCGGCTGAACTCACTCCTAGGCCTGGTCGACCTGAAAGTGTTGTTACGCATGCTTATTGTCAACAATGTTTGGGCAATCCTCCAAGACGACAGACGATGAAGGCACAGTGGCGTCAACTAATATTTCAAAAACGTCGGTATTTCGCATTCTACGCGACAAATTACTGCTGCATCGTGTGTGTTCCAGATGGATGCTTCATCACCTGACGAGAGAACAATTGTTAGCCAGAGTTCAGGTGTGCCATGAGTGGATACAAATGATGGAAAAAGATCCAAACCTCCTAAACCCAGTAATAATTGCTGACGAAACATGGATCCACTATTTCGACCCCCTCACGAAGCGCGCAGCGAGTGTCTGGAAACACACAGTCTCGCCTCCTCCGAAAAAAGTCCGCAAAACCAAGTTAGCTGGGAAGGTGATGATGATCATTTTCTTTGATCATAAAGGAAGGTGTAGTCTACCAGCATGCCGTTCCTCTACAAATTACTATCAAGGCTGAGTATTACATTTCAGTGTTGAAGCATCTGCGACGACACATATCGATTAAGCGACCGGAACTGGTGGGCAAGTGGACACTACACCATGATAACGCCCGGCTACATGTGGCTGCTTGTCTTCAACAGTTTCTTACGAAATGCAGTGTTGAAATCATGCCACAGCCTGCCTACAATCCTGACCTTGCCCCGTGTGATTTCTGGTTGTTTCCAACAATGAAGGAGGAGTTCCGTGGCGTAACATTCAACGCAGATGCTGACGTCATTCAAGCTTTACAGGCGTCGCTGAAGCAGCTTGCACAAAATGCCTTCGTCACATGCTTTGAAAAGTGGACTGAACGATAGGAACGTTGCATACCATCTGAAGGAAGATACTTTGTGAAATAATAACATAAATTTTGCTGTACCTATATTTCTTCATTTTGTGTGATTTTACTCTCAGTTTTTATGGAACGGCCGTTGTATATTCCGTATTGCTACGAATGGCAACACTAGTAGATGGAAAAGCATTATATGTAACCGACGCACGAAGCTAAAACAAGTTTTTAATAAGTTCCAACTCATGTACTTTGTTTAAAGAATATAGACGTCAACAATTCTTTAACTTGAGATAATATGGGAGCTCAAACTCTAACACTAGTTTATGAAAATCAGAATTTTCATCCAGTTTGTTAAGTCTAATTTTCAGCAAAAGTTTAAAAGAATGGTATGCTCACTCACGGATTTACGTATACTAAAGTCATACGCACAGTGGCTTTGCTGCCGTACTTGCATTTTATGAAAATTTTGGAAAAATCATTATTAGACGGTGAACCAATTTACTAAACTAAGATTTCCCGCTGTTTCGAAAATGTGAGGAATAAATGAAGAAAAATTTACAAGTTTTATAAATATTTTTACTCGTCGAGTGTTCGTTAACAGATTTTTCAATTTTCAGTTAAGTGCTCCAACTGATTATTTGTTTTCGTACATACAGTATGAGACCTTATTTCATAAAGTGTCCATGATGTGCGCATCTACAAAAGAGAATACAGGACTTCAATTTATTTTAGTTTCATGAGATATACGGAATTGAAAGCGCAATTTTCCCAAAGTTGTTCGCTGTTTTTACCGCCACTGATTACGTCTACCAAATGGACGATTCATTTCCTACATTGTGTAGCTTGCTTCCTCCGTTGGCAACTGAGAAATTCCGGAAATGAATTTTTCAAAGTTTTTCGTCTGTGTGTTCCTTATGTTTCCCAACATCCTTTTAATTACTTTTTATCTTTTTCAGGCAATCGAAGAACTAAAATTTCCCGTAACAAAGCAAAGCCTCGTTTCCTGGCGAAGTTCAAACCGGAAATGAAGAAGGATTCTACTTAGGATCTCTCTTTTCTTGAGAAAAGAAATATCTTTATTCGTGATTTCTTTTCGGCATACAAATTTTACTCTGTTTAACTCATTACAAGGAAAGACAGTTAGCGCATACTTGATCATTTATCTTAGATAATCTTTCGGAGAAAACTGGAAAGAGAAATATAAATATGAAAATGTCAGGAACGAAGAAGTTTTCCAAATTTTGTTATTTCGTTAAAAATCAGAGAGAGAAAGAGAGAGAGAGAGAGAGAGAGAGAGAGAGAGAGAGAGAGATGGGAAAGAAGAATAGAACCAGAGAGAGAGAGAGAAAGATGCAGAAAGGAAAAAAGTAAGTGAGGAATGAAAGAATGAAAACAAAATGAATGATGGGAATAAAGCACGCAGAGAATGGGAAGGAAAGAAACAAAGACAAAGGAAAAGCGAGTGGTAAATGAAAAGTTGGTGAAAGAAAGTAACCAGTTGAAAAAGGCAGGAAGGAAAAGATGGAGATAGATAAAAGGAAAAAAGGGAGAACAGGAAAGAAAAGGGTCAGAGAGAATAAGGAAAAGAAGAATGGGAAATGAAAAGAAGATGGAAGAAAGTTAAGTGGTAGAGATATGGGAAACTGATGGAAGGAAAGGGAAAAAAATGAATGAGCGTAAAAGATATAAAACAGAAAGATCTAAAGAGATACAGAAATTAAAAGACTGAGAAGAAGACATAAACCAAACAGGGACAGAAAAAGATACAAGATATAATGAGGGAGATAAATAAAGAGAAAGAGAGAGAAAACTTCTGCAGTTTTTTCTGCCGTCATGAGTATACAGAGAAATCTGTCTTTAAACAGCCTCAACAAAGGATAGGATAAATAACCATATGACAACGTTCCAGTTTTATGTTGAAATGTATCTGTGTAGACATTAAGTCTTTAATATGTTTGGGGGATAATGCCTCGAAGTTTAAATATTCATCTTTTGATTCACAGAACCTCTTGACTTCGGTAAGTCAAAACTATTCTGTGAGGAAGTTAATCGACAGCTTTGTTCCGTAACGAGCTGGCATTCATGACAAGAGACTATCGTTATTTTCTTTCTGTCATACCTAAAAGCCTCATGATGCTGACAGTAAACCCAGTTCTAATTTACAAAGATTGAACACAATCCATTACATCGGGATTTAATGTTGAAAATGTAACGGAGAAAGTATCCAGTTTTCCTAGTCGAATTTTCAGCAAACAATCGGGCATACTTAAATCACCTACAGAATAATTCAGTTGATTAAAATGAATTTTAATCTAACCAGTCAAGTTTATCTTGAAACTCGAGATAGATGGGAAGCGATAGAGAGTTTAAAGGCAGGCCAATCAAATCTACGATTCTGTGGTATCAACAATTATCTGCATTCAACAATATCTATTCCATTTCAATCAACTAGAACAATCGTGCGGAGATTGTTTCGAGCCATACAGGAGACTGAGATAGATGGAAAGCGAATTGGAGTTAAGAGGTCCGTCAATCAAACGCATGTATCTATAGTGTCAACAATTAATTCTCTGATTTCAAAACGAAGCACAACTGACAAAAATTAGTCATTCATATCAGAACTTTACTAATAAAGGGTGACGGCGCTTCTGGCATTGATAACAGAATGAATCCTGCGTGGTCAAGACTCCACGAGGTTGTGGATGTATTGAACGTCGATTTGCAGCCACTCAAGCGTCAGTTGGTCCCGAAGTTCCGCCAGAGTACGTGGGTGTCTATTCCGGCGTTGGACCTTCTGTTTCAAATGATCCCCCAGATTTTCAATAGAATTTAAATCTTGGGATTTAGCGAGCAAGTTGAGGTGAGAGAGTGTTTCTGATTGTTCTTCGTGCCATTCAGACACACTTTTAGCACTGTGCACACGGCAATTGTAGTCTAGGAAGACAGGAGCGGCAACGGATGCTGCTCCTGGAGATGTAGGACAAAGGGCAGCACTTCGTCATTCAGAATGAGGATATACGCATGCTGGTTCAAATTCATCATCACTGCAACGAGAGAGGGCCAATTTCGTGGTAAAAAACATCCCCAAAACATCACAGAACCTTCTCCAGTTTGAACAACACCTTCGACACGATCAGGATTAAAGGCATCATTGGGCCTGAGATGCACTCGGCGCCTTCTATCATTGGAGTTTAAACAAAAACCAGATTTATCAGACCAAATCACTCGTTTCCAATCCTCCACAGTAAAGGTTTGGTGCCTCTGATCCCATTGATAACGTGCGACTTTGTGACTTGCTGTTAAAAGAGGTACTTTGCTCCAGATGTCTATCGGATGCAGCTCTCGTCGCAATGTTCTTTCGGAAATTGATTGGAGTGAACTTTCATTGACTGTTTGGAGCAATTATTTCCTGGTTTGAAACCGATTTGCAGTTCCTAGGCGTGTAAAATGGCGGCGGTCCCTGTTGGTGAGAATAGTTTTCCGGCCGCAGTTGCGTCGCCGATTTTCAGTTGACTGGGAACTACACCACTCTTTGTAGATCAGCTGGACAGTACGCTTCGACACACCAACAAATTGGGCGACTTCATTCACCTTGTGTCCGTGGGCACGGCCGAACACGATGGCTCCTTTTTGCCACTAAGTAACGACCCATATTGCAGACTAAATTCAACACTCACGTTGCTCTTCACCACTGCACGAGACAGAAATCATCCTGTGGATCACGTAAGTGCTATTTATCTTCCAATAATCCTTGGGATGTAAGGTCAGGTGATGCGTAACATCACAGCCTCTCCTTGACAAATGTCAACCCCGCCTTCTCGTGGTACATCCTGTTCCCACTAAAGGGGCTCTGACGACCGCCAATAGCGGTATAACTATACCATCGGGATTAGAGGAAATGCTATCCCACACTCACCAACCCGCTTGGCCAGCGTGGTGAGTTATGGCCAAACCCCTCCAAAATGACTCCACAACTTAAATCTTGGCCCTCAGTCTCCGGCAGCTGGAATGTACCTGGCCAAGGCAGCGGCCAGTGCGACATGAAGGCAGAGGGTGCTAAGAATCCCCGGAGGACCGGACTAGGCCGCCATCTGATGCTGACCTTGGCAACGTATAACGGACGCTCCCTATCTTCTGATTCAAGGCTTCTTGAATTGGAAGAGGAACTACAAAGGATCAAGTGGGACATCGTCGGGCTAAGTGAGGTAAGAAGAAAAGGAGAAGATCTCATTGAACTGAAAAGTGGACATCTCTTCTACTATCGTGGGACAGATACTGGCAGAACTAGTGGTGTTGGATTTATAATAAACAAGAAACTGAAGGATAAAGTTGTAGAAGTTGAAAGTTCCTCTGACAGAGCTGCACGACTCGTTATCCAACTCTCGAGAAGATACCAGGCTCAGATTATTCAAATTTATGCACCCACCACAAGTCATGCTGAAGAAGAAATTGAAGAATTTTATGAGGAAATTCGTGATCTAAATAATAAAGGTAAGCAGCACTTGAAGATAATCATGGGAGATTTCAATGCAAAAATAGGGCAACAGCAACAGAATGAAACTTCAGTAGGTAAATTCGGTCACGGCAACAGAAACCAGCGTGGAAATACTCTCGTAGAGTTTGCAGAGGCAGAAGGGATTTTCTTCTTGAACTCCTTTTTCAAGAAAAAGCCACACAGGAAATGGACATGGAGACATCCAAATGGGACGACAAGTGAAATTGATTTTATTATGTGTAACAAAAAATTCGTCATAGAAGACTGCAGTGTGCTAAACAAGTTCAACACAGGCAGTGACCATAGATTGGTGAGATGTAAGATGCACCTCAACACTAAACTCGAACGTAGCAAGCTCATAAGACAAACAAAATGTATTGACATAACGAACCTTAAAAAACACCATAATACCTTCAAATTGGAACTGAAGAACAGATTCTCTGCTTTAGAAGGCCTAACATAGGAAGAAGTGGATATTTCTGAAGTTAACGGAAAAGTAACCAAAGCTCTTATGGAAACAGCAACAAAATTAGCTGTGTCTAAGAACAAATTGCATGTGAACAAATTATCAGGAAAAACCAAAATGTTGATGCAAAAAAGAAGAGTGATGAGGACAACTAAAGAAGATGTGACTTCCAAAGTGGAATATATAGAGCTATGCAAGACAGTACGAAAAAGTATCACTGAAGACGTAAGGAAATTCAACTGTGAACTAGTGAGGAAAGCAATTGAAAACAACCAAAGCCTAAAGATAGCAAAGGGACATCTCAGTAAGGGGAAAAAACAGATTATGGCACTGAGAAAAGAAGATGGTTCTGTAACAAGAAATAGAGGCGAAATTTTGACAAGAGTGAAAGATTTCTACTCCAAATTATATGAAAGGGATGATACATGTACTCCATACATCATGAAAGGTACCAGTACCAGAGTTCTTCCAGTCCTTCCAGCAGAAGTTGCACATGCAATCAAGAACATGAAGCGGGGAAAAGCTCCAGGAGAAGATGGAATTACTGTAGACATCATACAAGAAGCAAGTGGAGAAATCGAAACAGTACTTGCCCAAATTTTCACTCGATGCCTTAATGAAGGGAAAATTCCTGAGGATTGGAACAACGCTACAATGATCTTGCTACATAAAAAAGGTGACATTGAGGATCTCGGGAACTACAGACCTATCAGCCTCCTATCAGTGGTTTATAAAATCTTCACTAAAGTTCTTTCACACCGCTTGAAGGTGACACTGGACATGGCTCAACCGAGAGAACAAGCTGGATTCAGGAGTGGCTACAGCACAATAGATCATATCCACGTACTGAGAGAACTAATTGAAAGAGCGAGGGAATATGAACTTCCATTGTGCATGGCTTTTATCGATTATGAAAAAGCCTTTGATTCGGTGAAACCATCAGCAGTTGCAATGGCTCTGAAATCCTGTGGTATTGAAGATGCATACATTAATATTATTAATAACATCTATGAAAATGCAATTGCAAAGATTCGGCTGTTTGAAAATACAACGCACATAAAAATTGGAAAAGGAGTGAGACAAGGTGACACCATATCTCCGAAGCTCTTTAATGCCACATTGGAAAATGTCTTTCAATCACTGAACTGGGAAAACAAAGGGATAAAGATTAATGGAGATTATCTAACCCACCTTCGTTTTGCTGATGACATAGTCATTTTTGCAACTACCCCATCAGAGCTACAGAGTATGATCCAGGAAATTGCTGACAAAAGTAAAGAGGTGGGATTAAAAATGAACTTTCAGAAGACAAAAGTGATGTACAATGCTTTTACAAGAAATGAGGATTTATCGATTGATGGAGAAAAGCTGGAAATAACAGACACGTACGTTTATCTTGGACAGCAGATATCAAGTGAGGGTCACATTGATGAAGAAATTAATCGGCGTACAAAACTTGCCTGGAGAGCTTTTGGAAGAAACAGCATAATTTTCAAGAGCAATATGCCATTATGTCTTAAAAGAAAAGTGTTTGATCAATGCATCCTTCCAGTGCTTACGTATGGTGCAGAGACGTGGACCTTAACTAAAAGAGACATACAAAGGCTGCAGACAACTCAAAGCAGCATGGAGAGGTGCATGCTTGGTGTAACCAGGAGAGATAAGAAGAGGAACACGTGGATCCGAAAAATGACAAGAGTGGAAGACATCATGATCAGAGTTAAGTCCCTGAAATGGCAATGGGCTGGACATACTGCCAGAAGAACAGACCATCGATGGACAGCCGAAATTTTAGATTGGATTCCAAGGGACAGGAAAAGACCCAGAAGAAGACCACATGGAAGATGGGTGGATGAAATTCGAAAGTATGCGGGAGTGACATGGAGGAGACTGGCACAAGACAGACCGTTGTGGAGGAAACTTGGGGAGACCTTCGTCCAGCAGTGGATTGATAATGGTTGACAATGATGATGATGATGATGAATCCTATTACGGCGCCTTCTGTGCAACCGGTAACTTTCGACTGTCATTTTTATTAGGGGTGACTAATTTTTTGTCTGGTGTGCTTATGTATCCAGTTTCAAGCAAGTGGATCAAACGCCAGGAGATTTTTTTTCGGACAGTTCAGAAGATTGAGAAAGATGGGAAACGATTGAGAGTTTAGAGGTCTGTCAATCAAATGTGGGATTCTATGACGCCAACAATTCTCTGTTCTCCAAGCTATGGATCCAATTCAACCAAGTGGTTCTCAAAGCTATGGATCCAATTCAACCAAGTGAATAAGAGTCCGGAGATTTGTTTCGGATCTTACAAGATTGAAAAGCGCTCATAATGATCCCTACAAATTATCATTCACCAAATGTAATGTGGGAGTAAGTACACCGTGTTTGCGTTATCACATAATGGCAGACACAAAGAATCAGGCATCCGTGTCTAAGATTAAAATGAATTTTCAATATTGCAGAATTTATACCCTATAACGAAGTAAATTTCTCCGTCATTTCTGTCCACGCCAGGATTCGAACCCGGATCCCCTCATTCCGGAATAAGTCACTCTACCAATTGAGCGACGCGGACGTTTTATTCTGATTCCTATCTGCCTTTATGTCGTGTGCGTCCTTTTGGCAGGCACGTCACATCTCCTGGTACGTTACATCATCTCTCCCTTATTTTTTTTTTTTTTTTTTTTTTTCGAAGTGCTTGAGAAGGGATTCTCTGATTTTTCCTATCTCGCGGTGTGGAAAGAACATCACACCATTGCTAGATTTTGAACGGTCGGGTCATCCGGATAGTTCGGGCGCCATTATAACGAAGTAAATTTCTCCGTCATTTCTGTCCACGCCAGGATTCGAACCCGGATCCCCTCATTCCGGAATAAGTCAATCTACCAATTGAGCTACGCGGACGTTTTATTCTGATTCCTATCTGCCTTTATGTCGTGTGCGTCCTTCTGGCAGGTACGTCACATCTCCTGGTACGTTACAACCCGTAGTTGCATGTGAGTCATTTTACGCCAATTATAGGCCCGCCTGCTGAATCACTAAACCAACTGAATGGATTAACTCGGGGTTAGCAAAATATGCTCAGAAGAATATATTCGTTACTAATGATTAGGCCGAACGCGTCTGGAACGTGTAAACCTGCGCATCAAAAAGCATTGCTTTCCCTAATTTTGTACTTTAAGATGGTCATTTAGGGGATAATTAACACTAATCGGTCTTGAATGATTACCTGCTAAAATCAATGATGACGAACCTAAGACAGGAGTGACAGATTTGAGTGATGCTTCGACGCAGTAATACGATGGCCGATTCATGGGGGGTGGAGGAGGAGATCCAGCCCATCGCCGTCATATGAAGGGACATAGAGTGACCTCCTCCTACTTTTGAAGTCAACAGCACGTATCCAATGAAAGAAGGCTCGTGTCGTGAGCTGGCTTGGAGGGTATATAAGGTGTGCAGTACGCATTCTGAAAACACATCATTCGTTGTTGTCATGAATAAAAGGAACGATTTATCAGATTTGCAAAAAGGGATGATTATTGGCTTTCGTGCCAAGGGTGGCAGCATTTCTGAAACATAGCGACGTGAAAACTGCGGGGCACCACCTGCCGTTGATGTGAGAGGTGAACGTTGGCTTCGATGGCTCGTGAGGGCAGATAGAGAAGCTACTCTGGAGCAACTCACTGACCGAATGAACCAGGGGGATACCGGAAGAGTGTCTAAAACGAGAGTGAACCCTGCTGCGTATGGGGCTCCGATATCGGCGGATGGTCGCTGCACCTATGCAAACGAAGTTGCATCGGCAGAAAAGGCTTACATTTGCACGGCAGTATCGGAATTGGACCTCCGTTGATTGGCAAAGGACTGCCTTCTCCGATGAGTCATGTTTTCTGCTTCATCGAACGGATGGACGTCGTCGTTTAAGACGAGAAACATCGGAGAACAAACACTCTTCAACCATTGCTGGAGGAACACATGCTGGTAGGGGCAGCGTTATGGTCTGGCGAATGGTTTCGTGGCATTCTCTGGGTCTACTCGTACTTCTGGAAGACACTATGGACCGAATTTGTCATGAATCCATCCTTGCAGATCACGTACAACCATACATGCTGATTGTTTTTCCTATGGATGATGGGATCTTCTAGCACGGCAATGTGACGTGTCGCACAGCTAGAAATGTCCGACAGTGGTTGAAAGAGCAGGATGAAGACTTCAAAGTACCTCGCTGGCCCCCTAATTCCCCAGACTTAAACCCAATTGAGGATCTCTGAGGCCACCTCGATCGTGTTGTTCGCTATATGAATCCTCCACCACGCACCCTCCAGCAGGTGTCAGGTGCCCTGCACTCAGCATGGCTCCACATACCTGAGAACACCTTCCAGCACCTTATTGAGTCACTCCCTGCCCGTCTAGCTGCTGTCCGCGCTGCACACGACGGTTACTCTGGATATTAACTGGTGATCACAATAATGTGACTTGACCGTGTATAAGAGAGGGAAAGCAGTTGTTTTTACCGTAGCCTCATGAAACCCCGCAGTTACGTGACCATTTCTGTTCGAAGAGCTCAGAAGGCTTTGGGCGCCATTTGCTTCAGGTACATCGGCTGCTTACAAAGTTAAAGAATGGAGTGGCTCGAATTTTATGCATAGTCACAGATTCTCCAGGATATGACTCATCAACATCAAGCCCACAATATGTTCAAAGGATACCACATTCTATACTGACCGTATGATTTTTATAGTAATGCACATCTTATTTTCGGTTGCATGTTTGAGAGATACGTTTGTCGGTTTATAGGTATTTCTATTGTCTCGTACCCACAAAACCCACATCTCATACATCATTGTACCATGCTGTGAAGTTTGATATAAGTTGATTAATTGTTTTCCGACCAACATCCAATTTCATAATCCGTATTTAATTTTTGGCGTGTAGTGCATATCTAATGAACAGAAACTATTTACCAAATCTAAAGAACTGAAGTCAAAAAAATACCAAGGCAAAAAAAGTAAAGAAAGTTTGTGAATAACACTGATACCGTAAATGACAGCAGAAGAATATCATTAATACGTCATAACGGTAGTAAGAAAAGGCGGCACCTGCATTGCCAATCGCCTTACAACAGCCTGGCTCCAGCGGTGAGTGTGTAAACATAGACTCTCGCCTTTCCTAGTGAAGTGTATTGAATAGGGCGCTATAATTAGATCTTCTTCGGTAGAAGAAGACCAGCTCGCGGAAATTTTCATGGCAATGGCAGAGCAGTACGTCAATAAGTTTAAGGCCCAGAAGTCCAGAGGCGTTTTCGAATTTGAAACTTACTCCGAGTGAGGGGACACGGCAAAACATGTGTTTCCACATTGGCGACGATTGTGGAAAATGGATCCACTGACCGTTGGCTTCTTCGAAAAATGTATGATGCTTGTTCCACACATTGTTTGGAATTAATGGAAAAATTCCTACTACGCTTCAAATGCAAAAACAAATGAATAGGGACATGATGTGACGTAGTACAGAGGTAAAAGCATGTGTCAAGACGACAAATCTGCAGCGAGATATTCTGTCCGCGTAGTTCAGTTGGGAGAGCAACTTACTCCGGAGTGAGGGGACACAGACAAGCTCCTGTTTTCACAGGTGTTTCACGAAGAGTTTCCGAAAGGTATAGGAAATTATCGGTTGGTCGTAGGAATAAAGTTAAAATTGCAAAATACGCAGCAAACAGAGGACAGTTTAGCTACGATAGTTGCATCATCGGAAAGGATAATTTCCGAAAAATACGAAAATTAAATGTTTAAACGGCCTCCCACGGAAACCAAAATCAATTAGTAAAAAACGTACCGCGCCGAATTAGGGGGAAAAAATTTACCCGAACGCTTTAGAGAAATATTTCCCTGAGATATGCACATTAGTGTGATTCGGTAAATTTGTCGTTCGGTTTTACGGGGCCACCAGCAATGTGATTGCAACGGGCATGGTAGCAAGTGTCTCAGGATCACATCGAACGCCTCCAATGTCTGAACATGTCAGTTATCCTTTTTTAAATGGATTTGCCGATGCCCTCTTCCATATGTACTATTCGCGGACGTTAATGCAGCCCTTGTTCACTGCAGGTAAGCTGACATACTTCAATTTCAACTACCGATGCCTCAGCGAAATATTCCTCTAAAGCGTCCGGGGAAATGCGCTTCTCCCAAATTTGCAGCTGTGCGTTTTTTACTAACCGACATTGATTTCCGTGGGGGGCCGTATAAGTATTTAATTTTTATATTTTTGCTAAATTATCCATTTTGGGGGAGGGGGGTGTTGAACTATCATAGCTGAATTGTCATCTATTTGCTGCGTATGTTGTATTTTTCACTTTACTGGTACGATCAACCCTTACTTTCCTGTCCCTTTCGGATACTCTTCGTCAAACACCCTGTATAGAGATTTTCACCCATTTTTTTCAGCGTTATGAAGATCTTGGTTTATGTGAAGTCTTTCTCGCTAGGAATGAGACCTGGTTGAACTATTTTGATCATGAAAACAAAAAAGAAAATTTGGGGTGG
The DNA here is from genome assembly GCA_039090855.1 of Macrothele yani. Taxonomy (NCBI): domain Eukaryota; kingdom Metazoa; phylum Arthropoda; class Arachnida; order Araneae; family Macrothelidae; genus Macrothele; species Macrothele yani. Next base: position 12,890,112 of record CM077027.1, on the reverse strand, counting down.
AAGCACCCCTCATCCGCACCAGAAAAGTTCTTCGTTTTTTGATTGGAATTTTAACGACTACGGTGAGCAACTCATTGTGCTATACGCAGTCGCCCGTCCATAATTTAGGCCCACTGGTTCCAGGGAAGACAGAGAGATGCAGCGCCGTAAGACAAACACAACATCCATGCCTCACCGGGATTCGAACACGGACCCATCTCGAACGAATGATCAAAAGCCATTGCTTCGACCACTGCACCACCGGCGCAGCCCAGAAAATTTCAAAAGTGTTCTCTCATCAGAAAACTCGTACTAGCCCTTTTTTTCGGTGAGGGAAAGTAGTATGCATGGGTTTATTTTGGAATATTATCAGGAACATGGAGAACCTCTTAGCAGTAATGCTGAATATGACAAGCTGCTGTAAGTTGCAATTCGCAGAAGAAAAAAGAGGTTTGTTGTCAAAAAACTGTTCCTTCGAACCATGACAATGCTTGTTACCATACAGCGGTGGCTACCAGAGTGACAGTTCAAAAATTTAAATCTGAGGTACTTCCATATCCACCTTATAACGCGGATCTCACACAAAGCTGTATTTTAATCTTTTCTATCAGTTTAAAGAAGTACTACGTGGTGGGTGGTTAAATACTAATCAAAAATTGGTGGAAGTTGCGGTGCATATACATTGTTTTGGAACAGCCCCAAATCTTCCCTGATGAGATCAAGTAGTTTGTAGACCGTTACAAAAGGCGTATGATAATTCAGGCGTATGAATCATGAAGTAGGTGTAAAGGTGGACGATGACCGTTGCAAAAGGTGTATGACAAGCAATTTTAATATTATTTAGGTTTCCCTTTTTTTTGGCAAATAAAACGAAATTACCTCTACTTAAATAACATCGTATACTCAACAAAACTAACACCACTTTTGAGTGTATTCAACAAACTGAAAGCATTCTGGAAATTAATCAATTTACTAAAATCCCTTTCTCGGGTCCCTGAGTATGTGTAATCTCTCACTAAGATTAAAATATTCAATTGATTGAAACTATGCAAGCTATCTGAACAACATACATAAACGATCAGAAGATTTAATCACATTCGAAATATCTTTTTGGAACGATGAAATCGGCTTTCAAAAGCATTCAACTTATTGACAGAAATGCAAAATAATCCAGCTGATTGAAATTACTTTCAAAATCACGCAGAAGGCAAAACTTACATATTTCATATTAATTATGACCACTTTTTGAAGACGATTGGAAAGCACTTGCTTTAAAATTTTGAAGCAACTGAAATTACCTTAAGAATCACATGAAAATGTATTTATAAAATTCTTACAAGATATCCATATTTTGTTTGTAGCTATAGTATTCATAACAGTGAAGACGAGAAAAAAGTTCTTATTGATTTACTCTCTCATACAGTGTGCATTTCCCAGCTTTATAACTCGCAAAAGTTTCACTTCACCATCTTAAGTTTCTTGAAATCGTTAATAATTTGGGTTGCCGCGATAGAGTTGTAGAACTTGAACACATATCTGCCTTACATCCGCAGGGTATAAAAGTTATTCGGAACACGCATATCCCTGAGAAGATATTATTAGGTGCTTTATAGACGAAAGGAGGCGAACATTCAGTTGTTAAATAACCGAAAGGAAACGTCCCATTCCCTAGAGTTGAAAATTATAGAGCTTCTGGGAACGGAATTCATGTTGAGCCAGTAACGCAGCTCTCAATGCCTTGAGAGTTATGCTCAACGCCGCAACGGGGCAGCAGTAATGTTTACTTTCAGACTTGAATCTGTCCAGATGTTTGCCAAGCAAAGCACGCGATATTTCAATCCGTTAGTTCATTATTTTTGGTGAGAGTGGAATAGAGGCGTTTTAAGAAATGGAACCACAACGAAGCCCACATCGAATTGAACGTACACTTTGACAAAATCACAGATATAAATCAAGTTTACAACTTCGAAGTACACTTCGAACAATAAGCTCAGTAAACATCCCTACACTTCTTCAAATGTGAATTTTTGGGTGATGCAAATGTGAAGTTTTCATACATATGATTAGACTACACTTCCTTTTTATAAATTCCAAACAAAAATCAACGAAAACAACTGTTTACTAAACATACTAATAGGCAAGCGTAGAACAGGAATTAATTTATTTGTGGGCCTTTTTATCTACCATACTTAGCACGTCTTTTGGGCCGCCCGGTGGCACAGTGGTCTAAGCAATAGCCTCTGATCATTCGTCCAAAAGGGTATAACGAAGTAAATTTCTCCGTCATTTTTGGTCTACGCCGGGATTCGAACCCGAGGCCGCTTATTCCGGAACAAGTCGCTCTACCAACTGAGCTACGCAGACGATTATTCTGATTCCTATCTGCCTTTATGTCGTGTGCGTCCTGCTGGCAGGTACGTCACATCTCCCCCCCCCGAAAGAGGGCCGGGGACATGGCCCACGGGTCAGCAGCGACCATGAATCGTTGCAGGCAGCCATCCACTGTAGAACGTGCACTTGAGAACTCCCAGTCAATCTGCTGTGTGGAATGCAACATCACACATTTTTATTTTTCGAAGCGCTGGAGAAGGAATTCTCTGATTTTTCCTGTCTCGCGGTGTGGAAATAACATCACACCAATGCGAGATTTTGAACGGCCGGGTCATCCGGATAGTTCGGGCGCCATTATAACGAAGTAAATTTCTCCGTCATTTTTGGTCTACGCCGGGATTTGAACCCGAGGCCGCTTATTCCGGAACAAGTCGCTCTACCAACTGAGCTACGCAGACGATTATTCTGATTCCTATCTGCCTTTATGTCGTGTGTGTCCTGCTGGCAGGTACGTCACAAGGGGTCCGGGTTCGAATCCCGGTGAGGCATGGATGTTATGTTTGTCTTACGGCAATGACTCTCTCCCTTCCCTGTAACCAGTGGCCCTAAAGCCTAAATTAAGGACGGACGACTAGCTTATAGCCCATTGAGTTGCTCACGGTGGTCGTTAAACCTCCAATAAAAAAAAGTATTTTGGAGGAACGAAAGCGTTTTCAGTATCAGTTTATCCATTTGTAAACACGGTATCTTTACATCCACAAGTCGAATGAGCAATAGGCCTTTCTAAATGGAAAGGGGTTAAAGATAATGATGTACACTGAGTTAGCTTTGCATTAGTATCACCTATTTAATAACGCGTTGGTTCACCTTTCTGCGCAATCACTGCTCGCAGACTCCTAGGAACAGATCGTACAAAATTCGAACATCCTATATGCAAAACTTGACCCCTGCAGGGGTATCAGCAGTTTTCACATTCCGTTCAAGACTATCTCACAAAAATCTTCAGTTGGATTACAGTCGGGGGAGTTTGAGGTCCCAGAAATGTGGCGTATTCAATGCCGTTTTCCTCCAACCACTTAATAGTTGTACGAGTCCGATGACACGGTGCGTTTTCCTGCTGAAAGATGGCACTGTGGTTTGGGTAAACCTCCTGCAGATATCGATGGAGATTGTCGGCTAATGCGACCTTGTAGCGTCCACCGGTCAGTGTTTCTGGGATGATAAACCAATCGAGGAAGGGCTTGCCAGGAAAAATGTCTCCAGATTAGAACACTACATCCACCGGCTTGTTGAACCGAAACTGGTCAACCAGGGGATAGAGCTTCATGCCGTTTACACCATATGAGAACCCAGCTATCAGCATGGTGCAGCATAAAACGGGACAAATCTCTCCAGGCGACCTTCTTCCATCTGTCGAGGGTTCAATGTCAATGTTCCTTGGCCCATGAGGGGCGTTGTTGGTGATGACTGGGCATCATCATGGGTATCCCCTCTTTGGTCTTCGGCTGTGGAACCCCCTCTAAAGCAAGGTATGGCGCATGATGCATGTGGAAACAGGTACAACTGCACCGCTGTTGTACTGGATAGTAGCTGGGAGACCTTTGCACATCGTTGTAGAGATACCAGTCATGACACCCGAAGTTCACCTCTCGGATTAACCGAGCGTGGCTGACCAATGTGAGCACTTCCTCTGGATTTCTGTTCATGGTTAATCCAGTCCTAGTGTACTTTGATACAGTAGTAGGGGAGACGCCAACAAGTTCGCCTGTTTACGAAATACTGCCACTTTCCCTCCAGACCCCAGCTATCTCTCTGCGGTCAAATTGGGTTAAGTCGCCACGTTTCTCCATTACTGGCAAGCATTTACTGATTACGTACAGCGGATAGGAGTGCAGTTTATAGTAGCCGTTAGATGTGTGCACGGGGCCAAGTCGACCCATTTTTTTTATTGCAACTGTAAAAAAAGAAAACAGTCGTGCTTCCCGATATCCTGGAAGATTCAACCCCGAGCGAGTGTGTGCGTTGTGTGGAATGGCACAACGGCGGTGTCTGCAGTGGGATGAGGGTAGGTGTGTGAATGTTTTCGTATGAGCGAATGGGACAACATCGATTGCTTCTCTTATCAATAATCCCTATAGGGATTGGCTTTTGTAGTGTTACCGCTGATGTCACGATTGTCTGCAAGCATGCTGAAGTGGGACTCATCGCAAAAGGTGCTGTGGTGTGATTCCTGCACCCTTGACATTGACGTCCCACACACTATTGGAGACACCTGGAGATGTGGAGTGGTCAGAGACAACTGGAGCATAGGACGCCGTGCCTGTAGTACCATTTCTATCAGCAGTCGGACTAGATTACTGTGGATACAGCCCAGGGATTTGCCTTTGCTTGACAACTGATAAGAATGTCTTCTCTTTCTCTGCTACGTCTATGAGAACAGAGCCAAACCGACGTGAAGTGCCACCTTTAAGCATCCGTTTGTGCATACATTGTGTTATAGTACTTACTGCTCGACCAAGATGAGTGGCTACACGACGTCATACCAACGGACCTCATGCATCCTTATTATACACTGACGGAAAAAAATCCCAACACCACGAAAAAATAGTTGTAGAGGAATGAAATGGCGGCAATACATTTGTATAGGTAACATATTTAATCGATTAAGGTTTTAAGATCACAGCTTAATGTAAGCGCGAGAAGAGCCATTTTAAATGTGAATTGCTGGTACATTAATAACCGCTGTAACCGCCAGAATGTTGAATGCAAGCACGCAAAAGTTCATGCATTGTGTCGTACAGGTGCTGGATGTCAGTTTGTGGATGGAGTTCCGTGCCTGTTGCACTTGGTCGGTCAATACAGCGACGGTTAATGCTGGTTGGGGGTGACGCTGGAGTTGTCATCCAATGATGTCCCATACGTGCTTGATTGGTGAAAGATCTGGTGATCTAGCAGGCCACGTCAACATGTTGACACTCTGTAGAGCATGTTGGGTTACAACAGCGGTATGCGGGCGAGCGTTATCCTGTTGGAAAACACCCCCCTGGAATGCTGTTCATGAATGGCAGCACAACAGGTTGAATCACCAGACCGACGTACTACTGTGCTGTCAGGGTGAGTGGGATAACTACGAGAGTGCTCCTGCTGTCATAGGAAATTGTTCCCCAGACCATAACTCCAGGTGTAGGTCTAGTGTGTCTCGGCTGCAGACAGGTTGGTTGCAGGCGCTTACCTGGCCTCCTTCTAACCAACACACGGCCATCACTGGCACCCAGGCAGAACCGGCTTTCATCAGAAAACACAACAGATCTCCACTCCGTCCTCCAATGAGCTCTAGCTTGACACCACTGACGTCGCAAACGGTAGTGGTTTGGAGTAAGTGGCATGCACGCTACAGGGCGTCTGGCTCAGAGCTGTCCTTCAAGTAACCGATTTGTAACAGTTTGTTGTGTCACTGTGGTGGCAACTGCAGCTCGAATTGCTGCCGCAGACGCGGTACGATGCGCCACGGCCATACGCCGTACACGGCGGTCTTCCCTCTCAGTAGTGCCACGTGGCCGGCCGGAACCCGGTCTTCTTGAGGCAGACTTTCCTTGACAACCGCTGCCAACAATCATGCACAGTGGCTACAATTTTGCCAAGTCGTTCTGCAATATTGCGGAAAGAAAATTCACCTTCTCGTAGCCCTATTACACGACCTCGTTCAAACTCCGTGAGCTGTTGATAATGGCTTCTCCGTCTTCTTAAAGGCATTCTTGACTAACATCAACACCCTACGTCGAATCTCAACGATAACTAACGCTCACGAACGTTACAGCGCGTATTTACAGCAAACTGGCTTTGCATGTTCCGAGGGGCGCTACTAGCGCCACACGTATGCGCCGAGCGCGACATTTGCATAGACGTCATCTTACAGATGTACTCTCACCGCCTACCAACTGTCGTTTATCTAACACAACCCCTTCTTGGTGTTTGGATTTTTTTTCCGTTAGTGTACGATTCTGTTAAAATGGATCTAGTCGCTGATAACGAGCTTCTATGGCGAGGATTCTCAGCATTGGCGTCTACTAAGAATTCTCGCCAATGACTTCCCTGCTGCTTGTCACATCGACTGTTATCAGGAGCAGCGTGATTGCCAGTGCGCTCTGTATTATCTGGCACGTCCCTGTGGCGCGGTGGTGTAAACTATGGATTGTCACATTTCGTCCGAGCGGTCTCGGGTTCGAGTCCCGGATGAGGCACGGATAGATGGTGTGTTTCTCTTATGGTTCCATGCACGGTAGAGAGTGTATGTGGCTTTCCATTTTCTTTGGAGTCAGTGACCCCAAATTATGGACGAGCGACTGCTTACAGCCATTTCTGTTGCTCACTGTGGGCGTTAAACCCCGAAATAAAACAAAAAAATATTATGTCTTCCGGTGACGTCATCCAACGGCAAGTTTGATCATTTACATATAACCTTCCGTACGACATATGCTAAAGATCTGGTATTGCCAGGTATACTATTTATGGGTGTTGCATACTTTGGGTGCGGAAGTGCACGTTGAAACCTTTCTGTGATTCACAAATCCACCGCGTAAAGATTTTTTTATATTTTCGTGGCTGTTAAAAGTCAGATTACAAAAATTATTTTCGTGTTGCATAGATGAAATTATAAGCAGAACATCCATATATGTCATTTTTTCATTTGTTAAATTGCTAGGTGGTGTCATTATAAATGTTTTTGAGGAGACACAAATTTGTATTTACAGTCCACGAGATATCTTCTCTTCTAAAGTTCATTTTAGAGTAGCGCACTCGTAAGGAAACATTTTCAATAGAAATCTTTATATTTTTAATCTTATATCAGAAACAAAAGTATAATATTTTATCCTGCTACATAACGAATTCGAATTGACTAAGTTAAATAACAAACGAAATTTGATTTATTATATTAATGTAGCCCACGAATTTCCTTCGTTGGGAAATCTTTTCATTTAAATAGCACACAAAATTAAATTCCTACATTAACTTCGGTTATTAGAAAATGCAGTGTTTTCAAGTATCGGTGTCCTTAAATACGTTTGCTTCTTTATTTCACTAACACTATGAGCTACCATTGGTGAAAGCTAATGTTAATCAACCGACGGAATAAAGTGCATTCTGATTCTCCATTTCATGCATTCTTTAACAGATAGAGATTTGAGCTGACTCTTACCTATTATTACCCTTACTTGTAAAACATGTTTTTAAAAGTGAAGCAGCTCATTAGTGGAAGTGCATTCATCATCGACAGTTTTCAGAAAACTCAACAAGATGAAAATAATTTCCATTATAATCACCAGTCTTAAGATACAGAACTTTGAGAGAGCGTATTCCTTTGTCTTTCTTGCTTTTAATAACTATGTATAACGTAATGACGCTAATAATAAAAAACAATCTTTTTGTCCTACTTTTATTATTTGAAAATATGCGATAAATAAACGAGTATACTTCTGTGAAAGATCTGTTAAACATTGCTTAAGTTAAAAGAAATTAGTGTGTCTCGAACATTTCCATGACGATGAGAATGCGAAGCAAAAATATGGGCATTGCAATTTTCGGGAATAGAAATTAAACCAAATGAGTATGTATATACACAGCCGTATCAGAATAATATGACCACCTACCTAATGATGGGAAAAACCACCCTTGGCCCGGATGACAGCAGCGAATCGGCGTGGCATGGACGCAATGAAGCCCTGGAAGGTTGCCCGAGGAACACGTGCCCATTTGGACTGCGGCAGAGCACGAAGGTCCCGGAGATGACGGGGTTGTGGGTCGGAAAGTAGAATCTGTCTATCCAAACACTCCCACGAGTGCTCTATGGGATTGAAGTCGAGCGATTTCGCCGGCCAAGGAAGAAAGCAAACTTCGCTGTCGTGTTCCTGGAACCAGTCGCGCACCACCCTTAGCGATGTGACAGGGCGCATTGTTCTGTTGGTAGACACCATCACCACCAGGAAAACATACAACATGAAGGGATGCATGTGGTCAGCGAGGATAGACAGGGTGCCATTGGCGTTCAGGGGATCATCCGGTGGTACAAGCGGTAGTAGGTCATACGAGGAAAACGTCCCACAGACATGAACACTCCCACCGCCGGCCTGTACTTGACCGACATGCGTGTTTGCGTGTTGGTTCGCATGAGTTTGACGTCGTATCCGCCACTGCCAATCACGTCTGTACAGTATAAACCTCGATTCGTCGGAGAAGGCAACCTTTCTACACTCTTGCACTTTCCAATGACGGTAGTCCCATGAGAACGTGCTTTGACGAAGCGTAGACTCCGGAGACCCATGTGTAACAGGATCCGCTCTACTGTTCTCGGAGACACGTATCTGAGTGCCCCAGCGTTCATTTGCGTGGTCAGTTGTTGCACTGTTGCGCGTCGATTGCTCTTTACCAGTCGACGGAGGCGACGTTCTCCTCTGGGGTCGATGGCCTTTGGGGCTCCACAGTTATGACGTCACGAGGTACTCGGTGTGCCAGCGGTCCATTCTTGGTACATCCTTACTACAGCACCGCGCAAACAGCCCCTCACGGAGTCTCCTGTTTCTGAGATACCTTCACACTTGCCGCGGTAGCCGATGATAGTTCATTTTTGAGCATCTGTCAAATCACTCAGGCTGTCCTTTGTGCTCACGTAACGTCCTATGGCTCATCTGTCCTAACTGGCCGCATATATCTCCGTGTTGTCGACCTTGTCACGTGCACTCTATGAGGTGCCCGGGATGGTACAGTGTAATTTCGAGGGTGGCCATATTATTCTGATACGACCATGTATATGAGGTGTTCATATATTTTTGTTATACAAGCCTTTGCTTGTGAGCCTAAGGCTACAGGAATCCAAAGATTCCTGTAGCCTTAGGCTCCTGCAAGTACACTGGCGTCCAAAAGCTGAGCATGATAACAAAAAACGTTAAATTACACAAACGAGAAGGCACAATGAAATAGGCTCTTCACTATACATATATTTCTTAATGAGGAACTAAGTGCGCAGTAAAAATCACATAAAGAAAATGATGAAGCAGGGAAAAGTACCAATAGTCCAAAATGGTGAAAACAGCAGGAATTTTTTGATGGCGTTTCCGATTTTGTGCAATGGCGATTAAGAGGGTGTAACGTATACTCTCGATTCACTTTCCTTTTAATTTTTACTATCTCTGGTTATTTTATTTTACTATGTAAATTATCTTCTTACTGAACGAGATGTTATTTCTCCCGCTGAATGAGATCTGGCAATGAGTGTAAGTCATGACGTGGTGGTAACCAGTATAAATAGGCGCGTTCAACGATACGTAGGGAGAGCTGTTGTTTATGTGTCAGAGAGCTTTTTGTTGATGTGCGTAGGAAGAGTTGTTGTTGTATGGTGAGAGCTTTGTTTCGTGTGTAAAGAGATCTTCGTTTATGTGAGAGCCAGATATCGAGTAGTTGTGTGACCGATGAAGTGAGTGTGGATAAATAATAGAAGTTTACCAAATAAAAGATTGTCTTAGTAAGTACGTTTTTCTCAGTTCATAGTACTGTCAGACCTCTGTCTGGCTGTTAGGTTTATTTCATTAGTTGATTATTATTAACAACCAGCATAAGACTTTATTCATCTTAATTACTACTACAACATTACTAGCAGTTAAAAGCTTGTTCATTATTATTACTACACTACTAGCAGGAAAGTTTATTCATGATATAATTAATAACACAACAACCATTAGAAGAAGCTTATTAGCTTAGAAGAAGCTGAATTCATTATAATTGAAGGTAGCGATATTCATTATAAAGGATGTTGACCTCTTACAGTAATGCAAGTGTCACACCGATGTTTCATGCTGTTGGAAAGGGAAACAAGGGGACTCTGTGGCAGCAGATCTCATTCCTGAACAAAAGAAGTTGTTCCTCGAGAGTTCTAGCAAGAGGTTGACGACCTGCACTGCGTCTCGCTTCTCCCCAATGCATCCCACACATGCTCTGCTGGGTTGAGGTCTAGGAGAATGTGCTGGTATGGCATACGACAGATATATATATTTTTTTCTAGCAATCACCGTGAGCAACTCAATGGGCTATAAGTTGTTGCCCGTCCCTAATTTAGGACCATTGGTTCCAGGGAACGGAGAGAGCCAGTGCCGTAAGATAAACACAGCATCCATGCCTCACTGGGAACCCGGAACCCTCCCGACGAATGCTTATAAGCCATCGCTCAGACCACTGCGCCACCAGGCGTGACCTACGTACCGGGGCGGCGCAAACTATTGTTGGTCCGCGGCCACGGAAAAACTTTCCCATGATGCAATGTGAGGTGAATGACGTCCATTGCTTGCTGACTATAGAGCATAGCAACAATTATGAGAAATCACTACGTGAAGGAAGCTTTCTGATTGGATTGATCACAAATACGCTTCCATATGGTTTCTGCCACGTGTGTGAACGTGAATATTTTTTAGAATGTGAAGTTTGGCAACGGACTAAAAAGTAAGCCAAATATAGTGCAGTGAGTGGGCAGTGGCAGATGAAGCCAAGGAGGTTTCTAGCCTCTTTGGATAAAGCTGGCGGAATGATGGCCACGAACCGGGCGTATGGTAATAAAGTTATGTTTGATTTAGGACCACTGACTCCAGGGAAGGTTGAGGGCCAGAGGCGTAAGACAAACACGACATCCATGCCTCACCGGTATTCGAACCCGGACTCTTCTCGGACGAATCATCAGAAGCCATCGCTTAGACCACTGCGCCTCCGGGGCTGCACACATATCTTCACTTTCCAGATAATCACCGAAAATAGCAGCTCTATAAGGTCACGCGTTACCGCCCATAAACAGGACATATGGGCCAACAGTACCCCGAAAAACCCTCACGTAGGGATCAGGGATTTCGCCTCTGTATCTCCAACGTGTTAAAGTTCCATTAGAATAGACATGGCACTGTGTGCGCCCGTTAGACATAATGCCATCCCAGACAAATAAATCACCGCCTTCGTAATGGTGCCTTTCTCGGATGTTTATGGTAAAATAATGGGTTCCGGGTTCTCTTCAGATGAGAACGTGACAGTTGTTACCTGTGAGACTCAATCTGGATTCATCGGAAAAGAGGACATTGGCCTCTTCTCCGATGAATCCAGATTCAGATATATTGCAGTCTCGATGCTCTCTAGACCACAGTGCGTTGGCATTTCTTATGGATGGCGTGAGTGGGAAAGAAACTGCATGTCTTCTAGTGCATAGTCTGTGTTCGTTGAGCCGTCTGTATATCGTTTGCCTTGAAACAGCTAGTCCACCAGCTGCGGACAGCTTCAGAGCAAGTGCCCTTGCTGACATCGACCCGTTATCTTTCGATGTTAGTGCCACATACCTATCTTTCTAATCCGTTGTAATGCGTGAATGACCTGCCACAGGTTGACGATTAATATCACCGGTGTCCTGGTACCTTCTGTCATGTCTGTATGCAATGAAATGATTGACGCCAGTGGGTCTGGCAACATTACTCTGAATCTGGTCAGATGCCAACATTCCGATATTCCGCTCTATAGATAAAATATGCCTTCTTTCTGACATACTATATTAATAAAAAATAAATTATGCAACTAGCAGGGTGCGATGACAAGAAATGTCACTTTTCGCATTGTCACAGCTCTTCCTCAACTCCACAAATGTGCTGCTTCGACTTTTATGCCAATTATCGTTTCTCACGTGGTATTGCGTCATGTTTTCCACATTTGCATAATCCCACGTCCTCCGTACTTTACTATATTACCATTGTTCCCCTTTCGTTTGTCATAAATGCTTTTAACTATGCTTAACGTTTGGACACGAGTGCACTACCTACATCGGAAGTAAGAGATTGTGTACTGCATAAGACGTACTAGGTTTATTATTGGATAATAATTTCAGGTGAACATCATTCGGACCATTACACATAAGGGAGCTGGCCAAAAAGTAACTGCCGATGACCTTTATCTGCGGATTAAGGATTGGTAAATCTTGTGTCTGAATAACAGATTCAAGTGAAATAACGACCTACTGGGAAACATGGTCTGGCGTGGAGGTACGCGTGATGTTTAACCTGAAAGATGTGATGCTTGGTATCGAAAAAATAATTTGCATTTGCAGTTATCTGCTTCAAAGCCGACGGTTTGTTTTCTTGCACCAGAGCATCCAGATATGTAAAGTTGCTATCTGCTGTTGATGTTGAAGACCTGTCATCGCGTTTTTTATCCGTTTAAGCATTACGCCCGTGTGCGAATTTTGAACACCATTCTGACACGCTCTGAAAGCTCACGACTTCAGAACCACAGACTTCTTGCACCTGGTGATGAATCATCGCTGCTAGCGGTTTCCTAATCGCCGCGTGTACCTCCGAGTGAGAGCGTGTTTTAGGTGGGTAGATGTTTTCAATTGAATCCGTTTTCTAGCAAGTTTCCATTTTATTCCAACTCCTGTGCCAAACAACGCCTTCTAGTTATTAGAGTGTAATGATGTTGAGATCTACCTATCCGTAATCCAACGCAAAAGGTCATCGTACGTCCTTTCTGGTTTCGTTCATCGGATATACGTCGTTTCTTGTCTTTCACTAGGGTGGCCACAGGACACACTTGCGCAGGTAGTTCCCTGATTCGATTCCCTCTTTCGCCAATACCCTTCGTTGTTTGGAAGCAACGTTAATCCTTTGGCCCCCAGGGTTAACTTCTCGTTATGAACAAGTATACTTTCTTTCTGGTGAGTATGCATGGCCTTGAAGATCATTTTGTAGCGTGCTCATAAAAAAAGTCAATAATCGAAGTCAAAATTAAGCCAGTTTTAGTTAGAAGGAAGTTCTTCGCTGATTATCGTTGAATTACACGACACAAGAGCAACAGAATGTTGCAAAATTGATTTTTAAATTATTTTGTTTGCTGTTGCGAGATATTCGGGGCGATGACTGCAAATATGACATTAGTTTTACTCTACCACTTACATTTTTCACAAAATGGTGCAGAGCTTTGGGCAGAGAATGCGTAAAATAATTGGTTATCAAATAGGAAAAATGAAGATGTACAGCGCTGAATAAGTTGGGAGAAAAGAAATATTTTTAAATTTGGAAGGTGCCGTTATCACATTTAAAACATTATTATACATGTCTTTTGTTCTTAGATTTAAGGCTGTCTTTGAATAAGTGTAAAAGAAATTATGTCCTATATCTGCAATGTAAATTCTTTTGTACACATTTTCTCGAAGACTATTACTTTACAGTGTTCGAACGAAATTTTGAGTACAAATAAAAACGACCTATAGCTAATATGTGCCACAGTTATTATTCCGAAAAAATTGTTAGAACGTTTTCTAAAATTCAATTTATCTGACTCGAAAGTATTACAATTTGGGCGGTAGATAGCGCGATAAGTTAGCTTAGTAGTATTTTCTTTAAAAAACGAAATCATGATTTATCTTGGTCTGTTTTTCTTTTTATTAATTATCTAGGCCAAATAGAAATAATTAAATGGGCCCAAAAGTGAGATTGGAAACTTGTCTCCCATTAATCATCTTAAATCCGACTGTACGTTTGTAACGTATACTCTATATTCACTTTCCTTTTGATTTTACTATCTCTGGTTATTTTATTTTACTATGTAAATTATCTTCTTACTGAACGAGATGTTATTTCACCCGCTGAATGAGATCTGGCAATGAGTGTAAGTCATGACGTGGTGGTAGCCAGTATAAATAGGCGCGTTCAACGATACCCAAGGAGAGCGTTTGTTGTTGTACGGAGAGCGTTTGTTGTTATACGGAGAGCGTTTGCTGTTGTAAGGAGAGCGTTTGTTGTTGTACGGAGAGCGTTTGTTGTTGTACGGAGAGCGTTTGTTGTTGTACGGAGAGCGTTTGTTGTTGTACGGAGAGCGTTTGTTGTTGTACGGAGAGTGTTGGTTTATGTGAAAGAGAGCGTTTGTTTATGAGTATAGAGCTCCGTTCATGTGCAAGGAGCTACGTGTTATTTGAGTAGCTGTGTGTGATGATACCAGTAGAAGTTCATAATAAAAGGTTTTACGTAAGTACGTCTTTCTCAGTTCATAGTACTGTCAGACCTCTGTCTGGCTGTTAGGTTTATTTCAATTAATATTACTAGTAACAACCAGCATAAGACTTTATTCATCTTAATTACTGCTACAACATTACTACCAGTTATAAGTTTGTTCATTACTATTACTACACTACTAGCAGGTGACTTTATACATGATCTTAATTAACTAGTAACAACAACCATTTGAATTCACTATTTAGCTTAGTTGAAAGCTTTATTCATTATAATTAGCTGGTAGAAAAAGAGTTTATTCATTATACGTTCATTTTTTGAAGAGAAAATGTGTACATTAGTAGACAACCCTTGAATTTGAGACAGAAACTACGCCTTTCTACTAAGCTCCACCTCCAAACAACGTCATAGGTTAAAACGTAACAGCGTGTATTTTGTCTTTTCATTGTGGAGCCAACGAGACACCGCTTCCATTTTGAATATGGTAAGGTCTGCAGTCATTCGCTGACGCCAACGTCTGGGACAATCTCTCAAGACGTGAAAACGACGCCCAAGGAGTGATAGTTTGCGCCATCTATCGCAGAAGATGAACCCTAACACTCATTCAAAGGCAGCGTTAATGATTTTTTCTTGTGCAATCTCTGTATTTTCCACGTAAAACTGCTATTCTTACATTTCCGTTTATAAGTTTCCTGTGGAATCTCTGTGTGCAACATCCAGAAGCAGTAACCCATCATTGCTTCTGGGATTGCATGCTTGTAGTGGTATTTATTACGTTGGTGGAGATGAAATGTAAGTTTTCAGAGGGTTGGCATTGGTAACTCCTCTACCAAAACGGGGTAGAAAAGCAAGGTCACGTGTCGTACGCCACTAGGTCCGTATGCAGGGGTTGGACAGAATAATGCGAACACCTAGGAATAGAAGGTTTTAGTACCTAGTAGGGTGTGGGACCACCTTTGGCATTCAAAACCGCCTGAATCCTTCTTGGAATGGGCGCATACAAATTCTCGATGGTGGTTAATGGGATGTTACACTATTTTTCATACAGAAACTGCTCCAGGTCCTTGAGAGATGCAGGAGAAGGATAACGGGATCTTACTGTGTTTCCAACACAAACCACAGTGGCTTGATGATGTTTAAGCCTGGTGTTTGGGGAGGCCAAGGAAGGTGTGAAAGTTCTTCTTTATGTACCTCAAACCATGTTTGAACATTCTGAGCTCTGGGAATTGGGGCGTTGTCATCTTGATAGAAGGCATCCCCTACAGGAGACAATGCCTGAGCCATTGGATGGACTTGGTCAGCCAAAATGGTTTCATACGTCAACCGTCCTTTCAAGGTGATCGAAGAACCTGCTGAAAATCACGAAATGACCTCCCAGAGCATGACAGAATCACCACCATGCTGCACTATTGGGAGAAGACAATCTGGGTTGCACGCTTCTAACGGTGTTCTTCACACGTAAACACGTCTTGCCGTGAAGAATAATGTGAATGCGTATTCATCGGACCACATTACACGCTTCCATGCATCCGCAGTTCATGCTGTATGCTCCTAGCATCACTGACGTCGCCGTTGTACATTCACCCGGGTCACCAGAGATTCTGAAATAGAAGCTGTGCCATGAATATCTTGTTTAGGCAGTTCCCTGAGCACTGTTTTTGTTGATACTGAGGTCTGGAGATGCAGATTGAGTTCCGCAATAATTTTCGGTGCCGTGGTCTTCTTATTACGGGCAACATTCCTTTTCAATGCTCTCGTGTATCTATCAGTCAGGGTCTTTTCCGGCTGCTGTTGTGTTTCGCTGACGAGGTTTTACCATGAACACGCTACGCTAAAAGAGAAGTCAGTACTGTGATTGTTTGGTTCCCTATACATCAGTGGCAAACAAAAACAAATAATTTTTTTACCTCTAGTTCACTGCCACTGTTTGGTGATTGGGGAGGCCAAGGAAGGTGTGAAAATTCGTCTTTATGTACCTCAAACCATGATTGAACATTCCGAGCTCTGGGAATTGGGGCGTTGTCATCTTGATAGAAGGCATCTCCTGCAGGAGACAATGTCTGAGCCATTGGATGGACGTGTTCGGCCAAAATGGTTTCATACGTCACCCGTCCTTTCAAGGTGATCGAAAAACCTGCTGAAAATCACGATATGACCTCCCAGAGCATGACAGAATCACCACCATGCTGCACTGTTGGGAGAAGACAATCTGGGTTGCACGCTTCTAACGGTGTTCTCTACACGCAAACACGTCTTGCTATGAGGAATAATATGAATGTGTATACATCCGACCACATTACATGCTTTCATGCATCGGCAGTTCATGTTGTATGCTCCTGGCACCACTGCCGTCGCCGTTGTGCATTTTTTTATTGGAGGTTTAACGACCACTGTGAGGAACTCAATGGGCTATAAGCAGTCGCCCGTCCCTAATTTAGGGTCACTGGTTCCAGAGAAGGGAAAGAGCCAGTGCCGTAATACAAACACAACATCCATGCCTGACCGGGATTCGAACCCGGACCCCTTACGGACGAATGATCAGAGGCCAGCGCCTTAGACCACTGCGCCACCGGGGCGGCCCGTTGTGCATTCAGCCGAGTTACCAGAGGTTCTGAAATAGAAGCTGTGCCATGAATATTTTGTTTATGCAGTATCAGGCGCACTGTTTTCGTTGATACTGAGGTCTGCAGATGCAGATTAAGTTCAGCATTAATTTTCGGTGCCGTGGTCTTCTTATTACGGGCAGCATTCCTTTTTAATGCTCTCGTGTCTCTATCAGTGAGGGTCGTTTTCCGGCTGCTGTTGTGTTTCGCAGACGAGGTTTTGTCATGAACACGCTATGCTAAAATAGAAGTCAGTACTGTGATTGTTTGGTTCCCTATACATCAATGGCAGACAAAAACAAATAATTTTTTTACCTCTAGTTCACTGCCACATTTCTTCAACATAAACAACATAGACCTTATTGGAGTCCATGATTTGTCCTAGTCGTCCAGTTTCATTCTAAAGTATTTGTCTACTGCCTCAGTTCTTCAACACAAACATATCAAACCTTTTGTGGAGTTTATGATTTTTCCTGGTCTCCATATGTTACTCCAAAGTACGTACAGTAAGCTTTGTTTGACACATTGTCTCAGTACTTCAACACCAAAATCACATACTTTATGTTGAGCCCATGATTTGTTCTGGTCCCCAAGTTTCACTCCGAAGTATGTCTAGTAAGCTTTCATTTGTCTACTGCCGCAGTTCTTCAATACAAAGAGCACATACTTAATGTTGAACCCATGATTTATCTTGGTCCCCAAGTTCCACTCCCAAGTATGCATAGTAAGCTTTCTTTTGTCCACTGCCTTGGTTCTCCAACACAAACACCACATACCTTATCTGGCGCCCATGATCTGTCCTGATCGCCAAGCTTTACTCCGAAGTATGTACGTAGGCTTTGTTTGGCCCACTGCCTCAGTTCTTCAACACCAACAGCACATACTTTATGTATTCTGGTCCCGAAGTTTCATTCCGAAGTATGTCTAGTAACTCTTCTTTTATTAATTGTCTCAGCTCTTCAACACAAACAGCACATAACTTATGTGGAGCGCACGATTTGTCATGTTCCTCAAGTTCCACTCTCTGTATGCACAGTAAGCTTTCTTTTGTCCATTGCCTCAGTTCTTCAACACAAACAGCACATAGTTTATGTGGCGCCCATGATTTGCCCTGGTCCCCAAGTTTCATTCCAAAGTATGCATACCAAGAATATTCTTCCTACATATATTGCGGTGTTGGTCTGTTCCTTCCTTTTTACTGACACCTCCCCCAAACGTAACATAAACCCTCCGGGAATTTAAAAGTCCTTAACTTACCGTTCATTACATTAAAACCAAGAACAATTACAATGCACAACTATTCAGTGTAGAGCCGCAAATTGAACTGGCAGCTTTCAGCCTTATAAAGAGGTGGTGATGAGCTCATGTGCTGCATCAGACATGCTTGAACCATTCTTCCATATGTCCCCCTGTTCTGTTATCTCCTTCCTTCCTCAGCACTTCTTCCTTCCCTTCCCAAATGCTAACATATTCACGTTCAGACCGATTTCACAAAAAATTTCAGTGTTAACGTTATTTTCTTTGTGATCAGACAAAGTGGGTGTCTTATATAGATTTTACCCTTCCTCCCCAATCCGATGATTTGGACACTTCGTTTTTCGGAAAAATTATCATATATACCTGATAGACGAATTTCAGCACCATATTGGAAATCAGAGCACTGGAATTGTTGGGCTGGTCAAAAAGTGTTGGAAGCATTGCATCGTGTTGTTGCTCTGCGTTTTTCTTGTGATTTCGGTGTGTTATTGGACTCTTCGTTCCTTAATTTCACGTTCGTCTTTGGTATAAAAGTATCGTACTTCATTTTGCTTCGTTCCTGGGGCGGTGAGTGCCTATTTTGTTGTAATTCATCTTGTTTACGTTTGGCCGAGCTGACCAAGCTCGCTACTGGGTGCCGCCATTAAAGATGGCGACTTCAGGTGGGGACGGTGATAGCCCTAATCTCTCTTCCTTTTCTGATGCCCCAGATGGGGGTGTTGCCACTCAAGCGTCCGCTCGTGGTGGTGCCAATTTGCCTTGCCCAGCTACGTCACATCTCCCGGCTTCGGCTATCGGTGATGACGCAATGCATATCACTGGAAATGTAGCCTCTTCTAGCACTGCCAAGCCCAACGTGTCATTACCTTCGTTTTCTTCTGTTGCAGCCTCAAAAGTCTCTCGTCCGGCTTTCAAGAATAATTATGTTGGTGCTGAACAGCTAAAATATTTCATTTTCCAAGCTGGCAATAATATCGTGCTTGATATCCCAGCCAGCTCTCCAGCTGGCACAGCTTTTACTGAGAATCTTGCGAAAGGTGTCCATTTCGAGGCCCTTCCGAACACTCCTTTGCGAGTATATGCAGATGCCATTGCACAGCGGTTCCCATCTCAATCTATTCCGCAAATGTATCGAAGAGGACGACTTGTGGTCGTTTATCTGGCTACGGCTGAAATGCGAAATCTGTCTTAACATCTGGCCTCACAATTGGTAATAGACATCTTTCTGCAGAACCGCTGGCCCAAAGACCCATTAACGTTTCTTTCTACCCGGTCCCGTTGGAAGTGACGGATCTTATGCTGTATGCTGTTTTATATTAGGTTGGTCGGGTATTGGAGGCATACAAACACATCTTGCTGCACGAAACGACCCATTACGTGATCTACGACATGCGTCGATCTATGGTGCTCGCCGTGTTGCGAGGGTCATATTTCCATCACAAGAAGCAATCGAACGGCTTCCAACACACTTCACTGTTCGGTGCGAGGATCAGGTCAGGCGAATAAACTTCCTGACAAAATTCAAGTGTAGTCAATGTCACCAGGTTGGTCACAACTATAAGCAGTGTCCAGTTGCTCCCCAAAGTCCGTTTCGCCCGTCTCACCGACGCCTTCTCATCAAGATCCTGGTAGCGCTCCGTCACCGACGGTGGTTCCTGCGGACAATCTACCTTCAGTGGCAACTTCTGCGCCAATTGTTGTCCCACCTTCTCTTTCCGAGGAACACTACCCAGTTTTACAATCTTCTACACCTTTTCGTGTTCCTTCGGACTCTGCAGCAGTTGTTGAGTCTGTTGCGACTGACCAGTCTGATGCCGAGACCTCGACCGCTGATGCCACTGCCTATTTAAGCGTCAGTGACCAAGCGATGAGTGATGGGACGGAGGGCTACCTACGGACCCGTCTTGACAAAACGGAAGCCAAACCTCCTCGCGGCACTTCGAAACGACGGCGACAAATTGGCCACTCTATTCAACCCTCTCCGACGCAGCATGCTGGGTCAACTGCTTCGGGTCTCACTGTCAAGTCTTCCAAGCCAGTCATCTACCTCCTGTCTCTTGAGGATTTTTCCGCACACCTACACATGAATGTGTTTCCGGACCCTCCTCTCCCTTATGACGAATTGCACGACTTTGCTTGTGCGAAGACTCTTCTTTCTTCTTTACCCGCCTATGTCAACCGATTTGAAGGTCGCTACTCAGCATTTGAGAATCAACTGGCACAACTGTTAACTCTTTACAATAATATCAAGAGTCCATCTGCTGAGGATGCTGCCACTCACAAGTGCACCCAACGGCGGTGCAACAACTTCCGTTCCCACTTGGACAAGATTGCCACTGCCACTAGAGATTTCCCACATTCACTGTGATGATTTGTATTGTAGGGGTCTTTTGCAATTTTTGTGTATTTCTTGTGCATGTACCGTGCTGTATTTATTTCTTCGTTGCAATTGTCCTTAATACCTGTTCTTCAATCGTGTGTCTGCTTTTGCTACCTGTACCTTTCCAAAAATGTTGTGTTTGGTTCGTTTTCTCTGTCTGCTACTAGTGCTTATGGTCTTTTGTATTTGAATCAAGTTGCTTATACTTACTGCCTTTCATTGAGTTGTGCACTGTGCATTCTTCTCGAGGAGCAATGCGAGGCGTATTGCCTTGTGCGACTTAGCTCTTTCTCTTTTTTTGCTGCATTGTGTTGTATCTTGTTACTTTTTGCCTTATTACTGTCCTGTACTTTCTCATATTCTTTGATGACTTGTTTACTTCATCTGACCCATCGCATTTTGCCTTCCGGACTTTTAGATTTTATTTGTGTTCAAGGCTAGTTGACTCTTGGACCCTTGATGTGTTTTCTTGCTGCCTTTCGCACCGGAGGTTGTGGTATTTGGTATCCCTGGGTTTTACTCTTGTACTGCCCTGGGTACCTATGTCTCTCTTTGTTTGTGCTGTTTTAATTGTGTTTTGTTTTGCACGGCAGAGGGTTTTTTGTTCGTACCTCTGAATCTTCTACTACAAGTTCATGTAATTCTTGCTCGTCCCAAGCCATTGTTTTTTGGACTGATGCAATACTGCACGGCTTGCTGTTTGCATTTTTGCGTATTTTTGTGTTTCACGTGGGTGCCACATGAGCTCAAAGAAATTAATCACACTAAGCGCGTTGACATCTGCGATTTGCTCTTGAAACGTAAAGAAAACGATCCATTTTTGAAATGTATGATAACAGGCGATGAAAAATGGATCGTCTAGAACAATGTCGAACAAAACATATCATAGAACAAGCGTGATGAATCTGCTCAAAGCACTTCAAAAGCAGATATGCACCAAAAGAAGGTTATGTTGTCAGTCTGGTGGGATTTCAAAGGCATTGTGTATTTTGAATTGCTTCCAAGGAACCAAACCATTAATTCGGACGTGTACTGTCGTTCTCTCATCATCTGGGTAAATTATGTGACGCAGTCAAACAGGAGCGTCGAGAATTGGTGAATTGCAGAGGTGTTGTGTTTCACCATGATACACCACATACAAGTTTGGTCACTCATCAAAAATTGTTGCAGCTTATGGTTGGGATGTGTTATCACTTCCACCATATTCGCCACACCGAGCACCATAGACTATCATTTGTATCGATCGTTGCAAAACGCCTTGAATGGTAAAATCATCACTGCTGATGAGGCTAGTAAATCGTTCTTGGAACTGTCTTTTGCCAAAAAACAAAAACAAAAAAACAACAACCTTTTTTGGGCGTGGAATCCTGAACTTGCCTGAGAGATAGCAAAAGGTCATTGAACAAAATGGACAATGTGTTGTTTACAAAAGTTTTTGTTTCCCATTCAAAATTCGCCATTTTCACAGGGACAAAAAGCAATTACCCTTTGGCCAATCCAATAATAAGAAACTGGCAACAGATCTTATATAACAAAACTGCTTTTCATCTGTGGTATTAGATGACTTAATCTTTCTGTTTTCATTTTCCGATTCCCAACATCAGGTAACGAAGTATGCAGCTAGTTAAAAATCTTTGCCTCATGAACAAACTTGGTTTTGTTTTCGCAGATATAATGAAGTGATTATTCTTGTGATCGTAAAAGAACAATACGCTTTCTGTGAAGATGGAAAAAAAAATGCAATTCCCGAGCAACATATGTAGCAAAAGATACATTCTTTATTAAAACAGTGGCTTCCATAGCCTCAAGACATACAAGAGTTTCTCTCTGAATCTTTGCCTCATGCCACTCTCATAGCTTCTAATAACAGTTACTTTCTGCCATCTAACGTGTAGAATTGGCTGCACGATATGTTATGCTCCATAATACGATTTTATCTTATGAAAACTTACATGACATTCCACTGTCTCTTATTCCCCCAAGGCCATGAACAATAATTTTCATACACGTAACAAAAATAAAGCTAGACATTCGCTGCATTGAAACATCTATGACTTCTGGGCAAAATCTCAGACTTGTGTTAATAAAATAGTACTTCCATTTCTCCAGTGGGTTATAACAATTTTTGGAAGTTTAGATTAAGTATCAGCGAACTCTGACAATGCGCCAAAAGCAACATTATAGTTTGATAGCTATCGAAGTGACTTTCTATCAATTTATGCCGTCAAGAGAGTGGAAAAAGACTTAGAGGTTTAAATTATTCAGAACTTTTTCCATTGCACTTAAACAGCAATAAAAGAAGACATTTTTAAGGAAAATCCACAGGATTAAAATTTAAAGCGGTGATGGATTTATTTTATAAATATGTTGAGCTACGGAGTTTAGAACAATGCATAAATCCTGTCACGCATTGGCGCAACTGTTTCTATTAATTTACATCGAGAAGTCACTCCTTCTCAGTTACCCATAGATCGTGTTCTATCGTTTGAATTTTTTTAGTTAAATGCAGTGCTCGAATATACACTATCTACCAACAAGTAATTGGACACCCAATGCAATCGACGATATCTGCGGTCCTGATACTCGTCACGGCCGTCGCCGTTATATATCGTGTGGGAAACAACAACGCAACCAGTCGCATCCAAGATGCCACGCAGTTCGGAGCTCTTTGATTTCGAGAAAGGTGTAATCGTGGGGTATCACAGAATTGGCCGATCCATACGTGACATATCCAGCAAGTTGAAGTACCCAAAATCGACAGTGGCCTACGTGATTGGCAAGTGGAAGTTGAGAGCTGACTGTCGGAATGTGCCCCGACCCGGCAGACCCACAAAACTGGGAGTTAGAGACCGACCGGTGATGGCCAGAGAAATTCGGAAGAACCGCACCAAATCGATGGGCGACATCCGCGAGGAGTTTCAACAGGCATCCGGGAGTGTTCTTTTGATGAATACCATCCGTAAGGAAGCCCATCTGCTCGGTTATCATGGACGTGCTGCCGCCCACAAGCCTTTGATCACCAAGTCCAATAGCGCTGCTCGGCTAACGTGGTGCAAAGAACGTCGACAGTGGACCGTTGAACAGTGGAAACAGGTTCTCTGGAGCGAAGAATCAAGGTTCACTCTGTACCGTTCGGATGGCAGGGTCTGGGTTTAACGTCTGCCTGGAGAACGCCTCCTGCCGGAATATATTGTGCCAACTGTGAAGTTCGGTGGCGGTGGAATTATGCTATGGGGGTGTTTCTCCTGGTATGGCACTGCACCCTTGGTCGCAATTCCTGGTAGACTCAACGCTGAGACCTACTGCACCATTTTGGATGACCATGCCCTTTCTACGTTGTGGCAGTTTTACGGGGTGGACCCATGTTATTTTCAGGATGACAATGCCACCTGTCATGTTGCGAAGTCCACCATGGCTTGGTATGGTGACAATGGTGTTAATCGAATGGACTGGCCTGCGCAGAGCCCGGACCTTAACCCTATCGATCACTTCTGGGACGAGTTGGAGCGTCGACTTAAGGGATGCCCCCAACGTTCGAAGTCGGTGAAGGAAATGACCTGTCTTCTCCAAGCCGAGTGAAAGAAAATACCGCTAGCCGTCGTACAACGTTTGGTTGAGAGTATGCCCCGAAGGGTCGCAGCTGTAATCGCCGCTCGTGGAGGCTCCATCAACTATTGAAGGTGAATAAACTTCGTTTTTCTTTGCTATCACAGGTGTCCAATTACTTGTTGGTAGATAGTGTATAAGGTAAGGTACGTATGCTTATAGAGAAATATCAGGGAACCACAGAAGTATTGCCGTTTTCGGAGACTAAGACAAAGTATAGGACATATGTTGTGGAAAAGCAATTTAATTATCAAAATAATAACCATGGGCATCAAAACGATCTGCCAATATATTAACAACTTATAAATAACCCTGCGATAAAATTCCGTGTCATAGGAAGAGAAAACGTTTTGTAAGGCAGTGTGCAACTCACTAAAGTTGGAGAAGTCGTGTCTACGCAAATTATGGTCGAGTGAAAGAAACAAGTGATAATCTGAAGGAGAGATATCTGGTGAGTAAGCTGGATGACATAAAAGCTCCCACCCAAGTTTTTTGATAGTGTTTCTGGTCAATGAAGCCGAGTGGGCAGGAGCGTTATCTTGAAGGAGCAGAACTCCCTTTCTGTTGAGCAGTGTTGCTTTCTTCTTTTTCAGGTCCTCGTTTCAATGGTCAACAGTACACAGCAGTGGTGATCGTTTGACCGCATTTCAAGAGTTCACAATGAACACCACGTGTTATCCACCATACACAGAGCAAAACTGTACGTGGATGCGGTGCTGGCTTCGATGTATGAGGAATTGAGTCACTGGTGGACAACCAATGTCTGGAACATTGTGGGGGGCTGTACTGGACCCACTTCTCATCACATGTGAGTTCCATATCCAAAAATGGTTCCTTGTCATAGCGAGACAGCAATGCAAGACAAGCTCAGGTGCGTTGCTGTATGTTCACTCCAGACAAATCGTGCGGTACCCATTGCATGCACATGTCTTCGGACCGTTTCATCACTAACACCAAAGGACTGATCTAGTTCCTGGCATGTTTGGCTACTATCCTGCTCAATAGAAACTTTCAAAGCTTCTATGCCAATGCTGACAAGACGACTATTCCGGGACGTTTTCTGAAAGGATTAATCTCCCTCTCTGAACTTTCGAAACCAATTCCGAGTTGTGCATTCCTTCACAGCATCTGCTACGAATAGTAAGCAAATGCGCCCAGTTGTTTCTGCAGGTGAACCGAGATTAAATTTGTAAAACAACCACCCACGAATCATCTCCACTGATACTGCCATTGTAATCGTACGTCTTTTCACTATCAAATTGCTTACTCATCTGATTCATATGAGCAGGGCATCTTCTGCTGACCGTATACCGCGGGCAGAACGCCATCTCTCCCAAATTTCAGTCATTATAAGGTGTTTCTTTTGCACTCTCGAAAAACGGCAAATACTTTTGTGATTACGTGATACAAAAGAAAAAAATGTCATAAGCCACAGAGAATAAAAGCTCAGAGAATTTGCAATGCCTAAATTTTTCAGGAAGTGAGAGGGAACTTACTTGCCTTGCAGGTGGAACTGAGCTCTCTAAAGTCCCCTGGTGGGTACGGCCTTGCCACTTTACCGATGTATTTTCCTTAA
Source organism: Macrothele yani (assembly GCA_039090855.1). NCBI lineage: Eukaryota > Metazoa > Arthropoda > Arachnida > Araneae > Macrothelidae > Macrothele > Macrothele yani. Next base: position 12,864,360 of record CM077027.1, on the reverse strand, counting down.
GTGATTCTATATACATATGGTCGTATCAGAATAACATGACCACCTGCCTAATAATGGGAATAACTACCCTTGGCCCGGATGGCAGCGGCGAGACGGCGTGTCGTGGACGCAATAATGCCCTGGAAGGTTTTCCGAGGCACACGTGTCCATTCGGACTGTAGCAGATCACGGAGATCCCGGAGATGACGTGGTTATGTGTCAGCACGTCGAACTTGCTGATCCAAATAGTCCCACAAGTAGTCTATGGGATTGAGGTCGGGAGATTCAGCCGGTCAAGGGAGAAGGGAGACATCGCTGTTGTGTTCCTGGAACCAGTATAACACCCCTTAGCAACGTGGAAAGGCGGATTGTTCTGTTGGTAGACACCATCACCACCATGATAAACGTTCAATATGAAGGCATGCATTTGGTCAGCGATGATGGACTGCTAGCCATTGGCGTTCAGGGACCTATCCAGTGGTACCATCTGTCCCACGTCATGCCCGAAAAACGTCCCCCAGACATGCGCACTGCCACCGTCAGCCTGTATTTGACCGACAAGCGTGTCCGGGTGTTGGTTCTCGTGTGTCTGACGTCATATCCGCCACCGCCCGTCACTTCTGTGGAGTAGAAACCACGATTCGTCGGAGAAGGCAACTTTACACCACTCTTCCACTCTCCAATGACGGTAATTTCATACGAACTGCAGGCGTCGTTGCAGATGGACGGGGGTTAACATGAGCGCGTTGACGCAGCCTCGACTTCAGAGATCCATGCGTAACATGGTTCGCTCTACTGTTACAAGAGACACGTACCTTGGTGTCACAGCGTTCATCTGCGTGGTCAACTGCTGCACTGTTGCGCGTCGACTGCACTTTACCAGTCGACGGAGGCCACGTTCTCCTCTGGGGTCGATGAATTTTGGTTCTTCACAGTTATGACGTCGGGGGGTGCTCGGTGTGTGTCAGCGGTCCATTTTTGGTACACCCTTACTACACTGAAGAGCAATTGAATTAGATATACCTGTCTAGTAACGTGTTGCACCACCTTTCGCCTTGATGACGGCGGCGATTCGTCTCGGCATGGACTCGACAAGACACCGAAAGCGATGGTAAGCCATACGGATCCATGACCCCTGAACAAGCTCCCACAGTTCACGAAGATTTGATGGAGGGGGGGTCAGAGCCTCGAACATCTCTCTCGATGGCATCCCAGATGTGCTCGATGGGATTGAGATCAGGTGACCTAGCTGGCCAAGGAAGCAAAGTCACGTGGGTGGAGTCTTCATCCAACCATTCGGATACAATTCGGGAGCGATGACACGGTGCATTGTCTTGTTACAGGATGAGGTCCCAAGTGGGATGTTGAAGACGCACAAACGGGAGCAAATGGTCGCCCAGGATATCCCGGTAACGTTGACCTGTGAGAGACGATGTCACACGTACCAGAGGTCCCATTTCAGTGCACGTAAACAGTCCCCAGACGAGAATGCCAACCCCACCATGTTGAAGAGTACACTGCTGGCAAGAAGGATCCATCGCTTCATTTGGTTTGCGCCGTACTCGTATCCTGCCATCCGCATGTACCAACGTGAATCTTGACTCATCAGTCCAGGCAACTTTTTCCACATGTCTAGGGTCCAGTGGCGATGTTCCTGCACCCATGCTAATCTTTACACCCTGTGATGTGCGGTCAGCAGCGGTACCCTCGTGGGACGATGGCTTCTGTACCCCATAGCGAGGAGATGGTTCTATATGGTGTGGCTGCTTACAAGTTTTTGTGCACCAGCATTAAATTGCCGAGTGATTTCTTGCACTGTGGTCCGTCTATCCGCTGTTACAATGACGATGACCCCGCTCATGCACACGCTGTTGTCCACGGCAGTTGGCCCTTGCAGGGATAGTATTACCGGATTCGATGTACTGACGGTGCACCCGTGACACAGTGACTCGTGAAAATCCCAGTGCCTGCACGACTTCCAAGATGGAGTGACCCATTCGTCGGGCCCCGACAATTTGCCCGCGATCAAATGCGCTTATATCCTTCGTCTTACCCATACTGCGTCCGACTCTTACTGATTCCCGTCGCATCACTCCTTATATTGTCGGATCGCTGCATACGTCATGTCGTTTCCGTTTACAGGGCCGCCCAAAGCGCCACATCTGCCTAACGCCAGCTGTCTCTCATTCAGTTGACCTTCAGTGTACAGCACCTCGCGAACAGTCCACGAAATCTGCTGATTCTGAGATGCGTCTACCCTTGGCGCGTTAGTTGATTATTCCTTTTTGAATGTCCGTCAAATCACAACCTCTGCCCGTTGTGCTCATGTCATCTGTTTTAGCCTGCCCCTTATATCTCCGTGTGGTCGACCTTGTCACGTGCGCACTGTGACTTCTCTAGGCGGGTACACTGTAATTCCGGAGTTGATCATATTATTCTGATACGACCCTGTATTACGTGCGTAAAATCGTTCGAAGACACACTATTGAATAAAACGTACAGTTTACATTTTTGAAAATACCGTGGTGGCAATTCGAGTTTCTCTCACCATGCGTAACAAGTTTCATGTTCCAATTTCGTTACATATTTTCTCATACAAAGAGAGAAAATCTCTTTCTTTCATTTCTCTTCATAGTCATTTTCATTTTTGTGCGCACGTGAGCTCGATAGTTCACTTTTTCTTAAGTTTGACCTTTCTGTATAGCTTAAACTTCAGCATCGTCGTTTGTTGCGTGACTTGCAGTTCTTGCGGCAGCGGTATTACTTGAGGCACGCCGTTTCCTCCTTCGGCAAATCCTCATTCCTCCGTTTCTCCAAATTGGATTCCAGCGGAAATGAGAATCGGAAATCACAACTCTCTCTGATGACACGCGCGCCCTAAACTTGAAATCTAGTTCCAGACGTAGTTAATGAAGAAGCGGATGTTAGGAAAACCTTCCCACACCACCGTTTTCCTCTCCAGACTTCTTAATCTTCAGGTCTTAACGTGAACAACGCAATTTCAGACCTTGCCTCAAATGAGAAGATCAACAACTGAAGACAACTAGCAGAATCTGCACTACAACCAAAGACATCGGAGCGTTGTAAATCATTTTAAAATGAATATAACGTGAATTATCACAACTTTTACATTTAAGACAAGACAATATTAGAAGGAAAATATGTGGAAGTAAGTCTTGTTAGTCCAGTAAATCTTGTTTAAATTATAAATTAAAGCCGCATATTCTTTCTGTTATTGACAATTAATGTGTAATTTTTTTCTTTCAGGGTTTAACACTTTCACCGGGTTGAAACAATTCACTTTGGATAAAACAATTGTGTTGAAATCAGCTTCTACGAACATTCTCAATATTTACATGATTCTTAAAAGCCGTAAAAGTAAAAAATGCTTAAACAATTTTATTTACGATTAAAAGAAACACAAGATCTTTCGTAGCGTAGCCGCGTCGGTCACATCCTCAGGTCTGCACAGTGGACCTGAAGATGTGGCCAACGCGGCTAAGAAAGACTTTTCTTTCTTTTAATTGTAAATAAAGTTGTTTCAAGATCTTTCATGGCCGACGCGGCTACGAAAGATCTTGTCTTTCTTTTAATTGTAAGTAAAGTTGTTTAAGCATTTTTAACTTTTACGGCTTTTAAGAATCGTATAAATATTGAGAATTTTATTTTTTTACTTTGGAAAGGTTAACACGAATTTTCGATATATGCCTTCTGCGAACATTATCGCCGTCTAAGAAGTGCGCCGAACGCGTCTAGAACGAGTGAACCTGCGCATCGGAAAACTTTGCTTTTCCCTTATCTTTGTTATTCAAGGTGGTCGTTCAGAGGGATGATTGACACTAACCTTTTCTGACTGATTACCCGCTCAAAGTGCAACGGCATTGGATACCAATTCAAGAAAGGATGAACCAGTTTAAGTTACTAGTTAGTACCGAGTAGCATCCGGTCAAGGGGACTAGACCTTGCCCATCATATCTCGAGTTAAGGGAACTAGACCTTTCGCATCATTCCTTGGGTCAAGTGGACTAGACCTTTCTCATCATACCTGGGGTGAAAGGGACTAGACTTTTCCCATCATACTTTGGGTCAAGGGGACTAGACTTTTTCCATCATACTTTGGGTCGAGGGAGACTAGACTTCTCCCATCATACCTCGGGTAAAGGAGAATAGATCTTTCCCATCATACCTTGGGTCGAGGAGACTAAACTTTTCCCAAGACAACTTGGGTCGAGGGGACTAGACCTTTCCCATTTTACCGCGGGTCAAGGGGACAAGACCTTTCCCATCATACCTCGGGTCAAGGGGACTAGACTTTTCACCATCATACCTCGGGTCAAGGGGACTAGACTTTTCACCATCATACCTTGGGTCGAGTGTACTAGGCTTTTCCCATCATACTTTGGGTCGAGGGGAATATTCATTTCCCATCATACCTCAGGTCAAGGGGACTAGACCTTTCCCATCATAATTCGGGTTAAGGGGACTAGACTTTTCACCATCATACCTTGGGTCGAGTGGACTAGGCTTTTCCCATCATACCTTAGGTCGAGGGGAATATTCCTTTCCCATCATACCTCGGGTCAAGGACACTAGACATTTCCCATCATATCTCGGGTCAAGGGGACTAGACTTTTCACCATCATACTTTGGGTCGAGTGGACTAAGCTTTTCCCATCATAACTTGGGTCGAGGGGAATATTCCTTTCCCATAATACCTCGGGTCAAGGGGACTAGACCTTTACAATTATACCTTGGGTCAAGGGGTCTAGACCTTTCTCATAATTTGATTCAAGGGAACTATACCTTTCCCATCATACTTTATGTCAAAGGGACTAGACCTTTGCCATCATACCTTTGGTCAAGGGGAATAGACCGTTCCCGTCATACCTTTTGTTAAGGAGGCCAGAACTTTCCCATTATACCTTTGGTCAAGCAGCAGAGAATAAAATATTACAAAGGAGAGCTCCACCACCCTTGATTGGTTTATGATTGGTATTGCTCTGATGAGAGAGGCATAGGAATTGTTTTGCCCTTACTTTCCTTAAACTTGCCCAGTATGTAAACATTTCTGTTTTGGGTGCGCACACAATTTTGGGCACCGTTTGGTTCAAGAACATCGGCAGTATAAAGGGTTTACTTGAGAATCTAAGCACATATAGACTCATCTGCTCTCAATTTTAAATCACTGGCTTCAGATAGCTAGTCTGTACGACAGGCACACCAACTATACCTCATCCTGGGTTAGAGTCCGGGACAAACTCGAGCGATCGTCTGGACCTCAGAATGGTTGATGACCTTCGAACCTCTGATTACACGTCCAACGGAATGGTATTTTAATTTTACATGAAAACTGCAGAAATATACACTGCTGGCCACCCAAAATGCAACACCAAGAAGGACGCGAGATAGCAAAGCCAGATTTACTGGACACATAACAACAGATACAAAGATGAAACGATTGAGCTTGACATCAATAGTTCGTGTGATACAAAGATGAAACGATTGAACAGACATCAGTAGTTCGTGTGGCCCCCGTGGCTGGCAATTACGTCCGCTACACGCCGCGGCATTGAACGAAAGATGCTTTGGATGTGGGCTTGGGGTATGTTGGCCCAGGCTGCTTCCACACATTTCCACAGTTCATCAGGCGTAGCCGAGGGTGATGCTTGACGGGCCACTCGGTTGCCGATCAGTGACCAGACGTGTTCGATGGACAACATATCGGGAGAACAGGCGGGCCACGGCAGCAGTGACACCTGGTGGACCGTGAAGAATTGTTGCACGATGCGTGCCACGTGCGGGCGCGCACTGTCCTTTTGAAATGTGGCCGCTGGCAGGTCCTTCAGGTAAGGGAGGACTACAGGCTCCAAAACGTCGGAGATGTAGCGGTGGCTGTTGAGTGTACCGGCGATGCGTACCAGAGGGATGCGGGTATCATATCCAATTGTGCCCCAAATCATAACGCCAGGCGACGGACCGGTATGGCGATGCATAATGCAGGTGTCATACAGTCTCTCGCCGCGGTGCCGCCACACGCGAATCCGACCATCGAGGTGCTGCAGGCGAAGCGGGATTCGTCGGAGAAGACAATGTCGTGCCATTCCGTAGTCCAGGTACAGCGTTCAACGGCACACTGCCGCTACATTCGCCGGTGGTGTAACGTCAATGGTAATCGGAGCAATGGGCGTCGTGCGACAAGTTCCCGCTCCTTCAGACGACGTCGAACGGTACGTGCTGACACAGGTTGTTGCGCAACACACCCTAATTCCTGCGCTAACGTTCGTGATGTGGCGGTGCGAGCCATCAATGCCCGCCGCACAACGTGCCGGTCCTCTCGTTCGGTGGTGTGCCGCGGCTGCGGTAATGGCTCACGTCGGTCCGTCTTCTCTCCTGCACCCACCGAATCCATACTCGCCTCACTGTGGCTGGATGTCATCCCACACGGGCGCCGATGTCTCGGTACGATAAACCGCTGTCGCGATAAGCCAGTATTCGTCTTCGCTCGAACTCCTAAACGTGTTGGAATGACTGCCGTATTCTGCGAGGAGGCATTGAAAAGCTTCCCACGCACAGGTCCGGCAGCACAACACACTTCCACTACTTACACCCCGCCTTCTGTGCACCCTTCTTATAGTGCTTCTCGGTGGCGTGCCGGAAGCACATGATTTGCATATGCCCTGCAATGCTAATCGTTTGCATGTCCTCTCGCGGGCGACGCATGCTGCGAATTTCAGGCCAATCGGATGCTTCCTTCTTGGTGTTGCATTTTGGGTGTCCAGCAGTGTATTTCCACAATAACACACAAAGTGTCAGGAAGTCATTGATAGGAGAATTTTTTTTTATGGACATTTCATTATGAAAAGGAACCGATCTTATGTACAACACTATGTTCATTTACACTGCTCGACCTGAAAATTGCCCCACCCAGAAGGAATGAGGATAGAGGGGTGAAATTGATCATGCAAGTAAGGGTTTACCTTGATGTTATTTCCTGCCACGTGCAGAGTTTTTCAAATGAGGTAATGAAGGATAATGTGTACATCTCAGTAAGTGGTTGCACAGCAGCGTAACGCTATACAGGCAGCAATACGGCTTTGCAATGAGTCATACAGTCGATGGGTATCGTCCTGAGGAATGGAACATCAAGCACGATTGACTTTCTCCCATCATTCATCGATTAACTTGCTCCCATCGTTCATCGAGATCGTACGCAGGCCAATTCGATTGCAGACGACGTCCAGTGTGGTCCCACAGGTTTTGGATTGGGGGATAAATCGGGCGATCTTGCTGGCCATGGCAGTGTTTGAACATGTTGCAAACTTTACCTGGAGACCCAAGCGGTGCATACACGGGCGTTATCTTCCTGGGAAATGGAATGCTGTAGGCCATTCAGGAACGGTATGAAAATGGGCTGCAGGACCTCGCTCGCGTATTGTGCAACTGTCAGTGTGCCCGTGATGCGGAGAACAGGTGACGTGCTGTCATGCGCAAAAGCACCACATACCATAATGCCTGCCTGACGGATGGTGTGGCGGTCGCGAACGAAACCGGGATCCGTCCGCTCACAAGGGTGTCGCCAGATACGTATTTGTCGATCGCCAGCACCCAGACAGAAACGAGATTCATCACTGAAGACCACAGTACTGCATTCGTGACCCCATTTCACATGACGTCGACACCAAGCCACGAGCGCTGCGGTGGCTGGTCGTCAATGGCAATCGACGTAACTGTTGCGTACTGCGCAGATGTGCCGCATGTAACCTTCGGTTTACAGACCGGGTCGTTATGGTGACGTCCATGGCCCATGACTCAGCACGTCGAATGCCGGCTGCAGTGCTTTCTATTGACGATTAAGCGTGTGGCTGACGTCTGTCGGACTGCACCACTGCCACTCCAAGGCACGTACGAACGTTCTTGTAGCCACTGGTGCCAACAGCGTCCAACAGTTCGTGCATCCCGTTGCACATGCGCAGCGATACGACGTGTAGACTAGCCCGCTTCACATAGGCCTACAATTTCCCCCTCTGAAACGCATCCAAATGGAGATAAACCTGCCAACGGCGTGTAGCCGGCATTTTCGGCCTTCGATGAACAGTTTTCCACCACAAACAACAAATCTGAAACGCCCGCGGACCTTCAACCACACATTACCATCCCTGTTGCTGCTGGCACCTTTATAACACCAGCGTGGGATGTCACAGGCTCCGGTTTAACATCATTTGCATATGGCAAGTGGGTACACCTGCCCTGCGATTTGCATGTTTGTAGCACACCTTCTTCTGGGTAGGGAAATTTCAATATGGAGCAGTGTATTTAAACATTTCTTAATAGCTCTGCCAAACTGTATTTTTAAAACAATTGCAGGACTTTAACTTATTTTAAAAAATTTTTAAATCATTATAGATGTGTTATTCCTTGATTTAAATGATCCGAAGTTATAAGTGCTCACAACAAAATTTGAGTGAATTCCTTATTTCTGTTGTAGCAAAAATATATGTCGATATATTGTCCCTACCACATAATCCAAAAACACATGTGTTTTATGCAGGACGTAGTACTCTCATAAAATGAATGATCTCTATAATGATTATACGTAGTGCGAGCAGAAAGTTCCGAGACTAGGTACATAGTGCACCAACAGATGGCCGCACGCGAATGCGCGAAGCAGCGGTCGAAGGGCATTGACCTTCATGAGTCATTATGCCAAGTGGCGTCGTTCTGTGAACACTCTGAGTTGTGCTACACGATATTTGGTGAACACGTGCAGAACACAGCTGCGGTTTCGGTATGGGCTGCAAACTAGAGCAACGTACGAACATATTCTGCGTCAAACTCGGCAAATTTGAAACGGAGACGCAAGAAATGTTGCTGCAGACTTATGGCAATGAGGTGTTTTGAGTGGCACTCGCGCTTTAAGAGCAGCAGAACGGCACTGAAAGACGATGAGAGGTCAGGGCGACCGTCCACGAGCAAACACCCCGAAAATGTGGACAAAATTAGGGAACTGGTGCATGAGGATCGTCGGAGAACTATTCAAGACATTGCTATCATCGTCAATGTGTCCTACGGAACAGTGCTAGAAAATTTGACGTCGGTTTTGAACATGCACCGCATTGCTGCAGAGTTTATGCCATAGATTCTGAACCCCGAACAGAAGGAACTCCGTGTCGAACTCTGTCAAGATTTTCGTCAGCAGGTGGTGAATGATCCAACGTTCCTGTCGTGGGTCATCACTGGGGACTAGACGTGGAGCTACGGTTACGACCCAGAGACCAAACGACAGCCGTAAAGTGGAAGAGCCATTCATCTCCACTACCGAAGAAGGCCGACAGGTCCGGAGTGCAACCAAAAGCATGCTCATCCTGTTCGTCGACATTCGTGGGGTTGTGCACCGTGAATTCATCCCACAAGGGCCAAACCGTCCCCGCCATCTTTTACTGCGATGTTCTGCGGCGTCTTAGGCTGGACATTCACCGCAAACGACCTGACATGTGGCGCAGGGGCGATTTCGTTCTTTATCACGACAATACAGAAGCCCACAGAGCGTTAGCAACACGCCAGTTTTGCAGCCGCAACAGCATGACTACCCTTCCTTACCCGCGTTACTCACCAGATTTGGCTACCTGCGACTTCTTTCTGTTTTCCGAAGATGAAGCTGAAGCTCAAGGATCGCCGTTTTGAAACCGTGGACGAGATCCAACGCGAATCGCAGACGGTGCATGACACGATTCGCGAACAGGACATTCAGGGAGCGATTCAACAGTGGCAAAAACGCTGGCAGCGGTGTATCGCTGCCCAAAGGGACTACTTTGAGGGAGAGAATAACCAAATGTTAGTAACGTAAGTACTTTGTTGAATGTCGGCCTAGTATCAGAACTTTTTGATCGGACCTCGTATTGCCACTCTCGCATATTATTTCAACGTATGTATTTTAAGCGGGACACATTTCTGTTATAGAACGGTCGAGTGCAACGTCGGATACATTGCCTTCCCACGTACTATGTAAACACATGTATCTCAAAGGGGACATATTGCGCAAATGCAACGGATGAATACTGCGTGGGACATGTCGCCCCTCCCACATGCTATGCCAAGATAGAATGAGATGCCAGTTCATTTGGTACACTTACCTAGTAGAGCGTTTGCCGCTCTTGGTCTCCAGAACATTCTGATATCGTCAGGGCATGGAACATTTTAGATGCTGAAAATGTTGTGCACTGATATTGGTACAATGCGGGAATGACTGAGTCACGATGTTACTGCAAACTACACGACGGTACACTCTCGTAATGAGAAGTCTGCTGCATCTCATCAGAGAAATATTCCATGGGATTTATATCAGAAGACTGTGTGTGCTACTGAAGCAAAGAAATCTCGTCCGTCTGTTCTTGCAGCCCTTAGGAGACGAGACGAGCTATGTGAGAAGGCGCGATATTCTTCTACACTCATCGTCAAAAAAACAGTTGCGTCCAGAAGAAATCAACCGACAAGAATGGAACTTGGCGGGTAGGTTTGACATCGTGAGACATGCAAGTAATTCAAGTATCACGGTCGGCTACGCATGTGACGCAAGCAAAGAGGGGTCGCAGCACTGTGCCTGACCGGCTTTATACTATAAAGTGGTCCCGTTGCGCGTGCTTGCCATTCTGACTCGTGTTGTTGTGTTGGTTACATCCTTTGCAAGCGAAGTATGCATGGGAGAAAAGTTCGGAAGGAATTCGAGCAGTGTGAGAAGTTCGATAGAGGCCGCGTCGTCGGGCTCCGGGAAGTGGGATGATCTTATCGCTGTATTGCGCGCCATATCGGTCGTGCGGGTATTACCGCAGCACGCTGTTAGCAGCAGTAGATAGAACAAGGCATGCAGCAGCGACAAGGAGTGTCTGGGAGACCTAGAAGAACCACATAGAGAGGGGACCGACGGGTTGTCTGACAAGAGCGAAGTGACCCAACAGACACGATTGCGTATATTCAGCGAGCATTTGTGCCCTCCATGCGTCGTTCTATTAGCGCCATCACCATTGGCAGACGGCTGCACGACGTAGGTATACACGCACACACGACGTAGGTATACACGCACGCAGACCGTTACGACGACTACTCTTAATATCATTGTATCGTCGTCAAAGACTGCAGGTGTCATTCCAGATTCTCAAGGAGTCACGCAGAGTGGCAGCGGGTGATTTTCAGTCACGAGTCCCGTCTTGGAGGAGACAACCACCAAATTCGTGTGTGCAGGCACCGTGATCAGCGCCAAGATGAACAGTTTGTTGTCGAGCGTCGCACGTCCAGATGTCCTGGTGTCATGGTGTGTGGTGCAATTGCCTACGATGCCAGATCAGCTTTGGTGTTCATTATGGACACTTTGACAGCCCAACGTTACGTTAATGAGGTCCCGCTACCAGTGACCTTACATTTTCTGAACGCTCACTCCGGTGCGATTTTCCAACAAGACAACGATCGTGCGCGTATTGCTGCTATCTCGAGAGCTTGCCTTCAAGGCACTGGCACTCTGCCATGACCAGCCGCATCGTCAGACCTATCAGCGATTGAAAATGTTTGGGATGCTTTTGGACGCGCTATCCACACAATCTGCAAGAACTGCGGATCGTGTGATAGCCCGTACCGCACAATCTGCAAGAACGGCGTGAGAACATTCAAGTTGCATGGGATGGCTTATCGCAGGACATCATTAGGAACCTGTACAACTCCATGCCGAAACGTCTGGCATGCTGTGTGAGCAAACATGGCGGCCCGACGGCATACTGAGAGACACTACTTATTGGCATGTAGCTCAATAAATATTGACTATATAAGTCTCAAAGTTTAATCATTTATTGTTCCTGGTAACCTTTACCTTCTTTCCTTATAGCATTGCAATCCAGCACATCCTTCTGTGTGAAACTATTCTTTTGACGATGAGTGTACATGAATAAATCTACCTGTGAAGAAACCGTACCGTGAAAAGAAGAATTCGGTCAGCAACGATGTCCGAATACGCCGTGGCATTCAAATGTCCTTTGATGGGCATTCAGATGTCCTACGATGGGAGTTAGGATGTCCTTCGACGGGTATTCAGATGGGTTTTGATAGATATTAAGACGCACTTTGAAGAGTATTCAGATGTCCTCCGATGGGTACTCGGATGTACTTCCATGGGTATTCAAATGTTCTTCCATTGGTATTGTGATGTCCTTCGATGGATGTTCAGACATTCTTTGATGGCCATTCAGATATCCTTCAATGAGTATTCAGATGTTCAAATGTGCTTCGGTGGATATTAATTAAGATGTCCTTTGATAGCTATTCAAATGTCTTTTGATGGGTATTCGGACTTCCTTCGATGGGCATTCAGATGTCCTGCGATGAATGTTAAAATGTCCTTCGACGGGTAATGAGATGTCCTTTGAGAGGTATTCACATGTCCTACCATTGGTGTTAAGATGACCTGCGACGGGCATTGAGATATTCTTTGATAGGTATTCACCTGCCTTGCTATGAGTATTCAGATGTCTTTTGATAAGCATTCAGATTTCCTTTGATGGGAATTTAGATGTCTTTCAGTGAGTATTTAGATATCCTCCGGTGAGTATTCAGATGCCCTTCAGTGAGTATTCATATGTTCGTGGATGGATACCATACCGTTTGCCCCAAATTCGAATCCTGACAACTGCATGATGTAAAAACGAACTTTGATTCATCCGTGAAGAGGACGATCTCTTCGTCTTCAACGGACCAGTGCAGATGTATCCGTCCCCACTTGAGATTCGCATTCGTATGATGTGATGGTAACATCAGTACTCGACATCGTCGTCGGCTGTTGTGTCCAATTCGCGACATCGTTCCGATTTGCAGTGCGTTTGGGAATAAAAATATTGTATTCTGCAGTGATTTACTGATTTATGGCCCTCCTGTTTGCTTCCACGATTCTGAACAGTTTCCTTTGACCCTTGTAACCCACCAACTGTTTTTGGACGCATAATCACCGATTGCTGGCAGATTTTTGAGTAGCATACCAAAGCCTTGCTAGTGTTGTGTGTGAAAGCCTGCGAGAACTGAAGGTAGCAGGCAATTGTTATCTAATCCCCCTTGAAAAGAGAGATTCTCATCATCAATTCCAGTACATATCTAAATTCGATTCTCAAGGATTTTTCTATTCTTCTTGGCTGCTGATCCACTGTGCCACTCAACTCCCACCCCTTGCTCCGAAACTCTTCAAATCATGCAACTTGAAACCTCTTCTGTAAGGTGTTAGATTGCTACTGTATTCGGTGACTTTGGCTTTGAAGTGTTGGACTGCTATCCTGCTAAGTGATTTTGCCTAGGATATGTTAGACTGCTATCCTGTTAAGTAACTTTGCCTAGGAGATGTTAGACTGCTAATGCATTAGACGATTTTGTTTCTGAGGAGTTAGTTTGCTGCTGAGGAGTTAGGTCTCAGAGGAGTTAGATATCTGAGGTGTCAGATTGTTACTGTGTTAAATGTCTTTGTCTATAACAGTGGTTTCAAACTCAGACCCTTGGAAGGGCCACTTTCTAGTTTTGAAGGAGCTTAGGGGACCGCATGAATATTAATAAATGTCTTATAAATAAATATCAACTTTACAAAACTACACCAATGGCTTTGCACTATAGAGGAATATTATTTCTAATTAACAGTAAATAGTAAAAACAAATGCCTCGTTAATCACTGAAAACAATCACTTTTACGAAACAATTATTTTTCACTTAAATCTTTTGTAAACATTTTGCCAATAGAACACGGTACACGGTGCAGAAAATATTACGTGCTCTGACCAGAAACTTAGGCTCGCTTCTCTGTCATTAACTTATCGATATTTGGAATAATGTCCTTTGAACGGGCTACTTTTAAAAGTGAGCATAAGTGACTGTCACTTAACGTATTCCTTTCAAGACATTTTACTTGGTTCATTCTTGAATTCTTGAAGACAACTGTTCATATGAATATGTTGTTCCGAACACAGACAGAAACCGTGCATCTAAGTTATGAATGTTTATGTATTTGTCCTTTGAAACTAACTGGTTGCAGCTGAAGATTGCAGCTGTTGAATTTTTCTTTTAGGAAAGAATCACACTGAAAGTCTATTAATTCACCTTGATGGTCTTAACGTGCGTTGTTAGCATTATAGGAAAATGGAGACTTGAATATATTGAAAACATTTTCCATGTCGTTGAAACATTCAAACCGCCATACAGTTATATTTTTCGTAAATAAACTTGTTACTTATAAAGCAGATGGGGTTTCCAAGCATTACTATGTTTACATTATATTTAATATACTGTATTATAATATACTTGAAAAAAGGGTGATTTATTTTAATTTTGTAATCATTGATGCCGGCCGCGAGTTTGAGACCACTGGTCTATAAGGCGTTAGATTATTCCTGTTATTTTTATTGGAGGTTTAACGAACACCGTGGAGGTTTAAGAGGTTTAACGAACAGTCGCTCGTCCCTAATTTAGGGTTACTGGTTCCAGGAAAGTGAGAGAGCGAGTGCCTTAAGACAAACACAACATCCATGCCTCACCGTCATTCGAACTCGGACCCATCAGAAAAGAATGGCCATAAGCCAGCGCTTAGACCACTGGGCCACAGGGGCGGCTTCTGAGGCGTTGCTGTGTCAAGTGACCCTGTCCCTGAGGTGCTAGGTTGCTCCTGTGTTAGGTAACTCTGTCCCTGAGGTGCTAGATTGCTACTGTGTAAGGTGAGATTGTCTATGAGGTGCTAGATTGCTACAGTGTTAGGTGACTCTGTCCTAGAGGTGCTAGATTGCTACTGTGTTAGGTGACACTGTCTCTGAGGTGCTAGATTGCTACAGTGTTAGGCGAATCTGTCCTTGAGGTGTTAGATTGCTATTGTGTTAGGTGACCCTGTCCCTAAGGTTCTAGATTGCTATTGTGTTAGTTGACACTGTCCCTGAGTGCTAGATTGCTACTGTGTTAGGTGACACTGCCTCTGTGGTTCTAGATTGCTACAATGTTAGGTGACTTTGTCCTTGAGGTGCTAAATTGCTAAAGTGTTAGGTGACTCTATCCTTGAGGTGCTAGATTGCTACTGTGTTAGTTGACACTGTCTCTGAGGTGCTAGATTGCTATTGTGTTAGTTGACACTGTCCCTGAGGTGCTAGATTGCTACTGCGTAAGGTGACACTGTCCCTAAGGTGCTAGATTGCTACTGTGTTAGATGACCCTGTCCCTGAGGTGCTAGACTGCTACTGTGCTGGATTGCTATTGTGTTAGTTGACACTACTGTCATTGAGGTGCTAGATTGCTACTGCGTTAGATGACACTGTCCTTGAGGTGCTAGATTGTTACTGTGTTAGGGATCTTTGCTTCTGAGATGTTAGATTGCTACTGCATTAGATGTTAGATCTATTCAACGCTAGATTTCTGTTATATTTGCTAAATAACTTTTTGTTATAAAATAAATTATATAATTATCGACGTTTATTCACAATTAAAATGTTTTACTAACATCGACTATAGTTTCTCAGAGCGCTTAGCGCGGCATGATTCGTCCTGATGATGACGAGCCAAACGCTCTGCGAAATTATAATCGATGTTAATAAAACACTTAATTGTGAATAAACGTTGATAATTTCTTTTATCTCAACATCATAAATGTGCAGACTTAAATTATATTAGTCTGTAACCCGTGCCATGCACGGTTGAAAAAGCTGTGACTGCAATTTTTTCTTGTCATGTAACACGAAGCGTAAAACAATGCGTAACTACCGTATTTCCCCGAAAGTAAGACCTAACCGGAAAATAAGCCCTAGCATGATTTTTCAGGATGCTCGTAATATAAACCCTACCCCGAAAATAAGCACCAATTACGATACGTAGTACCGTAGTCAGCCAGCCTATCACTGTTCAAAAAAACTGAAGCGTGTGCCGAAATCACTGGAGTATACCCTACTCATGAGTTTAATTTGCCTCGAATATCCAGAGTAAAAAAAGGTGATTGACTTTGAACTCAGCAGAGGATATGGTTTTTGTAATTATAGCGCATGCATTCAGTTTGGTTCAGAGAGCTAGCGGGAAATGAAAAGAAGCCGTCTTTTTTCGGCAGCTGGAACATCCAGTTCCGAAAAAGGAATCCGAAGTGTGAAACTTTACCGGTGAACGCTATCTTTGGCGGAAAAGTTATTCATCAACAGGCGGTGTGTGTTTTTAGAAATGGGGGAGGGGGGGCACATGCGAACTCAAAAAAAAGTAAGAAGTGTTCTAACCGTCTTCAATGGATTACGAAAGGGGTTCGTCCCTGTCCAAGGTATTGTGTTGGCAACGGTGACTGAAAGAACTCTTTAAAAATCAGAGAGTTAATATTTTCTGCACGTGTTACCTGCGTTTTGGCAATTCGTTTGGATGGAAAGAAAGCCCCACCTCTAATCATCACTAAGGGCAAGAAAGATAAGATTGAACGTGTTTCAGGCATTTATGTTCTTGAAACCGAAAAAGCCTGGTGCACACAAGCAGTTATATGGAAATGGGTCGATTTAATGCTGCCATTTGTTTTGCGAGGTGGCCAAAGAGGTCTGCTAGTCTGGGATTCAGCCAGCACTCACCGCTCTAAAGACATGAAGAACTTCCTTGCAGAGAGAAGAATAGATGAAATAATGATTCCCTCAGGAGTGACTGCCTATCTCCAGACTCTTGATATTGCAATAAACAAGCCATTCAAGGATCATTTGCGCATGGAAATCAATGACTACATTGAAAATAGAATGGAGAGAAATCAGCGTGGAAACTTTGTGAAGCCTAGCCTGCAAGAGGTCCTGACTTGGGTGAAGAATTCATGGGATAAAATCCCTGACAGCTGTGTTGCTGATGCACAACGAGCAGGCTACATGGACAAGAAGTGCTCATTTAAGGAGAGCTTTATTGTTGGACATGAGAGATTGGGGTCAATGGTTCTACAGTAAATGGAGTCACAAGAAATTCAGGCCGGAATTCGGGGTTTGGGGAGTTTAGACGATGTTCCAGAAGAAGATGACATGACTGTATTTGAATAAATGCAGATTTTTGAACATGGATATATGTAGAGTTTTGTACATGAATAAATGAATAAATGTAGATGAAAAAAAAAAGAAAAAAAGTTGGTAGTATATGAAAAAATAAGATATCTCCTTAAAATAAGCCCCAATGCGTCTTTTGGAGCAAAAATTAATATAAGACCCGGTCTTATTTTCGGGGAAAAACGGTATAATAAACGGTTGAATTGTTAATGGGAAGGGTATAAGATGGGTCACCACCATCGACCTTACATACAGGTAGACTACGAATGACGTCACTATTTATGGCTCCAACATGAGAAAGGGAAATGTCACATGATCTTAGTCAAAAATGCTAAAAGAAAATTATACAACTTGTAACCGGTTAGAAACGAATTGAGTTATTAAGCAGATTCTATGCCTCTGTTATAATAACGTAATTCTAATCTGCAGTAAATTTTTATTACGGTTAGTATGGGCCACCATTCCATCTGAGTTTTCCATATTTGCAGTAATGATTATCATATACGGGAAGAAAAAATCAATATTGATTTCAATTCGCAATCTAGAAAACGTGTGCCTATTAAAGTAATAATATAATCATTGGTGCTCAGAAATGAATCTACGTGCTTTAAATTGTTCACAAATATTCATCACAATATTCTAATCATGGCCTATAATAAAGCCTACGTATACATATGGGTACATATTTTACAAAAGAAAAGTTACTCTGAGTACGGCAACGTCATTTCCGTATATTTTACATAGTATTTAACCGCATACTTCAGCCTTTTTAACATTATTATATACTGTAGCTCGTTATCATAAGTTATTAATCAGAACACCATTTTACATAAAGTACAAACGTAGACGGTTCATACAAGAATACAAACTAAACAAATGACTTCCTTCATCCTAATGACTCATCTTGTAACTCCGAAAGGGTTGCAAATAAATTTCTATAAATGACAATTTCTTAATGAATATATCCTTAGGTTTATATTCCTTAAAATACACTTTTCCCCCACATCACTTACTAAATGGGGATGTTCAAAAGTAGCCTGTCAAGTCATAAAAAAACATTGAAACCGGATAGTACGGAATCACTTCTGCCTAATCTCACGTGATCTGACGGCTCTCATGATGTAACCACTGCGACTCAGTGCCAGTCCCTACCAGTGCGCGGTCTATCACTATATATGGTCGAAGGTCACCACCGACAAAAGTTTCGTAATATTCCCATTATTTTTTAATTTTTCCAACTACTCGTATACGAATTGAATTTCACGATGATGTTCCTCATTATTATATAAACACTGAAAGACAGCACCAAAGAAACATTTTCCCTCACTGAGAATAGGGGCAACATGACGTTCCATGATAAACCAAAACAACTCTTTTCTAAGAATAAGCTTAAAGGCATTCACATAGAAAGCAAAGTCTAAGGCGCCGCTGTTCCGTTTGACTTTGAACTTCGATTACAACTACGCAGATGATAGCGGAGGGCTTAGTTCAAAGAACGACTGCCGCAGAAAAGCAAATGGCGCTGCAAGTACTGAAGCGAGAACAAACGCCAGAATAACGAACGGCGGATTGTACATAGAAAATGTCATAGTAACAAAAAAAATACTTATGACAACAAAAATTAGCGATGACAAATCTGTGGGTCAGTAGCTTTCATTTAAAAAAAATCCTGAATATCACTCCAGTGGGGGCGCCTGCGGATTGCAGAAGGAAACGGCCTTGTATTTTAAATACATAGATACCTTTTCGTTGGTTTATCTGCGCGACTTTACATTGTTGTTGTTTCCGCGTGTGTCTGTGTGTGTGCGTTCGTCAATATTAAATCATAATGGCCATGGGCGCCAACTTATATAGGCCCGTGGGGCCTGAGCCCTCCCAATAATTTGCCGTGCTTTATTATGTTTACTACTATATTACTTACGACTATACTGGGATTTTTTAGAGAAATTACTTTATGAAAATATTTAATCTTGTGTTATGAAAAACATAAGTATAGGCTGTACGTTTCAAGTAACAAAGCTAAACGAGTTTTAAATATCTATTTTATCCTTTTTGAGTTCAAATATAATTATTTGCATATAATTTACAAAACTTAGGCGATTCGAAGCAACATGAACCGTTGTCGGTTCTCCCCGTTCGAAATCAAAACTCTTTCTTTAAGTTCTCAGACGAAGTCTTAAAAAAATCTCTTATGTTCATACGTGGTACTTCTTTTTTGTGTATCCCCTTGCAGCGTTGTGAGAAATACTTGCAATACCCCTTCCAATTGCTCCCTTGGGCAAAACAGCCGCCAGGCAGTTTGACATCTCGTCTGGCAGTGAATGGGGTGAGACCTGGATGTAGAAAATTCCAGTCCCAATGCCAGGATTCACAAGTGGGAACTGAAGAGAAAGAAGTATCATTCGGAAACATTGAGTTCTGGAGAGCGCAGGTGCGGACAGTTTGCGGCTCGAGGGTTGTAATGATTTGTATTTTCCAGGTATATAATTTCCGTATATTCATGCGGAAAGAATCAGTTGAAGTTCTCCAATTTGTTATTTTTTAGCTTTCTATACTATATACTATCCACAGTCATATCGATGATATGAAAGTTAATATCAGGATCTATATAAAGAAGGGTTTATTAGGTTTTTTTTTATGAAATCATAACTCAAGTCTTTCAGCGCACCCAATATTTTTCAAAATTTGGATTCCTCTGATTATGGCCATGTTTCGCTCTGTCAACCTCATCAAAAGTGCATTGAATACTTCAAATACCCTTGAAGTTAGAAATGTAAGTCTGTTTTCTTCATATTTATTCTAGTTACACCCTGCACTTGATTAAAATATTCAACAATTATTGCTAAATGCAACGAACAAAATTACCTATGATTGATATCTAGAAGACGGAGCTGACCAGCTGGACTTTTTTTTTTTTTTTTTTTTTTTTTTTGATTGGAATTTTAACGACCACCGTGAGCAACTCAATGGGCTATAAGCAGTCGCCCGTCCCCAATTTAGGGTCACTGGTTCCAGGGAAGGGAGAGAGCCAGTGCCGTAAGACAAACACAACATCCATGCCTGACCGGGATTCGAACCCGGACCCCGTACGGACGAATGATCAGAGGCCAACGCCTTAGACCACTGCGCCACCGGGGCGGCCCAGCTGGACTCATTATTATAAATGTAATACAGAAGGAAATGAAAAAACCTTAATGTTTTCTAACATAAGTGTTATGAGTCTGATGTTACTTAATTTTATTTTCGATGCCTTTAATTCTGAACGAAATCTTTTTTGTTTGTTTTTTTTGTTTAAAAATGACATCGCAATCATTCTACATTTCACCACGAACGATTACGTGTGTAGCATATTAAGTGATAACATTGATGGTTGCGAAGGACTTTTTTGCTTTATATTCCTTTTGGTAACGATAACGACATTCGTTTCGAAAATCATTAAGCAATTCCCATTCATCAGAATGATCTGATACAAGTAAAATAATCTGTGATTAACGCACCTGTTCATACGCATATAGTCGATAAATGAGGGCCACGGATGAACAATTAAGGCATAACCGAAATTACAGCAAAAGCTGTTACGCCAGGAGAAAGCGAAGCTGCTGATATTACTATCGAGTAAAACGAAAATCACTGATTTATGTATGTGTTCCTAAACAGAAATCAATGAGGAATCATGGTACGACTGTTCTTCTACGTGATTACACATCTTCTGCGGTCATGATATCGGGAATGGGTAATTAAGCGTTGCTGCACCAAATGAACGTGCCAGAAATAAAGTACTGATGAGGTGAAATAACCAACGGATGCTTTCTGCTGATGGTATTATTATGATTAATCCTGAGAGTGATTAACTTGATCCTTATACACCTCGAATCATGATCTGAAATTATGTTTCCAGTCACTAAAATTATCTCACGAACATAATTCTCATCTTTATCGCTGTGTGTTTTAATAAGAGTTCAGCAAAGAAAGTGGATTTGGGTCGATAAGGAATTTGAGGCGAAAGAGCATGCATCGCTTCTGTGAAATTCTCTCATTTAGAATTGGTTTCATGCAAAAATAAAATCTCATTTACTATTTTCTACGTTAATCATGAGCGGAAGATTAGATGAAGATATGTATTATGCATTCGGCAGACCAGTAACTATGGGCGGGGCTTTTCCTGCAATTTTTGTTTTGAAAGATGAAAATTTTTATCTGTAGTTGTGCCAGATTTATATGAATGCAACATAATTTAAATCATATGCACATGTAGAATTTTGAATATGATTTACATTAGCTCGCATATATACAAAACCGTTCCAAACAAAATTAGAGACATTTTTTTGAGTTGGCAACAGTGCGAAGGGGAA
The DNA here is from genome assembly GCA_039090855.1 of Macrothele yani. Taxonomy (NCBI): domain Eukaryota; kingdom Metazoa; phylum Arthropoda; class Arachnida; order Araneae; family Macrothelidae; genus Macrothele; species Macrothele yani. The sequence goes on along the minus strand of CM077027.1, from coordinate 12,842,993 downwards.
AGATAACCAAGCAGACGACTTAAATGAATTAAGGAAGTATCTATGGCAACAGCTATTATTCTGGTTTTGTTATTGCGCAGTTGTTTATAGTACGCCTGCATTTCGCCACCCAGCTATAGAGGATTCAGAGTTAGGAAGTGAAACGCGTTGTGTGATAAAAGTTTGCTATCGTTTGAGTAAAACGACTCCAAAAACAGTTGATTTAATGAAAAAGCTTACTAAGATGTTTGGGTGGGTCAACGGTTTTTAGATGGCACCATAATTTCAAAAAAGGGAGTTTATCCGCTGAACTCGCTCTTAGGATTGGTCGACCTGAACGTGTTGTTACGGCGAGTATTGTTAACACTCTTTGGGCAATCCTGCAAGAAGACCGATGAACGACGTGTAAAGACATAGTGGCGACAGCTAATACTTCAAAAACGTCGGCATGCCGCATTCTATGCGACAAATTACTGCTGCATCGTGTGTGTTCCAGATGGGTACCTCATCCCCTCACGAGAGAACAATTGTTAGCCAGAGTTCAGGTGTGTCATGAGTGGAAACAAATGATTGCAAAGGATCCAAACTTTCTAAACACAGTAATAACTGCCGTCGAAACATGGATCCACTATTTCGACTCCCTCACGAAGCACGCAGCGAGTGTCTGGAAACACACAAACTCGATTCCTCCGAAAAAAGTCCGCCAAACCAAATCAGCTGGGAAGGTGATGATGATCATTTTCTTTGATCATAAAGGTGTAGTCTACCAGCATGCCGTTCCTCCACAAATTACTGTCAATGCTGAGTATTACATTTCAGTCTTGAAGCATCTGCGACGACACATATCGATTAAACGACCGGAACTGGTGGGCAAGTGGACCCTACACCATGATAACGCCCGGCTACATGTGGCTGCTTGTCTTCAACAGTTTCTTACGAAATGCAGTGTTGAAATCATGCCACAGCTTGCCTACAGTCCTGACTCGCCCCGTGTGATTTCTGGTTGTTTCCAACAATGAAGGAGGAGTTCCGTGGCGTAACATTCAACGCAGATGCTGACGTTATTCAAGCTGTACAGGTGTCGCTGAAGCAGCTTGCACAAAATGCCTTCGTCACATGCTTTGAAAAGTGGACTGAACGATAGGAACGTTGCATACCATCTGAAGGAAGCTACTTTGTGAAATAATAACATAAATTTTGCTGTACCTATATTTCTTCATTTTGTGTGATTTTAGTTTCAGTTTTTATGGAGCAGCCGTTGTAGATATAAAAAGAAATTCCATTTGAAAATTCTTTTTTATGTATAATGCTTGAATTTAAGGCTAAAATTGTTTAGCCAGTTTTAAACATTTTCCATGACTGCCAGTGGAGTAGTGGTCCAAGTGCTGATTTCTGATTGTTTATTCGAGTGGGCTCGGATCGGGCCACCTAGGAGGCATGGTTGATGTGTTTTGCTTTACGGCACTTCACTTCCTTGAGCCAGAGGTCCTAAATTAGGAAAGGACGACTGCTTTTAGCCCATTGTTATGCACACGGTAGTCGCTTGCTCCGTTCACAGAAAAAAGAAAAAACAAGAAAGACAACGCCGAATTTTCGGGTGTAATACGCACATCTATTGAATCCGTTATGACGCAAATTAAATTTATCAAAGCTATTCTAAGTCAGTGGAACCGGTATGGAAAACAATAGTATCTGGCGGAAGAAAGAAGTTTTACAATCGGGTCTTTAAAATCCCTCAGATATTGCTGTAAACGGAATCGTGAGCTTACGCCCTCTGGTTGCAGACTTGTGCGTTGCGAAAAACATGAATTTATATGAGAAACATTTCGCACCGGAAACGCTCTCCAACATAGAAATTTTTTTCAAATCGGATTCTTAGAAACAGAAATATCGACAAAAATAAGATGTGACTTTACGTCCTCTGGTGGGAAAATCATGCATTATTTTAGAAAGAAAGTATTCTCAAAAGGTTTTTCCATATGAGCACTATCGGTCCAAGAAAAAAAAATTTAGTCGAGATTTCAGGAGCCCAGATTTTACTACAAATGCATCAGAAGCAGAAATTAACACTTATGCCACCTGGTGGCCAAACCATTTTTTACTAAACATTAGAAAATATGTGAAAATACAGTAGAATTTTTCAAATCGGAGTTTTAGAAGCAGAAAATACGCAGAAAACGGAATTTACCTTTGTGCCCCCTAGCGGAAAGCCTATCAATTACTTGAAAATTTTGAATTTGTAGGAAACACATTTCGCGACGGAAACACTATCCAACAAAGAAAGAATTTTTCAAATTGGACTTTTAGAAGTAGAGATATTGACAAAATTATATATCTACGCCCCCTGGCGTAGAAACCATGCATTATTTCAAGAATAAAGTTTTCCTAAAAGGTTTGTCGACATGAGTAGTATCGGTCAACAAACCACTTTTTCTTCAATCGAGATTTTAGAAGCTCATATTTTGCTGCAAATACTTCAGAAGCGGAAATTAAGACTTCTGCCACCTGGTGGCCAAACCATTTTTACAAAATTTAGAAATTATGTGAAAAGGATTTCCCATCAGGATATGTATCCGGTGCAGAAAGCATTTTTTAAAATCGGAGATTCAGAAGCAAAGATATAGGGGGGGGGGAGCAATTTACCACTACGCCCCCTAGCGGAAAGTCTATGAATTAAATGAAAATTTTGAAATTACATGAAAAACATGTCACACTGGCAACACTATCCAACAAAGAAGGAATTTTTCAAATCAGAGTCCTAGAAGTAGAGATATTGACAAAAATAAGATATACATCTACGCCCCCGGCGGAGAAACTGTGGAATATTTTCTTAAAATATTCCGAAAATATTTATCGATGTGAGTGGCATCAGTCCACGAAATAATTTTTTCAATCGATATTTTAGAAGCTCTGATTTTATGGCAAATACATCAGAAGCAAAAATGAACACTACGCCCCCTCGTGGCGAAAGTATTCTTTACCAAAAATGTGAAATTATATGTAAAAGATTTTCCACCAGGAGGTGTATCCGCTGAAGAAAAGTATTTTCAAATCGGAGTTTTAGAAGAAGAGTTATCGGGAAAAATGTAATTTATTTTTACGCCCCCTAGCGGAAAATCTATGCGTAATTTGAAAACGTAACTATACTAAAATACTCTTCGACATAAATGGAATCGAAAGGTAAAATAATTTTTTCAATCGGATGTTTAGAAGCAAATATGTGGAATACAACGTATTTTTGAATTCGACATCATCTGCATTTACCCCCGAGCGGCGAAATTGTACATCGTAAAAAAAAAAAAAAAAAAAAACGAAATAAAAGGATCATCATTCGCATATTTCAAGCTTCCCATTGCAAAAAGAATTTTTCATATCGGACTAATAGTTGCAGAGATATTGTGGGAACAGACGGACGGACAAACCTGTTACATAAGCACGATGTTTTTTTACGAAAGACGTTCTAAAAAAGGAACGCAATAAAAATATTCCCCTCTACCGGGAAATTGGTGCATTGTTTGCAGTGCGCGTTGGGCGCAGTCTTTATAATAGTAAATGTCATGTAGTGCAAAAACAGAATTTTTACAACAATTTTTTTTTTAAAACTGATGATAATGTCGTAAATACTGTAGAAACACACACACACACACACACACACATACAAAAGCGCGAGCCACCTATTAGCAAAGCCGTGCATTAGAAAAATGTTGAAAACATATGAAAAACATGTCTGTACAGCATTGCGTCCGATGCAATAAAAAAAAAATTATATTCTGAAGCTTCGAAGTATGGATATTGAATAAAACTGTAGATGCATTTACGGCCTTAGCGGGAAATTGCATTAAGCTGAGCAGAAAATGTTCTTGAAATACGTCTTGTTTTTGAGATATCTTATCAAGAAAGGATTTGTTCAATCAGGTTTTTAGAAGCACGGATACCACTGCAAACACGGGTAGGAATAAGCACTTATTCTTCTTAGGAAGAAAAAACTAGGAATCATGAAAAATAATAAATCGTATGTAAAATATTTCTCACAGTGGAAATAAGGCAAATAAAAATGAATTAAGTATCATAGATTTTAAAATATCCATTTACTCATACCGACCACGAGAAATCTCTTGTTGAGAAAACTTCGTGTCAGTAAATTACGTAATTTTATTTGAGGTAGGAAGCATGGCGTGGAATGAAAGGAAATGGGTCCGACTGAAAAAAAATCTGTTTTCAAGTTAGAATTTTAGAAGCACTCTTATGAAATAAAATATATTTATATATACATATCATTAGCATTTGCGCTACCTAGATATGATTATACATCAGAGGAAGATTGAAATGTGTACTCCTTCGTTCTTAAAGTTTTGGATAAATTTTTTGAACTGCGATTCGATTCGGCAAGCTATCAGTTGACTTAATGAAAAGAGTAACGCGAGCATGTTTTAATTGAATGTTAAATAATCTTGGAGTTGAATTAAAAAAAAATTAGTAATTCGAAGAGCTCATTTTATTGGAGTAAGAAACGTATATATATTTTTGTTTTTTTAAAATTTTGCTTTATTCTGTGAACGTACTTTTAGGAAACCCATACTTTTAGGAAATGTGACATATTAGACCCATCCGCATGGTTGCCTTCCTACGGTATAAAACCGAATTTGCTATGTCGCTGCATTGCTGTGATGGCAACATCTCCTTTATCTGACGATCCCTCTTATGTTTTACTACACAACCGTTGAGATTTCAGTACTTCCATCTCAGCATAAAGATATATTTCTTTGCAGTAAGTCTTATGATCATATGCCATTCTGAGAACAGTTTAAGTCTCTGACAGCAATGACAAATTCAGGAGAATTTAAAAATATATATATATAATAGGCCAAATTGATTGCATTCTACAGGGAACGAAATTTTTTGGGCGAAGCCCAGTAAATGACCTTTTTCCAGGAGCAGATGCTGTGACGTACCAGAGTGGTGACGCACATCTCAAGACGGCAAGCAGCAGTGATAAGTCTTTGCCGGCGTGGCTTATTTGGGAAAGCATTCGGCTCCGGAGCAAAAGGGTGTGGCTGGAACACCGCCACCAGAAAATTTGGATTTTCACATTGGCGCCGGGACGTGAAAACGGATTTCCTGTTCGTCAGGTTCTTCGAAAAATGTGTCATGTTCCTTTTCCACATCATCTGCAATTCGTGAGAATTCTTTCTTCTATAGAAAGTTACATCAAGCATGGTTTTGCGGTTGTCACAAAACCTGCGATTTCGTGCCCCCGCCTTTCCCAAAGAGGGTGTTATGAGAAGTACTACAGAAGTGACTTACATATCAAGCCGACAAGTGGCTGTTGTAAGCTCTTGTCGATGTAGCTTAATTGGGAAAGCATTCCGCTCCGGAGAAGAAGAATGAGGTGGTTCGAGTAGCGCCACTTGCAAACTTCGGTTTCACAATTTCCAAATCACAACTCAGAAAGTTTGTTGAAAGAACCGCAGAAACCTCAAAACTTACCTTTACTGGAGCGAACAGAAAAAAACTGAAAGGACTTTATTTTGGATATTTTGCACAAGGAAGACGCCCGGAGTATCAACCCTAATCTAGTTTCCCTCATCTTAGATTATATACATGTGGTTTACGCAGAATACCAGTTAAAATTTATCAAGAAAACTTTCTTTAATCATGACGCATATATACTATATTGACAAAAGTCACCGGACACACCCTTCAAAAGCAAATGAACGGATCCGCTGCGTTGTAAAGATGCGCGGTACAGCTACAAACGGTACAAAAACAAGCCTGTAGTTGACCGCGATCATATCGCACTGTGAGGATGAGTGAAAATGTTGCGGCAGGAGAGAACTGACTTTAAGAACGGAAAGATTGTGGGGTGTTGTATTAGTGGGTTGTCCCTAAGAGAAACCGATAGGCGTTTAACCATACTCAAGTCAACGGTTTTGAATGTACTATTTTAATGTAAGTTTTGCTGCTTCAGGCACGCATGGCGTGCCTGAAGCAGCAAAACGTACGGGCACATAAAAGAAAATCAGTGACAGAGGACGTCGAAGCCTCAGGAGAGTCGTTACAGCGAATCGACGAAGTACTGCACAAGACCTCAATGTACAGGTAAGTAAAAATGCTGGAACATCAATATGTACACGTGCCATTCGCAGAGAACTTCATTCCATGGGTTACCGTGGATTTTGCGGCTGTCAAGAGCCTTTCATCTCCACTCGGAATGCTACTCGTCATTTAGCCTGGTGTAAAGAACATTTATAGTGGACCGTAGATCAATGGAAACGGGTCCTATGGACTGATGAATCCAGATACACGATCCATCAGTCCAATGGCAGTGTGTGGGTATGGCATCTGCAGGGGGAACGCTATTTACCACAGTGTACTGTTCGTACGGTCAAGTTTGGAGCTCGCGGTGTACTCGTGTGGGGGTGTTTTTCGTGGTATGGTCCCGGCCCATTGGCTATCGCGGACAAACCTGCTAGCCAGCACGTCTACCTCGATATTCTGGACAATTATGCCCTAACAACTCTGTGACAATACTATGGAACCGAGCCTTGTTGGTACTAGCAGGATAATGCACCGAACCATAAAACTAGGACTGTTACGGCGTGGTTTGACGATAATTGCGTATCGCGTGTGGACTGGCCAGCACAGAGCCCTGATCTTAATATCATAGAACACCTATGGGATGAATTAGTGCCGCATAAGAAGTTTGGAACAAAGGCCTGCTACTAAGCAACAGTTAGCGGTAGCATTATGTACTGAATGGAGCACTATCACTGTGTTCCAAAACCTTGTGGAAAGCATGCCTCGAAGGGCCAGTGAATGCATTAAGACCAAAGGTGGACCGATACCGTACTGATGTATGTCAATAAATGCTATGTTGTGTTTCTATTCTAGGTGTCCGATGACTTTTGTCAATATAGTGTATATTACATTTTCTCTATCGCTTTAGAAAAACAACAACGTTCTTAGAAAATTGAAGGGGCAGGCATAATGAAAAAGTTTGCGATTTCTGACTTCTGGCAAAAAAAAAAAAAAAAAAACAATTGCGATTGCGATTTCTGACTTCTGGCAAAAATTGAATATTAGGAATAATGAAAACGTTTGCGATTTCTGACTTCTGGCAACTATTTTTACGTGATTGATGTTTCAAGTACCTTAATATAGCAATATCCAAAGACGCAGCGTTCAAACGACTGTATCTTAAATAACGATAGTACGTGAAGAAAGCCCTCGTATCTTCCTGTCAGTTTTCAGAAACCAAAAATATCGGCTACTACGTTACAACATTTCCTAATTCAATCTTCTCTTAAGTTTGAACAGCACCCAATGCTTTCCGCAAGCGACAAAACAGCACTTTAGTGAAGACGTCTCAGTAAGGAAGAGAAGATTGACAGCTTTACTCTGAAATTCTGTTTAGAGCAATGGATGAATCTAACAAATTTACAGTTCTCGAAAACGCCTTTTTCCTTCACTTACATGCAGTGAGTTCACGGAATGTCATTGCACTAGACCTCGGGAGACTTAAATTTGCTACGTCAACTCCTTAAAACGACTTTTTGAGAAGCATGCTTTTTACTTTTCGCGCATTTATCTGTAAAAATAGAATTCCATTTTTCGCAGGTACCTTCCCTTCCCCATATCCACAACTGACTCTTGCTTAGAATTGTGACGTATACTCTAATTTAATATTCCTTTTTAATTCCGGTCTTCTTATGTAATGTTTGGTTTATTCTCGTTAAGCGTTTTTCACCCTGAACGCTACATTTTCTTTCAACGAATTTGTGTTTTGGCAACCATGATAGCAGATCAAAATGCAGCTACGTAGTTGAAAGCAAAAGATAAGAACGAATATGAACAGCTTCGAGAGGCAATGTGATTATCCGTCTTAGTGGCAATATATTTATCAGTCTTCGAGACAATGTATTTATCGGTCTTCGAGGCAATGTAATCAGTCTTGAGAGAAAATGCAATTGTTCGTCTAAAAGGCAATGTGATTATCTGTCTTAATGGCAGTGTATTTTTCGGTCTTCGAGGCAATGTAATTAGTCTTGAGAGAAAATGTAATTGTTCGTCTAAAAGGCAATGTTATCAATCTTGGGAGGCAATTTAATGAATTAGTCCTCTAAAGGCAATGTAATTAATTATTCCTCTAAATGCAATGCTAGCTAGGCAGTCTTAGAGGAGCGACTCTGTTCTGTAATGAGTTACGTGCATTCTTTCACTAAATATTTATGGACTTGTATTCAATGTTACATTAAGGGTGATTTCAAAGCGAAAATATTGTAACAGCAACAGAATGAAACTTCGGTAGATAAATTCGGTCGCGGCAACAGAAACCAGCGTAAAAATGCTCTCGTAGAGTTTGCAGAGGCAGAAAGATTTTTCATCATCAACTCCTTTTTCAAGAAAAAGCCACAAAGGAAATGGACATGAAGGCACCCCAATGGGGTGAAATTTGAAACTGATTTTATTATGCGTAACAAGAAATTTGTCGCCGAAGACTGCAGTGTGCCGAACAGGTTCAACAGAGGTAGTGACCATAGAATGGTGAGATGTAAGACGCACCTAAACACTAAACTCGAGCGTAGGAAGCTCATAAAACATACAAAATGTATTGACATGGCCCACTTTAAAGAGCATCATAATAAGTACATTCAAATTGCAACTCAGGAGCAAATTCTCCCCCTCGAAGATCTAACATCAGAAGAAGTAGGCATCTCTGAAGTTAACAGAAAACAGACTAAGGCTCTTATGGAAACATCCACTAAAATAGGTGGTACTAAGAACAAGTTGTATGTGAAGAAAACATTAGGAAAAACAAAAATACTGATGCAGAAGAGAAGGCAGATGAGGACAAATAAAAGAGATGCAACTTCCAAAGTGGAACATATGGAGCTATGCAAGACAGTACGGAAAATCATCACTGAAGACGTAAGCAAATTTAAATTTGAACTCGTGGATACGGAAAATGACAAGAGTGGAGTGATCGGAACAAAATCCCTGAAATGGCGATGAGTTGGCCAGGAGAACGGACCACCGATGGACAACCGAAATTTCAGAGTGGATTCCAAGGGACAAGAAAAGACCGAAAAGAAGACCACATGGGAAATGGGCATATGAAATACGTAAGCATACGAGAGTGGTATGGAGGAAACTGGCCCAAGAGAGACCGTTGTGGAAGAAATTTGGGAAGACCTTCATCCAGTCGAGGATTTATAATGGTTGACAATGATGATGATTCAATGTTACGAGAGAGTGGAGAGATAGGATTATTGCACTAAATAAGCGTTCATGTATAGGGTGATCGAAGTTACGCGCAACCCATCTTGTGTGCTGTGAATGATTAAGTGCCATACCGACAGACATACACCGATGAGACATTACATTATGACCACCTACCTAATAAGCTGTAGTACCCCATTTATCACGCAAAACAGCGGCTACTCGGAGAAGCATTGATTCGATGAGGTGGCAAAAGGTATCATTGGGTATCTGGTACCATAATGTCAACTTCAGGTCCTCAAATTCCCGTACATTTCGGGGTGGTGGCCATCCAGCGCGGACCCGCTGTTCCACGTCGAACCTCAAATGTTCAATTGGGTTCACCTCAGATGAATTTGGAAGCAAGGGCATTAACAGAAAGTCACCAGCATGTTCCTCGAACCACTCCTTGACGATTCTGGCAGTGTGGTATGGTGCATTATTGTGTTGGTAATGGCCATCACCAGCAGGGAACACAGTTGCCATGGAATGGATGAACTGGGTCCGCAACGATGTTCAGATAACTGGCAGCTGTCAGGAATTGTGCTATTGGGATAATGCGGTCTGTAGTGTCCCCAGAAAACATCGCCCACAGCATAACATCACCGCCGCCACCCAGTTTCCGCCCAACAGTGCATCCAGGTGCTATAGCCTCCGGTGGTAATCGGCATATCCGCGCTCAGCCGTCTACGTGATGCACCAAGCTACGTCACTCGTCAGACCAGGCCACATTTTTCCAATCATCCACAGTCCAATCTCGACGATCTTGGGCTTATTTCATGCGTTGTTGGCGATGACGTGCAGTGAGCAGGGGGGACCCGTCTGGGTCTTCGGCTACGTAGACGCATGCGCATAAGGCTGCGATTAAGTGTGGACTGTGACACATTGCCCTGATCACCACTGTTCTAGCTGCGGGTGATTTGTTGCTCTGTGGTCCTGTGGTCGCTGTGAAAAATGCGCGACAGTCTGCTATCGTCTCTGGCATCATCAAGATGCGGTAGACACACGGCTGGACTACAGTTCACCCTTTGGTCATCTGTGACCTACCTTTGATACGTACTCAGTGCAGCGGCATGTGAACAACCCACGAGCCGTGCCATGTGAACAACCCACGAGCCGCGCCGTGCGATCAAAATCTGTCTTTTATCGAACTCCAATAAATCGGCTGCTTTTCCCATTCTGACTCTGAACACTCTATAACCGAAAACCGGTCTTCAGGTTGTATATATACTGCTCTGTGAACTTCACCTGGCCGACCCGGTGGCGCAGTGGTCTAAGCGATGGCCTCTGATCATTCGTCCGGAAGGGGTCCGGGTTCGAATCCCGGTAAGGCATTGATGTTGTGTTTGTCTTACGGCCCTGGCTCTCTCCCTTTTCCTGGAACCAGTGACTCTAAATTATGGAAGCCCATTGAGTTGCTCACAGTGGTCGTTAAACCTCCAATAAAAAAAAAACATCCCCTGCGCCACCGTTCGGCCTCCAGGCGCCATCATTTCTTTAGGCTCGGATGGTCATAATGTAATGTCTCATTTGTCTTCATCGAATTATTGAACGTATTCTTAAAGTCAATTAGTCTTTTTCTTTCTCAAGCACGCTAAAAACCTCTGTCGTGCGTCAGGAAACTTGTAATAGAGAACAGAACCATTTCGGAGCGCTTTCTGGATGCCCATCAGAGGTTTCTGAAGATGACCTCAAACAAGCCATATCAAATGATCAACATCTAGCCGTTGAAGAATTATTAGAAAGGTTTTTTATACGCAGAACAGCTGTAGAAAGAAGGATACATGTACTTGGGTTTATTACAAAGTTCGACCAGTAGGTACCACATGACCTATCCGTAAGAAAACGATCGGACAGAATTATCACTTGACTTTCTTTTCTTGCGCTTCATAGAAATGAAATTTTCTTAGAACGATTTGTTACGGGTGATGAAAAGTGAATCTTTTAAAGAAACGTAAATTGTTAAAGGACTGTATGCACATTTGGAGAGCCTGCTCCATCGACTTCAAGAGGTCGACTGAATCCAAGAAAGGTCTTGTTAAGTATATAAAAGGATGTCAAGGGGGTACACCACTGGGAGCTGCTTCCACCTAACCAAACGATTAATGGTGAGCCGTACTGCCAACAGTTGAAAAAGCGGAAAGAAGAATTGCTTTCTAAGCGTTCAGCACTGGTTAATAGCAAAGGCGTCATCTTGCAACTTGAGAACGCAAGACCCCATGCCGCTTTAACCACTCAGGGATAATTACTGGACATTGGATGGAAAGTGTTACCTCACCTCCCCATATTCCTCAGACCTCGCACCTACGGACTACAACCTTTTTCAATCTTTTTAGAACAGCCTTGCAGGGGAAACCTTCGATGATTTTGAAGATGTAGAAACTGCTTTAAAAGATGTTTTTTCTGACTCCAAAACAAAGGAGTTTCACAGAAGGGGAGTTCAATTACCACCAGTAAGATGACAAGAAGTCATAGATAATAACAGCAAATATATAAAAGGATAAAGATGTTATTTATAAAAAAAAATTTGTTTTCTTCCGTATTGAAAAACAGGTGGAAGTTTTGCACACACCTAATAAAAAGAACAACATTGGATTATCTTGGGAAATCTTACTCTATGTTATAAAATTTACAGTTTATCGCATCCTAAACATTTTCAGCAGTTACCGTTTCATCATTTGTGACAGTTGTGTCGTAGTTGTTTTGAGCAAATTCTGTTACTTGCTTGCCATATTACCTTGAGATTTATAATGGATTGTACCGACTTCACCCTTAGTATGCCGGATTACATTCTGCTCGACGTGAACGTGAGAAAGTTACAAAGAAGACAGACATCGATCTAGCTAAGCAGACACCAATTCCTTTCATTCATCTTGTAAAAATGTTTGTTTGTTCTGTATCTTACAACGAAGAGCCAAAAGATTATGATCATCACGGTGTGACTTACCACAGAGGTAAAGCACGTGTCTAAACGACAAATCTGCAGCGATACATTCTATCCGTGTAGCTTAGTTGGGAGAGCAATTTACTCCGGTGTAAGGAGCGCGGATGTTTTCACATTGGCGCCCGAACTTAAAACTGGATGTACTGGCTGGTGCGTTCTTCGAAAAATGTATGATGTTTGTTCCACACATCGTGTAGAATTAGTGAAAAATTTGTTCTTGGCTTGAAAAAAAGATCAGATTAGATCCCATGTAGATAATTTTAGGAATAAATCCTCTATATCTGATCGCAATGAAGCCCTGAACGTTGCCTCTGGCAACCTTCCAGGGCCTTATTGCGTCCATGCCATGCCGTCTCGCTGCTGTCATTTGTGACGTGCCTGCTCCTCAGGACGCACACGACATAAAGGAAGATAGCAGCGAGAATGAACGTCTGCGTATCTCAGTTGGTAGAGCGACTTGCTCCGGAATAAGTGGACTCGGGTTCGAATCCCGGCGTGGACCAAAAATGACGGAGAAATTTACTTCTTTATACATTCGGGACAAGGGTGATTTTTCCCATTATTAAGTAGGTGGTCATATTATTCTGGTACGACCATGTATGTCGCGAATGTTTATCGTATAGTATTGTCAATGTTTTATGGTTATAGCTTTGGCACAAACCAATTAAAAAATAAGAAGTTAAGGCAAATAATTCCCACATATCCGCAGCTGTACGACACGGCATTGGAATATCGGGCCTCAAGAAGGTTCTTGGGAGTTGTTTTGCATAAATCTTTGAAATGGGATGACCAGGTGGATCAGTTGGCGTCTTGCCTTAGATCTAGGGTTGGTATGATTACTATAATCTCGGGTTTCCTGTTGGTTAGAGTTCTGTTGATCTTGTACTATTCATTTGTTTATCCTGTGCTGTCGTACTGCATCTTGATTTGGGGTGTAAGTACAAAACGAAATCTCACTCGTGTGTCTATTTTGCAGAGAAGGTATGTTCGATTGTTGAACTCTTCGGCTCATTCAGAATTTCTATTTCGTTATTATCGTATATTGACTGTAGAGCAGTTGCACAGATATAGACTAATGCTAATGATTCACGAACGTATTAACACAGGAAAATGTTTAAATCTGATAGTGTTGTCAAGAGCCACTCATTCATATAATACACACAGAAGGTCAGAGTTCGCTGTTCCTTGGGCGCGCACGGGCATGATGTTCAACAGCATTGGTGTATTGGGCCTGCGAGAATGGAATAGACTTCCATTGACCATTAGATCTCAGACCCGATACCCTGTTTTCAGGCGACTATTGAGGAGTTTCTTGATTGAAAATTGTGTATAAAAAGGGAAGGGTGGGGTGGGGGGAGGGAAAGATATTTTTGTTTTCTTGGGCTTTCTGGGTGTTATTTAGTGCATACTTTAATATCATATTCGTTGTCTCGACTGGACTTTCAAAAATTATTTTTTTCGAAAATTTTAGAGGAGATCAGGGGCTTGTCAGGCTAAAAATTTAGCCTTTTTTCCTGGCTCCTTGCTATACATTTTAAATTGATATTGAAGGTGTTTTAGTCATATTGACAACATTTGAGTGAGAATTTGTTCCCGTATTTTATGTTGTAAAGTATTTATCTTCGTAACATAGGAATTATATTGTTAAAAACTGGAAAACTGCCATACTTATATTGGTTTCATTGGTGTATTATGTATATTCTTGTTATTATTAACCTTAGATTATGTGACATATTCTTCGTTCTTTTGGGTATTGTATTGTGATATTGTACAGCAAAAGAGTTCTAATAAATAAATAAATAAATAAAATGTATATACAGTATTTTATTTCGTTTTGCATTCGCATGAGAACCGCAAGTTTTATCAATAGAAGTTATATTAGAAGAATACGGAAACTGCTTGGAGTTTAATCTAAATCAGTTTTATTTTTAAAAATATTTCACAGACCAATTATTGGGTTGTCGGAAAAGTCATGACGTGTTTTGGTACCCGATGGTGGTTGGGCGACTCTGGAAGTCCTAGAGGCATGGGCCTCTAGGACTGTTATCGCTATGACATTCGACAGGTGCTAGTTCTGGCTGCAGTCAAAAAGGAATAGTGAGCGATTTGGTTGATTTGCGGAGATTTGACATCAAGTTGAAGATGGAAGACCAAACTGTGCATTTTCGCCATATTTTACTGTTTTACTTACGTAAAGGGAAGAACACGCGTCAAGCTTGTGAAAAGTTGCATAAAGTGTACGGGGATAATGCTCTACAAGAACGTCAGTGCCAGCGGTGGTTCGCAAAATATCGTGCTGGTGATTTTGACCTCAACGATGCTCCTCGGTCCGGGAGGCCAACCGAGGTTGATGACGACCAAATCAAGGCATTGATCGAGTCAAACCCACGTTACACGACAGGAGAGATTGCAGATACATTGCACATCCATCATTCAAGCGTTCACGACCACCTAAAGAAGCTGGGATACGTAAGCAAACTCGATGTGTGGGTTCCTCATGCATGAAATCAAAGAAGCTTAATTGACGGCGCGTATAAACATCTGCAATATGCTCACTAAACGTGAGGAAAACGATCCTTTTTTAAAGCGAATGATAACTGGTGACGAAAAGTGGATTGTGTACAACAATGTGCTGCGGAAACGGTCTTGGTCCCGACGTGCTGCTTCGCCTCAAACGACATCCAAAACAGACATTCATCAGCGAAAGGTTCTGGTCTCAGTGAGGTGGAAGTTTAAAGGTGTCGTGTTTTTCGAGCTCCTACCACGGAACCAAATAGTCAATTCGAATGTGTACTGTCGGCAATTGGACAGTTTGAACGAATGCATCATCAAGAAACGTCCAGAGCTCGTTCATCGTAAATGTGTTGTGTTTCATCACGACAACGCGAGACCACACACAAGTTTGATCACCCGCCAAAAATTATTGGAGCTTGGGTGGGATGTGTTGCCATACCCAGCATACTCGCCTGACCTTGCGCCGTCAGACTTCCACTTGTTTTGCTCTCTTCAACATACCTTGCTTGATATAACGTTCAATTCAGATGAGGCTATAAATCAGCACCTTGTACAGTTTTTCGTCACGAAAGACAGGTCCTTCTATGAACGAGGCATTCTGCAGCTCACTGAAAGATGGCAAAAGTTTATCGAACAAAAACGGGCATTATATCATTGATTGATCTTTGTTCTTTCTATCAATAAATGGCCTATGCAAAACAAGACAAAAATTCGTCCTGACTTTTCCGACAACCCAATAGATTGAAAAATTATTTTCATGTAAATAACAAATGCATCTGTCATGTTGTAGCATTCGTGTGTAGCTGCCTTACTAAAGCACTACATAGATCAAAAACTTCACCTACAGTAAAATACGAGTCACTCAAATAAAGTTCAAGAAGTTGTAACTACAGTTAATCATTTATTGTTTTATCATTTGCACTTCAACAAGGTGAGAGATCAACGAAACTTGGGTTAATATCCACAGTAACAGTTAACATTGAAACACAGCACTGGAACTTGAGTTAATATCCACAATAGCACTTGACTACGAAACAGAACACTGTCATTAGAGTAGAACACGTAGCCTTCAAAAATACTTAAACGTCAATAAAGCAGTCTCATTTCCAAAAGAAGTGTTAACATTCACCTTTAAAATCTCCCTCTCATAGCTATTGCGTAGCTAATATATTTCTCGTCTTGTTCTTATCACATGCATACGTCACTTACGTATACTAACCTCAGGGTGTTACCAAACCTCCATTCATGTGAGAGAGAAGATATCACGTTAGGTTTGGAAAGTGCAAGAGAGGACAAACTCAAATTTACATAGGAAAAGGAACTAAAAATGAAAGTAAAAAAAGTCACAATATAAATAACGATGCTGAATTTCTCGGGACTTCTCTCAAAACAAAAAACAAAAAAACAAAAAAAAAAAAGTAGACATTGGCATAAGATTTTCCAATCTTTTGGAATGAGGAGCTGAGTGGTTAATCTGTCCATGTAACTGGGAATGATACTTAATACTTTTAAAAGTGCAAATTGAATAAGTATTTCTCAGTATGTTCAGAAAGTTTTGTGGGTGTTGGTGTGCGGATAATAATTTTACAGTTACGTAGGCATTAAATCTCCGAAAGTGTCGTTCCTTTTTGAACTCTTCAAACTCAAAACGCACCTGATAAATTAAAGCCAGGAACTACGTCATGACGTTTTAGACATAAACAGTTATTCATGATATTAAGGGCTTTTCAAGTTAATAAATTTACCTACGCGCTATGGTGTCTCAAAATCCGACGTGCCCGTGTGTGACAGCTGCAAAATGCTTAAGTAAAACTACAGATTGCTTTCCAAAATTTATAATGCCTGTCGTCACTTCAGAAAAATATTTTTAATCGTGTGTTTCAAACACTTATCCATCGATCACAGTCTTAATTAATTTATCCCTAAACTTTGAGCTCAGTTATCAAGGAAAATTAGAGTTTCCTTTTGGAGAGCATAGAATGGGTGGCTTCAAATACACGGCTAGGCAATTTACTTATTCTTTAGCGGAAAATGGCCGTAACTACAAAGCGTCGGCATTTCCCATAAATTTCATTTCTTAAAAATGTTTTCGATAACTTTTGTTTGTGTTGGTGTTATGTAATTGAAAGTTTAGTTGTTTCATTGATTTAAAGAATCTTTTACGAGAAGAGTTACTCCAAATTTAGCAGCCAAGAAATACGCAGTTAAAGAATTTGTGTTTTCTAAAGCTGCTTACTGCTGTGTCAAAGCTAACTTTTGTGTCTGCTATTCCAAGATTAACTTTCAAATACGAGATTCAGAAAGATTGTGAACTCGTGATTGACGACTTATCTCTGATCCTTAACTTGTTTATTCTTCATTTACAATATTTTGTCTTTGTATATTAGATCCGACTGCGAATAGAAATTGGGATAATTCCTGTGTGACAAACTTTTATTTCTGGCGTGAAATGATTGCGTTGGTGCGAATGAAATGTCCGGCGAGAACGAACAGTGGAGAAAGGCCTCCACCACCGCGGAATGGAAACACCCACAGGTGTTACGGGTATTACGTCACAGAGTTACTATAAATAGCTAGCACATGTGAGAAGAACAAGGTTCAGGCGTGGTTTTGTTGGACGTAACGTTACTTGCAAAGGAAACATGTAGACGCTGGATTTGAGAGTCATCTTCTTGTATGAATTCAAACTGGGCCATTCTGCACGAAGTGTGGCTCGAAATGTTAACAAAGCGTTTGGGGAGAATACAGACAGCAAACGGACCATTTGGCGATGGTCTGTGAAGTTTCGAAGCGGAGATACGGACCTGAAAAACGCAACACGTGGGCACCGCCCTGTTGCTGTTTCTGACGGCGTTCTGTTACGTGTGGTTAAAGCGGACTCCCGGAAAACGTGTCGTGAGATACCGGCAGAGGTAGGTGTTCACCACATGACAGTTTTCGGCGTCTGAATGCGCTGGGTAAGGTCAAAAAGCTGGACACGTGGCTGCCGCATGAGTTGACAACAGCCAAGAACATTAGGCGTTTAGAAGTCTGCATGTTGCTGCTTGCCAGGAATAAACAGGAACCTCTATTGCATCGAATCGTCACCTGCGACGAGAAGTGGGTCCTTTATGATAATCGCAAACGATCTGCACAATGGTTAAGCAAGGCACAACTGCTGGACGGCATCCTAAGCAACCCCTACACACCAAGAAGATGATACTTCTTGTCTGGTGGTCCACAGCCGGGATAGTTCGTTGGAGTATCTTGGCAAGAGGGCAAACCATCAATGCAGAATGGTATTGTGCTAAATTACACCAAATTGCTGCAGAAATAACCAGCTTTGGTCAACAGACATGGTGTACTTCTGCTCCAGGACAACGCCCGACCTCATGTTGTACAATGAACGATGCTGAAACTAAGTGCCTTGGGCTACGACACACTGCCTTATCCAGCCTATTTCCCGGAGTTGTCTCTGACAGACTATCGTCTGTTTCGTCACCTGGGTCACTTCCTGTCCTCGAAACAGTTCACGACAGACAAAGAAGTTCAACGTGCAGTTGATGACTTTTTCATGTCCCAGCCACAAGACTTATTTCGTTCCGGGATCATGGCTTTGCCGGACTGATGGCAACTATGTGTCGATGCCGAGGGGGATTATTTTGCCTAGGTAAGTTGTCCTACTTTTCCGTTATCGCCGTCCACGTGTGCTTGTCCTTCGCCGGACATTTCATTCGCACCAACCCAATATTTACTGTGAGACACTTGACCGTGTTATTCCCTCCCCCGTTAAAAAAAACATCAAACTTCTGTTACTTATCCTTA
Organism: Macrothele yani; assembly: GCA_039090855.1. Classification (NCBI taxonomy): domain Eukaryota; kingdom Metazoa; phylum Arthropoda; class Arachnida; order Araneae; family Macrothelidae; genus Macrothele; species Macrothele yani. The sequence continues at coordinate 12,824,494 of CM077027.1, read as the reverse complement.
CCCTCGATCCCTTGCAAAAATACAACAAAGTGTGTGACCTATTTTGCGCTATTCAGCTTAGCATTTCTTCCATTTTAAAGTGATAAGGTTATTTCTGTTGTTTACCTGAGATAAAATATTAAAAATAAAGGAAAATAAATTTTAATAATGAAATAAAATCAAAACACTATTAAAATACAGACAGTATTGATATTCAGAAGAAATAACTGCATGTTTCACGAATACATAGCCCAAAAATTATTTTAAAATAAGCATGTATGACAAAGTGGTAAAATGTAATATAATCCTTAGTTGTCTGTTTACGTTTTTTCAATTATAACAGTATTAGAAAACACACACAAAATCAAATAAGTATAAAACTATTTTATGATAGTTATGGATCTCTTTCACAGTCACGAGGTTTTGAATGTTTGGATTTGTTGTTGCCTATGTTTGACGTGCCATTCTAATTAAGTTTTGAGAAACTGTAGCACATGCCGTACAATAAGTCGCACAGAGTTTCTCTTTGCAAATTAAAAAATGTTCTTCCTTTTCACTATTAAACATCCAATGGCAAAATCTTTCTCGTGCCCCCGTGTGAAAGTGCTTAGATTATTTCCGGCCATTACTAACAGCAACTTCTGCTGTAAAGAAACAAGTATTTTAGGCGAAGGATAACGAAACAAAGAAGACAATACGCCGCCAAATAATATATACTTGGGTAACCAGAGCACAGCAGCAGTGAACTTAGGAACACTTTGTAGCAGAACGGAGTGGGGAAAACAAAGCGAGTAGCAGAAAACCATGTACATGTTATAGCCAACTTAAACCTTTAATCGGCAGATCGCTGCGAACCATATGGTGCCCACAATCAGCCGCAGCATGTGGACAAGTTTTGTTCGCTCCTCTGATAGAAATACTCACATAGCAGTCAGGTTTTACGAAAGCTACGTGTTTTCACTGCTTAACCATTCTTTTCTTAATCTCATCCCAGCAATACTGACCATGAACGTCTCACTGGGAATAACTGTTCCCTTAAAGTATGTCTTGCAAGAGATAAGCACTTTCGTCAAGTACCTGTCACAGGTGATAAGTGCTTCCATTGAAGTACTTGTCACAGGCAAAAAGCGCTCCCTTCAAGTACTTGTCAAGGGTGATAAACGCTCCCTCGAACGGAAGCATTGACTGCAAATTTTCTGCGCTCCCAAGACAGAAATGGCTGCATGGCATCTGGGTTTTACGAAAGGTACTTGTTATCACGTCTAAACAATCCTCTTCTTCCTATAATTAATTCCAGCAGTATTGACAATAAACTTGTCACAGATGACAAGCGCTACCTTCAAGTACATGTTAAAGGTGATAAGCGCTCCCTCGTACAGAGGCATTGACTACAAATTATCTGCGCTCCTCAGACAGAAATGGTTGCATAGCATTTGGGCATCTAGGTTTATAAAAGGTACTTGTTATCACGACTAAACAATTCCCTTCTTCCTATCATTCATCCCAGCAGTCGCAGTTGGTAAACGCTTCCATCAAGTACTTGCCACACGTGATAAGCGCTCCCATCAAGTACTTGTCTTAGGTGATGAACGCTGTCTTCAAGTACACGTCACCGTTGATAAGCGCCCGCTCCAACGGAGGCATTTACTCCAAATTTTCTACTTTCCCCAGAAAGAAATGTTATCATAGCCTCTGAGTTTTACAAAAGATGTTTGTTATCACAGCTAAGTAATTCCTTGTTCTTATCATTCATCCCAGCAGTACTGACAATAAACTTGTCGCTGATAATGAGTGCTCCCTTCAAGTAGTTGTCGCAGGTGATAGGCGCTTCCATCAAGTTCTTGTCAAAGTGATTAGCGATCCCTTGAAGTACATTGGACGTGCCACAGGTGATATGCGCTCCCTCCAACGGAGGCATTGACTCCTAATTTTCTACGCTTCCCAAACACAAATGGTTGCATAGCATCTGGGCTTTACGAATGGTGCTTGCATCACGGATAAATAATTCCCTTGTTCTTATCCTTCATCCCAGCAGTAGTAACAATAAACTTGTCACTGGTAATAAGCGCTCCCTTTAAGTAGTTGTCGCAGGTGATAAGCGCCTCCATCAAGTACCTGTCACAGATGATAAGCCCTTCCTTTAAGTATTTGTCGCAGGTTATAGGCGCTTCCATCAAGTACTTGTCAAGGTGATAAGCAATCCCTTTGAAGTACTTGTCACAGGTAATAAGCGCTCCCTCCAACGGAGGCATTGACTCCAAATTTTGTGCGCTCCCCAGACAGAAATGTTTGCATAACACCTGGGTTTTACGAAGGGTGCTTGTTATCACGACTGAACAATTCTCTACTTCCTATCATTCATCCCAGCAGTATTGCCAATAAACTTGTCACTGGTAATAAGCTCTCACTTCAAGTAGTTGTCGCAGGTGATAACCGCTGTCATCAAGGATTTGCCATAGGTGATAAGCTCTCTCTCCAGCGGATGCATTGACTCCAAATATTCTGAGATTCCCACACAGGAATGGTTGCATAGCATCTGAGTTTTACAAAAGCTTTTTTTTTTTCACAGAAAACAATTGGTTTGTTCCTCACATCTCTGCGGTACTGGTCATAAGCTTGTCACAGGTGATAAGCCTTCCCTTCAATTCCTTTGCCCTCTGCTCCATAACCGATGGCATAAATCGGGAAGGGCGATGTGTTCAAACAACTTCCCTCTCCTTTCTTAGGTTTGTGGTCATTGCTGCAGACCATTAGCAGGTAATCAGTCAGAAAGAATTAGTGTCAATCACCCTAAGTGACTACTTTGAATAGCAAAGCACGGCAAAGTGGGAAAACTATGCTTTCTGATGCTCTGGTCTTTCAAGGCACTCCTTTCATCGGCGTTGGGACCAACATACTACGAATAAATTCGTTCCCGCCGCGTTCGGCCTACTTCTTAGAAAGCGAATATGTCCGTTCGAACTGATAACATCCCAATATGTTAACCTCCAGTGTTCCTCCTCGGTGGCGCAGTAATCAGAGCGCTGACTTTCCAACATTCGTCAGAGATGGGTGTGGGCTCGAATCCCGGTGTGGCATGGATGCTGTGTTTGTCGTACGGCACTTACTCTGTCCCTTTCCTGGAACCAGTGGAACTAAATGAGGGACGGGCTACTGCTTATAAGCCACCGAGTTGCTCCCAACGTTCGTTAAACTCGCAAACGAAAAAGAAAAAAATAACTCGAGTTATAAATGAATGAAATAAGGGATTACACCATTGTACAATACAAATTTGGAAGATGTGAATCCGCTTATTGGTGTAAAAATGACACGAATGTTAGGTCAGATAATAATAGAAAAACTGAAAATTTCGTCGTCATGGAGCGTGAATCGAACCCGCATCTCCCGGATAGCGCCCGAGTATGCTAAGCACTACACCACCCAGAACAGACAGTTTAAAATTTCCGATTAATTTGAATTCGTTCCGTCCAACTAAAGGATAAAATTACGGTTTTCAGTGAATCAGCTTCTAAGACTGTTTGACAATGTGATAATTTTTACTCTTATTTTTTTAACTTACGCCAGCTGACAGTGTACTCGTGTGGGGGGTGTTTTTTGTGGAATGGTCCCGGCACATTGGTTATCGTGGACAAACCTGTTAACCAGCACGTCTACCACGATATTCTGGACAATTATGCCCTAACAACTCTGTGGCAATACTATGGAACCGAGCCCTGTTGTTACCAGCAGGATAATGCACCGAGGCATAAAGCAAGGACTGTTACGACGTTGTTTGACGATAATTCCGTATCGTGTGTGAACTGGCCAGCACAGTGTGTCCTGATCTTAATCCTATAGAGCACCTATTGGATTAATTGGGGCACCGCATAAGAAGTTTGGAACCAAGGCCTACTACTAAGCAACAGTTAGTAGCAATATTATGCACTGATTGGAAGCGCATACTTATCGTTGTGTTCCACAACCTTGTCGAAAGCATGTCTCGAAGGGTCAGACACCGTACTAATGTATGTCAATAAATGCTACGTTGTGTTTCTCTTCTAGGTGTCCGGTGAATTTTGTCAATATAGTGTATATTCTTATCTGTATACACTGTGACGCCCTTCGAGAATCATTCTTTTAAAATTACGTTATGTTTTCTGTTCTGACGTCAATCAGCAAATATCGTAATTGTTTCGAATCACTACGCCATTTTTATTTGTTCGCAAAAACTGACATGTATCAAGAAGTCCTGCTTTTAAAATTACGTCACGGTTCTCGTACACCGTTAGTTGGATGCCATTACTAGGACATAAAGTGAAAGTTTACTTTCAGAACTACCGTACGATATTTCGCGCTGCGTGTTTTCACCCGCATGAAAGCACGGACATGAGAGCACTGAATTCCAAATACAATATTCCTCGCACGCTGTCATCTTTTCGCACTCACACAGCAGTTCAATGCAACTAGTGTTGCTGCAATTACAAAATTGTCTGTCAGTGTTTTGGAATTTATCCATCTAGACGACGAAAACAATCTTACTGCAACATAAAATATATTCCGCAAATAGTAATTTGGCTACTTTTGTTACTAACAAAGACGCATGCGGATTGACTAATAATTGCAAACAGAGAAGGTATCGCGAAACAATGTTTCTTGATGTTGCAAGGATTAGCAGCTAATGAAAGTTTTGCTTTCATCCGTTTTTACTTTTCACCATACAAAAAATAATTTATCTTTGATTTTACAAATTAACGAGTAATAATAAAACATACTCTTATGTTTTATGCATGAATGCCGTGACTAGTGAAATAATAAGAAACTCACAGAAAGAGTTCAAAATATGGATTAGTAATGTCGTCTTCATCGAATAACATATTCCATTTCTGGAGAGATACTCCTTAACTCTCTTATCATCCTGAGGAAACGATTTCCGATATCGAAAGATATTTCCCTACACTTATCGGCATCTGAATGGGTTCTCGTGAAACCCTCAAGGAAGTAATTATTTCTCAATAAAATTGAAAATAGGAGGAATAAGAAATCTTATTGAGATGGAAAAATGTTCGTTTTCGGCATAGAGTACTAGGCGACATGCAAAAATGGAAGAAAACTCACAGAGATTGCAACTGACATCAAACCATTTTGCTTTAAATAATATATTACGTGAAGCAGAAACATACGTATCATTAAACGAATTTGATCGCAACACATCTATCTATCATCCAGATTTGCCCTATAGCGTCTTTAAATTCTTTGGATCCACATGAACAATTAAGCATAAGCTAATTTTAAAAAATGTCGTTATTTATAAAACATTTGTGAAGTCGTACGTGTTGAGAGATTCCGCTGCAATTCAACCAGCCACGACCGCTCAAGTTGTGCGGAGATCCTAAAATCATTTATCTGAAAACTTTCAAAAAAAAAAAAAAAAAAAAAGAGCATTGTTGTGATCAACATAAATTCTTAGATGCAAGAATTTAATTTTGTCAATTAACATAATTAATTTGCAAGGATGCCTGTTGGGTAAAATAAAGAAGTATACACTGAAGTTCCAGAAAAACTGGTACAGACGAGCTGATGCAAAATACATAACAACGTCACCTATGCGCGTACACGGTTGCCTCCGCCAGCGCGTGTATAAAGCGATAGATATCCTTTCCAGCTGTCAGAGCTGTTTTCGGCAGGACAATGACAAGTAGTAACGATTTAAGCGATTTTCAACATCGTGTCATAGTTGGCGCTCGTGAGATTGGCCGTAGTATTTTGGATGTAGATACGCATTTCGGATTTTCACGGACGACCATTGCAAGGGTGTACCGTGACTACAAGAATTCCGGAAAAACCTCCAACCTACGACACTAGTCTGGCCGTAAAAAGACATTGGGTGAGCGTGACTATCGTCGGCTGTCAAGAATCGTTTCACGCGACACTCTCGCAGGTACCATCGGAATTCAATGCTGGAGCCTCAACAAGCATCAACGTCCGGACTGTGCAACGTACCCTACACACTATGGGCTGACTCCCAACTCGAGTCCCCTTGATGGGTGCACGGCACAGAGCTATGCACCTCGCTTGGGCACGGTAACACCGCCAATGGACAGTTGATAACTGGAAACAAGTAGCTTCGTCTGACAAGTCGCGTTTTGAACTGTATCGGGCCGATGGAAGGAATCGTGTGTGGCGCAAACCCCATGAAGCCATGGATCCCGCCGGTCAACAGGGAACTGTACCGGCTGGTGGGGGTCCGTAATGGTATGGGGTGTGTTTAGATAGACTTCACTGCGACCCCTGGTACTTGTACAAACGTCTGTGACCGGCGAAAGCTATGTGCGCATCCTTTCTGCCGAGGTACACCCGTTCATGTCCTGCATTCATGCTGATGGGTTGGGCCTGTTCCAACAGGACAATGCTCCTCCACACAAGTGTCGGGACGCCACATTAGGGTTAGAGAAGCATTCACCAGAGTTTGGGGTGTTGCCATTCCCACCCAAGTCCCCAGATCTGAACGTGATAGAACACATTTGGGATGCCATGCAACGCGCTACCGAACACAGGAATCCGAGACCTCGGAATACACCCGAATTGTGGAACGCTCTGCAGGAAGTATGGTGTGCATTGCCTACAGCGTATTTTCAGAAGCTAGTGGATGGCACCCATGCCCCGTCGTATTTCTGCAGTCCTGCGCTCCCGTGAGGGACCTACCAAGTATTAGACTGGTGTACCAGTTTTTCTGGCACTTCGGTATATGTTGAATGTTTTGTTACTTACATATTATCTCCTATTCACTAGCCAATAAAAACTGCATGCAAATAAAATTTCTGGGAATTGCCATATTATCAGGAAAGCGGGACCAATTTGTTATGGTGATACCGAATAACAAATAGCTTTCGAATGAAGTACTTATTAGTCAAACACTTCCAGGATGCTAAATCCACTAACTATTGATGCTTCCTTCACTATGAACAAACCAACTACATTCATTATATGTTTTGTACACACTTTGGGTTCTTGCATTGACTTTTATCGATAGGAGTGAATTATCCCTTGCTGAGATAAGGTAGTAAACCACACCATGGCTGCAGCAGTCATCGTTCGGAAGTTACAATAACTCATACTAACATACAAAGCTTAGTTACCTGATACGGCAAAAGAGAGGGGGTCGCAGTCCTCCGTAGCTGGGTTAAAAGTCATTGAATCTCATTCCTTTCCTCTGGTGTTGCTGAAACTCTTTGTGCCGCCCCTGTATTGCTTTCATTTTAGGAGACTGCTAAGGCACTCTGACACGGAACTTGACTTTCTGCAACGGTGATTTTTTAATACTAGTGTTTTTGTAATGTAAGGTACTTCGTGCTCAAGTTTCCAGGGTTAGTTTTACTTTGGTCGTTAGACTCGACTGGCAGCTTGTTATTTTTTCTATTCTTTGCCAGCAGCTCATTGCTCAGGTAGGCAAAGAAAACCTCTTAATGTTCCCCAAAACGGAAAGCCCTCTTTCTTCAGCTCGTTTCAGGCCAGCAACGTCCCCATTCTTTCTCGAGCTGTTCACTTTTCCATCGCTCTAATTTTTCCCGAGTTCCGTTTCTTTCAAGTGACCGCGTATCTACTTCTGCACGTCTGCTCTCAGTGAAAGTAAAGAAAGAACATCTTTCTTTGCCTAGCTTCTTTCTGTCGCTGTCACAAATTGAATAATTGACCTCTGAATTACGAATCTGCTTTGAATGACTTCCAAGTTCCTTTCTCTGACTGAGACAGGCTAATTTCCTTGTTTTTTGTGTGGCAACGCTCAAAATTGACTTCTCTTTCGAATTATTCGCTGGAGCTAGAAGCCTTTTTTCAGGGGTTTCGTCTCTACGTCTATTTTTCCTTCTCTAATTCTCGTATTTTACAACCTCTCCTTGCCTCATACACAATTTCTACATCTCAAACTATCCCTGTTAGTTTCACTAACATCCACGCACAAAACAAGCTACTTGCTGCTTCTGCACTCGTTTTAGAATTTTCATATATTAAATAGGAGAAGGCAAAGAACTGTGTTTTTTACGATCGGGCTTTCGACCTTCATAGGCATATATGAGTGCTATAAGCAATCGCCCGTCTGAATTTAGGGCCACTGGTTCCAGTAAAGTGACAGAGCCAGTGCCGTACGACAAGCACACTACCCGTGCCTTATGTTGGACTCGAATCCGGGGACAGCTCTTACGAGTGGCAAGAAAGCCTATCCCTTTGCCTATATGACTACCTAGACAGTGCTTAAGATGTTAATGGTAGATGTTAAAACACAAAATTAAAAATAAAACCCATCTGTCTGGCAAGGATAATTTTGATTCGAACATAGAAAATAGTGAAACAATACTAGTGATCCGATTTATTGGGGTAGGAACATGTACATAAGCGTTTCCAAGCTTTCGCATATCAATCAGATGGCTTTCTCAAGGAAGTTAGACAGAAACTACCAAGATGCAGTTTCTTTCTAACAGTTTCTGTCTAACTTCCTTGAAAAAATCATTTGGTTGATGTGCAAAAGCTTGGAAACACTTATGTACATGTTCCTACCCCAATAAATCGGATCACTAGTATTATTTTACTGTTTTCTACATAGTCGGTGTACTGTTCCTCCTTATCATTTCGATTTGAACATACTTATGCGAAATGGCGTAAGCAAGATGAATATATTAATAGGATGAAAACTTTCGTAGCAGTTATTGCAATGAGGAAAATTGAGGACTGCCACCCAGTTGATAGACTTGCTTCTCTAACCACCTTTGTAGTGATTAGAGGAACGAGTTTCTGGATAATTGTCCGAATAGTTCGGATATCCAGATACTGAATTTCTGATTTTAAAACCAAACCAATATTCGGAACAAATAAGTTAAAAAAGCCTAAGTTCTGGTTTTATTTCAGAATACGAAAAGATGAAAATACTAGTCCGTAAATTCACAGTCAATTTAATTCAACCTTCTGTTAAATACTAAATACATACTAAATAAAAAAGGGTGCCTTTCGGTTTGTGACCTAAGCGAGAGACAGAAGGTTATGTGTGTGTTGTGGGGGATGGAGAAAAAGAGAAGTATTTGTAGGAGAGTGCGGTGTTATAAAAAAAAATTGTCGTAATGGATGCACCTAATGTGTACGAATTCTAAGCAAAATTCAATTTCCGATGTTCCATTCCGAATCCTGATGCGCAGCTTTTTGGCAAGCCACCAGCGGCAACGGAAAACAATATCGCATTTGTGGAAAGCCTGGTTGAGAAAAGGTCAACGGGTAAAAATTTCACCAACATTAAAAGCACTGCTTTCTTCTATTTGAGTTAAAGATGAATTACTGATGTGTTAGCGCGAAAAAAGCATGAAAGGAAAAACAAAACAGGAAAAAGAAAGATTATTTTGCGAATACCACTTGGAGTGACGGGACTCATTGAGGATAAATGTCTCAGGTGAAAGTCCCATTGGATGCGAGAGGAGAGAACTGATGCGTAGACTGTCCCCTTAGAAAGAAAAATACTTCTCTGTTTATGTAGCAGATGCAGGAAACCCCGATAAATTCAAATACTGGATCCAAAGAAATTAGAGACATGACGGAAAGTTGAATAAGAGAAACAATAAAATTAAGAAAGAACAAAGAAAGGAATGAATAACAAAGAAAATAAAATAAAGCAAAGAATGCAGTGCAAAAGAAAACCAAATGAAACAAAGAATTACTGAGTAAGTACAGAAATAGAAAGTAGTAAAGGAAAACAGATAGGCCAATATGCGATTTGAAGATCCTGATGTCCAGTGTCGTATTATACGTACATTACGGTTCTATAGCATTTCGAATTTTTTTTTGGCAATACAAAGTCTGGATTTTGATAGCACTAGCCGCAAATACACTTTAGTAATCATGCCACCACGATGCGATAGAGGACAAAGCACTCTCTTTCCTATAAGGAACGCTGGACAGCGAAGGAGATGAGAACGACTCCACTAACAGAACTTCAAGAGAAGTCTAAGTTCCCATTCGTTGTTCGCCGTTCCTCTCCGTCCGTTTGTATCCACAGCTTCTGTCATGTCAAGGAAAATAAAAAGATTGAGGATATCCAGAAGGTTTCAGAGAGCGATACTATTTACAACCAACAACAGCCCCCTGTGTACTTTAAACCTCCTGGCATCAAAGAGTTTTGCTGAATTAATCACAGTAGCACGTGATTTATTTTTGGTTTTTGTTTCAGATGTTATTGACCACATCATGCGTGACACTGAGGGTTACAAGCTGTAGTTCGTTTTTAATTTAGCGCCACTTGTTCGAGGGAAGGGACAGAACATGGACCATTTGATAAGCACGCCACTCGGGATTCGAATCCAGGTCCATCTCTGAAGAATAGTCAGAAGCCAGAGAATTTAGAAAGAAGATGGTATATCAGATCTTTTCTCCAAACAACAATATATCGCTAGTCAATCAACTAGTTCTATTAATGTGTAATGAGAACACTTACCTACAGTACGGTTTTTAAGTGAAATCACGGGGCCGAGTATCCTATGGCGCTGGCTTCTGACCATTCTTCACAGATGGGCCTGGGTTCGAGTCCCGAATCAGGTATAGGTGATGCAAGTGTCCTTTGTCCCTTTGCTCGAACCAGCGGCCCAAAGTCAAGAAGGACGAGGTGCCGTTAGTTTATAGCCTTCATAGCCGTTAGATTTCAGAAATCAGGGACATGACCCAAAGTGAGCGTGACTGACGTATGCTCCAGCAGGGATCAAGAGCAATGGGCAGAAGGGCCCTCTCATGGCTAACAGCTCATTTGTGGACTTCGTCTCAGATTATAAACCTCATTCTTTAGTTCCACATTTGTAGGTGCAGTGGAATTTTGGCTAATTTTGGAAGAACGTCAATGCAAACTTACAGAAAGCTTACTTAAGGAATGTCTTAAACGTGAAGGCATTTAAAGATCATGGAAACATACAAGGAACCTTTGGGGATTTCCAAATGAGAGGAGGGTCCTATCGAGAGTGGCAAATGTAAATAGAACGTGCATTAATTTCGATTAAGCAGAGTGTTATCATAAGAAGCTATTTCTGAGTCTTTGCACTCATAAGGAACAACATCGCATTCATACATCATTGTATATCAGTACTGATTCAAGGAAGTGAGATGGGATGTCACCTGCTCGTTTTATCTTCGCATTAGAGATATGCATAAAAAATGCAGCAGAAGATGAATATACACTAATGTCCAAAAATTAAGGATCAACGACAAAAGGCTAAATTTCGGACTCGAAAGTCATTGGTCAAAACATTTTGACGTCACTGAAACACGTAAGAGCAAGCTATGTGAGAGTGTTTGGTCTTATGCAAATTACCAGGAACAACGTGACAGTTGTGTACTGCCAATCAGAGAAACAGGCTGAAGCATGCATAGAAAGCAATCGTTTGTTTTGTAGGTGTTGAAGTGTGGATCTGCCTTTTTTGTTGTAATGGCGACTGGTAGTACATCTAAAAGAACATATCTCGATGATTTTACCCATAGACGAATTGTCGGTAAACTGGAAAAAGGGCGGACAACGAGTCACGTAGCAATGGAGTTCGGAATTGCCCAGAGCGTAGTACCACGGATCCGGAAAAAAAAATTCTGAACACGAAATAGCTACCAGAATGTTCAGTAGCGATCGATCTCGCAAAACTACTTCATCACGAGATCGTAACCTTGCTGTAACGGCTAAAATATCTAGCCGAATAACTGCTTGCAAGTTAGAAAAACAGCTAAAATCCAGCACGGATACCAAAATATCGCTTCAAACCGTGTCAAGGAATACGAATAATTTCGGATTTTCTGCCCGTAAACCTGTACGGTGTTTTCCATTGACACCGGCATGCAAAACAACTCGCTATCGATGGGATCGTGAACATTCCACATGGAGTGAAGAGCGATGAGCCAATGTTCTGTTCGTAGACGAAGGCCGATTTTTTTATCGTCTGACCCTAAGCGGCCCTATATGTGGGATAACCCTGTACTGCCTATTCAGCCAAAAACATCATAGATATTGACCATTACAGGGGTGGTGGAGCAATGATTTGCTGTGAGATTATGATCAACGGCGTACAAAGCTCCTAGCGTTGGGGAAAGGTACAATTAATGCACAGCTTATTGTGAGGAGGTCATTTTAGAAGACGTAAGGCTCTTTCGAGGTGCTGTGGGAAATTCTTTCGTTTTATGGAAGATAACGCCTGTCCTCATCTATCATCATGTGTTGATGAACTATTGGAGAGCAAAGGGATCGACCTAATGGAGTAGCCTGTGTACTCCCCGATCTGAATCCAATCGATCATGCTTGGGAAATTCTGTGGAGTCGCATATTTGAACGTGATCCTCCACTTGGCAACAAAAAAGACCTGGTGACTGCGCTGAAAGAAGATCTGAAGCGCTGATCGAACATGTCTGGGACATATCACCTAAGTGACTGGCACTCCAAGCCAATCGCTCCGCAAGTCACTACAAACGAACTCTGGTCTCGCATAGAAGCAGCCTAGCAAGCCATTTCCCAGGACGATATCAAAAGCCTCTTCCATTTAGTGCCACGCCGTGTTCAGGCTGTTATTGTTGTTCAAGGTGATTTTAAACGATAATGAGTTTTGAAGCGAGAAAGTCTTGAACAACTGTACAAATATAATCAGTTACCTCCTGTAACACGAGGAATAATTTGAAAAGCGCAATTCTTAGTGGTATTGCAATTTTTACAAGCAGTTGTTTATTTCAAAACATGCCACACCCCTGCTGTGTGCCAGGATGTATTGAGAATAACAACAATGATCCTAAACTACGAGTGTTTTCATTCCCAAACGAGTACAGGTTACTAAGCAATTGATGAGCGCCATAAAAAGGAAAATTTCCAAATAACAATATGCAGCAAGGTTAGAAAATTCATTATTGCTGCCCCAAATAAAGTGCTACGCAGGAGGTTAAATGTATATTCAACAATACGGGTCTATTTATAATGTTTTTCTTCATGAATATTTAGAATGTTGATCATACCCTAATTCGATAAATTTTTATTATTGTAACAGTTCTTTTGGAACTTCATATTTACAGCCTGTGTATCAGCTTTGAAAATGTTGTACCAAATTGAAAGTAATACTGAAAACAGTATGTCTAACTAAGTATGATTACAATTAAACTTTTAAAGCATTAAATCCAACCAATTAGAAAAGCAAAATATAAAATAAGTATTGCAAATTTTCAATGAATTTTTTTTTTGCCCAAGGTACTTTGAAGAGAAATATAATTTGCACGATTATCAAAACACCTCAGATTTCCTACAAATTCTTTAAACAGGGTGGCACATTTTTAGAATTTAACTTCTTAAACAGAAATTACAGTAAACTACAGCAATCAACAAAATTTAGGATTGTATTATTTGTTAAGATATGAATTTTTCTGAAATAATACTTGACTCTTGAAATTATTTTATCCAATCTTATCCTATCTCCAATGAAAAACCCAGTTACAAATTCCTATCATATATACTTGATTGTGTTTCATTTACAACTTAAAGCCATTAATGTATTACTTTATGCATATGCGTCTGAGTAATAGTTATACGTATTAGAAGTGTCCGATATTTTTTAATGAATTTGGGTTTATTTTTTAAAAGACATTATAGTCGGGACATTTTTTCCTGTTCTCGCAAATCTCTTTTTGCCCTGAAATGCTTTCAACTCGGATTTTTCATTTCGGCCAAAACTTGAGATTTCTATTTTCCCAACGTAATGAAGTGTACATATATATTTTTATTTGTTTTTCTATGGTAATACTGTGTTTCACAAAATCTGGAGCCAATATCGCTTATTACCTTTCATTTTCTAAACAAAATCGTGATGTACAAGAGGCATCCTGAAAGTAATGCCTCTTCCTCGTGAATTTTGGAAATTTTGAAGTGATTTTAATGAAACTGCACTGACATATACTATGATATGTTACCAATGAGGGAACAATTTTTTTCAGAATCGGAAATAAAGATCATGAATGACAGAGAAAAGCAGCGATCCGTAATTGAATTCCTGGAAAAAGAGGGATGCAAGGCTCCAAAAATCCACAGAAGACTTCTCGCGGTGTATGGAGCTGACACAATCGATATCAGTAATGTCCGGAGAGGGATGAAGAGGTTTTGGGAGGGAGAAAGTTCAGTGTCGGACAAATAAGAGTGGAAGACTCGCAACTGCAGTGACAGATGCCAACAGGCAACGAGTGAAAGACCTCATCACAGCTGATCGTCGTGTCACGATCCAGGAGTTCCATCCTGCTCACTATGTCAAGTATGTGATCCTCACTATGTCGCATTCATCTCACATAGTCATCCTCACTTTTTCAAGTCATAATCATCATCTTGCTCACTATGTGCAGACATTGAAGAAGCTAAAGAAAGCTATCAGAAAGAAAAGACGTGGCATTCTACTTCATAGTTTAGTTTTACACCATGATCCCACACCTCAATGGAGACTTCACAAGCTATTGCCAAAATGGGGTGGACGGTGATGATCCAACCTCCCTACAGTCCTGATTTGGTTCCCTCAAACGTTTTCCTGTTTCCCCACTTTGAACGCTTCATGGGGGACGTCTCGACGATGTGACGGATGTTAAACTGGCTGTGAATTCATGGGTGAAACGACTTCAGGAATATTTCCAAAACTGAATTTTACAAATGGGCTCAAAGATGGCGGATATGTATGGAAATTGATGGAAAATACTTTGAATATGATAGCATTATTAACAATATGTCCAAGTAATTTGCCACCAAGTCTCACATTTTTGCTGCAACAAATACAAATTTTATGAGGGACGAGGCATTACTTTCAGGATGCCCATTGTAAATAAACCGTATGATTCACCCCCATGTGCTATTTTAGCAAATTGAATGCATTCTCCAATTGAAATGACTATTAGAAAATATTGGAGAAGAAATATAAATAATATGTGCCATCGTCCTCAGAATAAAAATAACAGGAATGAAGTGACTGACGGTTATCTTGCAAGTTCTTGACTGGATGGATCGACCGCCAGTAGTGTCCGTATCCTGTACTGAAGTCTTGCATATCGATGGTCATGGTAAGGTATGTAAATAATTGCCTTGAAGCAGCGGCTAAGACTAAACGGGCCAACTCTATAAATGTTTCATATATTCATACAGCATTGCAAATGTAAAAAAAGTCACATAGCTGCTTAATTATTAACGTGCTATTTAGACAATCTACATTTTGAGGTTACTCACCTTTATCCGAAATATCTTTTAGGAGGTTTTCATCTCTTACACACATTTCCAACACGTAATTTTCAGTAGTCACATCGTGGTTCAAGGCCCCCAAAAAAAAAAAAAAAACGCACATCACACTCACGCTAAACTTCGTTTTTTTTTCTTTTTCCCCAAATAAATAAATGTCTACTCAAAATAATCAACTACAATGACACATAATTCAACTCCCTAAAAACGCCTATCTAATTAAAACCTCAATAAAAAACTTACCTTATACATTTCCTAAAACATCTAAGTTAAAACTACAACCCATAATTATTTACAACTGCTCGCTGGTAATTAACTGAAACAAACCAAACCTGACACAACCACTATCCTCATTAATCTCGGACCTCTCCCCACTCGTACTTTCATACCACTCTTTGAAAATGGCCTGGGCAGAGGCTGAAAGTGCTAGGAAAGTACGCTTGTTGCTGAGTGGGGAGAGGTCCGAGATTAATGAGGATAGTGGTTGTGTCAGGTTTGGTTTGTTTCAGTTAATTACCGGTGTGCAGTTGTAAATAATTGTGGGTTGCATTTCTAACTTAGATATTTTAGGAAATGTGTAATGTAAGTTCTTTATTGATGTTTTAATTAGATAGGCGTCTTTAGGGAGTTAAAGTATGTGTCATTGTAGTTGATTATTTTGAATAGGCATTTAGTTATTTGGGGAATAAAGAAAAAAAAAGTTTTGCGTGAGGGTGATGTGCGTATTTTGGGCCTAACCACGATGTGACTACGAAACATTACGTGTTGGAAATGTGTGTAAGAGATGAAAACCTCCTTACAGATATTTGGGATAAAGGTGAGTAACCTCAAAATCTAATAGATTCTATAAATGTTGTTGTTTGAAGGTTTAAGGACCATTGTGAGCTACTACACTGGTGTGCAAAAATTAAGGACGAAGAGGAAAAATTAGCATAACAGCGGAACGAGCCGGCAGAACGGACAGAAAGACTACTCAGGAAATAGACTAGGGTCCGCTACGGTAGGGCATGCGCATATATGCAGAATGACGTACAGGGGGGAGAGTGTCGGAAGGGTATAAAGCACACAGGCGGTGTACGCTCAGCAATTCTGTGAAAGCTATTGCACGGTGTACATTGGTTTGAACGACGTCGAGTTGCTGCCACCGTGTGATATGTCCAAACGGCAATCCAGTAGACGACATCTGGATGACTTTATCCGAGGTCGCGTCATTGGGAAGTTGGGAGAAGGCCGAAGTGTGATTAGTGTGGCCGAGGAGTTCGGGATTGCTCACAGTATCGTTTCACGAGCTTGGAGAGCATTTCAAATGACAGGAACAGCTGTCCGAGAGTTTAGCAGTGGTCGCCCACGAGCAACCACGACGGCGGACGGCTGGTATATTGTCCTACAGGAGAGAAGAGACAGACGGCAGACAGCGGGAGAAATCGCAAGGCACATGCAACAGACAACGGGACGTCCGTTATCGCGTTTTACCGTTACAGGAGGCTGCACAAAGGTGGTCTATTTGCCCGACGACCAGTACGGTGTGTGCTATTAACGCCTGCTCATCAGATACGGCGGTTTCTGTGGTGCCAGGAACACAAGAACTGGACACATTAACAATGGGGTCGAGTTCTCTTTACGGATGAGAGCCGATTTAGTCTGACGAGCCATTCTGGACGTATACACATCTGGAGAGAGCAGGGAATACGCAATTACACCTCCAAAATCATCGAAAGGGATCGGTTTGGAGGTGGCGGAGTTTTAGTTTGGGTCGGTATCATGCTTGGTAGCCGTACTGACCTCCACATCTTCTAAGGAAGTTCAGTCACTGGTGTCCGCTATTGTACCGAGGTTCTCCTGCCTCAAGTGCGTCTGTTTAGAGGTGCTGTGGGTCCTGAGTTTCTCTTCATGGACGACAACGCTACACCTCATCGTACAGTGGCCGTCGCACAGCTGTTGGAGAGTGAAGATATTCAACGCATGGATTAGCCCGCAAGGTCCCCGGACCTAAATCCAATCGAACACGTGTGGGTCCTTCTTGGGAGGGGCTGGAGAGAAATGGGCCGCGATGCCTCAGCAGCTCCTTGACAACCTCGTCCTCAACATGGACAGACGTTGTAAATCCTGCAACGCAGTCAGGGGTGATGATATCCCCTACTAAAGACTGGATTTTTTCGTGGCAGCCGCCTGTCACATGGACGTTTCTGTCTTCTGTCCAGTTGTGCTCGCAGCTGCCTTTTCAATAAAGTGCCTTTGTATCCTTTGGATTCCTTGTTTGGACGGTTTTGCTCACTTGTCCCATATTCTTACATCTTGGGGATCTTATGGTATGATTTGAGTCGATGTGGAGAACTTCTGCTTGACGTTACATTCGAAAAATCGTCTCGTCCTTAATTTTTGCACGCCAGTGTAGACGGACTATAAGCAGTCTGCCGTCCCTAATTTTGGGCCGCTTGTTCAAGGAAAGGGACAAAGCCAGTGCCATTAGACAAACGCAATATGCATGCCTCAGCGGGGTTCGAACCCAGCCCCATCTCGGACGAATGGTCAGAAGCTAGCGTTTACACTATGCCACTGTACCACCATGGCGGCCGCTACGAGTGAATATCTCTTAATGCTAAAGTAAATCACCGTAGAAATGTTAGATTTCCGTTCGTCTTTCAGGACGACACTGAAAGCAATAGCTATGACCGGGGTCCTGTAGGCTGAGCGAAAGAAACCCTCGACTGAAGAATATGCATTTCATCTACCAGTGCATTTGTGTATCGTGTGTGCGTCCATTTTCTCGCGCAGTGTGTGTGTGTGTGTCGATTAGAGAAACGAAGTACAATAGATAATATGAACACTTTTGAAAGACTAAATATTCTTTTTTGACTTTTTTTTGTGGATCTTTGATGTATCGCGGAAACACAGACCGTCAGAAGAAACACTCTTCTTCATTTCGGGGTTTTTACGACCACCGTGAGAAACTGTAATGGCTGCCTACACCTTGGATAAAAGAGGCACCAAAAGCCAGTTTGGTTTTCGCCTGGGAGTTCTAGAATAAACTACCAATAAGGATTAACTGGCTCTTTGCTTCAGCTTCGTCGCTCATATACTTCGTCGCATCTTACAATAGAGTGCCTTATCTCTTCAACTCTTTCTGTCTTCTCACACACCTACTGAGGAAGAAAAGATCTGCACAGAATTCATTGCAGTGGACTGATTCTTTCAGCCCCATTGGGCTTACAATGCTCTATACCTCGAGAAATGCGAAATACGATATCTTTGATGTCTTGTCCTGTAAAACTGCTTGCAGCTATTTGCATCACATAATTTGTTTCTTGCAAAAACTCGATCGCGCAAACTCTACTGTTTGCCTCGTCTCTTTGAAAAGTTTTCAAAATTTTTTGCACCAATTTTATTCTTCTCTTACTTTTCTCATGAGTGTATTTGTTTTCGTAAAAATCGGCCACTATTAGGAAACGAAGCTGGAGCATTCAGCAAGGCCCCTTTGTAAATGAAACCAAAATCTCAACTACGAACATTTTGCATACGAAACGGGACCTTCCAGTGCGACACGTTTGGAGATGAAAGCGAAACTTCCACTACGACCTGTTTTCAGATGGACCGGGGCCTTCCAATATGATTCGTTAAAGACAAACAAAAAGCGTTTTAAATTTAAAGATGAAACAGGTGCTTTTACTGTGACTCGTTTACAAACGAAACTAGAGCTTCCGCTACGACTCGTTTGGAAACGAAACGAGAGCTTTCACTTCGACTCGTTTGGCGACAAAACGAAAGATTCCACTACGAATCGTTTGGAGATAAAACGTAAGATTCAACAACGAACCATTGAAAAACAAAATGGGATCTTCCACTACAACGCATGCACGAAACTACAGAACCTGAAATGCAGAGCAGTCAATATTTTTGCTCTGATTCATTCATAATGTACTGCAGACGCTCTGCTCTTTCATCGTCCATGCACTGTCGCATGGACGGCTGCAGACATGCCAAAATGTATTTGCGCTAATGTAAATAATTCCAGCGCCGCTTGAGGGCAAATATTTTTCGGTGAATATGAATAGCAGAATTTTTAATAGTCTCAAATGTTTCAGTTCCATTTCTCAAGGAGTAAAAGAGAAGCCTTTTTTTTCATTTTAAATGGAAACATTTTTCTTCGGAAAGAGAGCATGAAATTCCAGTGTACCTGATACGCCGCCTTTGAATAAATATCCTGCACATACGCATAAAGCGTGATACTGAACTTAATATCCATTACAAAATTTAAGCAAAGTTCCATTTTTTTCTGGGCAAATTTTACACATTCCTGAGGAGATTTTTAGTGTAACAGATTTAATACTACATCAGTGTAAGTCATAAAATGTGTGTGCAATTCTGTGACATTTCCGTTTAAATGCCATAGTGAGAGACAACTTTTTAATCTGCAATCGTGAAATCCAATGACACATCTTGGAAAAAAAAACAACTTAAAAACAAATTTTAAAACCACGAAAGAGACACAAAGCCTGTAAAATAATTTTGAAATATTGTTCTTTGTTCTTTGATATAAAGAAATCAGCAGGTTTTATTTGTTGAAACTCTCCTGCAATTTCAGAAACATGTCATAGATTTTTAAGGTGCTAGATTAAAATAATTCGCGAACTGCGGACTCTTGTTTTTGAAATGGTGCTTCGAATAACCCATAAATTTCTGTGAATGTGCCACACGAACGCAGAGAAGGAGCATCTTCTATGTAAACGGCAGCAGTTTCCCTGAGAAAAATGACACACTCGTCGTTTCAAGCTGAGTCTATCCAATATCTCGTTCTCGAATACTGTCTCCAACTGCCACATTTCCCCATTTTAACACAGGAGGAGTATCGAAGGCAGTCTTCAGCACCACTCTTAAGGATACCAGAGGTACTAAGATAGCGGCTATATTTGCTGAATTTTAACTGCAAACGATCAGGAACTCGTCTCGCCTCGCGTTTCATGACTGCTGTTGTATTTCTAAATTCTACGTCGTAACATTTAATAGGGAACTTCAGACTCCACTCACATTAACTACCACGCTGTGCTACCGATTGAACGGGAGTAATTGTAGAGAAAGTACAGAGTAACTAGATGCTTCTCACATGATGGCTAATTTTTGAGACTTCTATATAAAAGGCATTCCGGGAAAAAGGCATAAACTCTTAAAATGGGTTGACCAATGTTTTGAAATAAACAAAAAAGTCTTAAAGACATTTTTAATTTAACGTATTTCAATAGTACTGGCTCTTAATTTCATTTCCGACAACCATGAATATTTCGGAAAGGTACAAGCAGTCGCTTTTTCCCAATTTGGAGTCACTATCTCCAAGGATGGGGCAGAAAGTCAAAATGAACACGCTCCAAATGCCTCGAACTCAGGACCAGGAGAGAAACCATCAGGGCCTCAGATCAGACATATTGAACTTTCAGAATGTACAAATAAAGGATGAATTTTTATGTTTAAGTTTTATGGAGAGATGCCATCAGCTTAAGATTGCGATGAATTCATAGTTATTTTGCACCTTCTTTTGAAACGTAATGGATGCATATAAGTCCTCAAAATCTAAATATTCTGAAGCTATTAAGTCTACGCATAAGTTTCTGGTGCTTCACGTAGTCAGCTATAAAAGCGAGTTGGTGTAAGTCAGAAATTTGAGATGTGGTGTTGAGGCAACAACGCTGCGTAGGACGACTTCTGTTGGCGAATATCCCACACGAGAGTATATAGGAACGGACAAGGAGCATATTACGCATACGGTGAGAAAGCTGCAGGTGCGAGTACGTGTCCTATGCCGTCTGTGAAGTTCAGAATGGTGATATCACTGTGAAGGACAAGCAACAAGCTCTTCTGGATGGAGATGCAATCTAGTCGACCACAGAGTTATCAATACAGTTAGGTGTGAGTCAGACGATTGTGGCTCAACAGTTGCATTACATGGGAACCATTCAAGAAATGGAGAAGTGGGTACCACAGGAAATCAACCAGCATAACGTATGTCAGAGGCTAAACACGTGTTTCAATGCTTACCAGACATCGGAAAAGAGAATTGCTGAAGAACATCATGAAGGGTTGTGGAAAATGGGTTCACCATGAAAATTCGCAATGCAAAAGGTCATGGATAAATGAGGTAAACACCGAAGCCAAATATTCAAGGAAACACATTTCTTCTTTGTATCTGGTGGAACATGCAAGGCGTAGTGTACAATGATCCCATGCAATCAGATTCAACAGCGATTCCGGATCGCTTCATTCGTTAACCATCACTTTTGAACGAGGAACTACAGTGAACATTTCCGTTTTCTGGAAATGGGCTTCGGAAGATCAGTTTGCTGTATGATAACACACGTTCCCATGTCGCTGCAACGATCCAGGAAAACATCACGCAGTTGGGATGGAAGGATCTCCCTCATGCAGTTTACACAAGCTTAGTCGGACCTTCATTTGTTTCGCTCCATGCAACACTTAGCCCAGTCGGACTTCCACTTTCTTTGCTTGATGCATCACTTAGCACAGTCGGACTTCCACTTCTTTCGCTCGATGCAACACCTAAACCAGTTGGACTTCCAGTTCCTCCGCTTAATGCGACACTTACCCATGTCGGATTTCCACTTCCTTCGTTCGATGCAAATCTTAGCCCAGTCGGAAATTACATTTCCTTCGCTCTATGCAACAATTTTGGCCGGCCAGCGGTTCGTCAAACTTAAAGATTTCTAAAAGGTCATCGACAATTTCTCCGCATCGAAACAGGTAGCTATTTTTTACGATGGCATTCGCTATCTACCTGGTAAATTTGCACAAATCTGTAGTTTACGTGGGCACCTAATTCGAGGATCATTAACTGCTATCTTTTTTGGAAGCATGGAATCTATTCAACCAAAAATAGCTGAAAACTTATGCAGAGACCTAATCAAAACAAATATCTCTCTTAAGAGGGTCCCCTCCGTCTTACCGCGGCATGCTTTTGAGTTTCATCCATCCACCTCCAAAGTGGTCTTCTCATTCTAGATCTTTTTCTGTACCTTGGTATCCAGTCGAAAATTTCGGTTGTTCATTGGTGGTCCTTTCTTCTGGCAATATGTGCAGCCCATTGCCATTTCAGATATTTTTACTCTTATCATGATGTCTTCCGCTCTTGTCATTTTCCTTATCCACGAGTTCCTCTTCTTTTCTCTCCTGGGTACACAAAGCATGTGTCTTGCCGTGCTTCTTTCAGTTGTCTGCAGCTCTTGTATGTCTTTTTTAGTTAAGGTCCATGTTTCTGCTCCATACGTAAGAACCGGAAGGACGCATCGGTTCAGCACTTTTCTTTAAAAACGTAATGGCATATTGCTCTTAAAAATCGTACTGCTTCTCCCAAAAGCCCTCCAACCAAGTTTTATATTCCGATTAGTTTCTTCATCAAAGTGACCCCTGCTTGATAGCTATTATCCAAGGTAAATGTAGGTATCGGATACCTCGACATTTTCTCCATAAATCGTAATATCTTCATTTATTGTAAAAGCATTGTACATCAGTTTTGTCTTCTGAAAGTTCATTTTTAATTTCACTTCTTTACTCTTGTCAGCACGTTCTTGGATCGTATTCTGCAGCTCTAAAGGGGAAATTGCAAATATGATTACATCATCCGCAAAACGAAGGTGAGTTGAAAATCTCCATTAGTTTGTATCACCTTGTTTTCTCAGTTCAATGATTGAAAGACACCTTGCAATGCGCTATTGAAGAGTTTAGAAAATATGGTGTCACCTTGTCTCACTCCTTTCCCAATTTTTATCGGAGCTGTTTCCTCAAATATCCGAATCTTTGCACTTACATTTTCATAGATGTTATTAATAGCGTTAATGTATGCATCTACAATACCGCAGTATTTCGAAGCCATTGTAACTGCTGATGGTTTCACCTAATCAAAGGCCTTTTCATTATCAATAATAAGAGCCAGGCATCATGAGGTTTCGTATTTCCTCGTTGATTCAATTAGTTCTCTTAATAGATGGATATGATCTATGGTGCTATAATCACCCCAGAATGGAGTATGTTCCCTGTTTGGATATATATATATATAACATGCATCATAACTACCATCTCCGCATGGCAAAGCAAAATCAGAAAGTATGCAGATAAGAATATCTAGGGTACTGTGCGCTGGTGTTAATGGAATTTTTTGTTTAACTCGATCTAAAATGCTGCTATATGGTTAAACAAAAAGTATCTATTGTGCAATGCTACACGTTTTGTTATAATTTTTTCCACAGAGAAAATATCTTTGGAAAACTGTGCAGCTATAACTTATATACCTGCATTTTGCTTAAAAAAAAGGGGTTTTTAGTTTTTTTGTTTGAATTCTTTGAGATAATTAGTGCAAGAATCTCAAAGGAATATAATCCTCTGCCACAAACTGAAGGCAATTCCTCGAAAATTTGAGTCAAATACTAGTACTTTTGATTGCATAAAAAATATATATATTTTTGAGTGTGTGCTTTCACAAAACAGCGCTTTCTTTTGGAGCACTGGACATAAAACTGAAAACGTCATATACACGGACACTGTGAAAAGGATATCGCTTTTCTAGAATTAGACTGAATCCATACCTCGTTCACTTTTCGTGCGTCAACGTCGACAAATGTAAGTTTTTCTTCAGACTAAAAGTCATTTATTATGATGATTATTTTCTCGTAGGATATAATACAGGGTTCTGTCACAAAAGCTAACCAGAGGTGGAAAGATAATTGATAGTTCGGCAAAAGAATTAAAAAGCTGATACTTAAAAGGCATGGGAAAAACACTACTGCAAAGATGGAGAGGGGCTCTCCTGCTTTAAATTCTTCATTGATGAGTGTATTCATTATTTCTATTTCACTTTTTATGTGTCTAGTGTCATCGCATTCACTTTTATCATCATACGGAAAAAAGTGGTAAAAGATTAACATGATTTGAATTTGAGATAAAAGTTAGAGTATTTGAAAGGTGATATGAGTTGCAGAGTGCAGGAGGGATGAAAGAATTGTGAGATTTACGCCTGTGTCACTGAGGCAGATGTTAGATTTCACTCGAGATAAGAAAACTCTTTGAAGTGACGACGATTTCGAAGTTGATACGTTGATATCCACCGAAGACCCAAATTATTATGACCAGCGCTTCTTTATACAAATCGAAGCAACTGTAGGTAAACGACGACGAGTGTGAAGTTCATGAAACGGTATAAATAACACCTGGTATTGAGCTCAATTCATCAGTGTTATTCTTGTTCTTCAGACATTAAAGGCAGTGAACTTAAGCGAGTTTCACAAAGGAGAAATGGTAATGGCCAGACAAATGGGTCAGAGCATTCCCAAGATGGCAAAGCTTGTAGGATGCTCGGGGTTAGGCGTGGTTAATACCTTCAAAAAGAAGTCCAAGGAGTGAAAAACCACGAAAGGACGGCAATGTGTGTGTCGACCACGGCTCATCAGTGCTAGATGTGAGCGAATGCTATCCTGTACGGTACGAGCCAACAGAAGAGATACTCTGGCGTAACTCGCAGGGTAATTTGAATGCTGATGACGAGAGCAGTGTGTCACAAAACGCAGAACATCGAAACCTACTGAAAATGGGACTGCGTAGCCACAGGCCGTTTGAGTGCCCGTACTAACTTCGATTCACCGCCGAAGGAGCCTACAAAGGGCACGCGAGCATCAAGACGGTTATTTTATTTAATGATAAGATGTCAAAACACGAAACACCTGTTGTACATATCCTGTAAGTTTCAATCTAATATCAGCAGTCCTTCATGGTGCTTCATATTGTTCCAATTTTCACAAGCGGTAGTGTATATCAGTGTGGAAGATCAGTCCAAAACCTACAGTTCGAGTTTATCATTTCAGCTAAGCGTTCTGGAACAAAACCCAGTGAGTTGTAGTCTTTCGGCTAATGTCACACAGTACTTGCTGTTACCTGAACAATATTTATACCGGGGCTTAATTTTTGGATATACGGAAGCCCTGGATGATTCTGTGTGTGAAATTCAATGCTGCTGCATGTGTGAGTGGTTTTTCCGTTTTGATAGAATGAATGCCGAGATGCTTACTAAGATAATTTGTTCAGCTCCAATGGCAGGAACAGAAAGTAGAGCAAGTCTAAGGAAATCATCAGAGTCTATTAGATTCAAGAATATATGCATGATAAAAAGATAATGAATATAAAAGGTCTTATGTGAGACTTTTGATGGATTTCTGTGAAGCTCGAGTTTGTGCCGCGATCGCTGTAAATGGGGACGTTTCGTACATCAACAATACCATTAGTTTCAAACTATAATTTGGCATATGAGCTTTCCTTCAGGAACTAACCTCTGAATCTCGAAGAATAGCTTACTGACATGTATGTAAGTTATAAATATTCTTAATAAAAAATAATATCATCATCACGTTTTGCCATCCAAAACGTAACACTTCGGTTTACCAGTGAAAAGGCAGAAAGGATGCTGACAGTAAAATTTTAGTCCAAGATGACTAAATGAGCATCAATTAAAACAAACCGTCCATACACGATTAAACTCATAGTTGCAGTAAAAGACTTCCCATGAGCATGTGACAAACATTACTAAAGCTAGAAGAAATAACTCACAGACAATGAAATTTGCGCACCGAGAAGGAAGCATCGGATTGAACTGAAACTTTATGGACGTAAGGATGAAGATGAAATATACGCATGATGGGAAAAACAGAGCTGCAGGACAATTACAGAGGGATCTGTGGCATGCAGTTCGGTCATCTTCAATTGCGCGTCGCACCGTCTTGTGCTGCGATACATGCTGCAATACGGTCCGGCATGGAGGCGAACAGACGCCTGATGTTGTCCTGCGGCAGACTGGTCCACACGTGTAGGACGGTGTGTTCCATTTCTGGGATAGTGCTGCACGGCGGGAGCCGGCGTTTCAACTGGTCTCACACATGGTCAATAGGGGATATGTCCCGGAAGCGGGCAGGCCATGGAAGTGTCTGGACAAGACGTAGGCAGTCCTGGGCAACCCGAGACGTGTGCGGCTGGGCATTATCTTGCTGTTATAGCGCACCTGGAATCCCGGCCATAAGTCTGAGCACATGGGGCCGTAGGATCTAATCCACATACCGCCGGCCCGTCAATTATCCACGTACCACTACTAGAGCTGATCGGCTATCGTAGGCAATGGCTCTCAAGACCATAAAGCCTGCATTGGGGGAGGTGCGGAGCTCGATAGCAAGGTTGGGATTGTGATGTTGACCCGGGGACCTCTACACCAGGACACGATGATCATCTGTCTCCAAAACGAAGCGACACTCATCGCTAAACACCACACGTCGCCAGTCTGTGGCATTCCACGTCGCTCTGGCCTAGCACCAATTCACATGGAGCCGGTGATGTTTCGGTTTTAATGGCAGCACACCTAAGGGGCGCTGGGATCGCAGATTCGCTTCCGAGAGGCGTCGGGAAATGGTTGGTGGACACACAAGAGCCGCTACACTTTCCTGTATAAGGGACCGGGTCCCCGTGGAAACGATTTGTGCCTGGCGCACGATCCGTCAATCCTCTCAACCGGTGGTCCTCCTGGTCCGTCGGGAACCGCTTCTCCGTGGGGCAGTACCGTCACATGTCCGTTGCTCTCAACACAGTCGTACGGTATGGTCAGAACGATTCACGTGGCGGGCTATACGGCGCGCCGACCGCCCTGCGGTTTCCAGCCCGATGATCAGTCCTCTCTCAAAGTCCGTAAGTTGCGTACATCGACGTTTCTGGCGTCTATCCGGCATTCTTGTCACTCTGTAGCCTTGCTTGCGTCGGCCGGTGCTTTTTGATTTCATGGGACATCGATTACAAGCCGGTTTACAAGGCTACCGGTTCGTGCTTTCAGCACCACCACAGGTGTGCGGCCATGCGCACTCGCACCAAACGTGGATCACTTGCACACCAGCGACGCTATCTAGCTATTTGCAAAGTTTCGCGGTTGTAGCATGCTTTCTTCTAGGTGAGCAAATTTCATAGTCCGTGCGTGTATATACAAGTTAAAATGTGAGATCTTTCGGGAACACACTATTGTCCTATCATCATACTAAACTTTTATGATACACCGTGCTAACCCCTTAAACACAGAATGCGCAGAATGGGAATAATATAAGTAGACATAGAAGATTTTGGTGCCTGCGCACCCTGACCAGAGGCAGCTCTACAAGAGCAAAATGACAATGGCAAAAATAATAAATACAGTTCCACGTCAGACCGCCTGTTGTGTTAAATCGCTTATGATATTTATTTTAGCTTTTAGTAAAGTTTGTCTCGTACTCTTAGAGAGTCTTTTACTGAAACTATGAGTTTAATCGTGTATCGACGGTTTGTTTTGAATTAATGCATATTTTCTACACGTAATCATCGTTTGATACCTATATGTGTTATTCAACGGTAAAAATCTTCAAACCTTTATACATCCCATTAGGGAAAGTTTCTGCATTCAATAAGACCGTGGCTTATTTGAAACGTGCGCATATTTTTCAATGCTTTATTTTCCAGTAAAAATGGTTTCAGTTAAAACGTTTTTCCTTTTTTTTTTTTTATCAGAAAGTCAAAAGCGTATATTTGTTAATATCGAACGTGTTTAAATTCATGGCAAGATTAACACTATAACTAGGAATCCAACATTTGTTTTGTGAAAACTCATATTTCCATGGAAAATTTCCAAGCTTGCCAGTTAAATGGTTAGAGATCCACAATGAAGCAGGTGAATTGTGTACTAATTTCACCCATATCATAAGGAGATAATGCATTCTCACCCAGATAGAAGAATTCCAGGCGATATCGGTAAAACGGAGCTAACATCATTACTTGAGAAACGATAGTAAGCTCATTAAAGTCCCATTAAATTGAGCAGATGACAACAAAATGCGAGCTGGCTGATACCTTTCCCTAATTACTAATTCCGATAAAAACCAACCAATTATTGTGCTTTCAAATATTTTCCTCATTCTCTATTTTTCAAATGTGGATAGGATATTTCTTGGACACGAAGTTAATGGTTTTTCAATGTAAAGTCACGGTAGAAAAAGTTAATTGAATTTTCTGCTTCAAAACAGTTTCTTAATGAAAAGCAATATTGCTTTGTCGATTGTACACAAACGTAGCTGCAATGATTTACACCATCAAAAGAAGAATCATAGTGTGTGAGCTGATATGATATAGAACAATGGAATATCGAGAAAAAGATGAATGTTCAGCATCGTGTTATGGAATCTCTAGATTCTATTTCATGGTATTCGGGTATCTCCTGTTTCATATTCTTGCGATATTTTGAAGCTGGCGTTGGTATCTTCTGGGTCGATATTATTTACTCTCATAACATCGCATGCTTTCTCCATGGAAGAACGCAATGATCTCTTCCGAAAAGAGTCTGAAGGTCAATGCAAATGAAGATTACAGATCGGAAGTTTCGTGTGATGGCCCAGCACTAATCTTTCTTTTCCTGACTTGTAAAGGTAAAGGAGAAATTCCGAAAGGGGCCGTCCATAAAGTACGTTCGTGATTTTTTACTATTTTTAGACTCCCCCTCCTTCATGTCATATTTTTTCCGACTGTTGACACCCTTCCCCCTAAAAAGTACGTCCAAATTCACGCAACCCGCTTTATTTTTGACGCATGCTTTTAGAAGTCCGTTGAAAAACAGAAAGCAAACATGGAATTATTTAAAGGAATCGTTCATATATTTAATTAAACGTTTGCTTAAGAAAATATTTATTAAATATTTAGGCATTAATTTATTCCCAAATGCTACCCGAACTTTATGATTCTTAAATAAAGATTTATAAATGAACGCATGCATGTTTCAACACTCCCGATTATACCATCTACAAAACAAGATATATTTGGTAGTACAAATACGAGAACCTAACATTAATATTCTGATTCAGCTAAATATCAGCAGAAATCTGAAATATTTCTTACCTTTTTCTAATTATTAAAAGAAGAAAAAACAATATATTTTTTCCTCTTTCTTCTCCCTCCCCCATGCCACATTTGGATTTGGTCCGGTTGTCAGAATCCCCCTCGCATGTAATCTCGGACGTACTTTACGGACGGCCCAAAAGGAGTAAGAGACAGTTTCGGGTGTTATGGTGTTTTGAACGACCTAAAATTTCAGAGCCCTGGTCGTTAAAGGGTTAACAGAGGTACATTACATATTTAAAATACATCTACTGTATATTCACAGGAGAGATGCATGGCATGGTGACGTGGAGTGATTTAGAAAAAAAAAACATAGGAGAAATAATTGCAATTAATGAAAGAAAAATCAGTGGTAATATTGAATTAAAAAAAAAAAAAGAAAAAGAAAAAAGAAAAAGAAAAGCAGGTACAGCGAGAAAACGCTGAACTTAGGTAATGGGATGCCATTATTGAGTAAAAGAGAAGAGATGAAGAAACTACAGCCATTTTTCTGAAAAAGTCACAAGAACCGGGGGAGGTTGCGGGTTTCTTTGGATTTGAACGACATAAAATTTCAGAGCCATAAAATTTCAGAGCCCTAAAATTTCAGAGTTCAAAATCCAAAAAAACCCGCAACCTGCTCTTGCTATGACCTATGTGGATTGCACATAGGTCATAGCAAGAGCAGAGTAGGCATCTGGATTAGGTCATGGGAAGAGTGACAGGACGCGGAAAGCATAGGACTAGGGGGTCAGAATGCAAGCCTGTGATCGGTCGTGCAGTGTGCAGGGTCCGAGAGAAAGTTGAGGGACGCAAAAAGTTCTTATGGCGGGGTACTACGGAGGTAGCGATCACTTGGAAAGGAGGTCATATTTCTTCGAAGGATGAACCAGGAGACCAAAAACGTTTGGGCGCTCAGCTGCGGTTGGATCTCAGTGTAATGTTTTCACTAGTTCAGGTTAGTGATTAAACTTGGTCATTATCAGCATTGGGCCGAGATCTAGGCATATAAAATAAGTTAGACAGCGGGTAAGGAGTACTCATTTCCTGTGTTATCCGTAGAGGTATTGTCACTACCCTGAGAGGCATTTAATAGGAACATGAACAAGATTGTAGCATCACCTTGACTCCTATACTGAAGAGCAATTGAATTAGAGATACCTGTCTAGTAGCGTGTAGCACCACCTTTCGCCCTGATGACGTCGGCGATTAGTCTCGGCATGGACACGACAAGACACCGGAAGCGTTGGGAAGCCATACGGATCCCCGACCCCTGAACAAGCTCTCACAGTTCACGAAGATTTGATGGAGGGGGTCAAAGCCTCGAACATCTCTCTCGATGGCATCCCAGATGTGCTTGATGGGATTGAGGTCAGGTGACCTAGCTGGCCAAGGAAGCGAGGTCACGTCGATGGAGTGTTCATCTAAACATTCGGATACAATTCGGGAGCGAAGGCATGGTGCATTGTCTTGTTGCAGGATGAGGTCCCCAGTGGGATGTTGAAGACGCACAAACGGGAGCAAATGGTCGTCCAGGATATCCCGGTAACGTTGACCTGTGAATGACGATGTCACACGTACCAGGGTTCCCATTTCAGTCAACGTAAACATTCCCCAGATCCCAGCAAAAACACAAGTGCTGTGAAACTGCTGGCCACCAGATGGCAGTGATGGGTCACTGCTGGCTGAAATCTGCCGCTCACGGCCCGGTAGTGATCCGTTGGTGGCAGCGCTATCAGTTGGCGAGCCATTGTTGGCCCTGCAGCATCGCCGTGAATTGTGGGATTCCACGCAAGTGCCACTAGTGGCCCGTTGCTGGCAACCAATGCAACCCCCAACAGCAGGTGAAAGCAAAGGGACTGCACATGCGCAGAAGCAACACTTGCTGTGTCTCTCATGGTACCAGTTAGTTGAAGATGACGCTATCGCCATCGTGTTATTTTAGTGGATGTGAAGAAAGAAATCCATATGTGGAGAGGCGAATTAATTTCATAATGAAATTTTACGTCGACGAAGATATCAGATTAAGCCGTGAAATACTAGATTACAGCCATGAAATACACCCACACTATTCCCATGAATAACAATTCATGGAATAGAGTGGGTGAATAACAAGAAAAAATTTGAAACCGCTTGAACAAATACCCTGGAAAATCATTAAAACAACGTTTGTTGGAAAAAAAAAAGAATTATACGCGTACAAAATTTATTAATTATTTGAAAGAAAAAAAAAGCAACGCTATGTGGTGTACTCATCCATGGGTTGAATACACAAGACTGGGAAGAATTCGCTTCTAAAAATAACGAGAAGTAAAATAAAATATATTTTACTCTTTAAAACAAATGTAGCTTCGGACAACGGAAAGGAAAGACAAGCTTCGTAAGGGTAGACAAAAAAATTGTATCTTTGGAAAACTGCGGTTATCCTTGCTTTTTTTAATTATTATTATGGCTACTACTGGGAAATTAGAGGACAAGATTCGGCAAGCCACCAGTTACGTCACGTGGTTGCTGGCGGCCATTAACGGCATACTAGCGGACCACATTAGGCTAGCCATCATTTCTTGCACGTGCTTGCAGGGCCACTGAAGGGCCACTTGTGGCAGCTACTGCCTGTGATGGACCACTGATGACCCTGTTGTGGCATATGACAACTGATGGGGTGCCAACTGTTGGCCAGCTGTTGGCCTGAACTGCTGGCTCTTTTGTTGGCCGCCCGGACATGTTATTGATGGTTCGGCAGCAGCAACATAGTGCTGTGCCATCAAGAATGATTTTGCTGGGATGAGAATGCCACCCCCACCAGCTTCAAGAGTACCCTGCTGGCAAGAAGGATCCATCGCTTCATGTGCTTTGCGCCGTACTCGTCCCCTGCCATCCGCATGTACCAACGTGAATCTCGACTCATCAGTCCAGGCAACATTTTCCACGTGTTTAGGGTCCAGTGGCTATGTTCCCGCGCCCATGCTAATCTTTGCACCCTGTGATGTGCGGTCAGCAGCGGTACCCTCGTGGGACGATGGCTTCTGTACCCCACAGCGAGGAGATGGTTCCGGATGGTGTGGCTGCTTACACGTTTTTGTGCACCAGCGTTAAATTACCGAGTGATTTCTTGCACTGTGGCCCGTCTATCCGCTGTTACAATGCGAGCTAGCCGCCGATGACCCCGCTCATCCACACGCTGTTGTCCACGGCAGTTGGCCCTTACAGGGATGGTTTTACCGGATTCGATGTACCCATGGTGCACCCGTGACACAGTGGCTCGTGAAAATCCTAGTGCCTGCACGACTTCCGAGATGGAGTGACCCATTCATCGGGGCCCGACAATTTGCCCACGATCAAATGCGCTTAGATCATTCGTCTTACCCCAACTGCGTCCGACTTTTACTGATTCCCGTCGCATCACTCCTTATATTTTCGGATCGCTACATACGCCATGTCGTTTCCGTTTACATGGCCGTCCACAGCGCCACATTTGCATAACGCCAGCGGTCTCTAATTCAATTGCTCCTCAGTGTATACCATGAATGGACAGTGTGTGTGTATCTCGATGTTACACTGCTGGAGAATTGCTAAGGACGGATCATAAACGGCTATATAGCGCATAAAAAAGTAAGTGTGGTTGGGTTCCAAGTGAAATAAAATAATGTCAGAATGCCAGGACATTACAAGAAAGACAATTTATTGTGCTCTGAAATCCAGAAGGCTTTGGAACGTGTTCAAGGGACAAACAGGCCATTTTGTGCAGAATACGTAAACGTGAAAAAATGCAATTACCGTCCGCAGGCGTTCCGGCGTAAGATGTCAATACGGGATATGGCCACCATGGAGGGCGATGCAAGATTCCACACGTCGTAACATGCTTTGCTCAAAATTATCAAGCAGCTGTTGGGGTAATTTATCCCATTCCTTTGTCAGTGCACGGATGAGAGTGTCCTTGTTTATTGGAGGGCATTGGCGACCAGCAAGACTCCTCCCTAAAGCATCCCACACATTTTTAATGGGATTCAGATCTGGAGAACGTGCTGGCCATACGAGGCGTTGAATATCCTCGCTCTCAAGACACTCCTGGACAGCGACTGTTCGATGACATGTTGCGTTGTCGTCCATGAAAATGAATCTATCACCGACAGCACCACGGAACATGACAACATGAGGTAGCAGATCATCATTAATGTATCGTTGGCCAGTCATAGTCCCAGTTGGAAGCACATAGAGGGACGTACGGCCATTGATCATGATGACAGCCCATACCATGACACTACATGTCGGGTATCGGTCCCTTTACTGTATGTTTGCTGGACAATATGCAGTACCACTATCACGCAAGATCAGTTGTCGTCGACAATCAGACGATAGACTGTATCCAGGCTCATCTGAGAAGAGGACAGCAGACCAGTCGTTATCAGTGCAATTGTGATGTTGATGGCACCATTGCAAACGGGCGGTACGGTGAGGTCTGGACAATGGGGTGCACACAACAGGACGGCGGGCGTATAGTCCTCCTTCATGCAAACGTCTGGCGACAGTTTTTCGGGAGATCCGCTTGCCAGTAGCAGCCATAAACTGATTTGCTACCTCACTAGCTGTGTTGCGCCGGTGTCTTTTTGTTGATAGCACTATGTACCGATCTTCTGCAGGTGTCTTACTGCGAACACGACCTCCTCCGTGACGTTTGCTACACTCTCTATTTGTTTGAAATGATTTCCAAAGCCTTGAAACAACACTGTGGCTGACGTCGAACTCCCTGGCAACATCTGTTATTTTTCGCCATTCTTCAATCTTGCCAATAATACGGCCACGCGTAAAATCATCTAAGTGATGTCGGGAAGACATACTGAAAATTGCAAGTTCGTCAATTGATTCTTTCTCTTTCAACTTTGCGTTTGAACAACAACGGTCAATACGCGTCAAATCCTTTATATCTCTTATCAGCGCTATGACGTCACGAACAAGTTCGGCAATCCAAAATTTGCATACGCACAACACGTCTTACTGTATCCCGCACGTATGCTAATTTCCACATTTTCCTGCCTTCCATTTTATGGTTGCTATCGTTGCTATTGTCATCCGTCCTAAGCAATTGTCCGGCAGTGTACTTTCACTGCTGTGTAAGAATTGGAATATTGAAAAGGAACTGTACATGTTCAATACATTAACAAAGTAGGCCTCCATCCTCCAGTTGAATATATTTCAACCATCACTGTAAATGTTTCACCAACAGTCACCTCATGCATAGTGCATAGGATTAAATTTGTTATATCTTTGAAAATGTCAGGTCTGTTTAACCAATGCATGATCCTTTGCTACGCCTCTGAAGAGAATGGAAAGTATAGATAAGGGTGTCCAGACCTTACTGCCATTCTGGACTGGTGGCAGCGACTAATAAGTTCACACCCACAGGGAAGTTGCCTCCCTATTAATTTATTACAACCCCACCCATATCTATCTATGCTAGCTTCTGACCATTCGTCTGAGATAGGTACGGGCTTGAATCACGGTCAGGCATGTTTGTTGTGTTTGTCTCGCGGCACTCGCTCTCCTCCTTCCCTGGAACCTGTGGCCATAAATTAGGAGAGGGTGACTACTTAGACCACATGAGTCAAATGAAAACGCTAAAAGTATACGCTTAAAAATTTGAAATACAGTGTCATTGCCCTGTAACGTGGCAGTAACAGTGACTAAAAAATACTTTACAAGGGGCACCACAGTAGCAGTGTAACTATGGCCGTCCTACTTGAGATATGCACAAAAATGGAGTGACACCACGGTCACTTACAAATTGTTTTTCAAAATTGCGATTTTACTCTGATTGTGATGTTTTCGAATCACAGTCACTTACAAGTGACACCAAATTGGAGTGACACCACAGTAGCAGTGTACCTATGGCCGTCCTACTTGAAATATGCACCAAAATGGAGTGACACCACGGTCACTTACAAGTTGTTTTTCAAAATTGCGACTTTACTCTGATTGTGATTTCTTCGAATCACAGTCACTTACACCACAGTCGCTTACAAGTGACACCAAAATCGAGTGACACCACTGTCACTTTGCAAGTGACACCACAGTAGCAGTGTTACTATGGCCGTCCTACTTGAGACATGCACCAAATGGAGCAACGTTCTGTTATCCGTTTTTTAAGTAGTGAAGGCTTGACACCTATTAAAATTCATCGTCGAATACAGTTGCAGTGTGGTAATTCATATCTGTCACTCCAGCAAGTGTACTAATGGACCAGGAAGTTCCGTAACGGCATGAGTTCTGTGACACATTCTCCTCGACTCGGCCAGACACACAGAGTAGTGACAACAGAGTCCATTACAGCAGTTAAAGGCATTGTCATGGGAATCGCCAAGTGACAGTGGACGAAATAGCTGCACTTTTGAACATCAGACATGGTTTAAAGCACAATATCATCCATGCTGTGCTCCACTTTAACAAAGTGTCTACAAGGTGGGTACCACGCCAGCTGACTCCAGATTTGAAACAATGACGAGTTGGTGCCTGTCAAAAACTTTTGCGGCGCTTCGAAGCTGAAGGTGATGGCTTCCTACAGAGAATATTTACTGGATATGAAACCTGGGTTGACTGTCATCAGCCAGAAACCAACAGAGCGAGCAAGGAATGGCGCCTTGCCTCCTCACCAAAACCGAAGAAGTTCCGCACTGAGCCAACTGCAGGGAAGTTTATGCTGACTCTCTTTTGGGATGAACGAGGAGTAATTTTAGAACACTACATGCCCAGGGGTAACCAGTGACAAGTATGCAGATCTTATCAGGAATCATCTCTGACCTGTCATCAATCCAAACGACGCGGACTTCTATCGGGCCGAGCGTTGTCATTGTTGAAACATGACAACGCTCGGCCCCATATCGCGCGTGCAACAGTTGCAACCATGCAAGACCTGCACTTTGAGAGTCTTCCACATCCGCCGTATTCACCAGACCTTGCTTCAAGTGATTGCCACATCACTCAAAGATGCGATTTGAGGAAAAAAGATAAGGTCCGTTGAAGAGGTGCAGCATGTAGGGCATGAGTGGCTGCAAACGCGACCTAAAGATTTTTTTCTAGATGAATCTATGCCCTTTGTAAGCGATGGAGGGCATGTAATGCACAAAATGGAGATTACACTAAAAATGATACAGGTGCGTTTAACGTTTGTTCGATAAATTGCGAGAAAAAATTATTTCAGGTTTTCATTTGACTCTTTCTTGTAGTTCATCGAGTTGATCACGGTGGTCGTTAAACCCTCAAACGAAAACGAGTCACTCGGGAAAGTTTCCGAAAGAAAAACAAACTTCACTACTTACAAATTCTTTTTCACAGAAACCTTTGATCAAAAAATCACATATTCGAAAATCAATGTGCCACTCTTCAGTAATGATATTTTCAGTACTGCTACACCTGTGCATGGTATCGAGAGTACTAGTGTACTTCTGATAAATAACATAGCAATATAAACGCATTTTGTTATCGCAGTAAGCTTTGAGACCAATATTTATTACTCTGGGAACACTGAAACCAATTTATTACTCTCCAGTCGTCTTCGAAGGCTGCAGCTGGTTGCTTCTTTTCTGAAATACGAGGATGCTTTCATTTCTCCTGTCATAACATTGTATGAAACCTTGGCGATGAAAGCAATTGTATTTTTCATAGTTATTTAACACCGCACCCTTATCGAGCATTTTTGTTACCTGCTATCGAGAATGTTTTCCGAATTTCTTTGCTTTCTTTATCGAAGTTTCGAGGATTCGAAGCCATAGCGAAGTCTCACTTCCGCTTCCGTTACTTTCTCGGTGAAAGTTCCGTTCTGCCGAAACACATTTACCTTCAACAGACGGTTGTAGCGACAAAAAGGAAGAAGTTTAAAGAGAAGAAAAGAAAAACAAAACATAAAAGCAGAATTCTGGATCGTCATAATAATATCGTTTTTCAAATTTCGACACAGCTTGGTTTCAATATTACTTTTCGAAAGGAATGAACAATGAAGGTATTCCTCTTTCGCATTGAATCCGACAGCTTCATAGCTGGGGATTTGGGAAACCAATTTCGTGTTAGTGCTCTTTGATATGCCATATATTAATAAAAAGAAATCTAAGCTTTCATGAACTGAATAAATTTTACCATCGCCAAGATTATAAGTTCTTTCTGGGTTCATGGGAACGCGTTTAGAATGGAACTGAAATATCTGTTTCGTGCTTTGACATCTTATCATGAAATAAAATAAGAAAATAAGAAATGAAAAACTAGAACTTTCCTTTTTTTGTTTAATGGGTCTCGCAAAATTCAAAACGGGCGAGCCTAAAACGTCAGCAATTAAACAAATGGAAATAAAAATGATATCTATACTCAAAATAGTATAACCATACAATTGATCCGAATTTATTGGCGTGGAATGGAAGTCAAAGTTTCCAAGCTTTCGCACATCAACCAGATGGCTTTTTCAAGGAAAGTAGACAGCATACTGCAAAATAAAAAATAAAGCATCAACAATTTGAACGCGGTTAGTTGACTAGACAATAAATTAATAGATGCACATGTGAATATTCATTCGAAGAAACGAGGAGTCAAGTTGGTTAGGCACGTGGTATCGGGGGAGAAAACACAGAATTATTTGACGAACTTGTTCCAAACTCGTGGCAATTCTAAAGAGACGCCATCATTACAAACCTCACTGTTGGTAATGATCTCTAAGGTTTCGCGAATGGCAGTACATTTAGACGTGGAGTAGGAAGCTGATTTCTTTATATCACCCCACATAGGATCAGCGGACCTGAACTTTACTTCTCTGGACAGGGCAGTGGTTACTTTTTCGTCCCTTGTGTCTCTTTTATGTTCGTTGAGTCTAATTCTAAACGGTCATTCCGCTGTAGTATCGCTTCGAGCCGTCCGGATATTGTAGTGGGATGGCAAAAATTTCTGCCCCGTTGAGAAGAGTGAGCTTGTCAGTATTTCTCTTAAGCATGGGTCCGATCAAAAGGTTCTGAGACTAGGCGGATATTCAGCAAAGTACTTGTGTTACTTAAGTCTGGCTATGATCACCCTCAAAGTGGTCTCCTTGGGCAGCGATACACCGCTGCCAGCGTTTTTGCTACTGTTGGAACACTCCCCGGAAGTCCTGTTCGCGAATCGTGTCAAGAACCGTCTGCGATTCGCGCTGGATCTCGTCCACGGTTTCAAAACGGCGACGCTTCAGCTTCAGTTTTATCTTTGGGAGTTCGACAGAGTTAATCAAGAATTAATTTTCATCTTAGAGAGTTAATCTTCATGTTTTTAGAGTTAAATTTCATCCTCGGGAATTCGACAGTTAGATCTTGACAGAGTCCGACACGGAACGCCTTCTGTTCAGGGTTCAGAATATCTGGCACAAACTTTGCAGCAATGCGGTGCATGCTCAAAACCGACGTCAGAATTTCTTGCACTGTTCCGTATGACACATTGACGATGGCAGCAATGTCTTGAATGGTTCTCCGGCGACTCTCATGCACAAGTTCCCTAATTGTGTCCACATTTTCGGGGTTTTGCTTCGACGGTCGTCCTGACCTCTCGTCGTCTTTCAGTACCGTTCTGCCACTCTTGAAGCGCGAGTGCCACTGAAAACACCTCGCACGACTCATTGCTCCATTGCCATAAGGCTGCCGCAAAATTTCATGCGTCTCCGTTCCCGATTTGCCGAATTTGACGCAGAATTTGAAGTTCGCTCGCTGCTCTAGTCTTCAGACCATACCGAAATAGCAGCTGTGTTCTGCACGTGGTCACCAAATATCTTGTAGCACAGCTCTCGATGTTCAAAGCACGACGCCACTCGGCACAATGACTCATGAAGGTCACTGCCCTCGACTGCTGCTCCCGCATCCGCGTACTGCCATCTATAGTCTCGGAGCTTTTTGATCGCACTACGTATAAAGATGCCAGATACTTTATGCTCACATCAAAGTTCATCCTCCTTAGCACGTTCTTAAGTTGATAGCAAACACTTGTTATGTATGGAATAGAGCCCAGATAGCTTAGTTGCGGCATAGATGGAATAATATGGCCGGATCTCGATGTTTCGATAAAATTTCGTATCGCGATCGATGGGTATCCTGATTCAGTGGGCAATTCGATTATGTTTTTTAGTTCGCAGTATCTAAAGTAGGGGTGGCCAAACTTTGAGGAATCAAGACCTACCTTAAGCTATCATTCCCTACTGTGATCTTTCATGGTTTATCGCAGTGATATAGGCATATTTAAATAGGAATAAGCCTATATCACTAGTGTTTTGTTAGTGTGTGTGTGTGTGGTTTTGTAAGTTTGGAAACAAATACAGAAAAATAATTTTTAAATCATTTTTTTATTTCTAAAACACTATTTTTCAAACAAATTATATAATTTTACTTATAAATTTTTATTTGCAGTATTTAATTCAAAGATGCAGATGTATGACACTGTGTGTCCTCACGAAGTTTAGAATAACCAGACACGTATTCAGTGAGGCACGGTCGCAGACACGCTGCTAAATGAGCATCAGTCAAGCAACTCCTATATTTCGACTTCATTATTTTTATTTCTGAAAAAGCTGCTTCACAGAGATATGTGGATCCAAAGAAAGCAGTCAGCCTCAAAGCAATAGATCTCAAGAAAAGATATTTGTCTTCGGACAATAGAGCCCAAAATGAGTCCAATACAGTCCAAGTAGAGTCCAAATCTGACGCTCTTGTCTTCAGTACTATGTAGGATTGAAGTTTCACAATTTTTTATTCTAAATCTGAAGAATCGAAGAGGAAAGTAGAGGAAATGTTTGATGAAACTTCCTCGATAGCACATTCGCCAAAAGGGTATGACATAAAGCTCAAAATGGGCTGAAAGTTTCTCGGGATTTTTAATCGTCTGCCAAATTCTGTTATCAGAACTTCCATCTCAGTGATGATAATTCTTAAATGCGCAAATTTTATGCACAAATAAGAATGTTGACAAATCGGCCGTCCTGTAATTGTAGGCGTTGCGATTGACGACTAGCAGAGCGGGAGATAATAACATGCCTATTGCGACAGACCGCAGATGCGCGATGAGCACGCGCAAAGGTTAGGATTGGGATGGGAGTCTGACTGATTCATTCCATCATTTGGTCACAGACAATTCGTATGGAATAATAAACGCTAGCGCGATAAAACAAACGATCGACGGTACAAGAACTTCCGATCGACCGTTTGGCTACTCCTGATCTAGAGTGATCATCGGAGAACACGGCGAAGGCTATTCTAATTGGAGAACGGAAGAAAGCTGTCTTGTAAGAATCAGGGCAGAATGAACTGCGTTGGGAACGGAGGTGGGTTCATAATAGACTTCACCTTGGGATATGAAAGAAAAAATAACGACGTTGATTTTCGAATTGCCCTTTATAGATGTAAAAGTGTACTGTTCACTGCTCAGTGGTTTTCATTGATGTGACAAAAGGTGCTATACTCCAGAAGATTTGCAAAAGAGCATAACGTACATAAAGACCTAAGATTACCTATCTTTTTATCAAAAGATTTGTGACAATAGGTAGCATAAAATGTGTGAAGTGTTACTTGTGACGACATAAACTGAGTTGGGTATTAGATAAATGCATTCCGTGAGTGATAAGCCACGTGCAGGAAGACCTGCGATAGTCATACACAGAATAGGCAAAATGTTACAACCTGCGCGTTTTTATGAAAAACGAAACAACTGCAGGTAAAGGAGGGCGCATGTGAAGGTGTGACGTGCCTGCTACGCAGGACGCACACGACATGAAGGCAGATAGCAGCGACACGAACGTCCGCGTAGCTCAGTTGGTAGAGTGACTTCTTCCGGAATAAGTGGACTCGGGTTCGATTATCGGAGTGGACCAAAAATGACGGAGCAATTTACTTCGTTATAATAGCGCCCGAACTTCCCGGATGACACGGCCGTTAAAGATCTCGCAATGGTGGGATGTTCTTTCCACACCGCGAGACAAGAAATATAAGATAATCCCTTCTTCAGCGCTTCGAAAAATAAATGTGTGTGACGTTGCATTCCACACGCTAGATTGACTGGGAGTTCACAAGTGCACGTTCTACAGCAGATGGCTGCCTGCAACGACTCATGGTCACGGCTGACCCGTAGGCCACGCCCCGGCCCTCTTTCAGGGGAGGGGAGATGTGACGTGCCTGCCACACAGGACGCACACGACAGTAAGGCACATAGCAGCGATAACGAACGTCCGCGTAGCTCAGTTGGTAGAGCGACTTCTTCCGGAATAAGTGGACAAAGGTTCGATTCCCGGCGTGGACCAAAAATGACGGAGAAATTTACTTCCTTTTAAAGGTCATGAAATGGTATAAATAACACCGGGCAGTGAGCTGTGTTAATCAGCGTAACTCATGCTCTTCGGATAGGAACAGCAGCGGACTTTGAGAAATTTCGAGAGCAAGATTGAGAAAGGCCAAATTTTAATGGCCAGAAGACTGGGTCAGAGCATTTCCGAAACGGCAAGGATTGCGGTGAGCTCACGGTCAGCCGTAGTTTGTACCTTCAAAAAGTGGTCCGAGGGAGGGGGACCAGGAACCACCAGCAAGATGATGGCCGACTACGGCTCGTCGATAAAACTGCACCGTGACTGATTGAGAGAAGGTCGCCTGATCCCATTAATCTCGTTTGTTGTTGCACCATGTGGACGTCTGTATACGTGTTCGTCGTTTACGTGGGAAAGTGTTGGCATAAGGATGAGCCGTGAGACAGGAGGAAGCCGGTGGCGGAAGTGTAATGCTTCGGGATATGCTTTGCTGGGAAACCCAGGATCCATGTGTCGGAAACTATGACGTCTTCCACCTAACTAAACATCATTGCAGACCAGGTAAAGCAGCAGCATCCCCCTCTGGCATTGCGAAAAGATCAATGCGCCACGCCAAACTGCCCGCATTGCTCAAGAATGGTTCACGGAGCACGAAGAAGACTTCCAGGTATTACCATGGCCTTCAAATTCCCCAGATATCTATCCAATCGAGCATCTGTGGTTTGCGTTGAAACAGCAAAACCAATCTACGGCGACTCAACCACGTAACTAAAAAGAATTAAAGCAGCTCCTGGTAGCGTGTTGATAACTGATACTACAAGCTTTGTTAAGTGCGATCGTGTGTATTCCGAGAGGGGGAATTTTCCATCAAGGACTTAAAAATTGCGCATATGGTCTTGCTGCTTCAAAGTTCCTACTAGTTAAATAGAAGTCATCGCTCTTTCCACGTTTATAAGGGAGTCCCGGAAAAATTTCTCATCGGCCGCCACCAGGAATCGAACCCAAGGTCTTCCAGTTACGCGCCGGATATGTTTCCAATGCACTACAGCGGCCTGGAAATTCTCTAAACTCACAAACGACAAGCTTCCCAACTACATGACAGGGTTGCTTCTTTGGAGCCCCGCACAATGCTGGGGATTCACCACAGATGAACAGCAGCAACTGAACAAATAACTGGAACGCGAATGAATGATAAATACACAGTTGACGTGGACCAGGAACATTAAATACAAGTAATCGCTCTTTCCACGTTTATAAGTGAGTCACGGAAGTAACTGGAAGACCGTGGGTTCGATTCCCCGTGGCGGTCGATTGGAAATTTTTCCGTGACTCACTTATAAACGTGGAAATAGCGATTACTTCTATTTAATGTTCCTGGTCCACGTCAACTGTGTATTTATCGATCCTACACTGCTGGGCACCCAAAATGCAACACCGAGAAGGACACGACATAGCAAAGACAGATTTACTGGACACATAACAACACATACAAAGATGAAACGATTGAGCTTACAGGCCCGTACGACTTGCGAACCACGCAGACATCAATAGTTCGTGTGGCCCCCATGGCTGGCAATAACGGCCGCTACACGCCGCGGCATCGAACGAAAGAGGCTTTGGATGTGGGTTTGGGGTATGTCGGTCCAGGCTGCTTCCACACGTTGACACAGTTCATCAGGCGCAGCCGCGGGTGGTGCTTGCTAGGCCACTCGGTTGCCGATCAGCGACCAGACGTGTTCGATGGGCGAAATATCTGGAGAACAGGCGGACCACGGCAGCAGTGACACCTGGTGGGCCGTGAAGAATTGCTGAACGATGCGTGTCACGTGCGGGCGCGCATTGTCCTGTTGTTAAAACGTAGCTGCTGGCAGGTCCTGCAGGTAAGGAAGGACTGCAGGCTCCAAAACGTCGAAGATGTAGCGGTGGCTGTTGAGTGTACCGGTGATGCGTATGAGAGGAGTGCAGGTGTCATATCCAATTGCGCCCCAAACCAAAACGCCAGGCGATGGACCGGTATGGCGATGCATAATGCAGGCGTCATACAGTCTCTCGCCGTGGTGCCGCCACACGCGAATCCGACCATCGTGGTGTTGCAGGCAGAAGCGGGATTCGTCGGAGAAGACAATGTCGTGCCATTCCGTAGTCCAGGTGCGGCGTTCAACGGCCCACTGCCGCTGTACTCGCCGGTGGTGTAACGTCAATGGTAATCGGAGCAATGGGCGCCGTGCGACAAGTCCCCGCTCCTGCAGACGACGTCAAACGGTACGTGCTGACACAGGTTGTTGCGCAACACACCCTAATAACTGCGCTAACGTTCGTGATGTGGCGGTGCGAGCCGTCAATGCCCGCCGCACAACATACCAGTCCTCTCGTTCGGTGGTGTGCCGCGGCTGCGGCAATCGCTTACGTCGGTCCGTCCGTCCCTCCTTCACCCACCGATTCCATATTCGCCTCACTGTGGCAGGATGTCGTCCCACACGGACGCCGATGTCTCGGTACGATAAACCGCTGTCGCGATAGGCCACTATTTGTCCTTTGTCGAACTCCGAAACGTGCTGGAATGACTGCCGTATTCTGCGACGAGGCATCAAAAAGCTTCCCACGAACAGGTCTGGCAGCACAACACACTTCCACTACTTACACCCTGCCTTCTGTGCACTCTTTTTATAGTGCTTGTCGGTTGCGTGCCGGGCGCATATGATTTGCATATGACCTGCAATGCTAATCGTTTGCATGTCCTCTCGCGGGCGACGCATGCTGCGAATTTCAAGCCAATCGGATACTTCTTTCCTGGTGTTGCATTTTGGGCGGCCAGCAGTTTATTAGTTTCTTCCAAACTAAATATAGCTGAACCCATATACAACGAAGTTAAAGGGACAGGAAAAACATTCGATATATGCGAACTTTTTTATAAACCAACAGATCAGAAAACATTTATTTTTTTTTTCGGATGGGGAGACTGCATATTACATTATTTCATCATAACACTAGTCAATCATAAGCTTCGTGTCGTTTGATTTATCTCTCTCCCTCTCTCCCTCTCTCTGTTTCGCTATCACTGTTGTTAGCTCTCGAAGTTAAATAACAGTTAAAAACTCTTGTGTAACACACAATAAGAATTCAATTGAGATCTGCAATAACCAAAACATTAAGTAAGGTAAACATTAAAGTCATTGCAAACTAAATTAAAATTTCACTTCTTACATTCGCTTTTTTG
The DNA here is from genome assembly GCA_039090855.1 of Macrothele yani. Lineage (NCBI taxonomy): Eukaryota > Metazoa > Arthropoda > Arachnida > Araneae > Macrothelidae > Macrothele > Macrothele yani. Next base: position 12,779,875 of record CM077027.1, on the reverse strand, counting down.
TTTATACGTACGTCGATGATGTTAATCAATTGTAGCTTGTTTGTGCTTGTTATGATAGCTGCTGTAATTATTTTCTTTTGTTGTTGAAAGAAACCTTTTCCTTTGAACACTTAACGAACCATTTCTGAAGTTTGATTTCAATTTATCATTGCTTTGTAAAAATTGTTCAAAGAAAATTTTGTCGAATATCAAACATTTTTGCAACTTGAAATATATCGGGTTGGTGTGAATGAAATTTTCGGCGCGAGCGAGCAGTGGGGACAGGAACCCACCACAGCGGAATGGAACCACCCACAGGTGTTGCGGGTATTACGTCAAAGAGTTACTATAAATAGCTAGTACGTGTATGAAGAACAAGGTTCAGCGTGGTTTGCTTGGACATAACGTGGCTTGCACAGAAAACAAGAGGACGCCGGATTTGAGAGTCACCTTCCTGAATGAATTTGAACTGGGCCATTCAGCAGGAATTTCCGCTCGAAACGTTATCAAAGCATTTGGGGAGAATACAGCCAAAGAACGAACCATTCGGCGATAGTTCGTGAAGTATCGAAGCGGAGATACCGACCTACAAAACGAAACACGTGGGCACCGACCTTTTGCTGTTTCGGACGATGTTCTGTTACGTGTGGTTTAAGCGGACCCCGGAAAACGTATCGTGAGATAGCGGCAAATGTACACTGAAGAGCAATTGAATTAGAGACAGCTAGCGTTATGCGAATGTGGCGCTGTGGGCGGCCCTGTAAACGAAAACAGCATGATGTATGCAGCGATCCGACAATATCAGGATTGATGCGACGGGAATCAGTAAGAGTCGGACGCAGTATGGGTAAGACGAATGATCTAAGCGCATTTGATCATGGGCAAATTGTCGGGCCCGACGAATGGGTCACTCCATCTCGGAAGTCGTGCAGGCACTGGTATTTTCACGAGCCACTGTGTCACGGGTGCACCGTGAGTACATCGAATCCGGTAAAACCATCCCTGCAAGGGCCAACTCCCGTGGACAACAGCGTGTGGATGAGCGGGGTCATCGGCGGCTAGCTCGCATTGTAAAAGCGGATAGACGGGCCACAGTGCAAGAAATCTCTCGGCAATTTAACGCTGGTGCACAAAAACGTGTAAGCAGCCACACCATCCTGAACCATCTCCTCGCTGTGGGGTAGAGAAGCCATCGTCCCACGAGGGTACCGCTGCAAACCGCACATGACAGGGTGCTAAGATTAGCATGGGCGCGGGAACATCGCCACTGGACCCTGGATATGTGGGGAAATGTTGCCTGGACTGATGAGTCGAGATTCACGTTGATACATGCTGATGGCAGGATACGAGTACTGCGCAAACCACGTGAAGCGATGGATCCTTCTTTCCAGCACGGTACTCTTCAAGCTGGTGGGGATGGCATTCTCGTCTGGGGACTGTTTACGTGGACTGAAATGGGACCCCTGGTACGTGTGACATTGTCCCTCACAGGTCAACGTTACCGGGATATCGTGGACGACCATTTGCTCCCGTTTGTGCGTCTTTAACATCCCACTGGGGACCTCATCCTGCAACAAGACAATGCACCGAGCCATCGCTCCCGCATTCTATCCGAATGGTTGGATGAACACTCCACCGACGTGACCTTGCTTCCTTGGCCAGCTAGGTCACCTGCCCTCAATCCCATCGAGCACATCTGGGATGCCATCGAGAAAGATGTTCGAGGCTCTGACCCCCCTGCATCAAATCTTCGTGAACTGTGGGAGCTTGTTCAGGGGTCGTGGATCCGTATGGCTTCCCAACGCTTCCGGTGTCTTGTTGAGTCCATGCCGAGACGAATCGCCGCCGTCATCAGGGCGAAAGGTGGTGCTACACGTTACTAGACAGGTATCTCTATTTCAATTGCTCTTCAGTGTAGGTGTCCATCACACGACAGCTGTTCGGCGTCTGGCTGCGCCGCGTAAGGTCAAATAGCTGGACATGTGGCTGCTGCATGAGTTGACAACTCCCAACAGGACTAGGCGTTTGGAAGTCTGCAAGTCCCTGCTTGCCAGGAATAAACAGGAAATTCTACTGCATCGAATCGTCACCTGTGGCGAACAGTGGGTCCTTTATGATAATCGGAAACGATCTACACAATGATTAGGCAAGGCACAGCTGCTGAACAGCATGCAAAGCCATTCCTACATACCAAGAACATGATGCTCCTTGTCTGGTGGTCCACAGCCGGGATACTTCATTGGAGTTTCTTGGCAAGAGGCCAAACCATCACTGCAGAACGTTATTGTGCTGAATTACACCAGATGCATCGGAAATTTCTGCAGAAACAACCGGCTTTGTTCAACAGACATGGTGTTCTTCCGCTCCAGGACAACGGCCGCCCTCATGTCGTACAATGAACAATGCTGACACTAAGTGCCTTGGTCTATGAAGCACAGCATCATCCTGTCTATTTCCCGGACTTGTCTCCGACAGTCTATTATCTGTTTCGTCACCTGAGTCACTTCCTGTCAGGGAAACAGTTCACGACAGACAGCGAGGTTCAACGTGCAGGTGATGACTTCTTCGGGTACCAGCCACAAGACTGTTTTGGTTCCGGGACCATGACCTTGACGGACAGACGGCAACTATGTGTCGCTGCCGAGGGAGATTATTTTGCCTAGGTAAGTTGTCCTACTTTTTCGTTCTTGCCGTCCACGTGTGCTGGCACTTTGCCGGGGTTTTCATTCGCACCAACCCAATATCAACTCCATAACTGATTGCTTCGATTTCTCACCAAGCGTTCAAGATTTGCGCTTGTTTAAATCGATGATTTTTCGATTTTTGTAAGCACAGTGCCTAGTGTGCTTACAAAACCGAAGTTGAAGTCTGTCTAAATTTACCAAAGTGACCAGAAGGTCATTTTTTGTTACCTATATGAGTCTACCTTAACAACACCCATGGAAGAGCCGGTTGACATTCCTAAACAGATATAGAATATCAGTCGGGAATTCCATTCCACGAGGGAGGTCATTTACCCAGTTTCCAACCTCATACAACAGGTTCGCGGCAGTTCCAAGCAGTGATTACATAAGTGAAACCTAGCCGGGAAGGGAATGAAAAACAACATTTTTCCAGTAGATGTATGCGTGGTAGTGGCCGAAGAAGTTTTGAGAAAGTACTGTAAAATTCTCTCTTGCCTTCATGTATACTGACCAGTCTGTAAAAGGAACTCCACAGAATGTTGCAAACAGCCCGTAATCTCTAGGTTTTCGGCGGAAGAGGAGGAAGGTGTAAAATCTGGGTGAATGCACTTATTTTGTTTGCTGGTAACTATGCTGAACTTCGGTATCGGCGGTTCTCCAAAAATTGTTTTTCATAATATGTGGATAAAACAACAACGGGAGGTTATTACGAAGTTCAAGGGATCTATTAAAAACTTCGGTTTATATTGAACTTCGTATTATGCGAGCTCATGGTACTTGGGTTCGACTGTAATACAACTGTATATATTTGTCTTATTTGTTTGGACGTCTTAAAAAGCTTCCTTTTAAACAGCAGAGTTTATTACTCACAGACTGCGTCTCGTTCTTTCTCGAGTAAAAACAAAATGAACTATTTGTGGAATGACTAAAGAATGTCATTTAATAAAGAGCAAAACATGCTATGAATTTCATCATAACGGCAAAATGATGTTTTAATTGCGGTTGTTTCAAGAGTTCAGAAGCTAAGCATATCTGCCGGAGGAATCCTCTTTTCTTTTCTCTATGAGAAGATATTTTGGAACAAATTAATAACTCAGTAAAATAACATTTAACTCCGACACTTGGAACAATTTTTCACCAGGAATTCACGGTATGTATGAAATATGATGAGTTTAATACAAAAGGAAAGGAATATATTTCTCACTTATGTCACACGAAGGACATACATTTCTGTCTCTCTTCCTAACAATATAAGTTAGTAAATCGGCCGAGAAAACGTGGAAGGTAAGTACATCACACTTTGTTGGCTTTCAGATTAAATGCAGTTAGTGATGCAAATTCAAACGTTAGATGTGCCGCTTATTATACGCTTACGAATTAGTTTTTAGCACTTTATTTGTAAAAAAAAGAGCGCGCTTATGTTATCGGTTTGTCCGTCCGCCCGTCTGTAGACACCATATCTCTGCAAATATTAGTCCGATTTGAAAAATTATTTTTGCATTGGGAAGCGTGAAATGTGCGAATGATGATCCTTTATATCTTTTTTTTTTTAAGATGTACAATTTTGCCGCTAGAAGGCGTAAATGCTGATTATGTCGAATTCAAAATACATTTTGTTCCCTATATTTGCTTCTAAGCATCCAATTGAAAAAATTATTTTATCTTTCGATTCCATTTATGTCGAAGAATATTTTAGGTAAAGTTACTTTTTCAAGTTACCCATAGATTTTACGCTAGGGGGCGTAAAAATAAATTAGGTTTTCCCCGATATCTCTTCTTCTAAACCTCCGATTTGAAAAACATTTTCTTCAGCAGATACAGCTCTTGATGGAAACTCTTTTGCATATAATATCTAATTTTTGGTAAAGAATACTTTAGCCATCAGGGGGCGTAAGTGTTAATTTTTGCTTCTGATGCATTTGCCAAAACATCTGAGCTTCTCAAATCTCTATTGAAAAAAATCATTTGTGCACCGATACCATTCACGTCGACAAATCTTTTCGGAATATTTTATTCTTAAAATATTGCATGGTTTCTCCGCCAGGGGTGTTGATGTATATCTTATTTTTGTCAATATCTCTGCTTTTAATGGCCCGATTTGAAAAATTCGCTCTTTATCGGATAGAGTTCGTGGTGTGTCATGTTTTTCATATAATTTCAAAATTTTCATGTAAATCATAGACTTTCTGCTAGGGGGCGCAAAGCTAAATTGCGTTTAACCCGATATCTCTGCTTCTAAAACTCCGATTTGAAAAATTCTCTCTGCACCGAATAAAACTCTTGATGGGAAATCTTTTGTATATAATTTATAATTTTTGGTAAAATATGGTTTGGCCACCAGGGGGCGTTAGCCTTAATTTCCGTTTCTGCATGCAGCAAAATCTGAACGTCTGAAATCTCGTTTGGGCACCGATACTACTCGCGTTGAAAAACATTTTAGAATATTTTCTTCTTAAAATAAATTGTTTCTACGCCAGAGGGCGTAGATGTATATCGTATTTTTGCAAATATATCTACTTCTAGGTGTCCGATTTGAAAAATTATTTCTTTGTTGGATAGTGTTTCCGATGCGAAATGTTTTTCATATAAATTCAAAATTTTCAAGTACATCTTAGACTTTCTGCTAGGGGACGCAATGGTAAATTGCGTTTTCCCTGATATTTCTGCTTCTAAAACTCCAATGGGAAAAATTCTTCCTGTATCGCATAAAGTTCCAGATGCGAAATGTTTTTCATATAATTCCTAATATTTGGTAAAGAATGGTTTGCCCACCAGGGGAAATAAGTGGTAATTTCTGCTTCTGGTGTATTTGCAGGAAAATCTGAGCTCCTGAAAACGCGACTAAAATGTTTTTTTTTTCTTGGACTGATACTTCTCACATCGAAAAACCTTTTAAGAATACTTTCTTTTAAAAATAATGCATGGTTTTCCCGCTAGGAGGCGTAGATTCATGTCTCATATTTGTCCATATCTCTGCTTCGAAGAGTCCGATTTGAAAAATTATTTCTTTGTTGGAGAGCATTTCCGCTGCGAAATGTTTCTCATATAAATCCAAATTTTTCTTAACTCATAAGTCTGCAACCAGAGGGTGTAAGTTCACGATTCCGCTTACAGCAATATCTGCGGGATTTAAAATCTGATTGAAAACTTCTGTCTTCGGTCAGATACTATTGTTTTTCATACCGGCTCCATTGACTTTGAATAGCTTTGATAAATTTAATTCTCGTCAGAACGGGTCCAAAAAACGTGCTCATTATACCCGAAAATTCGATGTCATCTTTCTTGAATTTATTGGTAATGTTTGGCGTGCGGAACGCATTTGGCCACAGAGAGACGTAACATACATTATATATAAAACGATTAGCTTGGGCCATGGGCACGACATTCCCTAGTCAACCGAAATACCCGATGATCACGTTCAATTTGAAAATTAGGAATACTTCTGGACATTCACATTTAAATCACACAAATTTCCAAATAATCCAGTTTAGTAAACGTTTCGTTTGGAGTATCTTTGTTATTGGTAACCAGTTGGTTGTATTGTATTTCGTACGTTTACGCACCGTGGAGAAACTATAACAAGTTCTGAGCCAGAGTAGGAAACAAGGACGCATAATTGTGAACAGGCTTTTCAGTTTTTTAATTAATGTTCTTTCGTAGCGCCCCCATAAATGAGGAAGGAGTACAGAATATCTCTATACAAGTTAAAGGCAGCGTTAAGCACCAACGTGGCTTCCTTTAAAGAGACTTCACAACGACGATAATTTTGTTTCTCAAAGGGCCACTGCTTTCCCTTTACTTAACACGTGTTATAACCGTAACATAAAACACAATGTCACAGTGCACAAAACATATAAAAATATGTACTTAGGACTCCAACCAAAATTCAATAGCATATATCATAAAATGCACTCATAAATATGTTTTTAAATATTAAACTTGGTACTCAGTGTCTCGCTTGTCCTACACGGTTGACCCTCTTCACTCCTTAGATCCAATACCTCAAATTAGGGACGACGACTTTTTATAGCCATTACAGTTGCTCGTAGTGGTCGTTAAACCCAACGCTACTGATTAAGGAAGGTCACAGCGTCGTAGAGTGAATGTACACCTCCGACGGCACTTGAACCTTGTCTCACCTCTTTTTTGTTTGTCTTTTTGGGGAATTTAACGACCACCGTGAGTAATTCAAGGTGCTATAAACAGTCGCCAGTCCATAACATGAGGCCACTGGTTCCAGGGAAAGCAGAGAACCAGTGCCAAAAGATAAGCACACCATGTACTTTATAACGAAGTAAATTTCTCCGTCCTTTTTGTCCACGCCGGGCATCGAACCTGGGTTCCCTCATTCCGGAATAAGTCACTCTCCCAACTGAGCTACGCGGACGTATGGTCTCGCTGCAATCTGTCTTTATCTCATGTGCGTCCAGCGGTGCAGACACGTCACAATGCCTAAGATACCAACCTTGCCCCATCTCGGTCGAATGATTAGAAGCCAACAATTCGAACCACTCGGCCAAAGGGAAGGGAACTTCTCGAATTATTATCTTGAAGAACCCCCGTGTACACTGAGAGGTTCTCTACAGAGGATGTTTACACATCTTTAGAACGTTGTTTGATAAGAAATTACAGAAAAGAAAAGGAGTTCAAAGAATTTAAACTGGTAACAGCGTGTTAGAAAAATACGAGAGGAACATCTGCTGCATTTAAATATCGTCGGCCAAGAAAATGGCTCACGCAAAGGAGCTGTGGATAGAAGGCTATGTTTTTGCTCTTTACGAAGAGGAATATTTGTATTCTGTAATTAAAAAAAGCTATGATAATCATGGAATTAGCATTTCTAAATGTCAAATAAGCAATATTATTAATAAAAAAGGGGACAATCGTCTAGAATTTCTTTTAACAGGAAAAAGAACACCAAATAAATATCTAAAGAAGATATGTATAATACTTTTACGACTATTTAAAAAGTAAGGTCTCTGATCTTAAAAGAACATTCACCAACCCAAAAAGCAATCACTAACTCGTTAAAAATCGCTGTATCAATCGCAAACAAGGTAATAAAAACAGATGTGAGTCTGAAAATAAAAAAACATAATGTACACCGCATTTTGTTCTGGTATGTGGCTGAGCGTAGAACACGGTGTAGACTTCTTTACGAAAATCACTTAGCCGGAGACAGATGGAAATTTATTGTGACTATTGATGAAGCATGGATCTACCCAAACGACTGTAACAAAAAAAGGGTCGATTTATTACCGCAAAAGAGCAGAAAAAGATTTAGAAGCTTGGATCTAAGTACAAATAAAGTTTTAGTAAAGGACTCGTGATTACTGCTTGTTTCTCCTAGAATGCGAAATTAACTTTAAAAAAAGTTGAAAAGAATGTTAAAATCAATTCTACATATTTCCAAAAAATATTTTAACTCCTATATTTAAAGAGGAAATACCATTCCTTTATCAACAGAGCCTTCAAATAGTAGAACTCCATCAGGATAAGACTACCAGTAATATATCCATATGTACCACCCCATTTCTTAAAAAAAATGAAAAAGGAGATGGATATAAAGTCCATACCTTTTGCTTATATTCTTTGAAAGTCCCCTGATGCGCCACCAAAGGACTCTTGTGCCTTCGGTCTGCTAAAAAGAGCCCCTTCTAAACGCAGACTTAAAAACAATGATTGGACTATGGAAAGCAGTGGAAGATTAGGGGAATAAAATACCACTACCACTTTTAAGAAATGCACTGTTTTCTTGGAAATCTAGATGTAGGTTCATAGTCCAGAAAAAGGGCCATTGAATAGAACATTCAGGAAAGAAATAATTTTATTTTAAAGACTAATTATATTGCTGAAAAATCGTTCTAAAATGTGCTAACATCCTCTGTAGCTAACCGCGCGTGGTCACGACGTTTAAAGGATATTCACTCATGCGTACATAACGAATCCATTGAAATACGTGCACGCACATTCCTCGTGCTGAAAATATAATAAAAAAACAGTGATAAGTGTGCTAGCAGATATTGCTGAAAATCTGAAGTAAAATAGGACATTTTTATTAAGAAAGAAACAAATACCACATTTTGCTTTCGCATTTTTTCATTCAATATTATGATAAATAGTCATCTCTAACTCACTGTAACACTGCGAAGTGATTGCATAGCAGAATAAAGTTGCCTCATCCTGCCAGACACAGTGAACGCCCGCTCCCCAGCTGCCTCACAAAGAGTTAGTCTGGTTAGCTTATTACCACACGGCTTGCGTACGAGAAGCTTTGAATCGAAATTCGATAACCGAATTTGAAAAAGTAAAACTATTTGATGAAAAAAATTGCTGTTTGGGAGAATATATATGATTCCCATGAGGCGGACCAATTTCGCTGCCCGGGAAATGTCTCGCGCAGAGTCGGAGATGCAGCGGCTCCATAGGGATAAGGCTTTTCCAAGATGATCAAGGGCTGTTGTCAAGGATAACTTACGGCATGTGCCACAATAACAACAACGGAGTCAGGAGTCTCGGCTGATGACGGATAGACGGGAAATGGAATTGGACATGATCTAAGGCACCCGGAGGCTGCCGTATAAGCAGGGCATCGGAAATCACCAAACCTGGCAGCATGGAAAGCGCAGCAGCATCTCTTCAATCTTGTTATCGCGAAAGGAAATAAGGAAAACCTGAAAATACTTGAGCAGCAGCAGGTAAAGCATATTTTTTTCCCAGGAAGAGTTTTACGAGATATTGTGTGTTTCTCTGCTGAGTTTCCGTTCAGAAATGGAAGATAATTGACATTTAGGAGGAAGTTAAAAGTATTACGGAGATTTGCGTGTCTAAGCCAAGAGATCAGTTCTGAAAATACGATAATCGTTGATTGATACATAGCATAATATAGCATATGCTTTCTGTTAAGCATAAACACAAATATCTGCTTAATTAATACACACAGTTGACGTGGATTAGGAACATCAAATAGAAATCATCGCTCTTTCTACGTTTATGAGCGAGTCATGAAAAAATTCTCCTCGGCCGCCACCGGGAATCGAACCCAGGGTCTTCCAGTTACGCACCGGACATACTACCACTGCATCCATATGTACCACCCCATTTCTTTAAAAAAATGAAAAAGGAGATAGGTATAAAGTCTATACCGTTTGCTCATATTCTTTGAAAGTCCCCTAATGCGCCACCAAATTCTCCAGACTCGAATTCTCCAGACTCACGAACGACAAACTGCCAAACCACATGGCAGGTTGCTTCTTGAAGCCCCGCACAACGCTAAATACTCGCCAAAGATAGTAAGCAGCAAACAGAACAAATAACTAGGAGGCGCATAAATAATTAATACACATGCGGTGCAGTGGTAGCATTTCCGGCACGTAACTGGAAGACCTGGCTTCAATTCCTGGTGGTGGCCGAGGAGAAGTTTTCCGTGACTCACTTATAAACGTGGAAAGAGGGACGATTTATTTTTTATTTTCCTAATCCACGTCAACTGTGTGTATTAATTATTCATTCGCCTCCTAGTTATTTGTTCTGTTGCTGCTTACCATCTTTGGTGAATTTCCAGCATTGTGCGGGGCTCCAAGAAGCAACCTGCCAAGTGGTTTGGCAGTTTGTCGTTTGTGAGTCTGGAGAATTTTATGCCGCTGTGGTGCAGTGGCAGCATGTCCGACGCATAACTGGATGACTCTGAGTTCGATTCCCGGTGGCGGCCGCGGAGAATTTTTCTGTGACTCACTAATAACCGTGAAAAGAGCGATTATTTCTGTTTGATTATCTATCTACTTACATATTCCTTGAAAGAAATTTTCTTGAGAAGCAGCTCCCCACTATAATTGCTTTTTCCTGTTCTGAAGAATGAATCGCATCCAGCTCATTTGTGTGTGCATCATGCTATCCTCTACTACTGTATAATAATTTCGAAACTGAGGAAGAGGGAAAACCTTCGTGGGATTTTTCGGCTCAGGCTAACAGTGCGCGTGTCGCAGAACCGGAATCAAATTTGTTGCCAAAATCTCTCTAATGGAAAACAAAACTTGAGTTCATATGTAGGCAACATGAGGATTCCATGTTCCATACTTTTGGGGAAGTTTCTTCACGCGTCGTTATATAACTTCTGGACACTCATTACGCCTGGTGCAAATTAAGATTGAACAAATTTAAGCTTCTGGAAGAAAAAATTTGAGAAAATCGTTATTTGGCGGAGTCTTCGCTATTTGAGATGGTGTTGTACCAATATTAGATTGTCAGCTTATTGGGAATCTTATTCCCGTAGCAATGGTCTGCCACTTAACACGTACCACTTCATGGTAATTTGGAAACTAAGGAAGAGATAAAACTTTCAGGGGATTTTTCGGCTCAGGTTAACAGCTCGGTTGTTGCAAAACAGCAATCAAACTTTTTGCCGAAATCTCTCTAATGGAAAACGCTTGAGTTCATATGTAGGCACCATGAGGATTCTATGTTCCTGACTTTTGGGAAAGTTTCTTTACGCATCGTACAATTTGTGGACACTCATTATGCCTGGCGCAAATTAACATTGAACAAATTTAAGCCTCTGGAAGAAAACATTTGGGCAAATCGTTATTTGTTAGAGTCTTCGCTGTTTGAGATGGTGTTGTACCAATATTAGATTCTCAGCTTATTGGGAATCTTATTCCCGTACCAATGGCTTTACTCTTTCGATTTTCACAGTTGCTTACATCCAATATGAATTAAAGCTTTGCAGAAATTCTTTACTTATTTATTCAAGTCATATAAAAGTGTGAAAATACATTTCCAGGAGAGAACTTCGACCTGAAACATCTCAAATCATATGACGTTTTTAAGGAAAAAAATTGTTCTAGCTTTCACGATCACGAAAATTTTATGCATTCTTTGAGGAACGAGTGTTTCGGCATGTTCGAAGAATATACTCGCTTAAATTGATTATCTCACATAAATGTATTTCCCAGACATTCTTAGACACAATAATACATTTAGATGTGTTGTGTGATACGTAAATACAGTATATTCACTTAACCCCGTTTTCGTCTGAATGCATCAGAATGTTAAACTTCAGCGTATATTTTTTAATCGTTAGGGACGATTATCTCGAGTGTTCGTGAAATTCAAACAACTATATGTACCTGAAGATGAGGGTTTATTATACAGGGTTACAGGGAAGTCAGTGATCAGGCCAATATCTCACGAACTATGGCAGTTAGTAATTTACTTATTGTGCAGTTGTATGGGAAACACCCTGTGGCGTACACAATAACACCAGGAGGGATCCCCATCATCCCCTCTTTTGGAAGGTGAGAGGGCTATCGCGCCTCCCTTTGCAGATAGGGCAAAAAAGTCAAGTACAAACTTGTTCAGCGAGGCAAATATAGTACATACATATTTTTGTCCCATAACAAAAGATGGAAGAGGGCGCTCTAAATGCAAAAAAAGCGGAAAGCTATTTGAGTAGCTGTGTTCGAAGCATATTTGAATCGATTTCAAATGTCGTACTTTTGGCTCCCTCATTAGAATACAAAAAAGACATGCGTGGTTGGTATGCCAACACTTGGTGAACCAGTTATGGGAAGTTGAAAGCTTGGCCATGTACGCAAGTCAATTAGATGTGCATACTGTTTTCCTATTGGATGAGTGTTTCGCCTCTTTATGCTGTTTCTCCTTGTTTCAGTGTATTGTTTACTGTATTGGACATAAAACTCTGATATTGAATGTGTCAAGGAACTGCGCTTTATTTCAGAACAAGAACTGTTGATAAGGTTTGTAGGAAACGTTTTCTTTTGTACTTTCATTTACTTAGAACTTACCAGTTTAGATAAGTTCTAAGTAATAAGTTCTTTTCTAAATACTCGATTGTTGCATGCAGATGTTGTGATTTTCTTGGGACCACATTCCCAGTACCCTTCCATCTTTTGTTATAGGACACCAACATTTATGTACTATTTGTGCCGCGCTGAACACATTTGTTTTTGATTTTTTTGCCTTATCTGCAAAGGGGAGCATGATAGCCCCCCTAACTACCCCCAAAAAGTGGGCGAGGGAATCCATCGTAGTGTTATTGTGTGCGCCATAGGGGTTTCCTATACAACTGCACAAGAAATAAATCGCTAACTGCCACAGTTCGTGAGATATTTGCCTGATCAAAGACTTTCCTTGTAACACTGTATAAACTATTACTAGACGTACCAGGAGATAAAATTTCATTATGTAAGGTATTAGACGTACCTGAAGATGAGAATTTATTGTATAACTACTAGACATGCCTCAAGATGAGAGTTTATTATATAAAAATATCTAGCAGTATTGTCATTTCTTTAAATAAAAGTTACCTGGAAGTGTAGTAAATTCCTTAACTAAATTGTATCTCGCAGTGATGGAAGTTTCTCAAGCGAAATGGATTCGAGTAGCTAAGAGTTTTTAACGAATCAACAAAGTATCTGGCGGTTCCGAAAGTTTCTCAACTAAAGTGGGTTTGGTAGTGCTGAACATTTCTGAAGTACACTGCTCCATACAAAAAATGCAGCACCAGGAAGTATTTCTCGTAGCGCCATGCAAATTGGTGTGTGTGTGCGTGTCGGCAGTTGGGTCATGCAACCGATTGCTTCAAACCAATCACGTGATAGATCAGGGACATAAAAGGGCGAAAACGGCTCGACGTAGCTAAGACTGGAATTCTTCACCTGGACGTTGGGCCACTGCATCGGAATGATCTTAATAGCGAAAGCCTGCGTAAACAGCGGCAATGCCTAAGCGATGGCATCTGGAATCCTATAATCACCCAGACACCTTTACCAGAGGCTTCATTATGTAGCAACGTACGTTTGGTTGGTCTTTGTGGTTATACGGTTCCTCAGCCTGGTATTATCATCGCATGGAAAACACACTGGGATGCAACATCTAGTGGCCAAATGTGGAGAGAGTGGTTGAAAGAAGGTAACTTTCTTTGACGTAGTGGATCTAGGTTGACGTCTGAACATCTCGATCGCTGCATTGAACTGCAGGTCATAACAGTCCGACAAACCTTACAGAACGACCTGCAGTTTAATCGGCGAGCTGTAAAGACAGCTACGGACATCATCGACACAGACGTTGAATAACCGATTAGCTGAAGCAGGTTTACGCTCTCGCCAGCCATTGCGACGACTGCTACCCACGAACAGCAAATCGTTCCGCACCGGTTGCAATGGTGGCATACCACAGCTTCGTGAGGGAAAGAGTGGTACCATGTGGTATTCAGCAACGAGTCCCGCTTCTGAATTAGCGCCGATGATCACCGATTTGAGAGTCTCGAGACATGGCCAACGTGATGATCTTGCTGCTACCTGTGAGAGTTATACGGTTCCTCAGCCTGGTATTATGTTTCGGGGAGCTATTAGTTTCAACGTTCGTCCACAGCTTGTGCGTACAGTGGGTAAAATGACAGCTTGACGATACACCAATGAAGAACTGCAACCCGTTTAGCAACTGTATCTCTGTGTATCAGTTGTACCCAGCTTCAACCAGGTGACGTCCTTCCACTCTCTGCTAACGTCAGCAGACAGTGTATGCAAGGTGTCCAGGATGCTACACCTTGGCCAGTGCGAACACCAGAATTATCTCCAAACGATAACTTGTAGGTCATCATTGGCAGACGCTTTAACGCCTCTTTACGACCCCCTTGCATTGTCGATGAATTTTGTATTAATACATAACTGAGGTATCGCTGACCATGCGTCGTTATATGTCATCGCCGTCATACGACCTCCTGATTTAGGCCACATTATGATGTATCCTAGTCCATCACATTCATGTAATCCGTCAGCATTTGAAACCACTTCTTTCCCACCATGTGTAATTAAGTTTTATCTCATTTCGTTCATTCCTACATCGTGTGACAATTTCTATATCGAGCAGTGTAAAAAGTATCGGTTGGTACTGGAAGTGTCTTAACCAAGGAATATTTGGTGGTGGTGCTGAAAGCTTCTCATATTAAAAAATCACAGTTTCTTAGTTTCTTTAGTAAACATACCTGTATCTGCCAGAGCGGAAAGTTCCTTGAATAAAAATATGTGGCAGTACTGAAAGTTTTTTTTTTTTTTATTTGGAGGTTTAACGACCACCGTGAGCAACTCAATGGGCTATAAGCAGTCGCCCGTCCCTAATTTAGAGTCACTGGCTCCAGGGAAGGGAGAGAGCCAGTGCCGGAAGACAAACGCAACATCCATGCCTAACCGGGATTCGAACCCGGACCCCTTACGGACGAATGATCAGAGGCCAGCGCCTTAGACCACTGCGCCACCGGGGCGGCGTACTGAAAGTTTTCTTACTAAGTAAATATCTATCAGTGCTAAAAATCTCTCAAGCAAAAAAAACATATCGGGCACTGTTGGAAGTATCTCAAGGACAGCGTATCTAGAGCTTAAAAGTTTTTTAACTGAAACTATCCGGGAGTGCTGAAAGTTCCTTAACCAAAACAGAATCTAGCAGTGCTAAAAGTTTCTTAAGTAAAATATTTTGGAAAGTGTTCAGACTACCTCAACTAAAGAGTATCTTATTTAGTATCACGACGATATGTCAAATGTTCCTTAACTGAGGATATCTCGCAATTCTGAAAGTTCCTTATTTCCTACTTTGAAACTTTGTACTAAATCATTGTAAAGGCACAGTTTTCAATTTTGGGAATTTTTTCTCTATCACTGCATGTAAGTCAAAAAATTTTAGTACTGAAATTGGAACAGCTGTAGGATTCTTTGTTTGCAAGCCGGATCTGTATATACGGGGAGATCGTAAGAGAAACTTGACGGTATAGTTATAGTATGAAGCAGTGAAGTTCCTAGAACTTGTTGTCTTTACTTGAGCTTCTCTTTATAGAAATGACAGAGAAAAATTGTGTTCCTGATATGGTCTCATTAATTTCATTCTTCTGCTGTACATTAATTAGTGGTCTTCCTGAAAATGTGGGGGCTTCTGTTAATCGTTTCAGCTAAGCCTTCCCAAATTAATTGGGTGCATTCAATTCAATCTTAAAATGCCTTGCTTTAAGAAATCTGCATTCTCTATGCTGAAGTTTGAATTGCCAACATTATATTACTTGATACTCATGTGCATAAATTTCCCATTGATTTTTATTGAGTTAAATAGAAAGATATTTAAACAACACAAACGAAGTCTTTTACATGAGTGTTGAAGAAAGTTAGAAATACGATTGTAGCGTCAGATGACTTCCAAAAAAGAATGTCGAACTGTGAAATTGTATTCATCGTCTGTATAAGCCTTTGAGTTATTTGTCAGTTACATGGAACGCGACTCAAAGCGATTTTCATTGGTCTATAGTACACGATCGACGTTCCTTGCGCTTACGTAATCGGCATGTGAGATTAGGCCAAGTGATTTGCATCTTGTGGAATGCAGCTTGGCATTGTTATTCGTGTCGTGTAGTGTCCTGCATACTGTACTGATGCTAACACCAATCCCAAATATCTCACATTGAGTTTGTGCGATGTGAGAAAATGCTGATTTGCATTCGAGCGGATAGTCCTTTGCAGACCTCTCCTGTCACGATCTGTATATATTTAATATATATATATGTCGGAATGTAAATAAATGATTTTGAGATAGCAGCCTATCTGTAATTGCAACGAGACATTATTTAACAAATGAAATAAAGTGGAGAGCTATCGGAAGATTAGAGGCAGGCCAAGGTCAGGTGAAAATTTCAAGGCGGCTGCGAGTGAGTCGTTCTTTTAACCACAGACTGTGGAACGAATTTCAAAATACGCAATCAGCTTGCCATATGTACAGCAAAGGATGGCCTACGGCTGCAACATCCGTGGATGACCGATATATCCGATCTACTGCGAGGAGGAACAAGACGACACAGATGCGATCTGCCATTGCTGAGGCTAAAAGAACGGTGGTGACTGCTTCCACTGAACGCACAGTGCTTCACGAAGATGGTCATTATGCTAGACGACGAACACTCTTCTTATCCCTTCCCTCATCAGAGTGGGGAACGTTTGAATTGGGCAAGACTTCAGGTCAACTGGACTATAAACCAAGAAGGTCAGTACTGTTCACAGATTAGTCAAGATTTGTTTTGCAGGGCAATTCCAGGAGTGCTCCTATTTGGGAAGAACAAGAGACACCAGCTATCATACCCCTATGAATCGTGAAAGTGACGCTTGTGGTGGAGGGTGGCATCTCTTCAGACGGGCGCATCGACCTCTTTAAACTTCCAAAAGGAATCATGAATGGACGTAACTATAGGGAAGCCCTGGCCTCCTATGTTTGGCCATAAATAGGTGCCATAGGAGATACATTTCTCTTACAAGACAATAACTCTCGTCTCAACCGAGCGAGGCTGGTAGAACAATATCTTCAAGTGTGTAGATACCATCATCTGTATCCAAAACCAGCCAGGTCTCCCGATCTTAATCCAACGAACACGCCCGGGGTCTTTTAAGAAGATGTGTTGCTGCCTTCCACTTCTCTCTTTAGGCAAGGTTTGTACGAACAATGGTCGTTGCTACGTACTGAGCTTCTACACACCATCATCAACAGTATGAGACATTACTGTGAGGAGAGACCACACCCCTACTGAGGTGCTTTAGCTATTTCATTTTGACACCTCATTTTCCTGATTCTGTATAGATATATTTTTGTCGGAATGAAGTGTTTCTTACGAAATGCTTTGTGCTTTTTTTAACGTACGATATGATACAGGTTATCAACAAATACTTCATGTATATTTTGAAGATGAGAATCCGTTTTTTGGTGTAAATATGACAAGGATGGTAAGTCAGATAATATCCGAAAACTAAAAAAATCGTCGTCCTGGAGTGGGAATCGAACTCGCGTCTCCAGGATAGCACCCGAGTATGAGAGATTCGGCGGATTCGATTCCCGCTCCAGGACGACGAAAGTTTCAAATTTTTCGAATATTATCTGACTTGCCATCATTGTCATCTTCAAAATCTGTATTGTATGGTGTAATCCATTCAAGACTTCACGTATATTTTGAGTTTTCGCGATTTTTTTATTTCTCTTAATTTATGGAGACCAATGTACTTTATTTTCTAACTTATTAATGTAACTCTCGCAACTTTTATTATGGAGTTTCGCTGTCACTCTTTTTTGTAATTGCTCATTTCCTCTATATTCGATTTCATCACCGAATTTTCCTGATGAGAGCAATTTGATATGTACTGGGTTTTTTTCGCTGTGTTACCTTCTTGATTTAATCAATCTACGTGCGTTCAAAGTACTTCCCTACATTTTTTTCTTTCGGTTTCCTCTTTAGTTCTGCATAAATTTTATTTCATGTAATTCCAATATTCATTTATTTCTTCTCTCCATTCAGTTTTTTCTAGCTGTTAATTTATATTTTCTTGGCATCAATTCCGTTTGGCCTGATGCTGAATTTCTTTAAATCTTAAATTAAATATCGCAGTGTGAATTTAAAATTTAAGGTGATAACTGAACAAAGTAACACGATTTCTCTTGCTTCAAATCTTCTTTCACTCCCAGTATGTAATCGCATGTTTGAATCATTGTGACTACAGACATGGGATTCTGTGTGTGGAATTAATTTGACAGAAGGAATAGTCACTATGCATTTCATGCTTAAATTCGACAAAATTAATTAAACAAATTAAAATCGGTTTCCCCAATCAAGAGAAATAAAGATTAAAAAAGCAAAACAAAAAACAGCAGAACTTCCAGAAAACTTTTCTTAATAAAGCGAATATTCAATAAAGAGCATTACGAGAATATCAGTTGGGTTGGTAACATTAAGAAATTAAAAGCTAGATTAATATCACTTGAAAGAAGAAGACTCGAGGCGAGTTAAGAATATTAAGAGAATGATAAATTTTTTCTGGCTTTATTAAAATAAGAAGGCTTGTAATTAAAATCTTAATACACACCCTAATTTAGACATTGTGAAAAAATGTTGTGTATTTAATGCGCTGCTTCTGTCTGCAAAATTTCCAGCCCCCATCCAGTGGCACACTGACCTAAACTCTGTCTGCTGACCATTCGTCCGATTTGGGTCAGAGTTCGAATCCGGGGTGAGGCATGGAAGTGTGTTTGTTTAACGCCGCTGGCGCTCTCCCTTTCCTAGAGCAAGTGGCCCCAAACTAGATACAGACTGCTAATAGGCAATCAAGTGGCTCACAGTGGTTGTTAAACCGCCTTCGCCCACCCCAAAAAGTTTTATTCACGTGTATCTAGCAACAGCTCAGCTGCTTACGACATCATAGTACATAAATACTAGGTTTCTTGTTTCCCACATGAACGCAAGTGATGCAGGAAACTTTCCTCGGACTTTCCTTTCGACTCATGTACGTGATTTCTCTTTTGTCATATACAAACAACTTATTCTTCACTGGTCTACGAAATGACTATTGTTAAATGACAATAAGTAAGTTACACTTAACACTTTCGATAAGATATGCCTTTCTGCTGCTACTACACATAGTATGAGATATTGCCAAGCCTTGTCACCGAGGTTCAATTCTGATTCTCATACGGGAATGCACAGGATATGGTGGCCATCCCAGTTCTGGGGGAAAAATACGAACCGCATCTGCAACTGACTGAAACTAGTCAGCCATTCAGGGACCATTTTCTGGCACCCATACACGCATTCACGTTATATTAGGACCGCACAACAGTCTCCTATCGTGGAAACTCGAAACTGGCGATGAGCGAACTGTGCCACGCTGATGGCGAAATATTCATTTACTGACCTAAACATGCTTATTGCATGCTCAGTTGTAAAATTTTGCTTTATCATAAGTCAGGTGAGATTTGATTAAATATAGTTAGTGCAAGAAAATCGCAACTGAATATTTACATAATACTTTGACTGAGAAATTTTTCAAAAGAGGAATTTGGAGCTATTTAGTCACGAAACGATAATGTTGGAGAACCTAGGCTCAGTTTTCAAGATACAGGGAGGAGTTAGACAGGGAGAGCCATTTTCTCCAAAGTTATTTAACTCTGTATTAGAAGATATCTTTAGAAATTTAAACTGAGAAGAAAAGAAATTAAACATAAATGGAAGATACCTAAATCACTTACGATTTGTCGATGACATAGTCATCATTGCAACTAGAAATAGAGAAATGCAGAATATGATAACAGACTTATGGATGGAAAGTTTTAAAAAAGGTCTGACAATGAACACAGCAAAAACGAAACATATGAACAATACAGACAGGATTTTGATAGAAGGAAAAGAAACGGAAAAAGCAGACGAATACATCTATTTAGGTCAAGTAATCAGTTTTAAAGAAATACATGAAAGAGAAATCAATAGAAGAATTATACTAGGTAATAGAGTCTTTTGGATATTTAAGACTATTTTACCACACCTTCCATCGTGTTTAAAAAGAAAAAATTTCAATGCATGTGTTATCCCCGTGTTTAAGTGAAACATGGAGTATCACAGAGCGGCAATGTAAAATAATAAGAGTATCGGTAAGAAAGTTAGAGAGAAGAATGTTAGGAATAACAAGAAGAGACAGAGTTAGAAATGAAATTATAAGAGATAGAACAGGAATAACAGATATTATAAAAATAATGAAATTATAAAAGCAGAGATAGGCTGGACATATTGGAAGACTGAAAGATGGACAAGATAAATAACAGAATCACAACCGAGAAATGGAAGAAGACGACGAGGACGCCAGAGAATGAGATGGAGAGATGACCTTCAGAAATTTAGAGGTGCTGAATTGTGGACTGAGGCTAAGGTTCGAGGAAGTTGGGAAAGACTGGGGGAGGCCTATACCCTGCAGTGGGTGCCAAAAGGATAAGAATAAGAAGTCACGAAATGTACGGCATTGTTAGATAGGTTTATATTTTCTCAGGTAAAGTTACTTCTCCAAAACTCTTTCTTAAATGCAAAACGGACACAGTCCTGGAGATTTTTTATCCCTTATTTAGGGATTTAAATGACCCCTGACAGCCTGAGAGTACCCAAGGCACTTAGACATCGCCCATTCCTAATCTACAACCACAGGTTCTAGAGGAAGAATTGGAACCGGCGGCGAATGAACAAATACAACAGCCTTTACTTGCCCCTGTATTAGAACTCGCACCCGCCACTACAAGAAATCAGAAGCCCATTATAAAAAATCAGTAGTTTTCATTTTCGCTGAGAGCGACTTTCTCCAGAGTAAGGGGAGACAATGTCCTTGTCTCCCCTAACTCTGGAGAAAGTCGCTCTCCCAACTGAGCTGCGCGGACAGAATGTCTCGCTGCAAATTTATCGTCTTGACAGATATTCTCACCTCTGTAGTACGTCACATCATCTCCCTCTTCATTTTTTTGTTTGTTTTTGAAGCGAAGTAGGAATTTTTCACTAATTCCAAATAATGTGGGGAACAAACATAACACATTTTTCGGAGAACCTAACGACCAGTGGATCGATTTTCCACAATCGGGAGCCAATGTGAAAACACATTTCGTCCGCGACAGGCATCGAAGCCATGTCCCCTCACTCCGGAGTAAGTCGCTCTCCCAACTGAGCTACGCAGACAGAATATCTCGCTACAGATTTGTCGTATTGACACATGTTTTCACCTCTGTAGCACGTCACATCTGTCTTTTCTGAAAATTGCCTTTGAAAAATTTGGTTTGGTAGGAAATTATTAAAAGCAAATGTGCTATTTCACATTGGAGAATAAGTGTCATATTCGTTGTTTTTCATAGCTCCCACAAGCATAAGATGTTATGTGTAGAAGAAAATCATAAATTTTTAGGTATTCATTTCGTTGAGAATCGAAGTAACAGACCTGAAAGACAAATGAAACATCATCCATATTCCTTCGAGTCTCAAACTATTTCCCCCAAGGACGAAAACCATGTGCAAACGGTTCTAGAGTCAAATGCAATACAAGATCGAAATCTTTCCAAGTAACATATTCTGATGTGTTTCTATCGAGAAACGGCTATGCCTTTTTCACGGAAACTGTTTAGTTGAATGTGAGTTAATTCTAATAATGACACTGTAACCTATAGGAGGAAGGTAAGTAAAATTCGCAGTTTGCACTTGTTGGCATATTAAACCGTTATGAGAATTTAACAAAAACAAGAAATGTGGATCTTCATTGGGATTCTAATGCTCCTTTCAAAAGGTGAAAATTTTGTTACTAAAGCTCACGGTTGCCTCATTGCGGGTACACAAACAGAGGGCTACTGTGTTTGAAATGAGGAATAACTAATCCCACCTGCCGGGAAAACTTTCTACGTGTAATTGGCATTCGTGTATTTTGAAAAGATGTAACTGGCATAATAAAAAATTCAGAAAAAGATGTAGTTTTCAGTTTACTATTTACATAATTAATACTGCAGCAAAATTAAAAAATGAATGATAACTTGTGTAAATGAGGGCGTGCTAAATACCGTGTATCAGTTATTAAAGTTCACATTTACAAGGACGCCAGAAGTCGAACTATCATTCAGAATGACTTCAAATTTAATATGAAGAATCCTGAGACTGTGGAAGTTTGTTTGACGGTACTATATTGCAACTCCTTTTTTATTTGACGGAAAAACAAACATTACTTCTAAAATTCGCGTCCATGGGAATCAGTCGCAATATAACAGCTGTTTCGTAACAGCACTGCGGAAGCTCAGAACGTTACATGGCTGAAAAACTGGTACAGTGACTTCAAATGGTTTACGTAAAATGATCCTGAAGTTTGAAGAGACAGGTTCTTCGGACGTCACACTAGGCCGAGGACGGAAACCAGTTGACAAGCAGACCGTAAAAGTATGTAGTCACAGAGTTATACAAAACAAGGCCGCCTCCGTGGCGAAGTGGTCTAAGCGCAGGATTCTGACCACCGGTCCAAAATGGGTGCGGGTGCAAATCCCGGTTAGGCACATGAGGCATGGATGTTGTGTTTGCCTCACGGCACTGGTTCTCCCCGTTCCCAGGAGCCAGTGGCTCTAAATTAGAGACGGGTGATTACCTATAGCCAATTGAGTTGCTCACGGTGGTCGTTAACCCCATGAATAAATGAATGAATGAATGGATGAAGATAGAATGTCAAATGTGGAAGCAGCAGCGCAAGGCGTATCGCTCAGTCTTTAGGCAAGCCCTGAGCAACACGGTCCACAAAGTTCTAAGAGAAATACTGCACTATTATCTTTACTAGATTTTTTTCACGTACGTTCAGTCCTTGATTTCCCTATCCTGGTGCATGAGAAGCATTTGCACTGTCGTTTCTTGCTTGAGTTGAACTGAATAACGAATGACTATATGCAAGAATTTTTGGAGTAACAAAGTCCATTACATTCTGCATGGTCTGGTGCTGTTCATTCAGACAACTGCAGAATTTGGGCAACATAAAATCCCCACAACATCTACAAGATTCCTATCTATTCTACAAAAATCACCGTTTGGTGTACTTGTACAGCGTAATTCATAGTTCCATTCTTTTTCAAGGAACTCCTTCTTGCGGATTAGTTACACGATCTTTCAGTGGTTAGCGATGTATTAATATATCTCCTTTGGTGGACCAGGTGATTCCAACACTTCAACAGTGTCAGGGTCTCGATTCAACATTTTTTTCGCAGGATGGTGCTCCTCTTCACAATGCAACGCCTGTCAAGAAATTTCTTCAGACACGTTTTACCAGCGAAAACAATAATTAGCCTCGCTTCGCACATCTTAGGCCAGCGCCCTTACCGGAGATGAACTACTGGAAGTTTAGGCTTTTGAGACATCTAAATAACATTGTGGTTTGTGGTCACGTAGCAAACTTGGTGAACATCATGGCATGCCTTACGCGCCTCACCCACATTTCCAGTAGAACAGTTCGATCTGTGGTTGAGCACAGTTTTTTGGGATTTCAGCATTTTGAAGGAAACGGAGGACAGCACATCGAACATATCGTTGTGTTATCACAAAATGTGGCTTTTGTATTCTAAATTTTTTGCATTATTTTATATCTTTTTCTTTTTGTAATAAGCACTACTTACCTTCCTGGAGACCAGTTTTGGAACTAATTGTTGTTTTTTCGTCCAAGAAAATTCCATCGCCTTAGGGGTCCTCGTATCAAATTTTAAATTATTCCAATTTATAGGTTCGCCTGTAGCCGCCTTGGAAGTGTGGACTTGAATTATGATACCAGGTTTCTTTGCCTTTTTAGGAAACAATTTTGCGAAGAACTTGCTACATTTTATTGATCATTGTTCAACAAGGCAATTTCTTAAAGAGCTTTCCATCCGACGGCGTTTGTTTTTCACGGAAATGCTGTTTTGCATTATTCCCCAAAAGGAGCTGAATGTAGAACACTGAGTCGCATCTTAAATGTCACCCATTGCATTCGATTCAGAACGTGAGCAGCTTCTCTAATTAACAGTTTTCAATATATAATTCAGAGATCCTTCCGATACTAATACAAACAATTTACCATTTATCCCAGGCTCCCTGCAAACGGAAAACTAATTTTTCTTTCACCTCAAAAGACCAATCTCACTGGTAAGACCTTCCACTTCCAACACCTTAATGTAAATTGTTTTGCTTTCTTTAGAAAAGCGAGCGTTCAACTTTGAGTTAACCTAAAGTGGAACGGGGAAATAAAGTAAGTGTTTTTAGGTCTCGCATGACCCTCCTCCAATGCATTAGCGATGCGCTTTAGGACGAGGGAATTTCTTCGAAAAACTAAATTCCTCTTTCTGAGAACGAAGTTCTCGTCATTGAGTAAATAATACCTATCTTACGTTTAAACGTATTAGAAAAGTAAATCGATGAGCAGTCTCTGTTTGAATAACGAAAAAAAGAAAATACGGAGGGGTTGTTGAAAGAGAGCGAACCTAATTCCTATAAAGTCGGTCGATATTTAAACTTCACTTCCACTCCTTCGAATCCACAAGAAATCAGGTTAAAGGCAGAAATTTCTGAGAGTCGGCCAATTTCCATGTGGACTTTTTTTATCATCCGCTGCGAACCTGGTAAAATTAAGCATTTTGACTTAACATCCTTGTCACATTTACGCCAAAAATCGGATTGTCATCTTCAAAATTTGTATTATATGGCGTAATACCGTATTTCTTTCATGATTTCTTTCAAAATTAAGCAGATTGGTGCAGGTTAAATAAAACAAATTTTTCGAAGGAAATAGATTTTATTTCTTTAAAAAGAGTTCTTTTGGTATGAAAACTGCAGTGTGAGTCATGTAATCACTGCGCAGAATGAACACGAAGAGGTATTCATTAAGAAAGCTCTTTGGCCCGCAAATTATCTGGTGGCAATTCATTGAAGCGACTACCTTTGAATTCCAGTAAGTTAAAAGTATATGACAATATTTTTACGACATGTTTTTACCATTTTAAGCAAAGATGCATCCACAAAGCTTGCGTGACATCATTACATACGACACTCCAAATGTGGGTCTTTTCTGTTTGTTCAGTGCTAAGAAGATATAGATTTTCACGGTGTTGTTATTAACCAAAAGAACACCAAGTGACATTCAAAAAGGGGCAAGAGCATTTTCATGACGCATCTGCAAATAAATATCACTTTATGTGGTATTCTAGTTCCCCTGAAATCCACCAGTAGCTTATTTTCTCTTTCGCATGCACACTCACATGGAAGACGCTGTGTTTGGAGTGGAGTAAAATCTTTTGAGTTCAGCGATTTCCTAGAACATAATCATTAAAGAGCGCTTTGGGCATTGATCTTCCATGAAGTTATTGTGAGAGATTTATAACAATAAAGTGAAAGCACAATACAATATACATACTGCATCTATCCACAAACTTATTCTACACTCACCATAATAATGCAGCCAGACGAAAGCCTTTGAAAGCTATAAATATGTAAGCTACACATCTGCTGCATAGGATACCTACGATTGAGATGATAGGTAAACATGGCGAACTGAGCGAGTTTGATCGCAAGCAGGCATTCGGTAAGAGGAGAACTGAGTGTTTTAGTCAGACTGCGATTTCTGCGTGAGACAGTCGCATGTTTATACTCAGATTACATTAAACCCGGCAGCTGCTGTTAAAAATATGACGTAAATTGGCCTTTTTAACGCTTTCCAACCGTAGGTTGAAGAAGCGTATATGCTCCAGCTTTGTCCGTCTGTCTGCACGATAACTCACGTAAAAATGGTTCGATTTCGATGAAATTTTAGTATGTGGTAGGGGACCACATGGGGACGAAACCTATTGAAAATGGGTTTAATGGGGTCAAAGGTAAGGACGTAGGATCGGGATCCATTCCATTGCCCTTATGCGTTATAACTTACGTAAAAATGCTTCGATTGAGACAAAACTTTTCATGCTGTTCCGAAAGTATACTTTACCGGTATTGTTGATACTTTGCCGGTATTGTTGAATATCATCGAAATGGGGTCAAAGGTCGGGTCATACGAGCGAGATTTATTCTACCCCAGCAAAAACAGTATTGCTGGGCCAGCAATGGGCCATTGCTGGCAGCCAGCACTGCTAGCAGTGGCCCAGCACTATGTTGCCGCTGCCGAACCGTCAATAAAATGTCCGGGCGGCCAACAGAAGGGCCAGAAGTTCAGGCCGACAGCTGGCCAACAGTTGGCACCCCATCAGTTGTCATATGCCACAACAGGGCCATCAGTGGTCCATCACAGGCAGTAGCTGCCACAAGTGGCCCTTCAGTGGCCCTGCAAGCACGTGCCAGAAATGATGGCTAGCCTAATGTGGTCCGCTAGTGGGCCGTTAGTGGCATCCAGCAATCACGTGACGTAACTGGTGGCTTGCCAAATCTTGTCCGCCAATTTCCCAGTAGTAGCCATAATAATAAAAAAAAAAAAGCAAGGATAACCGCAGTTTCCTAACGCTACATTTTTTTTCTACCCTTACGAAGCTTGTGAATTAACTCACTGCGCTGGGGAAATTTTCTCGACAGACCGGATAAACGCCGTGTGCATCTGACTAGATTCGATCCTGCGCCGTTTGCGTGGAAGCCGCGCTCGCTACCGACAGGACTAATTCACGACTCTCGAACGCGTGCTGGAAGCTATCTGTTTGGTATGCATTTTGTAATCGAATGCTTCCCTCTTTCATTTTATAATATTGCGAGGTATTTTTCATAAAAGTCAGTTTCATATAATTGATAAATTAATTTTTTCAACGTAACGATAGTTTTTTTTTTTTTACCTTAAGGGAACTTCACTCATTTTCAAGGCGTGTACATACTTAGAGTCGCTTTCCAAAGTTTTGTACTATCCTTGCCGTCTTGAAAAGAGATTGTTGAATAAATATATATTTACCTGGGTTCATGTCACATTCTGTTACATTTTTAACGTTGTGTCTTTCCTAATTTCCGTTGTCCGAAGCTACATTTGTTTTAAAGAGTAAAAGATATTTTATTTTACTTCTCGTTATTTTTAGAAGCAAATTCCTCCCAGTCTTGTGTATTCAACCCATGGATGAGTACACCACATAGCGTTGCTTTTTTTTTTCTTTCAAATAATTAATAAATTTTGTACGCGTATAATTCTTTTTTTTTTTTTCCAACAAACGCTATTTTAATGGTTTTCCAGGATATGTGTTTCAAGCGATTTCAAATTGTTCCTTGTTATTCATCCACTCCATTCCATGAATTGTTATTCATGGGAATGGAGTGGGTGTATTTCATGGCTGTAATCTAGTATTTCACGGCTTAATCTGATATCTTCGTCAACGTAAAATTTCATTAGGAAATTAATTCGCCTTCTCCACATATGAATTTTTTTCTTAAGATCCACTAAAATAACACGATGGCGATAGCGTCGTCTTCAACAAACTGGTACCATGAGAGACACAGCAAGTGTTGCTTTTGCGCATGCGCAGTCCCGATGCTTCCACCTGCTGTTGGGGGTTGCATTGGTTGCCAGCAACGGGCCACTAGTGACACTTGCTTGGAAGCCCACAATATACGGCGATGCTTCAGGGCCATCAATGGGTCGCCAACTGATAGCGCTGCCACCAACGGACCACTACCGGGCCGTGAGCGGCAGATTTCAGCCAGCAGTGACCCATCACTGCCAGCTGGTGGCCAGCAGTTTCCCAGCACTTGTGTTTTTGCTGGGACAGCCATTATCCTCATAACTTGAGTAATGATTTCTGGTATGTTGGAAAGCGTATCATAATAAATGCATTGCATGATTTTACTAACTTGTTAATGTTTGAGGTACGTGCAGGCTCTTCCTTGTCGAAACGGGGGAGCACAATGGAGAAGATAAAGTAACCAAACGGCTGCATCGAGTTGAAAGCACTTTACCGGACTAAAATGAAAAGCTGGAATGGGAGAATGAGCATTGTTACTAGCCCCTGCAAGACTGGAAATGGATAGACGAATCTGGAGTCCAACTACGACATCTGCCCGGAAAGTATCCAGCCATTTTGAATATCTCGAGAACCAGCTTCGCGGCCTTGATGTAACTCAGGAGCCAGACAGAGGGGACTTTACTGCGCACGCGTGAACACACGGAGCTACTCAAAAGTAACAGTTATTTTTAACTGTGATTGGAATCACAGTTTAAAACCTGTTCTTCCACTTCTGTCCCAGAAATGTAATAGCAGAATCAGCTAAAGTTACAACGGGAGTGTGAGTGTGCTGTCATACATACAATTGAGCATACATATGTGTGTGTGTATCGGCCGTATATATACTAATGGCTGAGACAGACTACAAAAGTATGAATTTGTTAGTTTTCTGATTCAGAAGAACATACGGACGCAGCACACATAAAGTTGCCTGACAGAAGTTTCGGTCCTTACGTACCCCCTTATAATAAGTCTGAATATTAGATTATGCAAAGTGGTTAATACCGGATCTATTTCTGTAGGGGATAGAGATTGGGCGATTGCGAAAAATTTTGGGAAAAGAAATAACTATAATCAAGTAACACATTTTGTAAGTAAAGGGAGACATTAGTTTGAGCAACTCATTAATTCCCTACGGACGGGATTTTCGTGAAGGTTCATTTAATAGCTTGCATATTATATAGATGCATTGCTACATTGGTACATACCTAAGTTAGCAGTTAATAATTAACACTAGAATTGTTGGCCGCGACTCAATGCCGATTTGAAAGAAAATAATGTAAATCGTATTTCAGCAATACATTTTAGCCTTAAAGCAGTGTGAACGTCAGAATAAAAAAACACCTTAAAATGTGTTTTTTTAATTATTTATTTAGATATCCAGCACATTGTTATATTTTTATTTTATAGGTTTCCAGTATAATTCTGAGACATTTTTTAAAAATTCAGTTTAGTTTCTAAGGTATCCCCGTGCCCCTTTCGAAAAGAAAAGCAAGAAAAACTTAAATTTGAATACAACAGTATTCTGGAAATCTAAGAAGTTTTAGTTTAATAGATTGATAGTTTTTTCAGTGAATCTATCGGAAGTTTTCGTTTAACCATCGGCCGATTCGAAACAATATTCATTTTCTTTCTTAACGATGAGACATTTCAATCACCTGTGACGAAGCTCACTCGCCCAAGAATGAAGTAACAGATAATTCACAAATTCAGCTGACAAGTAACGCTGTGAAAATATGACGAATTACAGGCAGCGGGAGTACAAATCACGACAGCAGATTGCAGTAACAGGAGCAAAATTCACTCGGTAACAGTTAACACAGAGCTGTGATACATCACGAAGGGCATGCTGGGTAGTAGTGACAGAGTCAGGAACGTATATGCTGTTGGCTGTTATAATAACTCTTACTTTGGGTTTTCAGTAGCAAGCGCTACCCCCGATATTTCGATAACAGTGATCAAATCACAGGTAGTGAAATACCGCTCTTCTCTAGCACTCAGAAATGAGACCCGTTGAGTGAGTTTGAGTGACCATCGCATTCACAGTGACGAAGCGAGTTGATCAGTGAATCTGCATCAAGTTTTGCTTCAAACTCAGACATTCGTACGTGGAAACGATTGGAATGATTAAGAAGGCTTTTGAGGGTATTTCAGTTAGTTGAAACCAGATAAAATTGTGGTATCGAAGCTTAAAGAAGGCAGGGGATCTGTTGACAGTCCTCCACGTTCTAGGAGGCCTGAAAAAAGCAGAGTAATAGAAAATCTTGAACGCGTGCGGTCTACAATAAACGAAAATCGGCGATTTACCTAAACCCGTTTTCAGTTACTCACTTTCCACAGCAGGTGGACTTATTTCAATAAAAAACATTCTCAGTGCCATTGCTCTTATTTGGCAAAAACCTGTTTAGAAGATTATTTCAGTGAGTTTGCAGCCCTCGAATGACCTTCTTACTCTCCAGATTTGAAACAAATTGATTATCTGAAAAGAGCAAATGGATGCATTCGAGCCCGAAAGCCGCTCAGAACTTTATTGACGGTTGTTCCAGAATTATAGGCGGCGATATAATCGGATCCATGACATGACGTGATGCTGTTGTGAGGGCGAAAGGTAGGCATTAGGTAGGTGTATAAAAAATTAATTGCCATTTCACTGTATACGTCAAAGAAATGTATGTTGAAAAATGTCGTTTTAATTTAATCTCACACATCCTCCTTAAAATGCTTGTTTTTAGCACCTCATTTTACCCATTTCGAGTGAGAACTCCTTCTGAAACCTTTGTGTAAGTGCTCGACCGATATCACTAAACCTTTACTTTATGAGCCATAAGCTAGCAACCTTTCTTATTTTGACGGAATAAGAGCTTGCATCCATTATGGTCGCCACAGTACTGATTCAGCTGAGCTCGTACATCACTTGCATTCAATCAAATGATCCGTGATAGTTAATCACTACATCTAGCAAGTAGGCTTAAATGAAAAATATTACATATTTAGATATTAACAATTAATAGCTTTCAGGTAACGGTTTGTTCACAGAAATACATTTTCACGTAACTGCATTGCCAACTGATCTCGGTATTGTACTGCAGTAAAACCTCTGAGCAGCGGACAACCTGACTCCAACATTTGTCCGCCATTGGGAGGTGTCCGCTTCCGGGAGGTTGACTACAGAGCGCAACTAGGCTCATAATACAAAAATAAATTCATAATAAATACGTTAAGCGTTTCCTGGTTAAACGTTTTCTGACTGACTGACACATTATTTCCCAGAAGAGCTTTTTCAGTTTTGCATCACTAACAGTGGATCAGAGATGGATTAAACGCTAACATTAAATATAGTGACAGTGCATTTGTGATAGCGACGTTTTAAGAGCAAGTGCATTTTTGTGATAGTGACTTGTTAGGAAGAAGTGCATTTTATGATAGCAGCTTTTGTTTTATAGTGGCATGATAGTTTAGACCTGTTAGAAATGCATTTTACAATTATGCAGATCTGCAGAAAGTATGTTATGCTGAGCAATCACGAATCATACACAGCATGTCCGTTAAGTAACGAGACTGATTTTTAGAGACAGAAATTTTGATAAAAGTAACAAGCGTGCTTATAGTTTTGACCACTAGAGTGTGCTGTAATCTCAGGAAAAAATTTAGAGTCGGATGATGTAGAAGTTTTCGTGTGGACACCATTGAAGTAAGACTGTTTTAGTGGAGCGCGTCAGAAGTTGCGTGATAGAGCAAAGAGCTGTGACAACATTTTGCTGTAAATTAGGGAAAACCACCACAGAAGTGTAGCAAGACCAAAACAATAAATGTTTACGACGATGACCGTCTGATCTGTGCACAGGTGTTCCGCTGGTTTTCATCGTTTAAAGATGGGAGGGATTCCCTCTAGGATGAACCACGCATACGACGTCCAGTTTCTGCACGGACAAATGAAAATGTGGTGAGAGCTAACGAAATTGTTGCCCATGACAGGCGAACAACCACTAGGCTACTCGAGGAATAGCATGGTGTCGGTAAGGAAACGACAGGGGTAATCTCCGGAAAAGATCTGCACAAGAGGAAGATTTGTTTGTGCCACACAGGTCACCACGCCCGCACATTGTGCGCTGCCTGTGAAGCGATTTCTGGCATCGAAGTCGATATGTATGATCGAACATCCACCCTACTCTCCAGATTTGGCTCCCGCAAACTTTTTCCTCTTTCTAAAGGTGAGGAGTGCCTTGAAACGGGAGAGCTTCAGCAACCTTGAAGACATCTAATGAGGTGTGGCCAACAGACTGAATGATGTTCCGGCTCAGGACTACCACCGTGTCTTCGAACACCTGTACGAAAGATATCACCGTTGTGTAGAGTTGGAGGGATATTTTTTTGAATCTGTGTAAGTTACAATTCAAAATATAGTTTGTTGTTTTGATATAATAATTTTTGTCCTCTTACTTAACGGGCGTACTGTGTATACATTAAGAGTGTATTGAAACCAACAAAATAACATTCTGGATGGAGTTATGTTCCTGTTCTAAAATGTAAATGGTGTTCTTTGGTTTAAGAAAAAAGTAGCTCCAAATTCAATTTAACCCAGAACACCTCCTTACGTGAAGATTGTTTTTAAATCTTGTAACTGGTTCGAACTAGTAAGAACACGTGGGCGTTTATCTTCAGTATCCTTAATTAAGCATTAAAATTAAACTTCCCTCCAAAAAAGTCAATAATTATACTTACAACTTTTCACCCCTTTATTCGAGTGAGGCAATCAGTTGTCCATATTCACATTACTTGATAACAAATATCACTCAAGAAACGCATGTACATTATTAAATCCGCTTATTTTTGTGGTGTAATAAACACAAAGATTGACCAAGCTTGCTTTCGCACTCCACTGGGAGGCTTTTTCAAGGAAATGGTAAACATAAAAATGCAAGGAATTCGAACACGTAAGATACAAAAATGATATTTCTTGAAAATAACGCGAGTGACAACACGACCATATAACATGAAATTTTACCACGCAATTATATGCTGCGCCGCGATGTGATTCAATTTTTTAAAAATGCATGCCAAACCATTGGTAGTTCAGAAGAGACCATGTCATTGCATGCTAATCTTCTGGAGAAGATTTCGACTGTTTCTCTGATTGCCGTATCTTTAAAGTTCTTGTAAGGGGACTTCTCTGGTGAGGGCTGTATCCTGCATTTCCTGGTTAACACTTCAGATCATATCTAGAGGATTCTGGGAAGGGAGTGTCTGATCCCAGGTCTTAAACAATCCTTAGAAACAGGAAGCTAGGAGATTTGAGCTAGAGTGTCCGATAGCAAAGTGACACAGAAGCGAGGTAGAAAGGGGGAGGAAGATGCCCTTATTTATCACTGGGGGTCAGTACCCGGGTTCCGACGGCTTAACTTAACCATCCGACGCACGGTGGATATTTATTGTAAATATACGTACGATGTCATCGCTCTGTCCACGTTATTTTATAAACAACGAATAGCAACTGAAAAATTGTTCATCCGACACCGCTGGGATCGAATCCCAGATCTCTCGATAACTAGCCGGTTGCGTTCGCTTAACGCTACCCTTGCCAACAATTCACAGCGCTATCCGTGGTTTTATAGTCAGCATCTGACTACAGAAATCCATATTGATGAGCTCAGCAACTGATGTGTCGCCATCTAGTGGCATTCAACAAAGCAAGCTGTTTAATTACAGCTGATAAATCCAAAGGGCGATAGAAATGGTGAATATATTTCAAATACGTAGAGATAATGTAAATATCCACCATTGGATGATTAGTGGTTCTGGTTCGAGCCTTCGTACCTGCCTGGGATCGAACCCGAGGTCTTCTCCGTGGCAGTCACGAACTTTGATCACTAGGCCACCCACGGCCCCGTTGATACTTCACACGTGTTCTTTACATCTAGTGTCCAATTATCGCTTTGTCATTCGGATATATATCTTTTCCGTGTTGTCAGGATATAAAAACGGTTTAGCGAAACTGTTGTCAGGATATAACATAACGGTATAGAGAAACTTTTGTCAGGATATAACATAATGGTATAGCGAAACTGTCTTCAGGATATAACATAACGGTATATCGAAACTGTTGTCAGGATATAACATAACGGTATAGCGAAACTGTTGTCAGGATATAACATAACGGTATACCGAAACTGTTGTCAGGATATAACAACGGTATTCTCAAACTATCTCTCATGTTTACGTCTGCCATTGCCTTGAAAAAGCCTCCCAATGGAGTGTGAAAGCTTGTCAAATCTTTGTGCTTCCTACACCACAAAAATACACCGATTTGATAAGCTATATGTGTTTCTAGATTTTTCACGGTCTAGTGTATTTAACATAACGTTAACGAATATCACTTAAACAATGATGAAAAACTTTCAATAATCAGCGCAGAGGTTCAGTACCAACTATCTCATAACAATATTAACAAGAATTTGAATTTAATTGAATTTACGTCAGCTAGTAAATACAAAATTAGCATGAAGAAACACTTTAAACGAAACACACTATATTGACAAAAGTCACCGGACACCTAGAAGAGAAACACAACATAGCATTTATTGACATACATTAGTACGATGTCGATCCACTTTTGGCTTTAATGCATGCACTGACCCTTCGAGACATGCTTTCGAGAAGGTTTTGGAACACAGCGATAGGTATGCGCTTCCATTCAGTACATAATGCTGCCTCTAACTGTTTCTTAGTAGTCGGCCTTGGTTCCAAACTTCTTATGCGGCGCTCTAATTCATCCCATAGGTGCTCTATAGGATTAAGGTCAGGGCTGGCCAGTACACACACGATACGGAATTACCGTGAAACCACGTCATAACAATCCTTTCTTTATGGCCCGGTGCATTATCCTGCTGGTACCAACAAGGCATGGCTCTATAGTATTGCCACAGAGTTGGTAGGGCATAATTATCCAGAATATTGAGGCAGACGTGCTGGTTAACAAGTTTGTCCACGATAACCAATGGGCCGGGACCATACCACGAAACACACCCTCACACGAGTACACTGCCGGCCCCAAACTTGACAGTAGGAACAGTACACTGTGGTAAATAGCGATTCCCCGGCTGCCGCCATACTCACACACGGCCATCAGACTGATGGATCATGTATCTGGATTCATCAGTCCATAGGACCCGTTTCCATTTATCTACGGTCCACGATAAATGTTCTTTACACCATTATAAACGACGAGTAGCAATCCGAGTGGATCTGAAAGGCTTATGAGCAGCCGCACGACCACGGTAACCCATGGATTTTTTTTTATTGGAGGTATAACGACCACCGTGAGCAACTCAATGGGCTATAAGTAGTCGCCCGTCCTTAATTTAGGGTCACTGGTTCCGGGGAAGGGAGAGAGCCAAAGCCGTAAGACAAACACCACATCCATGCCTCACCGGGATTCGAACCCGGACCCTTTTTGGACGAATGATCAGAGGCCATCGCTTAGACCACGGCGCCACCGGGGCGGCTAACCCATGGAATGAAGTTCTCTCCTAATGGTATGTGTACATACCGAGGTTCCAGTATTTTTACTCACCTGCACACTGAGGTCTTGTGTCGATTAGCTGTAACGACTCTCTTGAGGCTTCGACGCCCTCTATCACTGATTTTCTTTGGTCTGCCGGTACGTTTTACCGCTTCAGGCACGATATGTGTCTTCCACATATTCAATACATACAGAACAGTTGACTTGGGTATGTTTAAACGTCTCTCGGTTTCTCTTATGAACAACCCACTAATATAACATCCAACGATCTTTCCTTTCTCAAAGTCAGTTCTTTCCCGCCGCGACATTTTCACTTAGCCTCACAGTGAGTTATGATGGCGATCAGCTGCAGGCTTGTTTTTACACCGTCTTCAGCTGTACCGCGCATTTTAACAACGCAGCGGATTCGTTCGTTTGCTTTTGAAGGGGTGTCCGGTTAATTTGGTAATATAGTGTATATTCTAACAGAAGTCAACGCAAATCAGATTAACGGAAGACAGCTCAACGAAAGACAGCCTAAAACAAGGCAGCCCTCAAAGCTCATGAACCAGACAGCCAATGACCTTACATTGAAATGGACTTTATCTCACCTTTTTTACCTTGCCATTTAACCACGGACCTCAATACTTGTTGCCAAATAGAGATTCGAGCGAAAGAAAAAATACAAACGTTAAGGCTCGATATTGCTTAAAGAGAACAAACCAAATTTACATACAGACAGGAACTAAAAAGGAAAGGTATATTAGAGCATATGTTACAAAAGTGACAAGTCAATAAAATAGTGGACAAACGTAAGTGATTTTTTGCTGATTCATTACCCTGGCCGTTTATGGATTTCTATGTTTACAAGGGATATATTTGTATTCACAAATTGCAGTAAGGGGTATAGCAGAGAAAACATTGATCTCATCACTTTTTATTTTAAGCAAACGTAAACCTTAAACCTTACAGATACAACAGTTAAATCTAATTAAAACTTTACACACTAGACGGCATAGTGAACATCTAATCGCGAAATGGTCATTTACATCTAAAAATAAAATCTTGTGATTTATGCAGGAAGCTTGTGCGGAGAGAATTGTGAGCATCTTGCAATAGACAAGAAAATTTTCCAATTTCATCCTATTTCAAAATCAAGATACTTAATTTTGCAGATTGTTGTATTGTTCCAGATTTTTAATACGTGACGGTCTTCTCGTAAACAAGTCGTTTTTCCTTAAACATGCGATAAGCTTGTATTTTAACTTGTTACTCATGCTACTGCTACGTCTATTGTTCGAAACTGTCTATGGCAGCATTAACCATATCAAGTAAATAAAGTCCGTACTACTCAAACTCTCTCTTTGTGTATGTGTGTGTGTGTGCAATATCCTAAGCATTACATTCCGACATTGATAACATCAACATAGAGCTTACTGGATCTGGCTTTGACGGCGATATTCAAATTAGGTGGAAAAGTTCAGAAACTCGATACAACAGTATGATTTGAATCAAGTGAACATGCTCAAAATTGGTGAGTGACGGCATTATTCAAATCACGTGCAAAATGACGGAAGCTCTACACGACGCCAACATTCAAAGACCGTACACAGTTTTGGAACTGACTTTGACAGCCCTATTTAAGGGAAACGGAATTACATCGAAAACTTTAAGAAAGATATACGTATGTAGTTTCAGCAAATGCTTCAATAACATGACATACATTGCCAAAGAAAGAAAAACAGAAATTAATATCTTAAAATACGTATGATTAGTAAGTCTGAATATTAATAACAGGCAAATCAAACAAATTACATATTCATGGGATCGAATTGGTGGCCAAGAGGTCACATACGCGGGCTTTTGGCTAATTAACTGAGTAAGGCTGGGAATGTGTCCCGGATGAGAAAAGAACGGTGCGACACCTAAGGGCACTTTATTCCTCTTTAAGGACACAGTGACCGCAAGTTAGGAAAGGGCACCTAACATCTAAACACCGCGCAAGAGAATAAGTACTCGATATTCGGGTGACTACTCATTTATTTCTCTTTCTACATCCGAAACTCATGTTCGTACTAAATTATAGAATTGATAAAAGCAATATTTATTATATCATCATCATCATCATCATTGTCAACCATTATCAATCCACTGCTGGACGAAGGTCTCCCCAAGTTTCCTCCACAACGGTCTGTCTTGTGCCAGTCTCCTCCATGTCACTCCAACATACTTTCGAATTTCATCCACCCATCTCCCATGTGGTCTTCTTCTGGGTCTTTTCCTGTCCCTTGGAATCCAATCTAAAATTTCGGCTGTCCATCGATGATCTGTCCTTCTGGCAGTATGTCCAGCCCATTGCCATTTCAGGGATTTAACTCTGATCATGATGTCTTCCACTCTTGTCATTTTTCGGATCCACGAGTTCCTCTTCTTATCTCTCCTGGTTACACCAAGTATGCACCTCTCCAGGCTGCTTTGAGTTGTCTGCAGCCTTTGTATGTCTCTTTTAGTTAAGGTCCACGTCTCTGCACCATACGTAAGCACTGGAAGGATGCATTGATCAAACACTTTTCTTTTAAGACATAATGGCATATTGCTCTTGAAAATTATGCTGTTTCTTCCAAAAGCTCTCCAGGCAAGTTTTGTACGCCAATTAATTTCTTCATCAATGTGACCCTCACTTGATATCTGCTGTCCAAGATAAACGTACGTGTCTGTTATCTCCAGCTTTTCTCCATCAATCGATAAATCTTCATTTCGTGTAAAAGCATTGAACATCACTTTTGTCTTCTGAAAGTTCATTTTTAATCCCACTTCTTTACTCTTGTCAGCAAGTTCCTGGATCATACTCTGCAGCTCTGATGGGGTAGTTGCAAAAATGACTACGTCATCAGCAAAACGAAGGTGGGTTAGATAATCTCCATTAATCTTTATCCCCTTGTTTTCCCAGCTCAGTGACTGAAAAACACCTTCCAATGTGGCATTAAAGAGCTTCGGAGATATGGTGTCACCTTGTCTCACTCCCTTTCCAATTTTTACGTGTGTTGTATTTTCAAACAGCCTAATCTTTGCACTTGCATTTTCATAGATGTTATTAATAATATTAATGTATGCATCTTCAATACCGCAGGTTTTCAGAGCCATTGTAACTGCTGATGATTTCACCGAATCAAAGGCTTTTTCATAATCGATAAAAGCCATGCACAATGGAAGTTCATATTCCCTCGCTCTTTCAATTAGTTCTCTCAGCACGTGGATATGATCTATTGTGCTGTAGCCACTCCTGAATCCAGCTTGTTCTCTCGGTTGAGCCATGTCCAGTGTTGCCTTCAAGCGGTGTGAAAGAACTTTAGTGAAGATTTTATAAACTACTGATAGGAGGCTGATAGGTCTGTAGTTTCCGAGATCCTCAATGTCACCTTTCTTATGTAGCAGGATCATTGTAGCGGTGTTCCAATCCTCAGGAATCTTTCCTTCATTAAGGCATTAAGTGAAAATTTGGGCGAGTACTGTTTCGATTTCTCCACTTACTTCTTGTATGATGTCTACAGTAATTCCATCTTCTCCTGGAGCTTTTATTCGCTTCATGTTCTTGATTGCATGTGCAACTTCTGCTGGAAGGACTGGAGGAACTCTGGTACTGGTATCTTTCATGATGTCTGGAGTGCATATATCATCCCTTTCATATAATTTGGAGTAGAAATCTTTCACTCCTGTCAAAATTTCGCCTCTATTTCTTGTTACAGAACCATCTTCTTTTCTCAGTGCCATAATCTGTTTTCTTCCCTTACTGAGATGTCCCTTTGCTATCTTTAGGCTTTGGTTGTTTTCAATTGCTTTCCTCACTAGTTCACAGTTGAATTTTCTTACGTCTTCAGTGATACTTTTTCTTACTGTCTTGCATAGCTCTATATATTCCACTTTGGAAGTCATATCTTCTTTAGTTGTCCTCATCTCTCTTTCTTTTTTGCATCAACATTTTTGGTTTTCCTGATAATTTGTTCACATGCAACTTGTTCTTAGACCCAGCTAATTTTGTTGCTGTTTCCATAAGAGCTTTTGTTATTTTTCTGTTAACTTCAGAGATGTCCACTTCTTCCGATGTTAGGCCTTCTAAAGCAGAGAACCTGTTCTTCAGTTCTAACTTGAAGGTATTATGGTGTTTTTTAAGGTTGGTTATGTCAATAGATTTTGTTTGTCTTATGAGCTTGCCACGTTCAAGTTTAGTGTTGAGGTGCATCTTACATCTCACCAATCTATGGTCACTACCTGTGTTGAACTTGTTTAGCACACTGCAGTCTTCTATGACGAATTTTTTGTTACACATAATAAAATCAATTTCACTTGTCGTCCCATTTGGATGTCTCCATGTCCATTTCCTGTGTGGCTTTTTCTTGAAGAAGGAGTTCAAGATGAAAAACCCTTCTGCCTCTGCAAACTCAACGAGAGTATTTCCACGCTGGTTTCTGTTGCCGTGACCGAATTTACCTACTGAAGTTTCATTCTGTTGCCGTTGCCCTATTTTTGCATTGAAATCTCCCATAATTATTTTCAAGTGCTGCTTACCTTTATTATTTAGATGACAAATTTCCTCATAAAATTCTTCAATTTCTTCTTCAGGATGACTTGTGGTGGGTGCATAAGTTTGAATAATCTGAGCCTGGTATCTTTTCGAGAGTTGGATAACAAGTCGTGCAGCTCTGTCAGAGGAACTTTCAACTTCTACAACTTTATCCTTCAGTTTCTTGTTTATTATAAATCCAACACCACTAGTTCTGCCAGTATCTGTCCCACGATAGTAGAAGAGATGTCCACTTTTCAGTTCGATGAGATCTTCTCCTTTTCTCCTTACCTCACTTAGCCCCACGATGTCCCACTTGATCCTTTGTAGTTCCTCTTCCAATTCAAGAAGCCTTGAATCATAAGATAGGGAGCGTCCATTGTAAGTAGCCAAGGTCAGCATCAGATGGCAGCCTAGTCCGGTCCTCCGGGGATTCTTAGCACCCTCTGCCTTCATGTCGCACTGGCCGCTGCCTTGGCCAGGTACACATTCCAGCTGCCGGAGGGCCAAGATTTAAGTTGTGGAATCATTTTGGAGGGGTTTGGCCATAACTCACCACGCTGGCCAAGCGGGTTGGTGAGTGTGGGATAGAATTTCCTCTAATCCCGATGGTATAGTAATACCGCTATTGGCGGTCGTCAGAGCCCCTTTAGTGGGAACAGGATGCACCACGAGAAGGCGGGGTTGACATTTGTCAAGGAGAGGCTGTGATGTTACGCATCACCTGACCTTTACATTATTATATATATATATATATATATATATATATATACACACTTGCATTTTCATAGATGTTATTAAAAAAATGCAAATGCAAATGCAAGTGCAAAGATTCGGCTGTTTGAAAATACAACTCACATAAAAATTGGAAAAGGAGTGAGACAAGGTGACACCATATCTCCGAAGCTCTTTAATGCCACATTGGAAAATGTCTTTCAATCACTGAACTGGGAAAACAAAGGGATAAAGATTAATGGAGATTATCTAACCCACCTTCGTTTTGCTGATGACATAGTCATTTTTGCAACTACCCCATCAGAGCTACAGAGTATGATCCAGGAACTTGCTGACAAGAGTAAAGAAGTGGGATTAAAAATGAACTTTCAGAAGACAAAAGTGATGTACAATGCTTTTACAAGAAATGAAGATTTATCGATTGATGGAGAAAAGCTGGAGATAACAGAACACGTACGTTTATCTTGGACAGCAGATATCAAGTGAGGGTCACTTTGGTGAAGAAATTAATCGGCGTACCAAACTTGCCTGGAGAGGTTTTGGAAGAAACAGCATAATTTTCAAGAGCAATATGCCATTATGTCTTAAAAGAAAAGTGTTTGATCAATGCATCCTTCCAGTGCTTACGTATGGTGCAGAGACGTGGACCTTAGCTAAAAGAGACATACAAAGGCTGCAGACAACTCAAAGCAGCATGGAGAGGTGCATGCTTGGTGTAACCAGGAGAGATAAGAAGAGGAACACGTGGATCCGAAAAATGACAAGAGTGGAAGACATCATGATCAGAGTTAAATCCCTGAAATGGCAATGGGCTGGACATACTGCCAGAAGAACAGACCATCGATGGACAGCCGAAATTTTAGATTGGATTCCAAGGGACAGGAAAAGACCCAGAAGAAGACCACATGGAAGATGGGTGGATGAAATTCGAAAGTATGCGGGAGTGACATGGAGGAGACTGGCACAAGACAGACCGTTGTGGAGGAAACTTGGGGAGACCTTCGTCCAGCAGTGGATTGATAATGGTTGACAATGATGATGATAATGATGATATACACACTATCTACCAACAAGTAATTGGACACCCCTGCAATCGACGATATCTGCGGTCCTGATGCACGTCACGGCCGCCGCCGTTAAATATCGTGTGGGAAACGACAACGCAACCAGTCGCATGCAAGATGCCACGCAGTTCGGAGCTCTCTGATTTCGAGAAAGGTGTAATCGTTGGGTATCACAGAAATGGGCGATCCATACGAGACATATCCAGCGAGTTGAAGTACCCAAAATCGACAGTGGCCTACGTGATTGGCAAGTGAAAGATGAGAGGTGACTGTCGGAATGTGCCCCGACCCGGCAGACACACAAAACTGGGAGTTAGAGACCGACGGATGCTGGCCAGAGAAATTCGGAAGAACCGCACCAAATCGATGGGCCACATCCGCGAGGAGTTTCAACAGGCATCCGGGAGTGTTCTTTCGATGAATACCATCCGTAAGGAAGCCCATCTGCTCGGTTATCATGGACGTGCTGCCGCCTACAAGACTTTGATCACCAAGTACAATAGCGCTGCTCGGCTAACGTGGTGCAAAGCACGTCGACAGTGGACCGTTGAACAGTGGAAACAGGTTCTCTGGAGCGACAAATCAAGGTTCACCCTCTACCGTTCGGATGGCAGGGTCTGGGTTTGGCGTCTGCCTGGAGAACACCTCCTGCCGGAATGTATTGTGCCAACTGTGAAGTTCGGGGGTGTTTCTCCTGGTATGGCACGGGACCCTTGGTCGCAATTCCTGGTAGACTCAACGCCGAGACCTACTGCACCATTTTGGATGACCATGCGCTTCCTACGTTCTGGCAGTTTTACTGGGTGGATCCATGTTACTTTCAGGATGACAATGCCACCTGTCATGTTCCGAGGTCCACCATGGCTTGGTATGGTGACAATGGGTTTAATCGAATGGACTGGCTTGCGCAGTCCTCGGACCTTAACCCTATCGAGCACCTCTGGGACGAGTTGGAGCGTCGATTTAAGGGGTGCTCTCACAGTACGAAATCGGTGAAGGAACTGACCTGTCTTCTCCAAGCAGAGTGGAAGAAAATACCGCTAGACGTCGAACAACGCCTGGTTGAGATTATGCCCCGGAGGGTCGCAGCTGTAATCGCCGCTCGTGGAGGCTCCACCAACTATTGAAGGTGAATAAACTTCGTTTTCCTTTGCTATCACAGGTGTCCAATTACTTGTTGGTAGATAGTATATATATATATATATATATATCATCATCATCATCATCATTGTCAACCATTATCAATCCACTGCTGGACGAAGGTCTCCCCTAGTTTCTTCCAACAACGGTCTGTGTTGTGCCAGTCTTCTCCATGTTACTCCCCCATACCTTCAAATTTCATCCACCCATCTCTCATGTGGTCTTCTTCTGAGTTTTTTCCTTTCCCTTGGAATCCAGTCTAGAATTTCAGCTGTCCATCGATGGACTGTCCTTCTGACAATATGTCCAGCCCATTGCCATTTCAGGGATTTTACTCTGATCATGATGTCTTCCACTCTTGTCGTTTTTCTGATCCACGAGTTCCTCTTCTTATTTCTCTTGGTTACACCAAGCATGCACCTCTCCATGCTACTTTGAGTCGTCTGCAGTGTTTTTATGTCTCTTTTAGTTAAGGTCCACGTCTCTGCACAATATGTAAGCAGTGAAAGGATGCATTGATCAAACACTTTTCTTTTCAGTCATAATGACATATTGCTCTTGAAAATTATACTTTTGCTTCCAAAAGCTCTCCAGGCAAGTTTTATACGCCGATTAATTTCTTCAACAATGTGACTCTCACTTGATATCTGTTGTCCAAGATAAATATAGGTACTGGTTATCTCCAGCTTTTTCCCATCAATCGACAAATCTTCATTTTTTGTAAAAGCATTGTACATCACTTTTGTCTTCTGAAAGTTCATTTTTAATCCCACTTCTTTACATATATACACTGCTGGCCACCCAATATGCAACACCAAGAAGGAAGCATCCGATTGACCTGAAATTGGCAGCATCCGTCACCCGCCAGAGGACATGCAAACGATTAGCATTGCAGGGCATATGCAAATCATGTGCGCCCGGCACGACACCGAGAAGCACTATAAGAAGGGTGCACAGAAGGCGGGGTGTAAGTAGTGGAAGTGTGTTGTGCTGCCGGACCTGTGCGTGGGAAGCTTCCTGATTCCTCGTCGCAGAATACGGCAGTCATTCCATCACGTTTCGGAGTTCGACAGAGGACGAATAGTGGCTTATCGCGACAGCAGTTTATCGTACCGAGACATCGGCACCCGTGTGGGACGATATCCAGCCACAGTGAGGCGAGTATGGATTCGACGGGTGCAGGAAGGACGGACGGACCAACGTGAGCGATTGCCGAAGCTGCGGTACACCACCGAACGAGAGGACCGGCATGTGTGCGGCGGGCATTGAGGGCTCGCACCGCCACATCACGAACGTTAACGC
This sequence comes from Macrothele yani, assembly GCA_039090855.1. Lineage (NCBI taxonomy): Eukaryota > Metazoa > Arthropoda > Arachnida > Araneae > Macrothelidae > Macrothele > Macrothele yani. The sequence continues at coordinate 12,736,129 of CM077027.1, read as the reverse complement.
AGGAATTAGGGTGTGTTGCGCAACAACCTGTGACAGCACGTACCGTTCGACGTAGTCTGCAGGAGCCGGGATTTGTAGCATGGCGCCCATTGCTCCGATTACCATTGCGTACGTTACACCACCGGCGAGTGCGGTGGCAGTGAGCCATTGAACGCCGCACCTGGACTACGGAATGGCACGACATTGTCTTCTCCGATGAATCCCGCTTTTGCCTGAAACACCACGATGGCCGAATCCGCGTGTGGCGGCACCGCGGCGAGAGACTGTATGACACCTGCATTATGCATCACCATACCGGTCCGTCACCTGGCGTTATGGTTTGGGGCGCAATTGGGTATGGCACCCGCACCCCTCTGGTACGCATCGCCGGTTCATTGAACAGCCACCGCTACATCTCCGACGTTTTGTAGTCTGTAGTCTTCCTTTACCTGCAGGACCTGACAGCGGCCACGTTTCGACAGGACAATGCGGCCCCGCACGCGGCACGCATCGTTCAACAATTCTTCACGGCCCACAAGGTGTCACTGCTGCCGTGTCCTGCCTGTTCTCCCGATATGTCGCCGATCGAACACATCCGGTCGCTGATCGGCAACCGAGTATCCCGGCAAGCACCACCCGCGGCTATGCCCAATGAACTGTGGCAACGTGTGGAAGCAGCCTGGACCGACATACCCCAAGCCCACATCCAAAGCCTCTTTCGTTCGATGCCGCGACGTGTAGCGGCCGTTACTGCCAGTCATGGGGGCCACACGAAATATTGATTTCTGCGTGTTCCGCAAGTCGCACGGGCCTGTAAGCTCAATCGTTTCATCTTTGTATCTGTTGTTAGGTGTCCAGTAAATCTGGCTTTGCTATCTCGTGTCCTTCTTTGTGTTGCATTTTGGGTGGCCAGCAGTGTATATACACTCGTTGTCAAGAAAATAGTTGCACCCAGAAGGACGTGTCGGATTTCAATTCTATTCGGGAGGAAGGTAAACGTTACCAGGAACAATAAATGATTAAACATTGAGACTGATATACCTAGTATTTATTGAGGTACACGCAAATAAGTAGTGTCCCTGAGTATGACGTTGGAAAGCCATGTTTCCTCACACAGCAAGCAAGACATTCCTGCGTGGAGTTGTACAGGTTCCTAATGGTGTCATGCGATAAGCCATTCTTGCAGCTTGAATCTTCTAACTCAGTCCCTGCAGATTGTGCGGTAGGGGCGGAGTGTGGATAACGCGTCCAATGGCATCCCACGCATTTTCAATCGGCGATAGGTCTGGCGATGTGGCTGGCCATGGCAAAGTGACAGTGCCTCGAAGGCAAGCTCTCGAGACGGCAGCAGTATGCGGACGAGCATTGTACTGTTGGAAAATCGCACCGGAGTGAGCATTCAGAAAAGGTAGGGCCACTGGTTGCGGGACCTTATTAACGTAACGCTGTGCTGTCAAAGTTCCTGTAATGAACACCAAAGGTGATCTGGCATAGTAGACAGTTGCACACCACACCATGACACAAGGCCTTTTGGACATGTGACGCTCGATAACAAACCGTTCATCTTGGCGCTGACCACGGCGCTTCCACACACAGATTCGTTGGTCGTCTCCTCCAAGTCAAAAGCGGGACTCGTCACGACACCTTTGCAGTCTTTGGCGACGATGCAGTGGTGTTTAGGGCAGTCGTCGTAACGGTCTGCGTGCGTGTAGTCCTACGTCGAGCAGCCGTCTGCTAAGTGTGCTGGCACTAATCGGTTGATGCATGGAGGCAAGAATATCCGCAGTCGTGAATGTTGGGTCACTCTACGCATGTCGGACAACCCGTTGATCCTCTCTCTCCGTGGTTTGTCTAGATCTTCCAGACCCATTCTGTCGCTGCGCTTTCCTTGTTCTATCCACTGCCGCCAAGAGCGTGCTATATTAATATCCGCACGGCTGATATGGCGCGCAATACGGCGATAAGATCAACCCGTTTCCAGGAGCCCAGCGATGCGTCCCCTCTCGAACTCCTCCAACTGCTGGAATTGCTTCCGAACTTTTTTCCAAGACATACTTCACTTTCAAAGGATGCAAACAACAGCACGAGTCAGAATCGCAAGCACGCGCAACGGGCGACATTATAGAGCCAGTCAGGCATAGGCCTACGACACCTCCTTGCTGGCGTCACATGCGCTGCCGATCGTGATTCTTGAATCATTTACATGTCTCACGAGGTCAAAGCTACCCACCAAGTTTCATTCCTGTCGGTGTCTTCCTTCTTGGTGCACCTATTTTTTGGACGATGAGTGTATATATACCTGTTCAGTAAAGTGAATTTTCTGAACGGGTACTCCCCTGATTACGACTGCCTGGTGGGTCGCTGGCAGCAGCAGGTTTCTTTACTAGCCAGTGGTGTAGCGTGAGGGGACGCTGGTACGTGACACGTTCAAGAAAGTGTTCTTCATTATGTAGACGCTCCATTAGGCTATGGACAAAGTCGAAACAGCGAAGTTTTTCATTTGCCTCCAAATGCTGAACAAACTGACTTTGTATGCTTATAACTGCAGTCTTGTAAACAAAATTTTGAATAATTATTGTGTGTGGCAATTCCAATTGTGCAGCAGCTTGTCTGGTTGACTTTCTCGGGCTACAGGAAAATGCTTTTCTTACTCGGTCCACGTCGCCTTCCGAAATACTGGGATGTCCTGTTCGTGGTTTGTTCAACACACTCCCACTTTCTAGAAATTAATCTTTTTAATGCTTTATTGTTTTAGCACCAGGAGAGTTCCTGTCGAGAAGAGTACAAAAATTTATTTGCACTTGAATTACTGATTTCGTTTCAAAATATGACGCCACACAAATCTCGTACTCCTGCACAATCCCCAATGCAGGTTATGGCAATGAACAGGTAGTACAACCAGCGCCGTCTACACTCTATGATAAAAAACAAAACTTCAGATGCCTACCTTTCAAACTTCGCAATTTTTTTTAATTTTTTTTTGTAGGCGGTGTAGCTATTTTTTGTTAATTTTCAAAAAACAGCGTGAGATGTTTTGAACCGCCCTGTTTGTTTGTATAACAAAAAAAAACGCTTTCTATGCAAAACTTTCTGTAAGTTATTTTTATTTGATAGGTTGCCCACCACAATTTTTGACAAACTGGCCAATTTACTTTTATGACAGAAAATCTTGGTAAACCAGGACTTTATCCTACATTTTAAAAGACTGCGCTTGACGCAACTTTTCGATGCTGTCAATCTGTGAAATAGTTTTTTTTTCTGCAGCACGCCCTTTAACATAAGCCTAAAAGTCAGAGGCAACAAAATGTTTACTAAACATTAATGCCGATTTTATTTCCTGGAAAACTAATGCAACACCTCATACATATTTGATCTACTTGTGCTCACCCACCAGTACAATAGCGTTACGCGTCTCAGTAACCGGCGGCTTTTTTTTACGTTTCAGACCGTGGCTCCCAATGTGTTAATTACGAGCTATAAATAGTTCCACTGTAAAAAAATTGTTCCGCGATTCTTTTAGAGGACATCTATTTCAATGAAAGGTAAATAAATTCAAGAAATGAAATGTGGGAAAAATGTGAGTTTTCTCGAATTTCATTGCTTCATAGCTTAACATTGCTATTTCTCAGTTCTCGCGTGTACCTACCTCATCTTGACTATTTATGTATTTTATGTTAACGTAATCTGGATCCACCAAAAATCTGCTGTGTAAAATGGCTGACTGTCAGAAAACTCATGTCATATGTCATCGAAGTACTATCATAACCGGCATTCTGCACAAACACACACACACACACACACACACAGAGGAGGCGATGCTTTTATTCCACTCATTACCAATCGATTTAACCTATTTCAGTTTAAACGCCCACAGTTTCCTGTTCGTCTGAGTTTCATCACAAGTATCAACAAGCAGAGGGTTTGTTGTCAATCATTAAAAGTTGTGGGACTTAACCTGCATATTCCATGCTTTTTGCATGGCCAGATCTATGTTTAATGCTCCAGATTAGGAAAAATTCGAAACCTCTTCATTTTATCTCTAAATGAACGAACACTCAAAGTTGTTGTTCCAGAGTCTGTTCAAGTACAAACTTAATTTCGCCTCGGAAGAGCTGTACATTTCACTGATCACACCGCAATACAAAAGTAAAGATGTTTCAAACATTCCAAATTTCTTATCACTTTCAGTAAAGATCTATGGTTTTATACGATTGCGCTGGCACAAGTATATATTTCATTCTACTTTTTTGAATTCCTTTCTTTTCATTTCTGGAATATTTCCAAATAAATGTTTCCGTGTGCAATATATCTTAATCATAACTTCAGGAAGATTTGCAAAAAGCTGGCCCAAAAAGCAAATTGATGTATTTTTTTGTTAAACCTCGGCAACTCCGGGTGCATTCGCTAAATTTCTGAATAAAAACAAATTCAAACAGACGCAAAAATATTGTGGAATATCTGTTTCCATATGATAAACGAGTTTTCATTTTACAATTCACCATATCGAACCTGCTCAAGTACAAGCGCAATTGTTCGAATGCAAATTTACATTCCAGTTACACTTAGGGTAGTTTAGACCGAGAGATTGGTTTACTTTGGAGTTAGATCTTCCTCTCCGTGTTGAGATCCTGGACTTTCCTCAATCCACGAAGGCAATTTTCTCTACTAACGTTGCATCTTTAATGCATGACCAGGAGCTCATGGAAGGGTGAAATCTACTTTCATTCTGTTTTCTATTTCCGGCTGCATCTGAATCAAGGTTTCGTAAGATCCTGTAGGTAAAAAGAAAAATAAAGACCTTCTCAGATGGGAAACCGAGTAGAATCATCACTCGGAATAAACTGATCCTTCACGTTTTAACGTGCAATTTGTTTGTGTGTTAGAAATGACGGTGTTTCTTCCTTTTCTTTATATTTTGATCACGGCAGACAGAACGAGATTCTTTTCAGGCATTCGATGGTAGTGCGGCCTATTACAACAACAGAACACCCGTTGATTAACCATCCAACCAGGAAACACGAGAACAGTCTGTGCGGAATATCTGCCCGAGGTAGTTTTCAGAGCTGCTAATTAAAGGACAGTGTTGCCACTATCTAAAAACAACGGTTTTCAATTTTTCCAGTAAAAAATAACAAATTAGAAACGAACAGATGTAAATTTTGTTTCTCCTTTAATGTCGTATTGTTAGCATTATTTTAAATAGAAGGAGGTCGCTTAACGACCACCATGAACAGCTAAAAAGACTAGGAGTAGTAATCCGTCTCTAACTTGGGGATATTAGTTTCGTGGAAGATAAGACAAAAACTCCACCTATGACTCATTTAGAACCAGAACCCGGGTTTAACTCAGACAAACGGTCAGCAGACAAAATCTGATATTGTTGACATTTTATGCACCCATTTCTCATTTCATTTATTACATTTCAGTTGTTACAGTAATTATACACAACAGAATGGTACATATACAAAGTGATATAGTGTGGTAACAACATGGAATGAGAATTTCATTATTACAAACCATTTCTCATTTCATTTATTACAAACCATTTCTCATTTCATTTATTACAAACCATTTCTCATTTCATTTATTACAAACCCGGGCTTAACTCAGACAAACAGTCAGCAGACAAAGTCTGGGATTGTTGACATTTTATGCACCCATTTCTTATTTCATTTTTTACAAACCCGGGCTTAACTCAGACAAACTGTCAGCAGACAAAGTCTGGGATTGTTGACATTTCTTGCACTCATTTCACATTTCATTTATCACATTTCAGTTGTTACAGTAATTATACACAACACAAAGTGATACAGTGTGGTAACAACATGGAATGAGGAGGAAAAAGTCCAAATCGGCCTGACTTAGCCCTCTTTTCCCAAAATAACAAGAATACTCTTAAGAGAACAAAAAGTCAAGCTAGCATGCTACTGAAGGACGAATGAAAGTGTAACAACAATTTTCCACAATATTATTGCACTATGTGGTATTAGCTAATAAATAACACTTTAATTTTTTCTTGAATAACGTAATATTGTTAAGGGATGTAAGATCACTAGGCAGCGAATTCCACAATGTAGGACCAGCGTAATTTATATGAGATATAAAACTCCCTGTTACTGGAAACATAGGAATTAAAAAGTTTTTATGTCTTGTATAATGAGAAAGTATGATTAAGTCCTGATATAAGTTATTTTTAGTTCTATTGAACTAATTTTCATTAATTTTCCTATATTATAGTCATATAATTGTTGTATTGATAAGATGTGAAAATCATTGGATTTTCACATCTTATCAATACAACAATTGGATAGAGTGAAAAAGCCTGCTAGAGTAATGATAATTTGATAATTTAAGTTCTAAAAGTCTACTAAATTTATTCTGAAGCATCTGTAATATATTTATACTATATTTAGTTGTCTTATCCCAGACTGATTTGCAATAATTTAGAAGAGTCTGAGTTAGTGTATAGTTTAAGGTATCATCAGTTGAGGAATCAGATTATTCAACGCACTGCTAATGACTCCGATGTTCCTAGCGATCTTATTGGAAAGGTAATTTATATGACTATTCGACTTTAGGTCATGTTGAATTAAAATCCCCGGATAATTATGACTCTGAACAACTTCGATAGGTATCCCGTTAAAGTATATTTGTTGGTATGGGGGTGAAAAAATGAATTTGTTAGAAAAAATCATAATTTTAATTTTACTAAAACTAATAGCAATTTCATTCATAGTCAACCAGTCGGTCATTAACATGAAAAGGCCTTCCAATTGTGATATAAGTACATGAATATTATTTCCATGTATTAATAATGTTGCATCGTTAGCATAAAGAATTAAGTCAGAATTACGTAATAAATAAGTAAAAATGTCATTAAAAAACATAAATATTGAAAAGCAGAGGAACGAGTAACAAGCCCTGTGGGACCCCTGTACTAACGGGTTTTAAGTCAGATTGGACATGATCAATTTCTGTATATTGCTGGCGACATCTAAGATAATTTTTGAAAAGATCATAAATAGTACCTCTGATACCAATAGCATATGATTTCTTTAATAAAAATTCGCGATTCAAGGTGTCAAAAGCTTTTGATGTAGTGAAAGCATGCAGAGTGAACACACTCTATGAAGAGATGAGTAAACACACTCTATAAAGAGACCTGAGTAAACACACTCTATAAAGAGACCCAATGTAATTTCATTATGAGTAGGATCTTTTTGAATTTTTTTTTTCAGATGCAACAAAGTAGTTTCAGTTGAAGAGTTTGTTAAAAATCCGAATCGATTATCATTTAAAATATTAAATTTTTCAAAGAACGAAAGCAATCTAGTATAAAACAATTTTTCAAAATTTTTACCAAATATGGATAATTTAGCAATTGGCGATAATTGTTAACATCTATTTCTTACCTTTTTATCACCCGTAGCATCAACCCTAGCCGCCCAAATCGCCCATCTGGAGTAAGAATTTCCAAACCTCACCTTTTCTTTGAATTAGGATGGAGCAATGGGTTTAGTGGATGTCATCGTTATTCAACACTGTTGCATCTGATCAAAGAAATCAAACGAGAGCTGGTTTCTACTGAGGGGCTGTCATTCACTCTCATAACATCGCTCTTCCTTTGTCGATAGGAACTATATGATGAGTGTGTTTACTCTATTTTGCATGCTTTCACTCCCTCTGGAGAGAGAATAGGGCTAATTAGAGAAAACATAGGTCCAATATCGTTTAGAGAGACTATGTGTTTAGTTATAAAATATATATTGAAGACATTAGATATGTCAGCGATTCGGAATTAGCAAACGACGTTCGAATCAAAGGAGAACGTTCTTCTGTCTAAGCCAAAGGCGTTTTCAAAAACAGCCTTTATGTCGAAGAACGATAATATGTAAATAATAGTGTAACCAGAGTTCGCTTTACGTTGTGCGAAGCCCTATGCAAATTTTCGTAAGTTGCCCTTCGGCCTCATTAAAGCCCAAGCATTCATTTTTTCTTTTTTTTTTTTTTTTGGAGGCGGTGGTCTTAAAGACCACCGTCGGCATCGCAGGGCTATAAGTAGTCTCCTGTCCCAAATTTACTGCCACTGGTGCTATGAAAATGGAAGAGCCAGTGCCGTAAAACAAGCACACCACCCAACCTGGACCCACTGAGACTAAATGTTAAAAGTTCAAACCATTACACGTTCATTAATTAGTGTCAGCCAAGTACAACAAGGAAAATAAAAATACGCTTCTTTTTTTATCCTTCCATCTTATTGGTTCAATGATGCAAACGTTTAAAATTTCAAGTTGTAACAATGAACAACAATTTGGCTCAAAATATTAGCCAACAAAATCAGTTCTATTGCAAAAGTATTCTGTAACCCGGATTTAATATAACAATTGGAAAGCTCACATTCACCCTATTAGTAACAATTAATTTTTGAGGCACTGAGTCCCGGCTTTATGTGCCAATAGATAATGAGGAGGTGGAGGTCTGATACTTTCGTGTCTGTATACATAATATATAAATATATACAGTAACTACTGTGACGTGCCTGCCCCGCAGGACGCGCACGACATAAAGGCAGATAGCAGCGAGACGAACGTCTGCGTAGCTCAGTTGGTAGAGCGACTTGTTCCGGAATAAGTGGACTCGGGTTCGTTTCTAGGCGTTGACCAAAAATGACGGAGAAATTTACTTCGTTACACTACACTGAGTTAGCTTTGCATTACGAACCCTCCCCTCGTTTTACATATTTGGAGCAATAACGAAGTGTCACGTAATACCAACGTAGAGTGCAGCTACTATAAATTTTACACACCTATTCTCTGTACATAGTCAGTAAACGTTTGCCAGTAATGGGCAAACGTGGCCACGTAAGCCAATTTAACAGCGGCCAGATAGGTGGGGCCCAGGCGGCAGGTGTCGGTATTTCAAAAACAGCCGCACTTGCCAGCTGCTCCCGGTACACCCTTGATACTACTGTATCAAGGGTGTACCAGAACTGTATTAACCATACGCAATTATCCAGCAGAATGTTTCATATTGGTCAGACACGTGGGGTTAATTCCAGAGCTGTGCGTCGGGTGTCAAGACTGGTATCTCAGCAACGACGTGCAACAATCACCTAGCTCACCCATCACGGGCCGAACTTTGCTTCTTCTGGGTTCCACAGCCGGAGACCAACGAGGGTACGAGCGCCTCACATTGGCCAAGAAACGTTGGCAATGGACCCTCTACACATGGATGGTCGTTTGGGGTGAAGAGTACATGAAGCTCAACACCTGGATGCACAGCTTTAGTTGAACAGGCCGGTGGAGGTTACGTTCTGGTCTGGGGAGTTATTTCCTGGCAAAGCTCTAGATCCGTTAGTATTCATCCCACAGACACTGAATGGTATACGCCACAGGGACCTCTTAGCCAGCCACCTCCATTCGTATCTGCAGGAGGTTTACCACAGTGCCATTTTTCAATAGGACAACGCACCATGTCATCGGGCTCGTATAACTACTAAGTGGGAGGAATACGACAATGAATTCACCACATTGCCTTGTCCTCCAACTCCCTTGACTGTAACCCAATTAAACATTTGTGGGATATGCTAGAACGAAGTGTGAGAACTACTGATCCTCCTCTACGGAATGAACTTAAACATTTCTGTTGCAGCAGACATGGGACAAGTTACGCATGGAGGATGCTCGACACCTTGTAGAAATTGTTCCCAGGAGTCTGCGAGTCGTGATTGCACAGAAAGAGGAACCAACGCATTATTAAGTAGATATTCCTAATGCAAAGCTAACTCAGTGCATATATTCATATCTGAAGATGTTACAGAAAACCGTCTTCGTGTGTCATAAATAAAATATTCTTGCAATGCAAGAGAAAGTTCACGCAGCTCAAGAACATACATCCTAGTCTCAAAGTCAGCATGAAGCATGTAACATTTTATTCCAAATAAACAACGCTTTCTTTTGTTTTTCAGAAAAGAATATTTATTAAGTAAAATAAGATTAGCAGTCGTGAAAACTAGTTTGAGTTTGCTCATACAAAATGAATAAATTTAGATTCAATTTTTGTGGAAATAAGGACAAGAAAATTGCGGAAAAATGTTTTTTGAGAATTAATAAAATTAGAAGTGTGCTCATGAGGGTTAAAAAAATTACTTGTGCTCATGACGTCCACGCAACACCATTAACACATTCCCCTTCGGAAGAATAATGCCATTTTGTCTTTGTTTCATGCTATCATGCCCATAGATCGCAGGTATCCTGTGGTGATTTCATAATTAGTTTTTAATTTAAGGGCTGCCGTTAACAACTCAGTAGGCTATAAACCGTCACACGTCTCTAATTTTGGGCCAGTGGTTCCAGGGAAAGAAAAGAGCAAGTGCCCTAAGACATACACAAGACCCGTGCCTCACTAGGGAGTCAAAACCTGTCCCATCTCGGACGAATGGTTCAAAACCAGCAGTTAGACCACTGCGTCATCAGGGCGGTATTCATGTTTTCGTTAATCTGTAAAGGACGGAGGGAAATTCAAAGCATAATAACATTCAGTTTCTTCGGTTGTTATTGCATTATGGGTGACACACAGGTTTAAGGTTCTGGTAGTAGAAGAAGGGTTTGTCGAACAGCAGAGGAGATAAGAGAAAAGCGGCTGTTACTGAAAATTTCTTATATTCGATTTGTAGTTTCCCCGCTAGGTTGTGCTATAGAGTACAGTAATTATTGTGCTTAACAGTATACATATTTTTCTTAATAACGAGAAATTATACCCCAACTATGTACAGAATAGTATAACTATGCTAGTAATCCGAATTTATTAGCGTAATACAAATTAAGTTTTCTAAGCATTCGCGCGTCAACCAGATGGCTTTTTCAAGGAAGGTAGACATAAACTGCAGTTTCTGTCTACCTTCCTTTATTCACAAAAGAGTGTTTATTAAGTAAAATAAGATTAGCAGTCGTAAAAATTAGTTTCAGTTTCATCATTAGGAATTTCCACTACTAAGCGGATTTTCTCGACGATATAGTTCAGCGAGTCTTCCTCCACTTCTCTTTATCCAAGGGCACCACTTCATCCAGTCCGGTAATTCTTAAACTTGTGTGAAAACACAAGTTTGTCCGCTACGGCCATCGAATCCCTGTCCCCTCACTCCGGAATAAATTGCTCTCCCAAATGAGTTACGTAGACAGAATGTCTCGCTGCAGATTTGTCGTCTTGACACATGTTTTCACCTCTGTAGTACGTCACATCATCTCCCTCTTATTTTTTTTTATTTGAAACGAAGTAGGAATTTTTCATTAATTCCAAACAATGTGTAAACCAAACATTACCCATTTTTCGAAAAACCCAACGTCCAGTGGATACATTTTCCACAATCGGGCGCCAATGTGAAAACGCAAGTTTTGTTCGCGACGGGCATTGCAGCCGTATCCCCTCACTCCGGAGTAAGTCGCTCTCCCAATTGAGCTACGCGAACACAATATCTCGCTGCAGATTTGTCGTCTTGACATATGTTTCCCCTTCTGTGGCACGTCACACTTGATTTAATCTCCTCCATTCAGTTTCTCTTTGGTCATCTTCCCCTCTTTCCTGCAGCCTCCCACTCCATCGGAATTTTAGGAAGTCTCTCTGATGACATTCTTCTTACATGGCCGAATCATTGCAATCTCCCCATCTCCATAGTCTGAAAAATGTCTACTTTAACACACAAAATATCTCGAATTTTTGTATTACACACTTTTCCAAATCGGGAGTTTCTTGCAGAACGCCTCCAAAAGTCCATTTCTGTAGCCAATAATCTTTGTTGATGTCTTTTTTCAGTGTCCACCTCTCCGCACCATATAAAGGATGCTCTGTACAATAGCAGAAAAAATGTGTCTTTTAACTCTTGGAAAGACATTGCTGCTCCAAAGAATAAGATTGGAAACAGAAATAGCTTTCCTGCCCTCCGCAATTCTCCGATGAATGTCATAATGACATGTACATCTTGATGAATTACGGATCCGAGGTATCTAAATTCTTCAACTGTTCTCAACGTACTTTTATCAAATATTTCAATGAAGTCTTTGGGATCATAGGACAAGCGCTCAGTTTTATTTTCGTTAATTTAAGTCCCCAACGGGCCATATTCAGAGATCAATTTATGAAACATATAAGCTACTTCATCCTTATTTTTTTCCAAACAACAAATGGTTCACGAAATTATTCTGAATGCGTTTTCCCAAATTTCTGCACTTTGCTGATTATACTCTGAGAAACATCTCAATATACAGTAGATCTTAAATAATGTAAGGGACATTCAGCATCCCTGTAAAAGACCTTTACTACTCACAAAAGCCTCTGATACTTGTTGTCCACACTTGATAACACATTTGTTGTCACTATATGTCTCTTGAATAATACTGATTATTTCTTCACCAATGTTTGCATTCTCAGAGCTTTCCAAAGTAGTTTTCGAGGAACACTAGTTTGGAAGTTTCAGTTTACTCATTCAAAATGAATAAATTCATATTAAATTTTACGCCAATAAATTCGGATTACTAGTATAGTTATTCTATTCTCTTTATTTTTTTTTCTTGTTTTTATAGCTCCGCTTCTACCAGGAAAATACTCTTTTCACCTGATAGTTGAATTTTTTTTACAAGAAATAATATTTTTAAAAAAGCATTATTATTTAAAAATAATGCCTTCATCCAAATTTCTACGGATCAGCATCTTGTGAGGCAAAATTTTCAGTTCCGTTGTGTATGCATACGTCTGGATTTATCATGGTAACTTTGCTACCACGTCGAATCAGAAAATGCTTTACTTGTTAAATGTTAAGAAACGTAACAGGTTCAGCATGACAGGTTGATTCATGTTTACAAATTCTTTAGATTTTAAAGAACTTCTGAATACACAGTATCAAATGTCGCTAGTCATCTTCGATGCATCCGATTTTAAAAAAATCCGAGGAAGATCGCATTACACCAGAGAGTATTGGGACGCTTATTAATTCAGAGTATGCAGGGCTTTAATTTATGCGACATCAGTTTTCTAAATTTTAATCACTTAATAGTAAAACGGAACAAATCAGCTTCATCCTGTTTTTTAGTTTCTTTATCAAGCAGACAAAATAACTGTTTTCAATATTTTCAACCGGTACTTATCACGCCACAGAGATTACATTCAAACGTGTTTGACCATTTAAAAATGAATGATTTCAGGCTTATATTCCAGAATTTTTATGTCTGGTTTATTTGCTATAAAATCGTGGCATATATTCTCCAACTTCGAATCAGTGTTAATTAGTATGCCGCGACGAAAATTAAAGTTAGTTTTCAATCGAAAACCGGAGCCCTCGTGCCTTCTCTGTGGTGTCTGAATAACCTAAAGGCGAAAATTTCCATCGAAATTAAGACTTCGCATGTAGTGCTCCCATTCTTACAGCAGTCATTTACAGTCTGGCGTAATCCCTACTTAAGAACGTTAGGTGTTCTTTAAGCTTCAGCAGTACTTACCAGTTATTATTATTTTCCCTTCTTGAGACTTTACTTATCGTGAAATAAGCTTTTCGTTTTTGCTGAATTTTTCTTTAAAGAATACTGGCAATTAAGAACATTAACGTAATGACAAAATCATCATCTAGATATTAAAAGGGATGGCGGTTGTTATAATCCATGTGTGCTTAATGTTTCTTTAGTGTTAACTCTATTTCAACAGTTCTCTTCTCCTAAAGAAACTTAACGGTCGGAAAAGAAAATTAAGCAAAATTAAGATCTGGATTACATAAAGTATACTGAGAGTAATTCACCGAAAACTCAGGTGTAAGAAAACAGAAAAAGACCGAAGTAAAGACAATTCCAAAATAATTGCAGCAGAGATATCGGCGCCCCCAGACAAAGCATAACGTATACATTTTCCAGTTACGTTGCTCATTAGTAGCGGTAAAACTCAATGAAAGAAATCTCAAATTCTCCTACCAGTTGCGCATACAAAAAGGTTTTCACTCCAGTCAGCATAAGAAAAATATAAGTAAATGTATAGGAACGTGGAAAATGCAATAACCTTCCAAAATTGGGATACTATATGTTGTGGGTGGAGAAAATTTAGTGTTATGGGAAAAGCTTGCGAACATACGGTGTACATCTATAAATGAAGCAGTAAGTTACTCAGAAGTCATTTGGAAAGAGAGGATGAACAATGAGTGCACGGTAGGGATAGCAAGCTGCAAATTGGAATGGAAGTTAAATGTCATATTAAGGAAATATTTGGTTAGATTATTGCTACGTTAATCAGTCCTATATCCACAGATAGTACCATAATTAAGAAATTGAAACTGAAAGGTGACACTGGGTATAAAGAAAGACCGGGTAGCTAAAAAGGAAACCTGATATATCTTATGAAACTTGAGCTTGAAAATGCGAGAATTAAGGTAAATCCAAAAGCCTTTCCACAACTCAGTCAGTTGTATGTATGAATACGGAAAAGTTGCTCTTCACAAGTCTCATGTAAGAGTAAACCTAATGCTCAGATTCGACTGTCTAATGTCTTGGGAAGTGACGATTCGAGCAACACTCAATTTCGGTTTTACGGACGTTTCTACACAGACATGACATAAGTAAATAGACACCTGATTTGTTAATATTTGTCTTCTGTCTGCATGGAATGGTAGGAGCTGTAGTGGTAGCTGGATTTAATATCTGGTAGCCATACCCTTTGCAGAACGCAAGGTTGTCACCCTATCAGGAATTGTGGAAATGAGATCAGCAGTGGTGCTCTGTTGAATTTGAGCCCACGATTCACGTATCAAGCGCCTGATTTGTTAATATTTGTCTTCTGTCTGCATGGAATGGTAGGAGCTGTAGTTGTAGCTGGATTTAATATCTGGTAGCCATACGCTTTGCAGAACGCAAGGTTGTCACCCTATCAGGAATTGTGGAAATGAGATCAGCAGTGGTGCTCTCTTGAATTTGAGCCCACGATTCACGTATCAAGACCATCAAGTGCGCCTTCTTTGTTGGTTTATTTGGCATTCGTCGCAATTTACCATGCAATATGGTCCACAGCTGTTCAATTGGGTTCATATCAGGGTTCTGGCTTGGGCACGACAGTTTCTGGATGGCGTATCGTTTGTGCCATGTTTGGATATGTTTTATTCTATGACGTGGAACGCCATCCTATATGAAAAAGGAGGTAGCATTTTGACATCTGGCCACTGGAGAATATTGACAGCAGGCCACTCTCAGGGACGGTTATTGAGCGTAGCTCTCTTTACGAGACTCGAGACAATTAGTTGTTCGGACATAGGTACAAAATTACACATCCGATCACCGTGATGTTTTTTGCATGCGATTCGACACCATCCATGGTCAGGTTTGGACGTCTTCCGATACCCGAAATTTCGCGTCTTTGAGGAATAATCGTCCAAAAACTTGCATTTTTAGGAGTTTTTCCGGGCTTTGAGCAGGGGTCGTTTGTTACTTATCTCCACCAACGATTTACAGCCGATCACGATGGTACTTGTCACAGAGAAAGGGAAGGACATGGTGAGTGACACGGGGTTGGTATCATGGTGATTGGTCGTGTCGTAAAAAAATAATGACCATTAAAAAACTGAACAATTTTAATAATTGAAAAAATCCGCTCTCTATACGAGACTCGGGACAATTAGCTGTTCGAGCATAGCTACGACATGACACATCCGATCACCGTGATTTTTGGCATGTGATTAGACATCCTCAATGGTCAGGTTTTGGTGCCTTCCGATTCCCGAAATTCCATGTCATTGAGGAATTTCAATTAAAACCAGATGGCCTTTTACTTGAACCGTTTCACGAAAGTCGGCTCACTAACATTATTTTAAAAAAATCGTTTGAATTTAAAAATGAAGAATTGGAAAGACTCCATCTGTTAGCTCAACACTTGCTTAAACTATAATCTATTATAATAAAAGGAAGTTTGTGTATGTGTTTGTCTGTCTTTCGCGATACAAAATGAAAAACGTTGTCCCCGATCTGAGTGTGTCCTTCCGCTTTGTTTACATGCAACCTGATCACAACTAACGTGAAGGCGTGAAGGAAAATACTTCGTGATAAATTTTAGGCATTTCTTTTTTAGAATGTTTCGTACTTTTGTCCTGGAAGTCATAAATTTTACGCGTTCGGTTTTTAGGATTTGTCATAATAGACAGCTTAATGAGCTTAGATTTTGCAGTAGCTTCGCTCAAAATTTTCCAACTGTACCAAGTTATCGGGTACCGTTGGCGGTTTGTTCTAGTGTACTTTTGTACATTGATATTGCCGTGACATTGTATGAGGACTGAAGGACCAGTCATCTACATGGGACTTCCCATATCGTGATTGAAAACCCGCCATGTTTCACAATTGGCTGTAGCTGATTCAAGCTGAACTCCTGAATGGGAAATCACCACACCCACGCCCTGCCACTGTCTGACAATTGTGGAAATTGGAACTCATCAGAGAATATCAGTTGGCCATAGGTGCTTCGAGCTGAATTCCTGGCCGGGCAATTTCCCCACCCAGGCCCTGCCACTGTCTGACAATTGTGGAAATCGGGACTCATCACAGAATATCAGTTGGCCATAGGTGCTTCCAGCTGAATTCCTGGCTGGGCAATTACCCCACCCAGGCCCTGCCACTGTCTGACAATTGTGGAAATCAGGACTCATCAGAGAATATGGCAGTGTACCAAAACGCTGAGGGTATCTCAATCATGTCTGTCGCCCAGGCCGATTTGCGATCAATATTTGCTTCTGGCAAAAGAAGTTTACGTCTAGCCGCTCTTCCATGATAGCCGAGACGGTGAAGATACCGCTGACCAGTTCTGAAACTCATTTGGAACTGTTCTGCAATCAATCTCAGCGGCCTTGCTACGTGGATTGGTCTCCATAAAACGCCCAACAGTTCAAAGGCACTTCTGGGATGGCCCAGGACGTCCCGTAGGTCATGCTGGCGCTTTCTTGCCTGCCTTCGTGAATTCCACTAGCACTTGATTAACAGTGGCAAGCGGAATTTGCAGGTTTGCAACAAACTGACGCTGGCTGATGCGAAATCTGATTGTCCCACGATTCGTCCTCTCTGAATGTCGCTTAGTTCCTTGGGTCGAAGCATGTTCGTTTGGTGTCACATACTCGATACACGATTTCGATTAAATTTTAGTATGTGGTAGGGGACCACCTGGAGAAAAACCTTATTGAAAATGGGTGAAATGGGGTCAAAGGTCCGGACATAGGAGCGGAATCACTTCCATCGCCATTATGTGTCATAACTAACGTAAAAATGTTTCGATTTCGATGAAATGTTAGTATGTTGTAGGAGCCTGCCTAGGAACGAATCCTATTGAAAATGGGCGAAGTGGGGGTCAAAGGTTTGGACACAGGAGTGGGATCCATTCCATAGCCCTTATGCATTATAACTTACGTAAAAATACTTTGATTGCGACAAAACTTTATCATGTTATTTCGGAGGTAAACTAAACCGGTTCTGTTAATTATAATCTAAATGAGATCAAAGGTCAGGGCACAGGACCGAAATTTATTCCATAGCCATTATCCTCATAACTTGAGTGATAACTTCAGTAATGATTTCCGGTATGTTGGAAAGCGTATTATAATCAATGCATTGACGATTTTACTAACTTGTTTATAATTTATTTTGATTTTCCGTTTTGATTGGGTAAAAGACTTCCATCATCATCTGTCTCTCTCTCTCTAGCTGTATGCTGATACAGTATATAATCATTCCTAAATCATTGGTTTCAAATTAACTTTCTCACGATCATAGAAATTAATCAATGTGTTCTCAGTTATATGGTACAAATAGTGTGGCACCAACATAAATTGTCAAACATGAAGTTTCATTTTTCCTTTGTGAAATAGCACACACGGGTCTTCTTTGGTTTGAATGAACGTACTGCTGCACAGATATTCTATAGTTGGTTCGTTCCAATTTCGAAGCTCTTTTCCAATTTACATGACTTTTCTTCTTCTCCTGGTTCTTGAAAAGCTTTAGGATTAACCATGTAGATATATCTTCTTTAAATTCTTCATGAAGTAAGACTGTTTTAATATCGAAGTGATGAACTTGTGATTTTATATTTTTTGCAACTCAGTAAATTCCAAAATGTGTGAAGGCTTTACCACTCTTGAAAACTTCTCTTCAAATACTTCTCCTGGCTGTTGGGTGTATCCTTTTGCAACAAATCTCACTTCATACAAAGGCTGTTCCATAAAAACTGAGAGTACCTTTTTTTGAGTTGGCAACAGTGCAAAGCGGAAAAGTAACCAACCAGACGACTAACTGAATTCAGGAAGTATCTGTGGCAACCGTTATTAGCCGTGGCAGACGATTTTGGTTTTGTTAATGCGCAGTTGTTTAAGGTACATCTGGATTTCGCCACGCTACTATGGAGGTGAATGAGTCAGAGTTAAGAATTGAAATGCGTTATGCGATAAAGTTTTGCTATCGTTTGGGTAAAACGGCTCCAGAAACAGTTGATTTAATGAAAAAAGCTTACAAAGAAAATGTTTGGGTGAGTCAACGATTTCTATATCTCACCATGATTACAAAAAAGGGCGTTTGTCGGCTGAACACGGTCCTAGGCCTGGTCGACATGAAAGTGTTATTACGGTGAGTATTGTTAACAATGTTTGGAAATCCTGCAACACGATCAACGAATAACGTGTGAAACCAAAGCGGCGTCAACTAATATTTCAAAAACGTCGGAATTCCGCATTCTACGCGAGAAATTTCTGCTGCATCGTGTGTTTTACAGATGGGTACCTTATAACCTAACGAGATAATAATTGTTGGCTAGACTTCAGGTGTGTCATGAGGGGAAACAAATGATTGCAAAAACTTCAAACTTTCTAAACACAGTAATAACTGCAGATGAAACATGGGTCCACCATTTCGACCCCTCACGAAGCCCGCAACGAGTGTTTGAAAGCACACAGGCTCGCCTCCTCCGATAAAAGTCCGCCAAGCCAAATCAACTCTGAATGTGATGATGATAATTTTCTTTTATCATATACCAGCATGCCGCTCCTCCACAAATTTCTGGGATTGCTGAGTATTACATTTCAGTCTTGAAGCGTCTGTGACGACACATGTAGATTAAGTGATCGTAACTAGTGGGCAAGTGGACTTTTCACCATGATAACACCCACCCACATGTGGTTGCTTGTGTTCAGGAGTTTCTTACGAAATGCAGTATTGAAATCATGCCACAATCTGCCTACAGTCCTGACCTCGCGCTGTGCGATTTCTGGTTGTTTCCAACAATGAAAGATAAGTTCCCTAGCGCAACATTCAACACAGATGCTGAAGTTACTCAGGCTGTACGAGGGTCGTTAAATCACCTTCCAGCTTTGAAAAGTGGACTGAACGAAATGCCTTCGCCACAGACTTTGAAAAGTGGACTGAACGAAATGCCTTCGCTCGCTACATACTTTGAAAAGTGGACTGAACGAAATGCCTTCGCTCGCTACATACTTTGAAAAGTGGACTGAACGAAATACCTTCGCCACATACTTTGAAAAGTGGACTGAACAAAATGCTATCGCCACATACTTTGAAAAGTGGACTGAACGAAATGCCTTCGCCACATACATTGAAAGTGGACTGAACGAAATGCCATCGACAGATACTTTGAAAAAAGGACTGAACGAAATGCCTTCGCCTCATACTTTGAAAAGTGGACTGAACGAAATGCCATCGCCACATACTTTGAAAAGTGGACTGAACGAAATGCCTTCGCCACATACATTGAAAATAGACTGAACGAAATGCCATCGCCATATACTCTGAAAAGTGGACTGAACAATGCCACCGTTGCATATCATCCGAGGGAAGGTACTTTGAGAAGGAATAAGACATACAGGGTGTCAACAAAGTGTCTTTATAACTTTTCACATTTATTACGGACACCCTGTATTATTTAAGTACATGGTATTTGTTATATAATATACTGTAAATATCAAAGTTTTAATTTATATTATCGTTTTTTGTTATAGGACCCTCACTGACAAAAATGTGAAAATGTGGCCCCCACAAGAGAGAGCGCAGTGCGTCGCTTGGTGCTTCGAAACAAAATCTGATACTGAAACGCAATGACATTTCCGGACTCAGTATGGCAGTACCCTGCCATCTCGTCCTAGTATCCGCCCATGGTACCAGAAATTCATGGAGACTGGGGTCCGTGTTGGAACAAGATCGTAGTGGCCGCCCAAGAACTTCGACTGAAGACATCGAACGTGTTCGTGATTTATTTTCACGAAGCTCGAAGAAGTCCATTCGTTCCACTGCAAGAGAACTACAAATAGCCCGACCCATGGTACACAAGGTGCTACATAGATATCTACACTTATATGCAGACAAAGTGCAATTGTTACAAGCACTTGAGGCGAACGACAGACCACGACGAAAAGAATTCGCAGTAACAATGCTCGATAGACTGAGGGAAGATCATGAGTTTCTCACAAATGTTTGTTTTACGGATGAGGCAACTGTTCATGTCTCTGCGCAGTTAAACAGACACCATGTCATTATTTGGGGGTCTGAAAATCTTTATGCGTTTATGGAACTTGCGAGAGACAGTCCTAATGTGAACGTGTGATGCAGTGTCATGCATAACAAGTCCTTGGACCATTTTTCTTCAGAGAGAAAACAGTGACGGCAGATGTTTACATAATGTTTTGCGGGAATATGTTGCCCCACATTTGGAGGACCTTCAACCAAGCATGATGTTCCAACAGGATGGTGCGTCACTACATTGGGGACGGCACGTTTGGGACTTTTAAAACACAACATTCCCTGGGAGGTGGATTCGACGAGATGGTCCAATTGCATGGCCACCCCATTCCCCCGACGTCACACCTTTGGACTTTTTTGTATGGGGATATGTGAAGGATATCGTGTATCGAACAAAGGTGCAGGACATCGATCACGTGAAATCGAGGATCAACAATGCCATTTCGACCATTACTGAGGACATGTTGCAGCGCACATGGATGGAACGGGAGTTTCGGCTAGATGTTCTACGCGCAACAAATGGTGTGCATATTGAGCTTTTGTAATGAGGTAGAAAAATCTTTAGTCATTCTCTTACTTATGTGCTCAACCACATTTCTCTATCTCATACAGTGCATCCGTAATAAATGTGCAAATTTGTATTTTGTGGACACCTTGTATATTGCTGTACCTATATTTCTTCATTTTGTGTGATTTTACTCTCAGTTTTTATAGAATGGCCGTTCTACGTTTCCACTTTTCAATCGGCATTGCATTTTCTCTTGAATATCATTTATTTTTAATTGGCATATTGTCCTTAGGAAGATCTACTCACACATACCGCACATCGACTTGAATTTAAATGCACTTATCATTAAAGGCACATAATGCATCACAATCCTTCCGTTTTTTTAATGGCAATAACGCCCATGACTTATTATGTTTTCATGTTTTCCTTGAATAACTATCTCCCTGTGGTACGAATTGAAACAGCTGACCTTGAAGTCACTCGGTCGCAGGTTATTAACACCGACGTGCTGATGAACAGCGGTTGGCCAGAGCCTGGCGCAGCAGGTGTTGAGCTACGGGCACGGGAATTGTATGCTTCTGTTTCTCACTGCATGTTAATAAACAATGAAATCTTTCAAATCTTTGTTTAATTAACGCTTTAATTTGTTAATTTCGAATTTCCCTGGGTGTTCGTTTTTCTTTTTTTTTTTCGAAAACGTGTTGAACACATTTTTTCATTTTCCCATCAGCATTGTATGTAATATATATATTTTAAATACACTGACGGAAAAAAATCCCAACACCACGAAAAAATAGTTGTAGAGGAATGAAATGGCGGCAATACATTTGTATAGGTAACATATTTAATCGATTAAGGTTTCAAGATCACAGCTTATTGTAAGCGCGAGAAGAGCCATTTTAAATGTGAAATGCTGGTACATTAATAACCGGTGTAACAGCCAGAATGTTGAATGCAAGCACGAAAAACGTTCATGCATTGAGTCGTACAGGTGCTGGATGTCAGTTTGTGGGATGGAGTTCCATGCCTGTTGCACTTGGTCGGTCAATACAGGGACGGTTAATGCTGGTTAGGGGTGACGCTGGAGTTGTCGTCCAATGATGTCCCATACGTGCTCGATTGGTGAAAAACGATGGTGAAAGATCTGGTTATCTAACACTCTGTAGAGCATGTTGGGTTACAACAGCGGAATGCGGGCGAGCGTTATCCTGTTGGAAAACACCCCCTGGAATACTGTTCATGAATGACAGCACAACAGGTTGAATCACCAGACCGACGTACAACTGTGCCGTCAGGGTGCGTGGGATAACCACGAGAGTGCTCCTGCTGTCATAGGAAATTGCTCCCCAGACCATAACTCCAGGTGTAGGTCAAGTGTGTCTCGGCCGCAGACAGGTTGGTTGCAGGCGCTCACCTGGCCTCCTTCTAACCAACACACGGCCATCACTGGCACCCAGGTAGAACCGGCTTTCATCAGAAAATACAACCGATCTCCACTCCGTCCTCCAATGAGCTCTAGCTTGAAACCACGTCGCAAACGGCAGTGGTTTGGAGTAAGTGGAATGCACGCTACAGGGCGTCTGGCTCGGAGCTGTCCTTCAAGTAACAGATTTGTAACAGTTCGTTGTGTCACTGTGGTGGCAACTGCAGCTCGAATTGCTGCCGCAGACGCGGTACGATGCGCCGCGGCCAAACGCCGTACACGGTGGTCTTCCCTCTCAGTAGCGCCACGTGGCCAGCCGGAACCCGGTCTTCTTGAGGCAGTACCTTCCCTTCACCACCGCTGCCAACAATCATGCACAGTGGCTACATTCCTGCCAAGTCGTTCTGCAATATTGTGGAAAGAAGATCCACCTTCTCGTAGCCCTATTACACGACTTCGTTCAAACTCCGTGAGCTGTTGATAATGGCTTCTTCGTTTTCTTAAAGGCATTCTTGACTAACATCAACACCCTACGTCGAATCTCAACGATAACTAACGCTCACGAACGTTACAGCGCGTATTTACAGCAAACCTGCTTTGCATGTTCCGAGAGGCGCTACTAGCGCCACACGTATGCGCCGATCGCGAAATTTGCATAGACGTCATCTTACAGATGTACTCTCCCCGCCTACCAGCTGTCGTTTATCTAACAGAACCCCTTCTTGGTGTTGGGATTTTTTTCCGTCAGTGTATATTAAATACAATGCTGAATATATTTTTTCCAACTTCATCTTTTTTTTTATGGAACACGTCTCGCAGGTCATGTAAAAATGCACCACGGACTAAAAGTAGCCAGAAGAACAAGGGTTGAAGATGCCCTTGATTAGACTAGTGGACCCATGCGTATTTGCCCAAACTTATTTAAACGTTGTTTGTAAAGAAGTGGATCTAACGATTGTCACCCTCTACGACTTTCGTGATGAAGGTCAGCCATAGTGCTCACATTGTTTCGGAGTGGTTCCAGAAATAATATGATGGAGACTCTTCCGTAACACAGTACCACCTCACAGTCCAGCAATTGAGCACTTGTATAACGACGTCGAAGGATATCTCAGATATGCGTATTACGTTCTGTCCGAAGCTTTTGATAAACGTGACGAATATTTCAGCTGAACTTCATCAGAACGTACAAATCAATTACTGCTTTTCAGAAGAATAAAGTGTGTCTGACACATTAAAAGATGTGTCTGAAAATGTTTAGGATTCATTGTCTCTAAACGTTACCACCAGTTCCACGCGTTGGCCACGGTTGTTGTTATTTACTCTCAAATGTAAACAGGTCCAGTGCCTTTCAGCAATATGCACAAAGCGATTCTACTGGAAAGTCATGTTAAGTTTGCGTAGTTATTTAAGTATGTGGGCAAAGGAAAGCAATCAAACTTTGTTTTAAGCCAAATATATTGCAACTGAAACAGTTGCAATGGCGCGTGAAGCCTACAAAGATATAACACGTTCCATCGATATTCGGTGGTATAGGCGATTCCATAAAGGGCATATAGAAGTTTAGACGACATGTGATGCTGTTGACCCTCCCAGGCCCGAACTCCTACATCGAAAGATTTCAACAAATGCTAAAAGGAAATCGTTTCCTATCTCTTCAAAAGATAGCAAACAAGCTTCGCATCGGCAAAGACACCGTGTGTTCTATTGTCAATGATAAAAATAAAATTGTGTTTGTGCTTCGTACTGTATGTATTGACGACGGAACAAAAGTAGCAACGAGGGGATGTGCATCCGGATTCCATTCAAATGGTTGTCAGTGAACGGATATTTAAAAACCCATCATAACCTGTGAAGAGTCTTAGTTCCTTGAGTATGATTCCAAAACAAGAAGGCAATCGTTCTCATTGGTCTGATGAAATTCGTGGGAGCCGAAGGAACTACTGTTCCAAAAGCCCAGAACCAAAACAGTGTTGATGATTTGTTGGATTTGCAAGGGATTATGCACAAACACTTTCTAGAAGAAGGACAGAAGTTGACTCTGAATTTCTCAGAGGAGTGGTGGACAGACTGCTGAAAATAATTCAGTCTATTAGGCCGGACACTGCCGAGTCAGGTGATTCGTTCCTGCTTCACGGCGTGCGTCTGCGCACAACGCGACCATCAGCAGGCAGTTTCTCGCGTAAATTTTTAACACCCCCTCCCCACGTATCCATAGGATTTGAAAACTTCTAATTATTTTTTTGTTCCCTAAAGCGGAATACTAATAAGAAGGGTACAGTTTGATTCAAAACAACGTGACGAGGGAATCAAACAGTGTTTCCGCAAGCTGTGTTCCAGAGCACCATGCAGGTATTGCACGACCGTGTAAAAAGGTGCATTAAATTCCTAGGTATTCAGTTTAAAGATTAAATGGCATTAATGCTTTTTTTATGTTTTGTTAATGCAGCTATAAAACGTCTGAGATACACCTTACATTAGATATGTGTTTCTAACACATCGGTTACTAACTGTGTATGACTATTACACCAAATATAGTACTGTCGAATATGCTACCAAATTTCTATAACATCAAAAGTACTAAACGGAAGAGCTCTATATACTATTGCAAAAGGATTTTACTGAATAGAAAAATGAAAACGTTAAAACAATATTTAATATAACATCACATTTCTTTTACTGCTAGCAAAAGTGTTCAGTGTTCGGAGACTAATAGCTGTGACTTAAGGTAACCTTTTTTTTTTCTTTTTTTTTAAGTTTAAGAATGTATGATACTCCCAAAGCCTATCACTAGTGACCAGTTTTTGTGGACGTGACTTCGAAGAAGAGTAACAATTGTAATGAGTGTATGTGCCTCTAATTTTGCTTTACTGGGAGATCCTTTATTAGAATTGTCCTAATTGTATCATAGTGTGCATAATAAGGACGCACCTCACGGCAGTGGCGTAACCATGTTTCAAAATCTGGGGGGGGTCCAATCACACATACACACATTATATGCATACATATATATAAAATATTATATACATACTGTGGGATGTAAGGTCAGGTGATGCGTAACATCATAGCCTCTCCTTGACAAATGTCAACCCCGCCTTCTCGTGGTGCATCCTGTTCCCACTAAAGGGGCTCTGACGACCGCCCATAGCGGTATAACTATACCATCGGGATTAGAGGAAATTCTATCCCACACTCACCAACCCGCTTGGCCAGCGTGGTGAGTTATGGCCAAACCCCTCCAAAATGATTCCACAACTTAAATCTTGGCCCTCAGTCTCCGGCAGCTGGAATGTACCTGGCCAAGGCAGCGGCCAGTGCGACATGAAGGCAGAGGGTGCTAAGAATCCCCGGAGAACCGGACTAGGCTGCCATCTGATGCTGACCTTGGCTACTTACAATGGACGCTCCCTATCTTCTGATTCAAGGCTTCTTGAATTGGAAGAGGAACTACAAAGCATCAAGTGGGACATCGTGGGGCTAAGTGAGGTAAGGAGAAAAGGAGAAGATCTCATCGAACTGAAAAGTGGACATCTCTTCTACTATCGTGGGACAGATACTGGCAGAACTAGTGGTGTTGGATTTATAATAAACAAGAAACTGAAGGATAAAGTTGTAGAAGTTGAAAGTTCCTCTGACAGAGCTGCACGACTTGTTATCCAACTCTCGAAAAGATACCAGGCTCAGATTATTCAAACTTATGCACCCACCACAAGTCATCCTGAAGAAGAAATTGAAGAATTTTATGAGGAAATTTGTCATCTAAATAATAAAGGTAAGCAGCACTTGAAAATAATTATGGGAGATTTCAATGCAAAAATAGGGCAACAGCAACAGAATGAAACTTCAGTAGGTAAATTCGGTCATGGCAACAGAAACCAGCGTGGAAATACTCTCGTTGAGTTTGGTAGAGGCAGAAGGGTTTTTCATCTTGAACTCCTTCTTCAAGAAAAAGCCACACAGGAAATGGACATGGAGACATCCAAATGGGACGACAAGTGAAATTGATTTTATTATGTGTAACAAAAAATTCGTCATAGAAGACTGCAGTGTGCTAAACAAGTTCAACACAGGTAGTGACCATAGATTGGTGAGATGTAAGATGCACCTCAACACTAAACTTGAACGTGGCAAGCTCATAAGACAAACAAAATCTATTGACATAACCAACCTTAAAAAACACCATAATACCTTCAAGTTAGAACTGAAGAACAGGTTCTCTGCTTTAGAAGGCCTAACATCGGAAGAAGTGGACATCTCTGAAGTTAACAGAAAAGTAACCAAAGCTCTTATGGAAACAGCAACAAAATTAGCTGGGTCTAAGAACAAGTTGCATGTGAACAAATTATCAGAAAAAACCAAAATGTTGATGCAAAAAAGAAGAGAGATGAGGACAACTAAAGATGTGACTTCCAAAGTGGAATATATAGAGCTATGCAAGACAGTAAGAAAAAGTATCACTGAAGACGTAAGGAAATTCAACTGTGAACTAGTGAGGAAAGCAATTGAAAACAACCAAAGCCTAAAGATAGCAAAGGGACATCTCAGTAAGGGAAGAAAACAGATTATGGCACTGAGAAAAGAAGATGGTTCTGTAACAAGAAATAGAGGAGAAATTTTGACAAGAGTGAAAGATTTCTACTCCAAATTATATGAAAGGGATGATATATGCACTCCAGACATCATGAAAGATACCAGTACCAGAGTTCCTCCAGTCCTTCCAGCAGAAGTTGCACATGCAATCAAGAACATGAAGAGAGGAAAAGCTCCAGGAGAAGATGGAATTACTGTAGACATCATACAAGAAGCAAGTGGAGAAATCGAAACAGTACTCGCCCAAATTTTCACTGATGCCTTAATGAAGGAAAGATTCCTGAGGATTGGAACACCGCTACAATGATCCTGCTACATAAGAAAGGTGACATTGAGGATCTCGGAAACTACAGACCTATCAGCCTCCTATCAGTAGTTTATAAAATCTTCACTAAAGTTCTTTCACACCGCTTGAAGGTAACACTGGACATGGCTCAACCGAGAGAACAAGCTGGATTCAGGAGTGGCTACAGCACAATAGATCATATCCACGTGCTGAGAGAACTAATTGAAAGAGCGAGGGAATATGAACTTCCATTGTGCATGGCTTTTATCGATTATGAAAAAGCCTTTGATTCGGTGAAACCATCAGCAGTTACAATGGCTCTGAAAACCTGCGGTATTGAAGATGCATACATTAATATTATTAATAACATCTATGAAAATGCAAGTGCAAAGATTAGGCTGTTTGAAAATACAACACACGTAAAAATTGGAAAGGGAGTGAGACAAGGTGACACCATATCTCCGAAGCTCTTCAATGCCACATTGGAGGGTGTTTTTCAGTCGCTGAGCTGGGAAAACAAGGGGATAAAGATTAATGGAGATTATCTAACCCACCTTCGTTTTGCTGATGACGTAGTCATTTTTGCAACTACCCCATCAGAGCTGCAGAGTATGATCCAGGAACTTGCGGACAAGAGTAAAGAAGTGGGATTAAAAATGAACTTTCAGAAGACAAAAGTGATGTTCAATGCTTTTACAAGAAATGAAGATTTATCGATTGATGGAAAAAAGCTGGAGATAACAGACACGTTCGTTTATCTTGGACAGCAGATATCAAGTGAGGGTCACATTGATGAAGAAATTAATCGGCGTACAAAACTTGCCTGGAGAGCTTTTGGAAGAAACAGCATAATTTTCAAGAGCAATATGCCATTATGTCTTAAAAGAAAAGTGTTTGATCAATGCATCCTTCCAGTGCTTACGTATGGTGCAGAGACGTGGACCTTAACTAAAAGAGACATACAAAGGCTCCAGACAACTCAAAGAAGCATGGAGAGGTGCATGCTTGGGGTAACCAGGAGAGACAAGAAGAGGAACTCGTGGATCCGAAAAATGACAAGAGTGGAAGACATCATGATCAGAGTTAAATCCCTGAAATGGCAATGGGCTGGACATACTGCCAGAAGGACAGATCATCGATGGACAGCCGAAATTTTAGATTGGATTCCAAGGGACAAGAAAAGACCCAGAAGAAGACCTCATGGGAGATGGGTGGATGAAATTCGAAAGTATGCAGGGGTGACATGGAGGAGACTGGCACAAGACAGACCGTTGTGGAGGAAACTTGGGAGACCTTCGTCCAGCAGTGGATTGATAATGGTTGACAATGATGATGATGATGATACATACTGTATAAGATAGAGTTTGGGACCTTCTCGCCTACACACGCAGGAGCAAAGCATTTGCTGAGGCACGATCTAACGGGCACGACATATGCGCCTCTGTTGGTGAATTGTGGAACTTAGCGAACACAACTGTAAAACTATGATAGGTAGGGCAGAAATGTAAATTACAAAGTTGTAGAACTGACTTTGCTTATTAGGAACCGATATCGCCGTTTTACTAAGTACACGTTATACACGTGTTTGTGTTCTACAAAAAATTGCAATCTTATGCTATTAAATTTAGTTGGTTCACATAGTAAAAAGTGTGCATTATATCACTATATTCCCCAAAAATTGGCGGGGGAGGGAGTCCTTTACATTGGAGATCCCCGACTCTGAAAATCTGGGAGGGTCCTGACCCCACTCCCACCCGACACCCCAGTGATTACGCATGCCTGAGGACGTATGAATGTAACCAGCGATACCGACCAAATAATCATTTACAACAGAAAGCGCTGATTTGATAACTTCCTGTTTTCCCTTCGTTTCTTCACTTTCCCCCTTATTTTTTCCGCGAAAAAGGTAATATCCCGTTTGTTTAATACAAGATGCAGTAAAACCTATAGTAACGGACACCTCGAAACAACAGTAATCTTCAAACAACGGCAAGATTTGGTTGGTACAGAGCAGCTGCAGATGGATTAATATTAGAGATAACCTTCGAACAGAGGAACTCTTAGCAGAGGTCAACGGACGAACCAATCAGTTCTGAATGTGGTTTAACGGATACCTTGTCTCTTTGGATATTACATATCTCCTTCGGTACTTCGACGGCAAGTGAGTATGATGGGGAAAAACCTTTTGCTAAAGGAGCTGTGCCTAGGGCAGCATGTGTTGAGTTACAACGAGTTCAATGTCGTGCTTAAGTGAAAAGAAA
This sequence comes from Macrothele yani, assembly GCA_039090855.1. Taxonomy (NCBI): domain Eukaryota; kingdom Metazoa; phylum Arthropoda; class Arachnida; order Araneae; family Macrothelidae; genus Macrothele; species Macrothele yani. The sequence continues at coordinate 12,706,560 of CM077027.1, read as the reverse complement.
GGAGTTGAAAGTGTAGTTTGACGTGTGACGGCTATTACTTGAGACGAGATCTATGTCACATGTGTGTCTTAGTCCTACATAGAGTTCGAGAATTGCTGGTGCCTAGAGTATTGCCCGATGGCTGCGGTGTTTCTTAGGTTGGTCCCCGTGTATTTTGTCCCTGCTTTTCCGCGCCCAACCTCCTAAATTTATAATCTCTAAAACTGTTTTGTTTTTGTTTTCTGTAGGGTACCCTAACATTAACATGACAGTGTTTATAATAATAATGCATTACTATTGCTAAGAGCTGTTTAATCAGGAGTCAGACATTGCCTTCTTAAATTCTTCTACACTCTGATTTATTTTGCTAAAATTCAGTTAGATGTCATCCAATTCTAGTTAACAACAATTGAAAATAACGAGGTAAAGTTTTACATTTAATCTGCTGAAGTCCTGCTTTTTCCATTTCACTGATTCAAACATTGCTCTGTAAACAATAAATAGTATTCACTATTCTAAATTTGGATACTTTCTTTCTTGAACTTAGCACAGCTTTCTGTGGGCTACCATTATGCAGCCTGCATTCCGACCTCCGCGTTGCTGTAGTCGCTGCCCAGATCTGTCCATAATTCCGCACTGATTCCGGGATTTTCTTATCCCAGAAGCAACTAAAATACAATAATAATTTAGTCTTAACCTCCGAACAACTGCTATCTCCAAAAAAACGGTGACTTTTTTCAGTTCAAGTGGTGACCGTCAGTTACACATTTCGTTTCAGTTACACATTTCGTTTCAGCTTTCAGGATGAAACAATGGCCATCACTAACCTGATATCCCTAAAAGTTAAAATCAGGATCAGTATCACGCAAAACGTTTCCCCAGCACTCTGTCAAACTCTATATTTTAACCATTTTTCATACGGAAGCAAAGATGGAGATTGCAGTCTTGGAGCAATATTTTATTATGTTTGCATTCCTGAATCAGTCCTTTTTACCGTCCATTTTACCACCGAGTAAGATGGAGTTCTGTAATATAGTCGTCAAACCCAGCGAACAGCATCACTATTTTCTAAAGTCTTTTAAATCGATAGTTTAGTTCATTCTTAAGCAGAATAAAAGCTTAGACTTCGAGATCTAAACAAAAAAATAAAAAAGCATATACATTTTCTCTCAAGACACAAGTACATGTAAATGCTTTCACCAAGTTATTTATAAGGAAATTTTGCTACAAAAATCGTATTGTGTTCTTTTTATTTCTAAATGTATATCTCTCTTCTTTATGTGTAAAAGTTCTTCAGAGTCTTTGCCATTAATGATAAAGTAGATATCCGAGATTCTGTGGGGGTGAAGGTTGCCTCTAATACCTTTTCCTCTAAGGAGATTATCTTCTCATCGCCAAGAAATGCCAGAAATGCTGGTCTGTTCGATTTCAGTGCGAGCAGCAGAATACGATGCATCAAAGCATCATTCTTACGTTTGAGGCCATTAATCGTTCGCCAGAAGACATCTGAGATCATGTGAGCGGCCACATAAATGGACTTATGTCCAATAAGTCCTGCCTTTCTCCTCTCTTGTTACGACCGTCATCAAGATCAAAATAACTTCGTAGTGCCCGAGTCGTGCAAAACTGCATTTCGGTATTGCGCTTTGAAGTACTTCAATCAGAACGCTTGAGTAAATTGCTTTTTTCTGCTACCTTGCAGAAAAATATTAATCACGTGAAAAATGTTCAATTGTCCTGTTATATTTCGTTTAATTCCTTTGTTCAGACGTCCGCAGAATGACAGCGCCATACCCGTTCACTCTGAATATAATAAGAGTATTGCTTCTTCTCCTTTCAACTTATGATCAGTTTCAGAACAACATTAACTAAATGTTATAGATTGATGTAACAATCGCAAATCCATATAACGTAAGTAGAAATTATGATGATTAGTATCATGTTCATTATGATTTATTATGGTTAGTCGTGCCGTGTTCATTATGATGAACAGTGCCATATTCATTTTAGTCAATAATGTCATGTTCAGGATAGTGAACAGTGTCATATTCATTATGGTGAATAGTGTCATATTCATCATGATAGCTAGGGTCATGTTCGTTATGGTGAATAATGTCATGTTCGTTATGATGAATAGTGTCATACTCGTTATGATGAATGGTGTCATATTTATTATGGTGAATGGTGTGGTATTCATTATGACGACTAGTGTCATATTCATTATAGTGAGCAGTGTCATATTCATTATGATGAATAGTGTCATACTCATTGTGATGAATGGTGTCATATTTTTTATGGTGAATGGTGTCATATTTTTATGGTGAATGATGTCATACTAAATTATCATGACAAAAGTCATGGTCGTTATGGTGAACAAAGTCATATTCATTATGATGAATAGTATCACATTCATTATGGTGAATAGTGTCGTGCTCATTATGATGAATAGTGACATATTCATTATGATAATAGGGTCGGTCTCCACCATCATGCTGAGTGTAATTAGTCACCACCATTATGGTGAATGCCATGGAACATTTGCCGCCGCTGTGATGAATGGCTTCCAACATTCACTGCGACTCCATTGCTGAAAGCCATGGAACGTCGAACACTATACAGACAAATCGATGTAAAAAATACCACATCAAGAAGTATTTGTCGCAGCGCCATGAAAATTGACGGGTAGGTGTTGACAATTGGGTTATGTAACTGATTGCAGTTCGGCACCAATCACTTGATAGGTGAGGATCAGAAAAAAGAAAAACAGATGGACGTAACTAAGTTCAGTTGTCCTCATCAGGATGTGAGAACTACTGAGTCGGAGTGATCTCGGTGGCGAAAGCATGGAGTAAGAATACCCGGGTGTCGTCATCGGGAATCTTACCATCAGATAGACACTGTGAAGACACAAATTTGTCGGTGAGGCCAATCGAACCCCCGTTTCCTCGCTCTGGAGCGAGTTGCTCTCATCAACTGAGCTACACCGACGGAATGTATCGCTGCAATGTGTCGTCTTCACTCGTGCTTTACGTCTGCAGTACGTCACAACACCGTAACCACCAGAGGCTTCATCATAGGGCAATGAATGGCTGGTTGGTCGCTGCGTCGCATCGCTGTCGAAACGCATCCAGATGCACCAGTTGTCGGCTTTATCGGGCGACAGTGGTTGGAGGGAGTTAACGCCTTTTGCCGTAGTGAAACTAGGGAGAAGTCGGACCTCCGCGATTGCAGCAATCGAAGGCAATCCGCAGCTGTTCCACAATCCACAGCGGAAGACATTCGACGAGGTTTACAAACAGAAATGGACTTTCCAGTCTTGTCACGGACTGTGAAACACAGATTAACTGAGATACGTTTGCAGTCTCGTCCGCCACTGCAAGACCACTTAGACCGATCTTGGTCAACTTTCAGATGCCAATTCCTCAGGTCACTAGACAGCCGAGGCGGCCCATTCACCTGTGTTATGAATGCAGATTGGGATTTCTTGATATGGTACCAGCAGAATGGCGCTACTGTGAACTGCAATATACAGTAAGTGTATGCATCTGAAGTTCCCTTGTCATGGGATAGGACGCCGAGAACTTGTGAAGTGGTCGCTCAGTATCAGCGATTTCACCCTGACTGATTTTTATCTACATTGTGATTTGAAGGATTTGGTCAACGCAGAAAGTATTTAAAAAATGGCATGGTTGTGGGCGCACATCATCAACGCATGTAATACATAACCATTGACACCATTCGTCGTGAGATTTCTGACTGGATGTATTGTCTGTTTTTAAGCTGATTCCTGTGTTTATTTAAGTGTTATTCATAACGGTTGACCTATGGAACACATTCTGTGAATGCATTATGGATACGTGCTGTGTTTATTTGAATACCAGCTGTTTTCGTCATTTTGCTCTATTGTTACAGATTTATGGGACATCCCGTAGTCTCAGAAAAGTGCAGTGTTAAAGTGTTAAGAACTAATATAAAAAAAAAGGCTTACCTTTGATATATGTTCCTCATTCCATGGTTACATTTTCATATGCTAGGAGAATTTTCAAATGCAAATGAAATGCCTTGAAAAAACGAAAGAAAATATAATTTTGTGGTGTCGAAATTTTACAAAAAAAAAATGATAATTTAAGATGCATTACTAAAATCTCACAAACATCAACCGCTATCATAACTTAATAATAAAATAACACTATGATTCTTTAATATTTCCACAGCAAAAGGTGAAAATGCAATCTAATGACACATTTGCTGTCATGATTTCTATTCAGCTGACTGAACATGGACGTAGAAGAGGAAAATATGTTATATGAACTGTAAAAAGAAATAATCATCCGTAAAGCTAAATAAAATTCTAAGAAAGTTCCACGTACGTTTAATAAAAAGTATAATAGATTTATTAGACATGTGAAAGTTGAAAAATTTTCTGGTTATGCAGAATTTTATCATTGATACGAGAAGAAGGATACCAGACGACGTAAAGTATTCAGCAAATAACATTCCCCAGTTTTGTTGAAAATAGTACTCTCCGTGAATCTGTTGTTTACTTTCCTAAACTTTTCTGCGACAAGTAAACCTGTCACATGGTAAGATTCTTGTGCCACTTTGTTTCAGAATACTTCTTCAAAATTCTGAGGCATGGGCACTTTTCTTCGTGCTTCGTAAAACAAAAGGTTTTTCCTTTGGGCCAGATCATGATTCCTCCCTGAGCAACCTTTGATATCTTATGTATCACAAGGCAATCCAAGCTACCTTTGAGACACTATAGCAGAATACACTGAGTATTCTCCCTCTTTCCCCTCATCTAGTGGGGTCGATGCCTCGGCGTGTATAGGCTGCTATCCGCGCTAGAGGAAGACCAACATGCTATTAGGCGTAGGTATCTCTAATGCTTTCTCCATTGAGTGTATTTTGCTCAGCTCATGTTAGTGTTGCTAAATTGTACAGTACAAGCTGTTAAGAAAAGTGATGTGCTGTTCACTGAGAAAAATCTTAAACCAAGAAGTAACGAAATTTACATGGAAAAAAACTCAAAAGAAAGGTCATGTAGAAGCATTAGTCACTAACATTTATTGGCGATAAATAAAACAAGTTAGTAAAATCAGGCAATGCATTGATTATAATACGCTTTCCAACATACCAGACATCATTACTCAAGTTATTACTCAAGTTATGAGGATAATGGCTGTGGAATAAATCTCACTCCTGTGTCCTTACCTCTGATCCCATTTCAATGATATTAAACAGAATTGGGTCAGTATACCTCCGAAACAACATGATAAAGTTTTGTCGTAATCGAAGCATTTATAGGTACGTTATGACCTATAAGGGCAATGGAATTTATCCCGCTCCTATTTCCAGACCTTTGACCTCATTTCGTCCATTTTCAACAGGATTTGTACCCAGGTAGTCCCCTACGATATACTAAAAGTTCATCGAAATCGAACGACTTTTACGCAAGTTATGACGCATAAGGGCAATGGAATGGATTCCCGTCCTATGTCCTGATCTTTGACGCCATTTCGCCCATTGTCAATAGGGTTTTATCCCCAGGTGGTCTCCTACCACATACTAAAATTTCATCGAAATCTAATCATTTTTACGCGAGTTATCTTGCGGACAGACGGACAAAGTTGGAGCATATACGCTTCTTCAACCTACGGTTGGAAAGCTTAAAAATGGATTACATTCCCTAAAAATGAATATTTTACGTGCTAATCGTTCAATATCTTTTCGCATATGTAACCTGTAAAAGAAAATTTTTGATAACTAAACCAAGATGTTCATTCGAAGGGAATGCGCAAGTTTATGAATGCGCAAGTTTTGTGAAAAATATCAGTAACGTATTGGTACGTGAAAATTGATGAATATAGGTTCACCATAACAAACAAAATGTTCATTCACAGGAATGTACTTTTTATGTGATAATAATCCAACATTTATTAGCATATCATCATTGTCAACCATTATCAATCCACTGCTGGACGAAGGTCTCCCCAAGTTTCCTCCACAACGGTCTGTCTTGTGCCAGTCTCCTCCATGTCACTCCCGCATATTTACGAATTTCATCCACCCATCTCCCATGTGGTCTTTTTCTGGGTCTTTTCCTGTCCCTTGGAATGAAATCTAAAATTTCGGCTGTCCATCTATGGTCTGTCCTTCTGGCAGTATGTCCAGCCCATTGCCATTTCAGGGATTTAACTCTGATCATGATGTCTTCCACTCTCGTCATTTTTCGGATCCACGAGTTCCTCTTCTTATCTCTCCTGGTTACACCAAGCATGCACCTCTCCATGCTACTTTGAGTTGTCTGCAGCTTTTGTATGTCTCTTTTAGTTAAGGTCCACGTCTCTGCACCATACGTAAGCACTGGAAGGATGCATTGATCAAACACTTTTCTTTTAAGACATAATGGCATATTGCTCTTGAAAATTATGCTGTTTCTTCCAAAAGCTCTCCAGGCAAGTTTTGTACGCCGATTAATTTCTTCATCAGTGTGACCCTCACTTGATATCTGCTGTCCAAGATAAACATACGTATCTGTTATCTCCAGTTTTTCTCCATCAATCGATAAATCTTCATTTCTTGTAAAAGCATTGAACATCACTTTTGTCTTCTGAAAGTTCATTTTTAATCCCACTTCTTTACTCTTGTCAGCAAGTTCCTGGATCATACTCTGCAGCTCTGATGGGGTAGTTGCAAAAATGACTACGTCATCAGCAAAACGAAGGTGGGTTAGATAATCTCCATTAATCTTTATCCCTTTGTTTTCCCAGTTCAGTGATTGAAAGACATTTTCCAATGTGGCATTAAAGAGCTTCGGAGATATGGTGTCACCTTGTCTCACTCCCTTTCCAATTTTTATGTGTGTTGTATTTTCAAACAGCCGAATCTTTGCACTTGCATTTTCATAGATGTTATTAATAATATTAATGTAGGCATCTTTAATACCGCAGGATTTCAGAGCCGTGGTAACTGCTGATGGTTTCACCGAATCAAAGGCTTTTTCATAATCGATAAAAGCCATGCACAATGGAAGTTCATATTCCCTCGCTCTTTCAATCAGTTCTCTCAGTACGTGGATATGATCTATTGTGCTGTAGCCACTCCTGAATCCAGCTTGTTCTCTCGGTTGAGCCATGTCCAGTGTTACCTTCAAGCGGTGTGAAAGAACTTTAGTGAAGATTTTATAAACCACTGATAGGAGGCTGATAGGTCTGTAGTTCCTGAGATCCTCAATGTCACCTTTTTTATGTAACAGGATCATTGCAGCATTGTTCCAATCCTCAGGAATCTTCCCTTCATTAAGGCATCGAGTGAAAATTTGGGCGAGTACTGTTTCAATTTCTCCACTTGCTTCTTGTATGATGTCTATAGTAATTCCATCTTCTCCTGGAGCTTTCCCTCGCTTCATGTTCTTGATTGCATGAGCAACTTCTGCTGGGAGGACTGGAAGAACTCTGGTACCTTTCATGATGTCTGGAGTACATGTATCATCCCTTTCATATAATTTGGAGTAGAAATCTTTCACTCTTGTCAAAATTTCGCCTCTATTTCTTGTTAAAACCTCATAAATAAAGGTTTTGCCCGTGTTTGAGTCCCGTATTGAGCATGAGGAATGTTTGCTGGATTGCCTGCTTTTTCACTTCCCTGGAACTAATGGCTCTAAATTAGGGACAGCCGACTACGTACTGGCTCTCTCCCTTCCCTGGAACAAGTGGTCCTAACTTAGGGACGAGCGACTGCTTATAGTCCATTGCGTTGCTCACAGTGGTCGTTAAACCTTTAATAAAAAAAGAAATTCAAGTTATATCTGAAACCGAACTGCACACGGTAGTCGTTAAACCTGAAACAAAAAAAGTGAAAGTTATAACTAGCAAAATATTCATTCATAATAAGCATTGTGTTAGTTATAATAAACCTTCATTTTTAAGGTTCCATATCCCAATAAATCTTCCATTATAATCACATTTTATCTTATCACTTATCAGTTTGATTCAAAAGATATACTTACCACACTCTAAGATTTCGTCATAACTGAGTAATTAAAATAGTTAGGCATAGTGATCATAGAGATCACATCGCAGGCTTTGCTTTTCACACTTTATTATGGATGTAAACAATAACGGTAGTAAGCAGAAGAAAAATATATGAACATATGCATAGTTAAAATATACGTAATTTCCAGAATTATATTTATGCCGCCCCGGTGGCGCAGTGGTCTAAGCGATGGCTTCTGATCATTCGTCCGTAAGGGGCTCCGGGTTCGAATCCCGGTGAGGCATGGACGTTGTGTTTGTCTTACGGTACTGGCTCTCTCCCTTCCCTGGAACAAGTGGTCCTAACTTAGGGACGAGCGACTGCTGCAGCCCATTGCGTTGCTCACGGTGGTCGTTAAACCTCTAATAAAAAAAAGAAATTCAAGTTATATCTGAAACCCAAAAACTTGCTTTCAACTGATGCCGATAACTAGCTTTAAATTGAAGTAAAGGGAGTTTTTCGACAGTATTTACAGGACAAAAAAGACATGGTCTGAAGATTATGAGAACATATCAAATCATCAGATCGGTTGTAAATGGAAAAATCCACTGAATAAAGATCATTCAGTCACTATCCTGTCCCACCAATTTTACGTCATCATTGTTCCATACCTACATTCATTACTTCATCACTCCTACTTAACGTCATTATTGCATCGCACCTACTGAACGTCATTACTGTATCACATCTACTTAACGTCATTATTGTATAACACCTACGCAACTTCATTATTTTATCACACCTATTTAACGCTATTATTGTACCCACCTACTTAACGTCATTATTGTAGAAGACCTACTTAACAGCATTGCTGTATGGTACCTACTTAGCGACATTATTGAAGCGCACCTACTTAACGTCATTGTTGTATCACATCTACCTAATGCCATTTCTGTACCCAACCTGCTTAACGTCATTAATGCATCGCACTTCCTTAACGTCATTATTGTATCACACCTGCTTAACGGAGGATGTCCAGGTTAGTGAGAAATAACACACACAAGAACAATAAAATCAGAAAATTAAAATCCGTTTGAAGTTGAGTTTTTTTCTTTTCGCTCTCTTTCCTTGAAAAATGGTTGCGCTTACGTTATTGTTAAACCTTGTATATATTCGGGATAAACATACACTGCTGGCCACCCAAAATGCAACACCAAGAAGGACACGAGATAGCTAAGCCAGATTTACTGGACAAACAAAAACAGATACAAAGATGAAACGATTGAGCTTACAGGCTCGTGCGACTTGCGGAACACGCAGACATCAATAGTTCGTGTGGCCCTCATGGCTGGCAATAACGGCCGCTACACGCCGCGGCATCGAACGAAAGAGGCTTTGTATGTGGGCTTGGGGTATGTCAGCCCAGGTTGCTTCCACACGTTGCCACAGTTCATCAGGCGTAGCCGCGGGTGGTGCTTGCCGGGCCACTCGGTTGCCGATCAGCGACCTTACGTGTTCAATGGGCGACATATCGGGAGAACAGTCGGGCCACAACAGCAGTGACACCTGGTGGGCCGTGAAGAATTGTTGCACGATGCGTGCCACGAGCGGGCGCGCATTGTCCTGTTGAAACGTGGCCTCTGGCAGGTCCTGCAGGTAAGGGAGGACTACAGGCTCCAAAACGTCGGAGATGTAGCTGTGGCTGTTGAGTGTACCGGCAATGCGTACAAGAGGGGTGCTGGTGTCATGTCCAATTGCGCCCCAAACCACAACGCAAAGCGACGGACAGATATGGCGATGCATAATGCAGGCGTCATACAGTCTCTCGCCGCGGTGCCGCCACACGTGGATCCGACCATCGTGGTGTTGCACGCAGAAACGGGATTCGTCGGAGAAAAAATGCCGTGCCATTCCGTAGTCCAGGTGCTGCGTTCAACGGCCAACTGCCGCCATACTCACCGGTGGTGTAACGTCCATGATAATCGGGGCAATGGGCGCCCTGAGACAAGTTCCCGCTACTGCAGACGACGTCGAACGGTACGTGCTGACACAGGTTGTTGCGCAACACATCCTAATTCCTGCGCTAACGTTCGTGATGTAGCGGTGCGAACCGTTAATGCCCGTCGTACAACATGCCGATCCTCTCGTTCGGAGGTGTGCCGCTGCTGCGGCAATCGCTCACGTCGGTCCGTCCGCCCCTCCTGCACCCGCCGAATCCATACTCGCCTCATTGTGGCTGGATGTCGTCCCACACGAGCGCCGATGTCTCGGTACGATAAACCGCTGTCGCGATAAGCCACTATTCGTCAGTGGCTTATCGCGACAATATGGGACAAGTGAGCAAAATCGTCCAAACAAGGAATCCAAAGTATACAAAGGCACTTTATTGAAAAGGTAGCTTCGAGCACAACTGGACAGAAAACAGAAACGTCCATGTGACAGGCGGCTGCTAAGAAGAATCCAGTCTTTAGTAGGGGATATGATTACCCCTCACTGCGTTGCAGGATTTACAACGTCTGTCCATGCTGAGGACGAGGTTGTCAAGGAACTGTTGAGACATCGCGGTCAATTCCTCTTGTAGCGCCAATCGCTGCTGTGGAATAGTTGCTGGTGGCTGGTGACATGCTGCCAAGCGTCTACCGAGAAGGTCCCATACGTGTTCGATTGGATTTAGATCCGGGGACCTTGCGGGCCAATCCATGAGTTGAATATCTTCACTTTCCAACAGCTCTGCGACAAAATGATCGCTACATTTGTCATGGATCATCACGAGCGGTGGGACGAACATCTTGAGCTTTTTTCGTTCGCCCCCCGCTCGTCTGTTCACGAATCTACTAAGTTTACTCCCGCAGAACTTTTTGGGTCGAAAAATTAAGACCCCTTTTGAAAATTTAACGGGGATTATCGACGAACTAAACCAGCGACCAACTCCGCAATCAGTACGAATCATGGCAGAGAAAGCTCGTGTTGCAATGATAGGAGCACAAGCGGCTCAAGCAAGATACTATAATACTAGGCCTAGGGAACCAGATCTTGTCGTTGGAGATCTAACTCTCTTGGAGACACACTTCCAGTCTTCTGTTTCTCATACTTTAGTAAAGAAATTTGCACCCAGCTACGAAGGTCCATATCGGGTGGCAAATGTGTATGAAAATAACATTATCCTTGAAAAACCTGACAATCAATTTCAATACGTACACGTTGCTCAGTGTCGCAAGTATCATAAACGAAATATAGATTTTATAATCAACCCTACTCAACCTTCTGTTCCACAAACTCAAGAGTCTATATCACACGATCAACCTCCAGAAATTTTGGACGAACCGACAAACCTTTTTGAAGAATCTCCAGTGATTTTTTCTTCACCCTCCTCCACAAGACTGGCTTCCAAGGACGCAACCTGATTCTACCATAAGACGAAGGCTCGAATCAAGTTCTTCAAATTCTAATATCATTCCCTTAACTCCAACCATTGCCGAGACTATTGCTGCACCATTCCCTAATAACTCTGCACCAACACAAGCTCCTACTTCCTTGAATACCTCGTCAGAGGGTATTCCAATAGGCAGAAATAAACATCGCCCTGCACGACCACTAACTTACAGCAGCGACTCAGAGTCATCACATATTTCTGATTTACCAGATATAGACAATAGTTTGACGATTCCTAAACGTCAGACACATATTACAAACCGTCCAGCAACACCAAAAGCTGGTCGAAAACGTAACTTGTCTCCCCAATCTGCTTCGCCGCAACAGCGACGAAGGCAGAGATCCTTGTATCCGCCCGGGTTTCGCCCCTGGAACTTACGCTCAGGGCAAACAGGGCCGATGCCTGCTTCTACTGTCATGCCAAAAAGTAGAAAGAGAAAACAAGCGATGTGGCCGGAGCCACGTCCCGTCAAAAGAATGATGGAAGGACAACACGGGCCCTAGCACAAAGGGACGACATATCGAAAGCCTGGGGGACGCAGGGAATTCCTGACCGACAGACTTCAGCCGTTCCTGACCGTTCCTGTCAGACGCAGGGAATTCCTGACCGACAGACTTCAGCCGTTCCTGACCGTTCCATGTCAGACGCAGGGAATTCCTGACCGACAGACTTCAGCCGTTCCTGACCGTTCCTGTCAGACGCAGGGAATTCCTGACCGACAGACTTCAGCCGTTCCTCACCGTTCCTGTCAGACGCAGGGAATTCCTGACCGACAGACTCTCAGCCGTTCCTGATCGTTCCTGTCAGACGCAGGGAATTCCTGACCGACAGACTTCATCCGTTCCTGACCGTTCCTGTCAGACGCAGGGAATTCCTGACCGACAGACTTCAGTCGTTCCTGACCGTTCCTGTCAGACGCAGGGAATTTCTTGACCGACAGACTTCAGAATTACTTGACCGGCAGACTACAGATGTTCCAGATCCATTAAAGTCGTAGAAAAGATCGCCCCCACCAGAATTTACCAGTCCGATTGGGCCTGGAAAAAGATATCGTACTAGGGTTTTTTATGCGTCCTCGAGATAAGTAAGTTCTCGTGGACAGGTTATTTTCTCATTATGTTGTTTTTCCTGCACGACCAGTTGGCGTGACAGAATGTTTTTTTTCCGTGTGGGCCTACGCATTCTTTTTGTGATATATGTAGTTATATATATATATATATTCTATAAAGAAGATACCTAAGCAAAAAAATACATATATAATTTTGACTCACACCTAGTACAACATAGAAAAGGTTATGTATCTACCTGTGTGAGTAAAAGGAGAAAAGATAAAAAAATAAAATAAAACAACTGAATGTAGAAGGTGTCGAGAATACTGAGCCTTGGCTTTATCAAGGACCGGCAAAAACTCTGCATTTTCTCACTTCCACAAAGACCTAGTTGGAAATGGGTTTCTGCAAGGCCATAGATGCAAGTAACATTCCCACCTAAAATAGTTTAACAAATATATATATGTCATGTCCTCCGTAGAGTTGCATGACCTAGCACTAGTTAACAATTTCGCTTGCATCCATTAACCTTCCTGGCCCGACCCATGCTCTTCATCTGTTACTATTAAACAGAGAGAAGAAGATTAAAGAGAACTCAAGCTGTGAGAGTGACATAATAATTAGAAATGATTTTCAGCCATAACGAAATTCCAAGTTCGTTTGAGAGAGAATTTAAACCTGAAAATCGATGCAAAAGAAATCCAAATTTTTAAATTGCAATTAAAAAAGGAAATATTAATTTTTAACGAACAGATTTTTGAAAGAAAACTTGAGTCTAAAACCCCCTACTCTACAACTTATGACAGCACGAAAACGAGAATAAGTTAAAGATAATAATTAACTAAAGAAAACTTTGTGAAAGTTATATACCTTAAACAGTTAGTTGCAATATGTACAAAGTATTTCAGCAGTGCTTTAAGTGCATAATTAATTAGTTATTAAGAACTTAACTACTTTGAAAAAACAGCGCATAGACAGCGCATAGAAAAGGAACAAGCTTAGCCATCTTCTGTTCCTAGGTACCCCAAAAGACGCTCAAAGTTACAGAGAAAAGAAAGAGTTAAAACCCGCAAAAAATGTTAACTGACAAACCAATGCCTAAAAGCTGAAAAGCTAAAAAACGACAGAGAAAAAGTACATGAAGTACAAACATTGAACTTATAAAACCTAGAACCCAAAAACAGGGAAGAGAGCTTACCTCTTGTGTGACAAAAACATTTCTCCTCACAAGAGAAGAACATGGCTGACCTCTTCTGCCACTCCCTAGACGCTGGGGGGCAGTGAGGGTGGGGCTGATGGCCTCCTCATGCAGCAAGAAACCAATGCGCGGAGATTTTAACCAGAGAAAAAAATATATAAACTTAAGACTGTGGATCTGTATGATCAGAAAGAGCAGAATTAACTCTCCAGAATACATGAGAAATATTATAAAATACACGAGCAGTGTATTTAATAATCTTTGCATGTATTAAATCACCTTAGTGAGCTTCTATAGATTAATCATAATCTTATTAATTTTAAAGTTGGTTTTACTATTTTTAGTATAGCTATCCTAGTGATGAATAACTAGTTTTCTTTTTTATTTGTTTTTATTTTCTTTTATAAACAGATTTTTAAGCTTTTTTTGTGATTTTGTTTATATTATTTAATTTTTTTGTTTTAATAGGACCGTCATATCCATAGCACTAAGGTTCCTTTAGGTAGTTAATAGGCATCCTCTAGCCAACTTCCTTACGGCTTTGATTGGTCAGAATCATATTATTAACTGTGTAGAAAATTAAAGCAGATCTGCCAACCTTACTCTATTATTCAGAATAATTTTTCTTAAAGTTCTTTTGATGAAAGAAGAAGGAATTTCGTTCTCTAGAAAACTTTCTAATAGTAATATTAATGTGGTAATTGAAGTCCAAATTGTTGCTGCAAATTCTTGAAATTCTTAGGACCTGAGAAATTAGTACATTCTCAATTACTTTGGTTGAAATGTTATTATTCCAGTGTAGATATTTAATTACTTTGAAAGGAAAATTAACTCTTTTATCAAAGAGGCTAATAGATGGGTTACCTCTGTGGAGCTTAATGCTTAAGTCTACGAACTCAAGTTCCTGATTACTGTGGTTGGTTTTACATAAATTAAGAGAGCTAGGATAGATATTATCAAAATCACTCTCTATAACTTCTGAATTATTGATACACAGCAGATCATCAATATATCTAAAAGTGTAAAGGTAGTTATCTGAGCAGGTGGGGTGATTTTTAATGAATTTATATTCCTTAAAGAACAGGAATAGATTAGCGATATTCGTGGACGTTGATGTTCCCATGGGAATACCGTTCACTTGCTTATAGAGAGTATTATTATATAAGATATGGTTATTTTTTATGCAGCAATTGAGATAAGAGTTCCAAGTTCCTACATCAACAAATTGGTTAAGTTTAAATTCTGCATACAGCTCTTTAAAGGTAGTGATTATATCTGATAGAGGCAGATTAGTATATAGGTTTTCAAAATCATAACTATTAATATCTAGGGGACAAACTTTGAGTATAGTAGAAATTACTTCTGCATTATTATTAATAATCCAAAAATCTCTGTACATCAAGTTAGAACAGTTTCTAATGTGTTTCAAAACCTTCTTTAAGACATCTTCAAAAGCAAGATCTATTTTCTTTTTATGACTCCTTACTCTACTAGCTATGAAGATATATTCTATGTCCGTCTACTAATCCGAATTTTTGTTTATATATATATATGTGTGTTAGGGGTAAAATAGTGAAAATTGTTACTGTTAGGCAGCTACAGGCAATCTTCGCTGCTGATACAGTTTGTTTGTAATCAACGATAAATATATATAGAGTTGAAAATATGAGGAAGTAAAATGAAATCAAAAAAGTGATTCCTGCTGGGCAGAATAAAAATAAGGTATGCCGATGCAGGTTTGTTCTGTACACGTATAAAAGGTGTTTCCTGCTTCACAGACGACAATAGCTGCGGACACAGGTTTACTGAATTTGTTATACCAAGCTTGAAGTTGTACATACTGCTGCCACAAAAAAAAGTAGGACAATAAACGTCAGTCAGCGAAATGTAAGACTACACTCAAAATTTGATAGGTTTTTCAAATAAAAAAAAATATATATATATAAGGGAGAGATGATGTAACGTATACTCTAGATTCAGTTTCTTTTTTGATTTTACTATCTCTTGTTATTTTATTTTCCTATGCAAATTATCTTCTCACTTAACAAGATGTTTCTCCCGCTGAATTATCTTTTCACTTAACGAGATGTTTCTCTCGCTGAATTATATGTGGCAATGAGTGTAAGTCATGACGTGGTGGTAAGCAGTATATATAGGCACGCTCAAGTATACCAGAGCTTCGTTTTATATGTGATAGGTTCTTCCTGATTATTGATATGCGATTTACCTACTTTTCTACGATATTACGATAGTACGAAAGTTTGGGCTATCAGTAGTTACGTTATTTTGGAGTGTGTATTTGAGGAATACCAGGAGCTCCCCAATAAAAGGTTAAAAGTGAGTACGTTTTCTTAGTTCATTTTATTGTCAGACCTCTGTCTGGCCGCTAAGACTATTTCATTGAGTGTTTACGTTAAGTTCAGGGTATATTGTGTTTACCGCTCTAATAAGGAGCCTTCAAAGTACTAATGCACTAAAACCGAAGTTATATTACTGATATTCAAGATAATGAGGAACGCTGAGTAAAAATAAATTCCATATTCTTGGAATTTATTGCACGTGCGTGTCTTACCTAAACAAGCTCTAGCACTTTGAAGATTAAGCACACTTTAGCTACGTCAAGTAACCTTTCAATAACACTAACGTGACTTAACGTAAGCTTTCCTGCACTACACGTCCAGCCGGAGAATTTTATTCATTATAACAGCGATATGAGGAAAAGTAACGGATATACGTAATTGATCACATTAAGATTTAAGAAATGGCAAATAACTGGTACTTTTAAATACGAAATGACGTGATCCTTCTAAATAAAAGAAAAAGTAGCTTAGCTTTTAATTATTAAAATGAGAAAATACTTTAGGTGCACCTCTTTATATGCCAGTACACCGGTGCCCAGAATTCACATCCGATATGCATTCGCAGGGATAAAAGGAAAACTCGTAATGGTGGATACAAATATTTGGCATAGAAACACACATAAAAAAATCATAAGGTAAATAAACATTTCATAACGACAGAAAAGTATGCAAAAATATTGCGTATACTTGGCCACATTTGCAAACGTCATGAAAGTGACGTTTGCTCTCTTATGACCTCAAAATGTCTTAATAAGGAATGTGATTATCACTTTCGGACAGACAACTCTCACGATGACGATACATAGTCATCAATAGGCTGTTGATGAACTGTGGAGCCAAAGAATCATATTCGTCGATAAGAGCGGTGCGTAGCTCGGGAATGGTTCTAGGAGAGAACCAACGAGCTGCTTCTAGTCGCCCTAGAACATCCAATTTATGCTTTGTAAGGTTCAGGCCCGGAGACCTGACTGGCCAGTCTATATGTTGAATATTCTTGCCCTGCAAGAAATTATCGGTAAACTGAGAACCAAGTACTAGTGAGCGTTATCATCCATTAAAAAGAAATGAGGACAAACAGCTTTCCGAAAAATTCCAACATAGTACTCTACGATCTCATCTCTATAGTGTTCGGCATTCGCATTGCCTCCAACGAAGGGGTGTAGTGGTCTGCAGACGTTGAATATAATGTCACGCCACATGAGCAGACAAGTATCTCCAAAGGAGTCACGCTCGCAGACGTTCTCAGGTTCATTACTGTGTCCCTGTTCCATCCAGATGAAATGTCGACGAGAATACGTTTGTAGACTGAATTTCTTCATCTGTAAAAAGAACAGCAGCCCCTTCCTCTGGGATCCAGGAGCGATATAGGCCGCACCAGTTTGAGCTCTCATGTGAGATAATGTTTGTAGGACACAAACAATGAGTTTACTAGCAAAAAGTCCAATCGCATTAAGCCCTCTATATACGAGGCTTGTACCTATACTAATGCAAAAGATGGATGGCATAACTTTTTTATTAACTGTCAGAGGTAGTTCAAATTGCACATGTTGGCAGAATAACTCTTTCTCTATACAAAAGTACTACTGAACATAGTCTCCATCACAAGCGACGCATTTGCGCCATCGTTGAACCCAACTCTCGAATCCTCTTTGAAAAAATTCAGAATGAACTCTTGTACCAACTTCTTTACAGCCACTTTCATCTCGTCTGTGTCATCAAATCGTTGTTCCCGTAGATTGTTCTTCATTGGATATAACAGCTGGAAGTCGGAAGGCTCCAGATCTGGACTGTACGGTGGGTAGAGAGACCACCGACCAGCCTAATTTGCTGATCACATGATTTGTTAACAAAGACGTATGTGGTCTCTCATTGTCATAGTGAACGTGGATCCTTTCCAGATTCTTGTTCGGTGTCTTCCTCGTTATGGTTTCTCTAAGCTTCTTGAGTGTCTTACCACTCGCTGGTCACGATACGGCCACGTTCCAGAAAATCAAAGAGAATGACACCACTATCATCCCAAAGAACAGTTACCATGACTTTCTGCGCCGATCGCTGGCCCTTGAACTTCTTAAGCCTTGGTAAAGAAGTGTGACGCCATTCCATGGATTGATTCATCGTTTCCGGATCGTAAAAATACGCCCAAGTTTCATCCCCAGTCACCAGATAGGAAAATAAACGTGTCTTCACTGGCTTCAAACGCTTCCAGCAGATCAGAGCAGACTTCCACCCTTCTGTCCTTCAAATCGGGTGTCAACTGCCGATGTACCCACTTTGCACACACTTTCCGATACTCTAAGTCTTCCACCATCTTCTGTATGGCATTGTGACCACAGTCGAGTTGTGCAACAAGCTCACAGATTAGGGCTCGCCGTGCGAATAAATTCATTCACTCGCTGATGATTCGTGTCAGTGGTCGCAGACGATGGTTTCTCACAGTGTGGCTTGCCTTCAATGCTGGTTTCCCCATCTTTAAACTTCTTCATCCATCTGCACGCATTGCTCTTGTCAATAGTGTCATCTCCGTAAACATTCTGTAGCCTTCTGTGAATGTCAGGAAGCCTGCACCCTTTCTTCGTCAAGAAATCAATGACCGCACGTTGCTTCTGCTTGGAATCCATTATTTACCTGCAATGAAGGAGAAGTGTTACTATAGCGGAAGAGTTACTCTACCAACATGTTCAATTTGAATGACCTCTACAGTTAATAAAAGAGTTATGCCCACTTTCATATTACTTTTAATACAACCCTCGTATCATTTTCTGTGATACCGTAGTCCAAATGGCAGCACAAAGCTCTGAAGACAATTGACAGGCTGTATAGGACGTATGACGTCGTGTGGCTAAAGCTACATAACGGTTCTGTCGATGTGTCGCACACCTCAGACGATATTGGCTGGGCTTTCTTGACACCATATCGGTGTTGTTGAATTCCTGACCCCATGACGTTAACAACTGTTGGAATGTTTGATAATTATATGTGATATGAAGAATAGAATGTTTATCCATCTATACTTTAACGTTGAAGCCTTTCGGAAACAAGTAGCGCTCCGTTCCAATGGCAGACTCATGACTTCGGTAAAGAATAATTAATATATGCATGAACGATACTCACCTTAAATAACTACATCTTGAGTCCAATAGAAGAACGCAATATTTAATAAAAATAACGTAGTAGTATCGCTATATACAGAGCTAACGAGATCACTTCTTATATCTTGCAAAGCATGGCAGCAACCAATGAACAGCTAACGACACCAAAAACATACCGTCATTATTAGTTCTGTCTTACCTTAGCGTGCGTGAGTTAACGCGATAGACCACGAGCTCGATACAACGAGCATTTCAAGTAATTTTTTCTCCTCTTCTATTGGGTGCACTTTAACCATACGACTGCTGCGAATGGCGTCATATCTTTCCTCGTATTTCCAACAAAAGCCACTGTGGTGTGGATATTCAATTTCCTTTCAACCTGGGACTGAGACTGGGCTACTTCTAGTCGTCCTATTGCTCGCTACCATACCGTGCCGGATGCACGTGTATGAGACATAAGCAAAGCATTTGCAGCCACTGTGACACTTCTTACACGCTCTGGCAACGAGAAATATCACTGTCGTTCCTCGCTCTACGCATGTTACTCACTTTAGAATAGGACAGCATTTTGCCCACTGATATACAAATTTCACTACGGGCATTTGTTTCTCTTGTCCATTTGCAAATGTCCTGTGAAGATTGTAACATTTTGCTGAATGCTTTGGATTACTTGCTCGCTATTGCCTTCATTTTCCGCATACTACCCGTGTTTGGGGACGCGAATACGTGGATGGTTCTTTCTGAAGTTGGCCTCGGACGCACTTTGTCCTTTGACCCCCTTTCGTAGGCTGTCTGGGTTTACCAGATTAGTGTGGATGCGCTGGTAGTAAAACAATGAAAGGCGATTGTAATCTGATGTCCCGTGGTACCAGATACCTACAGGAATCTTTCCCATGGTTTTTGATGATGATGATTGTCTATCCATAAGTGTATCTCTGCATTGTAAAATTCCATGCATGTGCTTCTGTTAGTTTTTGTCTATCTCTCTATTCGTTTACGGGCACAACGTCTCAGTAATTCTACTGAAAATATTTTTTTTATGTAATCCGAAATTTCTATCTACTAGCTCATAGCCCATGCCATGCACGGGTGAAAATGCTCTATCTACTAGCTCATAGCCCATGCCATGCACGGGCGAATCGTAAAATACATACACATAACTATAAAACTATTTTACTTATTCTTTTTATGGAATAAAATAACCCTGATTTCTTTTTATGAAATTACTCTGCAATTTTATTCATGTTTGTGACATCACTTTGCAATTTCATTCCTTATTATGAAATTACTCTTCAATGTGAAGAAAAAGAAATAAAACACGACATAACACCTACGTAACAGAACAAACGCCACATACAGTTTTTTGAGCACGTGCATGTTGCCACAGATGAAGTCGTTTGTCTTACTAACTTTATTTTATTTTCCGGTATTTCTCCTTGATTTTAAGTATCTTGCGATAGCGGCGAGTTTAGTTTCGATTTCGGCCACCGAATAAAAGTAGATGGCGCCGCAATTACTGAATGACGTCAGAGCGTTAGAGAGAGAGAGAGGTGTAGCCTATTATATAGGTCTGATGGCCCATATTGTCGATATGCATTGAACATACAATTTATTACGAGGGGCGTTTCAAAAGTTCGTGTTCTGACCTAATATGAAAATGCAGTGCTTTTTCCGCAAGTAGTACATATTCTTGTATGTTACGCGTCTAATTTTCAATGGTATATGTCCAGTGGTTCTTTCTTCCTGATACTTCGATGAACGTATCCGTAGAGGCTTTTGAAATAGAGTAAAGAGAACTACTGCCAATGATAAGAACCTTTCATTGAAAGGCAAGTTACCATAAGTGGCTGATGATGTGTTTGTGGCGAAATCGGAAGATAAGGCTCCTGCGTATTCAACGGCTGCCGAGTGGAACAGCGTGTCGTTAGATAATGAAATCGTTCAGGATGACCACCCATATGCATTTCACAGGAAATCATCAACTGCTTACATGAGCTTTAGTTACAAGACAGAAAAACGATTGTTCGGTGTGTAAATGACTCTCTAGGCATTTCAAGTGACAGTGTCGGTTCAATCCTGACGAATTCTTTGATGACGAAAAAGGTCAATACGCCACACGTCCACAAAATTCTGGCAGATGAGCAAAGAACATTCTGCAAAAGATGCGCGGCACCAACTTGAGCATACTTCCTGAGGATCCAATACATTATATGTCCAATGGACCAAACATGGCTTTACCACTTTTCAACTAGATACTAAAACATAAAAAAAGAATGTGGAACATTGCATCTTACCCACCCCTCCTCAAAAGTTCCGTGCTGCTTCGTCCAAAAGGAGACAGCATCAGTTTTTTTTAATGTTGAGGGCATATTCAACATACACTGAAGTGCCAGAAAAACTGGTACAGACGAGCTTATGCAAAATGCATAGCAACGTCACCTATGCGCGTACTCGGTTGCGCCCGCCAGTGCGTATATAAAGCGATAGACATCTTTGCTAGCTGTCAGAGCTGTTTTCGGCATGAGAATGACAAGTAATAACGATTTAAGCGATTTTCAACGCGGTGTCATAGTTACCGCTCGTGAGATGGGTCATAGTATTTCGGAGGTAGAAACGAAGTTCGGATTTTCACGAACGACCATTGCAAGGGTGTGCCGTGACTCAAGGCTCTAGATACAAGGGCTGGCTCATACGGTAGATTTTAGTTGTCCCCGGAAGTTGCATTTGGTGATGTAGCTGGGATCCTTGAGTGTTAGGAATCGCGTTTGCTTTGCTCTGTGTGGGGCACTCTGATGATAAATACAACTACTGAGCTGCCGAATATGAAACAAAATGGTGAAATGATTTAAAGAAACAAAAGGAGTGAAGCAGAATATATCACTGATTGTTTTCCTCTTTTATATATATGTGTATTACTTCCATCAAACGCGAAAATAATGCTTTTTTGGTTAATAAAATAACCTCGGCTACTATAAATTTTGTGAAACGTTTCGGATATTCAGGTGTCCATTTAATTCGACTTTTACCCTCTACAAGAGAGGTTACCTACGTTTTTGTAAGTATGTTCCGAAAGCATTTGTCATTTTTTTTTCAGTTTTTGATTTTTCGTATTTTGTTTTTTTAACTTAATTTTTAGTTCTCTGATTTATTTCAACAAAAGCCGGCGCGAACGATTCCATCTTCTGGTTCTGCTAGAGAACCTCTTTAAAATATCCTTTTTTCCTGTTTTCAGAAAGTCAAAGCTTTCTTTTCCGTTATTGATAATTTGTCATTTAAAAAATGTACTTTTTTTTTCTTTGGAGCATGTCACATTTTACGCAGAAATTTGTCTCTTCAAACCTCGTCTACTGTAATTTTTGTGAAAAGTTTCGGATATTCAAGTGTCTATTTAATTCGACTTATACCCTCTACAAGAGAGGTTACCTGTCTTTTTGTAAGTATGTTTCGAAAGCATTTGTCATTTTTTTTTCAATTTTTGATTTTTCGTATTTTGTTTTTTGTACCTTAATTTTCAGTTCTCATTTGTTTCAATAAAAGCCGGAGCGAACGATTTCATCTTCTGGTTTTGCTAGAAAAGCTCTTTAATATATCCTTTTTTTCCTGTGTTCAGAAAGTTTAGCATTTTCCGTTATTGACAATTTGTCATTTAAAAAAATTAACTTTTTTTTTAACATATCACATTTCACACAGAAAATTGTCTCTTCTTCTGATGCAAGTGGAATTGGGGCCACATTTTCTCCAAAATACCTTTTTTTGGGACTAAGATTTTTAAATCTATCAAAAGCATCATGCAGTAATTTTCTCCTTCTTTGTCTTTCAACTCTTGCAGTGACAATTTCAACGTTTGATCTCGGTAAATTGACTGTTGATATAGCCGACGATTTCAATATCTCTCTCATTGTTTAACCAAGCAGGCGATTCATCATATCGTCTTCGTACTTACTATTTAAATAGTGCGTACTTCAAATCCTGGCACTTTTTCTCATTAAAAGAATCTGCTCTGCAACACCTGTTAACCCTGTTTTTGTAACTATTGGGTCGCTTCTAGGGAGATAGTGAAAACTTACGTTTCGCTCTTT
The DNA here is from genome assembly GCA_039090855.1 of Macrothele yani. Taxonomy (NCBI): domain Eukaryota; kingdom Metazoa; phylum Arthropoda; class Arachnida; order Araneae; family Macrothelidae; genus Macrothele; species Macrothele yani. Next base: position 12,683,396 of record CM077027.1, on the reverse strand, counting down.
TGCATTCCTGCCGGTATTTCGGCACGTAACAACAGCGCAAGAAGCCATTGTACTAAAACGATGTACTAAAGAAATTAAATAAAAGAATTTGATGTCAGAAATACAACCTAATAAACAGCAGATAACTAATGCGAATGCAACAAACGTGGGTTAAACAACATCCACCGAGAGCTTTACATCACGCACTGACAAGTGACATGCATTCCCCGTGACGTCACTGAGTGGCACAGGCGAGGACCACTTCAACGACCAGAAACACAAAGCGATGAGCCAGCCCTTGTTACTAAGCCCTGACCGTGACTACAAGAATTCAGGCAAAACCTCCAACCTACGATACCAGTGTGGCCGTAAAAAGACATTGGGTGAACGTGACCATCGTCGGCCGCCAAGAATCGTTTTACGCGATAGGCGTGCAACACTCTCGCAGGTATCATCGGAATTCAATCCTGGAGCCTCAACAAGCATCAGCGTCCGGACTGTGCAACGTACCCTGAACGATATGGGCTTTGGGAGCCGACGCCCAACTCGAGTCCTCTTGATGGGTGCACGACACAGAGCTATGCGCCTCGTTTGGGCAATGGCAACACCGCTACTGGACACTTGATGACTGGAAACAAGTAGCCTGGTCTGAAGAGTTGCGTTTCGAACTGTATCGGGCAGATGGAAGGATTCGTATGTGGCGTAAACCCCATGAAGCCATGGATACCGATTTTAAACAGGCAACTGTACCGGCTGATGGTGTGTCCGTAATGGTATGCGGTGCGTTTAGCTGGACTTCACTGGTATCCTGGTACGTCAAAAAACGTCTGTGGCCGGCCAACGCTATGTGCGTATCCTTTCTGACGAGGTACACCCGTTCATGTCCTGCATTCATGCTGATGGGTTGGGCCTATTCCAACTGGACAATGCACCTCCACACAAGTGTCGGGAAGCCACATTATGGTTAGAGGAGCATTCCTCTGAGTTTGGGGTGTTGCCAATTACACCCAAGTCCACAGATCTTAACGTGATAGAACACATTTGGGATGCCATGCAACGCGCTATCAAACACAGGAATCTGGGACCTCGGAATACATCCGAATTGTGGAACCCTCTGCAGGAAGTATGGTGTGCATTGCCTACAACATATTTCCAGAAGCTAGTAGACTCCATGCCCCGTCGTATTTCTGCAGTCCTGCGCTCCCGTGGTGGACCTACCAAGTATTAGACTGGTGTACCGGTTTTCCTGGCACTTCAGTGTATAGTAGGCACCACTGTCGCTGACGTATAGCACGCTAATCGCATAAGTTGAATTCGTTCAGCCGTAAAGGAAAACAGGCAGGAAGAACTGCGGAGTGGTGTCATTGTCCATCAAGGTAATGAACTGTGTCGCACCTTCCAGGTTACGAAGACGGCCATACAGACGGCAGAATTTGAATAGCTTCAGCAACTACCCTTTTCTCTAGACCTGTGCTTCCCGATGGTTTTAAAACCACAACAAAATTTTTTAGAATGACAACATTCTCGCAACCCACCTAATGCTAATGAACATCAGGAGGGAGGAAGGGAAGAGATAATTTTTAATTTAATGATTTTTACTACTGTTTTTTTTTTAAGGTACATAGTCTTATCAGAACAATATGACCAACCCCAGAAATCACAGGATACCTGCCCAGACGCGTCACAGAGTGCACGTGACAAGGTCGACGACACGCAGGAATAAATGGCCAGCCACGACTCATGAGCCATAGTGTATTACATGAGCACAATAGGTTGAGGTAGTGATTTTTTTATTGGAGGTTTAAGGACCACCGTGAGCAACTCAATGGGCTATAGGCAGTGTCACTGGTTCCAGGGAAAGGAGAGAGCCCTAAATTAGTGTCACTGGTTCCAGGGAAAGGAGAGAGCCAGTGCCGTAAGACAAACACAACATCCATGCCTCGCCAGGATTCAAACCCGGACCCCTTTCGGACGTATGTTCGAGGTAGTGATTTAACGGACGTGCAAAACGGAATGATCATCGCCTACCGCGGCAAGGTTGGACGCATCACAGAAACAGCAGACTTCGTGGGCTGTTCGCGAGGTGCTTTTCGGAAGGGTGTACTGCTGGCACACCGAGTACCTCCCGACGTCATAACTGTGGAGCCTCAGAGGCCACCAACCCCAGAGGAGAACGTCATTTCCCTCTACTGGTAAAAGGCAATCGCCGCGAAACAATACAAGAATTCACAACGCAAATTAACGCTGCGGCACCCAGGTACGTGTCCTCGATAACAGAAGAGCGAAACCTGTTAATCATCTGTCTCGAGAGTCGACGCTGCATCAAGGCGCCCATGTTAACCCAGGTCCATTGGCAACGACGCCTGCAGTTCGCATGGGACTACCGTCATTGGACAGTGGAAGAGTGGAAAAAAATTACCTTCTCCGACGAATCGAGGTTTCTACTGCACAGAAAAATAGCGGGCGGTGGCGAATGCGGAGTCAGACACACGAAAGTCAACACCCTGACACTCTTTTTAGTCAAGGACACTCTTCTCAGTCAAGTACAGACCGGCAGTGGCAGTTTGCATGTTTGATGGATGTTTTCGTGGTATGACCTGGGAACCGCTGGTACGACTGCATGGGTCCCTGAACGCCAATGGCTATCTGTCCATCCTTGCTGACCACATGCATCCCTACTTGTTGGACGTTTACCCTGGTGATGATGGTGTATACCAACACAGCAATGAGCCGTGCCACTTCGCTAAGGCGGTACGTGATTGGTTCCAGAAACAGGACAGCGATATCTGCGTTCTCCCTTTACTGGCGATATCGCCACACCTCAACCACATAGAGCACTTGTGGGACTATTTGGATCGACAGATTTGACGTGCTGACCCACAACCACGTCATTTCTGGGACCTCCGTGTTTTGCAACAGTCGTAATTGATACGTGTGCCTCAGGCAACCCTCCAGGGCCTCATTGCGTCCATGCCACGCCGTCTCGTCGCTGTCATCGGGGTCAAGGTTGGTTATTCCCGTTATTAGGTAGGTGGTCATATTATTCTGATACGACCGTGATATTATTCTATATTATTTTACAAACAACTGATTTAAGTTTTTAATTTAATTATTCTTTTACTAGAGTTTTTTAATTTACTATTAAATATATCTTTACAAAAACTGATCTATTTCTGATAATGAAATTGAGTTTGTTTTAGATTTCTATTGAAAACGACATTCATTGATGTTCACATCGATGTGATTCATTTTATAGCGAAAGGAGTTCAACAATTGCGGACTGAAGCTCGATTTAGTTTTGATTCGTACCATCGCCAAAAATCCCGCTTCACAGATGTACGAAGTTGCGAAAGGGAGCAGTACCATCAGAGCTTCAGCGCAATAGTTGGATACGTTTGTTGAGTAGACAGTCAGAGCTGCACATTTTTCTGCCGTTGAAATTGACTTCTAACGAGATGTCTGCGCACAGATCGATGAGTTCTTCGTGGGCCTTTGTCAATATCCCCGTTGTCATGTAGCCGTGAAACGGATTTGCAATCTAGTTCTTTCTCTGACAACCCCGTGAATTTCTACTTCAAAATAACTACAAATTTTTCACATTTCAAAATCTTTTCGCTGCCCACTAAAAATCGACTCTCCACCAACAGGTTGGGAAACATTGATCTAGAAATTGCCCTCAAACACCTGTTTATCCTCCAGTTTGAAAGAAAACATCCATAGGAACCGATATTTCTCCGAATCGGAGATGATTGCGCATTTGGGGGATAAGAGGAAGATTTGGTTTTCCACCAGGATCAATGCACTGGAGAACAGATGGAAGAAGCACACTCTATTATCGGAAACCTCTATCGAAAAATAAAAAAAATGAATCATAATTTGTTAGAACAAGAACATTTTGTACGACTCTGTCACTTGTAATATCATCATGTGTGCGTAAACGAACACTTGTATTCAGTGTAAAATTTTAAATAACAGTTTACAGGAAGTGAACCTGAAAGAAAACATGTCTAAGCAGTTTTTTAATTGATTGACTCTTTCATTTTAATCATTAAAAGACATTCAAGTTGAACCCACTAAAAGAAATTATATCTTAATTTGTATTCTTCTTATCAATCATTCGAAATTTTGTAACTATATTCTTCGTTAGAATCAACAGTAGTTTTCCCAAATAATAAGCATAGCGAATGTAAGCTATGTCCGACCAAAAGGTTCCGAGACCAGGCCGATATACAACTAAGTACTTACGTTACTAAAGTCTGGCTATGATCTCCCTCAAAGTAGTCTCCTTGGGCAGCGATACATCGCTACCAGCGTTTTTGCCACTGTTGGAACGCTCCCTGGGGAAGTCATGTTCGCGAATCGTGTTAAGCACCGTTTGCGATTACCGCTGGATCTCGTCCACGGTTTCAAAACGGCGACCGTTGAGCTTCAGTTTCATCTTCGGGAACAGAGAGACGTCGCAGGGGGCCAAATTCGGCGAGTAAGGCGTGTGAGGAAGGGTATTCATGCTGTTGCGGCTGCAAAACTGGCGTGTTGCTAACTCTCTGTGAGCTGCTGCATTGTCATGATGGAGCAGGAAATAACCCCTGCGCCACATTTCAGGTCGTTTGCGAAAAATGTCTTCCCTAAGACGCCGCAGATAATCGCAGTAAAAAAGGGAGGTCACGGTCTGTCCCTGGGAGACAAATTCACTGTGCACAACCCCACCACGAATGTCGAAGAACATGATGAGCATGCGTTTGGTTGCGATCCGGACCCGTTGGGCCTTTTTCGGTAGTGGAGATGCCGGGCTCTTCCACTGCGACGACTGTTGTTTGGTCTCCGGGTCGTAACCGTAGCCCGAAGTCTCGTCCCCGGCGATGACCCGCGACAGGAATGTTAGTTCGTTCACCACCAGCTGACGATGATCTTGACAGAGTTCGACACGGATCGCCTTCGGTTCGGTGTTCAGAATCTTTGGCACAAACTTTGCAGCAATGCGGTGCATGTTCAAAACCGACGTCAGAATTTCTTGCACTGTTCCGTATGACACATTGACGATAGCAGCAATAACTTGAATGATTCTCCGACGATCCTCATGCACCAGTTCCTTAATTTTGTCTACATTTTCTGGGATTTTGCTCGTGGTCGGCCGCGCTGACCTCTCGTCATGTTACAGTCCCGTTCTGCCGCTTTTAAAGCGCGAGTGCCACTCAAAACACCTAGCACGACTCATTGCTTTATTGCCATAAGCCTTCCACAACATTTCATGCGTCTTCGTTCCCGATTTTCCGAGTTTGACGTAGAATTTGATGTTCACTTGCTGCTCTAGTTTGCAGTTCATACCGAAATCGCAGCTTTTTTCTGCAAGTGGTCACCAAATATTGAGCTCCCGATTTTCACAGAACGATGCCACTCGGCAAAATGACTCACGAAGGTCACTGCCCTCTACCGCTGCTCGCGCATCGGCATACTCCCATCTGTTGGCGCGCTACGTACCTAGTCTCGGAACTTTTTGATCACACTAAGTATAGCATTTCCATTTTGCCAAACTTTAATCAAAAGTTCCAGCTAAATTTTCAGTAAAACTGTGTAGTGATTTTTAAAATTGTATGTATAACTGAAGAGAAATTATGGCCTGATCATAGGGTACATTATATTATCTTAAGATGCAACGTTTGACACATGCGATATGCAAATCACCGCGAGAAAAAAAAAATAAAAAAAAATATTTTTTCTCGCATTGATACTACTGGTAACCGATGAAAAGACAGCTCTCAGAAATTCTAAAAGAAAACTTTTGAGCTAACGTAGTACTGCTCTTATTATGAAATGTATTTTTCAAATTTCTTTGGAATACGAAATTTCTGAGAGAAAGGCAATCTTTGGTAATTATAAACGGCGTTTGCATTTTTTAACCCTTAAATGGAAAATTTCCAAGATTTAATGAGCACGAAGCATTCTTTTTATCAAGATCCACTTGTAATGTGATCAAAAATATAATACGAGTAATTTGTTTTACGAAAGAGTCTCATTCACTGTAACCAAAGAAGCTTCAAGACATTCGCTGGAACATTTCTTAAAAATTTATTCCTCATAAAAATGGATTACGGAGTTCTGAATCAAAGCTTCTTTCTTTCCTTCATCGATATCGTTGACTTTACGGCATTCTCTCAATCGAATGAAATTAGGAGCAGGAAACAAAAAGATTACTTCTCTCTTCCCGTCTGAATATTATAGCAGCGTTCGAAACCTCCTTTCCCTTATTACTTTGGCCGCCCCATAAACTGCACAGCGATTTTCTCGTGAAGACATGCAGGCGCACTGCAATTTTTTGCATTTCTACATTCGCTGTAAAGCTTAACTCCATTTCTTTCGGCCATCTCAGAATTTTCTCAAATTTCGAAAGACTTTTATCCACATCTGCAAAAATCACTTCAAAACGTTTTTCCCTTCAATGCTTTTTATATAGTTGGACAGGTGAAAGGGTAAAGTATGAAAATAACTTTCTGAGTGAAAGTAAATTTAATGTCTTTTTTTCATTTTAGTGTAAAAAAACAAATGTAAATTCACATCGAACTCTGGTTCAGCTTCCACTATGAAGTCCTGATTTCTTGCAAAGACGATGGTTCGTTTCACTTGTCACTTGAAGGTTATCACTTTTGACAAGTACTTTGCCAGCTCTCGAGAAATATAGCGATGAGCATGGATCATATCCCAGGGAAGGACGATTCCGAAAAATGTGAAAGCTTTAAAAAAGTCAATATCAGACACTGGTCTAACAGTTTTGCGTCATCAGTCAAAAATTGAGCTTGACAGTTTGAGTTTGAGTTTGAGTTTGTTTTGAGTTTGGCACTTTTGAGTGTGTTTTCAGTTTGACAGTTTGAGTTTGAGGTACGAGTATGTTTTGAGTTTGAGGTTAGGTACGAGTCATTTTTTAGTTTGAGGTTTGAGTATGTAAGGGTGCCGTAGTCATCTGTAAAACAGCTGTTCTGGAACCTAAAAACGGAGAAAAGTTTCATGTACGTAACAGTTATGGAATTCATGTTGTAATCGACAGTTTGTGTTTGAGGTATGAGTATGTTTTGAGTTTGAATTTGTTAGTTCGGCAGTTTGAGTTTGAGTTTTGTTTTAGTTTTGAGTTTGACAGTTGAGTTTGAGTTTTGAGTTTTGCGTTGGAGTTTGTTTAGTTTGAATTTGACAGTTTGAGCTTGAGTTTTGAGTTTCAGTTTGTATGGGTCTCCAGTTTGAGTTTGAGTGTATTTTAAGTTTGACAGTTTGAGTTTGAGGTTAGGTACGAGTATCTTTCGAGTTTGTTTAGTTTGAGTTTGACAGTTTGAGTTTGAGGTTAGGTACGAGTATCTTTTGAGTTTCTTCAGTTTGAGTTTACCAGTTAGAGTTTGAGTTTACCAGTTAGAGTTTGAGTTTGGTTTGAGTTTACCAGTTAGAGTTTGAGTTTGGTTTGAGTTTACCAGTTAGAGTTTGAGTTTGGTTTGAGTTTACCAGTTAGAGTTTGAGTTTGGTTTGAGTTTGAGGTACGAGTATGTTTTGAGTTTGAGGATGGTACGAGTATCTTTTGAGTTTGAGGTTTGAGTATGCAGGGGTACCGTAGTCATCTGTAAAACAGCTGCTCTGGAACCTAAGAACTGAAAACGTTTCAAGTACGTAACAATTATGGAATTCATGTTGTAATCGACAGTTTGAATTTCATAATTGTACGTAACAATTATGGAATTCATGTTGTAATCGACAGTTTGAATTTCATATTTGTACGTAACAATTATGGAATTCATGTTGTAATCGACAGTTTGAATTTCATAATTGTACGTAACAATTATGGAATTCATGTTGGATCTCGACAGTTCGAGGTACTTAACGATTCTTTTCGTACATTAACGGAAAAACTCCGTTCTCACTTTCTTTCATTATTCATATGACAAAAAAAAATTTCGGTAATAAGAGCAATTCGCGGGAATACTTGAGGTTTGATTAACTGTTAAATTTCAATCATATGACGAAGGATCTCATTTTGAAATTCTGTAACGAGATAGGATACTATTGATAGCGTATCGCATGACATTTTGGTTATTGTGAGGCTGGATATCCCTTCCTCTCAGATATTAGGATATTCCTTCTTCCTCCATTTTGCGCTCCAGATATTGTACATTGTGTTACCTAAAAAAATCCGGCACTTAAATTATTCTAAAATGATTGTACGATGTCTATGTATTAGCCTCTGAAGCACTTACGACAAAAGCTATTATATAAATTGTTGAATATCCAACAGTTTGAGGTACGCAAATGGTACCACACTTTTAGAAGAAAGCAGAAAATACCTAGAGAACCCCAAAAACCTGAAGAGCCCAAAATTATACGTAATGCAAAAGAACACGAATGTACTGTATAATTAGCTGTCAACAAAGATTTTACTGAGAGGAATTTCAATTAAGACAAAATTTCATTCTCGTGGGGCTGACGTATATCTCTAATGTAGCCTTCCTCTTGAATTTCTGTGTTCTTACGTAAAATTGGTTTCTTCTCGTTAAATTCAGGATTCAGCAGCATTCATAGGGTAATTTGTACGTGTCGTACAATGACGTCATGTCATGTATCAATGCGCGCCCGATGACGCTGGCGTTCTTATGTCAATGAGCTGTCATTTTGTTTTTTGTTCGACATGGCGATCTGGAAGGCTGAGCATCGTGCTTTCATTGTTGAAAGGTATTTTAAAAACAGCGATTCTATAGTTGCTACACTACTCTCTTCAGGCGACATTTCAAAGTAGGACGTCATGGGAATGTGCCAGATAGTCGCACCATTACCAGGTGGGTATATTTTTTTAGATTAACAGCATTGGCTTGCAATAGCTAACCATAAGGTAGCGAAAAGACTGTGCGGACACCAGAAATGATTGAAAATGTTCGTGCTGCAATCTTGCGTAGCCCTAAAAGATCTGCTCGGCAACACCCTACAGTTCTGCACATTTCCGATCGTTCATTCAGGAGAATATTACATGAAGATCTCCATTTTCAACCTCATAAGCTCCAAATTGTGCAAGAAATTAAGCCTCAAGATTTGGTTGCCCGCGTAATGTTTTGCACAACCATGTGTGATCTTCTTCGTGAAAATCCACAGATGTTACACATCTTGATTATGTCAGATGAAGCACACTTCGAGTTATGTGATTCGGCGAATAAACAAAATGTGCATTATTGGAGGATGTAAACCTGGGACAACTGCACATCAAGCCCTTGCACAGCTCCCGTGTCACTGTCTGGTGTGGAGTGGCTTCTTTTGGAATTACCGGGCCATATTGTTTTTAGGACGATGTGGGTGTCGCTGTCACTGTCACCAGTGAACGTTATCTACGGATGCTGCAAGACATCTTGCTGCCTCAATTACGGAAGCTGAACATGGATATGCACCATTTATGGTTCCAACACGACGAGGCGACCCCGCACACGGCCCGCATATGCATGAATTTTTAACGACAGACCTTTCTACAGAGATTAAATTCTCGTCATGGTGACATCCCTTGGCCGCCCCAGTCCCCCGATCCAACATGTGCTGATTTTTTCTTATGGGGGTACCTCAAGCAAGAAGTCATCCAAACACGTTGTGCCACCATATTGGAATTGAAGGGCCTTATCAGAGCTGCCGTCACAAATATCCCTGGCGATATGTTACGACGAGTAATGGACTCCTTCCGACGCCGCTTAGAAGAATGTGAGGTGTAGCGGTGCCGCCCTTTGACAGGGGTAATATTTAAACATTGACTGATCAATGGCATTCTTGTAACTACTATTTGACATAGAGAGTAATAAATAAAAAAAATATTTGTTCGCTTACGGTGCGATTTTATTAATACGCTATCAACGCTGCCGCATCCTATGTTATATGACTTAACGCCATAGAGTTCCGTCCGATGAAACTACTATTGGCAGTCCAAACAGCAGTTCAAAGGGCAAACTGCGTATTTAAGACTCTTAAGATAAGACCTCAGTGTGAAATGTTAGATAGACAGTCTTAGAGGAAAGACTCATGTGAAATCTATAATAAGCTATGTGCATTTTTTAACGAAAGATGTACTTGCGATATTAAATGTTACAAGAGAGAAGAGCGAGAAGATTCTTATAGATAGCATTCATGTATATTGGGATTGAAGTTCTATTTAACGCATCTTGTTACGTTGCGGGCGACTTGTGAATGATTAATTATCAGTGAAGAGCTGGCTCATATACAGGGTGATCCGAATATACCACACCATAAACCTACCGGACGAGTTCTCGTGGAGAAAGAAGCCAAAAACTGTTGTCCGTTGTCCGATCGGACGTCGCATTCCGGAGATACACGCACCGAAAGTTTCGTGACGTCATATCCGGTAACGCACATACTCGTTGAAGAGCGACGTGGATAGTTATACGGACGCACGTATCGCAAGGCAACCAAGCCGCCCCGGCAGCGCAGTGGTCTAAGGCGATGGCTTCTGATCATTTGTCCGAAAGGAGTCCGGTTTCGAATCCCGCTGAAGCATGGCTGTTGTGTTTGTCCTATGGTACTGACTCTCTCCCTTCCCTGGAACCAGTGCTCCTAAATTCAGGACGTGCAACTACTTATGGCCTACGGAGTTGCTCACGGTGGTCGTTAATCCTCCAATTAAAAAAATAATAAAGAAAAGAAAAAAGGAAATCAACTTTTGAAAATCTGGCACGAGGTGGGTATGCAAATTCGAAGGACGTGGTGGCGTGAAACCATCAGTTGTACGCCTGCGCGATACGGCAGGTAGGGATAAAAAGGGTTGGCAACAGTACCAGGTAAGCTCATAATGCGTTGGTACATTTGACAGTAGCGTGGGTAGCGATATTTTGTACAGTTTAAGTGAGTATTGGGACATGGGGAATGCCATGGTTCAGCATGCCTGCAGCAAGAGCCTACAGCGAGCGATACCCAGCACGACGGCACCCGGACGCCCAGGTCATACGGCGGCTTGACGCTCGAATGCGCGACACAGGCAATGTCGCACCACGTCCAAGTGTAGACAGTGGCGCTAGACCCTCTGTGAGAGCACCATCCTTCGAGGACGCCATACTTGAGTTCATAGAGGAGGAGGCAATGACCAGCAGCCGTGTGATCGCGCGACAGTTTGGTGTGCACCAAAGTACCGTACTTGCCGTTCTACACAAGGAAGAACTGTATCCATATCACATCACAGGTGTACAAGGCCTATTACCACAGGATTATCCTAGAAAACAGGCATACTGTGAATGGCTGCTACAGCAACATGCTGCCGATAAAAGTTTCATTCGCCGGATCTTGTAGACAGATGAAGCAAGGTTTACACGGCAGGATATCTGTGACACCCATAATAGTCATGTTTGGGCGTTGGACAATCCGCACGCAACACGTGAATACGCTCACCAGGTCCGGTGGGGTGTTAATATCTGGTGTAATATTGTGGGCGATATCCAAGTGGGACCATATCTTCTTCCCGAACGTGTCACAGTTGCCAACTACATGGTGTTCCTACGTGATGTTCTGCCAGACTTACTGGAAAACGTACCATTGGCTGTTCTCAGCAATCTATGGTTCCAGCGTGATGGATCACCGGCACATTACGCTGCAAATGTTCGCCAGTGGCTGGATACGGAATATCCCAGTCGTTGGCTTAGCCGTGGTGGTCCTGTCGCATGGCCCGCTAGATCGCCGGATCTTATCCCATTGAACTTCTTCCTCTGGGGTCATCTAAAGGAACTGGTATATCGGCGGCCTGTCAACAGACTGCAGGAGCTAGTGGCCACCTTACACGCGGCCTTCACAACTGTAAACCCTGCTATGCTGCAACGCGTGCAGATGTCTATTCCTCGGCGGGCTTATGCCTGTTCCGCACTACAAGGTGGTCATTTTGAACACATGTTGTAATCTGACACGAATCCACGTGTTTTATCATTTGTGTTGTAGTGGTACACAGTAATAAATTACATGATTTCTGTCAAGGTGATTGGGTAAGTTATTTCTAATGTCTGTATTTTTACCGAATGTGACATCACGAACTTTCGGCGCGTATATCTCCGGAATGCGACGTCCGATCGGACAACGGACAACGGTTTTAGGCTTCTTTCTCCACGAGAAATCGTTCGGTAGGTTTATTGTGCGGTTGATTCTGTTCACCCTGTATATAAAGGGGAAACCTGTCAGTAGACTTTGTATTAACTGAATTCTGGCCGTTAGTTTGAAAGTGCATATTGTGTATAAGTAAATATTTCATCATCAACGGGAAGGGAGTTTTCCGGTTTAACAGGGAAGCTAAAATAAATTCATTAAAGCTATGCAAGTTAAGCTTGTACCTTACGAGCTGTAAAATGAGCTACAACTACCTTACTAGCTTTAGTTGTTTAGCAGTGAAATTAACCGCAAAGATACAAATCAACAATACATTTAAACAATATCTTCATGCACTGTTAGAAAAAATGTACTTAAGAATGGGAACCTGAACCTACCCGAGTTTTTTTTAAGTACAATCGCATCGTAAATTAGTACATGACATGCTCAAATATAAGTAACCATACGTACTTGCACATGCAATCAAGAACATGAAGCGAGGAAAAGCTCCAGGAGAAGATGGAATTACTGTAGACATCATACAAGAAGCAAGTGGAGAAATCGAAACAGTACTCGCCCAAATTTTCACTCGATGCCTTAATGAAGGAAAGATTCCTGAGGATTGGAACACCGCTACAATGATCCTGCTACATAAGAAAGGTGACATTGAGGATCTCGGAAACTACAGACCTATCAGCCTCCTATCAGTAGTTTATAAAATCTTCACTAAAGTTCTTTCACACCGCTTGAAGGTAACACTGGACATGGCTCAACCGAGAGAACAAGCTGGATTCAGGAGTGGCTACAGCACAATAGATCATATCCACGTGCTGAGAGAACTAATTGAAAGAGCGAGGGAATATGAACTTCCATTGTGCATGGCTTTTATCGATTATGAAAAAGCCTTTGATTCGGTGAAACCATCAGCAGTTACAATGGCTCTGAAAACCTGCGGTATTGAAGATGCATACATTAATATTATTAGTAACATCTATGAAAATGCAAGTGCAAAGATTAGGCTGTTTGAAAATACAACACACGTAAAAATTGGAAAGGGAGTGAGACAAGGTGACACCATATCTCCGAAGCTCTTTAATGCCACATTGGAGGGTGTTTTTCAGTCGCTGAGCTGGGAAAACAAGGGGATAAAGATTAATGGAGATTATCTAACCCACCTTCGTTTTGCTGATGACGTAGTCATTTTTGCAACTACCCCATCAGAGCTGCAGAGTATGATCCAGGAACTTGCTGACAAGAGTAAAGAAGTGGGATTAAAAATGAACTTTCAGAAGACAAAAGTGATGTTCAATGCTTTTACAAGAAATGAAGATTTATCGATTGATGGAGAAAAGCTGGAGATAAAAGACACGTACGTTTATCTTGGACAGCAGATATCAAGTGAGGGTCACATTGGTGAAGAAATTAATCGGCGTACAAAACTTGCCTGGAGAGCTTTTGGAAGAAACAGCATAATTTTCAAGAGCAATATGCCATTATGTCTTAAAAGAAAAGTGTTTGATCAATGCATCCTTCCAGTGCTTACGTATGGTGCAGAGACGTGGACCTTAACTAAAAGAGACATACAAAGGCTGCAGACAACTCAATGACGCATGGAGAGGTGCATACTTGGTGTAACCAGGAGAGATAAGAAGAGGAACACGTGGATCCGAAAAATGACAAGAGTGGAAGACATCATGATCAGAGTTAAATCCCTGAAATGGCAATGGGCTGGACATACTGCCAGAAGGACAGATCATCGATGGACAGCCGAAATTTTAGATTGGATTCCAAGGGACAGGAAAAGACCCAGAAGAAGACCACATGGGAGATGGGTGGATGAAATTCGAAAGCATGCAGGGGTGACATGGAGGAGACTGGCACAAGACAGACCGTTGTGGAGGAAACTTGGGGAGACCTTCGTCCAGCAGTGGATTGATAATGGTTGACAATGATGATGATGATGATGACGTACTTACAAATAACTGTTTCAATAAATATGAATATGTAATCTCGTATTACTTCATTTTAGATATTATAGATTTCAAGAGAAATTGTTTAATAAATGTGTCAAGTGACACACATAAATAACTAGTACAACAAAGTCACTGATCACAAGTAATTTAATTATGCATAAAGTATCTTTGTGTACGTTCTTACATTAACTATGTGTCAATCTCATAAATACTATATGGCCGCTTCATCACTATATTTTTCATAAAATGGTGCGGTCCATTTGCCCAGCATGTGACAACGAGTATATCTATTATCCCCGATGTGCCATCGAATAATACACGTCCACTTGATTCCATGAATAAATGAGTATGTATGGAGTACACGTATTTCAAATTTGAAATCGAGCCAAGGATGGAGGGACCTCAGGTTCGAACCTGGCGTGGTGTTGGTGTGCATTTCTAACAATCGCTGAACATCCGCCGTGCATCGGACGAGCAAGTTAAGTGACGGTCCTTGTATAGGAAGTACGGTGGCGCCATCTAGTGTGCTCTCTCTCTCACTTACTAACTATCCTGTCAGAATCACTAGACTCGCTTTTAACTCTCAAGTTTCTGTGCCCTTATGGGCAGGGCATAGAAACTGAATGAAGTTAGAGCACATATACACTGGCGGAAAGTGAAAAAAGAACCCCAAGAAGGAATTCGCGGACGATCATGAAATTTACATATGTTAATGGGGTCGAGTTTACGTAGGTGTGATGTTAATTTTGGGACCAACCGGTGAGCGCTTACGCCACAGCACGGCATAATATGCAAATTATCGTCGGTGGTATTTAAGGAGTACGGCAAAGTGAATGTAATCAGTCGTCGGCGTACGGACACGTGCGAAGCCCCTGAAGAAGCTGCAATGCCTGGACACGGAAGACGTATACGATTTCAGCAGTTATCGGACTTTGAGCGAGGTCGCCTAGTCGGACTCCGCGAGGCCAGGTGGTCGTATCGTCGTATTGCGGAGCGAATTGGACGGGAAGTATCGGTGGTGGTACGATGGTGGCGTAGATGGTCCGAGGAACAGTCCCACACGAGAAGACGCGGAATCCGGGAGTCACAGACGGACTGATGAGCTGACCGATCGACGCATAAGAAGAGCGGCGTTGTCAAAAAGGAACATCCACTGCGACGCAAATCCGAGCTGCCGTTGCACCTGAGGTGACTGTGCGAACAATCCGCAACCATCTACTGGAAGCAGGACTACGTGCACGTCTGCCGCTGACATGTGTACCTCTGACTGCAGCCCAACGTAAGGAACGGCTGCAGTGGTGTCGCCAACGCCTGCACTGGAGAACGCAATGGCGATCTGTCGTGTTCAACGATGAAAGCAGATTCTGCTTAGGGGCCTCCGATGGCCGTATGCGTGTTTGCAGACGCACAGGGAAGCGTCTGCACCCTTCTTGCATCCGCCAGCGACACACAGGGCCTACACCTAGTTTCCTGGTGTGGGGAGCGATCAGCTATCACTCCCTATACAACTAGTGTTTGTACCGGGTACGTTAAACAGCACTTCCTACATCAACAACATCATTCAGCCCGTTGTTGTGCCATTTGTAAGGTCGGTCCATCGTGGTGTTTTCCAGCAAGATAACGCACGCCCACACACGGCACGTGCAACGCAACATGCACTTCAGGGTGTGAGACAACTTCCATGGCCTGCACGTTACCAGATTTGTCCCCCATTGAGCACGTGTGGGATTTTATGAGACAACAACTTATTCGGTCTCCACGGCCAGCCACGACCATCCCCGATTTACGCGTCCAGGTTGAGGATGCTTGGAACTCAATACCCCAAACTTACATCCAACATCTGTAAGAGAGACTCCATGCCAGAATTGCACAGTGTTATGCAGTTCATGGCGGTTAAACCTCGTACTAACCATGTTACATGGAAATGTTATTTTTCAGTTTACCAGCAAATACAGATGTATTTTGCCATAATGTTTTGATCACGTTATCCTCTGTATTCCGTTATTATGCTGTATAAATTTCGTTGGTATCAGACGTCTCCTTCTTGGTTTTCTTTTTCACTTTCAGCCAGTGTATTTGAAATATAGATTTTTTGAGCACATATATTTGAAATATAGATTTTTTTTGAGCACATATATTTCAAATTAGAAATAACAGATATACTCACAACTGATTTCCTGTATGTACTCAAACATGAGTACGTGTCTTTTCCAAAAATGAGACACAAGTACTCGGAGCTATAACAAGCACAGAATGTACTCAAGAACGAGTACATTTTGCTTATTTCTAAGCACCAACTTTTAACAGTATGTGTGGTTCAGAATATGTGATGATGGATTTTGTGCAGCAGAGATATAGAGGAGATTATCGTATAAGAAGGTGGTAATAATAAAGTTGAGTAAGATGATAAAAGATAATTACATTTAAAAAAAAAAAGGGAATTCAATCGTGGAAACAATACACTTCCGTGTATCAATGCATAGCAGCTTGACATTGAGAAAGAGTGAGAGATAACTATAGCGGCCATCAAATTGTGTACCTGGAGACGATCAAGCTGTCTCCGTACCTATGCTAGAATCAGTGTCCATAAATTAAGAACGAACGACTATTTACTACAAACATAGTTGTTAAATTTCTAAAAATACTAACGAACAAGCAAAGAATCCTACTGTCTGCGAGAGTGATTCGTATTTATATGCTATTTACGTTATGTAAAGCGTATACGTTGACTCTTCACTGTGTTGAATGTCAACACTTCCGCTGTAAATTTGACAAAAGAAAAGGTCACCCTCACTAGGCCAGCATGGTCCCCGGATCATTCTCCTATCGAACATGCCTATGGCACGCTGGAACGTCATCTGTATCCATCACGGAGTATCTGGCATCTTTTGCAGCAGTTTTACGACTTCTGTCACATGACAACGTAAGAGCCTTAGACTTCATGCCAGGCCGTATATTAGAGTGCAGCGCAGCCAGAAATGGGTTTGCGGGGCACTATTATATAGGAGCTATTCTACGATTCTTCCTGAGGTGATATTTCAATCACCTCTTTATCGCTTTCTCCACAATGGACGTGCTTAATTTCATAACGGTGGGGTGCTTGCTTATGTTGAAAGAGGACGAAGAAAAATTTTCAAACAAGTTACAAAATTTAATCACTATGGCAAATTTGGAAGAAGCAGAGTGGATCGGTGTAATCAAAGACTCACATGGAATGCTCTTGAAAGGAATGCAAAATTTGGTTATTAATAGCTCAAGACGGATGGCCTTTTTGAATACATTCTCAAAGTGTCGACCCAGAGTTGTTGGAATATGAGACGAAGATAAACGCTGTTATGACAGAACTAACGGGCAGAAAATGCAAATATGTTGAAAATGAAACATAGTCGTGTCAGCCTAAGATCTCCAGGAGCTTTTCGCGTCGGAATCCTGAAATTGTGGATGCGTGTGAAATGGACAGGGAAAATGCTCACGTGAAAATATATAGGACCGTATCAACTGTACAGCTGCTACATCCGCGTACATATTTAATCATCCACTTTAACGAGGGATCTCCGAATGTTGCATTATTGAATCAACAACCGATAAGGTTGGTTCGCGCATTTATATCGCTTTACACACTCCTGAGTCTGCCTTATCCATTTTACAAGCTCAATATTTACTGTAATTAGTATCTGAGTTTACATGCGTTAGCTCGATAACTATAGGATCTCACAACCTAAAATGCTGAAAAGCATATATATCGTACGTTAAAGGAATTTGATTTGTAAGCTTGTCCGTTCGTGCTTTATTCGCTACACCGGGATCATTCCTAATTTAACTTAACGGATGCGACTCCAACGATTACCCAACAAAACTAAGGAATCTTTCCATACATCTGGGAATATTTTCCGCATGACGTCCTTTACAATCGGTTGATAAGGATTTCAGCTAGTATGAAAATAAAATATGACAAAGTTACAATACACTACCTATGTAATATATTCGACATCTTATGTCATCACCATCATCGCTATCAACTATTGCCAATCCACCGCTAAAAGACAGTCTCCCCAAACCTCTCCCATGACTCTGTTTTGAGCAATTCTTATCCATGTGACTTCGTCACGCTTTCGAATATCATTCACCCTCTTTCCACGTGGTTTTCTTCTGTCTTTTCCTGCCCCTAACTATCGAATCGGGTATTCTATTTGTTCAACGGTAGTCAGTTCTTCTACAGTGGAAAAACACTTCTGCACTTTACTAACAATTTTCCGTGATTACTGTCGTGAACCAACGATGCATATTTCTGACACAATCTTTTCCGTGAAATGACGGAAAGAAATCTGAATTTCACGGATTTTTCGTGCTCCAGGAAAATTCTAGATTTTCAGAAACCTCTCCGCAATTGTTTTCGTGTATTAACGGTAAATTGTCGCTTCTAAGATGTAATAACGGAAAATTCTGAATTTTGAGAAACATGTCCGCTATTCATTTCGTATATTAACGGAAAAATTATGTTCTTACTTTTTCCATATCCATATGACGAAAACTTTTCGGTTATAGGAGCGATTCACTGGAATACTTGAGGTTAAATTAACTGTTAAATTTCAACCGTCTGTCGGATAATCTGATTTTGAAGTTCGGTGGAGAAATTGGGTATTGCAGATATCATACCGCATCAAATTTTGGTTATTGTGGCAACGAATAATCCTTCTTTTCTCTCCAATTTTGTGCACTAGCTATTGTATAATGTTATCGTAAAAAACTGTACTAAATTAATTTACAGGTAATTGTACAACGGGCATCCTTAAAGTAATGCCTCGTCTCTCATAAGAATTTTATTTGTAACAGCAAAAATGTGAAACTTGGTGGCTAAATACTTGGGCATGTTAATAAGTCTTGGCTATTCAAAGTTCCATCACCTGCTATACATTTCCGCCATCTTTAAACCCACTGGTAAAATCCATTTTGGAAAAATTCCTACGGCTGTTGTTTCACCAATGAGTTTACAGCCAAATTAACGTCGGCCGCGTTCGAAACGTACCCCACGAAGGGTGTTTCTCAAACGGGCAAACAGTCTGCGGGATCCAAAACCGGACTGTAGTGAAGTTGGTGCATCACCGTCCACCCCATCTCAGCAATAGCCTGTAAAGTGTCCATTGAGATGTGTGGACGTGTGTTATCATGGTGTAAAACAATACTATGAAGTGGAATGTGGAGTCCTTTAATTTTGATAACTTCCTTTAGCTTCTTTAATGTCTGCACATAGTGAGCACTGTTTATTGGTGCAACTCCTACCACGACAATCAGTTGTAATGAGGTCTTACACACTTTGCCTGTTGGCATCTGTCACTGCAGTTGCGGGTCTTCCACTCCGTTGTTTGTCAGACACTGAAATTTCTCCCGATTGAAACCTCTTCATCCATCTTCGGACATTACACTTATCGATTGTGGTTGCTCCATACACCGCCAGGAGTCTTCTGTGGATTTCTGGAAGCTCAGATCCCTCTTTTTCCAGGAATTCACTTACAGCTCGCTGCTTTTCTCTGTCAATCATTATCTTTATTTCCGATTCAGAAAAAACGTTTGCTCTCACATTTGTAACATATCATAGTACATGTCAGTGCAGTTTCATTGAAATCAATTCAAAATTTCAAAAGTTATTAAGGAGGAGGCATTACCTTCAGCATGCCTTTTGTACGACGCCTCTGCCACAGTCTGTGGACCCCTTTAGGCTAAACCTACACTGAAGAGCAATTGAATTAGATACAGCTGGCGTTATGCAAATGTGGCGTTGTGGGCGGCCCTGTAAACGGAAATGACATGACGTGTGCAGCGATCCGACAATATAATGAGTGATGCGACGGTAATCAGTAAGAGTCGGACGTAGTATGGGCAAGACGAAGGGTCTAAGCGCATTTGATCGTGGACAAATTGTCGGGGCCCGACGAATGGGTCACTCCATCTCGGAAGTCGTGCAGACACTGGGATTTTCACGAGCCACTGTGTCACGGGTGCACCGTGAGTACATCGAATCCGGTAAAACCATCCCTGCAAGGGCCAACTACCGTGGACAACAGGGTGTGGATGAGCGCGGTTATCGTCGGCTAGCTCGCATTGTAACAGCGGATAGACGGGCCACAGTGCAAGAAATCACTCGACAATTTAACGCTGGTGCACAAAAACGTGTAAACAGCCACACTATCTAGAACCATCTCCTCGCTATGGGGCACAGAAACCATCGTCCTACGAGGGTACCGCTGCTGACCGCACATCACACGGTGCAAAGATTAGCATGGGCGCGGGAACATCGCCACTGTACTCTACACATGTGGGAAAATGTTGCCTG
This sequence comes from Macrothele yani, assembly GCA_039090855.1. Taxonomy (NCBI): domain Eukaryota; kingdom Metazoa; phylum Arthropoda; class Arachnida; order Araneae; family Macrothelidae; genus Macrothele; species Macrothele yani. The sequence continues at coordinate 12,663,035 of CM077027.1, read as the reverse complement.
GACTGATGAGTCGAGATTCACGTTGGTACATGCGGATGGCAGGATACAAGTACGGCGCAAACCACATGAAGCGATGGATCCTTCTTGCCAGCAGGGTACTCTTAAAGCTGGTAGGGGTGGTATTCTCGTCTGGGGAGTGTTTACGTGGACTGAAACGGGACCCCTGGTACGTGTGACATCGTCCCTCACAGGTCAACGTTACCGGGATATCCTGGATGACCATTTGCTCCCGTTTGTGCGTCTTTAACATCCCACTGGAGACCTCAGTCTGCAACAAGTCAATGCACCGTGCTATTGCTCCCGAATTGCATCCGAATGGTTGAATGAACACTCCACCGACGTGACCTCGCTTCCTTGGCCAGCTAGGTCACCTGACCTCAATCCCGTCGATTACATCTGGGATGCCATCGAGAGAGATGTCCGAGGCTCTGACCCCCTCCCCTCCATCAAATCTTCGTGAACTGTGGGAGCTTGTTCAGGGGTCGTGGACCCGTATGGCTTCCCAACGCTTCCGCTGTCTTGTCGAGTCCATGCCGAGACGATTCGACGCCGTCATCAGGGCGAAAGGTGGTGCTACACGTTACTAGACAGGTATCTCTAATTCAATTGCTCTTCAGTGTATAACAGCTACCAATAATAACTTTTATGTTTAGTAGCTTCTTTAAATTATACTATGAAACACTACATTGCATTTTTTCTTAAAGATAATTGAATACCATTGTCAAATAGGCAGTCATCCGCTGAAGAACGTGCATTTGCGAACTGATAGGCAATTTGGTGTGTGGAACGTAACATCAAACACATTCATTTTTTGGAAGCAATGAAGAAGAGATTCTCATTTTTCCTGTCTCGCGGTGTGGAAAGAACATCACACCATTGCCAGAAACTTAACGGCCAGGTCATCCTTGAAGTTCCGGCGCCAATGTGAAAACACAGGTTTGTCCACCACGGGCATCGAACCCAAGTGCCCTCACTCCGGTGTAAATCGCTCTCCCAACTGAGTTACGGAGACATGTGCACTCATTGCTATCTGCCCTTATCTCATGTGCGTCCTGCGGCGCAGGCACGTCTTAAGTTTGAAAAAATCTCAAGTTTTGTTATTTCGAAAAATCGCGACGAAAAAGTACGTAACTTGGTATAAGTCTTCCGACAGAAAACATAAAATTCTTACGAACCTATTCAGAAAAGAAATGAAATCCCACAGAAAATAAAATTGTCGATTTACTCGCACTAATAGCAGAAACAAAAGGAAATTTCGTCATTGCGCTATTAGAGTTTAACCTGATACGTGACGACGCTTTTCGTGCCCTTCTGGCTCAACGAATAGTAGACGTGTCTTCAGGTGAAGTCGAAACCGAGCTAGGCTGGTTTGATCTCCACCTGGCGCAAACAAGCAGTACCTGAATGCGTAAAAATTGGAGATTTTGCAGAATTTCTGTATAAATACGGAAAAACCCCAGAATGGACATTTCTGAAGTAAACGAAATTACTGACTACGGAAAATCAGTCAAAATACTGGTTAGAAGAAACGGGAACTTTTAAAAATGGAAATTTCGTTAAAAGACGGACACCTGCTGGTAGCTTAGCTGCATGTTATTTTCAGGAATTTTCGGTTAATGAACACCCCTTATTTTTTACAGTGGTACAATATGACCAACCCATTGTGACTTGAGGGTCTTTTCTTTGATCTTAATGGCATTCACGTTTGTCCTTTTCCTGATCTACCACTTCTCTTCATTATTGCTCTTGGTTAAACGAATCATACAGCTCTCTATGTTTCTTTCATTTGTGCCCAGTCGCTTTATTGTCATTTTAGTTAGGGTGTCTTGATTCATAAGTAAGATCTGGAAGGATGCATTGATTAGATATTTTTATTTTAGGACATAATGGGAAATTGTAGTTGGAAATTGTACAGTTTCGTCCAATGCACTCCAGCCAAGTTCTATACATTGGGTCTGGTACGATTCGTCCAACGACGATTGGTCCAATGCCGATTCGTCCAATGCTGATTGGTCCAATGCCGATTCGTCCAATGCTGATTGGTCCAATGCCGATTCGTCCAATGGACGATTGGTCCAATTCCGTCCTATCTGTCCGAAGTGCTAGTCGTGCTATATAAAAGTCTCATCTGTTCAGATTCTATCTCCGATGTTATACGAAAGTACCGGTAGTCCAAAGAATGTAAAATAATGTTACATTTCATGCGTAATATTATGGTTACAGATTTCTTTTTTTTTCTTTTTTTTTTTTTTGGAAACGCGTTTTTTTTTTGTTATACTGTGCTTGCTGCCGTATGAAGTTATTGATGTACGAGCCGTTTTATCAACTTCAATGTTTCTCTTTTGCATCATTGCATCAAATAATATAAAATACTGGTGTTCCGTTTCTTTTTGTAGAATGCAGTGGGTTTTCCGCCAACTGCCCAATGGAAACAACTGGTCGGGGTTTGGACAGAGGCTTTTTCAATAGTTTTTATTCCAGCCATTTCATATTCATAACGTTTACATATTAAATCAAGTTAATAATATTGCGCTTTTACTTAAACACGAAATATTAATTCATAGGCCATAGGCCTAGGTCTTTTTAACAGTTTATATTCTACCGATGTCAGATTCATAACGTTTACATATAAAATCAAGTTAATAATATTGAGCTTTTACTTAGGCACGAAATATTAATTCATAGGCTCTAGTCCTAGGCCTTTTTAGGACTTTTTATTCTACCGATGTCATATTCATAACGTTTACATATTAAATCAAGTTAATAATATTGCGCTTTCACTTAAGCACGAAATATTAATTCATAGGCCTGCGGCCTAGGTGCCTTGCAAAGACCTCAGAAATGATACGATGAATGCCTTTTATTAAGTTTTATAAAATGTTTACAAATACCAAATATATAGGTTATAACTTAAAATCTTCTAAAAAGGCCCGAGACCTAGGTACCTGGTAGATAGCTGAGAAATCATTCATTGAGTGCCTTTTATAAGGTTTTATGAAATGTTTACAAATACCAAATATCTAGGTTGTGACTTAATTTTTTTTAAAAAGGCCCGCGGCCTAGGTGCCTTGTAAATACCTGAGAAATGATACGATGAGTGCCTTTTATAAGGTTTTATAGAATGTTTACAAATACCAAATATCTAGGTTGTAACTCAAAATCTTCTAAAAAGGCCCGTGACCTAGGTGCTTCGTAAAGACCTGAGAAATGATAGGATGAGCGCTTTTTATTAGGTTTTATAACATATTTACAAATACTAAATATCTAGGTTGTAATTAAAATCTTCAAAAAATGCTGCTTTGCAAACAGCAGAGAAATGCTCCATTGAGTGCCTTTTACCAGGTTTATGTAAATGTTTACAATTACCAAATATACGGAAATTATCTTTCTAAAGGATATAAAGAGGAGAATAATTTAAATTATTATTTCTTTCTGGAAAATAAAAAAGTTTACCGTTGGTAAGATGATACCATTGGACGAGTCGGCGTTGGACCAATCGTACCATTGGACGAATCGGCATTGGACCAATCGTACCATTGGACGAATCCGCATTGGACGAATTGGACATTGGACCAATCGTCGTTCGACGAATCGTCCTGGACCGCTATACATTATATGCCTTATACACAGTCTAGTCACATTATTGTGACCACTTCCTACTTTTGACGTCAACAGCGCGTAGCCAATGAAAAAAGGCACGTGACTTGAGCTGGCTTGGAGGGTATATAAGGTGTGCTGTAGACATTCTGAAAACATATCACTCGCTGATGTCCAGGATAAAAAAAGAGCGATTTATCAGATTTGCAAAAAGGGGTGATTGCCGGTTTTCTGGTCAAGGGTGGAAGTATTTCTGGAACAGCGCAATTTGTGAACTGTTCGCTTGCTGCTGTGGTTAAAGTATATCGTGATTGGAGAAATGGCACCATTGCGAATAAGCAACGTGAAAAGTGCGGAGCACCACGTGTGTTGATGTGATAGGTGATCTACGGCTTCGAAGATGCGTGAGGGCCGACCGACATGCTACAGGGGCTCAAGTCACTGACCGAATCAACCAGGGGCCTACCAGAAGTGTGTCTATAACGACAGTTCAGCGAACCTTGCTGCGTATGGGGCTCCGATGCAGACGGATGGTCACTGCACCCATGCTAACAAAGGTGCATTGGCAGGAAATACGTGTTCTGCTTCATCGAACGGATGGACGTTGGCGTGTAAGGCGAAAAACATCAGAGAACAAACACTCTTCAACCATTGCTGGAAGAACAAAAGCTGCTGGGGGCAGCGTCATGGTCTGGGTGATGTTTTCGTGGCCTTCCCTGGGTTCACTCATACCTGTGGAAGGCATTATTGACCGAAGGCATTATGAATCCATCGTTGCAGTCCATGTACACCCATACATGCTGATTGTCTTCCCTGGGGTGGATGGGATTTTCCAGCACGACAATGCTACGTTTCACACAGCAAGAAATGTCCGATAGTGATTGGAAGAGTACGATGAATACTTCAAAGTACTTCCCTAGCCCACTTGTTCCCCAGACGTAAACCAAATTGAGCATCTGTGGCACCACCTCGATCGTGTTGTTCGCTCGATCGATCCTTCACCACTCACCCTCAAGCAGCTGTCAGATACACTGCAGTCAGCATGGCTCCACATACCTGTGAACACCTTCTAGCACCTTATTGAGTCACTCCCAGCCCGTCTAGCTGCTGCCCGCGCTGCACACGGAGGTTATTCTGGATATTAGCTGGTGGTCACAATAATGTAACTCGACCGTGTATATCAATGCAAAAGAAAAAATGCATTTTCCAATATGGAAACGAAGCAAGAACTAATCGCTTTCGCATGAAAAGTCAGGAAGTGTGAATACAAGTTTATTACAGTATCATTTCGAAAACTTTTATGAAGTTATAAGTTTCAATTAGCATGTGGACTAAGCTTTGCAGCTGCCTGCTGCTGCCAGCTTTATTACCGTGGGATGATTTTGCTTTACTTTTATTATGAATTAAGGAAAGTAGTAAGCAGGATTTCGCTTTTTTTTGCTGTTCGCTTGCCAGTAGCCATGAAAATCAAAAGCGATTTCTTAACGTGACATTTGATAAATCTCTGAGCTGAAAGAAACTAACTCTGAAAGAAAGAATCTTTACATTTTATTTCGTTAGTCTTCCAGGCCATTAGTTCTGCTTCCCAAATCCGAAGTCCGGTCTTGGTGTTCATGATGGTCACATGACGTAGGTGACTTCACAGGGAACCCGATCCACTCGTTTGAGCTTTAATTACTGGATGAGAGATAAACTACAGTTATCTCTCTAAATGCAACTCCCGATCAGGTCTTTCTCGGATTAGTGACTTGATTCAGTTCAGCTGGCTAATTAAGGGCTTCTAAAGTGCATTGGGCACTGACGAGTTTACGAACTGAAGGACTTCGTGAAGCACATCGAACGAGGTTGTTAACGGAGGGTTGCACTCTGGAAAGGGATCACTCACACAAAATAAGTAGAATTTATGCCAGACGAAATCTTCTGAGGGTTTTAACAAGCCATCCATTCTTTTATTACTCATTTTTCTTCCTGACTCCTACGTTATCCGGAAAGCATGTATTATGGCTCGTTAAAACACTCAGAAGATTTCGTCTGCCATATTGCAAGAGAAGACAACATTGAAATTGCTTTATGAATGTAAGATTTAATTATCTTGATTTCTTTTCTTTTAACCCCGTATATTACGAATTACCCATACTTTACCTGTTCGCACTTTGCTGTTTTGTAATGGAGAACTACAACTCCGATGGAATTTTAAAGCCTTTTCAAAGCAAAAGAGAATTAATTTTTGTAAGTTTCATAGCACTAAATAAAAATGTTGAATATTAACTAATCAATTTTTGGCCAATTTAATGGATCACTTACTCCTTGGAAGGAAAAAGTAAAATTTGGTAAATTTGTTAGAGTAGCAGCTACATATGGGAATTCTACCTAAAAGATAACGAATCACAGGAAACTTAATTCAGTTGTTTAAATTAACAATATATATATATAAACACCAAGATCCGTCTGTCTGACTGGAACTCTTGACGCCACAGCAACGTCTGCATTTTTGCGCCATCACATATCGAACAATTCGTGCGTGCTCTCGCGATGTCAAAATGATTGCCTGCTGTATAATATCACGCGATCAATTTTAGATGTCCAGGTGATCGCGTGCTAATTTAAAAACATTGGATTATCAATGACTCGAGTTCTATTTATCCGATCTACAAAATTGGAGTTCAGATCTTAATTCACGGTAAGTTGCGTTTATCTATTACTTTAATTTAGAACAATTCGAATATTAATTTTTACGCTTTAATTATCTTTTACATTTTTAATTTGACTAACCTTCCGAGTTTTGTGCTAATTAATTTATACATTTTGCAAAATATCGATCTATCTAAACGCTGTAACCTACAATAAAAACTGAAATCCTGAGATGTCAAAGTGAGCAAGATTGCATCTAAACGCAGATGTCGCCCCAATAGCACATTGTGGAGAATTTAGATTCTTCCGATTTGTAATACCAGATGTCGCATTATTTTGTAAAAAAACCCTTGTTATGAAGTTTCAAACTAAGCGTCGAACAGGACAGTCTAAAACAAGCCGTGAAGGGAATAACAAGTGTGCCGCAGAAAAAGTAATTTAAAGCGAATGATAGAAGAACAAGTTATTAAGGTAAGTTTACAGGAAAACAACTTTCCGAGTTTAGTGCTGATTATGTTACTCATTTTGCAAAATATCGATCTATCTAAATGCTGTAATCTACAATTGGTAAGCAACAAACATTTTGAACAGAATTTTATTGATCGCGAGGTCTTTTTAGAAACGTATATAAATAGCATCTAATTTTTAGTTCTAGCATGAATCAGTTCTTACTATATAAGTTTTTACTATATTTCCTTACAGAAATCCTGCCTCTATTTAATTTGTTTTTAATCAGCTTCAAATAAAAATTTGACTCCGTTACAGGACGGGCAACATCCATTTTATATTAATATTTATTTGAATGTTAAAAACAACCGTTCTAGAGCTGGCTATAAGCTAGTAATCAGATATTAAACAATGTAGTAATTCCATTTTTCGTGTACGTTAAAAAACTTTAGGGACCAAGCTTTTGCTCAGCAGCTCGTTGATTTGATTTCTGGGTGCAGAAAACAGGAAAACACCACAAATTGGTGAGAAACTACTTGGGTTGATTTCAGTACATTTTTCTTAAAGTACACCAATAAACAAATTTATCATGCTGTAATAATATTGGTTTTGGAGTAAAATGATTCCACGACCATGAATGGGGTACGGGACATACAATACCATACAATACAAATTTTGAAGTTGACAATCCGTTTTTTGGTGACAAGAATGGTAAGTCAGATAATATCCAAAAACTTGAAAATTTCGTCGTCCTGGAGAGGAAATCGAATCCGCGTCTTACCCGTGCGCTATCTGAGAAACGCGGATTCGATTCCAGCTCCAGGACGACGAAATTTCCAAGTTTTAGGATATTATCTGACTTACCATCCTTGTCATATTTACACCAAAAAACGGATTGTCATCTTCAAAATTTGATTCGATGATATCCATAATCGTCAATTATGTATGATATTTTTGAAATATATCAGGGTTCAAAGGAAAGTCCTTATTCAGAAGGTAGAGTTCAAGTGGTACAGAAGTTAGGTCTATGTATAGGAAAGTGCCGATGGCCGATGGAATGAAAGCGATTGGAGCGCCTCTACCAGTTCGAGAATCGCTCGAACGATCATTCTTTTGGGATTTTTCTCATACAGTCGTAGGAAAAGTTTAGCAAGAATGCTTCAGCAATCGGCGCCTACGAGAGCGCTGATTGCTGGACGTTTGTTTTGCATCGTGCTATTCACTTCAAACCGTTGCTACGGTTGTGCGAGAAAAACCGAGAAGAATGACGGTTTGGGAGATACTGAAACTCGCTCGGCTGGCGCCAGCTGTCATGCCACGAATAACGTCGCTCAAATTTATCATTTTTCCAATTTCGACCCTCGAATTTCGTTAATCGAACGCTAATTAACTTTCGACAAGCTGGTCTTCCTAATTTACATTGCAGGACTTGTTCACGTGACGTCTTACGTGTTGAAGTGAGCCATTTGTTTGATGAGGGCAGCTTCACTCAATAAACTGGCAGATATACTAAATAAACTGGCAGCTGTACTGAATAAACTGACAGCTGTACTGAATAAACTGACAGCTGTATTCAATAAACTTAGATATGTACTCATTAAAATGGCATCTGTACTCAATAATCTGGCAACTGTACTCAATAAACTGACAGTGTACTCAATAAAATGGCAGATGTACTCAATAAACTGGCAGCTGTACTCAATAAATTGACAGCGGTACTCAATAAACTGTCAGCGGTACTCAATAAACTGACAGTTATACTCAACAAACTGACAGGTGTACTCAATAAACGGGCAGATGTACTCAATATACTGGCAACTGCACTCAATAAATTGACAGCGGTACTCAATAAACTGACAGTTGCACTCAATAAACTGACAGGTGTACTCAATAAACTGGCAGATATACTTAATAAACTTGCAGATGTACTCAATAAACTGGCAGCTGTATTCAATAAATTGACAGTTGTACTCAATAAACTGACAGGTGTACTCAATAAACTGGCAGATGTACTCAATAAACTGGCAGATGTACTCAATAAACTGGCAGTTGTACTCAATAAACTGGCAGCTGTACTAAATAAACTGACTGGTGTACTCAATAAACTGACTGGTGTACTCAATGAACTGGCAGCTGTACTCAATAAACTGGCAGCTGTGCTCAATAAACTGGCAGATGTACTCCATAAACCGGCATCTCACTGTTAAAAATAAAACCTAAGTAAAACATTTATAATGAATAAAGCTCTCCGCTGTGGGCGTGTAGTGTAGTAAAGCTTACGTTAAGTCACGTTAGGGTTATTGGAAGGTTACTTGACGTAGCTAAAGTGTGCCTAATCTTCAAAGTGCTAGAGTTTGTTTAGGTAAGACACGCACGTGCAATAAGTTCATTGAATATGGAACTTCTTTTTACTCAGCATTCTTCATTATCTTGAATATCAGTATCTATCTATCACATCTAAAACGAAACTTCAGTTTTAGTACATTAGTACCTTGAAGGCTCCTTATTAGAGCAGTAAACACAATATACCCTGGACTTAACGTAGACACTCCATGAAATAGACTTAACGGCCATACAGAGGTCTGACAATAAAATGAACTAAGAAAACGTACTCACTTTTAACCTTTTATTGGGGAACTCCTGGTATTACTCAAAAACACTCCAACAAAACACAACTACTGATATTCCGAACTTTCGTACTATCGTAGATAAATCACATAACAATAATAATGGAAGAACCTATCACATCTAAAACGAAGCTGCTTGGTATAGTTGAGCGCACCTATATATACTGCATACCACCACGTCATGACTTACACTCGTTGCAACATATAATTCAGCGGGAGAAATAACATCTCGTTAAGTGAGAAGATAATTTGCATAGGAAAATAAGATAACAAGAGATAGTAAAATCAAAAGGAAACTGAATCTAGAGTATACGTTACAAATTGTCGGAGATTTTTTGTGGGGTTGAATTTATCAAAGGAATCTCCTCCTGAAGTTTTTTGTGCTCATTTCCAGTCACTTTGCAGAAATGATTGATAAAAGGTCATGGCAAAATTTTTGGATTTACGTCGTTGGGTATGATAATGAAATAATTCGCGAATCCGTGCTATCCCGTAGCATTAATTGAACTGAAGATAAACAAACGGCTAATCTAAAAAAATTGAACTGTTCTATCTGAATGCTTTTTAAACATGTCTAAAGGTGTCCAGAAATTATTTTGATAGACTAGCCTTCCTGAAAGACTGCCTGCATCCGAGAAGCTCTCCATTTAAAAAATAGATTTAATGCGTTTTGTCAGAATATTCTCCCTGCAGGCACATTCGCAAGGAAATTTATTTCTACGTGGCTGGCGTCATGCGACCGTATTTATCTTACGTTTTCTTTTGATACCCCTCTTCTAGCAGTCGCCAACGGATGTCAGTCGTAAATGGCTCGGAAGAAGTGCAAAATGATGGGAATTAATCAATGAAATGGACTTGCAGTGTGTAGCCTTTCTTTATTTCATCCTATTCATATTTCTCCAGATAGCATTATGTCGGTTCAGATACGGCTGCGAAGACTTCACATGCTACAAATGGATCCTAAATTGGCTTACAAGCTAGATATCAAATAGAAAAGGTAATACTAAGGGAAAGAAATGTTGTTGAGAAAAATCTGTTGCAAATATCCGAAAAACTTTTTCATGTTGTGAAAACGATTTTACACCATTCAGGCTAAACTTCTAAACGAATAAAGTGTATTGTATTAGGTGTACAAATAAGTTTTAAAGCGTTTTTTGTGTTACATATACCGGTACTTTACATATCCGACATTCCCCCGTGTTTTTGTCATGTGACCGTAACTAATCCACAGTATAAAATGTGACGCAGAAATTTGCCCAACAGTCAAAGGCACTTGCACATCGGTAGGTGAAAGATGGCAACCGATACTGCATTCGTTGCGAATTTCATCAAGACAAACGTGCTGCTAAAGCATGTGTATCCATCTGTTCTGTTCAAGGAGAGAATATTGTATCGAAAAGCACTTGTGAGTTTTGGTTTAAACGGTTTAAAGCAGGTGATTTTGATTTTAGCGATCGAGAAAGTAGCGGCGCCCAGGAGAATGTTGCACATGAGGAACTGCAAGCATTTTTGGATGAAGATTTGTCTTAAATGCAAAAAAACCAAAAGAAAAAAATGAACTAGCTAAACAACTGGGGGTAGCTCAGCAAACCATTTCCAGTCATTTACGCGCAATGGGAAAGATTCAGAAGGAAGGAAAATGAGTGTCACATGACCTGAGCCAGAGGAACAAGGATGAGTGTGCTATGAAGTGTTTGAATCTGTTGAATAAACAACACAGAAAGACTTTTCTGTAGAAAATCGTTATGGGTGATTAAAAGTCGATATGGTACGACAATTCCCAACGCAAAAGACACTGGGTAGACTCTGGTGAAGCAACGACTTCGACACAGAAACGCAATATTCACTCCAAGAAAGTTCTACTGTGCATCTGATGGGATATGAAGTGTGTGCTCTATTATGAACTATTGGAACAGGGTCAAACTGTTACTGCTGATCGCTGAAAGCAACAATTGCTGCGATAGAACCAGGAGATCTGTCGGAAACGTCCATTCACGGGCAAAGGATTGCGTCCCGGGAAATTCCTGCATTACAACGCTAGGCCGCATGTCGCGAAATCGGTCAAGGAAACGTTATTGATGCTTGGCTGGGACGTTTTGTAGCGCCCGGCGTATAATCCCGACCATAGCCCCTTGAGACTAACAATAGTTGCGATCGATGCAACATGATTTGTCTGCTGTACGGTTTCGGACATGTGACGAAGTGCAAAAATGAGTTGACGACTTCATCGCGTTACACGACGAAGTAATCTTCATAGCTGGAATGCATCAGCTGCCGACCGATGGCAGAAGGGGATAGATAATGACGGCGCATATTTTGATTCGTAAAGGTATTGTTGTTTTCCCTCAAATTACGTGTTTCGTTGTCTTAAAACGCTTCAAAACTTATTTGTACACCTAATACGTGCAAATACAAATGAGAAAGCATGGATAATATATTATCAACACTGAAAAATGGAATCTTGCCGAATTTAATTGTGATGAATATGTCTTGACATGTTAGTGCACGTTGTTGAATATTTAAGGCGTCAATGTTAAACTGATGTTTCCGACACATGAAATCTTGCAGAAGACAACTCTGGTGAATATGTCTAGACATGTTATTACATGATCTTGAATATTTAATCCGAACACATTAAATTGGTATTTCCGACTCATAGAAACTTACAGAAACGACTGTGATGAATATGTCTTGAAACGTTATTACGTGTTCCTCAATGTTCGAGGAGACCATAATGATTGGAATTTCCGACACATGGAGATTTAGCAAATGTGACTGTGATGAATATGTCTTGAAATGCTAGAACATGTTTTTGAATGCTTAAGGCAACAATAACAAATTGGCATTTCGGATCCAGACCATCTTGCCAAACACGAATTTTATGAATATCTCTTGGCAGGTTATTACACGTTCTTGAACGTTTGAGGTGTCCATATTAAGCAGGGTACTCCAACACATAGAACCTATCAAACAAGACTTCGATGAATATGTCTTGACATGCCATTACATGTTCTTGATTGTTTACGGATACCATATGAAATTGGCACCTTTGATATGTGAAATCTTGCCCAAAACAGCTTTGATAATTATGTCTTGACATACACAGTCGAGTCACATTATTGTGACCACCTCCTACTTTTGACGTCAACAGCGCCTAGCCAATGAAAGAAGGCACGTGACGTGAGCTGGCTTGGCGAGTAAATGTGTGCTGTAGGCATTCTGAAAACATATCACTAGTTGCTGTCATGGATAAAAGGAGCGATTTATCAGATTTGCAAAAAGGGATGATCATCGGCTTTTGGGTCAAGGGTGGCAGTATTTCTGGAACAGTGCAGTTTGTGAACTGTTGGCATGCTGCTGTGGTTAAAGTGTATCGTGATTGGAGAAATGTCACGATTGCAAATAAGCGACGTGGAAACTGCGGAGCACCACACTACGTATCATTGATGTGAGAGGTGAACGTCTGCTTCGAAAATGCATGAGGGCCGATCGACACGCATAAGTGAGCAACTCACTGGCCGAATGAACCTAGAGGGTTACCGGAAGTGCGTTCAGGGAACCGTGCTGAGTACGGGGCTCCGATTCAGACGGATGGTCACTGCACCTGTGCTAACAAAGGTGCATCGGCAGAAAAGGCTTACATTTTCGCGGCAGTATCAGAATTGGACCTCCGCTGTTTGGCAAAGAATTGCCTTCTCCGATGAGTAACGTTGTCTGCTTCATCGAACGGATGGGCTTTGGCGTTTAAGGCGAGAAACATCGAAGAGCAAACAATCTTCAACCTTTGCTAGAGAAACAAAAGCTGGTGGGTGCAGCGTTATGGTCAGGGGAATGTTTTTCTGGCATTCCCTGGGTCCACTCATACCTGTGGAAGGCACTATGGACCGAATTCGTTATGAATCCATCCTTGCAGAACACGTACACCCATACATGCTGATTGTCTTCTCTGGGGCGGATGGGATCTTCCAGCACGATAGTGCGACGTATCACACAGCCTGAAATGTCCTGGAGTGGTTGGAAGAGCACGATGAAGACTTCAAAGTACTTCTGAGGCCCTCTAATTCCCGAGACTTAAACCCAATTGAACATCTGTGGGACCACTTCGATCGTGGTGTCCGCTGTATGGATCCTCCACCGCGCATCCTCCAGCAGCTGTCAGATGCGCTGCAGTGAACATGGCTGCACATACCTGTGAACATCTTCCAGCACCTTACTGAGTCACCTCCAGCTCGTCTAGCTGCTGTCCGCGCTGCACACTGCGGTTACTCTGGATATCAGCTGGTGGTCACAATAATGTGACTCGACCGTGTTTTATTACCTATTATTGAATGATTGATTACACGAGATTCCACCACTCCATGTATTTTAATTCCTCTTGGTGGATTTTTTAAATTAAGGGCTTTTGCTACGGGAGGATATTCGGTTTTGAGAGTGTGCTACAACGCGTCTGGAAAAAATATTGCGGTGAAAATCTCTAATATGAACCTATTAAAAATTACGGGAAAAATATTCTCCAGAAATACATCAGAAATGCACTAAATTATTCACAGTAATCAGACTATGGTGATTAATTGCATGCAGTTTACTGGTCACCATCTCTCAGAAAACTACATCATCGACATGCAGTGGAAATCGAACCCTCATTTCCCGATTTCTAGTCGAGCATGCTAACCATTACACCATCGATGCTCGAACAGAAATCGGGAAATGTGAGTTCGATTCCTCCTCCAGGGGATGTACTTTTCAAGTTTTCTGAAAGATATTACATAGTGACCAGTAAACAACAGAGGATGTTCACACATTTTTAAAACGTTTTTGATAAGAAATTACAGAAAATAAAATAAGTTCAAAGAATTAAAACTGGTAACAGCGTGTTAGGATAACACGAAAGAAACATCTGCTGCAGTTAAATGTCGTCTGCTAAGAAAATGGCGTAGGTAAACAAGCTGTGAATAGAAGGTTATGTTTTTACTCGTAACGAAAAGAAATATTGGTAATCTGTAGTTAAAGAACGCTGTAAAAATCATGGAATTAGCATTTCTAAATGTAAAATAAGCAATATTATTAATAATAAAGGGAAAACCGTCAAGCATCTATATATTAATTCTATAATTTTTTTTACTGTGAGCCCTATTTTGAGAGAACGGCAGAACGTAAAGATATAGTTGAGTTATCAAAATAAAGGTCTTACCATGTAAATATGCCAGTCGAAGAGAAAAATGAGATTGGGGCAACAGTCCGGGCGTTGTGGGGCGGCAAATTTCCCATGTAAAGTCTATGAGAGAAGCGTTCGATTGACATTCGATTGCCTGCGGTTGATTCAAGCGCTGTTATAGGCGGAGCATGGAGGGACTGGGATAGTCCAAAGTACGAAGTCTCTTTTCTGAGCCAGCCGTTGCGCAAAACAACGCTAGCATGCATTTGTATCAAAGTTCTTCTCATCGGAACAGCGAATACTCTCGAAAACCTGATTGTGTTATGCCGTTGGACTGTGTGATGTATATATACAATCTAATATTCATTCGTTCCAGTTTATTCACGTAGGTAAGATGTTTCCCATTATGTAAAGATGTAAATAAACATTCCGTTGACCATTGTTAGTGAAAATATTACGGGAGACTGCTTATAGCTCATTGGTTGCTCACGGTGATCGTTAAACCTTTAGTCAAAAAAAAAATATATATATATATCACGAACCTGGACTATTATTGCCTTTACTGAAGTGGTTGAATGAATTTGTCAATCAAATAAAGTTGACATTTGTTCTTTCATATAAGTTTATTCTTTAAAAAAAAAATTAACCGTTGATTCCGACGGATGAAGAGTACTCCCAACGCGAATCTCATTCCAACAACATTAACAAACACAGTTGTGACTGAAGATGAGAGTGAAAGAGTGCGCTTTCCAGTTGAATCTTTGCACACGATCGAGATGAGTGGAATTCCGCCTCACATTTTACGACTGAAAAAGGGTGCAGTTGTGATGCTCATTACGAACCTTGCCACCCCGGTGGCGCAGTGGTCTAAGCGCTGGCTTATGATGATTCGTTCGTGAAGGGTTCGGGTTCGAATCCCGGTGAGGCAAGGATGTTGAGTTTGTCTTACGGCACTGGCTCTCTCCCTTCCCTGGAATAAGTGACCTTATTCCAGGGAAGGGAGAGAGCGACTGCTTATAGCCCATTGAGTTGCTCACGGCGGTCGTTAAACCTTCAGTCAAAAAAGAAAAGAAAATCACGAACCTGGACTATTGTCTTTACTGAAGTGGTTGAATGAATTTGTCAATCTAATAAAGTTTACATTTGTTGTTTCATAGGAGTTTATTCTTTTCAAAAAAAAAAAAAAAAAGAAAAAACTAACCGTCGATTCCGACGGGTTTCGTCTAGTTTCTTTTAACTGGAAAAAGAACACAAAATGAATATCCAAAGATGGTACGTACTTTTACGACTATTTCGAAAGTAAGGTCTCTAGTCTTAAAAGAAAATCCATAGACCCATAGAGAAATCGCTAAGTCCTAAGAAATATATGTATTAAGTGTAAAGAAGGTAATAAGCACAAATTGGAATCTAAAACAAACAAAAAGAAAAACATAATGCTCACCGCCTTTAGCTTAAGTAAGTGGCTGAGCGCAGAACATGGTGTAGATTTTATTATGAAAATCACTTACCCTGGGACAGATGTAAATTTATTGCTACTATTGAAGAAACATAGATCTACTTAAACGACTGTAACAGAAAAAGGTCGATTTATTATCGCAAAAGAGCATAAAAGGACTTACAAACATGGTTCCAAGAATCCAAAGAAAGTTTCACTAAAGGGTTCATAATTATTGCTGGTTTCTCGTACAATGGGAAATTAAAGTTAAGAAAAGTTGAAAACAATGTTAAAATCAATTCAACATATTACCAAATTAATATTTTATCTCCTGTATTTAAAGAGGAAATAACATTAATTTATCCACAGAGCCTTTAAAGAGTATAACTCCATCAGGATAAGGCTACTGGTCATACAGAGTGCGGCAGCGTTAATAGCGTATTAATAAAATCACACCGTGAGCGAACAAATGTTTTTTATTTATTACTCTCTATGTCAAATAGTAGTTACAAGAATGCCATTGATCAGTCAATGTTTGAATATGACCCATGTCAAAAGGCGGCCCCGCTGCAACACACATTCTTCTAAGGGGCGTTGGAAGGGGTCCATTACTCGTCGTAACATATCGCCAGGAATATTGGTGACGGCAGGTCTGATACGGCCCTTCAATCCCAATATGGTGCCACAACGTGTTTGGAAGACTTCTTCCTTGACGTACCCCCATAAGAAAATATCAGCACATGTTAGATCGGGGGACCGAGGTGGCCACGTGACGGTGACATCGCTTGGCCGAAGATTTTGACTGCAACCAAATCTTGAGACTTAATTTCTTGCACAATTTGGAGCTTACAAGGGTGCAAATGGAGATCCTGATGCAATATTCTCCGGAATGAGCGATCGGAAATGTGCAAAGCTGTAGAGTGTTGCCGAGCAGATCTTTTAGGGCTAGGCAAGATTGCAGCACGAAAACTTTCAATCATTTCCGGTGTCCGCACAGTCCTTTCGCTACCTACCGGTTTACGATTACAAGCCGATGCTGTAAATCTAAAGGAATTTACCCACCTTGTGACGGTGCAACCAACTGGCACATTTCCATGACGTCCCACTTTGAAATGTCGCCTGAATAGACGTTGTATGGCAACTATTGAATCGTTATTCTTGAAATACGTTTCAACAGCGGAAGCATGATGTGCAGCCGTCCAGCTCGCCATGCCGAACAAAAAACAAAATGGCACCTCGTTGACATAAAGACGCCGCATCATCGGGCGCGCATTGATACATGACGTAATTGTACGACACGCGGCAAATTACACTATGAACACTGCCGCAATCTGTACAGACAAATTTACTACTCTATTTCTTGAAAAATGAAAAAAAGAGAAGGTGATCAAGTCTATACATTTTGTTCATATTCCTTCAAAGTCCCATGATGTATCACCAATGGACTATTGCGCCTTTGGACTGCTAAGTACAGCGCTTTCTAAAGATAGACCTAAAACAATTATTGGACAATGGAAAGCAGTGGAAGAGGAGTCGAATGAAATGTTTTCTTTATTTAAAACATTAAATATATTGCTGGCAAATCATTCTAAAAATCTGTGAACGTCTTCTATACATGCAATTCAGCAACACAGTCTGATTGCTGTGAATAATCTGCTAATCCAGGGGTTCCCAAATGTTTTGAGATCGCGCCGCCGTTCACGTGTTACATTTTCCGTGTGACGTTCCTGTACCCCAAATTAAAATAAAAATCGCCCAAATTCGAGTTTGTGGTATTTTTTAAAAGAAAATAGTCATTTACATTACTAGCTTGTATTCTTAGTTATGAAAAAAATACAAAATTAGAATAAAATTACAGAACTGAATAAGAAGAAATTCATGAGATAGGCATATTTTCACAATGGAACCAAATACCTTTGATGGTAACACTCTTCATTTGGCTTTCATATTTTTACAGCAATTTTAGAAACTACCTAAAAGACGTATTTGCATCTTAATAGAATGGGGAAGCTTGTTTCTCGCCACACGAAACATCGAATCTAGGGATAATGTTCAATACAGCTACGCGGATCTCCTTCCCAACGTTGACTTTGCATCCATATCTGGATTTTATTACCGCCAGAGCTGAAAATCCTGCCTCGCAAAAGTAGGGTGTGGCAAAAAGGAGAATTACTCTCACAGCTTTCAAACTCAGTTGTGGGTACACCTTTGCCGCAATGTTCCAAAAAATGTGTCAGAGTTCCGAAAGAGAATGTCATTATCAGTGTAGAGTCTGAAGAAATGTCCATTTCCTGACATTTCTTCATCTGCTTTAAACGGGTCTGTAACCCAATTGTGTTCATCTGTGTGGGGTGGAATGTATTTGTCAAATAGATTTTTTTTATTGAAGGTTTAACGACAACCGTGAACAACTCAGTGGGCTTTAAGACAAACACAACATCCATGTCTCACCAGGATTCGAACCCGGACCCATCTCGGACGAATGGTCATAAGCCAGCACTTAGACCCCTGCGCCACTGGGGCGGTAAATCGAATGTTGAACATTCTTTCACATTCAATACTTGTCAAATTGAACATTGAACATTCTTACAATTGATTCTTTAAAATATGTACACGTCTTGAAAAATTGCGTGTTGTGTTCCACTACAAATTAGAAGTTTTAGTTTTCCCTTACAGTCGCGACGCCCAGGACCAAGACTGGCGACGCCCTGGGACGTCGCGACGCACAGATCGGGAACCTCTGTGCTAACCTATTAATTAGTGCAGAAGGTTTTAGTGATGGAAAAAATGTTGTAGTTTGTTTTCGGTGGTTGTACAGTTTCGAAGAAGAAATCTCCCAAAAGAAGTAATGAAAGATGTGTATACCTGAAGAACACTAAAAACGATTAATCGGTAAGTGAGTAATTTGCTCAGAAGTTTCACTAGCCGTGAAATGTCTGAAGGACATGAGATCTGTTATTATTTTAATCCCTGTTACAGTAATTGCAGTTTTTGGAACAACGTTGCCTGCCTACTTTTACCTTTACTGAAAATCCTACTGCGAAACTAATTTTCGCAAATTAAATTTACTCATTAGTATGAGCTCAACCGAGGCAAAGGCAAACTGTGTAGACCCGTTCTTAATGTAAATAATGGTGTTTTAGCGTAAAAGGGTAAAACGCGTCGAAGGGAATTTCAAAGCGCAGTATTAATATAAAGTGCTCCTTATCTCACGTGTATTTATGATTACTGCCGAAAACAAGATTCACGCAAGCGTGTTTCTGTCATTTAGTTGAAATCGGTCTGGCTCTGAGAAAGAAACGGAGCATTTTCTTCATTTTATATGCACTGCCATGACATGGAGAGACGTTATTATGCTTTAACGTGGACGTCTAGTGATTTTTCTTCCTATACTTCCAATGGGCAAACTTCTTTACACATTTTCTTCATAATTAATGCGTTCCCAAGGATGAAAATTTGAACATAGATTACAATAACTTCATATTATAACTTGGAATACTTAATATTTTCTAAAACACAACCATAATTAATCAATCCAACATTTATTTGTCTATTGACGTCATCAATGTACAGGTCACGCCATCTTTTTTAGTCTCGACACCACCAAAGGAAAGGTTATTGATTTTTAATATATTTATGGTTATATTTTAGAAAATATTAAGCATTTAAAGTTATAATATGAAGTTATTTTAACCGATGTTCAAATTTTATCCTTCAGAACGCATCGATTGTGAGAAAAATGCGTACAGAAGTTTGCCCATTGGAAGTATAGGAAGCAAAATCACTAGACGTCCACCTTAAGTGGATTGTTTGTTGAAACATTAACATTAATGAACAAAATACGATCAGAGTTCGTAAGCATGACCAACTTACAAAAGAAACTTGCAAGCTGTATTTTCTTGCCAACTGTCGGAGTTACAAGATTGTAGATGCTTCATGGTAACTCAAATAACATGCAACAACGTTTCCACAACAACTTTGGACTCTCGTAATATCAAAATAATATGAGTTTCTATTACAAGATGTAAAATCTCTTACGTTCGTACTACCATATCCTTTTTACACTATTTACATTTGTCTCATTATCAGTAGTTGCAAAAAAGTATAAGGAAATTCGGGGAGGTTGACGTGCCGCTCAGAATAAAACATAACGAGGAAGTAACATAATCACCCAAGAACAGGACTCGAAAACGAAGATTTATAAGTTAAAAACTAATTCTTCGTGCGAGCTACAAAATAAACATTGATATTCCATCTAATCACGATTTGCTGCTGTTAAAATACGAACACCATTTACAATTAAAACATAAGCACTTTCGAGGTGACAGTCACCTCATCCTCAGATGTAATGAAGGCTCAAAGAACATTGTCTTAAAGTCTGAGAGACTATATATTTCGGCAATTGGGGATAAATGCTGCAACGATTATAGCCCATATGATTTGCCGGAAATATGGAAATATTTTGCAGTTTCTTCAAATTATGGAAACGTTTGACTTATTTGTTTCGTAATTCATTTAATTTTTGTTTTATTTGATTTTGTTGGAGATGAGATATGCCTGTTGCCTTTTAGATAGTGAACAATGTGCCCAATCGACTTTGTTTCATTGGTGGATAGTTTTACATCACGTGACAGATTAGTTACAGACGTAGACAATGTTCTTAGAGCCTTCATTACATCTGTGGATAAAGTGATTGTCACCTCGAAAGTGCTTATGTTTTAATTGTAAATAGTGTTCGTATTTTAACACCAATAAATCGTGCTTAGGCGGTATATCAATGTTTATTTTGAAGATTTATAACATTTTATCTCCTGATATATAGTTGCATTTTAAAAGGGTAAAGTATATAGCTAGATAATTGGCTAATGCTCATAGATAGCTCCGTATCACATAAATCACCTTTTAGAAACAAATAACCGAACAGCCACGTAGAAAGAATCAGGTACTGATTTACATAATTTCAACGGTTTATTCTTCAAGCACTTGTACGTACTTTAGGACATCAATATAATCCACTCCCAGAATACGACCTCGCTGGTATCAACACAGATATCAAGTATTAAAACGACACTCATTCGCCGATCGCATATTTATATAACGACAGGCTTTAAAGGCTTTCTCAGTATCAACGTTTGACAAACTACTCGTAATCTCTCAAATCAATACTAGCTCCACTCTCAGTGTAGTCATGTTATATACACTCAGTGCAGTCTTCCTAAATTTGTTAACTTTCTTTCTTCCTTTCATCCAACCATCAGGTATTCGGTTGAAATGGAGAATAACCATTCGTTACCTTTTTTGGACATCTTTATTGTACGTTATCCTGTTTCACATTCTGTCAGTTTTTTCTGTTTACAGAAAACCTTCAGCATATTCTTCTTTAATTCCTTTTGCATCTGCCCATCCTGATGTTCAAAAATTGTCAACGTTTTACTTTTTGGTTAATGGCGCCTTCTCACATTCTTCTTCAATTACTCGTAATCAGGAATGCAAGAAAATTACAGACTTAGCACGAATTTATGGGTACCCTGAAAACACAGTTCAACGTATAATTAGGAAAGTTGCAAATAGGACACTAACTTCCTTGTATAAGGAGAATCAGAAACCAGGATTTGTTGGGCCAGTACAATTTATTCCACTTATTGTTCATGCCCTAAACATTGCCTGCCACAGATATCAAGTCGACGTTGGAGTCAAAACCATGAATACCTTATCATCGATCCGTAGCGACCGTGCTCCCGTGCCTAGCTTCGACAAATGGGGTGTTTACTGTATTCCGTTGAGATCAAACGACCCAGGAATTAACGATTCTGTATATATCGGCTCAGCTTCTATGAAGTTTCATACTAGAATTATAGAACACAAATACAATGTTCGGAACGGATCACAAACGACTGCCTTGGCAAGAGCAGTTAACAGTGGCAAGTTTTTTCCAGATTGAGACAATATGCCAGTACTGGCATCTCCGTCATGTAAATCAAATTTCTTATTTACAGAAAGTTTATTTATACTTAAGAACTTACACTCTTGTTGCAATGGTGATTTACCTAATTGCGTTCCGGGGGTTTGGAAGAACCTTATTTTTAACAAACAGTACCCCATCCCACAAGACATTGACTC
Source organism: Macrothele yani (assembly GCA_039090855.1). Classification (NCBI taxonomy): domain Eukaryota; kingdom Metazoa; phylum Arthropoda; class Arachnida; order Araneae; family Macrothelidae; genus Macrothele; species Macrothele yani. The sequence continues at coordinate 12,641,023 of CM077027.1, read as the reverse complement.
TCGTGCACAGGTTTTGTGATTGACTACGTCACATATGTGTTTTGCTTCTCAAGTTTTAAGTTGTAATCTGGAATTGTTCTTTTTATATAACCATATGTAATCTCAGAGTTCGATTATTTCAAATCTGAAGATGGGTCTATAGTAGACACAAAAGTGCTGATGTATTTCAAAATTTTGATTAATTTTTTTTTTACTTTTCGACTTTTATAATGTATTTCAACCTTTTGATTAAAGTTATAGACATCATCGACTTTTATAATGTCGTGTAAAACGTCAAGTGTTGTTTATATTGACTCATACACTAATTAAGCTTCTTTAAAATAGTCATGTTATGTTTGTTGTTCTGACTCTTTGCCAGTGTGGCCAAATTATAAAAACAATTCAGGCAAAAAGTATGGCGTTCAGTTGGGAAATGCTTAACCCAGAAGGAACTGAATTTACATAAGAAAACAGAAACTCCAAAGGAAGGTTAAATAAAGCTATATGGTTAAGTTGCGCTGGCCAATAAAAAGCAATTGTAATCTTGCCTCATGGCACCGGACACCTACGGGATTCTTCTCATGGTTGTTTCTGATGATGATGATGATATGTTTAAATTAGGGATGCAGGTCACAGCTGCTTTGAACACAATAGCAAAGAAGGAATTTCTAAACTCTTCGTCTGTTGGAATATACGTAGTAGTAGCAATTTGAGGAATGCATCTCTTATCAGCGTAGGGTCTCTTTTGCGGTAATAACACTTGAAAGAAAAGGAAACACATTACAGAAACGCAGATATCTATGAGAAGGAAGAAGATTTGGGAAGACCGGAGGAGACATTTACTCAGGATATAAACGTATTCGCTTACTATTAGGAGTATGCAAGCGTTTTCGCCTTTTTAAGGAGAAAGAAGACAGGAACAATCAGGAAACCAGTACACACTTATTCAACGAAATATTGACTATTAGCATCAATGACCTTTTGCCATTTTTCAGGCAACCAATGGATGACCCTGTGATAGAAGGACTCGGGTTTTGAGCTGAAGAACGCAGTGACGAAAGTATCCACCTCTCGAACTGTGGTGACCCGCTGTTGGGCTAGGGCATGCATGTTGCACAGAGAGAGAGAGAGAGAGAGAGAGAGAGATGAAAGTCTGAGGGTGCAATGTTCGGGGAGTAAGCCGGGTGATATAAAACCTCCCAGTGTAACTGTTTAAGGATTGATTTCGTGGTGGTACCGACATGTGGTCTGGCCTTATCGTGTAACAGGATGACTGGGCGGCGTCATTTACCTGTCCATCGCCGTTTTTGCTCGATTGCGGCGTTGAGTTTCATCAACTGATTGCTATTATCGTTGTGCAGCGATTGTTTCGCCCGATTTCAACAGTTCGAAGTACAGAACTCCATGCATATCCCACACACACACACACACACACACACACACACAGAGAGAAACCCCTTTTCCCTATGGATATCCTGTTTCACAGTGGAATTTGATGGCTGGCCTGGGTCGACCCAGGATCGCTGGCGTACGGAGTTGTCGCAACAGACCCATTTTTCATTCCTGGTGACAACCTTCCGCAAGAAATTATTCCCGTGAGACCTCTTCAGCAACGACATGCAGATGCCCAATCGTAGACCAATATTACGCTTCGTTAAAGTATGTGGAACCCACGCATCAATCTTCTGGATCTTCCCCAAAGCCTGTAGACACCGTACCATCGTCGATTGAGCCACTTTCAAACGTTTCGCCATTTGCGTTGTCGACTGTGTGGCATCCTCTTGCAACAGCTCTTCCAGCTCCTCGTCTGCGAGTTCCTATGGTCTACCTGCACATGGCTTGTCTTCCAAGCTTAGATCACCTTTCTTAAACCTGGCAAACCATTCTCGACACGTCCGCTCACCCATAACCGTTTCGCCATAAGCCTGACATATTGAACCGTACACTTCACTCGCACTTTTCCATAAAGTAAACACGCACTGGTTGCCGAACGGTTAGGTTCCTGCAGCGCCCTCTAGCGGGAGCGACGGTAACTTTTGCATACCCCTAATAAATTGTTCGCTGGTCAATACGATCTGAAAAGACGAAGGGCTACTGTCGCATTCAGGACGTAAGACAGATTTTTTGCCCCCTCAAAGAGCAGGAGGCTCAAGGTAAGACAAAAGCAAGATAATGCTGACAATTAGATTTCAATCTATCGTGTATTTAGTGTGTGGTTGCTTCAGATCAGGGACTCTGCTGGCTACTGGAACTCGTCAGGTGAATTTATCTCTTCGAACAGCCGTCTGCCACCGTGATGTTAGCGAATTCAAATCCTGCATCTCCAGCCCTAAATACCTATCGCTAATTGGTGATCGCACTAAACAAACGGACTTGACCTGACTACGGTAAAAAAGGAGATCGTCATAATTTTACTCACTTCCCCTTCCCCAACAGATCTTCACGGGTTCTAGAAATCATGCATCAGATGTATCAGGACGATTCTGACTGCATACTGCTACTACTCTAACCATACTGTTGTTAGAGAGAAGATATCACGTTAAGTTTGGAAAACGATAAAAAGGATGATCTTTAATTTACATAGAGAAAGAAACAAATTAAAAAAAAGTTAAATTAGAGTATACGTCACAAGTTCTTATTTTCTTTCAAAGCGCCATTCCTCCACTGGTGGTGAACCGTTGACTTCTTTTTTTTTTGTATTTCATAATTCTTGACTGCATGTTCTAGTTCGCCTTCCTTTCAAGTTTCACTGCTATATATGTCATAGTACTCCCTCCAGAACGCTCTGAGTAGTCTCACTTTAATTATAACCACCATGTAAATACACCGATGAGCTATTACATTATGACTACCCCAAAACCTAGAGAAATCAGCGCCCCTGGAGACCGAACGGTGTCATAGGTGAGTCCATTTTCTTCAGTGAAAGCATTAACTCAAAACGGTACCGTGCGCAGATTATCAAACCATTCACATCTGAACTCACTGAACGAGAAATCAACGAAGGATGGTTACAGCAAGACAGTGCAATTGCTCGCACCGCTGGGCATCAATACAGCTTCTGGAGGAATTCTTCGGAAATCGCAATCATTTCCCAGGGTCTGTGGCCCGCTTGGTCACCGGATCTGGCCCGCTTGGTCACCGGATCTGACACGGCCTGACTTTTTTCCGTGGGAACACTGAAAGGGAAATTGTACGCAGGTAATCCACATACACTTCAAGAGCTGCAGGCTGCAATAACGACTCACATGCAACAAATTACACCACATACCCTGAGGGAGGTCTTCACCAAAATGCAGAAGGGTGTGCATACATGTCTGGAAGTCAGTGGGACCCATTTCCAATTCATCCGGTAGGACCAGTTCGACGTGGTTAGTGTTACTTTCAGTGCACAGTTATTGTTCGGACACCCTGTGTAAGAGGTGTCCACTTCTTAGTCCAGTGAGGTCCTCTCCTTTTCTTCTTACTTCACTGAACCCCACTTGAGTTCCTCCTTCAATTCAAGAAACTTTATATAAATACTTCGTAACACAAACCGGCCACTGAATTAGACACATTTATATTTACAGGGTTGGACCTCCTTCAATTATAATTACAGCACATATGCAGTTTGGCATACCGTATTTTTCCGTGTATAAGACGATACTCTTTTCCAAAACATTTAGACCAAAAATTGGGGTCGTCCTATACACGGGTAAACGGTTGAGAGAACCCTTTGGTTACCGCGGCGAAACTGCGAGTTAAAGCCCTGATGAAAGAAGAATGGAATAAATGGATGCAAAAAGCAGGTAAATAACTTGACAGTGAGAGTGAAAAAACCAACCATCACTGAGGTCAGCAACTGGGTCCTAAACTCATGGAATAGAGTCAACCAAGAGGTGGTTGTGAAGTCTTTCAAGAAATGTAGAATCAGCAATGCCATAGATGGAACTGAGGATGATGTAATATACATATACAGTATAGACAGTGACGCAGCCGACACCAGTCATGCAGTTAATGTTGAAAAAAGTGATATGTCTGGAACTAATAGTGCTGAAGAAAGTGATGCATAATTTCATAGTTTGTATCCTAAAAATATTACCTAAATTTTAAATAATATGAATTTCCAAGCATTTTTTTTATATATTACCTCAAACGTTGTCTGTGATATTACCTAATTTCTAAATGTACTTCAATGACATTACCTATTCCTAAAAAATATCAAATGTGTCCTTTGTTCTAATAAAAATATTGATTTTTTAATTTTTGGTTCGAAAAAGTAGTCTTATGCGTGGGGCGTCTTATACACACAAAAATACGGTAGATTCTACAAGGCGTTGGAGTGCATTTACGTCTACAGCGTACCACGCATCTTCCAGTAGTCCTTTAATTGGCTGAGATTTGAGGAAAGAGGACTTTGCCCCCAGGTCGGGTTTTTCTAACATGTCCCATATATTCTCAACGGGATCAGCTCTGAATTTTGTGGTGGCCAGGAAACATGGCGGAGGAAGCTGTAATGCTCGCTGAGCCATTACGGAACACATCTTGCGCAATACACAGTAGTATTGTCGTCTATGAAACAACCGTCACCTGCTAGACAGCAAGTCAATATCGCAGGATGAATTTGATCGGCAACAATGTCACCTGCTGGACAGCAAGTCAACATTGCAGGATGGACTTGATCAGCAACAATGTCACCTGCTGGACAGCAAGTCAACATTGCAGGATGGACTTGATCGGCAACAACGCCACCTGCTGGACAGCAAGTCAACACTGCAGGATAGACTTGATCAGAAACAATGTTCAAATAATCCTTGGAGGACACCCGACCTTCCAGCAATATCACGGAATCCGTTCCGTTCCAACAGAACGAACGGGCCCCACACCGTGAAACGACGTCCAGAACCTTGATTTGTGTGTTCGTTTGAGCAGTGTGCAGACTGTGTCCATTGCGTCATGGGGTTGCATCAAACTCATTGCCAACTGTTTGTATACAACAAAATGCACCGCTAGTTGTGGGAGGGCATGACTCTTTTTAGTCTTTCAGTATACAGTAGCGGTCTTTCTGACACAACAGCAAACGAACTTCACGGTTCTCCGCGGAAATCAGCGGTTTCCTTGTAGGTAAGCGACAGCCAAAACAGATCGACTTCAATTTCCTGCACATAGTTGGCTGAGGTGTGGGTAGGGAACATCCTTCATTGAACGCTTTGGTCCATTTCTGCACATAGGAAGTCACGAGACTGTCAATACCGACCCTCTTCAATTCCCTACACATCGTTGGCTGAGATATAAATCGGGAACAGCCTTCATTGAATACTTCGCTCAATGGCTGCACACAGGAAATCATGAGACTGCCAATGTCCATCCTCTTCTAATTCCTGTGTATAGTTCTGTGAGATATGGGTCGGGAACAGCCTTCATTGAATGTTTCGGCCAATTGCTGCACACAGGAAATCATTAGACTGCCAATGCCCAACCTCTTCAATTCCCTGCGCTTAGTTTGCTGAGATATGGGTCGAGAACAGCCTTCATTAAAAGCTTTGGTCAACTGCTGCATACAGGAGGTCCTATTTCTCCGTACCAGACGACGGTGACCAGTAGCCCGTCGTCTGGGAAGGCCATGACGTCGAGCCTACCCAGACGTCGGCAATGACAGAATGTTGTAGTGATACAGTTAAGTCACCCTGCACCTTCCACCTGTGTGGACAATGGAAGATGATTTAAGATTTGGCTGTATTGGCACTTGGAGAAGAAATGTTAGTTATTTTTCTACTGATTCAAGATGCAAAATATATCACCGTTTGAGGAACCAGTAAGCTCTGCTTTTTCGAAAATCGTCTCGCTCAAATCAAATGAGTAAACACAATAAGGCCTTTTTCGAATTCCGAAAGATTCTTGTTTTTTCCCAAGATCATCAACACTACTAACGGGCAGCAGTCTTAAATAGTTGCAAAGAGCACATGGTGATAAACATGACCACGTATTTTGCATTTACAATGCGTACGTGACGTTTACGTATAGCTGTATACTGGTTTCTACTCGTGTGTACGTGGTGAATGTTAGCCTCAGATGGCAGTCTGATCTATACGTCCTGTGATTCGTTAATACCCTCTACCTCCGTGCCACACTGGCCGCTGCCTTGGCCATGAAAATTGCATCCGCCGGAGACTGAGACCCGAACTTTGTGTTAGAATTAATTTGGTGGCCGTGGAGGTTTGGCCATACCTCATAATGCTTTCCAAGCGCGGTTATGAATGTGGTATACCTTTTTCTCTAATTCCCATTTTGTGGTTATACCGCCATCTTTCGGCCGTCATAACTCCTGTAGTAAATATTTGACGCACTCTGTAAAGGCGCGAACGTTATATTAGGTGGCTGCGAAAGTTCTACCCATTTTTTAGTGGAGCAAAAAACAACAACATTTTTTTTAATAAATAACCTATTTGTTCTTTTACATAATAGCCATTATTATCTATGACTGTTTGCCGTTTTTCTGGTAGTAATTGAATTCCCATTCTCCAGAACTCCTCCATTTTGAAGTCAGAAAACTCTTCTAAAGCAGTTTCGACATTTCCAGCTTCATCAAAGGTTTTCCCAGCGAAGTTCTGAAGAAATCGAAAAAGATGGCGGCCCGTAGCTGCAAGGTCTGGGGAATACGCGGGGCAAGGTAACACTTCCCATAAATGTCCAGCAACTTTTTCTGAGTGGCTAAAGCTGTGTGGGGTCTTGCGTTGTCACGTTGCAAAATGACGCCTTTGCGATTAACCAGTACTGTGCGTTGAGATAAATGTTCAGTAACTTTTTCTGAGTGGCTAAAGCTGTGTAAGGTCATGCGTTGTCAATTTGCAAAATGACGCCTTTGCGATCAACCAGTGCTGAACTTTTTCTGAGTGGCTAAAGCTGTGTGGGGTCATGTGTTGTCAAGTTGCAAAATGACGCCTTTGCGATTAACCAGTACTGAACTTTTTCTGAGTGGCTAAAGCTGTGTGGGGTCTTGCGTTGTCAAGTTGCAAAATGATGCCATTGCAATTAACCAGTACTGTGCGTTGAGATAAATGTTCAGTAACTTTTTCTGAGTGGTTAAAGCTGTGTGGGGTCATGCGTTATCAAGTTGCAAAATGACGCCTTTGCGATCTACCAGTGCTGAACTTTTTCTGAGTGGCTAAAGCTGTGTGGTGGTCATGCGTTGTCAAGTTGCAAAATGACGCCTTTGCAATTAACCAGTACTGAATGTTTAGATTTCAAGTTTTCTTTCACCCTTTCCAACTGTTTGCAGTACTGGTAAGCATGCAACGTTCGATTAGGTGTCATTTTGCAACTTGACAACGCAAAACCCCACACAGCTCCTAGTGCTTTATACACCTGACATCCCACTGTAAGCTTAACAAGACCTTTCTCGGATTCAGTCCACCTCTTGAAGTCGATGGAGCAGGCTCTCCAACTCGGCATACCCAAAACAGAAGTCATCGTTCTTCCTACGTTAAGAAGTGTTTCCGTGATTCACTTATTAACGCAGAAAGAGCGATGATTTTATGATTTCTGTTTGGTGTTCCTGATCCACGTCGAGTGTTTGAATTAATTATCCATTCGCCTACTAGTTATTTGTTCTGTTGCTGCTTTCCATCTTTGGTTAATCCTCAGCATTGTACGGGGTTCCATGAAGCAACCTGCCATGCAGGTTGCTTCATGGTTCTTTTCAAAAACCTCCGATTGATATCCAGAACGTGGTTGATCTCTGCAGCTTCTGTCTCCTTCACGGTATTTCCGGAACCAACGGCGACATGTGCTCTCTTGCACAGCATTTTCTCCATGCACCTTGTGATGTATTACAGAGGTGAAAACCTGTTAATCACATGTGAGTCTGGTGAATTCGAGGTCGCTGTGGTGCAGTGGCAGAATGTCCGGCGCGTAACTAGAAGACCCTGGGTTCGATTCCCGGTGGTGGTCGATGATAATTTTTCCGTGACTCACTTATTAATGTAGAAAGAGCGCAGATTTCTGTTTGGTGTTCCTGATCCACGTCAAGTGTTTGAATTAATTCGGCATGCTCTTTTGACGCTTTACATTTCTGTAAAGAACCCTCTTTTTACCATCCGTAAATAATTGTTCCCAGAAAGATTCATTTCTGTGATGCACCAGAAAAAAGAAAGACAGGTGGGTATTCTGTCCAGTCGATTTCCTGCGAATAGGTCATGTGATACCCAATAGTCGGACTTTGTGATGAACCCAAGAGCATGTATCCTTCTTTCTACTGTTGTTCTGTGTAAAGAAAATCTTTCTGATAATCGTTCAACGGTTAGGTGCCTGTCGGTCATTCGATAGGGCTTGTTTGAGATTCTTCTCAAAAACCTCCGATTGATATCCAGAACGTGGTTGATCTCTGCAGCTTCTGTCTCCTTCACGGTATTTCCGGAACCAACGGCGACATGTGCTCTCTTGCACAGCATTTTCTCCATGCACCTTGTGATGTATTACAGAGGTGAAAACCTGTTAATCACATGTGAGTCTGGTGAATTCGAGGTCGCTGTGGTGCAGTGGCAGAATGTCCGGCGCGTAACTGGAAGACCCTGGGTTCGATTCCCGGTGGTGGTCGATGATAATTTTTCCGTGACTCACTTATTAATGTAGAAAGAGCGCGGATTTCTGTTTGGTGTTCCTGATCCACGTCAAGTGTTTGAATTAATTCGGCATGCTCTTTTGACGCTTTACATTTCTGTAAAGAACCCTCTTTTTACCATCCGTAAATAATTGTTCCCAGAAAGATTCATTTCTGTGATGCACCAGAAAAAAGAAAGACAGGTGGGTATTCTGTCCAGTCGATTTCCTGCGGATAGGTCATGTGATACCCAATAGTCGGACTTTGTGATGAACCCAAGAGCATGTATCCTTCTTTCTACTGTTGTTCTGTGTAAAGAAAATCTTTCTGATAATCGTTCAACGGTTAGGTGCCTGTCGGTCATTCGATAGGGCTTGTTTGAGATTCTTCTCAAAAACCTCCGATTGATATCCAGAACGTGGTTGATCTCTGCAGCTTCTGTCTCCTTCACGGTATTTCCGGAACCAACGGCGACATGTGCTCTCTTGCACAGCATTTTCTCCATGCACCTTGTGATGTATTACAGAGGTGAAAACCTGTGTTAAGACGACAAACCTGCAGCGAGACATTCTATATATCAGTTGGGAGAGCGATTTCCTCCGGAGTAAAGGGACACGGTATAACGTATAAATTTGTCTGCGCCAAGCATCGAATCCGGGTCCCCTCACTCCTTAGTAAATCGCTCACACAACTGAACTACACTGACATGTGCCCTTACTGCTATCTGCCTTTATTTCATGTGCGTCTTGCGGGGCAGGCACGTCACATCTCCCTTCCCCTCCTGAAAGAGGGCCGGGGCCATGTCCCACGGGTCAGGCGGGACCATGTGTCGCTGTAAGCAGTCATCCCATGAAGAACGCGCATTCGAGAAATCCCAGACAATTTGGTGTGTGGAACGTAACATCACACTGATTTATTTTTTCCAAGCACTGAAGAAGGGATTCTCTTTTTCCAGTCTCGCCGTGTGGAAAGGACATCACATCCTTGCGAGAAACTTAACAGCCGGGTCATCCTGGAAGTTCGGGCGCCAATATAACGTACAAGTTTGTACGCGTCTGGAAACAAATCCGGGTCACCTTACACCGGAGTAAGTCGCTCTCTCAACTACTGAGATACACGGACTTGTGCTCTCGCTGCTATCTGCCTTTATCTCATGTGCGTACCTGCGTGGCAGGCACGTCCCAACGGGTTCGATCACCGTCGCGGACAAATTTGTGTCTTCACATTTGCTCCCGATTGCGGAAAATGGATCCACTGGTTGTCGGGTTCTTCGAAAAATGTATGATGTTTGTTCCACACATTGATTGGAATAAATGAAAAATTATTACTTCGCTTCAGAGACAAAAGAAAAATTAATTAACAGGAAGATGATGTGACGTACTACAGAGGTGGAAACATGTGTCAAGACGACAAATCTGCAGCGAGACATTCTGTCCGCGTAGTTCAGTTGGGAGAGCGACTTACTCCGGAGTGAGGGTATAACAAAGTAAATTCCTCCGTCATTTCTGTCCACGCCAGGATTCGAACCCGGATCCCCCTCATTCCGGAATAAGTCACTCTACCAATTGAGCTACGCGGACGTTTGTTCTGACTACTATCTGTCTTTATGTCGTGTGCGTCCTGCTGGCAGGTACGTCACAAGGGGACACAGACAAACTTGTGTTTTCACAACCTCACAAATGCTGCGGCGGGCTTCAGCTGCATTCTTGCCTTTCCCGAATTCACAAAGAAAACAATGCCTAATGTGATGCTTATTACCACTTTACTTGTTAACTCTTGTGTGACTTGCATACGAGAGATACATACTTGGTGTGCCATTTTATATCCTCCTCCTCAAAGCATTTTGGCCCTCACACCGATCATATGTTATTGCACTTGTTATTTAAATTTCTTTCTTAGGATTTGCATGATGAAAAACGGGTAGAACTTTTGCACACACCTAATATTTAATTTAATAAATGTTTGACGGAAAAGGAAAACAGATGAAATAAAGGTTTGCATTTTAATTGCACTATAAACGTGACTGACGTTTTCGTAATAAAATTAACTAACGCCCTCATCTTGTTCTTTTATAAAAATATTTAGTAATCGATATTTCCATCGGTTTAGCCTCCTTGATGTGTTGTTTTGGGAAACAGATCGTCTGTCATCTTTAAGACACCCAATCACCCGCGTTGCTTTACTAAAAGCAATTTACTTTGCATACTCACAATTACCGGTGACAGCCACATCGTCATGAAAGGTAAACATTGATTACAAAATCTGTGATGATTACTGACGCCTGTTGCTCATATCCAGAGAAAATGTATAAAAAAATATTACCTGGCGCAAAAGTCATTTTTCGTGTGTCACTGTAAACGACGCCGACTCTAATAATCTAATCTGTCCTGGACGTTAACCACGCATGTAAGACGAAAAATTCAATTTAAAAGGAAAAAAAGTCCCGAAATCACGAGAAGTGATGTATACAGTCTGACGCCTGTTGCAGGAAAGAGATTAAATTCCGTGGAATGTCTTATTATCAGCTGACGAAATTCTCCTCCAAGAGATGCAGAAGTAGAAGCATTTGTCTTTGCTACGAATAAGCTTCAACGTGTAAAGGATTCCCTTGCAACCCTGAGAAAAGATATTTTGGTCGCACTTCAAAATATCGCAAGAGCGAACGTTATTTGAAGAAGAAATTACTCGCTAATGAATACTTATTTTGCAATACATGAAACTACCATAATTTTGTTTACTTATTCGAGTATACTGTTAAGTGTCTCATGACACATTATCCTGAATCAAATCCGAGAAGCCAAGTACAAGATGGAACCGGAACGGTCGGGTGCCTACTCTGCATGAGAGAGAAGTTAAGAACACAGAGACAAATCCGATATTTTTCAGAGACCGTTTGTGAAAACACATGTTTGTCCACGACGAGCATCGAAGCCGTGTCTCCTTACTCAGGAATAAGTCGCTCTCCCAACTGAGCTACGCTGGCAGAATTTCTCACTGCAGAATTTTCGTCTTGAAGCATGTTTTTACCTCTGTAGTACGTCACATCATCTCCCTCTTAATATGTTTTTTTTTGTTTTTGAAGTGAAGTAGGAATTTTTCATTAATTCTAAACAACCTGTGGAACATACATCACACACCAAAGAACGAAGTCGTGCGATGTGATACATATATACCGAAACAAATGCTGTCTTAGGCACGATATACCAAACTTTAATTTCAAATATGTACAAAGTTAAAATCGATACAAGATCTTTCACGAGGGCGACCCCCGCATCATCAGGTAAACCAACTGCAACCTCTTAAATAGTATAATAAAGAGTGACGTCAGTAGAATGATTGTGATATACGTAAGTACGAAGGACCAAACCATTAAGACTAGGGTAGATTGGTAGATGTAAGTGAACTATTATGATGAGAAAGGCGTAAAGTTCTAGATGGCGCAAACAGGTGGAATGTTTATCTTGTATTGATTTTAACTTTGATCTTGTATCGATTTTAACTTTAATCTTGTATTGATTTTAACTTTGACCTTGTATCGATTTTAACTTTGATATTGTATCGATTTCAACTTTGACCTTGTATCGATTTTAACTTTGTACATATTTTAAATTAAAGGTTTTTATATCGTGCCTAAGGCAGCATTTGTTTCGGTATATATTTATGTATCACACATTTTTCGAAGAAACCAACGACAAGTGAATCCATTTTCCACAATCGTGTGCCAATGTGAAAACACAGGTTTGTCAGCGACGGCTCCTCACACCGGAGTAAGTCGCTCTCCCAACTGTGCTACGCGGACAGAATGTTTCGCTGCAGATTTGTCGCCTGGATACATGTTTTCAACTCTGTAGTACATTACACGTTAATCGTAAATTAATACAACATTTAATCACTTTAATACAGCTTCAAATAATAATAGACATCACAATTTGATTATATTGTAGAACTAACGTAAAGCGTATAAAAATTAGCTTTCCTGCTGATAGCTTTCGAGTTCGGAAAGGCACAATAGTGTTCTTTCTACTCGACCATTCAATGTCACTATATCCCAACAAAAACAATGTTGCTGGACCAGCACTCAAGCCAGCACTGGCAGCCAGCAGTGCCAGCAGCGGACCAGCACAATGTTGCCGCCTCCCAACCGTCAATAAAATATCCCGGCGGCCACCACATGGGCCAGCCGCTCGAGCGAGCAGCTGGCCAACAATTGGCATCCCTATCAGTTGTCATATGCCAGAACAAGACCATCAGTTATGGCACGTGCTTGCAGTGGTCCTTCAGCGGCCCTGCAAGCGCGTACAATAAATGATGGCTAGCCTAATGTGGTCCGCTAGATTCCCGGTAGTGGCAGCCGGCAATCACGTGACGTAACTGATGGCTTGCAGAATCTTGTTCGTCAATTTCCTAGTAGTAGTCATAAAACAATATAAAATAAAGGATAACTGCACTTTCCCAAATATATAGACCGCAGCGCTAAGATTTTCGGACGCTGAATCTAGGGGCCCCATCTCAAACCATCCCAGCAAAAACACAAGTGCTGGGAAACTGCTGGCCACCAGCTGGCAGTGATTGGTCACTGCTGGCTGATATCTGCCGCTCACAGCTCGGTAGCGGTCCGTTGGTGGCAGCGCTATCAGTTGGCGAGCCATTGACGGCCCTGCAGCATCGCCATGAATTGTGGGCCCCCAAGCAAGTGCCACTAGTGGCCGCGCAGAAGCAACTCATGGTACCAGTTAGTTGAAGACGACGCTATCTCCATCGTGTTATTTTATTGGATGATAAGAAAAAAAATCCACACGTAGAGAGGCAAATTAATTTTCTAATTAAATTCCACGTCGACGAAGATATCAGATTAAGTCATGAAATACTAGATTACAGCCATGAAATACACCATGAAATACTAGAGTACAGCCATGAAATACACCATGAAATATAAGATTACAGCCATGAAATACACCCACTCCATTCCATCACCCACTCCATTCCATGAATTGTGGGTGTATTTCATGGCTGTAATCTAGTATTTCATGGCTTAATCTGATATCTTCGTCGACGTGGAATTTAATAAAAAAATTTATTCGCCCCTCTACGTATGGATTTTTTCTTATCATCCAATAAAATAACACGATGGCGATAGCGTCGTCTTCAACTAACTGGTACCATGAGTTGCTTCTGAGCATGCGCAGTCCCGTTGCTTCCACCTACTGTTGGGGTTGCATTGGTTACCAGCAACGGGCCAATAGTGGCACTTGCTTGGAGGCCCACAATTCATGGCGATGCCGCAGAGCCATGGAATGGAGTGGGTTAATAACAAGAAACAATTTGAAACTGCTTGAAACAAATGTCCTGGAAAACCATTAAAAAAACGTTTGTTGGAAAAAAAAGAATTATACGCCTACAAAATTTATTAATTATTTGAAAGAAAAAAAAAGCAACGCTATGTGGATATAATGTACTCATTCATGGGTTGAATACACAAGACTGGGAGGAATTCGCTTCAAAAAAAACGAGAAGTAAAATAAAATATATTTCCTCTTTAAAACAAACGTAGCTTCGGACAACGGAAAGAAAAGACACAACGTTAAAAATGTAACAGAATGTGACATGAACCCGGGTAAATATATATTAATTCAACAATCTCCTTTCAAGACGACAAGGACAGTACAAAACTTTGGAAAGCGACTCTAAGTATGTACACTCCTTGAAAATGAGTGAAGTTCCCTTAAGGTTAAAAAAAACAAACTATCGTTACGTTGAAAATTAATTTATGAATTATATGAAACTGCTTTTTATGAAATATACCTCGCAATATTGTAAAATGAAAGAGAGAACCATTTGATTACACATTCCGCGCAAAACAGACAGCTTCAAGCACACGCTCGGGCGTGGCAAATTGGTCCGGTCGCTAGAAAGCTCGCCTCCTACGCCGACAGCCCTGGTTCGTATCCACCCAGATCCAAAGGGGCGTTTTCCCGGGATGTTGAGAAAATTTCCCCAGCGCAATGCTGTAATTCACAAGTTTCGTAAGGGGACAAAAGAAAAAAAGTTGCAGCTTTGGGAAAACAGCGGTTATCCTTGATTTTTTTATGGCTACTACTGGGAAATTGGCGGACAAGATTCGGCAAGTCATCAGTTACGTCACGTGGTTGCCGGCTGCCACTACCGGCAAACTAGCGGATCGCATTAGGCTAGCCATCATTTCTGGCACGTGCTTGCAGGGCCGCTGAAGGGCCACTTGTGGAAGCTACTGCCTGTGATGGATAACTAACGGCCCTGTAGTGGTATATGACAACTCATGGGGTGCCAACTATTGGCCAGCTGTTGGCCTGAACTGCTGGCCCTTCTGTTGGCCGCCCGGACATTTTACTGACGGTTCGGCAGCGGCAACATAGTGCTGGGCCATTGCTGTCTGCCGGCAATATCCCAGTGTTGGCCCAGCAAGACTGTTTTTGCTGGGATGAAATGCAGCCCCAGAGCATGATCCTACATCCTCCATTAAACTTCTCTTAGCAAAACACAGTCGAGCTAGTAGCGTTCATCTGGTATGTTCTGCATCCAGACTTGTCAGTGGAACTGCCAGATGGTGAAGAGTGATTCATCGCTCTAGAGAAAGCGCTTCCATTACACCAGAGTCCACAGGCGCCCATCTGTACACAACTGCAACCGACGTTAGGAGTAGATCTTGCTGATGGTAGGTTTGCGTTCCACTTTTCGGCAGTGTTAATGATTACCTTAAGCCCTCAATATTACTATATGGTGCCAGCGTTGTTTACAGAGGCATTGTGCTCTTGGTGGTGAGTGCTGCAACCGAGAACAGGCGGTTTTGTTTCTCCACCTGTTTCAACTCTCCGCAGTCCCGTTCTCTTATTTTGCGTGTCCTACCAGGTCGCGATTGCGCTCTTGTACCTCCAAGAAGTTCCCATTTCACAATAACTTCATTTATACACTATCTACCAACAAGTAATTTGACACCTGTGATAGCAAAGGAAAACTAAGTTTATTCACCTTCAATAGTTGGTGGAGTATCCACGAGCGGCGATTACAGCTGCGACCCTCAGGGGCATACTCTCAACCAGGCGTTGTACGACGGCTGGCAGTATTTTCTTCCACTCGGCTTGGAGAATACAGGTCAGTTCCTTCACCGATTTCTGACGGAGGGTGCACCCCTTAAGTCGACGCTCCAACTCGTCTCAGAGGTGCACGATACGGTTTAGGCCCGGGCTATGCGCAGGCCAGTCCATTCGATTAACCCCATTGTCACCATACCAAGCCATGGTGGACCTCGCAACATGACAGGTGGCATTTGCATCCTGAAAGTAACATGGGTCCACCCCGTAAAACTGCCACAACGTAGGAAGCGCATGGTCATCCAAAATGATGGAGTAGGTCTCGGCGTTGAGTCTACCAGGAATTGCGACCAAGGGTCCCGTGCCATACCAGGAGAAACACCCCCATAGCATAATTCCACCGCCACCGACCTTCACAGTTGGAACAATACATTCCATCAGGAGGCGTTCTGCAGGCAGACGCCAAACCCAGACCCTGGCATCTGAACGGTAAAGGGTGAACCTTGATTCGTCGCTCCAGAGAACCTGTTTCCACTGTTCAACGGTCCACCGTCGACGTTCTTTGCACCACGTTAGCCGAGCAGCGCTATTGGACTTGGTGATCAAAAGCTTGTGGGCGGCAGCACGTCCATGATAACCGAACAGATGGGCTTCCTTACGGATGGTATTCATCGAAATAACACTCCAGGATGCCTGTTGAAATTCCTCGCGGATGTGGTCCATCGATTTGGTGCGGTTCTTCCGAGTTTCTCTGGCCAGCATCCGTCGGTCTATAACTCCCAGTTTTGTGGGTTTGCCGTGTCGGGGCACATTCCGACAGTCACCTCTTATCTTCCACTTGTCAATCACGTAGGCCACTGTCGAATTTGGGTACTTCAACTAGCTGGATATGTCACGCATGAATCGGCCATTTCTGTGATACCCGACGATTACACCTTTCTCGAAATCAGAGACCTCCGAACTGCGTGGCATCTTGCACGCGACTGGTTGCGTTGTTGTTTCCCACACGATATTTAACGGCGGTGGACGTGACGTGTATCAAGACCGCAGATATCATCGATTGCAGGGGTGTCCAATTACTTGTTGGTAGATAGTGTAGTTGATCTGGACCGCTGCTGCTGGGCAAAAGTTTTCCGAACTGACTTGTTCCAAAGATAGAATGCAATGGCACTGTCACATAAAGATTTACAGAGCTCAGCCGGATGGATGGTCTATAGTACTGTTATTTTTGTCTACGTTTTTTTATGGTATGTGTATCTTTTATGTATCTATGGCCAATGGCTGTGATGTACATGGAAAAATCCATTGCCTAAAAGAAGTGGCCGGATAATTTTGATAATATAGTGTATGTGCCTGTATTTGTACGTTACCATTTAAACCTTCTGAGAAACTTTCATTACTCTGACAGTTGTTGCTGTTCTATCATTTGTGCTTACCTTTTAATTCTTGTGTGGGACACGATATGTTCACCGCACCATCTCTAAGTCTTTATCGTTTAATTTATTTCCCATGTGCATTATCGTTGGTCAAGTTTCAGAACTTCACAGTATTGCTTTACGACCGTATTTGGAAATATTCTTTGGCGAAGTACATATGACGTTTCCCTTCAGTCATTCCAACTTGTCCTGTGTTTCTTAAATATCTCTCTTACTCCTTCGCATTAAAGAGATTTCATGAATAAAGCTTTCGCATTCAAATATTTCATATATTTTTTTATATTAAAAATATCAATCCGATTATCTTCGTCCCGTTTTCAACACTTCTGTTCTCAATTTTGGTTCTTCTCATTTTTCTTCCAATAACAACCTTCGTCAATATTCTAGCATTTCACCTAGTTAGTTTTAACTCGTGGAGGAGAACACTATATCATTTGAAAAGAAAAAATAGTACACAGTACAGATTTTCTCTGTTTCTTTATCAGAACTACTAAAATAAAAATTAACGGGCAGCTCAATATCGCTCTGAGATGAACTCCAAGTGTAGATTATCTGACTTCCTTTACATATGCGTGAAACTCTGAGCATTTTTTTAAACAATTGTATATTTCTCTGGGTCTATTCCCCACTTGGCAGTTGCGTTTTCCAAGAATGGCAAGTGAAGCCCTATTCGTAATAAGTTCTCTCTCCGCATATACATTACTGATTTTCAGAAGTCTCGGTGCATGAATTATGTGCTCAGGAAACTCGGCACTATAATTTATGCCTGTTCCCAAACAGCCGAAAATGGCAGCAGAAAATTGCGTAATGCAGTTCTAGGCAGCGCAAACGGCTTAAAACTTTCAAATTGTGCATAACGAAGGCAATAACAAAAACTATGTATTTTACGGGGAAAAGAGAAATATATAGGCAACCATACATCTTGATAAACATATATGAACTTTGGCGTATGAGACGTAAACATTGAGACTACCCCGTTTTTATTCAACATTCAGGGCAGCCCATATATATATCATCATCATCATCATTGTCAACCATTATCAATCCACTGCTGGACGAAGGTCTCCCCAAGTTTCCTCCACAACGGTCTGTCTTGTGCCAGTCTCCTCCATGTCACCCCTGCATACTTTCGAATTTCATCCACCCATCTCCTATGTGGTCTTCTTCTGGGTCTTTTCCTGTCCCTTGGAATCCAATCTAAAATTTCGGCTGTCCATCGATGATCTGTCCTTCTGGCAGTATGTCCAGCCCATTGCCATTTCAGGGATTTAACTCTGATAATGATGTCTTCCACTCTTGTCATTTTTCGGATCCACGAGTTCCTCTTTTTATCTCTCCTGGTTACACCAAGCATGCACCTCTCCATGCTTCTTTGAGTTGTCTGCAGCCTTTGTATGTCTCTTTTAGTTAAGGTCCACGTCTCTGCACCATACGTAAGCACTGGAAGGATGCATTGATCAAACACTTTTCTTTTAAGACATAATGGCATATTGCTCTTGAAAATTATGCTGTTTCTTCCAAAAGCTCTCCAGGCAAGTTTTGTACGCCGATTAATTTCTTCATCAATGTGACCCTCACTTGATATCTGCTGTCCAAGATAAACGTACGTGTCTGTTATCTCCAGCTTTTCTCCATCAATCGATAAATCTTCATTTCTTGTAAAAGCATTGAACATCACTTTTGTCTTCTGAAAGTTCATTTTTAATCCCACTTCTTTACTCTTGTCAGCAAGTTCCTGGATCATACTCTGCAGCTCTGATGGGGTAGTTGCAAAAATGACTACGTCATCAGCAAAACGAAGATGGGTTAGATAATCTCCATTAATCTTTATCCCCTTGTTTTCCCAGCTCAGTGACTGAAAAACACCCTCCAATGTGGCATTAAAGAGCTTCGGAGATATGGTGTCACCTTGTCTCACTCCCTTTCCAATTTTTACGTGTGTTGTATTTTCAAACAGCCTAATCTTTGCACTTGCATTTTCATAGATGTTATTAATAATATTAATGTATGCATCTTCAATACCGCAGGTTTTCAGAGCCATTGTAACTGCTGATGGTTTCACCGAATCAAAGGCTTTTTCATAATCGATAAAAGCCATGCACAATGGAAGTTCATATTCCCTCGCTCTTTCAATTAGTTCTCTCAGCACGTGGATATGATCTATTGTGCTGTAGCCACTCCTGAATCCAGCTTGTTCTCTCGGTTGAGCCATGTCTAGTGCTACCTTCAAGCGGTGTGAAAGAACTTTAGTGAAGATTTTATAAACTACTGATAGGAGGCTGATAGGTCTGTAGTTTCCGAGATCCTCAATGTCACCTTTCTTATGTAGCAGGATCATTGTAGCGGTGTTCCAATCCTCAGGAATCTTTCCTTCATTAAGGCATCGAGTGAAAATTTGGGCGAGTACTGTTTCGATTTCTCCACTTGCTTCTTTTATGATGTCTACAGTAATTCCATCTTCTCCTGGAGCTTTTCCCCGCTTCATGTTCTTGATTGCATGTGCAACTTCTGCTGGAAGGACTGGAGGAACTCTGGTACTGGTATCTTTCATGATGTCTGGAGTGCATATATCATCCCTTTCATATAATTTGGAGTAGAAATCTTTCACTCTTGTCAAAATTTCGCCTCTATTTCTTGTTACAGAACCATCTTCTTTTCTCAGTGCCATAATCTGTTTTCTTCCCTTACTGAGATGTCCCTTTGCTATCTTTAGGCTTTGGTTGTTTTCAATTGCTTTCCTCACTAGTTCACAGTTGAATTTCCTTACGTCTTCAGTGATACTTTTTCTTACTGTCTTGCATAGCTCTATATATTCCACTTTGGAAGTCACATCTTCTTTAGTTGTCCTCATCTCTCTTCTTTTTTGCATCAACATTTTGGTTTTTCCTGATAATTTGTTCACATGCAACTTGTTCTTAGACCCAGCTAATTTTGTTGCTGTTTCCATAAGAGCTTTGGTTACTTTTCTGTTAACTTCAGAGATGTCCACTTCTTCCGATGTTAGGCCTTTTAAAGCAGAGAACCTGTTCTTCAGTTCTAACTTGAAGGTATTATGGTGTTTTTTAAGGTTGGTTATGTCAATAGATTTTGTTTGTCTTATGAGCTTGCCACGTTCAAGTTTAGTGTTGAGGTGCATCTTACATCTCACCAATCTATGGTCACTACCTGTGTTGAACTTGTTTAGCACACTGCAGTCTTCTATGACGAATTTTTTGTTACACATAATAAAATCAATTTCACTTGTCGTCCCATTTGGATGTCTCCATGTCCATTTCCTGTGTGGCTTTTTCTTGAAGAAGGAGTTCAAGATGAAAAACCCTTCTGCCTCTGCAAACTCAACGAGAGTATTTCCACGCTGGTTTCTGTTGCCATGACCGAATTTACCTACTGAAGTTTCATTCTGTTGCCGTTGCCCTATTTTTGCATTGAAATCTCCCATAATTATTTTCAAGTGCTGCTTACCTTTATTATTTAGATGACAAATTTCCTCATAAAATTCTTCAATTTCTTCTTCAGGATGACTTGTGGTGGGTGCATAAGTTTGAATAATCTGAGCCTGGTATCTTTTCGAGAGTTGGATAACAAGTCGTGCAGCTCTGTCAGAGGAACTTTCAACTTCTACAACTTTATCCTTCAGTTTCTTGTTTATTATAAATCCAACACCACTAGTTCTGCCAGTATCTGTCCCACGATAGTAGAAGAGATGTCCACTTTTCAGTTCGATGAGATCTTCTCCTTTTCTCCTTACCTCACTTAGCCCCACGATGTCCCACTTGATCCTTTGTAGTTCCTCTTCCAATTCAAGAAGCCTTGAATCAGAAGATAGGGAGCGTCCATTGTAAGTAGCCAAGGTCAGCATCAGATGGCAGCCTAGTCCGGTCCTCCGGGGATTCTTAGCACCCTCTGCCTTCATGTCGCACTGGCCGCTGCCTTGGCCAGGTACATTCCAGCTGCCGGAGACAGAGGGCCAAGATTTAAGTTGTGGAATCATTTTGGAGGGGTTTGGCCATAACTCACCACGCTGGCCAAGCGGGTTGGTGAGTGTGGGATAGAATTTCCTCTGATCCCGATGGTATAGTTATACCGCTATGGGCGGTCGTCAGAGCCCCTTTAGTGGGAACAGGATGCACCACGAGAAGGCGGGGTTGACATTTGTCAAGCCGCCGTCCTCGTTAGCGGACGCTATATATATATATATATATATATATATATATATTGCGAAACAAAAATTTAAATTACCGCCACTAAGTGGCAAAGTTGGAAGTAAGAAGCATTCTAAAATATGTGAATAATCTTTATAACGCTTTGGTGAATTATAATTTTTTTCAAATGAGAGCCAGAAGCGGAAATATTGTGGAAACGTGTTTTAATGCCTCGAGAAGATGAAATTGTAAATGGCAAGACAAACAATACAGAAAAACTTCTCTGTTCGATGAGAACAGAAGTTTCTTAAATCTGACTTCTAAAAGCATATATGATTGTACACATCCACTTCCAGAAAATACTTTATATCACGGAATGAGGATCCAAAAACAAATAGGTACGTTTCAACATATTTATTAGGGGAAATCAAAAGTTTCCGCCGTCCTCGTTAGCGGACGCTGTAGGAGTGTAACCTGCCGGCGACCCGGGTTGTCAGTTTGCACATGAAGCTAAGCATGGCGGTAGATAAAGTTCATTTGCGGCACTGCTTGTTTTTCATAATTAATTTTGGAAAAAGTGCGAGTGACGCATACGGTTCAATATGTCAGGCGTATGGAGAAACTGTTGTGGGTGAGCGGACATGTCGAGAATGGTTTGCTAGGTTTAAGAAAGGAGATCTAAGCTTGGAAGACACGCGACGTGCAGGTATACCGCAGGAACTCTCAGACGAGCACCTGGATTCGCTGTTGCAAGAGGATGCCACACAATCGACCACGCAATTGGCGAAACGTTTGAAAGTGGCTCAGTCGACGGTGGAACGGAGTCTACAGGCCTTCGGGAAGATCCAGAAGATTGGTAAGTGGATTCCTCATACTTTAACGGAAATTAACATTGGTCAAAGATTGGGCATCTGCATGCCGTTGCTGAAGAGGTTTCAAGGGAAGAATTTCTTGTGGAAGGTTGACACCGGGGAATGAAAAATGGGTCTATTGCGACAACCCCGTACGCAAGCAATCCTGGTCGACCCAGGCCAGCCATTAAAATCCACTGCAAAACAGGATATCCACGGGAAAAAGGGGCTGTTGTGTGTGTGGAGTGGGATATGCATGGAGTGCTATACTTAGAACTGCTGAAACGGGGCGAAACAATCACTGCACTACGATATAGCTATCAGTTGATGAAATTGAAAGCCGCAATAGAGCAAAAACGCCCATTGACAGGTAAAGGACGCCACCCAGTCATTATGTTACTCGATAATGACAGACCACATGTCGGTGCCACTACGAAATGGGAGGTTTTACTGCCATTATGGAAGGTTTTTTTTTTTACTTTTCTTAATTGGGAGGTTTTACAGCACCCGGTTTACTCCCCGGACATTGCACCCTCAGACTTTGATCTGTTTCCTTCTATGCAACATGCCCTAGCCCAACAGCGGTTCACCTCAGTTCCAGAGGTGGGAAATTTCGTCACTGCGTTCTTCAGCTCAAAACCCGTGTCCTTCTATAACGGGGGCATTCATTTGTTGCCTGAAAAATGGCAAAAGGTCATTGATGCTAACGGCCAATATTTCGTTGAATGAATGTGTACTAATTTCCTGATTGTTCCTGTCTCCTTTCTCCTTTAAACGGCGGAAACGTTTGCATACCCCTAATAGATCTTTAAGTGACCAATCAATCTTAACTAAATGGTGTCCAAAGTTCTCTGCGCTCTCCAAACAGAAATATTCACATAGCGTTTGAGTTTTACGAAAGACACGGTAATATAATTCCTTTCCACCTCTCGTCTCAGCAGTACCATACGCCTGTTGTTAGTGATGGGAGAAGACTTCAGGTACCAACAATCTTTTTTCCATGGACAAGAAATGGTGGGGACGTCATGCCACTGGGTAGCAAAAGTGACACAACCACCTCTCTGTATTCATATGTACGTCAAGTGGCGGACATAGTGGGGGTGACAGGGGCGAGATCGCCCCTAAAGTACATTTTTTTAATTAAATGGCCAAGTTCGTAAGCAAATAATGTATTTATTAAAAATGTATATTAAAACCTACAGAAAGTTTCGTAAAACGTTTTGCAACAATTGATATTTGCTGTGAATTGGGAGATATAATCTGTTCTACCCACGTAGCACAGCCTTGCAATTTAACGTAGGCCCAACACTGAGCCACCGTCTTTTATTTCTAAGAGGCGGTAGCTTAGTGTTGCGCCTACTTTAAATCGCAAGTCTGTGCTATCTGGGTAGCTTCATCAACTAATAAAAAAATACTAAAGGTTAAAAACGGGAGAAAGCTCAAAGAGGAAGAGTAAAGAAATTTTATGTGATCATGAAAAGTGGTGTATTTGCTCTTCTCTGTTCTGTTCTTCAGTAATGCCTGGTATCACTAGTAATTGGAAACAGGGAAGGTTATGGACTTCGGAGTGTGTGTGTGTGTGAAATAAAGTGAGTGAAGCACATATTTCGATTAGGCCATAAAAAATACCCGTAAATATGTTTCCAACTTTAGTGCTTACCGTTTTGTTTCGATGGGATTTTGTGATTTCTTTTTCACCTATTCCTGTTTTCCCACGAGTAAGTCATAAAACTTGATGTTCGGTTGTCAACTTCGTTGCTTTCTTTTTCGTCACATCGCTCATTCTTTGAGAAAGAGCTGAACAGAAAATTTTCATTCCGAACGCTAGGCAGCTCCCGAAAACAGAAAATTTTAGACCTATCAACGAATATATTTCAAAAGCACGTTCATGTATGTTCAAGAAAACTGATGGGGAAAAGTTTGCAACCTTCCCAACTTTTTGAAAACAAAAAGCCCAAATAAGCCTACTTTGCGAAATTTTTGCAACAAAATCTTCACCAAACAATATCTGTTAGAATGAATGAAATTAAGGTGTTATGGTCAATTCAAACCTAGGTTTGGTATATAGATGTTCCATTTACAGGGACTAGTGAAGTCACACAACATGGGGTTCACAAGGTTGGTTGAATTCAAACTAGTTATGGCGGTGATGTCCCTTTAATGAAATGTCCAGAGGTCAAATTCAAATGCTTCAAAAATAATATTTCTTACATGATTGTGTGGCAGCCACCAGCTGAATTTCCCAAAGGACTTAGTTTATCTGATCGCCGTGCTCAGACAGGGGATAGATTAAAGTTAGTTGCATCTATCCCGATAATTATCAAACTTCTGCGGGAAAAACAAAATCTCTGAAGGTGACTCGTGACACCGAAATCACGGTTAAATGTTTCTATCTTGAGTCACAACTATACATAAGAAATGGGAAAGTTATAAATTAATAAATTTGAAGCTAAAGAAAAGATATGCTTTATAGTACGGAGATATCTCTCTTCTTTTGAGAAGGTGTTATACCTAACTCTCCCACAGATCCTACAGGGAACTCCGAGAAAATATCATTCTAGGGTTCTAAATCTTAAGATGAAGAGAGATAAAACCTCTCAGTGATTAGGAAAATCTCTGACTCTGAGTATACCTATATATAGACGGACACAGAAAACACATCGAAAGTTTTTGGAAATGTTTTCAGTTATCCAGGGAATTCAGTCTGCCTCTTGTGAGAGGAAATACTTCATCAAATACAAATGTCCATTTTCTTCGCCAAGTGGGAAAACTGAGTACCAGGAGAAGTAGGATCCAGTTGTAAAGAAAAATTCCATGATCCATATCCAGTTGAAAGAAAAAATCCGATTCCAGCATATAAAAACGAAACTGTAGTGTCCAAATATGAAAGAAACACCTTTCAAGCACTTTCATTTTTACTACACATTAGTATAGAAGAATTTTTAAATACGTTTCGTGATGATCAGCACCAAGAAACTGAAGCATATTCTAAAGAGAAACGGCAATCTCACTATGGTCGATAAAAAGTGCAGAATTGTTACAAAAAATAAATTTGTATTTAAAAAAAATAAAACAAACCTTTCATTTCTCAACAGAAAAAAAAAACCGAAAACAATTCTGGGTTCTCAGTGTCATCAGTTTTGAAAAATATACATATTAATATTGCCAACGAATAGAAATAATATTACTAACATTCTTCACAGGATCTGCCCTCTTTGACATATAACACTGTATTGACAAAAGTCACCGGACACTGTAACGTACCAGGAGATGTGACGCACCTGCCAGAAGGACGCACACGACATAAAGGCAGATAGGAATCAGAATAAAACGTCCGCGTAGCTCACAATTGGTAGATCAACTTATTCCGGAATGAGGGGATCCGGGTTCGAATCCTGGCGCGGATAAAAATGACGGAGAAATTTACTTCGTTATAACACTTAGAAGAGAAACACAACAGAGCTTTTATTGACATGCATTAGATCGGTGGCGGTCCACATTTGGTCTTAATACATGCACTGACCCTCAGAGACATGCTTTCGATAAGGTTTTGGAACAGAGCGGTAGATATGCGCTTCCATTCAGTTCATAATTCTGCCGCTAACTATTGCTTAGTAGTAGTAGGCCTTGGTTTCAAACTTGTAACGCGGAGCTCTAATTCATCCCATAGGTGCTCTATGGGATTACGTTCAGGGCTCTGGGCTGGCCAGTCCACACACGATACGGAATCATCGTCAAACCACGCCGTAACAGTCCTTGCTTTATCGATCGGTGTATTATCCTGCTGGTACGAACAAGTCTCGGTTCCATAATATTGCCACAACAGGTTTGTCCACGAAGACAAATGAGGGGATCCGGGTTCGAATCCTGGCGCTGATAAAAGGCGGAGAACCAATATCAGGTTAGACAGGTTTGTCCACGAAGACAAACAGGTTTGTCCTAAGGGCTATGTTCTGATGGAATACCCTGGATGTAGTCATTCAGGTGCCGGAAACTATGACGTTTACCACCTACCTAAGCTTGATTGCACACCAGGCACATCCTTTCCTGGCAACGGTATTCCCCTCTAGTAGTATCTTCTTTGGGCAGGATAATGCGCCATGCCATACAGCCCGGATTGTTGGAAAATGATTCGTGGAATACGAGAAAGATTTCTAGGTATTACCCTGGCCTCCAAATTCGCCAGATATCAATACAATCGCACATACCTGGTTTGTGTTTAAACAGCAAATCCTTTAAGTTACGTGGTTGAGTCGCAGCAGGTCGGACTTGCTGTTCCAATACAAACCAGATATGTTCGATTGGATGGATGTCTGGGGAATTTGCAGGCCAGGGAAATATCTTGAAATTTACTTCATGTCCAGCTAACCGTATAACTTAAAGACTTTGCTGGTAACTTGTTGATATCAGATGCCATAATATACCTTTAGGAATCTTGAAGTGTCCAGGCCTCGCCGGGTAGGAACTGTTTTGGAGGCAGGCGGAGAACCAATATCAGGTTAGACAGGTGGTCATAACATTTCGGCTCTTCGCTGTACATGTTAATTACTAATTACCCACTTTGTGCATCAAAAGTTGTTCTCATTAGAATCAAAGTGTTCCCATTCTGTTGATTTTCACAAGAAAATAGGATAGAACCAGTGTTTAAAGTCAGTGGTCAATCTGAGACATTTTCCATCCAGGTTCTGTCATTAAGTTTTAGAAACGTATCGTACATTTTAAGCGCCTGAGTTTAATACACTGGTTTCAATAAATTAAGGAATAAACAGAACAATTGCGATAACTAAGAAAAAATATTCGGGATTGCACCAAATTTGCATATGTAACATAAAAACCACTGCCGGCTCAGAATATCATATGTAAAGTAGTAGCGCTGCAATCGTACGGCGTCAGCAGGCACCGGTATAAAAACGCGCGTTTAACAAGGTGCTAGGATTTCGTGTTTAAAATTGCGATCGTAAAAATCGGAGATGGCCATTGTGAAGGAATGATTTTGAGACATCATTTACCAGAAGAGTTGCGATGGCGAGCCATTGGATGCCTGGAGGCAGGCCAGAGTCAAACAGATGTGGGCTCCTGTAATACATAGGCTGTGGAATGCATTTCTAAGAACAGATACAGCACCTAGAAGGTGCAGCCAAGGAAATTGACGTTGATGACCGTTATTTGCAGTTAACCGCACGTAGACAGAGGGCCTCAACTCGACCCCAGTTCAGATCTGCCCTTAATGCCGGTACAGGAAGGGTTATATCAGATTCAACTGTATGCGGACGGCTCCATGAAGGAGGCGTGTATGCTCGACGACCAGAAATTGGTGTGACCTTCACCGCACGGCACAGGAGGGAGCGATTTAGTTGGGCATGCATACATGTTAGCTGGAATGAAAATCAATGGAGGTCTGTGCTCTTCACTGACGAATCGAGACACAGTTTAGAGAGCGATTCCAGACGTTGTTTGTTCTGGAGGTGGCCAGGAACACGCTATCATCCCAGTAACATCCGTGAAAGTGATCGCTATGGTGGAGGTAGTGTGTGTGTGTTTGGGCTGGCATCCCTTTAGGTGGTCGAACAAATCTCTGTATCCTGCCACATGGTAATCTGACTGCATAGACATATAGAGATGACATCTTGCATCCATATGTACGCCCTTATGCAGGTGCAATAGGCAAAACGTTTCTCCTACAGGACGATAATGCGAGACCTAAATGGGGTGTACCTCGTGGAGCAATACCCTGAGGAGGAAAAAAATGTCGGTATGTAATGGCCAGCTGGATCTCAGGACCTAAATCCCATTGAACATGTTTGGGATGCTCTAGAAAGACGTGTTGTTACCCTCAATCCGCTTCCCGATACACTGTAGGGGCTTGCTACTGCTTTGGAGGGACAATGTGCTTTACTGCCTACTGAGTTAATTGACACCATCATAATGAGCATGGAACATCGCTGTTGGGCCTGTATTGCTGTTAGAGGTGACCACACATTATCACATCAAACTTTCCGATTAAGTTTAATGACGGAGAAATTTACTTCGTTATAATTGGCGCCCGAACTTTTCTCGAACACGAGATCTTGACAATTATTACCCATGTCTTCACTACCTGAGACAACTTCAATTTTCCACCCTAATACAAGTTTCGATGGTGATGGTGTTTGTTTTGACAATTTGCAAGAAGCCTGTGGCTCTAACTTTGATATCAATGATCTACACGTACCCAGGCATTCTTCACAGTTTCGTAATTCACCAGCTTCTTATTACTCTGAGTCGCGGGTCGTACCTGAGGGAGTTCAATCCTCTCAGCGAAGCAGAATGCTTGCCCATTTCGTGCCGCATGCAGGAACAATTAATTTCAATGGTTTGGAGGGATCCTTAAAGTTCCTCGAAGATCTGGAAGATCATTTTGATCTATATAATATTCCTGAAGACTGCAAAGTCCAAATCTCCGGCACTTGCTTGAGGGATACCGCTAAGACCTGGTATCGGCAGTGGAGAGTGTCGAACCCGGATTCTCATTATGAGAATTTCCGTGCAGAATTTTTGGAGGTCTTTCCTTTCGGCCTCAGTCGAGCAAGCCTTGCACAACAGCTTTTTTCTCGTCAGCAAGGTCCCAACGATAGCCCTGTTGCATTTGCGTTGGAAACAACACGCTTATATAACCTATGGGATCCACATGCCAGTCATGTTGACATGTTGGATACCCTCGTGCAGCAGCTCGACCCATTTTTACAAGACTTTCTTGAGGTTCGACACCCTGCCACGATTAATGAGTGCCTTCGCCTCATACGCACGTATGAAGAGCGACATGGCAAACATGGTTCAACTCACCATGCTCGGGCACCCCGCGAGGCTTATTACGAAAACCCTCAGCGGCATAATAGGCATAATAACTTTCAGCGCGAGCATACACAAGTGCACACCCAAGCTTCATACGTTCCACCACACAGAAGAGTGGCAAACCAACAGCGAGTTTCTGAACAAGCTTCGGGATATCGTACAAATGCACAGTATGCTCGACCCCGTTTCAATCAGCAGCATTCGGAACGTTTTCATGCTCAGGGCAATGATAATTTTTCTGCCCGTGCTGAGGACAGAAGTAATAGATATGAAAATGTCAACAGACACGCGGAGTTCCCGCAGCAGGGTTCACGCAGTTTTCCTCATCGTGAAAATTTTCCCGATACCCGGCAGGGTCGAGGTTTCAGACCGCATGATAATCCAACCAGGTGACGTACCTGCCCGTAGGACGCACACGACATAAAGGCAGATAGCAATCAGAATAAATGTCTGCGTAGCTCAGTTGGTAGAGCGACTTGTTCCGGAATGAGCGGCCTCGGGTTCGAATCCTGGCGTAGACCAAAAATGACGGAGAAATTTACTTCGTTATAATGGCGCCCGAACTATCCGGATGACCCGGCCGTTCAAAATCTCGCATTGGTGTGATGTTATTTCCACACCGCGAGACAGGAAAAATCAGAGAATTCCTTCTCCAGCGCTTCGAAAAATAAAAATGTGTGATGTTGCATTCCACACAGCAGATTGACTGGAAGTTCTCAAGTGCACGTTCTACAGTGGATGGCTGCCTGCAACGATTCATGGTCACGGCTGACCCGTGGGCCATGCCCCCGGCCCTATTTCGAGGGGGGGGATGTGACGTACCTGCCCGTAGGACGCACACGACGTAAAGGCAGATAGCAATCAGAATAAATGTCTGCGTAGCTCAGTTGGTAGAGCGACTTGTTCCGGAATAAGCGGCCTCGGGTTCGAATCCCGGCGTAGACAAAAAATGACGGAGAAATTTACTTCGTTATAGTTTCTGTACCCTACTTTTGACATTTTCCTGTATAATCAATTTTTCTGATATTAAATAACGTTTTCGTGATTTCCTTTTTACTTAACCTATAATTTACAACTTAATGAATCTTTTCACCGATTTGTATGAAGTCGGCTTTTAATTATTCTGATGTTTTTCTGATATTTGCTTAATATATGGAAACCAGTGTATTTCTTCTTGAGAGGATGCAGGAAAAACCCTTCTTCACAGCCACTTCCTAAAGATTCTTTTTCTAAAAGGAAATTGCCGAATTGTTGTTTCGGCTTTTTTCTTTGCTTACCTAATTTTTATTTCTGCGAAGATGGGAACTTTCGTGCCGTTGTCCAACGACGTGCGTGACCGAAGTCTTAAGCTTACTGTTGACGAATTACTTCCTACTAGACGGAGAAAGAAAGGAAAAATATCCGAACTTGCCAAAAGGGAACCAAAAGCGAACGGTAGTCACTGTGTCTCTTTCACATCCTATCTCACAGTTTTCTCGCTTTTTCATTTCTTTTACTCGGACTCTTAATCTTTCCATTTTCTTATAAATAGAAATAATTTCGTATGTTCACAATGATACTTTTGAAAAAATAATGGTATTTCAGCAGCTTTCCCTCAATACGAAAACGAATTTATCTTTTAACTCAATCATTGGGCTTAGGGAATCTTTGTGGTAAACCGTTATCATTTCTTTAAAAATTAGACTTCCTGTTTCCTTTATACGGACCAAAAAAAAAGAGGTAAAAAAATTCTGAAAATTTGTGTTCTATCTAAACTGTATAGTTTAGAGAAATAAGAAAAAAACAAGATGACGCCGACGGGTCTAATGAGCAGTGTAGTAAGGAAGGTGACTGGCGCTGGGGGTTAAGATATTGTCACGTTTGCACCCCTATACCTGGGTTGCATCCCTCAGCATGAATTCATTTTGATACAGCAAGAATTAAAAGAATGCAATTTGGATTCAGTTGATTGGCCGGAAACCAGACAACACACGCTCACAATAACTAGTAGAAGGACTTAGCACGAACACAACTTTAAATATTTTATTTATAGGTCTTAATTTAAAAAAAAGAATTTGAATTGGATTCACCAGAATGAACTAATGTACACCTCCATCATTTCGACCAGATGAATCATTCTGCGCAAGAGTTCACACATAATCTGTCCGACGTTAATTACGATCGCCTCGTGTGACTCACGGAGATTCCTCACTGCGGGCTTACAGTATCAAGAAAATGTTCTTACATGACATCGTGGTAATCCGTTCTTGAATTTAGCACAAAATTAACACTTTGGAGACACACAAATAGAACAGGCGGCGAGATGACACGGTCTCGATGTGGCACCTGTGTGAGCCTCTTCTTTCTGTCGGCCCGGGAATCTATCTTTCCGGGAGATAACGTGGATGGATCTGCTCCTCTTCTTGTTCTCAGCTGATTGCAAGAGAGGAGGAGTATAGGGATGGACACTATTGGATTCGTGCAGGTTGCTGATCTGCAGAAAGCCGCTGTTCCCCCCGCTGTTTACACGTATAAAAACAATAATATATGCATACACTATATTGACAAAAGTCAACAGACACCTAGAGGAGAAACACGACATAACATTTATTGGCATACATTAGTACGGTGTCGGTACACCTTTGGCCTTAATGCATGCACTGACCCTTCGAGACATGCTTTCGACAAGGATTTGGAACACAGAGATAGGTATGCACTTCCATTCAGTACAAAATGCTGCCGCTAACTGTTGCTTAGTAATAGGCTCTGGTTCCAAACCTCTTGTGCGGCGCTCTAATTCATCCCATTGGTGCTCGATAGTATTAAGATTAGGGCGCTGTTCTAGCCAGTCCACACACGATACGCAATTATTGTCAAACCACGCCGTAACAGTCCTTGCTTTATGGCTGTTGCATTATCCAGCAAGAATTAAAAGAGGCTCGGTTCCATAGTATTGCCACATAGTTGGTAGAGCATAATTGTCCAGAATATCGAAGTAGACGTGCTGGTTAACAGGTTTGTCCCCGATAACCAACAGGCCGGATCCATACCACGAAAAACACTCCCACACGAGTAGACTGCCAGCTCCAAACTTGACCGTAGGAACAGTAAACTGTGCTAAATAGCGTTCTCCCGGATGCCGCCATACCCACACACGACCATCAGACTGATGGATCGTGTATCTGGATTCATTAGTCCATAGAACCTGTTTCTATTGATCTACGGTCCACGATAAATGTTCTTTAGACCATGCTAAACGACGAGTAGCACTCCGAGTGGAGATGAAAGGTTTATGAGAAGCCGTACGACCACGGTAACCCATGGAATGAAGTTCTCTGCGAATGGTACGTGTACATGCCGAGGTTCCAGCGTTTTTACTCACCTGTACACTGAGGGTTTGTGCAATACTCCGTCGATTAGCTGTAACGACTCTCCTGAGGCTTCAACGTCCTCTATCACTGATTTTCTTTGGTCTGCCGTTACGTTTTGCTGCTTCAGGGATGACATGTGTCTTCCATTTATTCAGTGCATCCGAAACTGTTGAGTTGGGTATGGTTAAACACCTCTCGGTTTCTTTTATGGACAACCCCCTAATATAACACCCAACAATCTTTGCTTTCTCATAGTCAGTTCTTTCCTTCCGCGACATTTTCGCTCAATCTCACAGTGCGATATGATCGCGGTCAGCTGCAGTCTTGTTTTTATACCGTCTGCAACTGTACTGCGCATCTTAAGAAGGCAGTGCATCCGTTCAGTTGCTTTTGAAGGGGTGTCCGGTGACTTTTGTCAATATAGTGTGTATGAGGCTGCCAGAAAAGTATATGTACATTGAAATGGATTTACCCAGGAGATAATTAATTATTCGCCAGGCGGGCCTAAAAGGCGTAGTTATTATATAATAATTAACTGATGACTGGGCAAGTAGGAAAATTTAATTCGGGATCCATTACAATAAAAATGGGGAATATTTGAAAGTGTTATCGAGGAGCGGAAAAAAAGAGAGATCGGTGTTTTTGTGGGATTCATCCTGTTCCTGTGTCGAGAGCTTTCAAGAGAACTCGCACGCAGTGCAGAGTAACGCCAGTGTCGTCATATGTTCCAGGGCACATAGCAAAGCAGTTTCACGGAGTTGTAAAGAGTCTCACATAAATTTGATCGAGTGGTCGGGCATTAGATATCAAGAAAGATGGTGTTTTGCATCGTAGTTTATGGTGATAACGGTGAAACAGCAGCCCTACAATGGAAACGCACGAGTTCGGCTACGGCTAAAAAATTCAAACAGTCGCTTTCAACGAGGGAGGTCATGTGCCAGGGCTTATAGAAGAGACGCGCTGGTCCTTAGAGCTA
Source organism: Macrothele yani (assembly GCA_039090855.1). NCBI lineage: Eukaryota > Metazoa > Arthropoda > Arachnida > Araneae > Macrothelidae > Macrothele > Macrothele yani. Next base: position 12,607,816 of record CM077027.1, on the reverse strand, counting down.
GGTCCCCTGAAGCCCGAAGTTGGAGGTGATGACTTAGTCATGCTGCAGCAGTAGCATGGTGGTGGGTTCTCTGAAGTCACTGCCGCACGGAAGCTGCAAAATAATCAGTGGAAATGGTAAGAAAACTTATGTCCTGAAGCCCTGGAATAAAGGGAACGAGAACGAACTAAACTCTCTGTCATCATCGTTATTTAAAAGAAACAAAATATTCTTTACACATATGCTTTACACATTACAGTATTGGGCATTTCGAACTGAGTCGTAGTGAAAACGCAGTTGGCACATTTCTTCAAAGTTTTTAATTTCCCGTTTTTAAAGCATTTGTATTTGAATCCTGCTTTTTGTAGAGATCTAAAATCGGCCCATCTCTTCGTATTTCAATCCTGCTTTTTAATTACGGAGTTTTAGAAATTAGAGATCCCCTAAAGGTGGCCCATCTTTTTTTCTTTGAACAGAAACTTTGCGATATCTTTTTTCCCCCTTTAATTCGGAAATCTTTCTCAAGTATTGTATTTTCCCCCATTAAATAATCATTACAGATTTGTAAAAAATTGAAGTTACGACATTCTGTCCTTTATACATTGCCACTGATTCCACATTTCGTACTCCAGCGTTCGTTTCACTTTTAGTTAATTTTCTTAACTAAAGGTGAAAAAATCACGAGACTAATTTTCTCAAGGCTTAATTCACTTAATTGTTGCAAAGCACTTCGAACATATTTTCCCCCCTGTGTCTTTGGGTCCTCTGCGTTATTTTTTCAGAATTTAAAGAAAGTACGTTTGCGCTGGACACAGCGTCAGATTTCAGTACCATTCGCAAAGGCAATCAAAGTAATCAATTGTTCATATTATCTTCATAATCACAACGATGAAATGTTCGCTACAAATTATGGCGTACTTAACAATAACATAGTCCTGTCTTCGAGACTTGTTTATTTATTCTTTTACCAGCACTGGTTTATTTCGGGAAAACGCAAGCATCACAATATTTTGTCCTTTCCGGTACCTGTATTTTTTCCGACACGTTTCAGCAGAACACGAAAACATTTGTTAAAAAAACAAAAAGGCGCACGATTTACGCAGCTAAACTAACTATTGATATAGATGCATACAGCAGATGCACAATTAAATATTCATACAATTAATTTTTTTGCATGTACTCTAATAAATATATCGCTAACGATAAAATAATCTAGTTTGATGGAATAAAGCGCAAACCAGACAACTCTTCTGGCAATGACATCCCTGCAGCTCTGGAGATGACCAAGCAGCACAGTGACGTCACAACTAGCCCTCAACCTCTCTCAAGAGGACCGTGTCGGCATTCGGTTATACAAAGCGACGGACCAGCCCTTCTCTCTCTTAGCCCTGGTCATGTGCACTGTCTTTTGGGACAGGAAATTGATTTTTTTTGGTGAAATTCCTTCCTGAAGGCACGACAGTAAACGCGAGTCCTTATTGCGATACACTGAGAAAGTTGTGTCGAACAACTGAAAAGACAAGTTAGTAAAATCATGCAATGCATTGATTATAATACGCTTTCCAACATACTAGAAATCCTTACTCAAGTCAGGAGGATAATGACTGTGGAATAAATCGCGGTCCTATGCCCTGACCTTTGATCCCATTTCGATGATATTTAACAGAACTGGTTCAGTATACCTCCGAAATAACATGATAAAGTTTTATCGTAATCGAAGCATTTTTACGCAAGTTATGACGCATAATGGCGATGAAAATGATTCCTCTCCTATGTGCTGACACTTGACCCCAATTTCGCCAATTTTCAATAGGGGTTGTCCCCAGGTGGTTCCCTACCACATACTAAAATTTCATTGAAATCGAACCATTTTTACGCACGTTATGACGCATAAGGGCAATGGAATGCATCCCGCTCTTATGTCCTGAGGTTTGACCCCAATTCATCCATTTTGAATAGGGTTCGTCCCCAGTGGTCCCCTACCACATAGTAAAATTTAATTGAAATCGAACCATGCTTACGCAAGTTATCGTGCGGACTGACGGACAAAGCTGGAGCATATACGCTTCTTCAACCTATACGGTTGGAAAGCGTAAAAAACAACAACAACGCCACGGTATGCTGAGCAAGGGAAGTATTCTTTTTCCATGACAACGTAAGGCCTCATGTCGCGAACGTGACGCAAAAGTAGGTCAACAAATTTGGGGGGAGCAGCAGGTCCATCCTTGCTACAGCCCAGACATGGCGCCCAGTGACCAACCTTTTTCTGACGTAGGACAACGTCTAACTCCGCGGATAGTATAGGGCGACTTACGGCAGATTGCCTGTGACAAAAATAGGTCCCGATTGAAATCATCATAGGGTCAAAAATACGAGTCGCACACTAATCGTGTTAGCATATTCGTAAACAGCATGGAGTCCAATTTGCGTAGTGCGCAATGCATCGTGCGAGCGACGGTCCCCATCGCTCCCTGTGCGCAGGGGAGGTGATGCAATACTTCTGGGGTGCCGCCGCCTTTGACTCAGTCTATCTCGGCAACCGTGAGATCAACACGACTGTGTGTGGTATCGTTTTAAATCTCTCGACGAGATCTATGCAAATGTAGGAAGAACATTTCGCAGTGGTTTGAACTGAACATTTAAAAAATTGCTTCCTTGTGAATCGGTGAACCCTTTTGACAATATCGCGGTTTATCTGTACAACCGTGAGGGGAAAAGGACTGTGCTGCTGTCATTTTAAAGCTCTCGATGACATCTATTCAAATATATAAAGAACACACCGCTGTGGTTTAAACTAACGATTTTAAAAAAATGTTTTCGTGTGAACAGGTTAAGATTTTCGTCAATGCCGTGGAATTCGCGGAATGAACGCATGAAAAAGTGTAGAAAATCAAAACGAGAAGCAAGAGCAAGTGATGAGGAATGTAAGAAGCCCAACAAGACTGCGTTCCAACGAACTACAGAGTATCGAGGACGCCTGAAAGCAGCCGCCGCCAAATAAAAATATAACGCACAGATCGTAGTCCTACGTTCCAAATTGACGGCTCAATTAGAACTGAGCCTACCTGTATTTTGTTTCTCCACTTCAAACGATCTCTTGCCGGTCAGTGGTCCGAGGACGACGATGACCTGATGACGACGGTTGAACGGTTGCTTAAAACCCAGACTACAGACTTCTATGAGGAGGATATCCAGAAACGTGTGCCACGATATGACAAATGCCTTAACGTCCACCGGGAATATGTTGAAAAGTAGATTAAGGTATGTAGAACCCAAGGATCAGATTTTTAAGAGAAGGGTATCCAGAAGCATGTGCTACGAAATGACAAATGCCTTAAAATCCACTGGAAATATGTTCAAAAGTAGATTAAGGTTGTAACGTATACTCTATATTCACTTTCCTTTTGATTTTACTATCTCTGGTTATTTTATTTTACTATGTAAATTATCTTCTTACTGAACGAAATATTATTTCACCCGATGAATGAGATCTGGCAATGAGTGTAAGTCATGACGTGGTGGTAGCTAGTATATAGGCGCGTTCATCGAGACTTAGGGAGAGCTTTTGTTGTTGTTATGAGAGAGCGTTGTTGTTTACGGAGAGCGTTTATAATACGAGGAGAGATTGTGTTGTTATGAGGAGATATTCTTCATTAGTGTAAAACAAGTTGTGTGTGTGCTTTAGTTGACCAAGAGTCTGATAATAAAGAAGTTGCAGTAAGTACGTCTTTCTCAATTAATAGTTTTTGTCAGACCTCTGTCTGGCTGTTAGGTTTATAACTTTTATTTATTACCATAAATAACCAGCGTTAAGACTTTGTTTACGTTCGTAATTAACTAGTAACAACACCCTTTTGAATTCACTATTTTGAAGCTTAGTACAAGTATATCATTAGCTAGGTGGTAGGAAGAGCATCATTCATATTAATTAGATTAGCGAAAAGATTATAAAGTTAATTCATTATAAGGTATGTATAATCCAGGCGGTAGACTTCTATGAGGTGGGTATCCAGAAACTTGTGCCACGATATGACAAATGCCTTAACATCCACGGCAAGTATGTTGAAAAGTAGATTAAAGTATGTAGAACCCAGGGGGAAGACTTCTATGAGGTGGGTATCCAGAAACTTCTGCCACGATATGACAAATGCCTTAACATCCACGGCGAGTATGTTGAAAAGTAGATTAAAGTATGTAGAACCCAGGGGGAAGACTTCTATGAGGTGGGTATTCAGAAACTTGTGCCACGATATGACAAATGCCTTAACATCCACGGCGAGTATGTTGAAAAGTAGATTAAAGTATGTAGAACCCAGGGGAAAGACTTCTATGAGGTGGGTATCCAGAAACTTGTGCCACGATATGACAAATGCCTTAACATCCACGGCGAGTATGTTGAAAAGTAGATTAAAGTATGTAGAACCCAGGGGGAAGACTTCTATGAGGTGGGTATCCAGAAACTTGTGCCACGATATGACAAATGCCTTAACATCCACGGCGAGTATGTTGAAAAGTAGATTAAAGTATGTAGAACCCAGGGGGAAGACTTCTATGAGGTGGGTATCCAGAAACTTCTGCCACGATATGACAAATGCCTTAACATCCACGGCGAGTATGTTGAAAAGTAGATTAAAGTATGTAGAACCCAGGGGGAAGACTTCTATGAGGTGGGTATCCAGAAACTTGTGCCACGATATGACAAATGCCTTAACATCCACGGCGAGTATGTTGAAAAGTAGATTAAAGTATGTAGAACCCAGGGGGAAGACTTCTATGAGGTGGGTATCCAGAAACTTCTGCCACGATATGACAAATGCCTTAACATCCACGGCGAGTATGTTGAAAAGTAGATTAAAGTATGTAGAACCCAGGGGGAAGACTTCTATGAGGTGGGTATCCAGAAACTTGTGCCACGATATGACAAATGCCTTAACATCCACGGCGAGTATGTTGAAAAGTAGATTAAAGTATGTAGAACCCAGGGGGAAGACTTCTATGAGGTGGGTATCCAGAAACTTGTGCCACGATATGACAAATTCCTTAACATCCACGGCGAGTATGTTGAAAAGTAGATTAAAGTATGTAGAACCCAGGGGGAAGACTTCTATGAGGTGGGTATCCAGAAACTTGTGCCACGATATGACAAATGCCTTAACATCCACGGCGAGTATGTTGAAAAGTAGATTAAAGTATGTAGAACCCAGGGGGAAGACTTCTATGAGGTGGGTATCCAGAAACTTCTGCCACGATATGACAAATGCCTTAACATCCACGGCGAGTATGTTGAAAAGTAGATTAAAGTATGTAGAACCCAGGGAGAAGACTTCTATGAGGTGGGTATCCAGAAACTTGTGCCACGATATGACAAATGCCTTAACATCCACGGCGAGTATGTTGAAAAGTAGATTAAAGTATGTAGAACCCAGGGGGAAGACTTCTATGAGGTGGGTATCCAGAAACTTCTGCCACGATATGACAAATGCCTTAACATCCACGGCGAGTATGTTGAAAAGTAGATTAAAGTATGTAGAACCCAGGGGGAAGACTTCTATGAGGTGGGTATCCAGAAACTTGTGCCACGATATGACAAATGCCTTAACATCCACGGCGAGTATGTTGAAAAGTAGATTAAAGTATGTAGAACCCAGGGGGAAGACTTCTATGAGGTGGGTATCCAGAAACTTGTGCCACGATATGACAAATGCCTTAACATCCACGGCGAGTATGTTGAAAAGTAGATTAAAGTATGTAGAACCCAGGGGGAAGACTTCTATGAGGTGGGTATCCAGAAACTTGTGCCACGATATGACAAATGCCTTAACATCCACGGCGAGTATGTTGAAAAGTAGATTAAAGTATGTAGAACCCAGGGGGAAGACTTCTATGAGGTGGGTATCCAGAAACTTCTGCCACGATATGACAAATGCCTTAACATCCACGGCGAGTATGTTGAAAAGTAGATTAAAGTATGTAGAACCCAGGGGGAAGACTTCTATGAGTTGGGTATCCAGAAACTTCTGCCACGATATGACAAATGCCTTAACATCCTCGGCGAGTATGTTGAAAAGTAGATTAAAGTATGTAGAACCCAGGGGGAAGACTTCTATGAGGTGGGTATCCAGAAACTTGTGCCACGATATGACAAATGCCTTAACATCCACGGCGAGTATGTTGAAAAGTAGATTAAAGTATGTAGAACCCAGGGGGAAGACTTCTATGAGGTGGGTATCCAGAAACTTGTGCCACGATATGACAAATGCCTTAACATCCACGGCGAGTATGTTGAAAAGTAGATTAAAGTATGTAGAACCCAGGGGGAAGACTTCTATGAGGTGGGTATCCAGAAACTTGTGCCACGATATGACAAATGCCTTAACATCCACGGCGAGTATGTTGAAAAGTAGATTAAAGTATGTAGAACCCAGGGGGAAGACTTCTATGAGGTGGGTATCCAGAAACTTCTGCCACGATATGACAAATGCCTTAACATCCACGGCGAGTATGTTGAAAAGTAGATTAAAGTATGTAGAACCCAGGGGGAAGACTTCTATGAGTTGGGTATCCAGAAACTTCTGCCACGATATGACAAATGCCTTAACATCCACGGCGAGTATGTTGAAAAGTAGATTAAAGTATGTAGAACCCAGGGGGAAGACTTCTATGAGGTGGGTATCCAGAAACTTCTGCCACGATATGACAAATGCCTTAACATCCACGGCGAGTATGTTGAAAAGTAGATTAAAGTATGTAGAATCCAGGGGGAAGACTTCTATGAGGTGGGTATCCAGAAACTTGTGCCACGGTATTACAAATGCCTCAACATCAACGAGGAATATTTTGAAAAGTAAATTAAGGTATGTGGAATTCAATACAAATAAAAAAGTAGTTGTCAATATTTTTTGTTATATCTTCAAATGGTACTGACTTCATGGACAGTTCTCGTATATTTGTGGATGAACTGCACTGGTATTGACACCGCAAACGCGGCAGTATTTGACACTTAGAAAAAAATTAAATTACAGGTCTTCGTTCCCACAGTTCACGCTTCCTACTGCAAAAATAATTTTCCATATCAGTCTAATAGTTGCCGCGACATGGCAAACGAACGGGTAGACATGCCATAAGCAAGCACTTTTTCTTCCAAAAGGCAAGTTAACGTTGTCATTTTTTAGGATAAAAACATACCAATTATTCGACGGAAAAGAAAGTCTGGGGAGAAACATGTTATTTTTTTGTTCACATTTCTTAACAAATATAAGCTCCAACTTATGTTAAAAAGGCGAATGGAAACTTGTGCTAAACAGTTTGGATGCTGATTTCACATACTACATTCGGGTTCTAAGTTATTCATTTGTTCGATGCCTTTGTTGCCTGGTTTTATTTCTGCCTCCTTCTTTAGTGACAGTAATGTTTATTTGAAATGGAACGCTCGTCGTTGTCTTCATTACTTGTAGACGGCACTTAAAAGCCCCGAAATGTATTTTTTTTTTTGTATTAAGTTAGGATGGTTCTTGTGGAAGTTTGCAGCGCGTATCCGTTGTTTTGATACTTTTCTCCGAGTCCTTATCTGGCTGCGCAGTCTTTGTTCAGAAACCTATTATTGCGTTCTTTGGAAGTCGTTATTTAATTCTGAAGGAGCATCTCTCTCTTAGCACAGAAGACTGAAGAAGGGGGTGTAGTCACATGTTGCACGTTGAAATCCTGATCGATATTTTGAATTGTGTCAGTGCGGAGTGTAATGAAATACTCAGCGGAAGGAAAAGAACACCTTTAGTCCACACAAAGCCCGGAGTCAGCAAGAAACGTGGACAGGCACAGCAGCAAATGCGCAAAGCAGTGTTGGCATTGTTAAGAACACGAAAATGCTCTTGCTTTCAAAATGAAAATCAGCGGGGTTTTGTATTGGGCTGATTTGCAAACTCAGCAGAGAGCACTCTCTTTCATCATGTTAATATCTAGCGTATTAAGGTGTTGGCACGAATTCAATAGAAGTTCTACCTTTCCGAATTCCTCTTCAGGAGCAGGGTTAAAACCTACCTCATTTTATGCGTCACGTATGTTTGGTGAGCTTTAACAAGGGCATGTTAATAAAATCTTACTCCCTCTAATGATTCGTACATCAGAAAAGTTAGTTTCGCCTTTTACGTTTCCTAAATTCCGAATTACAGCTTTTTAATGGTTAGGCCCAAATCTGCACCGTCCAGACTAGTAGGAACTATTGTAGTTTAACCTAAGTGGAAATCTGGTAACGTTGTCCTGGAAAATTGATTTCCAGTTCGGAAAAATTTTGATTGAAAATACGCCCTGAAATTAGTACCCCACGTAAATTTCTGCTGAAGAGCTATTATCGGGGGGACACTTTGTTAAACTACAAACAATATTTTACCCCCAATACAAATGCAAGTGTTGCTTTGTTCTTCCGCTCCTCTTGTTAATAATTTACTGTTCTAAAGCATATCTCCATGCCAAAAAGTAAAAACAATAAATTCAGTTACGAAATATGAAAAAAAAAGGGGAGAAAGAAAATTGAACAGTCTTGAAATATAAAGAAATAAATCACATTCTCGGGATTTGCTTTGTTGTTATTTGAGTTGCGCGTCCTTTATTGCTGAAAGCACAGTAGCTCCCAACAAAAAATGCAAAATTTATTAATCTCCCTATTTTACTACAATGCTCACTTTTCGTCGATCCATGTAATGACGTTGAGGATCATTCGACTCTTTCTACTCTTCCTTTTTGGTTTCAAGTTTTTTTCAAGCTTTAACACGCATTCTCCCTCACGAGTGCTGGAAGGTAGCCTCCGCTTACGAAGGTGGACAATCAAAGCCGCCTCCTCACACCGTTTAAAAATCAAGTGACCTCAGATATCCGCCATCAAACATCTTTTCTCCCAGAAATCATCACAAAACCACTCGTAATGTCGGTTAAACAGTGAACCGGCAGATGTCGAACACTTTTTCTTTCTCTCGCACAGACGTTCTTCCTCTAGCGCTATTTTCCAACACTTACAGAGATACATTCAGCTAAAATGTTCTCAAGGCATTTCTTTTTCAAGAATTAACGACGCTAATTTTTTTTTTCTAATAGAAACTTTGCATCTCACAGTCACTTCCAAAGAACGAACAATGTTTTTGTCCTCAGAACAACTACGTGTCCATCGCTGTTTTAATTTTGGTAGTGTTCTTGCAAATTTTACATCTTACCGAAATAAAACAGGCTTTTCTTTCTTTCCGGACCCTTAGTTAACCCCTCAACAAACCATGTGCCCACGTGGTAGAGAATCATTAGTACAACTGCGCAAGTACACATACATGCCTCAGAAAACTTGAAAATTACATTATCGTGGAACGGGAATCGAACCCGGAGCTCCCAATTTACCTTTAGGGATGTTACCGTTTCACCACCCAGAACGCAGAACGTCCAAGCAACTGAGGATGTGTTTCAAGACTGAGATGAAAAGCTCTGCCGTGCGCAAATCGAAGCATATACGATCCTTCATCTTAGCAGCACGTGACCAGAAGGCGTGTATCCCGAAGAAATAACTCTTCAGAAATAGATGATAATAAAATAAATGTGCATGTAGACGGATACCAAATTAATCAGGCATGCGTACTTGCTTGATTAATTTGGCATCCATCTGCCTGCACATTCATTTGATTATTAATCGGTGCAATTGTTCCTACTGATTCACATCAAGAAGTCATTTCTTTTACGTTATTCATCGTTCGTACTGTGCCACTTCACTTTTGCTTTTTTTAAATACACCCACAAATAAGGTAAAGTATTTATGCTAATAACAAAATACAAAAGTACCTTTCATAAACCACTGAAACTAATAGTTCATAGAATGTACAGAAATGTCAGTTTTCCAGGAAAATGGGCTTGCTTACATTGAAGATGGACAGGGGGCCAGCGCTGAGCCAACTGTAGCCCCATGATCGCTACATCCCTGCCCGGGACTGCAGACTAAAGGGCAGGAAGATAAACTATTTTGAATTCTGGGACTGCAAGATTTATGATTTTTATAACAGACACATTTTCAGCTCATACTATCTGTGAAAACAACTCCTCTTCTTAAACATTCTTGTATGGTACAAATTTTGAAGATGACAATCCTTTTTGTTGGTGTAAATATGACAAGGATGGTAAGTCAGATAATATCCGAAAATTGGAAACTTTCGTCGTCCTGGAGCTGGAATCGAACCCTCGTCTCCCGGGTAGTGCCCGGATATGCTAACTACTGCACCACCCAGAACGACAAAGTCTCAAGTTACCGATTCATTCGCAGTAAGTGGGTTGCACCTCCGCGAACGGCAATACATGCAGCAATACGGCGTGGCAATGAGTCATACATTTAACTGATATTGTCCTGAGGAATGGAACACTAAGCACAGTTTACTTGTTCCCATAATTCATCGAGATCATACGCAGGCCGACTCGTTTGAAGACGACCTCCAATGTGGTCGCACAGGTTTTCGATTGGGAAATCGGGCGATCTTGCTGGCCATGGTAGTGTGTGAACATGTTGCACACATTGTCTTAAGACCCGAGCGATGTGCACACGGCCGTTATCTTGCTGGAAAATGGGTGCTCTAGGCCATTCATGAACGGTACCAAAATGGGCAGCAGAACCTCGCTCACGTATCGTGTAGCTGTTACTGCGCCCTTGATGCGGACAAGAGGTGACCTACTGTCATGTGCAATAGTACCCCTTACCATGATGCCTGCCTGACGGACAGTGTGGCGGTCGCGAACGAAAGGGTGTTGCCATACACGGATCCGTCGATCGTCAGCCCAGAGACAGAAACGGGATTCATCACTGAAGACAACAGTGGTCAATTCGTGATCCCAGTACACATGACTTCGACACCAAGTCAGACGACCGCTGCGATGCCTTGCTGTCAGTAGCTGTCGCCGTAATGGTTACCTACTGCGCAGGTTTGCCACATGTAACCTTCGGTTTACAGTTCGGGTCGTTATGGCGAAGTCAATGGCCGATGCCACAGTACGTCGAATATTGGCTGCAGTGCTTTATGGTGACGGATTGTCAAACAATCCACGGTCCAGGCGTGCTGACGTTTATCGGACAACACCACTGTCGCTCCGACACACGTACGAGCCATCCGGTGGCCACTGGTACCAACAGCGTTCAACAGGTCGTTGATCCCGTTTCACATGCGCTGCAATACGACGTTTAGACCAAGCCGCACCACACAGGACAACAATGCTTCTTCTCTGAAACGTATCCAAATGGCGATAAACCTGCCGACGGCGTGTACTTGGCATTCTCTGAACAGTTTCCCAGCACAAACAACAAATCTGAAACATCTGCGACACTTCCACTAGCGACCACACATTACCACCTCTGTTGCTGCTGGCACCCTTATCTCACGAACGTGTGATATCATCGGATCCGGTTTAATATCATTTACATATCTCAAGTGGGTACACCAGCCCTGCGATTTTCATGTTTGTATCACACCTCCTTCCAAGTGGGGCAATTTCTATGTCGAGCAGTGTACATCTATACGTACCAAAGGTCCCAGCATGTGCCCGTTGAACACGCCTCACACTATAACGGAGCCTCCACCAACCTGAACATTTCCTTGTTGACATGCCGGGCCCATCGCTACGTGCGAGTTCCACCAGATCCACACTCTCCCGGCTACGCGAAATAACTGTAAATGGAACTCATTGGGTCAGGAAACCCATCCCCAATGATCCAAGATACAGTTCCGATGTTATTTTACCTAGATGAGGAGTACAGTCCGTTGAGGTTGTGTTAGCAATGGAAATCTGGTGGGTTCTCATAACGTATTACGGTTAATGATAGCCTGATGGTCTTACCGGAAGCGTTTCTTGACACTCCCAAGTTGAAGTCGGTGGTGATTTGTGAAACTGCCTCTCTCCGGTTGGTTGAAGTTTTGCCAGACCGACATCAACGGTCACATTTCTGAACTATCTTTCTTCGCCCGCAGAGCTGTGTATTATAGGATGTTGTACTGGAAATGGCGTATTTCCGATACTCTCTCGATACTGTCAAACGGGAAAACTGCAATCCTTGTAACACCTCTGCGATAGAGTTAGCCATGCGCTGGGGACCCATTATCACCCCCTTTCAAGTTACCATGCGTCGGGCACCCAAAATCGTTCCACTTTCTAGTTACCATGCGTCGGGCACCCATTTTCGTTCCTCTTTCAAGTCACCATGCGTCGGACACCCATTAGCATCCCTCTTTCATGTTACCATGCGTCGGGCACCCATTATTACCTCTGTTTCAAGTTACCATGCATCGGTCACCCAGTACCGTTCCTCTTTCACGTTACCATCCGTCGGGCACCTATTATCTTTCTTTTTCAAGTTACCATCCGTCGGGCACCTATTATCGTTGCTTTTTTCAAGTTACCATCCGTCGGGCACCTATTATCATTCCTCATTCAATTTATCAACGACATTTCTCTGCCCACAGCTCTGTCCACCATGAGATGTTACACCGGAAATGATGTATTCCTCGTACACTCTTGATACTGTCAAACGGGGAAATTGCAATTCCTGTATCATCTCCGCGATAGAGGTACCCATGTGTCGGCCACCCATTAATGACACACTTAAAAATTTTTAAATCGGTTGCACCAAAAAGTGGTGTTGCACCAGCTGCACCACTTTCTGAGAAAAGATACACCATTGTGTGGTGTAAACAAAACCTAGTAACATGTTGCAACCTTGCACCATAATGTAGTGCAACCTTGTATCTCAAAGTAGTGCACAGTTGCACAATGTTGTCTGGTTTTGTTTGCACCATGCAATGGCGTACCTTTTCCCAGAAAGTGGTGCAGCTGTGGTAGCACTACTTTTTGGTGCAACCAACCACAGAATTTTAAAAGTGTATCGTTGCAATTTCAAGTTCCCATGCGTCGGGCACCCATTATCATCCCTGTTTCAACTTACCGTACGTCGGGCACACATTATTATCCCTGTTTCAGTTTATCAACGACATCCCCCCCGCCCCGCAGCGCTGTACACCATGGGATGTTATACTGGAAATGGCACATTAACCGTACATTCTTGTTGCTGTCAAATAGGGAAACTGCAATTCCTGGACCACCTCCACGATAGAGTTACCCATGTGTCAGGCACCCATTACAGTCATTTGCAAAAGTTTAAGACCAGCTGTTGATATTAGAACATATCTGCCGATCGCAGCAGCTACTGTCTGTATTACTCAACTTCCTGTCGGTGTTGCATCATCCTATAGTGGCAGCTGTTCATAGAGTTGGGGAAACATGCGAGCGTCAGTTTGCTTCTGGTTTTCATACTGAGAGGTTTTGTACGTATTTTCTATATAGCGAAATACGGGCAAAGAAGCGTCATTAAGTGTTACTCAGAGAGCAGAAATAGTGACTTTATATCATTAAGGGTACTCCGAACGTGACATAAGCAGAAAGGTGAATGTGAGCAACTCTGCTATTTATAATACGATCATGAAATATCGAGATACAGGTGAATTTAGCGACCGAAAGAGAAGGGGACGAAAAGAACGCCACGTGATGACAATACCATAAGACGAATAGTTATGCATTCTCCGATGCAAGAAAATCAAGACTTTTTCACATTCAAAAGGGTCTGATATTCGTACCAGCACTGTTTTCCGACGTCTTAGGAAATATTTTGGATTAAAGTCTTATTAACCTGCACTTAAACCTAGACCAACCTCTGTCATGAAAATGAAGTGACTTCAGTTTGCGAAGCGTCATCAATCGTAGACTGCACAAAATTGGAACCAAGTTCTTTTTTTCCGATGAATCAACTGCGCGTCAGTTTGAATCACGTGAAGCACATGTTCCACGACCAAAAGGCAAAAGGTTTGATGAAAAATACACCGTTAGCACGTGAGACATCCGCCTAGTCAGATGATACGGGGTGCTATGTCAGCATCCGGCACTGTTTCATTATTTTCTTTTGCCGACAGGCACTAAAATGGCTGGTTCTTTTCATGTGGAGATGTTGCGTGAGAAGCTGTTAACTCATATTATTTATTTATTTATTGGAGGTTTAACGACCACCGTGAGCAACTGAATGGGCTATAAGCAGTCGCCCATCCCTAATTTAGGGTAACTGGTTCCAGGGAAGGGGAAGAGCCAGGGCCGTAATACAAACAAAACATCCATGCCTCACCGGGATTCGAACCCGGACTCCTTTCGGACGAATAATCAGAGACCATTGCTTAGACCCTGCGCCACCGGGGCGGCGTTAACTCATATGCAAGTGCACAGATGCACAATCTTTATGCATGATGGTGCTCCATGCCACAGATCAAAGACAGTGAAGAATTACCTACAGAGGAAAAACATAACTGTGCTGACTGGCCCGGTAATAGTCCCAACCTTAACTCCATCGAAAATTTGTGGACCATTTTAAAAGACAAGGTAGCAGAAAAACAGCCATCAAATTCCCAAGCTTTGATTGACGCGATAAAGTACGTGTGGTGCAAAGACATGCCAAGTGACCACTGCAAATCACTCATTGAGAGTACGCTACATCGTATTCTGTCCGTTATGGAAACAAATGTGGCCACACAAAGTACTGATGTCGATCTTTTTGTGTTCTAAATAATCTGTGGTGTCATTTTTTCAAATATCTCTGACTAGTAATTAGTTGTTTCTTAAAAAATATTAATTTTCAATAAATTGACAGGCGGTCTTAAACTTTTGAAAATGACCGTATAATTCCTCTTTCAAATTCTCACGCCGTATATCCATACTGAGATCGAATTGTCGTCGTCTACGTGAAAGTAGTGATGCCCTATATACCTGTCATGCGGTTGGTTCGTCCACTAGCGATAGGAATGACAGCTTTGCTTTGATCAGGAACCAGGTATCTCACGATTTCTGTCCTCCCAGTGTATATTCTGTGATACGTTGGTCGCTAATTTGCATCGCTAATTCTTATATGATTTGACCGAAAAAAATAATAATAATAACGTGCTACTTCAATGATTCTTTTGAAGAATTAAATAAACATATATCTCTGCTTCTGATTCTACTGTGATTGGGCAACTTGAGAGTGTTCCTACATTTATCAAGTAGCACAGAAAATGTGACGAGAATATTAGCGTGGCATTAACGAAATATTTTCACCAGGTAGGGATTGATTTCCTTTTACTTTATTCAAATTATCCGTAATTTTAATTTTGATAAACCACCATTAATCCGCATAGCATATTATACGTATCCTCCTTTTTCAGTAGCACTAAATCATGTGTAATTGCTAATACCCACTTGATTTGTAACACTAACTATTTCATTGCAATACATTCTGTTGTATTTGTAGCTACATATCGGAGAATTTCCTTAAGAATGAACGCAATGAACAGTACTTATGTGCTCATGGTCTAAAAATAGAAAAATAGTAAAATAAACTATGAAACAACGTGTTTGTTGTGATTCGCATTCTTTGCTGAGGGTGGAAGGAGAGATTTCATTTTTATGTTTATTTCCACAGAACCTTCCATTTTCCTACAGACCTTTCAGCTTAAATCGTGAAAGAACCAAAGCGCTGGCGAAAAGGTTTCCTACCTTTCATGTAAAGAAAAGAAATATAGATACGTGCGACGATGTCCAAGTAATTCTGGGAACAAAAAATACGACTTTATCGCAAAAGTGAGAAATTTACGGAAAGGCAATGGCAAGAAAAAAAGAAATGCAATTAATTCATGCACTCGACGTGGATCAGGAAAACCAAACAGAAGTCATCACTCTTTCCACGTTAATAAGTGAGTCCCGAAAAAATTATCGTCGGCCGCCACCGGGAATCGAACCCAGTTCTTCCAGTTTCGCGCCGGACATGCTACCACTGCACCACATTGACCTCGAGTTCTCCAGAATCACATGCGATTTTAACTACCAAACCACACGGCAGGTTGCTTAATGGAGCCCGGCACAATGCTGGGGATTCACTAAAGATGGAAAGCAGCAACTAAACAAATAACTAGGAGGCGAATAAGCAATTAATTCATACACTCGACGTAGACCAAGAACACCAAACAAAAGTCATCGATCTTTCCACGTTAATAAGAGAGTAACTGAATGACTTCTGTTCGGTGTTCTTGATCTACGTCGAGTGTATGAATTAATTGCTTATTCGCCTCCTAGTTATTTGTTCAGTTGCTGCTTTCTATCTTTGGCGAATCCCCAGCATTGTGCCGGGCTCCATTAAGTAACCTGCCATGTGGTTTGGCAGTTAAAATCGCATGTGATTCTGGAGAACTCGAAGAGACTGTGGTGCAGTGGTAGCATGTCCGGCGCGTAACTGGAAGACCCTGGGTTTGATTCCCGGTGGCGGCCGATGAGAATGATTTTTTTCTGTGACTCACTTATTAACGTGGAAAGAGCTATGACTTCTGTTTGGTGAAAAGAAATGCATTTTATTATAGGGTTATCTTTCGGATCTTGCAGGAGCCCTTTCCCTTTAAAGCCAGGAAATTTCAGACTAAGAAACAAATGCAAATGTGTGTATCTTAAAACTTTTACATGTACAGGGATCTCCAATACTAGTTCCTAATACTTTTACGTTGATTCTTCTGCTTAACTTGAAATATCTTAGTCTTTATTTTGCACATTAAGAAAAAGTAAGGGAATGATTTTGAAGGGATTTTTAACGAAGCTATGTAAAAGAGACTCTAGAGTTGCTATAAAGCTAGTTCTGCTTCTCATTAGACTGCGTCTCTGAAATCCAAAAATCCATTATCTGATTCAAAATCACTTAAATTAGTGTTCAAGTGATGATGTCACAATAAAAGAAGAGTCGGTAACTCAGTTTTGTTGGGCCTTACACTTTAAACTGTACTTTCAACAAAAGCAGCAAAGTGGACAAAAATAAACAGCAAACTAGGTGCTTCTAGATCATTAGGTAAATACTTATACGTGGAGCACAGGATACGGCATACGAGGGTCATTTCAAAAGTTTTGCACGCTGTGGGTTATCTCTTAAAAAACGAATTTATCTCACAACGTGCCTTTACAAGTCTTCGAAGTAATCTCCTCCATGTTTCTTTATGACAGCTGCCCAGCATTTGGGAAAGTCTTGTTTTTCAGTCAGGATACCTCCATTGTTGAGGCATCGGATTACTCGGGTCATCTCGTTAGAACATCCTGAATCGTACTGAACTGTTTCCCGCCGAATGGCTTCTTCAGTTTTGGGAACAAATCATAGTCTGGTGGGCCATGTCAGGATTATATGTCACGTGGTGAAACAATTTCCATCCATACTTTTCCAGAATGTCTCTTAATGTACGGGTAACAAGCGTTATCGTGTTGTCGTGCAAAATGATAACACCAGCTTAGAGCATGTCGGGCCTCTTTTGGCGAATCTTCGAGCGGAAACCCTTTTGTAGAAGCTTTCTGTAGTAGTCCGCTGTTACAGTGGTCCCTTCGGGCACTCTGTCTGTTGCTATCACTCCAACCTTGTCATAGGCCATGATCATCATCAGCTTAATCTTCGATTGTTGGCGGCGGAATTTTTTCTATCAAGGTGATTCTGGATGTTTCCATTGAGCGGACTGAGATTTCAGTTCTGGTTGAGAATCTCATATCCAGGTTTCGTCTATAGCAACAATTCTGTCCAAAAACTGCTCGCCTTATGTCTCGTACCGCTAAAGCAATTGTTCTGCGCTTTCTTGACAAACTGCTTGTTGCTCTTCACTCAGATTATGGTTAACCCATTTTTTTTATTGGAGGTTTAACGACCACCGTGAGCAACTCAATGGGCTACAAGCAGTCGCCCGTCCCTAATTTAGGGCCACTGGTACTAGGGAAGAGAGAGAGCCAGCGCCGTAAGGCAAACGCAACACCCATGCCTCACCGGGATTCGAACGCGAACCCATCTCGGACGAACGATCAGAAGCCATCGCTTAGGCCACTGAGGCGGTGAAACCCATTTGGAAGACAATTCTGTACTTTTTCAGTTAACATTTTGGAAACCGAGGCGGTAAACATGGTTGCTTCATATACAATCTCTTCACATGTTTTCCGTCGATCTTCTTTCAAAAGGCTATTGACGATAACCAAAGAAGTGTCGTTCATTGCATCTGAAGGCCGGCCGCTTCTTGGGTCGTCTCCGATGGTTCTCCTACGTTGGCGGTAACGAGAAACCCACCGTGACACCGTTCTACGAACCACGACACTTACTCTACAAATTTCACCCAAAGCTTTATGAATTTCGTTAGGTGATTTCCTTCGCAAAATTTCAATTTTAATGTAGGATCGATGGTCGCTACGCGAGATCTGACATGTCTCACTTTCTTCCTTCATTTCTAGGCAGAATTTTTCAGAACAGGAGGAAATTAGCCAGCAAATGTAGGCACAACTTTGTACACTGCAGTCTGATTCACAAGTGGCGCAACGATTGGAGCGATTGCATCATCATATGGGCAGCGCCTTCCCACTGTGCAAAACTTTTGAAATGACCTAAGCGTTTACCAAAAACAGCAGCTGTAAACGGACGAAAGAGTGCAGAGTGCTAAGCAGCGTAAGATCGGTTGACAGTATTCACTATTTTTTCAAGGAAACAAACAACTCCAATGCTTACTACAACACAATCAAGCAACATGTTGCACTGACGGGAAACAAGGAATCAATATATGGTTGTTGTTTCTTTTCTCAGCAGAAAAGACATAGCGTTATGTGTGCATGTACACATAACGGCATTTCCAAGGTAATTCATATAAAATGCCACATTTCATGTCCCTTATATTATAGTTTTGTTCAACTGTTCGGTACAACTTTACAGTGGGTCTGTACATTCACTAACGAGCGTATATTCTTCCCCCTCCATTAATGTTTATTTTACCACGTGAAATGCAAAATTCTAACTTACATTTCATTTCTTCCAAAATGAATCTGAATTGAATTAATTTTACTTATGTTGAACTTTTCGTGTTCTTACAAGTGCTCTAAATCCGATAATCCTGGAAAGATCTTTATTTATATTTAGGAGCTTAAGTTCTTTGTTTAATGAGGTCACGAAGTGCGTCTGAGACACATGACCCTGAAGTACCCTTTTCTCCAAGTTATTACTCAACTAAGCCATCTAAATTATTCATTTGGATCAACAACAAAACTATGTTTTGTAATCACTTCAAAGAAGATGAAAGAAGCATCTTTAGCAGCCGAAAAAGAAACCCCTTACAATTTTTTCTTTCCTCATTCAGGAGTTTTACCAAATTCTTTGCGGAAAGAAATCCCTATGGACAGCGGCCTGCGGTCGTTGTATGCAACGCATGCATTGCATTATGCAAAACAAAATTCCTGTCTGAAAAAAAAATTATACGGAGAAAAGCTTTTTGCTGCAGATTTTTACGTGAAAATTAAACTTAGTGCAAAGATTCGGCTATTTGAGAATACAGTATCCATAAAAATTGGAAAGGGAGTGAGACAAGGAGACACTATATCTCCCAAACACTTCAATGCCACATTGGAAAATGTCTTTCAATCACTGAACTGGGAAAACAAAGGGATAAAGATTAATGGGGATTATCTAACTCACCTTCGTTTTGCTGATGGCATAGTCATTTTTGCAACTACCCCATCAGAGCTGCAGAGTATGATCCAGGAACTTGCTGACGAGAATAAAGAAGTGGTATTAAAAATGAACTTTCAGAAGACAAAAGTGATGTACAATGCTTTTACAAGAAATAAAGATTTATCAATTGATGGGGAAAAGCTGGAGATAACCAATACCTACATTTATCTTCGACAACAGATATCAAGTGAGCGTCACATTGATGAAGAAATTATTTGGCGTATAAAACTTGCCTGGAGAGCTTTTGGAAGAAACAGCATAATTTTCAAGAGCAATATGCCATTATGTCTTAAATGAAAAGTGTTTGATCAATGCATCCTTCCAATGCTTAGATATCGTGTTGAGACGTGGACCTAAACTAAAAGAGACATACAAAGACTGCAGACAACTGAAAGAAGCATTGACAGATGCATGCTTTGTGTAAGCAGGAGAGATAAGAAGAGGAACTCGTGTATCAGAAAATGACAAGAGTGGAAGATATCATGATCAGAGTTAAATCCCTGAAATGGCAATGGGCTGGACATACTACCAGAAGGACAGACCATCGATGGACAGCTGAAACTTTAGACTGGATTCCAAGAGACAGGAAAATACCCAGAAGAAGACCACGTGGGAGATGGGTGGATGAAATTCGAAAGTATGCGGGAGTAACATGGAGGAGACTGGCACAAGAGAGACCGTTGTGAAAGAAACGTGGGGATACCTTCGTCCAGCACTCGATTGATAATGGTTGACAATGATGATACTTAAAAGGAAGAAGATTAGTTTTTTTTTGTAATCATTCATGCTGTCTACGAAACAGTTGGCGCCGAGCCGCATATGACCCGCGGGCTGAGAGTTTGAGACGACTGCTTTAGATAGACTGCCAAAACGAATTAAATGAAATGAGGACAATCCAACCGGTATTTCAACCTAACGTTTGCGCCTACATATTTCTACGAAATTTTATTAATTAACTGGATAAAATTCAAGTAGAAAGGTAAGAGAAAGTACGTTTCGTTTATTTTATTTTTTCCAAATTTTTCACAAACCAGGAAAGTGCAGGATGAAAAATGTAGATACAGATATTAAACCTTTAACCGGGTGGAAAAAATTAACTCAAAAATGGGCTGAAATCATCTCGAACAAATATAACGCTGTCTAGGAAGTGGACCGACCGCGGCTGGAGCTAGTTGAATCCGTTAATCATAAAACGTTGCTTTTCCTTTTACCTTTGTTATGTAATCGGGATATGTAGCTGGATTATTGAAAGTAATCCTTTCCGACTGATTACTTATTACAAGGGCTATATCGATGGCGACGAACCGAAGAAAGGAGCAGCTGTTTGAGTCACTTGTTTCTACACAGTGGCATGATGTCCGTGTCAGGAGGACTAGCCTTTCCCAATCATGTCTTCGTCATGAATCAAAGAACGACACACTAGAAGAGAGCAAAAATATATTCTAACAGTTCTACGGTTGGCACTGCTGAGTTTAAAGAGAGAAAGGAATCATGTCGCCGTTGCTTTCGCAAAAGCCGGCCGCTGTGTGTACATTTCTGTTTGGGGAACGCAGAAAATTTGGGCCGTTTAAAGAGATAAACATCCTGCTGTATAACTTAACAAAGTACAGTATGCAAGCATAAAGAAAATTTCACGATACTGTTTTTGCTGTGCTGTCATTTGGTGTAAGTCTTCATGAGAGACTCTTAATTTTGCGAAAGTGCACTCATTGTCATAAAAATCCATGCACCAAGAAGGAGGCGTCGGATTGAAATGAGATTTTAGAAATGCTACATACCAAGACAGAAGTGGTTACAATACCACAGCAGCAGGGCGATTTTCCTCGGACATATGGTACACATTCGGGTCAGCGTTAGTACCGTGTCAGACAGCCTCGTACTCAGATACATGCGGTGATACGGTCCGGCATGGAGTTACAAAGACGCCGTATGTTTTTCTGGGACATATTGACCCACACGTCTTGCAAATGAACCTTTAAATCACGAACACTGGGACATGGAGAAAGTTAGCGTCCCAGCTAGTCCCACACGTGCTCGATGGGTTAGAGATCCGGCCATCTGGAAGGCCACGGAAGCGTCGAAACATGACGTAGACAATCCTTGGAAACCCGAGCAGTGTGTGAACGGGCGTCATCTTGTTGGAAAATGGCTCCGGGCCACCCCGCCAGGAAAGGCAGCACATAAAACCGCAGGATCTCCTATACGTAGAGCAGGGCTGTCAACGTCCATCGGATCCCTGCTAGGGAAGTCCGGCTGTCATACGCGATAGCTCCCCAGATCATCACGCCTGCAATTCGGGATGTGTGCCGCTGTAAAGTGAGGTTGGGATTGTAGCACTAACCTGCGGTCCTCCGTACTCTGACACGGTGGTCGTCCATTCCAATACAGAAGCGGTATTCGTAGCTGAACCAAAAACGTCGCCTGTCCGTAGCATTCCACATTGCTCGCTACTGACACCACTGCAATCGACGACAACGGTGGTCAGGTGTTAACGGTAGAAAACGAAAGAGCCGTCGAAAGTGCAGATTCGCCCCTGCTGGGCGTCTGGAAATCGTTCTGGCGGTCACAGGTGACCCTTGTACAGCGGCCGCATATCTCTGGGTACTGGACAAGAACGTTGCTGCATCTGTGCATGCCGCTTTCACGATCCCACGGTCCTCCCTTCTGGTGGTGTGTCTGGGACATCCAGAGCCAGTCCGCCGTGTCTGGGTGCCTTCCCGTGATCATTGCTCCCAACACGATCACACCGTACTGTCCGACCGGCCCATACAGCGCACAAGCCACCCTGCCTCTCTCATTCCGACGATACGGTCTCGTTCAAGCTTCGTCAGTTGCTCGTACGCACTCTACGGCGGCTCATCGGCATTTCTATCTCTCAGGGATCTCACCTCTCTCTTATCGTGCACTTCGGCACGAATGTGGAATTCCCTGCGCGGCGCCTTATAATCCCCTAAGGATTGCGATTGCAGCGCCGGTCTTGGACGCGCAGAGATGCGGAATCGCACGAAACTTTAATCACTTGCATGTCTACCTTCCCCGTATCTATTCGCCGAGTTTCGCGTTAATCGCACGGTTTTTCTTGGTGCACGGATTTTTATGACAGTGAGTGTACCTATCGACAGAACTGTTCGCTCACTGAACAGAGCAGCAGTCATCTGCGCCAAAGCTTCCACCAAGTGTTCGTTCGCTTTTCTTTTTCACTTCCCCTCTTAATGACCACTAGGAGCACAAGGAGGTTCTAAGGAGTGGCCTTCCATAATAATGGGGCAATATTTCCAGCGCTGTAAGACAAACATTCCTCATACATAGTGCGGGACTGGAACCGTGGCTTATTTGGGACGATTGCCTAGAAGTTCAATCGCGCAGATGATTACTTAGTTCTGAAATTCGCTGCAGAAAGCTAAATTATTTTTCTGCTTTTGTACCAAGATTCCACAGCTCCTGATCGATCATGAAAGTGCAGCGTTCTGTCGTCTTTCAGAGCTGTAGGAATTTGTATTATTTCCTTTCCATCGAATGAAATTTCTGTTTCAGCTGACTCCTTTGACAGCCTGAACTCATCTTTTCCCTATGCTTTTCCATTTTTAATGCACAGAATATGAATTTTATTATACTTCTATTACCGATAAAATGCATTTTGTTTTCTTCATTTAGGGAATTTGTCTCTTTTTACCAGGTCAAAGTGCCTCTAGTTCTTAACATTATTTCAAATTAAATGTTTCGCTTTAACAATGATGCTTCTGAGATATTCTTTCGGATTTTTATCTTAGCAATGATTTCCAAAATGCGAGGGGTTATTCTGTTAATGGTATTAAATGCAAAGAAAAAGTAATTAATCTAGTTGAAATGAGATTAAGCAAAAATATATCAACAGTGGAAAATCTCTTCTGGATACATTTATACCTTTATTATTTAAATACCTTATGTCTGAAATCTCAGAGTGAACAGGAATCTTTAAATAATCATATTTTTCAGACAGCTCCGTTAAAAATGCAAGAAGTTATCTTACTGTCTTGTGGGAGGCGGCACTCAGCAAAGGGAAAGTATTTATTTCCTAAAGACCTGCAGAGAATAGAATCTGAACAGCGCGACATGAATTGTTGATAAAGCTCTAGAGAAACTTTTTACTGAGATGGTCACCATGTAAAACAATCAAAGACATTAAATTGTAATCGGAGATACTGCCGCACCAGGAGATAAATAAATAAAGTTTATGAAGAGCGACGAATTGTAAAATAAATCTTTCAATTCTAGAAATATCAGGCCTATTTCAGACCAAATACGTCCTTGAGAAAACACAAGTTTGTCCGCGACGGGCATCGAATCATGTCCTCCAACTCCGGAGCAAATCACTCTCCCAACTGAGCTACGCGGACAAAATATCTCTCTGCAGATTTGTGGTCTTGGCACATGTTTTCTCCTCTGTAATACGTCACATCCTTCAGTATCATCAATATACAGAGAACATCAGACAACTCTGACTTTTCAGACAAAATGATTCAGTGTTTTTTATTTCGTATACAAGAAAACGATACATGGCCAAAAAATAAGAAACACTCAAACAGTATGTATACTATACGCAGTAAAATACACCCAAAGGGAAGTCAGGTTTCAATCCATCGCCTAACCACAGCAATGGAAACGGTACTACAAATATCAAACACGTGCAAAAGACAAGAAGGCACTCCATTAAGTGTGCCTGTCCATATGCACGAAGTTCAGACTGGCATTTGTTGAACAGACAGTAAGGTGCCCCCATCGTGTTAAAAGCTCATATTGCCTTTTTGTAGAGCAGACAAGGAGATGCTTCATTGATTGCATCTGTCAACATGAACGAAATTCAGAATGGCATCCGCTGAACAAAGACTGAGTACGTTCAAGCAGAAACTTCCCCACACCATCAGAGATCCTCCTCCATACTGGACAATAGAGACCATGCAGTCCACCAGACAGAGGAGTCCCCGCGCCAACTCCACACTCAAATACGCTGCTGTCTAAAATTGAAGTGCGGATATCATTCGCAGGGATAAAAAGGACAGTACGAAACTGCAGGTAGACAAGACAGTACGAAACTGCAGGTACACAAGCAAAAGTAGGCTAGTAATTGTTTCGCCCGCGCGAATTTTCGCGATTTTTAAGTTTTTCTGCAATTTGCAAATAGCAAATTTATCTGCGAATTTCAGATTTTTTCCCTATTTTTGCCTAATTTCTCTTATAATTTTTAGATTATTTTTCATATTTAAATAATTTTAATACTATCTTCATTAGAATTTACGCGAAAAATATATCGCAAAATAATTCTACTCCAAAATCCAAACCAGAACTTTAAACCTTGATTTACACCTCAAGATTGTTGGTTACGAAGAGATTATCGAACAAGCTTGACAGGCAATTCCAGGTCACATGCAGTCTGCTGAAGAATGCACGTGGGGTCTTCGTGGTTTTCGAGCCTCGCTATTGCTGAATGACCTTGATGACTTACCGTACTAGTAAACCGTAAGCCCGATGTCTTCAATTGTATTAATAGTTTTAATTGGGAAAAGCAGCTCACAGAAAAGAGTGTATGAGTTTCGCAGACGCTTAACTTAGAAAATATTTCTGCCTTCATGTGAGTATAGTATTTAGTATTTAAAGTTCCTAGATATGGTTTAATTTCAGGTCACATGCACTCTGCTGAAGAATGCACATGGGGTCTTTCGTGATTTCCACCCACCGCTACTGTTGAATGACCTTGATGACTTGCTGCACTAGTAAACCGTAAGCCAGATGTCGTCGATTATATTAACAGTTTGAATTTGGAAAAGCAGCTCACAGAAAAGGGTGTTTGAGTTTGAGTTTCCCAGACGCTTAACTTAGAAATGTTTTTGCCTTCATGTGAGTATTTATTTTACAAAGTATCTACATACTGTTTGTTAATTTTGAAAATGAGCCACGTGAGTAAAGTGAGTGCATCTGAAAGATACAAGCAGCACAGTGAGGGAACGTTTTATGTGAACAAAAATCTATCGTACAGTTCGTGTTGCAACATACCAGTAGATTTTTCAAAAAGGACAGTTGTGAAAACCATTTAGCACGCAAGCTCCGTAAGAAACGGGTGTGTCCGGTCAGTCAACCGAAATATGTTGATGAATTAATGGAGCAAAGAACTAAGCAAGAAGAGCATCGCTGAACTGAACTTTCGAAATTAACTGACGCCTTTTGTGCAGCTAATATCCCACTTTCCAAACTGGATCAACCTACATTAAAATATTATTTGGAAAATTCGTTGAAATGTATTGGTGTCATTCCAAATGCAAATTGGATGTGGAAATGTTATTTGCCGAAAATATATGATATCCACAAGCAACAAGTGACTGATTTTTCTAAATCAGAATCCACTGTAAGTATCGTAGCAGATCAAACAACTGATTCTAAAGATAGGTACGCCACCCCGGTGGCGCAGTGGTCTAAGCGATGGCCTCTGATCATTCGTCCGAAAGGGGTCCGGGTTCGAATCCCGGTGAGGCATGGATGTTGTGTGTTGCCTTACGGCACTGGCTCTCTCCCTTCCCTGGAACCAGTGACCCTAAATTAGGGACGGGCGACTGCTTATAGCCCATTGTGTTGCTCACGGTGGTCGTTAAACCTCCAATCAAAAAAAAAAAAAAAAAAAAGATAGGTACATTTTAAATATTCTTGCTGTAACATCAGCTGAAACGAATGTTTTTTTTTATTGGAGGTTTAACGACCACCGTGAGCAACTCAATGGGCTATAAGCAGTCGCCCGTCCCTAATTTAGGGTCACTGGTTCCAGGGAAGGGAGAGAGCCAGTGCCGTAAGACAAACACAACATCCATGCCTGACCGGGATTCGAACCCGACCCCTTACGGACGAATGATCAGAGACCAGCGCCTTAGACCACTGCGCCACCGGGGCGGCGAAACGAATGTTGAAAGCTATAATGCTTAAACCTGTTTGAATGCAATCTTCCTCGAGTACGTCTTTTTGGAATCCGTAAATTTTAAAGCTGTCAGCGAGGCAATATACTCAGTGCGTCAATGAGTGAAGTACCTTTGCGAATATAAACGCTTTTGGGACAAACAATACATCTTACATATCCAAAGCGTGAGAAAAGAGCCTGAAAGCCGAATATTTGAGAAAATGCAATATTTCGCGAAATTTCGTAGTAAATCCCGAAATTTTGCGAAAAGCAGGGAACTTTTAGCGAAATTTCGCGATTTACTCTGCGTCCCTACGGCGAATTTTGCCTTTTTTCCGTAGTAAAATTACTACCCTGATCATAAGAGTATTAAACATTTCATAACGTCAGACAAATACATCATCACCATCATCATTGCAAACAATTATCAATCCACTGCTGAATGAAGGTCTCCCCAAGTTTCTTCCACAACGGTCTGTCCTGTGCCAGTCTCCTCCATGTCACTCCCGCATACTTTCGAATTTCATCCACCCATATCTCATGTGGTCTTCTTCTGGGTATTTTCCTGTCCCTTGGAATCCAGTCTGAAACTTCAGCTTTCCATCGATAGTCTGTCCTTCTGGCAATATATCCAGCCCATTGCCATTTCAGGGATTTAACTCTGATCATGATGTCTTCCACTCTTGTCATTTTTCGGATCCACGAGTTCCTCTTCTTTTCTCTCCTGGTTACACCAAGCATGCACCTCTCAATGCTGCTTTGCGTTGTCTGCAGCCTTTGTATGTCTCTTTTAGTTAAGGTCCACGTCTCTGCACCATACGTAAGCACTGGAAGGATGCATTGTTCAAACACTTTTCTTTTAAGACATAATGGCATATTGCTCTTGAAAATTATGCTGTTTCTTCCAAACGCTCTCCAGGGAAGTTTTGTATTCCGATTAATTTCTTCATCAATGAGACCCTCACTTGATTTCTGCTGTCCAAGATAAGTGTAGGTATTGGCTATCTTCAGCTTTTCCATCAATCGATAAATCTTCATTTCTTGTAAAAGCATTGTTCATCACTTTTATCTTATGAAAGTTCATTTTTAATCATGCTCCTTTACTTTAATCCCACTTCTTTAACCCTTTAACGACCATGACCCAAAAGTCTTCTATCATTCCAAATACCATAATGCCCGTAACTGTCTGTTGTTTCACTTCTTTGTTTAATAACAACAGCAGTGAATGAGGGTGACTCTTTCTGATCCCTCATATGTCGAGTAAATTTGAAGAACAAGTAAGTGTAGGAAATACGACTCAGTCTAGACAGGCGTTTCGGGTGGCTATGGCCGTTTGTACGTACGGGCGTTTTGGGCGTTCTGGTCGTTACAGGGTTAAGATATGTACACATATAAATAAAATTCCATGATAGAGCAGCACACACTGGTCGACTTACACCCAAAGTTGGATTAAATCAAGCACTACCTCAGCTTAGACACACTTGCACACACACTTTCTGACTGTGAACACCTGTATGACGCCACGTACGCGCACTGATGCCGTTTATTAAACAGAGAACTCCGTGGTTCGACTTTTTAGCTCCCCTCAAGTAAAAGTCACTCTCTGACTGTGGACACCTGACGTAAAAGTACACTCTCTGACTGTGCACACCTGACGTAAAAGTGCACTCTCTGACTGTGGACACCAGACGTTAAAGTGCACTCTCTGAATGTGGACGCCTGTATGATGCCAAGTACGCGCACTGATGCCGTTGATTAAACACAGTACTCCGTGTTTCGACGTTTTAGCTCCCCTCAAAAAAATTACTCTCCGACACTCTCTGACTGTGGACACCTGACATAAAAGTACATTCTCTGACTGTGGACACCTGACGTAAAACTACACTCTCTGACTGTGGACACATGACGTAAAAGTACACTCTGTGGACACCTGACGTAAAAGTACACTCTCTGAATGTGGATATCGACGCCTGTAGGATCCACGTACGCGCACTGATGCCGTTGATTAAACAGACAACTCCGTGGTTCGACTTTTTAACTCCTCTCAAATAAAAGTACACTCTCTGACTGTGGACACCTGACGTAAAAGTACACTCTCTGACTGTGGACACCTGACGTAAAAGTACACTCTCTGACTGTGGACACCTGACGTAAAAGTACTCTCTGACTGTGGACACCTGACGTAAAAGTACACTCTCTGACTGTGGACACCTGACGTAAAAGTACACTCTCTGACTGTGGACACCTGACGTAAAAGTACACTCTTTAACTGTGGACACCTGACGTAAAAGTACACTCTCGGACAATCTCCGACTGTGGACACCTGACGTAAAAGTACACTCTCTGAATGTGGACGCCTGTATGATGCCAAGTACGCGCACTGATGCCGTTGATTAAACACAGTACTCCGTGTTTCGACTTTTTAACTCTCCTAAAAAAAGTACTCTCCGACACTCTCTGACTGTGAACAACTGACGTAAAAGTACACTCTCTGACACTCTCTGACTGTGGACACCTGACATAACAGTACATTCTCTGACTGTGGACACCTGACATAAAAGTACATTCTATGACTGTGGACACCGGACGTAAAAGTACACTCTCTGACTGTGGACACCTGACGTAAAAGTACACTCTGTGGACACCTGACGTAAAAGTACACTCTCTGAATGTGGATATCGACGCCTGTAGGATCCACGTACGCGCACTGATGCCATTGATTAAACAGAGAACTCCGTGGTTCGACTTTTTAACTCCCCTCAAATAAAAGTACACTCTCTGAGCGTGGACACCTGACGTAAAAGTACACTCTCTGACTGTGGACACCTGGCGTAAAAGTACACTGTCTGACTGTGGACGCCTGACGTAAAAGTACACTCTATGACTGTGGACACCTGACGTAAAAGTACACTCTCTGACTGTGGACACCTGACGTAAAAGTACACTCTCTAACTGTGGACACCTGACGTAAAAGTACACTCTCGGACAATCTCCGACTGTGGACAACTGACGTAAAAGTACACTCTCTGACACTCTCTGACTGTGGACACCTGACATAACAGTACATTCACTGACTGTGGACACCTGACATAAAAGTACATTCTATGACTGTGGACACCGGACGTAAAAGTATACTCTCTGACTGTGGACACCTGACGAAAAAGTACACTCTCTGAATGTGGATATCGACGCCTGTAGGATCCAAATACGCGCACTGATGCCGTTGATTAAACAGATAACTCCGTGGTTCGACTTTTTAACTCCCCTCAAATAAAAGTACACTCTCTGAGCGTGGACACCTGACGTAAAAGTACACTCTCTGACTGTGGACACCTGGCGTAAAAGTACACTGTCTGACTGTGGACGCCTGACGTAAAAGTACACTCTATGACTGTGGACACCTGACGTAAAAGTACACTCTCTGACTGTGGACACCTGACGTAAACATACACTCTCTGACTGTGGACACCTGACGTAAACATACACTCTCTGACTGTGGACACCTGACGTAAAAGTACACTCTCTAACTGTGGACACCTGACGTAAAAGTACACTCTCTGAATGTGGACACCTGTATGATGCCAAGTACGCGCACTGATGCCGTTGATTAAACAGAAAACTCCGAGTTTTTAACTTCCCTCAAGTAAAAGTACGTTTCTCCACATCACAGGATATCTGCAACCCAACCACTCGAGGATGCGTTAAGGTAGTCACTTCTACTTACGATAGACTGACCTCCGGAAGAGTTTTTTCGAGAAAAAGCTACTATCTTTCCATCGGGTTTCGTGAAATCCTGCACCACAAAATAAGTTCTTCAACTTGATTCTCTCGCGGTCTAAATTACCACTACGTTTGGCCATTCCAATACTTTACGAGTTAGAGAGCTCGTAATGGCAGAACTTCAACGTGGTTAGGAAACGATTGACTGCCGTGTACTAGCCAGTATCGTTGCTTACGTTTGGTACACGATGTACTGTGTATTGGGAGTTCACTATTACTTACAGATCTGTACTTCTGCTCACGTACTTTTGTTTTACAAGGCCGTTTGGAACTGGTTTTTTCGGAACTGGTAGGCAAGTGGACTCTGCACCATGATAACGCCAGCCGACATGTGGCTGCTTGTGTTTATCAGTTTCTTACGAAATGCAGTATTGAAATCATGCCACAGCCTGCCTACAGTCGTGACCTCGCCCCGTGCGATTTCTAGTTGTTTCCAATAATGAAGGAAAAGTTCCCTGGCGAAATATTCAACACAGATGATGACGTTATTCAAGCTGTACAGAGGTCACTAAAGCAGCTTCGCCAAAATGCTTTCGCCACATGCTTTGAAAAGTGAACTGAACGATGGGATTGTTGCATATCATCCAAAGGAAGATACTTTGAGAAAGAATAATACACTTTGCTGTAGCTATATGTCTCCATTTTGTGTGATTTTACTCTCAGTTTTTATGAAACGGTCGTTGTACTCTTTGACTCGGGTACATCGGGCCCTTAAATGGGTTATTTGCGTACAATAAAAAAAATCGGCTTGTCCTTAGTGAAGAAATATAGGTACAGCAAAATATATTAATCTTTAGGGATTTTTCTTTTTCTGGTTACATAAAAAGAAAAATCCCTAAAGCCTCTATAAAATAGAGTGTGTAGAATGTCTAATTACGAATTATGCCTTCTTTAAAAGGCAAACTTTTAAAGTATATATTCCAAAATATTTCGTCTTCAGCTGACATTTATGTAGCTCTCAGAGACAAATTAATTGCTTCAATTTAAACAACATGCTTTCTAGGTATCAGTGCAGAAGATGGCAATAATGTTTCGTTTTAAACCTCGTTAAAATGCTTTAAACCTTGGTTACTCTTTAAGGACTCCTATGATTACTTGACTGCGAAGTGCAAAGACGGTACAAAGGGAGTGGAATTCACGTGGCGGCAATTGCAGCTATTATCTTCAAGACGATCAGGATGCACCCTTTCAGTTGTTCTCTGACACATGTGTTTCTATCTCTTTCAATTAATTAATTCATTCCTTATGTTATCCTCAAGGAACTGATTGGTATATGGCCTCAATGCATTCGGTTCAACTTGAAACATCTCAGTAAATAGATTGCATTAAGCTATGGAAACAATTATGCACATTACTTAGTTAAATTCCACGCAGCTGCACTTTGAGTATTCACAGTCAAGGAGAGGAACAATTTAAATCTTTGTTTCGAAGACATGTGGTGCCCATAAAATGAACAGCGGCCAAAACGAGGTATATTATGTAACCCGTCTTCTCACTGTGTGAATACGTATTAGAATCTTAATAGAACGGAAGGAATTTTATCATGTAAGTCACGGAATAACAATCAGCTACCGTATTTACATTGAGCAGGATTGTTTGAATTTTCCATGTATAACATATGTTAAACGACAATAGAAAGAGTTAATAATATGAGGGAAAGTATCTGATGTATTCCATATTTGTAGTAGCAAGGTTTCTCATACCGTTTGATAAGTGCACTCTGTGGCATTTAAATTGCAACGCCAAAAACCGTTGTACAGTGGCGTCACTAGGGCGTTTCAGGCGGGCGATGGAGGATATACACTCCAGAGCAATTGAATTAGAGACAACTGGAGTTATGAAAATGTGGCGCTGTGGGCGGCCCTGTAAACCGAACGACATGACGTATGCAGCGATCCGACAATATAAGGAGTGATGCGCGAGGAATCAGTAAGAGTCGGACGCAGTATGGGTAACACGAAGGATCTAAGCGCATTTAATCGGGAGAAAATTGTCGCGGACCGACGAATGGGTCACTCCATCTCGGAAGTCGTGCAGACACTGGGAGTTTCACGAGCCACTTTTTCACGGGTGCACCGTGAGTACATCGAATCCGGTAAAACCATCCCTGCAAGGACCAACTGCCGTGGACAACAGCGTGTGGGAGGGCGGGGTCTTCGTCGGCTAGCTCGCATTGTAACAGCAGATAGACGGGTCACAGTGCAAGAAATCACTCGGCAAATTTACGCTGGTGCACAAAAACGTGTAAGCAGCCACACCATCCAGAACCATCTCCTTGCTATGGGGTGCAGAAGCCATCGTCCCACGAGGGTACCGCTGCTGACCGCACATCACAGGGTGCAAATATTAGCATGGGCGCAGGAACATCGTCACTGGACCCTAGACATGTGGAAAAATGTTAGCTGGACTGATGAGTCGAGATTCACGTTGGTACATGCGGATGGCAGGATACGACTACGGCGCACACCACATGAGCGATGGATCTTTCTTGCCAGCAGGGTACTATTCCAGCTGGTGGCGGTGTCATTCTCGCCTAGGGACTGTTTACGTTACGTGGACTGAAATGGGACCCCTGGTACGTGTGACATCGTCCCTCACAGGTCAACGTTACCGGGATATCCTGGACGACCATTTGCTCCCGTTTGTGTGTCTTAAACATCCCACCCGAAGTGTATCCGAATGGTTGGATGAACATTCCACCGACGTGACCTCGCTTCTTTGGCCAGCTCGGTCACCTGACCTTAATCCCATCCAGCGCATCGGGGATGCCATCGAGAGAGATGTTCGAGGCTCTGACCCACTTCCATCAAATCTTCGTGAACTGTGGGAGGTTGTTCAGGGGTCGTGGATCCATATGGCTTCCCAATGCTTCCGGTGCCTTGTCGAGTCCATGCCGAGACGAATCGCCGCCGACATCAGGGTGAAAGGTGGTGCTACACGTTACTAGACAGGTATCTCTTTTTCAATTGCTCTTCAGTGAATATATATATATATATATCATCATCATCATCATCATTGTCAACCATTATCAATCCACTGCTGGACGAAGGTCTCCCCAAGTTTCCTCCACAACGGTCTGTCTTGTGCCAGTCTCCTCCATGTCACCCCTGCATGCTTTCGAATTTCATCCACCCATCTCCCATGTGGTCTTCTTCTGGGTCTTTTCCTGTCCCTTGGAATCCAATCTAAAATTTCGGCTGTCCATCGATGATCTGTCCTTCTGGCAGTATGTCCAGGCCATTGCCATTTCAGGGATTTAACTCTGATCATGATGTCTTCCACTCTTGTCATTTTTCGGATCCACGAGTTCCTCTTCTTATCTCTCCTGGTTACACCAAGTGTGCACCTCTCCATGCTTCTTTGAGTTGTCTGCAGCCTTTGTATGTCTCTTTTAGTTAAGGTCCACGTCTCTGCACCATACGTAAGCACTGGAAGGATGCATTGATCAAACACTTTTCTTTTAAGACATAATGGCATATTGCTCTTGAAAATGATGCTGTTTCTTCCAAAAGCTCTCCAGGCAAGTTTTGTACGCCGATTAATTTCTTCATCAATGTGACCATCACTTGATATCTGCTGTCCAAGATAAACGTACGTGTCTGTTATCTCCAGCTTTTCTCCATCAATCGATAAATCTTCATTTCTTGTAAAAGCATTGAACATCACTTTAGTCTTCTGAAAGTTCATTTTTAATCCCACTTCTTTACTCTTGTCAGCAAGTTCCTGGATCATACTCTGCAGCTCTGATGGGCTAGTTGCAAAAATGACTACGTCATCAGCAAAACGAAGGTGGGTTACATAATCTCCATTAATATTTATCCGCTTGTTTTCCCAGCTCAGTGACTGAAAAACACCCTCCAATGTGGCATTAAAGAGCTTCGGAGATATGGTGTCACCTTGTCTCACTCCCTTTCCAATTTTTGTGTGTGCTGTATTTTCAAACAGCCTAATCTTTGCACTTGCATTTTCATAGATGTTATTAATAATATTAATGTATGCATCTTCAATACCGCAGGTTTTCAGAGCCATTGTAATTGCTGATGGTTTCACCGAATCAAAGGCTTTTTCATAATCGATAAAAGCCATGCACAATGGAAGTTAATATTCCCTCGCTCTTTCAATTAGTTCTCTCAGCACATATATATGATCTATTGTGCTGTAGCCACTCCTGAATCCAGCTTGTTCTCTCGGTTGAGCCATGTCCAGTGTTACCTTCAAGCGGTGTAGAAAGAGCTTTAGTGAAGATTTTATAAACTACTGATAGGAGGCTGATAGGTCTGTAGTTTCCGAGATCCTCAATGTCACCTTTCTTATGTAGCAGGATCATTGTAGCGATGTTCCAATCCTCAGGTATCTTTCCTTCATTAAGGCATCGAGTGAAAATTTGGGCGAGTACTGTTTCGATTTCTCCACTTGCTTCTTGTATGATGTCTACAGTAATTCCATCTTCTCCTGGAGCTTTTCCCCGCTTCATGTTCTTGATTGCATGTGCAACTTCTGCTGGAAGGACTGGACAAACTATGGTACTGGTATCTTTCATGATGTCTGGAGTGCACGTATCATCCCTTTCATATAATTTGGAGTAGAAATCTTTCACTCTTGTCAAAATTTCGCCTCTATTTCTTGTTACAGAACCATCTTCTTTTCTCAGTGCCATAATCTGATTTCTTCCCTTACTGAGATGTCCCTTTGCTATCTTTAGGCTTTGGTTGTTTTCAATTGCTTTCCTCACTAGTTCACAGTTGAATTTTCTTACGTCTTCAGTGATACTTTTTCGTACTGTCTTGCATAGCTCTATATATTCCACTTAGGAAGTCACATCTTCTTTAGTTGTCCTCATCTCTCGTCTTTTTTGCATCAACATTTTCGTTTTTCCGGATAATTTATTTACATGCAACTTGTTCTTAGACCCAGCTAATTTTGTTGCTGTTTCCATAAGAGCTTTGGTTACTTTTCTGTTAACTTCAGAGATGTCCACTTCTTCCGATGTTAGGACTTCTAAAGCAGAGAACCTTTTCTTCAGTTCCAACTTAAAGGTATTATGGTGTTTTTTAAGGTTGGTTATGTCAATAGATTTTGTTTGTCTTATGAGCTTGCTACGTTCAAGTTTAGTGTTGAGGTGCATCTTACATCTCACCAATCTATGGTCACTACCTGTGTTGAACTTGTTTAGCACACTGCAGTCTTCTATGACAAATTTTTTGTTACACATAATAAAATCAATTTCACTTGTCGTCCCATTTGGATGTCTCCATGTCCATTTCCTGTGTGGCTTTTTCTTGAAGAAGGAGTTCAAGATGAAAAACCCTTCTGCCTCTGCAAACTCAACGAGAGTATTTCCACGCTGGTTTCTGTTGCCGTGACCGAATTTACCTACTGAAGTTTCATTCTGTTGCCGTTGCCCTATTTTTGCATTGAAATCTCCCATAATTATTTTCAAGTGCTGCTTACTTTTATTATTTAGATGACAAATTTCCTCATAAAATTCTTCAATTTCTTCTTCAGGATGACTTGTGGTGGGCGCATAAGTTTGAATAATCTGAGCCTGGTATCTTTTCGAGAGTTGGATAACAAGCCGTGCAGCTCTGTCAGAGGAACTTTCAATTTCTACAACTTTATCCTTCAGTTTCTTGTTTATTATAAATCCAACACCACTAGTTCTGACAGTATCTGTCCCACGATAGTAGAAGAGATGTCCACTTTTCAGTTCGATGAGATCTCCTTTTCTCCTTACCTCACTTAGCCCAACGGTGTCCCACTTGATCCTTTGTAGTTCCTCTTCCAATTCAAGAAGCCTTGAATCAGAAGATAGGGAGCGTCCATTGTACGTTGCCAAGGTCAGCATTAGATGGCAGCTTAGTCCGGTCCTCCGGGGATTCTTAGCACCCTCTGCCTTCATGTCGCACTGGCCGCTGCCTTGGCCAGGTACATTCCAGCTGCCGGAGACTGAGGGCCAAGATTTAGGTTGTGGAGTCATTTTTGAGGGGTTTGGCCATAACTCACCACGCTGGCCAAGCGGGTTGGTGAGTGTGGGATAGAATTTCCTCTAATCCCGATGGTATAGTTATACCGCTATTGGCGGTCGTCAGAGCTCCTTTTGTCGGAACAGGATGCACCACGAGAAGGCGGGATTGACATTTGTCAAGGAGAGGCTGTGATGTTACGCATCACCTGACCTTACATCCCTGACATCACCTGACCTTACATATATATATATACCTCAGTCTCCGGCAGCTGGAATGTACCTGGCCAAGGCAGCGGCCAGTGCGACATGAAGGCAGAGGGTGCTAAGAATCCCCGGAGGACCGGACTAGGCTGCCATCTGATGCTGACCTTGGCTACGTACAACGGACGCTCCCTATGTTCTGATTCAAGGCTTCTTGAATTGGAAGAGGAACTACAAAGGATCAAGTGGGACATCGTCGGGCTAAGTGAGGTAAGGAGAAAAGGAGAAGATCTCATTGAACTGAAAAGTGGACATCTCTTCTACTATCGTGGGACAGATACTGGCAGAACTAGTGGTGTTGGATTTATAATAAACAAGAAACTGAAGGATAAAGTTGTAGAAGTTAAAAGTTCCTCTGACAGAGCTGCACGACTCGTTATCCAACTCTCGAGAAGATACCAGGCTCAGATTATTCAAACTTATTCACCCACCACAAGTCATGCTGAAGAAGAAATTGAAGAATTTTATGAGGAAATTCGTGATCTAAATAATAAAGGTAAGCAGCACTTGAAGATAATTATGGGAGATTTCAATGCAAAAATAGGGCAACGGCAACAGAATGAAACTTTATTAGGTAAATTCGGTCACGGCAACAGAAACCAGCGTGGAAATACTCTCGTAGAGTTTGCAGAGGCAGAAGGGTTTCTCATCTTGAACTCCTTTTTCAAGAAAAACACACAGGAAATGGACATGGAGACATCCAAATGGGACGACAAGTGAAATTGATTTTATTATGTGTAACAAAAAATTCGTCATAGAAGACTGCAGTGTGCTAAACAAGTTCAACACAGGCAGTGACCATAGATTGGTGAGATGTAAGATGCACCTCAACACTAAACTCGAACGTAGCAAGCTCATAAGACAAACAAAATGTATTGACATAACCAACCTTAAAAAACACCATAATACCTTCAAATTGGAACTGAAGAACAGATTCTCTGCTTTAGAAGGCCTAACATCGGAAGAAGTGGATATTTCTGAAGTTAACAGAAAAGTAACCAAAGCTCTTATAGAAACAGCAACAAAATTAGCTGGGTCTAAGAACAAATTGCATGTGAACAAATTATCAGGAAAAACCAAAATGTTGATGCAAAAAAGAAGAGTGATGAGGACAACTAAAGAAGATGTGACTTCCAAAGTGGAATATATAGAGCTATGCAAGACAGTACGAAAAAGTATCACTGAAGACGTAAGGAAATTCAACTGTGAACTAGTAAGGAAAGCAATTGAAAACAACGAACGCCTAAAGATAGCAAAGGGACATCTCAGTAAGGGGAAAAAACAGACTATGGCACTGAGAAAAGAAGATGGTTCTGTAACAAGAAATAGAGGCGAAATTTTGACAAGAGTGAAAGATTTCTACTCCAAACTATATGAAAGGGATGATACATGTACTCCAGACATCATGAAAGGTACCAGTACCAGAGTTCTTCCAGTCCTTCCAGCAGAAGTTGCACATCCAATCAAGAACATGAAGCGGGGAAAAGCTCCAGTAGAAGATGGAATTACTGTAGACATCATACAAGAAGCAAGTGGAGAAATTGAAACAGTACTCGCCCAAATTTTCACTCGATGCCTTAATGAAGGGAAAATTCCTGAGGATTGGAACAACGCTACAATGATCCTGCTACATAAAAAAGGTGACATTGAGGATTTCAGGACTTACAGACCTATCAGCCTCCTATCAGTGGTTTATAAAATCTTCACTAAAGTTCTTTCACACCGCTTAAAGGTGACACTGGACATGGCTCAACCGAGAGAACAAGCTCGATTCAGGAGTGGCTACAGCACAATAGATCATATCCACGTACTGAGAGAACTAATTGAAAGAGCGAGGGAATATGAGCTTCCATTGTGCATGGCTTTTATCGATTATGAAAAGGCCTTTGATTCGGTGAAACCATCAGCAGTTGCAATGGCTCTGAAATCCTGCGGTATTGAAGATGCATACATTAATATTATTAATAACATCTATGAAAATGCAAGTGCAAAGATTCGGCTGTTTGAAAATACAACACACATAAAAATTGGAAAAGGAGTGAAACAAGGTGACACCATATCTCAGAAGCTCTTTAATGCCAAATTGGAAAATGTCTTTCAATGACTGAACTGGGAAAACAAAGGGATAAAGATTAATGGAGATTATCTAACCCACCTTCGTTTTGCTGATGACATAGTCATTTTTGCAACTACCCCATCAGAGCTACAGAGTATGATCCAGGAACTTGCTGACAAGAGTAAAGAAGTGGGATTAAAAATGAACTTCCAGAAGACAAAAGTGATGTACAATGCTTTTACAAGAAATGAAGATTTATCGATTGATGGAGAAAAGCTGGAGATAACAGACACGTACGTTTATCTTGGACAGCAGATATCAAGTGAGGGTCACATTGGTGAAGAAATTAATCGGCGTACAAAACTTGCCTGGAGAGCTTTTGGAAGAAACAGCATAATTTTCAAGAGCAATATGCCATTATGTCTTAAAAGAAAAGTGTTTGATCAATGCATCCTTCCAGTGCTTACGTATGGTGCAGAGACGTGGACCTTAGCTAAAAGAGACATACAAAGGCTGCAGACTACTCAAAGTAGCATGGAGAGGTGCATGCTTGGTGTAACCAGGAGAGATAAGAAGAGGAACACGTGGATCCGAAAAATGACAAGAGTGGAAGACATCATGATCAGAGTTAAATCCCTAAAATGGCAATGGGCTGGACATACTGCCAGAAGAACAGACCATCGATGGACAGCCGAAATTTTAGATTGGATTCCAAGGGACAGGAAAAGACCCAGAAGAAGACCACATGGAAGATGGGTGGATGAAATTCGAAAGTATGCGGGAGTGACATGGAGGAGACTGGCACAAGACAGACCGTTGTGGAGGAAACTTGGGGAGACCTTCGTCCAGCAGTGGATTGAT
The DNA here is from genome assembly GCA_039090855.1 of Macrothele yani. Lineage (NCBI taxonomy): Eukaryota > Metazoa > Arthropoda > Arachnida > Araneae > Macrothelidae > Macrothele > Macrothele yani. The sequence continues at coordinate 12,568,416 of CM077027.1, read as the reverse complement.
AATGGTTGACAATGATGATGATGATATATATATATATATATATATATATATATATATGGGATGCAAGGTCAGGTGATGCGTAACATCACAGCCTCTCCTTGACAAATGTCAACCCCGCCTTCTCGTGGTGCATCCTGTTCCCACTAAAGGGGCTCTGACGACCGCCCATAGCGGTATAACTATACCATCGGGATCAGAGGAAATTCTATCCCACACTCACCAACCCGCTTGGCCAGTGTGGTGAGTTATGGCCAAACCCCTCCAAAATGATTCCACAACTTAAATCTTGGCCCTCAGTCTCCGGCAGCTGGAATGTACCTGGCCAAGGCAGCGGCCAGTGCGACATGAAGGCAGAGGGTGCTAAGAATCCCCGGAGGACCGGACTAGGCTGCCATCTGATGCTGACCTTGGCTACTTACAATGGACGCTCCCTATCTTCTGATTCAAGGCTTCTTGAATTGGAAGGGGAACTACAAAGGATCAAGTGGGACATCGTGGGGCTAAGTGAGGTAAGGAGAAAAGGAGATTGCTTGATGAATAGCACATGCTTGATGAATATCACTTTCCAGGAGTGTGAGATTGCAGGGTTGTGGATCCAGCTGTCTGATGACTCGTTCAACTTCATCCCACAAAATCTCAATGGAGTTAAAATCTGGAGATTGTGGGGGCCATCTAAGCAAAGTAAACTCACAGGCTTGTCCCTGAAACCAATCCTGTACGATACAAGCACTATGGCAGGACGCATTATCTTGTTAAAAGTAGCTATCGCGATTGGGATAAACCATCCACATGACAGGATGCACTTGGTCTTCAACGATGTTTAGATATGATGTGCCAGTCAGACGTTGATAAACACGAATTAAAGGGCCCAAAGCATGCCAGCAAAACATTCCTCAAACCATAACATTGCCTCCACCAAGCTGAAGGTTTGTAACAATGCATTTAAGGTCCATGCTTTCGTGTTGTTTCCGCCAAATTCTCACTCGGCCATCGGCATGGTGCAACTGAAAACGTGATTCATCGGACTACATAATTTGTTTCCAATTATCGACTGTCCAATCCTTGTGGTCCTGTGCGAACTGAAGACGTTTTCTCTTGTTAACTACAGACAGCAAAGGTGTTCAAACCGGCCTTCGGCTGCCATATCCCATCCGATGCAGTGTACGGCGAACAGTGCGTGCAGAGATCATTTGATGTGATCCTTGATTAAGATGGTCTGTAATTTGCTGCACTGTTCCTCTTCTGTTTTCTGTTGGCAGTCTGGACACTCTCCGTTTCGCTCGAGCAGTCACTAGTCGATGACGACTACACGTTGCACGTAGAGACCCAGTTTTTTGTCTGACAGTCCAGTCTTTAAACACTTTAACAACAGCTGCTCTGGAACATTTCACGAATCCGTGGTTTCGGTGATACTCGCTCCATGGCTCCGAGCTCCTACAATCATCCTACGTTGAAAGTCCGTTAAATCGCCTTTTTTCCCCATCTCGTCACCCAAAAATCACTTCTACTACTTTAGCAAGCACTAAGCTTTCCCTTTTTATACTGGCCTCGCCCTCTGGCGGCAACACCTTGCAGCTATAGCTTATTTGCTTAAAACTGTCAGGTGGTCATAATAAAGTGGCCACTCAGTGAATATATACAGCATATAATCATTGTCAACAATTATCAATCCACTGCTGGGTGAAGGTTTCCCCAAGTTTCTTCAGAACAAGTTTCTCTTTAAACAAATTTATTTAAACTTGTTGCTTCAAGTTTCTTCCAGAAATTACTGCCTTGAGCCACTCTCCTCCATGTTACTTCGGCATGCTTTAGAATTTTATCCATCCATATCCCGTGTGGTCTTCTTCTGTGTCTTTTTCTGTCCCTTGGAATCCAGTCTAAAATTTCAGTTGTCCTTCTGTGGTCCGTTCTTGTGGCAACATGTCCAGCCCATTGTCCTTTCAGGGATTTTACTCTCATCATGATGTCTTCCACTGTTGTCATTTTCCTTATCCACGAGTTACTCTTCTTTTCTTTCCTGGTTACACCAAGTATTCATCTCTCCAGGCTTATATATATTCAATGTAATAAGTACCAGATCTAAAAACCCGAAGTACACAAGAACCAGAAATCCATCAACAGAAAAAACAAAAATGTTCACCAACCTTTACGCATACCAGACTACCACAAAAACCTAAATATTAATCAACAAGCTGTAAGACATGAGAACCAGAGCAGAATAGAGAAAATGTTCGAAACATGTAGACCTAAATAATGTACTTAGCGAAACCAACTGTAATAATCAGGGTAGCACCTGTTTGTGAAGATGGCTTTTCATATCGCCAGACGAATGTTGGCATAACCAAAGCATGTGGGAGTGCCACCTAAGCCATCATGACAAGAGACATGAAAACAAAAATGTATATTTGTAGACAATATTAGATAGGTTGTGGTTAGCTGGCATTGACAGGAGCGAAAACCATCGATTTCCGCTGGTTTTAAAATCTATCGATTATTGTGCAAAAAGTATAAGAAATGTTTGAAAGAGCATGGATTAGAAAATTTACTGAGTCTTGAATTGCGGAATAACTGTTGAAAATGAAAAAGCACGAAATTAAGTGGATAAACCTTAGTAAGCAGTGTTGGGTAAACCCATTTTAGAGTTTGAAAAAAGGTAAATACACTACTAGACACATCGACGAATCGTAGAAACTGAGAGACAATCAAGTTTCAATGCACTGCACTGAAAATGTTAGAACTCCAATCGGTGAGAAAGTTTATAGGAAAGTCAGAGGCTTTTCTCTTATGAACTTTCTCACCGATCAGTGTACAGAATTTAGAGTGAATAGCTCAAAGTCCCGAACTTAATCCTATAGATGACCTTTGGGATGAACTTAAACGTCGAATTTGGGCTTGAAAGACAAGTTAAATTTCTGTGTCTGAATGGACTACTGCCTTGCGGGGGGTGGGGTGGAACAATATAACTGCGACTACTTATCAGAATCTCATTGCCAGTGAGCCAAGAAGAGTGCACAATGTAACTGTATCTAAAGGTGGGCCAACTTCTTATTGAATTTGCCGTTAAATACAGTATTGTATAAAAAGCATTGGTGTCCGGAGACGTTTTCCACATAATGTAGGATCAGCTACATATACTGTCCCTTGTTTAAATTGCGGGTGTTATGAAACTAACAGAATTAATTCATCAACTACAGTAAATTGACGTTAATACAGGTCCAGGGCCGGATGATATCTCCCCGAAAACTCTAAAACCCATTATTTTTTATATTTTAACACTATTATTGCACATATATAATAACGGTTTACTCTCTGGTATTTTTCCTGAAGCATTTAAAATTGCTAAAATTACCCCAACTTTTAAAAGGGGTTCTACTTCAGATGTTAATAATTATAAACGCATTGCCAAATTATAAATTTTCTGTAAAATCTTTGAAAAATTATTATTTACTAGACTCTACTCATGCATTAGTAAATTTGGCATACTCAATAATAATCAGTTCAGTATTTTACCCAAATCTTCTACAGAAATTGCCGCATTACATTTAAAAAAATAAAATACAACAAAATTTACATTACAACAAGTATTCTCTATGTATTTTTATGGACTTATCAAAACCGTTTGATACTGTAAACCATACAATATTTTTACAGAAATTATGCACTTATGGCGTCAGGAGGTATATTTTGGGATCTATTTAAATCCTATTTCCTTAATAGGAAGCAATACATAGAAATTGGCTCTGTTCAATCTAAAACTCAAATCATACATATATATATATATATATATATATATATATATATATATATATATATATATATATATATATGGATTCCCCAGGGCTCTGTTCTTGCGACTTTGCTATTCAATATCTATATTAATGATTTTTGTTTGTTTTTCCTAAATATTGATTCTGTTTTATATGCTGATGAAACAACTGTTTTACCCTACAGTGATAACATTCTTACATTAACCGTACAACTGCTAACTCAATTTATTCTAATTTCCAATTGGTTGGCTGCTAATTATTTATTTATAAACATGACTAAAACCAAAATTATGATTTTCTCTTATTCTGGTCCCGATAAATCATTATTGAATAGCATTTATTTGAAGGATACTCTAGTGAAAATTGTGGAAAAGTGTAATTACTTGGGTGTAATGTTCCAAAGCAACTTAAATTGGAATCGACACATTGATTATCTATTGGGTAAAATTGTAAGAAATATGGGAGTGATTGTGAATATAATGTTTAATTTAATCATCCCCCGTCCCCAATTGATGATACTCCTGTATTACACCTTAATTCAAACAGCATTTACATTACTGTATTTCGGTTTAGGGCATGACAACAAATTATAACTTAAATAAATTACAACAACTCCAAAACAAATTTTTCAGACTGTTGAAAATTAAAATTCTTGGCACTTCTTACCGTAATTTTGTTGCTGCACCTAAATTGACCCCTGATAGTTTCAACTTTCTTAATATTCGAGAATTGCATCTTTATAGAATCGGTAAGTTGATGTTTAAAATAATTAAAAACAATAATTATTCAAACATAATATCTTTGGATTTTTTTACTCATATTTATTCTACTAGATTTAGAATAAATTTAATTCCTTCCTTCCATGATAAGGAACGGGACTATTCAGGGCCTCTATTCTGGAATAGTTTGCCAATTGATTAATGATTAACTATTCAGGGCCTCTGTTCTGGAACAGTTTGCTTACCGTTTTGACTTCGTTAAATAATATTAATCTATTTAAAAAAAAAAAAACTTTATTTACTAACATTAACATCTAATAATGTTGGATAATCCCATTGATTATAATTCTAGATACGTAATTTTCGTATTTACGAAATAGATGCGAATAAATGCGAAATTTGCCAATATAAGCCAATAAATACGAAAATTTGATTTTAACTACTTTTCCGCGATATCTCGGTAATTAAAAGTTTTTTAAACAAAAATAGGACGTAATTTCGTGCAGCACTTGCACCGTGCGTGTTCTACTCAGCATGTGTTACCCGGAAAACCCCTCTCGGCGAGTCAGCCAGCGCCGTTCAGTCGCACTGGCTGGCTGAACTTGAAAGAATACGAATAAGCACATGTTTGGTTTTGCATTTCGCTAGTAGACTACAAACTACAACGCTCGAAATACGTTTGATAGAATATCAGTGTGGGCCGACCTAAGAAGGGATTAGCTGATAGAATGAAAGGGTTTGACCACGAGGGATATAAAGATCATGAATGATAGAAAAAGCAGCGAGCCGTAATTGAATTCCTGGATAAAGAGGGATGTGAGGCTCCAAAACTCCACAGAAGACTGCTGGCGGTGTATGGAGCTGCCACGATCGATATCAGTAATGCCCGTAGAAGGATGAAGAGGTTTCGAGTGGGAGAAAATTTAGTGTCGGACAAACAACGGAGTGGAAGACCCGAAAAGGCAGTGACAGATGCCAACAGGCAACGAGTGAAAGACCTGATCACAGCTGATCGTCGTACCACCATCCAGGAGTTGCAAAAATAAACAGTGCTCACTATGTGCAGACATTGAAGAAGCTGAAAGAAGCTATCAGAAGGAAAAGGCGTGACATTCCACTTTATAATGTTGTTTTACACCATGATAACGCACGTCCCTACACCTCAATGAAGACTTTACAGGCTATTGCTAAAATGGGGTGGACGGTGATGCCCCAACCCCTACAGGCCTGAATTGGCTCCCTCAGACCTTTTCCTGTTTCCCCCTTTGAAAAACACAATTCGTGGGGAACGTTTTGACGATGTGACCGACGTAAAACTGGCTGTGAGCTCATGGGTAAAACGAAGGCCTCAGGAAGTTTTCCAAAATAGATTTTACCAATGGGTTCAAAGATGGCAGAAATGTATGGAAAGTGATTGAATGGGCTAGCATTATTAACAATATGTCCAAGTATTTTGCCACCAAGTTTCACATTTTTGCTGCTACAAATAACAATCTCATGAAGGACGAGGCATTACTTTCAGGATGCTCTTTGTATATTTTCGAAATCGAGAAATCAATATCCACACACACTCACGCACACGCACACACGCACGCACTCGCAGAAGTTTTTAAAGAATGCTGCAAATGTGGCGCATCAGATACCTATTTCAGAATTCTTTGTAATATAGATATCATGTTAACTGCATCGTTCTTTTTGCAAAATTTAAGTTTCAGGATCCAAAACTTGCCTGAAATAACCGATACTTATAATAAATTATACATTTTTACTTTTCTTTTTCATGTGGCCCGCAAGTTCAGTTCCGTTTCGCCATGTCCGCTATTCGGAAAAGTTTGAAAATACCCCAGGTATAGAGAAACATGTACTGTACTGAACAAAACTTTCTTAGTTGTAGAAGGAATGGTTACACAAACAGACGTGCCATTTTTCGTTGGAATTGCTCACACGGTTAAGGTTTCGGCCTAAACTTTTCCTCTTCTACGTTTGAATACAAACAAGGTAATCTTCGTCCCCCAATTATGTAAAGAGGTACTCCGAACTTCCTCATCTCGGCTGTAGCAACGAATGGCTCCAGAAATTCGTTTTGGTTTTGGTTTGGAGAAGTTGATAATTCTGGCCATGCAAACATTTCTCGAAGAAAAACTGCAAGTGTTTTAGTCACTAAAGCTAATGACGGGAAAACGGAATTTAACTTCAACCTTAAAATTAATAAACCCTTCCATTTCAGACTCTCACCTTACAGCTAATTCTTCTTCTTCTTAGCCTGTTGACACCCATTGCAGGGTATAGGCCCTCCCCCAGACTTTTCCAACTTCCTTGATCCTTAGCTTCAGTCCACCATTTATCATCTCTAAATTTCTGAATGTCGTCTTTCCATCTTATTCTCTGGCACCTTCTTCGTCTCCTTCCATCTCTCGGTTGCCATTCTGTTATTTATCTTGATCATCTTTCAGTCTTCCAACATGTATGTTTTAAAAGTGTTTAATTAGAGATTGCGCAAATGCTAATTAAGTTTTCAGCTTCTACAGGCAACGATATGTGCTAAAACATAAGGGTTCTGAAAGTAACATACGTCAATAAGTTAAATGTTAATCTCATATTTCCACTTCTTTAAACATTTAATATTTTACACTTCTCACGTCAGACTAGATATGGAAAACCATTCACGTACTTGTACATGTCTTTCGCATCTATCTGGAAATATTGGAAAATCAACAGAACGGTAGATTGCGGTAAAATACATTTATTCTTTCAGGTGAAATTTTTGCTAACAGTTCATTTTAATAGCAGTTGATTCCAACATAATTCATTTGTGAAGACACATCAAAAACATATTAGCATTTCGTTAAACCATGGCAATCATCTCGCCGATTGTCATTTCAACCGACTAGAAAAGTTCCATTAACTTTAAACTGGGTTCATTCTGAGTTCAATAAGGTTACTCCGATGTCTTTTCGTCAAATAACTTCTAATTGCATCAATAGCGAGCTCTTTTGCCTCAGTTACTGACATAGGCTGAACAGACAGTTCCAGAGTATGACACTAGCGGGAAACGCGGATACTTATCATTTCGTCGCTTTCGTTATTAGTGGCGTTCGCGAAAATTTTTTCGGGGGTTTACGATTTCTTCTTTCTGGGGAAGGTTACGATTTTTTTTTAATACAACTAAATGCGTTATGATTGCATTTCTAAAATGTATGCAATATTCGAGCAAATATATCCAAAAAAAATATTGCTGAAAATTATTATTAATATTCTTATTACCTATATTCTTATCACTTATATTAGTTATTTAACTGTGCAGAAACAAGTTGAAAAAAGTGACTGGAATCCTGGTAAGACCTATTTGTTTGCGAGAAATCTATTTTCCAAATCACTAATAAATATGTCTAAAAATGGTACATAAATTGAAATCCTAGAATAGTCTTCTGAGTTTCCTGGGTTTATGTTACAGCATTTGTTTTGTTTTGATGTGATTCCTGATATTTTAATCAAAACTCCTCAACGTGCTTTAGAGTAATCTGAAATATGTCATGGAACTAAAATTTGGCATTGCCTTGTCGCCACAGAAATTTCATTACACCCATGTATTGGCTTTTTACTGCAATGGAGCTTTCTGGTCCTTAGCGCTTTGCCGTTTCCTCGTCTTCATGGAGAAAACACGTTCAATTGCTGTCATGAGACATAAAACCCTTTTAAATACTAACATAACTTTACCTTTTAAAATCACGGTTTTGAAGTTCGTAAGGTTCCAAATTTGGCAGGTTAACACCTTCCCCCCCCCTTCCTTCGGAAAGCCGTTGTGCGTTATCAAAACAGAGAAGAGACCCGCCGCTTAGTTTTCGATTTCAAATGTCTGCCGCAATCAACAGGAATGGCTAAAAATGGGCTTCTTATTTTCCTTCGAATGCAGACATACGTCACATATCAGCTTTCCCATCCTTTTTTTTCTTTCCTTTCTCTTTCCTGAAAGTTTTCTCATAATTATACCCGACCAAATGCGCATTTATTTCGTTTCTGCGGTTTAGCGACTCCTAAGTGTATCTTAGACTGAAAGAAGTCACTTTCAAATCAGGGCTATTAGTTCCAGAGAAGAAAGGGCTCTCTTGACGTTATACATGCGCATCACCCGCGTCTGATCCGGCACGTGATTGGATGATTAGGCAGATGCGCGCAGTTCTGATCATCCCATCACAAAGTCGACAGCGTTTGTTGATGCAGAGCTGTTCGTTACTTTAAACTAGGGGAAAATTCATATGAACCTCTTGTTAATCAATGTATAATCCCTATTGGCTTAATGATTACCACTTCTTAACTAGAGACCTGGGGGACAGTCCTTTCTGCGGCTGCGTTCTCCTATCTTTAGAACCAGTAGCCCTTAATTCAGCGTAGCACACTTTTCAAGGACTTCGATGAGAATGTGTGATATTTTAATACTAGAAACGGAAACATTTGTTCTCGTGTAGTGCCTCTTTTGAAGGCCGATAGAAAAGGTATATGTCAATCGGGCGAAGGTAGCTTCTTTAAAATTGAAACTTGAGAAATTATTAATGAAGGAAATTGAACTCACCTTTATTTTGCTGACGTAATAGTGATTTTTGCCCATACTTCCCTGTGGGTTGCACAATATGATCCAGAAACTTCCTGAAAATTAAAAAAAATCGAATTAATGATGAATTTACAGAAAATAAAACTGATGTACATTGTTTTTACAAGAACTGGTGAATTATAGGTTCATGGAGGAAATTCAGAATTATGTGATGCCTTAAACAACAGATTTCAAGAGAGGGCTACATCGAAAAATAAATTTGTAGGAGCATAAACTTCGTTTTGAGAGCATTTCGAAGAAACGGTACAATTTAAAAAAACAATTAACCCTTTATGTGTTAAGATATAAAACTGTTTAATCAATGCATCCCTTTAGCTCTTACTGACGGATCAGACACGTGGACCTTAACTAAAAACACACAGAGGCTGCGGACAAGTGAAAGAAGCATGGACAGATGCATACTCGGTGTAGTCAAGAAAAATAGGACGTCATCGATCAGGAAAATGACAAGAGTGGATGACATCATGTTCAAAGGAAAATCCCTGAAACGACAATGCGCTGGACATATTGCCAGAAGAACCGACCACCGTATGCCAATCAAGATAATATACTGGACATCAAGGGACAGGAGACGGCACAAAAAACCAAACGCAAGATTGGTGGATGAAATTCAAAAGTATGACGGGAAGACATCTTGTTCAAAAGACTTAGGGAAACCTTCATCTAACAGTGAATTAAGAATTAATGATGCTATTTAATAGCGTTGATTAGCAATGATCCTTCCGATGATTGTTTTCTAACTTCTTATGACAAAAAAAACCTCGTCTGATTCCACTACAAATTCTTATTTCGAATTTATTGATTTTTCTCCCCGCACAATATTCACAATATTTATACTGTAAATCAGTAAACTGTCCGATCCAGTTTCATCCATCCAATGATGCACCCAAAACTGTTTACGTATATACCAAACAAAATGAAGAAACTGAGTTTTCCAGCTGAGTGAAAAACTGGCCATTAGTAATTCTCCTCAGCCTCATCGGCCAGGTACACGCTTAACACATAAGATGGTAAGTTAAATGGTAAGGCTGTTACCAAATTATCGCGAGTAATGAGTGCATCGTGTAACACATGCCAGATAGCTGCAAAATTTGGTCAAGATGAAAGCTGTCAATGGCAAAAGGAACTTTTATTTCAGTACGAGAAGAAATCAAAGTTGCTTAGACACATTAGGTTAACCCTCCCTAATAGAAATGTTTTGATTAAAAACACTGTTTCAGCCAAAAACAGTGCCAGTGCGGAAAAAAACCGCCACCAGGGAACGATAGAAGTCGCTGAACCTATATCCCAAATGTTATGCTGCACAAGTTTAAGAACAGTTATATAAGGTATGCCAATAAAGGTCGGTGAATGCACGGCTAAAATACAGAACTAATACTTGAGAAAACATACGCCTTTGTTCCATCGATCATAAGCGGTACTTCTTTTTGACACTTCAGAGAACCTGGCATTGAGATGCCACAGAATTCAGCATCTTGACTGTGCCAAGTGCGGAAGTACCGACGAATGTGCTTCAACAATTTTGTCAGAACTTGAATATACAGTTTAGCATTCACAGTTTCTCCTTCTGGTACAAATTCCTTGTGAATGATTCCATCTCGGTCAAAAAAGACGATGAACATTTTTTCACCCTTGATTTTTGGAATACTATACTTCTGCAGCTTTGAAGAAACGGGATTCCCCCGCACCATATTTTGGCGCTTCGTCTCTGGGTCGCATTAAAAACACCATGAAATCGCCGCATGTCCCAAATCTGTGGCGTTTTTACTCCCTCGTTAGGTTTGGTACAAATCTTGAACAAATCTTCGGCTTTTCTAAATCCTCTTTGATAATCTTACGGACTGTTTCATGCTGAATATCTATATTTCCACCGAAAATTTGCACAGTCAGTCAACGATCATTTGCTATGAGACCATGGGTTTGTTTAACGTTTTGATAACTTTTCGTGGTCGCAGGCCTACCACTCCGCTGGACGCTTTTAGCGGAGTCCCGTCCTTGGACAAAGTGCTTGAACCTGTCGAAAGGAGACTTCAAGGTTACTAATTTATCCCTTTAATCTTCATTCAGCATTGCATGCGTTTCTAATGCGGATATTCCCGATTTGAAGCAGAATTAATATTGGTTGCTCGTTTCATTTTTGATCGCTAAAAGCGTGTACATAGTTCAGCTGCCCTGACACATTCTCTGTGTGACCCATCCTTTCTCACAGCTGCGTGATAGTTTTGCTCATATATTTTATTGCATCGTGCGAGTTACTTTACCTTTCACAACCTATGCTTTTACGCACTACGACAGCATTCCCTGAACTATATTCACACACCTTGAATGCTAGGGAGGCGCTCTGAAACACAACATAACAACTGCTTGCCTAAAAGCTCCAGATTTGAGTATCGCTTCCGGCGGCTGAAGATTCTCAGATAAGGAGAATCCTGTAAACTGCCAAGACTCAATGGAGACATGATGAGGCACGTGGTGGAAGAGAATATTGGTATACCGGTGAAAGAAGTAGATATCCAACACGAATGAACTCATTGAACGACAGCCTTCATATTTCAGCAACTGCCTTAATTCCGTCAGCCTTCTAGGTGTTCTCTGGTATTGACTCTGACCATTAGTCCAAGATGGGCCCGTGTCTCAGTCCCTTAGAATGTATGATTTGAACGCGTTTGTCTTACGGTGCTTGCTCTCTCGCTTCTACGGAATTGGTGGCCCAAATTAAGGACGGGCAACAGTTTACAGCCCTAAGAGTTGTTAATTTTAACAGCAACACCAATAAGCAAATAGTAGATAAATCCCACACGAAATGTCGTGGAACAGCGTTCGTCACTACCTTATTTTTTACAAAGTCGTAAACGTAATCAGATGTCTGTGAGTCCCATTATTACAGGAGACGAAGAGAGAGTTACTTATGCTAAGCGCAGAAGGCACTAAGTTAACGAAAGCAGTTCAACACCAGCGTATGTAAGACATGGTATGTAGCGTGGCCATCGAAGTATCAACCACGAGTGCGTGATTGCTTCGCGATGCACTGCGGGAGGTTAAAATCTCAAACACCACTGATTGGCCTGAGCACTGTAAACAGATAATTCAGAGCCAACCAAAAAACTAAAAGATTTCTGCCCCTCCTTATGACGTTACGAAGTAGTCACTCAAACCTTGTAGATATATGGATTGCAATGTCAGTACCACGGATGATCGAACATTGGGCAGGATATCACAGCAATTAGTGACTACCACTAAACGAATCCAATCCTAATGGTCAATATTCGTGGCTGCCACGTGAAAATCTTAGTTCGATCCCAGGCAGGTATGAACGGTCGTACCACTAAATACCCGCCGTGCGTTAGATGGGCACGTTAAGCCGTCGGACCCCGGGGGTACTGGCCCGCCGGCTATAAATAAGGGCGTCTTCCTCCCCTTTCTACCTCGCTTCCGTGTGACTTTCCTTTCGGGCACTCTAGCCTAAACCTCACAGCTTCCTATTTCTAAGCGTTGTTTAAGACTTGGAGTCAGACACTTCCTTCCTAAAATCCTCTACATATGATCTGATCTCACTGAGATTCGAACCCGAACCCATCTGGGCCGAGCGGTCTTAAGCCAGCGCATAGACAACTGAACAACCTGGTCAGCGACATTGCTTTCTAATGGCATGCTTCTATACAGTAAAACAGTATAATAAAGTGAGACATTGTCGAACGGTATTTAGGTACAGTGCTCTTAGTTGGACTTCATTCATACAGCGGAAAATCAGAATAAAATTCAAGTTTGGCCGACGCAAACGACATTCAAATTTTACATCTTTCAGATCGTTACTAGTTTGCGAAGTTTTACATGGAACGCGTTCCGCTAGTACGGGAAGGGTTTATATCGGAGCCAAAAGACGATGAAACATGTCATGCATTTTAAAATGTCTCATACATAAATATAAAATCTTCAGCTGAAACGGAAAATGCTAAAATTCTTCCTCTCCGTGGCAATTTCATAAAGAAGATCTGAAGTTTGTTAAAGTTTGAATAATTCATCCTTAGCGGCATTCTCTCTTTTTGAAATACCAATGCCTACTATGGAATAAAGTTTTGTTAACATATACAAAAATGGAGTTAACGTCAGCAGTAACACGAAAGGTTAATTAATTGCAGCAATGCAAAATAGAAGCGATATTAATTTTCCAATTCGATTTTTTCAGAGAAATTCCGTTTGATGCAAAAAACGTCAATAACATCATATGTTTTTCGCTAAAGGCTGTCTAATTATGGCTTGAATTAAGCAATTTGTATATAATAATTCCAAGGGACAGGAAAAGACCCAGAAAAAGACCACATGGGAGATGGGTGGATGAAATTCGTAAATATGCGGGAGTGACATGGAGGAGACTGGCACAAGACAGACCGTTGTGGAGGAAACTTGGGGAGACCTTCGTCCAGCAGTGGATTGATAATGGTTGACAATGATGATGATGATGATATAATAATGAAAAGCAAGGCGCAGTTGGATTGAGCGTGTTTATCATTGTGTGTGCTAGGCAAGGATTTGATGGCTCGAACCCCATTGCCGACGGTCCAGTTCGCAGTTTTTCAGAGCCTCAGCGAATGTAATGTGAATGAATTATAAAAATCGGTCCTGAATGTACTGAGATATTTCTTGCAGCAGCCTATTTGGACAAACGTAGTGAATGGCTGCGATGTCTGAGACATTTCTTGCAGCAGCCAACCGTAGTGAATAGCTGCGATGAGGACGGCAACTATTAAACACCTTATTATACAATCACCAAGAAAATTAAACTGCAAAACAGGCGAGCTTTTGACTCATCCTTGTAGTAAAAAATAATAGCTCTATATATTTATAGCTGAGTTAATCAAAAATAATAACATTGTTTAATGATTTGAGGCGCTTAAATGCCTTACATTTTTATATTTTTTCATGTAGCCACTATTTCGAAAAGATAAGGAATGTGTGAATGTAGAATTTAAATGGGTTATTATTGATGGCTTTAATTTTAAAACAATTACTGAAGATTTTTGAAACATTAACTGCTAATGAACAAAGGCCTTGGGTAACACAAATCATTATTGAAATAATTTTGTGCAATAATTTACAATCATTATAAAAGTGACATGAAAAAAACAGATTGTGATTTTTTATTTATGAACTTATTTTAACATATATTATCCTTTGCTGCGAAGAAAAGATGTTTTTATCAGGTGTCTACCATTGAAAGGAATTTTCTTTTTAACATCATTGCATTTTTTCTAAGATAAAAAAGAGTTATAATGCTATTTAACTCTAAATGAATTTTCCAAAGCGAAGTATTTTTTTTTCCATCATCAAGAATAATAAATCCTTTAACTTATTTCAGAAATAGGGGCTGCCTAGTTGTGATTTTTGCCGCAATTTCATTTTTTAGAGCTTTCCATGAGATGCAAAGCATAACATACTTACTTTTATGCATGTTATTGTTCATGCCGGTCCATGCAGAATGTCCTACTAAAAACAACATTTATCTTTGGTGGCAAGTTAAATATTTACGACGATAAAAGTCTCAGCGCAAGGCATAAAATATTTTTCCTTCGCCACGAACTGTTTAAACATGCAGATTGAATTTTCCATAAGAAATTCCGTCGGGTGTTTTATTATGTACGATTTAGTACCACAATTTTTTGCTTAAGATTTATGTTTAAGTTTTCCATTGCTTTTATTTAGCGTAGCAAATAGATGCTTCCTGGTGTCTTAAAGATAAAATACGATACCAATTTTGAAGTTATCTGACTTACAACTAATTTGACTAATTTACTTATAAAATTTGACTGTAAGTCAAATTTTATCTTACTCATGTCGTATTACACCAAACGGATTCACAACTTCAAAATTTGAATTGTACAATTGTGTCATCCCGTATTTCATTCATTGATATTGCATTCATCAATTACGATGCTGCTTCCATAATGTTGCTTTTTCGTGTTCCGTATGCCAATGAGCGTGTATCTGTACGTGCGTACACAAAGTCTATAGCTTAGACTTCGTGAAAGTAAAATACTTTTCAGTCGAATGCAAATTTTTCTGTAACTCAGAAGTCTATAAAAAAATCTGCATAGTCAGACTTCGTCAATAATGATGAGGAAAAATAAGATATTCTATAGCTCAGACTTCGTAGTCAGTTTGAGTTATGGCTCAGAATTCTTGAAAATAAAATACTTTTCAGTCGAATGCAAATTTTTCAAAAAAGTAATGTAAAAATGAGAGATGTGTTCGAGTTTCCCCAGCCGATCAATGTTTTTCTAAAACTGTTTTTAGCAGGTCTTTTGTAAAAAAGGGATCATGCTTATGTTATCGATTTGTTCGTTCGTCCGTTCTTCAGTGGACACCATATCTTTGCAATCTTTGCAACTATTAATCCAATCTGAAAAATTAATTTTGCATTGGAAAGCTTGAAATGTGAGAATGATAATCCTTGCATTCCGGTTGTTTTCCGAATCACAACTTCGCCGCTTGAGGGCATAAGGTCAGATGACATCGAATTCAAAATACATTTTATTGCATGTAATTAGCTTCTAAATATCCGAATGAAAAACAGTCTTCCTTTCAATATCATTTGTAACAAAGACTGTTAACGAAACTTCCTTTTGATGTCATTTATAATGGAGATTATTTATTAATTAGGCACAGTTTCCTTTTTAAGTAATGCATAGATTTTCCGCAAAAGCGCAAAGCTAAATTGCGTTTTCTCCGATATCCCTGTTTCTAAAACTCCGATTTAAAAATTCTTCTTGCATCGAAAGATGCAGGAAGAGGTTTTAATTTTTGAAGAAATTTTAATTTTCAAACATTTCGCATGTAATTTTTAATTTTTGGTAAGAATGGTGTGGCCACCGCGGGGCATAAGTGTTTATTTCTGCTTCTGACGTATTTACAGCAAAATGTGAGCTTCTGAAATCTTGATGGACAATTTTTTTTCATGAATCGATACCGCTCGCTTCGGAAAATCTTTTGAAAATACCTCCTTCTTAAAGCAGCGTATAGTTTTCACGCCAGGAGGCGAGATGTGTATCTTGTTTTTTCGATATCTGTGCTTCTAAGGATCCGATTTGAAAAATTATTTCTTTGTTCGACAGCGTTTTAGGTGCGAAATGTTTCTCACATAGTTCCAAAATTTTCAAGTAATGCATAGATTTTCCGCTAGGGGCGTAAGGGTAAACTGCGTTTTCCCCAATATCTATGCTCCTAAAACCCCGATTTAAAAAAATTCTTCCTACATCGAATACAGCTACTGATGGGAAATGTTTTGATTATTATATCTAATTTTTTACTTAAAAAATGGTTTGGGCACCAGGGGCGAAAGTGTTTATTTCTGCTTCTGATGTATTTGCAGCAAAATCTAAGCTCCTGTGAACTCAATTGAAGAAATTCTTTCATGGACCGATACCTCTCGCTTCGGAAAATCTTTTCAGAATAGTTTCTTCTCAAAATAATGCATATTTTCCCCGACAGGGGCCGTAGATGTATATCTTATTTTTGTCGATATCTCTGCTTATAAGAATCCGGTTTGTAAATTTTTATCTTTGTTGGAGAGTGTTCCCGCTGCGAAATATTTCTCACATAATTTCAAATTTTTCTTAACGCCCAAGTTTGCTACTAGAGGGAGTAAGTTCACGTATCCGTTTACAGCAATATCTGCGGAAAAAGCTCTTTGTAAAATATTTTTTCTCATTTAGGTACTACTAACTACGAAAACACTTTGAGTGCATTTTCTTCCCAAAATAAGGCGAAATTTCGCCGCCAGGAGGCGCCAAAGTTTAATCTGTTTTTCTTAATATCTCTGCTGCACAATGTGCGATTCAAAACATTCTTTCGCCATCGGGTGTCATTTACCTTGTGGAATACGTTAGTTCAGTATTTGAGGAATTTTATAGTTCACATTTCATCTGCTAGGTAATGTTTTTGTATTTCTGTTTGCAGTTGTATCTCTCCTTCTAGAAACCCTATTCTGAATTTTTTGTTTTACTCTACGCTAGAATAGAAATGTGGAGCATTATCCTCTTTAAATAATGCACATATTTCCCGCTAGGGGATGTAAAGGTCGATATATATATTTTTTCGCCATCTGCGCTTCCGGGAGACGTATTTGAAAAGTTATTTTTCTTTAGCATAGCTTTTTCCATGGAGAATATTTTTCGTCTATTTTCCTCTTTCCCATTATGCAAAATGCTTCCGCTAGAAGGAGAGGAGTTATATCATGTTTCCTTCTATGTTTCTTCCTTTAATTGTTTGATTTGAAAATCTGTTTTTCTCTGTTCCCTTCCCCTGCTATGAAAAACATTTTGTGCGCC